>JALAZF010000852.1:0-1440704 GCA_022829125.1 Lathyrus tuberosus | reverse complement strand
CGTCTCCGATGAGACCTTCTCATTGGGTTTTTCCCCCTTATAATTCTCTGAGCGCCATGCTGATTGTTTGGAGGCTTGAAATTCTCTCCAGTACGCTATTGACGAACCTCTTTCAACTTCAAAATTCTTCCATTTGTTCTGGCCATGTTCCTTCTTCTCGACTGGCTTTACCTACTTGCCCTTAGGGGCGTCAGCAGTGGGTTTGAATGTTGATGACCAATTTCCACGTAACCCTGGTCCACCTTGGTCATGTTTCCTTGGTGCTCCCTTCTTATCAAAATCCTCACGGTTGTTTGAATCCATCCAGTTGTTTTTGTTCCTTGCCCGTCGAATTCCCTGTATGTTCTCCGCAACTTTCCTATCAAAGACTGCGTTGCACCTGGGGCACAACATTAGTTGAGAGTTCTTTTGTTGGCACCTATGGAGGAATTTGACCAGATTCTCCTCCTGCTTTGGATATGCCACCTTGACATATTCTTCTTGTTTGAGACTCTGTTCGACCATGTTGATACCAAGGGTGGCACCTCCAGGGATGTCCAACTTTTGTAGTTTGATCCTAAGGCCTTCAGTAGCCTTAGTTTCATCGTTAACTTGTATGAAACCATCAGTAGTCTCATATGTTGTAATTACTTGGTTGGAACCTTCAGTAGTCCCTTTGTTGAAGCCTTCAACAACTTCCTTGACGAAACCCTCAGTGGTTTCTATTTTGAAGTCATCAGTGACTTTTTTAGCGAAGCCTTCAGTAGCTTCCTCGTCAAAGTCATCAGTGACTTTTTGGTTAAAGTTCCCAGCAACCTGGATGAAACCCTCCATGGTTTCATTGTTAGATTCCTCAACAACTCCTCTAGTGAAGCCATTAGTAGCTTTGAGCATTACAACATTTCTGGCAAAGTCATCAGCAACTTCCACCATGTTGACCATAGATGGTTCTGAGTAATGTGCACCCGCTACAGGGAGAGGGTCAGAGTCTATCTTCATTTGGTTCTTTGACTTGTTAGCGAACTTGAGTCTTCCCTCCTTGATGGTGTTTTGAACAAGATCCCTGAAAAAAAAGCATTGAGAAGTTTTATGGCCCAAAAAATTATGATACTTACAAAAACCTATTTTTTTCTTTGTTCTAAAGGAGGCATTTTAGCGCCAGGAGGCACTATCATCTGGCCATCTTTAACTAATAAATCAAAGATTTCGTCACACTTGGTGACATCAAAGGTATAGGTTCTCTTAGGGAACCTATCATTCTTCTCTAATTCGGCTGGATTCTTTCCATTCGACGGTGTTAAAACTTTACAGGAATAAGGTGGGCCTTGCTTTAGTCCAGCAAGGTCAATTTCACTCTTGTCGAAGAAGGGATCGATACTAGTTTCTTGTTCGTCTTCGTCAAATTCGACGTAGGATACCCTTTCCTTTCTATTCTTGTTTGCCCTAGCTTTCTCAGCCTTCAGTCGTTCTACCTGTCGAACTCTGTCAGCCAACTGGGCCATGTCTCTCAGGTACTGGGTACCCAATTTCTTCCTAATCGAGTAGTCCAAACCACCAGCAGCCATTTCGACCAACTCATGCTCAGGCACTTGTGTAAAACACCTAGCCTTAAGCAGTCGAAACATATTCAAGTAATCGTCTATTGGCTCAGAGAACTTCCTCTTAATACTGGCCAATTCTTTCAAGCTTATCTTCGAATGTCCCATATAGAACAGTTTATGAAACAATCTCTCCAATTGAGTCCAATTGTGGTTCGAATTTGCTGGTAATGTGGTAAACCAAGTAAAGGCATTTTTGGTAAGTGAACTTGGGAAATATTTCATCCTTAGGTTCTCATTATTAGCAATTTCGACTGCCTTTATTAGGTATCTTGCCACATGTTCTACTGTGGACTTACTAGTATCCCTGTCGCTCCCGGGATTTTCATCCAAGTACAAACGCGAAAGTGGCACAGAAACAGAGTTGCCAGCAATGTGTATTTATCCCACGAGAGGGAAAGGAAACACTGCATAAACCTGAGGGAAGGAAAAGACATGGTCTTGCGACCAAGAGAACTGGATTCGGGAGTCGGTTACGCGCGAGGAAGGTATTAGCACCCCCACGCGTCCATCGTACCCGATGGGATCCACGCTTGCTGCTTCAATCAAAGGGTGTAAGGAAAGATGCTGGAAAAAGAACTGGAAAAGGAATGGAAAGAGAAAGAGAAACAAATGTAGGGAAAATAAAAGAAGTGCTCGAATGGGCCCTACCCCACTGCCTACGTATCTCATCGGGACCATGAGAATTAGAGCGACGTAGTTCCCCTCACCGAGGGTCGCTTTGTTTGTGTTTTTTAAGGAACGGCTAACGTTCTAGCTCAGGTGTTGCAGGCTCGCTGGTCCGAGTGTGTTACCATCTTGCAAGAGAACGAGCAGGAGCACGTTCGTGCGCTGAGAGTGAGTGAGATGAGAAAAAAATTCCCGAAGGAAAGGCGTTATTATTTGCTTTTATCTTTTAAGAAAGAAATTTTTTGATTGTTTTTGTGTTTTGTAACTCGTATTGTATTTAAGTCCTTCATATGGGATCGAATGCCTCGCATATCGACCCAAGACGGGACGCATGCTAAACACTCCAAGTAAGTGAGAGAAGACCCCACACTTCCTTGTTCCCACATGAAAGGCCTAAATACAATAGGTGCTATGCCTTTATTAAGTGTTTTTTACTTTTTGTTATAAGATGAGAGAAGAAGGACTCAAAAGAGGGGTAAAGGTGAAAACTAAGGGGAGACTAAGACACACCCTAGTGTTAGCATGCTCGGAGATCCTATGGTTAATGTGGTTTAAGAATCTAATCCTAAAAGAAAGGAGAAGAGAAAGAAAAAAAACAACTTACTTCCAAGATGGAAGTTAAGTTGTTTCTAAGAGGGAAGAAAGAAGATTATGAAAGCAAAGAAGCATCTAATCAGGAATTAAACAGCAATTAATCAACAATTAATCAAGAACAGGCAATTAAAATCATGGTCAAAAATAACCAAGCTAGAATTAAAATGCTAAGTAAAAATCAAGATTAAATTCTAGTAAGAAAAGATTAATCTAAGATTAAAAACTAATTCTAAAATTAGCTCTAGTTAATTCTAAACTAAATCTAAAGAAAATTAATCCTAAAGTTAAATCTAGAATTAAAACTAGTACTAATCCTAAAAGTAATTCCACTTAATTTCTAGTTAAAATATAATTCTAACTAATCAAATTCTAAAAGTTAAGACTATAACTAATTCTAAAGAAAATTAGTTCTAAACTAATGTGAAATTTCTAATTAAAATCTAATTCTACACTAATCTTAAAAATTATTATCTAATTATTATCTAACTATCTTAATTCAAATATCCTAAATTAATATTCTAACTTCTAATAAAAAAAATTATTCTAAACTATCTAACTAAAACAAAATAATAAAAAACAAAAACAGCCCAAAACCAAAGGACACGGGGGTGCAGTCAGACTTCAGGGGTGGTGGAAAGAAATAGGCGTTGGGCTTGAGGCTCTTAAGCCCAAAACTTATTATGAAGCAGAGGGGGTGTGTGTAAGTACTGAGGGTGCAAACAGAAGAAACAACAAAGGTATAAGGCCCAATTTGCATTATGAATCCAGGGGCGCAAGAAGTGTTTTGGTGGTGTACATTGGAAAGAAAAAACCAGTTAAAGGGTCTCAGGCCCAATTTGCATTAGGTTTAATCATCAAAACACCTCAGTTTCCTCTTTCTCTTCCTCGTTCTACTTCTTTTGCCGCCATCCCCTTCACAAACCCGCCGGAGCTCTCTCCTCTCACCATCATCAATCGTCCTCCGTCTCCGGCGAACTCAATCTCTCTTATTCCTCCAAAACCTCGCCTTCTTCTTTCTCAACATGTCGTCCGATCATGACTTCGTCCATCTCCGTCGACGTTCGCAAAACAGCGCCTCCATCTTCATCTCGCTCACTCAATCAACAACAATAGCTCTCCGCTCTCCGTCAACCTTCGTCACAGCCTCGTCGTTTTCTTCGTCACTCTCGTTAGTCCGATTACGCAACAAACACGAAGCCGATCATCATCAAATCATCGGAACACGGAGACTCCATCGCCACCTCACCGAACGGAGCCACAACCTCACTCTCTCGTCGCTCCACACTGGCAAATCGCTCAACAGACAATCATCTCGTTCTCAAAGATCTCCAATGCGTGACGAATCCAAACCAAAAACACACACAAATCTAATCTATTATCAAGGAATCCAGGTTCGGATCGGAAGAAGATTAACAACAGATCATAACCAAACGCAATACGAACCGCAAGATACATACGAGGAATCGGAGCAATACGTACCTATCGGAGTCGCTCCGATGGCGCTTCAAAAAATTGTCACGAAGCTTTACGAATCAGGTACGCTCGCTTCCATTTCTTTCTCTAATTTTGCTCTTGCTCGATCTCTTCTTCTTTGCTTCAATTCCGTTTGAACTTCTGCTTCTTGCTTTTTCTACTTCGAATCTTTTTCTTCGTTTCCTGGTTTTGCTGCGTTGCGAGTTGTTGTTGTTGCAAATTTTGAAAATTGATGTTGATATGAACAACCGCGCTAGCGACTTGTGTTGATTATGTTGAGGACTTGTTAATTCTCGATGCTAACAATTGTTGCAGTTATGGCTTCTACAAGCGGTGGATTTTGTGAGAATGATGAAGCTGATGTAGAGAGCTGTTGTGATTAATTTTGCAGGTTATGAATGATTTGGAATGGATGCAGAAGATTGTTGAAATTGAAACTAAAGATGCAGAATTGAAGATGGAGTGGAATATTAGAAGAAGCTAGGAGTGCAAAATGAAGAAAGAAAAAAAGTGCGTGTGAAGAAAATCGCATCGAGAGGAATTTTGAAGATGAAGAAATTGCAGAGAGAGTCCAAATCTTGAAGAATGAAGATGATGGTGATTTTGCAAAAAAATGAAGAACTCCCCTCAGAAACTGAAGCTGATGGTGATTTATATCAGAATTAGGGAGGGTAATTTGGTCTTTACAGGTGAAATTCAGTTAGAATTGGTTAGAGATTTGTGTTAGAAACTTATGTTAGAAGCTTAGGAAGATTTGTAAATTTTCTGGTGAGAAGTGGTAGTTTGTAACTCATTTTCTTTTTATATGGATTTTCCTTAGCTGCTATGAAATTTTTCCTTTTCATGAACCTTGCGCTTTTTCTGCTGTATATCATTGGAAGTGTATCAAGAACCGATCAAATCTCAAAAATAATGGATAAGTCACCCTTGTTATCTTGAATTCCATAGAATATTGTCATAAAAATGCTTCACCATTTTGATAATCATTATGACTTAAACTGTCACATATAAACCAAGGTTTCTTGCGCTTAGCTACTGTGCCGTTGAAAGTAGCACGGCCTTCTTTGCCGCAATTAAAGCATATTCCCCAAACATCGTCTGATGGAGGATCAAAATGCCTGGGACCACGAAGTAGCTTATGCAGAACAATGTTTCTACTCTCAAGTTCAAGCTTTTGGGTATTAACTTCAGGATCACCCTTTACTAGACACTTCCCCCAGTCCATTTGGTCATTTGGATTTTTGGTTTTTTTTTTTCTTTTTTAGTGTAATTTAGGAAAAATGGATTTGAATATAGAAAAAATGGATATGGCAAGGCAATTTGGACCTTTTAAATGAATTGAAACCAACTTGGATCAATATGGAATGGGATTTAGATAATGAATATAATGAAGTGAAAAAAGGGTAATTGGATTCCAAAATGAATATTGCAATGAATGGTTTTTGGTTAATAATGGATCTAAAATGGACATGGGATATGGTTAAATGGATAATAGAAAAGGTAAAAATGAACTCTCGCAATGGATTAATTAAAGAAGATGGTTTAAGCAAAGGTTATGAATAAAATGGATTTATAAAATGAATATTGGATATTAACTTTGGAATTAATGAAAAATGGTGTTAAATGAATATGGGTTAGAAAATGATTTAAAACGAATATCAAAATGGTTATGGGTTAGAAAAAGGAGTTGTGTCTCGAATTCCAAGTAAGTCACATGATCGTATTCAATCCACATCCAACTTCAGATCCAAAGTGACTAAGAAAACCTCAGATCAGGAAGATTGCAACGAGGAGAATTCAACCTCTTACTCCAACTTAACCGGGAATAGAAACCGACTGAATCCATTATGAATAAGGCCAAGAAAATCCTTTGATCCCACGTCTTAGAAGACCAATGCAATGATATGATTATGAGTATGGCCTAATGGAATGCAAATGAGTGCGAAACACAAGCCAGAAAAAGGTAGGGCAAATTTTGGGGTGCTACAATCCCCATAAAACTTTGTAAACTTAGGGACTTTCCATCTAGGGGATAATTCTATTTGCAGAATATACTCAGATAATAGTGATGTATAATTTGTCCTATGAAGGCTAATATTCACCCCATTCCTAGCCATAATTCTTTCAACCATGGTTGATAGATTGTTATCTGTTGCCACATCATCGCGTCGAACATGATTTATGACTTCATCAACATTCTAGTTCCTATTCACCATTACTACCCTTGGTTCCCTTGGGATTGGTTGTTTAATTCTAGGAGGTTCGACCCCAGGTGGTTCGACTCCTGCCCCTTGGTTTAATACGTTCGCCTAGGGTACATTTCGTTGAACTTGGTTGATTGTGGGGTCTTCTTCTAAGACTACCCCTGGGTTTTCTACCATCCACTATGTAACGCCCGATTATTTAATTAATTATTTAATTAAATATCTTCGTATTATTTGTTTGATTTGTGTTGGTTGTCGAAACGTTGTGTTGAGTTGCTATGTCAGTTTTAGTTGAATTAATTATAAAATGTTGATTTAAGTTGTGTTGTTGTTAATTAATTAATTAAGCTAACTTAAGTGGTAATTATAGTATTAGAAATAATACTAGATTATATTATTGGGCTTTTTAGATGGTGAGTGAAGTAGAATTAGTGAGGGTGTAGTAATGAGGCCTAATAATACAAATGGAATAATAGTGTTATATTATTAGGTTTTTAGAATTAATGAGGAATTAAAAGTAGCAGTAAGAAGTGGGAGTGGCAGAAAAAGAGGAAAATTCGGTTTTGAGACAAGAACGTGGAAGTTATGGAGAAGAGGAACTAGGGTTTGGAAACGGAACACGGAGAGGCTGCAAGAACGGGAATTCAATCGGAGATTTAGAGCAACCTTCAATCCAAGGTAAGGGTGGGGTTCTGACTCTATAACAGGGTATTTGATGACTGATATGTGGGGTTGGGTTTGTAGAATTATCTCTGTCTGTGTTGTAATGGTTGTCTTGGATATTGAAAATACGTTGCTATTGATGAATTGGTCGTAGGAAAATTGGTCTATGTTGCTTTAAGGTATAAATTTCGTTGTGTTTCTGTTTGTACAGGGATGGTTGAATTTGAAACTGTGAGGAGAGGTTGTGATATGGGAGAGAACTAGAACGAATTACATTAATGTTGCTGTTTAAAAAAAAAGGGATGGCGCAAGCCACCCCTGTATGTTACTTAAGGGTGGCGCAAGCAACCTCTGGCAAAAGGATAAAGGGTGGCGCAAGCCACCTTGCACTATAAGTAATGGTGGCGCAAGCCACCTGTGCTCTGTGGTGAAGGGGTGGCGCAAGCCACCTCCTTGTGTGGGTGTGTGGATGTGGCGCAAGCCACTCCTCTGTGTGTGTGTTTACAAAAAAAAATTAAAGAAGTATTAATAAATGAGAAGGAAAGGTTTATAATGACCAGAAATATTATTGATGACAGAAAATAATACTTTCTTAGAAGACTAATCATGAATTAGCAGGAAAATAATAATTGTTGAGGATATTAATAATATGTTAGTAACGGTAGAGTAGATTAACAGAAAAGCAGAATTAGTGAATTAGTGGATTATTAACAAGAAAATACTGCAGTCATGATAACAGGTAATATTTCTAGTATCAGTAACAGTGATATCTTAGTAGAAGGATAATTAAAGCAGAAATAGTGATTAAACATAGCATAACTTGTTGTGTAATGACAGTACCAGAATAGTCGTAATAATATTAAAGCAGAACAGAAACATTAGTAATTTTAGTCAGAGAATAATTAACCGGTTTTGGAAGTCTTGTCCGAATAAATTCGAGAAGCGTTTGTGATATAAGATGGTTGGTACAGAGTAGGATATAAGTTGCTGTGATATCGTCGTGTTTAAGTTGTGAAGTTGTTGGTATGAATTTTGTTGTATTGCCATATTAGTGGCAAGAATTAAGTTGTAGGCCTATGGCCAATGTTGATTTGTTGTTGCTGTTACGTTGTAGGCCTATGGCCAATGTTGATTTGTTGTTGCTGTTACGTTGTAGGCCTATGGCCAATGTTGATTTGTTGTTGCTGTTAAGTTGTAGGCCTATGGCCAATGTTGATTTGTTGTTGTGTGGTTACATAACTATTATTGTCGTTATTATGATATTCATGTTGAGTTGCATACATAGCATATCAAGTTTGAGCTGATGCTCGGTAAGTTGGCCTGGGTTGGCAAATTTAAGTTGAAGGCTTATGCCTTGCTGACGTCAATATTAATTGGCAAGTTTCTAAGTTGGGAGTTCTGCTCCAATGGTACCACATGCATGTGCATTTTCCGAGTCGCATTCCATGTTGTATAAAAATTGTTGTTATGTGTGGTTGATTAACGTTGATGGTAATGTTGTGAAGTGGTGATTTTATATAATCCGATCTAATATATTGTTTATCATATACCCGATTATATTGTTTGATATCTCACCCCTTCTATGGTTGGTGATGGTTTATACGCCATCCTGCAGGTAATCCGGAGTGAAGGTTGTATACCTTCATTAGTTCGAGTCGGTGTCGTCGCTCTGATATGTAACACTCGGGGGGATGAACGCATGTTTCTTTTATTGCTGATTTTAGTATTGTCGCTGAATTTTTAAGTTGTTTTCGTCTAAGACTTTTGTTTGAAGTTGTTTTAAGTGGATGAAGATTGTATGTCAGTCAAAGTTGAATTTTTGTGAATCCGCCGCGTAGTATTGACAGTTGTTTTATTTTATTTTAAAATAATAAGCAAGTCGTTATCGGTTCATCCGAAATTATGTGTTATGTATCTGTTTGGTTTTTATTTAGGTGATTAATTGTCGTTGTTTTAAGTAGAAAGTGTAACATTCCATGTGTACGTTGAAAATTTGAAACTCTGATTTTATATTATTCGATGGGTAGAGATGGGGTGTTACATTAGTGGTATCAGAGTAGGTCGGTCCGTCCGGCCAGGTTGTCTAATGTTGTTTGTTTCCCTAGTGTGTGACATGTGTGTAAAAACACTGTCGATGCTTGTTTTGTTTTTTATTGCAGGTTGGGAATGAAACAAGTGGGGGAGAAGGTGGTGCTTCGAGTGTGGAGCATTGGCTAAGGTAGTGTTGGATGCTGCGATAGTTGGTGAAGATAGTTTGTACCGCCTCATGATATCGGCTGTTATTGACAAATTGAGGAACTGATCACCCTTAATCTCTTGTTGATAATGGACAGGATCATGTTGGATGTGATAGACGTGTCTTGCGAGCTGGAGTAGTGTGCGTAGTGAATTGTCGAGGTTAATACGAGTGCTTGCGGATTGTTTTGATCAGTCGATGCAGACTATTAGATTTGAAGATGAGGCGAATTAGAGTTTCTTGCTTGTCGGTCAAGTTGGAATATCCCGAGGAGAACGACCAGGTATTGTTGATGTCTGCTTTTGAAGGATAGAGAACAGTGTGATGGCTAGTGATATGCCAGTGGTGTGTAATTCCTGATGTTCACCTGAATCTAATTTCGACGAGGGTGAAGAGTTGTTTATTCTATTAAGCAAGTGAATGAATCTGTGGAAGATCGTGCAAAGATGTTTATGATGTTGGATTTCTTGAAGTTTAAGAGGATGCGGTGGCATGTGAGCTACCTTTGGTGGGTGATTATTGGAGGTGCTCCCATGAGATATCAGTGATGTACCACTATAGTGTGGAGTGTAACTTGCTATCGACTGGTACTCGATGCAAGATTGATGTCGATGGTTGCATACAGAATGTATGTTTCTGAATGAGTGAATTGGAGAAACAGTTGGAAGAGTTGGTTGAGAAGAGGCTTGTTCGACCAAGTGTTTCTCCGTGGGGTGCTCCTGTACGGTTAGTGAGGAAGAAAGATAGAAGTATGAGGTTGTGTGTTGACTATCGATAGTTGAATAAAGTGACGATCTGGAATAAGTGTTTGATTCCGAGGATTGAGAATTTGCTGGATCAGTTAATAGATGCCCGTATGCTTAACAAGATTGATTTAAGGTCTGGATTATCATCAGATTTGTGTTAAGCCAGATGATATTCCGAAGACATTCAGGATGAGGGATGGTAACAATAAGTATACTGTGATGTCGTTTGGTGTGTCTAATGCACCTGGTATTCATGAAGTATATGAATCGGATTTTCTTGAGTATTTGGATAAGTTTGTAGTGAGTTTTATTGACGATCTTTCGATAGACTCTAAATCTGAAGAAAAGCATGCTGAGCATTTAAGCACCGTGTTGTAAGAACCGAAAGAGAAGAAGTTATATGCAAAGCTGTCTAAATGTGGATTGTGGTTAAAGGAGGTTAGTTTTCTTGGTCAGGTCATTTCAGGTAGTGGAATTGTTGTGGATCCGTCCAAAGTAGATGTTGTGTTGCAATGGGAAACTCCAAAGTCGGGTACCGAGATTAGAAGCTTTTTGGGACTAGCCGGTTATTACCGAAGGTTTATCGAAGGATTTTCTAAGTTAGCACTTCCATTAACTAAGTTGACTTGTAAAGGTAAAGCTTTTGTGTGGGACATTCAATGCGAAGAAAGTTTCACGGAATTGAAGAAGAGATTGACATCGGCTCCGGTTTTGACATTACCTAATCCAGGAGAACCTTTTGTGGTATATTGTGATGCTTCTAAGATGGGTTTAGGAGGTGTACTTATGCAGAATGATAAGGTAGTTGCTTATGCGTCGAGACAGTTGAGAACTCATGAAAAGAACTATCCTACGCATGATTTAGAACTTGCTGCAGTTGTTTTTGTGCTGAAGATTTGGAGGCATTATCTTTATGGTTCTAGATTTGAAGTGTTTAGTGACCATAAGAGCTTAAAGTATTTATTTGATCAGAAGGAATTGAATATGAGACAACGAAGGTGGTTGGAATTATTAAACGATTATGATTTCAGTTTGAACTATCATCCAGGTAAAGCTAATGTTGTGGCTAACGCCCTAAGTCGGAAAACTTTGCATATGTCGGCGATGATGGTTAAAGAATTGGAATTAATGGAGCAATTCAGAGATATGAGCTTAGTTTGCAAAGTGACACCGCAGAGTGTGATGTTGGGGATGCTGAAGATTAACAATGATTTCATGGACAGTATCAAGGAAGCTCAGAAGTTAGACATGAAACTGGTAGATTTAATGGTTGGGATCGATCAGTCTGAGAATGATGATTTCAAGTTAGATGCGCAAGGTGTGTTGATATTCCGAAATCGAATTTGTATTCCTGATGATGCAGAGATAAAGAAAGTGATTCTCGAGGAAAGTCCTAAGAGAAATTTGAGTATTCATCCGGGGGCTACAAAGATGTATCAGGACTTGAAGAAATTGTTTTGGTGGCCTGGAATGAAGCGTGATGTAGCTCGTTTTGTGTACGCGTGTTTAACTTGTCAAAAGTCGAAAGTCGAACATCAGAAGCCTGCGGGGTTGATGCAACCGTTAGAAGTTCCAGAGTGGAAATGGGATAGCATTTCAATGGACTTTGTGACGGGTTTACCTAATACTTCAAGAGGACACGATTCTATTTGGGTGATTGTTGATAGGCTTACGAATCTATTTGGGTGATTGTTGTTTACAAAAAAAGGGGGGGATGGCGCAAGCCACCCCTGTATGTTACTTAAGGGTGGCGCAAGCCACCTCTGGCAAAAGGATAAAGGGTGGCGCAAGCCACCTTGCACTATAAGTAATGGTGGTGCAAGCCACCTGTGCTCTGTGGTGAAGGGGTGGCGCAAGCCACCTCCTTGTGTGGGTGTGTGGATGTGGCGTAAGCCACTCCTCTGTGTGTGTGTTTACAAAAAAAAATTAAAGAAGTATTAATAAATGAGAAGGAAAGGTTTATAATGACCAGAAATTTTATTGATGACAGAAAATAATACTTTCTTAGAAGACTAATCATGAATTAGCAGGAAAATAATAATTGTTGAGGATATTAATAATATGTTAGTAACGGTAGAGTAGATTAACAGAAAAGCAGAATTAGTGAATTAGTGGATTATTAACAAGAAAATACTGCAGTCATGATAGCAGGTAATATTTCTAGTATCAGTAACAGTGATATCTTAGTAGAAGGATAATTAAAGCAGAAATAGTGATTAAACATAGCAGAACTTGTTGTGTAATGACAGTACCAGAATTGTCGTAATAATATTAAAGCAGAACAGAAACATTAGTAATTTTAGTCGGAGAATAATTAACCGGTTTTGGAAATCTTGTCCAAATAAATTCGAGAAGCGTTTGTGATATAAGATGGTTGGTACAGAGTAGGATATAAGTTGCCGTGATATCGTCGTGTTTAAGTTGTGAAGTTGTTGGTATGAATTTTGTTGTATTGCCATATTAGTGGCAAGAATTAAGTTGTAGGCCTATGGCAATGTTGATTTGTTGTTGCTGTTACGTTGTAGGTCTATGGCCAATGTTGATTTGTTGTTGCTGTTAAGTTGTAGGCCTATGGCCAATGTTGATTTGTTGTTGTGTGGTTACATAACTATTATTGTTGTTATTATGATATTCATGTTGAGTTGCATACATAGCATATCAAGTTGGAGCTGATGCTCGGTAAGTTGGCCTGGATTGGCAAATTTAAGTTGAAGGCTTATGCCTTGCTGACGTCAATATTAATTGGCAAGTTTCTAAGTTGGGAGTTCTGCTCCAATGGTACCACATGCATGTGCATTTTCCGAGTCGCATTCCATGTTGTATAAAAATTGTTGTTGTGTGTGGTTGATTAACGTTGATGGTAATGTTGTGAATTGGTGATTTTATATAATCCGATCTAATATATTGTTTATCATATACCCGATTATATTGTTTGATATCTCACCCCTTCTGTGGTTGGTGATGGTTTATACGCCATCCTGCAGGTAATCCGGAGTGAAGGCTGTATACCTTCATTAGTTCGAGTCGGTGTCGTCGCTCTGATACGTAACACTCGGGGGGGTGAACGCATGTTTCTTTTATTGCTGATTTTAGTATTTTTGCTGAATTTTTAAGTTATTTTCGTCTAAGACTTTTGTTTGAAGTTGTTTTAAGTGGATGAAGATTGTATGTCAGTCAAAGTTGAATTTTTGTGAATTCGTTGCGTAGTAATGACAGTTGTTTTATTTTGTTTTAAAAGAATAAGCAAGTCGTTACCGGTTCATCCGAAATTATGTGTTATGTATCTGTTTGGTTTTTCTTTAGGTGATTAATTGTCGTAGTTTTAAGTAGAAAGTGTAACATTCCATGTGTACGTTGAAAATTTGAAACTCAGATTTTATATTATTCGATGGGTAGATATGGGGTGTTACACACTCCCCCTGGGGTTGTCGAGGGGGTTGTGGAACACCAAAGAAATCAGCAATGCGCATCATTTGCGCTGCCAATTATTGGTTTGTTTGGGTAGTATTTTGGATTAAAGGATTGAATATGACACCCATTTGTTGAGCAAACATCTAGACCATCTCATGATTACTTTCATCCATCTGTTGCCTTATCACTGCTACATAATTATTGGTGATATTTGGCATCTGGGTAGGAAATCCTGTCCCTAAGGTTTGGCTAATTCGACGCATGTTATTGATATCTGAACTAGATCCTTGCAATGGCGAAGTTACATTCACCACTGGGTCTGTAAATGCTGATGTGGTATTGTGCAAACTTGCCATAATTGATGTTGGCATACCATAAGGCTGTTCGCGTCCTATTGGAGGCATTGAGAATCCAGGCATATAAGGCCTGAATAAATTATTTCCCACTGGCGGGGTGGTCGTTGGTGGACCCTGTGTTCCCACATAGGATAAAATGGGACCACTTTAGGCAATCGACTGCACAAGCGTCTAACTTACCGTGGAAGATATGGCTTCAGACACTAACGCTAGAAGCGTACTGCCCCCCGTCGAAGAAGAAGGGGGTGGTTCT
The DNA here is from genome assembly GCA_022829125.1 of Lathyrus tuberosus. NCBI lineage: Eukaryota > Viridiplantae > Streptophyta > Magnoliopsida > Fabales > Fabaceae > Lathyrus > Lathyrus tuberosus. The sequence continues at coordinate 1,426,522 of JALAZF010000852.1, read as the reverse complement.
CCATCATTTGGCGAATTTTGATTGTTTGGTGGATTTTGATTCACCATCATCCATACGTATCTTCTCCCTGGTCTCTCTTCGTTGTTTGTGGCTATTCTACCACTCCTAAGTCTCATACAACGAAGTGTAGAGAGATCGTAAAAATGAAGAACTTAATGCAAAAACTTTTCCAAAAACCATAAAATATTTTGACACAATAGCACGGTCCCACTCGGCGTGCCAGTTTGTTTACCGTGAAAATTGGTAAACAACAGTTGGTCTTCCAAAAACTTGGTGTACTTGCAGGATCAACCAGTGAATCCTAAGGACATAGCTATTGTTTCAATATATTTTTGGAAAATTGAAGAACACTTCACCAATATTCATGTTGTAAAGATTTGTATTAAAGTTTTAGAAAAGGATAAACTTTGTATAAATTGGTAAAGAAAATGCAGTGAAGAAAAACTTCAACATAAAAGTGCAGTAAAAGAAACAATTGATAAATGAAAATAAATTTCTATTAAAATGAAATAATTTAGTGTTTTATACGTACATTCTCAATGATAACTCTTTTCTCACTTGACTTAGATACTTTGAGCGATTTTTTTAGTATTGTACAACAATTGAACACACAAAAATCCTAACACTAAGACCTATATTTATAACATGTCGAAATAACTGTATTCAACGAACATTTCTCCAAAAATTGACACGTTCCGCTCTGCATGTCTTTATTTTGCCACAACTCTCCACGCGTCTTTCCTAAGAATCAGATAAGGAAAAAAGACAGTTATTATATATCCGTATCTTGAATTTCAAAACTTCTCTCGAAGGAAGGTTTCGAACATCCTACGTCGAAGTTTCTTTCCATACTTAGAAAATATTTCTAAGTATTTTCCAGCATTTTCTCCTCATGAAGACCATTTCAACCAGGACTCTTTGCATAAATTTCTGTCAAATTCAGAAAAAATTCAAGGAACACTTAATTTTACTTAATGTCTTCAAACAAAAGTCTGGCGTCGAAATTTCCAACCAACAGTTATCAACTCTAGAAGCTTTAAATAGTAACTTCTTATCATCTTTATGCTCAATTAAGAAGCTTAATGTATCAAAAGTAATCGAATATCCTTTTTCTCATAATTGACTAACACTTAATAGGTTGTGTTTAAGCCATTTTACTAAAAGAACTCCATCTACCGCGATTGTGGATGAATTTTCCACAATACATTATCCTTAGATTTTACCTCGGTTTTTTGTCTTTGTACGTGATGTGGCCACGTTCTTTATGATGAAAATCGATAAACATTGAAGCATCCCACTCATATGTCTTGAACAACCATTATTTAGAAGCCAAATTCTTTTCGTGATAACAGGACATTCATGTAAAAATATTAATAAGGTAATTCATGTCCATTACTTATGTTAGGTCCTTGTGGGTTAGTAATAGGGTCTTTATAACCCATGTAATGATATAATTAAGTATTTTTACATTGCTAATGTGACTTTAAGACCCAATATGACCCTTCTCATCACATTAGTGACAACCTACTTGATTGTACCTGGATCAGACAGTATCTGGGGCCAACAACGTCGTCTGGACTTCAGCTCCGGTGAGGTTGAAAGACGGCCGGGGGGGGGGGGGGGGGGGGGTTGTACCTGCAAGGTACTCCGACGCTCAAGTAAGGCAAGGGTCACAAGTAAAAGCAAATACAAGGTTAGAGTAAGAAAGTGTGTGTAACCTGACCCTCTTAAGTGAGAGGGTATTTATAGAGAGCCCCCAGCGCGGGGCCAACGGTCACTAGCACTGGGCTAGATTGCCAGGCCCAATCCAAGTAACTGCCAGGGCTTACGTGGCGTAGTGAAGACCAGCACGTGGTCTTCGCCCTGGGGTAACCGTTCCTAGATCTCCGGAATTAGGGCAGACCGATTCCATCGGGAGTGGGTGGTTACATGAGAACGTGTCCTCGCGGGGAGGAGTCTTGCGTGTCGGGGAGAGACGTGTCCTCGCGGGGAGGACTCTTATGTGAGAAGGAGATGGCTCCTCGCGGGAAGGAGCACCTGAGTGTTGAGGAGGGGCGAGCTCAGAGAGACTTAGCGCCTCTGCCAGACGCTCTATGCCGCGTATGCCCAAACACCGCCGAGGTGTGGCGTGTGCCCGACATTGTTGAGGCGGGCCTGTGCTCGACGTTGGTTGTGATAAGAGGCCTTTGTTGGGCCATCCCAGGACGTGTGGGTTGGGCCTGCTCGATTGAGCAGCAGACCCCGTCCCAGTCCAGAACAGGAGCCCCCCAAGTCGTTGCTCTGAGGTGTCAGAGTAATGACTTAAGGATCAGTACCATGTCGAGGAAGGGATTTCGAACGTGTTCGTGGTGCCGGGGCGATCCTTGTCGTCTGATACCCGCGGTTGCCCTTTTGTAGGGAAACGTGCCAACGGGGAAACTTCCCGGCATTGACGGGCTTACCACTACGAGCGAGGAATGTTGGGCGTGCAGAAATCTTGAAGTCAGCTCGAGTTCGATAGGTCGTTGCTGGGCGACGAGCAGCCAGAGGAGGACGTAGTCGACTAGGTGTTTACCTGTTCGTTACGCTTGGCCTGCGAGCCATTTTCTTTTGTAATGACTTTTGTCTGGCCTGTGTGCTAGGGGCTTTTTGATACTTTGTAATATTTGTACGCTGGGCTTCTGCCCGATTAATGCATTTTTGTTTATCTACACGTGTGATGTTTGTATGTTTTCGATTGTGTGTGATGTTATTGCATTTGCTATACTTTGTTTATTTTTAAAGTAATGGAGATTTTGGGGCTTGCTCGACTTCGATAATCCTCGACTGTGTGGAGAGCTGGTCGAGTGGCCGGAAGTCTATTCCGACCTTTGACGAGGCTAAGAGCTCGGTCGAGATCTTAGCTTCGTGGCGTGAACTTCCCATCGCGAGTTGGGTGTTCTGCCTAATTGGTACGACGACGCAGGAGCTCGATCGAGTTGTCCTCGTCGGATCAATGTGCTTGCGCACACACAACGCAGTCCTTGACCATCGTGTTTCGTATAGGGGTGTCACGCTTGTACCCTAGTGCGTCCCCGTAACCGCGATGCTAGTGTGTCGCGGGCTGTGCTTAACTGTAATACTGTTTTAGCTTCTCAGTGTTCCATGGTCGAGTAAGTTCTTCCCCGTGCAGGTTCTCGAGGAAGTAGGCTCCTGTCTCTGTTTTCGCGCGGACGCGGTACGGGTCCTCCCAGTTTGCGGCAAGTTTGTCTTCCCGCGAATCTCTCTGGTTCCTTCATAGGACGAGGGTGCCTACTCGAAAATCACGTTTGATAACTTTGTCGTTATAATGCAAAGTTATTTTCTGTTTAAGTGAAGCTTCTCGGAGGGAAGCGCCCGAACGTGTCTCCTCGACGAAATCGAGCTCTTCCCTCAGGGCTTTGTTGTTCGCGTCTCCGCCGAGGGGGGCTTCCGTCCCCCTCCTCGTCGGGGAGGAGAGTCTTCTTCTTTGTGGCTGCGGGGGCCTTCCTTGCGTCTCGACTCAAGGGCAATATGCGCTGCCTCCGACTCCTCGAGCTCGATGTACGACTGAGCCCGTTGGAGGAGATCCTCCAAACGGCGGGGTCTACGGAGGCCCACGGACTTGGCAAAGTCAGATCCAAAACGTAGCCCATGGATGATTAAATACTTCTTCATGTCGTCAGTCGTATGGACCTCGACAGCTTCTCTGTTGAATCTCTCAATGTAGTTCCGGAGAGATTCGTTCTTCCCCTGGAAGATGCTTTCTAGGGCAGCTTCCGTCTTCGGGTGTCGACGAGATGCAGTAAAGTGTTTGGTGAAGCGTTGTCTTAGTTGCTTCCAAGATGTGATCGACCCGGGTGCCAGACCCTTGTACCAAGTCATGGCGCCCTTCCGCAAGGTGGTGGGGAAAAGCCTGCACTTAATGGCTCCCCTGACGTTTCTGAAGTCGAGCATGGATTCGAAACTTTCGACGTGGTCGTCGGGGTCGGCCAGGCCGTCGTAGTTCCCCAGTTGCGGAGGTTTCTCCATGCCCACAGGAATTGGGGCGTTCATGATCTCCCATGGCAGAGGGGTCCTCTGGTCGTCGTCGTCACTTCCTGTCGGGGACCTCGAAGGGGATCGCTGATGTCGTGGAGGGGAATTCCTCGAACGGTTCCTCGGCCTCTCCTCGGTCTGTTTGGACTTCTTGGTAGTGGTGGAGGCCCTGGGTTCCTTCTAAGGCGGGGAACGATGGCGTTTCTGGGAGATCGCCGGCTGGGGGCACTCAAGACGTGGCCGGCGGCCCCCGCGCACCGGCGAAGGGGTTCGAAATTCGTCCGAAGGGGTCCTTCGCGGGGAAGGAGAACGGCGAGGTGACGGTGGACGACGATGTCTTCGCGAGGAAGATCGCCATGCTCGCCATTGCTCCAGTGCTTCAATTCTGGTATTCTGGTGTGCGATCAGCTGATTGGTTTGATTGATCAAGGCAAATAGGGCCACGGTGCTCGCATCTGCATTGGGCGGAGGAGCAACTGGCTAAAAAATGGCTTGTTGATCGTCTTGGTGGGCGGTGTTGTAAGCCACATCTTGGGAGTCCAGGTACCCTTGAAATTTTAAAATTCTAAGTCTTTTGTCCCTAGGTAGAAAAATTACCCCCTATAAAATATTTTTTTTTATTTACCCCCCTGATTTTTACACACTTAGGGGGTACCCCAAAATTTCAGTGGGTAATCCAAAATTATTTTTTTAAAGGGAGGTAAATCAAAACTTCCCTATATTGCAGGGGGTAAATGATTATTAACAATTTTTTAAATTAACTTTTAACTATAGTGGTTTTGTGGAGAAAATTGTGCTAACTTTGGCCAATGTCTCATATGCAAACTATATGAAGCACGGACTCTAACACGGACACCAATACACGACATGACACAGACACTTCAACATTAATATTATTAAAACATAGGACATCGACACGGCTACATATAAGAGAATAGTTGAGTTTTATTTATTCATTTATAATTAAAAATGTTAAAAATATTATAATCAAAATTAATGTCTTTAATTCTTTATGGATAACATTTCTTAAATACAATATTAACAATTTTAAATTTGTGAGATTTGTTTAAAATATGCATAAAGGTGTGTTGAAGAAAAAAAAAATTGTTTGAAACACTTCTAACATCTTTGTTATGAGTGTCATACGAGTGTCAACCATTAATTCAAAAAGTGTCGAAACAAAGAAAAAAACTATTTTTTAGTGGACACTTGTCTGACTTTTCTGACACTTCTTTGACTTTTCCGACACATGTCGTACGGGTGTCATACAAGTGTCGAACACCGACGCGTGTCGGACACTGCGACACGCCTCATCCTAGAGGTGTCCATGCTTCATAATGCAACTCATAACTCTTTCTTATAATTGTTTTCTGGCATTCTTCCAAGAAATACAACTGCATGTTTCCCTTTTTCCTTCTTACGTGGTTCCTTATTACCATCTAGGATCAACTAAAGGAAGAAAGATATTTTAGGAGCGTAAGTAGTCATCTTTGGTTTCGCTTGTATTTTCCTAGTTTTTTTAAGGACTTTTATTCCAACTTTATTTCTAATGAGGAAAAAATTTATGGAGACAACTAATGTGGTATCTAGTGATGCCAGTTTTATTTTCTTAGTAATGGATCATATGTCTTCTTTGATCAGGGATGTTGGTCAACTAGATGTTGATCTTGTTAAGAGATTGTAGTTTAACCTGAATTTTCAATGCATGCAAGGAATACCTACCTACCTCTCCAATCTATGGTGGTTGTGAATGCGAATTTGTTGTAAATCCTAATTTGAAAAAATAACAATGAAAGTAGTCTTGTAGGTATCATTCTTGACTACAAATATTTGATTGTAGCTAGTGTGTCCATCCATTAATGTGAGAATTGCATGGCTATGAACAAAATTGACTATCAATGAAAGTAGTCTTTGCACTTTTTCTACTCTTTTCTCATCTTTTCATGGTTTTTATCCATGATTATTGTTATTCTTCTAACATTGAGAATATACTTTTGGTGCTTGTAATAAGTGTGTTATTGTGCAGGAAAAGGCACTAAATTGATCAAAGTTGTAAGACAAAAGAAAGTGGTACAAGCTGATAAAGAAATGGGGAATACATCAGTGCATTCGCTTTGCGAATTGCTAGCGAATGTTCGCTTTGCGAACAGCTAGCGAGGTCCCAGCGAATGGTCCCAGAATTTGGCAGGGGCAAAAGGCATCAAAGTTCGTTTTGCGAACGGGAAAGCGAGTGTTCGCTTTGCGAGTGATCCTTCGCATTGCGAACTCACGAAGAATTCTGTGGCAGTTTAACCATGCAGAGGCACCTCAAGTGCCTATTTTTGGCATGCGTTGTGCGAATAAATCGTTCGCTTTGCGAACTGTGAAAATCCTGAATGTACTATAAATATAATTTTTCACACTTTTTAGATTATTATGATTACAACTTGTTATTTTAGGATCAGAACTTGATATCTCTTCATTTCAAGGGAGAAAAGGTAGGATCTTTGATCTCTTGTTGGGTTTGGATGTAATCTTTTGATACCTTATGTATTTCATCTAATGTATGTTTGTGAATATGTTTTGATTCTCTATTATTTGTTGTCTTTGATTGATTATTTGTGGTCTTGACAAACCCTTTACAAATCCTTGATCTTAGATTGTCAACTATCAATGAACAAACTTTTGACATGGTTTTGTGAGTTGATATTCATTTTATCTTTTGTTGTATTGTGTTGATTAAGTAGCATGGCTAGCATGAGTAGGATCGATACGGTATTGCGAGGATGCGTGATAATAGTGTTGAAGAATGATATTCACATCCATTTGACAAATTAGTTGAATACATGTAAAAAAGGGTTAAGCGTATGTACATATTCTGATCGTTGGCATTGTATATGAAGCAGTCATTTATCTGATTTGGGTGTCATCTTTGTTTACCTGTTTATCTTTGATTTGAACCGCTATAGATATATACTCTTCAGATCTAGATCTAAGATGATTATTTGTTTTGTTCTAAACTCTAGAAATAGATTTAGGCTTAACACTTGCGTGAGTATCAGCTCTTAATGCTCTGTGTTGGTTTTTGTTGCGTGAGACATCACCAATGAGGCAATACGGTCGATCTCTCGACGTTGCGTTAGACATAACCTCTGTCGTGGGTGATACGTGAGGATATTAGGTGAATGATTGATTTATGTATAATATATTAGAAGAATACATGTGTTATCAATTGATGAGATCCAATTTCAACAAGGCTCCTTTTATAATTCAGTCTTTATTTTACATTTTCCGCATTTGCTTTTGGTTCCGCTTTAAACCATAATTTTTGAACCATAAGTTTAGAAATATAGAAACCGTCGAACGACATTCTTTCTCTCGCACTGATCCCCGAGGAGACGATAAAACTTGGTCCTTACTTACTATAAATTTTTATTTCTTGCTGCTATATTACAGTTCAACAAAATGGCGCCGTTGGCGGGGATCAGTGTTTAGATATTGAATCGCATTGCGATAGTTTCTATATTTTTGAGCTTTGTACATTTTTTTATATTATATGTATTTGTTTCCTTTTATGTTTTCTCTAGTGTGATCAGGAATGATGAGAACTCCTTTTAGATTGGTTGCTAATTGTGTAAAAGTATTCAATGAAGCTTCGACCGATTCTGGATGGATGTTTAGCTTTGAAAGTATGTACGGTAAATTGTATTACTTCATAGAATGTTAAAATGATTTAAAAATGTTGTGCTTTGTGCAAATGTGTATTTTTGTTTCATTTCGCAACTTGTTTGAATGCTTGTTTCACTTAGGTCCAAAAGCCACAAATTGTGGGAAACCTCCATTGTTTAGTATATGCTAGGATGACTGATAACTTTGTTTAATTCGTTTGATTCATGCTTTATCTTTTGATTATTGTGATTTTGTGGAAGCATTAGAAATGATCAAGGAATTTGTTTATATTGAGCACAACCGTATCCGAAAGTACCTTACCCGTGAGTAGCAAGTATTCGTTAGCCCCTTTGAGCCTAAACACTTTAGATCTCATTTTAGTGATGAACTTGGTTTATGTACATAATTTGAATGTATAGTTCATCATTGAATTTTGTGAGGTTCTAAAAATTTCTTCTTGAACCTTTGAATATTGTTTTAATTTGATTTCCTTTCCTTAAAAAGCAAGGAGCATTCACTTGAGGTTTAGTTGAATTTAAGTTGGGGAGAATGAAAAGGAAGAATGGTAGGTTGCTTTAAACTTTTGAAAAACTTCAAGCAAGCATGAAAAGAAAAAGAAAATGTGAATATGAATGTGAAAAACAAAAGAAAAAGAATGTTTGTTTGAATAAGAAAAATAGAGAATGAAATTATTGTGCATAAGGTAGTTTGAGAAGGTTTGTGGTAAATAAATGGAAATGGTGAATGAAGTTGTGATGTGTAAATACCATGTATAGTGAATGTTTCTTTTTGCATAGGCAATTTCGATTCATTGGCCTTTTGAAATGTCCTTTTGTTGTGAACCCGACCAAGCTACAACCTTTAAATCCATTAGTGATCTTTTTGCTTCCATGTTTTCATTTTTGATTGTTAGATGTTGTATGAATTGAGCTGCTATTAGCATTGTTTGTCAGGTGAGTGAAATTTCTCCGCGGTTGCAAACGCGTCAATTTCTTCATTCTTATTTTGAAGAGGAGTGTTAGAGTGATTCAAGTATGAAAACTTAGTTGTTCTTTGAACCATTATGATATTTGATTAAGAACTTAATTCTTTGTCATTGTTCGATTCTATTGAGTGGTGAATGTTGCTTGTGCGCATTTCATGCTTGACTTTGGTTGAATCTTATGCCTGAGCAAATCCTCTTGTTTTCAATGAGAGGCATACTTTGCTTGAGGACAAGAAAAAATCTAGTTGGGGAGAGGTGTTAGGTGCAGATTTGACCTAATAATGAACTATCTTTCTTTGCACTTTTTCTACCCTTTTCTCATGTTTTCATGGTTTTTATCCATGATTGTTGTTATTCTTCTAACATTGAGAATATACCTTTGGTACTTGTAATAAGTGTGTTATTGTGCAGGAAAAGGCACTAAATTGATCAAAGTTGTAAGACACAAGAAAGTGGTACAAGCTGCTAAAGAAATGAGGAATACATCAGTGCATTCGCTTTGCGAACTGCTAGCGAATGTTCGCTTTGTGAACCGCTAGCGAGGTCCCAGCGAATGGTCCCAGAATTTGGCAGGGGCAAAAGGCATCAAAGTTCACTTTGCAAACGGGAAAGCGAGTGTTTGCTTTGCGAGTGATCCTTCGCATTGCGAACTCACGAAGAATTCTGTTGCGGTTTAACTATGCAGACGCACCTTAGGTGCCTATTTTTGACATTCGCTGTGCGAATAATTCGTTCGCTTTGCGAACTGTGAAAATCCTGAATGTACTATAAATAGAATTTTTCACACTTTTTAGATTATTATGATTACAACTTTTAATTTTAGGATCAGAACTTGATATCTCTTCATTTCAAGGGAGAAAAGGTAGGATCTTTGATCTCTTGTTGGGTTTGGATGTAATCTTTTGATACCTTATGTATTTCATCTAATGTATGTTTGTGAATATGTTTTGATTCTCTATTGTTTATTATCTTTGATTAATTATTTGTGGTCTTGACAAACCCTTTACAAATCCTTGATCTTAGATTGTCAACTATCAATGAACAAACTTTTGACATGGTTTTGTGAGTTAATATTCATTTTATCTTTTGTTGTATTGTGTTGATTAAGTAGCATGGCTAGCATGAGTAGGATCGATACGGTATTGCGAGGATGCGTGATAATAGTGATGAAGAATGATATTCACATCCATTTGACAAATTAGTTGAATACATGTAAAAAAAGGTTAAGCGTATGTACGTATTCTGATCGTTGGCATTGCATATGAAGTAGTCATTTATCTGATTTGGGTGTCATCTTTGTTTACCTGTTTATCTTTGATTTGAACCGCTATAGACATATACTCTTCAGATCTGGATCTAAGATGATTATCTGTTTTGTTCTGAACTCTAGAAATAGATTTAGGCTTAACACTTGCGTGAGTATCAGCTCTTAATGCTCTGTGTTAGTTTTTGTTGCGTGAGACATCAACAATGAGGCAATACGGTCGATCTCTCGATGTTGCGTTAGACATAACCTCTGTCGTGGGTGATACGTGAGGATATTAGGCGAATGATTAATTTATGTATAATATGATTAGAAGAATACATGTGTTATCAATTGATTAGATCCAATTCCAACAAGGCTCCGTTTATAATTCAGTCTTTATTTTACATTTTCCGTCTTTACATTTTCCGCATTTACTTTTGGTTCCGCTTTAAACCAGAACTTTTGAACCATAAGTTTAGAAATATAGAAACCGTCGAACGATATTCTTTCCCTCGCACTGATCCCTGAGGAGACGATAAAACTTGGTCCTTACTTACTATAAATTTTTGTTGCTTGCTGCTATATTATAGTTCAACAGGATGCAGTTTGGAACCCGCTGCTGACTAACAAGTATGACGAATTTGCCCACAAATTAATTTTGAACAATGACACTAACAAAATCAGGTTTTTATCTTTGTGGTGGAAGGATATTCGTAATATGGCAGCAGTCAAGGATGAAGATGGGTTTATGCTTCAGCTATCTTGCAAGTTAAGGAATGATTCTAGCATTTTCTTTTGGAATTCTTGTTGGTTTGAGGCATTATCATTAAGTAAATATTTTCTGGTGCTATATGATGCTTTAGCTCACAAATATGTCGTTGTTAAGGAAATGGAGAGTTGGGTGAGGGAGTCGTGGATTTAGAATTTGGGATTCCAAGACAGCGAGTTTACTGGGGATATGCGTGCGGCCTTTTCGGAGCTGTCACTATTGCTGGTCGAAGCCTTTCCAAGGTTGGGGGAAGATGATCTATTTTCGTGGTCAAAGTCTCCAAACAATTGCTTCACCGTCAAATCTAGGTATGTGTATATCCAAGAGGCTTGTGAGGTAAAATCTTTAGATACTATTTCCAAGACTACTTTGAAACTTTTATGGCAAACATCGATTCCTATGAAAGTTAAGATTTTTGAGTGGAGGTTGATCTTGAATAGACTTCCGACCCGTTCTAATCTGGTGGCCAGGGGAATAATTTCTAATTCTCGCGATTTGGTCTATGTTTTTTGTTTTAACTGTGAAGAATCTGAAGACTATTTGTTTGTCTCTTGTCCTAAAATCCAATCTGTTTGGAGGGCAATTGGCATTTGGATAAGGGTGTCGTTGACAAGTTCGGTTACTTATTGGGAGTATTTGTTGGATTGATTCATAAAGTTGGTTATTCATACAAAGGGAATGCTTGTGTGATATAGTTTTGTACTGTTTTGTGTATTAGGTGGCAACGAAACCAAATTCTATTTTACAATGGAGTCGGATGTCCTGTAGATTTGTTCCATAGAATTATATATATTTTTAGGTGGTAGTTAGCTATTAGTTCCAACCAGAGAATAAAGTGTAATTATTACAAGTGGTTCAGTCGTCCATATGATATTTTGTAAAGTTGCTATTGTAGTGGAATAGATGCATTGTAATTGTACTTGGTTTTAGAATACTTCTAGTATTCTGTTTAATCTAATATAATATAAGGAGTTTGATTATAAAAAAAAAACATATGTGATATTGAAATTTCATTTTCATCCTTTAGAATAACCAAGTTCATGTTTCTAAAGTTGGTGTAAAATATAAAATTGTCATTCTTCTTGATTAGAAGTACTATAGTAATCTAATCCATCATTAAATAGATTTAGAACCTCAACTGATCATATCATGGTCTTGTACTCATCTTCCTCTCTCAACCGTAGATCTTGTGGTGCACTATCAATATTATCGGATACATTTTACGGGCCTTTAAGTCTAGGTTATATGACATATAGAACTATATCATATAAAGTTGTGTGGGTTACTTTCATAATATAATTTTCCTTATCAAGATTCAAGCACTTTGTATGTGAGATTTGGGTCGAACTCATGTTGTGTCGAAGGAGAAGCTTTCATGTATTTCGACAGGAGGCAAGCATGCAATCGAAGCTTATTCACATGCTGATGCCTTATTGTTACATACTGTAGTCGAAGTCTGTTCTAGTATGTATGTATTGTCGAAATGTTATTCTGTCGAATTGGGCCTTGTGTTAAGGATCCAATTGTTTAGGTTTCTTGGGCTGTAAGTTACCTAGTTAGTCTATAAATAGGCTAGTACACTCAGTTTGTTGAGTGTGGCAAATTGTGATATTCACTTGTAATCATTTATGACTTTAATGAGAAAGTGAATAGTAAACAGAATTTATATTTGCCCAATCCTTATTGTTTCTTCTTCTTCTTCTTGTTTTCTTTCTTGGTTTTCCGTTAACCCTTGTTTGGTTCTTGATTATCAAGAAACCGTTTTATACTTTGCTTAAAGATATCGTTTTTCACAACATTGTATTTACTTTTCTAATGGAAATCAACTTAAGAAATTGTTCTGAACATTTTCCATCCTTATTTGTGAATCTTTATATGAAGTTTGCAACTAATTCACCTTTTGAGTCTGTCTACGTTTGTATGGGGTTTGGTGGGAGAGACTAATACCATGTAAATGCATGTTGTTCCTATTAAAGATAAAAGTAACATCTGAAGTATGTGGAATTCATTCTAGTTTCACTAACTGCACTACATTCAGGTAAACCTTTATGTATTCTCCATAGTGAATCTTTCATCTTAGTGTATTAATTAAGATTTTGTATCAGTGTTCTTGCTATTGGGTTGAATGCTTGTCTTCAATGTAGGACATGTTGTCCACATGCAAAGCGTTCTCAAAAGATGAAACTTATGGCATTCCAATTTTTTCATCTCCTTGAGGAGGCCTTTGTGCCTTATATATCTGTACAATTTGAAGATTAGGTTGGTTATTTTTATCATTTTCTTTTGAGTTTCCCCAAGATTATATGTGGTAGAAGTACTATGTCGAGAATTTAAATGAATAAAAGGTACATGTTGTATAGGAATCAATTGAACTTGTGAAGGTTCTACCATTGCAACTATTGGTTGGCTTGTATTAATGCATGTTTGATCTTTGTCACCGCAATTGGCTCATTTAGCCTCCAACTCCTTGGCTTATCAAACTTCATTATGAATAGGGGTGTTCAAAACCGAACCAACCCAATAAAAAACCGCAAACCAAACCAAACCAAACCGAAACCGCAAAAAACCGCATTTGGTTCGGATTTGTTCGGGCCATCTTTTAACAAAACCGCATGGTTCGGTTTGGTTTGCGGTTTGTATTTTGCAAACCGAACTAAACCAAACCAAACCGCATTATGTTACAACCCAAACTTCACTTATCTCACATCTAACCCAAAACTCAAACCCATTATGCCTTAACCTTATAATTACAAAATATTTTCTCTTACTCACACCTAACTTTTCAGTTTTAATCTTCTCAAATCTCTCTTAATAGTATTGTGCATTCTTCTCATCTTCTTTGCCATGTACGTCTCACCTCTTCTACACTAATCTCTCATCTCACATGTTCTTTCTTTTCCATCTTCTCATTTTTATGTTACTATTTTCTCTTCTAATTATATTTTTATCACACCTTTCTTCTCTAATCTCACATCTGTTATGCTCTTTCATTTTCATCTTCTCTAATCTCCCTTATCTTATATTTTTTGTTTTATTATAATATTTTGATATTGTTTTATGCTACTATTTTTTTTTCACTTTTGTTTAAATTGATTTTTGTATATTGAATGAGAACTTTTTGTCTAAATATGATGAGTTTTGTTGTTATTTGGCAATGTATGAATGACTAAACACAAAGTTATGTTGTTCTCTATATATGTAAATATCACTCAATAAAAATCTAGTAAAAAACCGAACCAGCCGAACCAATCCAAACCGCATTGGTTTGGTTTGGTTTGGTTCGGATTTTTTTTAAAAGCCAACCAAACCAAACCAAACCGCATGCTTTTTTCCCTTGCGGTTCGGATGATTTTTAGCGTCAAAACCGCCCAAACCGCACCGCGAACACCCCTAATTATGAACCATTGATTTAACAAATGTTAGTGAGTTGTTAGAAGTTTTTTTTACATGGTTTTAAGTATTCTTATGTATATTTTTTCTAATGAAACACTTTTTCATAATCATTGGTGCTTTAGGTGGATCAATAGATGTGTCTCCAAAAGTATTGGAAAAAGTTGATGATATTGCCATTTCCAAAGCATATGGAGGTTTGTCATATCTTTGTGAGTCTAACCCTTTTTTATACTAATGAAGGTGGTTGATCCATTTTGATAAGAAAGTAGGAGGGTGATACTTAACTATTAGTAAGATATTCAAGCCCTTATTACTTGATTTTAATAGACATGTTGAGATTGATTAGAAGTCATTTGAAAGGTTTTATTATTTTTAGCTTAGTTTTTAGTTGAGCACACTAGGTGTTCTCTTTTGTGTGTTTTATGCATGTGTAGGAGTACTCTGGTTATAAGCTCTGATGCTACAAGAATTTTGTTACCTCTAATCAGAAGGCCCTTGAGTCAGAACATGATGAAAGAAGTGAATGATCTCAAAGTTAAAACCAATGTTGTAGACTTGTGAAAATGAAAGTAAAAGTTGAGTTGGAAAGTTAAATGGATAAAGACGAGCACTACATGACAAAATTCTACAAAAAGTTGTTTGGCACTGCAATAGTGCACTACATGTCCTCTCTGCATAGGATGCCGGTCAAGAGACAAGTTGTTTCTTGCATTCTTAGAGTACTACTCTCAGTATGGGTACAAAAGGATAAGAAAGAAGAATATTTTGAATTCTATGGGTTAAATCAAGGGATAATCAAGAGGTCTATAATTCAATGTCAAGTGAAAACCCCTAAAAATAATGAGGCTATAAAAGGATCATCTTGGAGAAATGGAAAAAAAGTTCAGAAGTTGAGAAAATTGAAATACACTTAGAAAAATACGAAGAAAAAGGCTGAATCAGAAGTTTGATGTAGATCCCACTAGGGATGCTCATGGATGGTTAATTTTCATAACCAATCCATAACCATAAATAATCCATATGTCATAACTGGTTATTAAAACCAATTATCATAACTAGTTTTCATTTTTGTAAAATGGTTATGAACCAGTTATTAACCGGTTATATCTGTAACCAATTTTATAATTAGTTTTGATTAAATTTTTTTTTTAATTATTTTTTTCAATAATTTTTTATTTAAATTTTTTTCTTTAAGAAAAAAATATTTATATTCAAAAATAAAAAATCATTTTTTTAATTTTTGGAAAAAAAATTATTTAAAAAAATCTTTTTTTTCTGTATATTTTTATTCACTGAAAATAAAATTTAAATTTTTTTTCAAAATTTTTTTTTATCTTTAGATCCCACCATTTATTTGAGCATCCTAATAATTAATCGGATTTAAATATGGATACGGATAATTTAAATAATCGGTTTATTTGAGCATCCCTAGATCCCACCATTATATCTCTTGAAGAATACAATATATTTAGGCATGAGAGGACTCGCCTTTTACTGATTGAAGATTGCAAGAAGTAGTAGTATTACTCGTTTTGTATTATCTTTTCATTATTGTTTAGAAATGCTAAGCTTGAAAACTTGTTTTGTTGTATATGCTCACCATGAGCTAAACTCTTTATGTTGCAAAATATGAAGTTTAATGGAAAGTAATATTTTGTGTGAAATAATGTGATTTAATATATATATATATATAATCTTAGAAATAGATAAAAAGATTTTTAATGTGGATGAATCCTTTAACAAGTGAAACATATGACAAATATGGTTGAAAATAATATAATAGTAATAATTGCTAATTAGTTGCTTTAGGATTAAAGAACTACAACCACAGGGGAAAGAAGAACTTATTAAAGATGTGTACTAACGTTAATGTGAGACTTAGAAATTTATTCCTTAACTTAGTTTCATTTATTTGAAGTTGTAGGCATACATCATTAGATCATATTTGACCTCATTTGCATCGACAAATTTCATCACACACACATATAAACACACACGCGCGTGCGGTCACACCCCCCACACACACACAAGATGAAAGCATTAAATAAACCATTATCTGACATGCCTTTTACACTTGTTTTAACTTCTTTAATCTTACATAATATTACTCAATTTTGTATCTGTGACTACCACTATTATCATTATTGTTGTGGACTGGGCCAAAGGCTGCCCCGCTGTCGGCCACGGCCAGACCCATCTCCCCGTTGGGGAGGGCCCAATGAAGGCCCAATTCATCAACTCATACGGGAAGTGCCCACGCGTCTTCCCCACGGTTTCAACGTGCCCCCACGCGGGGACACGTCATCAGTCAACTACCCACGAGCGAAAGAACAGGTCCTTCACCTTCCAAAGTTCACGGGGCAGTTGACCCAGGACGAAGACCACGTGCTGGTCTTCCCTATGCCACATAGATCCTGGCAGTTATTTGTATTGGGCCTAGTGATCCAACCCAATACAAATAACCGTTGGCTCAGTGCTAGGGGCATATTATAAATACCATCTTTCACTAGAGGGTCAGGTATTCTAAATTCTAAGCTTTTTTGTACTTGCTTCCTCTCTCCCGCTGAAACTTACTTTAATACCGGAGTACCTTGCAGGTACACCCCCTCCTCTTCTCCACCACCGGCGAACTAGGAGCTCACGACGTGTTGCTGGCCGCTAATCCCTTTCTGATCCGGTAAGATCAATTATCATTTTCTCATGACTATTCACAAAATTTGATCTTGAGGAATCAACTTAAGTTAATCTAATCCCACTGTGGATGATACTATCAGTCTTTTATCACTTGCTACTATTGGAATGTGTATACTTGCACATGTGTTAAATAGAAACCAACAAGTTTTTAGCACTGTTGCAGGGGATTTAGTGATTAACACTTTGATTGTATTAAAAAAATTGTGAAAAATGCATTTGAGCTTTTAACGTTTTTCTGTCTTCTAGTGACACAACAGGTGCATGATTACTGTATGCACGGGTTCTTGACCCTAGTTTACAGAGGATGCCCTGAACTAAAAAGAACAGTTATACTTTTAAATAGATATCAGATTACACTTCAATAATCAGGAACACATATTCTTGATGTTTTATTTGAAGCCCTAGAAGAGGACTTTAGAGAATCATCAAGAAGAAGTCATGGTTAAGATTGACATCATTGTCATAGCCAATGATATGGCAAGAAATTTTAGGGACTGTGCTATATTTGATCCAAATTCTAGGAACAGTGGAATCATTAGGCCTAAAATCACTATAGTTCAATTTGAGTATAAGCATATGATGTTCCAAATATTACAAGTCATTGGTCAATACTCAGGGGCTACTACTGATTACCTTCATCTCTATTTGAGGTAATTTTTGGAGGTTACAAGCAATTTTAAGATCCCTGGAATTTCTAATTATAATTTTAGGTTGAGTTTGTTTCCATAATCTCTAAGGGATAGATCAAAAAGTTGGCTCAATTACTTAAAACCTAATTCCATATAGAATGTTTTGGCTGGAAAAATTTAGAGCCAAATACTTCCCACTTGTCAAGAATGCTAAAATGAGAGATAAAATCACATATTTTATGCAATGGGAAGAAGAATACTTAGTTGATGCTTGGTAAAAATTTAAATAATTATTAATGAAATGTCCACATCATGGAATTCCAATCCGTATTCAGCTAGAAACACTCTACAATTGCTTGGTTCCATCATCAAAGGACATGTTGGATGCATCATATGGTGGTGCATTATTGTCCAAATCCTAGGAAGATGATTACAATATGATTGAGAGTATTACTTCCAACACCTACCAATGGTTAGTCATAAAAGCAATTGTTGTTGGTAATTCAAAAAAGCTAGCTTATGTGCATGAAGTCTCTGAGACCATAGCTCTTGCGGCTCAAAAAGCCCAAATTCACCAAATGATGAAAATTTTGATGATAACTTCTGACGCTTCAGCTGCTGAGCCAGACAAGGTTGTGATTGATATCAGTGAAATTGTATGTGTTTATTGTAACACCCTTCTAACCCCATGGAATATACACGATAATTATCTCTAATTATATCAGAGTGAAATCACAAAGAGTGTCACATTTCTTCATTTAACACGGGTTCTCTTATCACATTGTTACTCATTTACTACGCAGCGGAAAAGTCATAATTTTATTAATCAAAATCCAAAACATCTTACAACCATCAACTCATAACAACATCATCTTAAAGGAAAATAAAACACAATAGATCAACGCAACGTTCCCGGCCCGATGTTACATATTAGAGCAAGACACCTCTAAATAAACGAAAACTATAAGAATACTTCAAAATGATCTTCAAAGCTCCTATAAGCTACTCCGGAGTATTTGCACGTTACCCACGTGGAGGCAACATTCAAACAGGCAGGGTGAGTAATCACAATTCACTATACGAGATATAAGGCAAAGATATAAAATAGGGCAGCAACAACAACATCATAATTATCCTCAATAAAACACACCTAACAATCACAATCAATTCATACACATGCAATGCCATTTAGAATGAAATACAACTTCATCGAAAACATGCATGTGGTACCAAATCAATCATGTGATGGACACTAGGCCATCAACCCTCCACAAGGGAGCACAACATAATCATCATGTGATGGACACTGGCCATCAACCCTCCACAAGGGAGCACAACATAATCAATCCAATCCGCACAGTGGGATTGAAACCAACAACGGACGGAAGTCCCAACATAGTATGCCATGAATGCAACGATGCAACAACATCAACATAATCAATAAAATCCTCAAAAATGCATCCACATTCATGTAATCCTTAATCATCATCGTCATATAGCATATATATGTCAATATGCACATCATCAACTCCACCATCATCACAGCAGCATAACCATCATAATATAACATCACAACTTCATTTTCAACATCAAAACATCATAATGCATCTATCACCATAATAATTCCAACACAATTCTCTTACACCATGTATACATTTAACACGCACACCATTAAACAATCATCATATACTTCATAGTAAATCATACTCTGTTATAAGAGCATCAAACACTTCACACAACATCAAACACATCATAATACCACATAATATCATCATAATAACGTCAAACACTTCATAGCACAACGCAATACGAACGTACAAGACTAATTCCATACCAAAGGCCTAAGCCTCCATCAAATAATCATTCATTGTTCTCAAAAATTATTTTTATATTATAGAAAATGTTTTTAGCTTTCCATAGGTTCAAACGGCGCGTCAAACGGACACCCGAGTCAAAAGTTATGGATTTTCAAAGTTTACGAAATGTTGTTCAACAGTGTGCAATCGATTGCACCAGTATGTCAATCGATTGCACCATGTACAAAAGCAGTTTTTTCCCAAAAATTTGACAGTGCAATCGATTGCACCTGTACTCCAATCGATTGCATGCTGTGAAAAACAGTTTTACGAATTCTGAAAAGTAGCAGTACGAAAACCCTTTTGTCTCAATTCCAAAAACACAAACTTCATGAAATAATACACAATTAAACCTCAAATTATCATTCTTGTCAACATACATCAATATCATCATGTTCATAATATCAATTCCACCCCATTTCATCATATCCCATCATAAACCCCAAAACCCCTTAAAATCCCAACTCCCTACATACATCTAAGCTATATATCAACTATAATGAAAGTTATACTCCCCATACCTTAGAGTAGAATCTGATTCCTCTTCTCCTTCTGCAACACTTCAACCCTAGCCTCCTTGTTCTTCAGAGCCTTTTTACTTCAGCCACCAAAACACGTATAATGAGAACCTCTCTCACTATTTCCTCTCTAGGCTCCCAAATACCCCTAATTAGGCTCTTCCATCTTTACCCTCACTTATTCCACATAACATTACCAACATGTCCTCAAGCTTCTCTTTTTATTTTAAATAATAATAATATTCCAAATAATATTATTCTATTACTATTATTACTAAATAACTCTGAATAATCACTTAATTCATCAATTCCCGCGACACACATCATAAACACATCTTGCATCATAATATCTCACCAAAGTTCACCGATAAATCCCGAATATTTATAATAAATCCATTAAATAAATACTCTAATTATTTTGGGGTGTTACAACTCTCCCCCACTTAAATAATTTTCGCCCTAAAAAATTACTCGAAGAAAACAGAGTCCGATACGACTCCCTCATTTGATCTTCGCACTCACAATTCCAACACACAAGCCATAAATAAATCCTCTAAAGACTGCATACTCCTCTCTGTCTGAACATCCGTCTGCGGATGATAAGCAGAACTCAACCCCAACTTAGTGCCTAAAGCACCCTATAACTTTTCCAAACCTCGACGAAAATCTTGGATCTCTATCTCACACAACACTTGAAGTTATCTCATGCAACTTCACAATTTCCTAGCTAACTTCTGTATGGAATAACTAATCTTTATCGGTGAGAAATGAGCCGACTTAGTTAGTCTATCCATAATTACCCAACTCGAATCATTCCCCTTCACTGTCTTCGACAATCCCATCACAAAACCCATGGAAATACTATCCCATTTCCATTTTGGAATATTCAACGGTCGCATCATAACCAAAGGTTTCTGATGTTCCATCTTTAACTTCTGACAAATCAAACATGCATACACAAACACAACAATATCCTTCTTCATACTTGGCCACCAAAACAACTTCTGCAAATCTTGATACATCTTCGTAGCACCTGGATGAATACTCAGTCTACTTTGATGTCATTCCTCTAAAATACTCTTCTTAACTTCCGAAACATCTGGAATACACACTCTGTCTCAGAACCTTAATACGCCATTTTCATCAAACTGAAATTCACCTCCGCTATCTTGGTTAGTTAAGGCGATTGATCAACCAACTTCAAGTCATATTGTTGTCCTACTCGGATTTCTTCTATAATATCGTTAGTCAATTTCAACATTCCCAACTTCACACTGTCAGAAGTCGTCTCACACACTAAGCTCATGTCTCTGAACTACTCAATCATTTCAAGTCCTCTCACCATAAGCACCATCATATGTAATGACTTCCTACTCAAAGCATCGGCCACCACATTTTCTTTACCAGGGTGGTAACGCAAATCAAAATCATAATCCTTCAATAATTCTAACCATCTTCTCTGCCTCATATTCAACTCCTTCTGATCAAACAAGTACTTCCAGCTTTCATGATCGCTGAACACCTCAAACTTAAATCCAAAAAGATAAGGTTGCAAATTTTCAACCCAAACACCACAGCTGCCAACTCTAAATCGCACGTAGGGTAATTCCGTTCATGAACTCTTAATTGTCTGGAAGCATAAGAAACCACTTGACCATTCTGCATCAACACTGTACCAAGACCCATCTTCGACGCGTCATAATAAACCACAAAAGACTCACTTGGATTAGGCAAAATGAATACCGAAGCGGTCATCAATTTCTTCTTCAGTTCTACAAAACTTTATTCACATGCAACATCCCACACATACGCTTGACCCTTTCGAGTCAACTAAGTCACCGGTAATGCCAACTTAGAAAAACCTTCAATAAACTTGCGATATCAACTTATTAATCCCATAATGCTTCTCATTTCAGTAGCAGACTTCGAAGTCTCCCAATGCAACACAACATCAATCTTCGAAGGATCCACAGCAATTCCACCACTTGAAATTACGTGGCCAAGGAAACTCTCTTCCTTCAACCAGAACTCTCATTTTGACAACTTCGCATACAACTTCCTTTCTCTCAATACTTGCAACAAAATTCGAAAATGCTCAACATGTTCTTCTTCAGATTTGGAGTATATCAAAATATCATCAATGAAAACCACAACAAACTTATCCAAATACTCATGAAAAATTTGATTCATATACTCCATGAACACACCAGGTGCATTGGATACACCAAACGACATCACAGTGTATTCATAGTGACCATACCTCGTCCTAAAAGTTGTCTTCGATATATCATCTGGTTTAGCATGAATTTGATGATAACCACGCCTCAAATCATTCTTGCTGAACACACGAGCGCCTACTAGCTGATCCAACAAATCGTCAATTCTCGGTAGCGGATATTTATTCTTAATAGTCACTTTATTCAACTGCCTGTAGTCCACACACAATCTCATACTTCCATCTTTCTTCTTAATTAACAACACATGAGCACCCCAAGGAGAAATACTCGGTCAAACAAGTTTCTTCTCAAGCAATTCCTCCAATTGTTTCTTCAATTCACTCAGCTCTAAAGCTTCCATTCTATAAGGAGCCATCGCTATTGTACTTGTGCCTGGTACCAATTCTATAGAAAACTCTACTTGACGCTCACATAGAACATAAAAATAGCTTTCTAACGCTTTCGACCGCGCGTCAAGTGGAGTTAGGAAACTCAATTTATGACCGATTCAATTTTGCATTTAAAAAAAAAGCAGTGTGCAATCAATTTGCACTAGTGTGCAATCGATTGGACAGTCCCAGGATTTCAAAAATCACTTCTGCAGTAGGGTGCAATCGATTCACAGCAGGGTGTCATCGATTTGCACCTGCTATATCATGAAAAACTCATTTCTAAACCCTCTCTACACCACTTGCAATGTTATAAACTTTTCCCACAACACCCATAGAGTTTAGATCAACATTTAGCATAGACTAACATAGTATAGCTTGTATTTCATCAATAGCATCATGTAGAACACAAAATCATCATATACACATATTATCACACAAAATCTAATTCCCCCAAACTCCTAATCTTCTCCCCCAAGTGCTATACCAACTATGGAACCAACCTTGATGAAGAAGAATATATCAGAATATAGTCAATGAATACAACAACAAACTTATCCACTTGCTTAACGGAACAAACAACTCTTCACCCTCGTCGAACTTAGATTCATGCTCTGGAGGCAAATCGTAGATATCTTCAGGAAAACATCAGGAATCACACACCACTGGCATATCATTAGCCGTCACATTGCTCTCCATCCCTTGAGAAGCAAACATCAACAACACCTGATTGTTCTCCCTCAAGACATCCCAACTTGACCGACAGGCAAGAAACTAGAATTCGACGCATCTTCAAATATAATAATCTGCATCAACTCATCAAAACAATCTAACACTTGGCTTAACTCCAAACAATTCGCTGAACACACCATATAAGCCGGCAAGATATATTTATTCTATCCAGCATGATCTCGTCTACTATCAACAAGGGATTAAGGGTGATCAGTTCCTCAATTTGTTAATAGATAGCCGATAATCATGATGGGGCATAAACCATATTTACCAAACTACAATAGCGTTCCTTGCATCTTGTGCACTAAGCTACTTAAGCCACAATTCTTAGTTGTCATAAGCCTTATCTCCGTATTTCCTTCAGTTCGAAAACAACATAACTCCCACAATGCTTGCACCATTGAAATCAGTGGCACACCGAACTAATATTCCACAACCAAAACATCTCAGAGAAGCAAAAGCTTCTCCCCCACTTGTTTCAAACCAACACCCGCAGACAACTGTTAGAAAACAAGCAAGTACCGACAGTGTTTCACACACATGTCCCGTACTAAGGAACAAACAACATTAGACAACTTGGTCGGACGGACCAACCTGCTCTGATACTGCTAATTGTAACACCCTTCTAACCCCACGGAATATACACGATAATTATCTATAATTATATCAGAGTAAAATCACAAAGAGTGTCACATTTCTTCATTTAACATCAATTAAAACATCCTGCTCCGTAACATGGGTTCTCTCATGTCATTGTTACTCATTTACTACGCAGCGGAAAAGTCATAATTTTATTAATCAAAATCCAAAACATCTTACAACCATCAACTCATAACAACATCATCTTAAAGGAAAATAAAACACAATAGATCAACGCAACGTTCCCGACCCGATGTTACATATCAGAGCAAGACACCTCTAAATAAACGAAAACTATAAGAATACTCCAAAATGATCTTCAAAGCTCCTATAAGCTACTCCGGGGTATCTGCACATTACCCACGTGGAGGCAACATTCAAACAGGCAGGGTGAGTAATCACAATTCATTATACGAGATATAAGGCAAAGATATAAAATAGGGCAGCTGATCCGCTGTCGCGCACGGATCAAAAACGAGTGATTTTCAAAACTGTAGTAAAGTGACAATGACTCGAGTCGTATCGCAAGGATTCTTGATTTATTAACCAATAGTAGTAACGAATATGGGGGGTTTGTGATCGATTCAAGAGAACAAAGCAGAAAAAAATGATTATTAAAATAAGTGATTATAAAACAAACGGATTCACTGTGTCGGGTTCTACTTATCATCGATTGCCAATATTACAATTCCATAAGCGGATTTTCTATCCTATTTGATAACAATATCAGTCAACAAGCGTGATTGATATTATGAGAAATATGTTCCTGTTGCCGGATTAAGCATACGGTTATAAATAATGCAATTTAACGATTAAGCAAGGTTAGTTGCGATTAAAATTGGGAACACAAATCAATCAAACTAAATCAATAATGTTGTATGATAATCGAATTAAGCAAACAACGATCACAAAACAATATTGAAAGGAAACGAAATCAAATTATAAATATCATAGCAATCTCAAAGTTTGGAACCTGAGTACAGTGAATCCGTCCAGAAAGTGTTAGTTCTCCATGAGTTCTTACAAAGCGTATAATTTTCTCTTCGAAATTCTGTAACGAAAAACTCTAGCGGCTGCCTAGGTATAAGTGAAAGACAATCCATTTGGTTTACAACCCAATTGGGTCAAATACAAAACCCAGGCCCATTACAATTGACCTAAAACAAACAATATTTCTAATGCTGCAGCTTCAACTGATTTTCTGGAACTGTTGCACTCTGAATCAGCTTTCGGCCTCTTCAAGAAAATCGTAGCTCTTTCTCTTAGCTTTCCAACGACTGGTAGAACGCCTCATTCCGACATTCGAAGCTCCAATTATGAGTTTATTCGTAAAAGCTGCAATTGCTGAAAAATAAAGTGCGAAAATTAAATAAAGGAAAAAATCAACTAAATTAGAAAAACATTATAAAACATGAAAATAAGGAAAACAAACCAAGGAAATGCTTAAGTACAAACATGGAAGAATGTGCATCGAAATGCACTGATCAAATTCCCCCACACTTGAACTTTTGCACTCCGAGCAAAATAAAATAAAAACTCAAGAAACACAAAAACATCATCAGTTACTCATTCCAGGCTACAAACTCTTTTTCAGTTAAGGTTGCGTCGATAGGTACTAATCTTGCACACTAAGGATATCGTAAGAACACTAATCCGCAATTATGCAGTCATAAGCCTCCTTCCTATACAAACCATTCTGAATCATGTTATTATGCCAAATCCTAACTTACTCATCCTTTTGCTCTTTTTCATTCTGGCGCAATCACATTAAGCCCGTTATCTCTACACACTCATAGCAAGGCGACCGGTTAGTGACTCTGATCCAACTAACAACGAGTTTTTTTTAAGGTTCCACAACCGTTGGGTTAAGTGACCGGGTGAGGGTCACCAAACTTAGAAGGTGCATTCCCTTTTTTTTTTTTTTTTGTAAAACTTGGATCACTCACTTATTTTCATCGGCTTCCCTGCGTAGAGTGCGTGTGAGATGATGCTGACTGCTGAAATAAACTACTTAAGAACTGTTAAAAAAAATTGAGAATTCAAGGCTATGTCATAACAAGTATTCAAAATGATTTCCACACGCAGGAGACTTACGGTGTTAAGACGATACCGATCTTGCGAACTTTTCCCAAATCTCCACAACCAACCTCAGATTAATCTATAGCCTAAAACTTTCAAAAAAGATGCATTTTTTTTATTTTATAAAGAACAAAGCAAAACAAAGAAATGGTTCCCTCCCCCACACTTAAAACACATATTGTCCTCAATTAAAGAACATAAATATAGCATAAGAGTGAGAGAAAGGAAAGAACACACCCGAGAGATTAAGGTGGAATGTAGCTTTCATGTCTGGTGGTTTTGGTGGCGACCTTTCTGCACTACGAACATATGAAATAGGAAAAAGTGAATAGCAAGTGAACTTGGATATCTTACTATATAAGAAAATTTGAGGTTCTGGAAAACACCTTTCTGCCCCCATCTTATAAGCTGCCATGTGTCCATTTTGAGGGTAATTTGTGTCCAAATATTACTTTTTCCAACCGATGATGTTACTTTGTTCTATTGCAACTTCATGGTTAATGAATTATGTCTTTGCTTTTCCATATTAAACCAAATGCTGATGTCACTTTGCTCAAAGACAATTCTTCTTTTCTCTAATATTTCTTTTTCTTACCTTTCTCTTTATTTTATACAATTATTTCTCTCTCTTTTATCTAACCAAAGTAGATCTGAAACATCATCTCTCTGTATCTCCTCTCCGAACCTAAATGGCTTTCCATTCAAACTGTGAGATTGCGGCTGAGAAGGCGGGTGTGAAGTGTAAATCGGTGGTGACGTTATGGTTCTGCGTGTGACTCACGGTGACTGAGCGCTGATGATGGGGGACGGCTTGATTGAAGAAGGGTGAGCTGTTGTGGTCTAAAAAGGAAATTGGAAAAATAAGGGTGTGCGGATCGGTTTGCGGTGGTGCGACGGTTGAGCCGAGTGAAACACAACGGTTTCCTCAGCAGGTAAACTCTACTTTTCTCATTTTCTTGCCCTTTTGTTATTCTCCTCCTTGATTTGTTCCATTCTTCTGAATTTGATTTATTGTTAGGGTTGTGTTCAATATGTTTTTGTTGTTGATGTGGTTAATGTTATATGTTGTTTGAAGGTGATGAAGTATTATGGATGATGGTGATGAAGCATTCCTTCTGCTACTTGACACAAAAAATGAACTCTTCCTGTAAGGCTTTATATGTAACTCTTTTGATCTTCCATTTTCTCATTTTGTTGAAGCTTGATTACACTTAAAATGCTTTTCATTCTGTTTATTGTAGCACTTTTGGGTTGCCATCTCTATGGTTTTCTTCATTACTGCTATAGTCTTCACACTCCTAAAACTGAACGGTAACTCCTTTTCTTCTACTGTTCAATAGATGTATATTTCTTTTAATATATTCCTTAGAAATGTTGTCATTATCAGTTTTTAATCGCGTCATACTAATGTTGTGATACAAGGCTCTGAATGTAAAACATAAAGGTAATCCTTTCTAAACATGTATTGTATGATAGTTTAAACAGACTATTGGTGGACCAAAACTCAGAAGTGTTCACCTTAAAAGCTACACCTATCTTTGTGAAATTTTGGAGGGGTGAAGGGGTGTTTCGTATTCTCTTTTAAGGATGGTGATTTATTGGATTTCTAATCGAGACAGTTTCTTGGATTTGGTGGAGATGATGCAGAAAATGTTACCTTCCAATTTGTACATTTTTTATACCTTGAGGATTTAAATCGATCAACTGTATTATTTCCTCTCAAAGTTTCATTGAGGTTATATTTTTGTACTTATGATAGGTCCTGGCACTGAGTTGGCTCCTTTCAGAGGTTTGTTGCATGTTTGAAACAATAGACTTGATGTTCATTCTGTTAAGTATCTCTTATATCCAAGAGTCTATATGCTAATTGCCCATGTGTTTTTAATTTTTTCCTCGGGAATGATTAGCTCTGAAAGAAGATGGAGCTAAACTGGGTCCCTCTGTTTTATGAGTAGAAATTAAAGGAGACTTCTTTGAGATAAACTGGGTCGGTGATTAGTGCAAATTACATTTCTTCTTCTTCTTCTTTCACTTAGCATTGTCAATATTTTGCGTTGATTTTTCAGCAGGGTAGGGCAAACATTAGGTTTTTGAATTCATATGGTACATAAAAGGGATAATTGTGTTATTTGAATTACTACTCTCATGTCTATCACTATTTAAAAGTGTTTTGGCTATGATAGCAGGAACTATTGAAGAGCCATGGTTTGATTCAGCTGTAGTGTTTGACCAGGTCCTTAGCATAATTTTTGCGGAATCTGATTCAAATAGGTGTTTCTTTAAAATCTGTAGTGTTTCTAAAATCTGTTGATCCTTCTCATTGTCGGTAATTGAGTGCAGGTTGGGGCTGGAAGCAGAGTCTAAAGGTTTCATGGTTCAGGATACATGGTTACTGTTGTTACAGCTGCTATTGAGGCTTCTGCTTTATTCATTCAACCAAAGGTATTGTTTCTTATCATGTTGCGTATAACAGATTTGTTCTTTATGGTGTTGGACATGGTTTACGTGCTGGACCTATGAATCTATGAATCAAAATTAATTGCTATGAATCAGAGTTGTTCTGTTTAGGTTTTTTAATTGATACTGAACTAATTGTAATGGTTCTTATTAGTTTATGTTTGGTTTGTCAGTTAATGAAGATGAAGATAATGTTGGACTGTATAAATCATAATTTGGTCCTTCAAATTATAGGTTCTACAGGCTACAAGCAATAGTTTACTCAAGGAAGATAACATCGTGCAACAATGGATTTTCATTCTGGTTTTAAGTGCTTTTCTTGGTGTAGTTTAATTTTTTTTTATAATCAAACAATTAACAATAATTAATTGGTCCTTATGTTTTAGTTGTCTCAACTTTTCAGACACAACAAAGGGCTCAACTATCCAATTTCATTAACCATCTAACAATGGTCGGCAAAGACTGTTAGAAATACTTTTATCTTTGATTCATGTCTCTTGCAGTTTTACACATTTCTTTATGTGAAGGCTTTACTTGAAATAGAGTTCAAAATTTTAGGTACAATGTATTATGCTTTACTATTCCCTCATTTTCATAACTTCACCTTTGTTTAAATTAGTAACATGTTGGATATGAGATTTTATTCTCAAGATGATAAATATATGTTGGTTGATATGTGTTTTCTCTTTGTCTTTCATATTATGAAAATTTCAGTATTGCTACTGACTAAAGAAAAAAAGAGATTCGCTTAAGGTACGCTAATGAGTTCTTTGCGTACAAACAAAAACAACATGATGCGACCACGCCGACTGTTATTCTCCTAAATTATGTAAAAGGTTGTGGAATAAGGTTTTAATATTTCTGACGTTTGATTCTATTTCTGTTTCAATATTTGCTTTTTGGTTTTCAGGTAACTTCGCCCTGTCTGTTACGGACACTTGCAACGTCAAACCTACATATCCATCACGTAATGTAGGAAATGAATGACTTTATAAAGAGGTACACATCTTACACTATATCACAACCTAATTATGTCATGTACGATTTTTTGGTTCTTCAATAATTTGTTTATTATATGCCTTAAACCTGCAGCCTGTCCACTGCAGCTAACTATGGCAACGCACTGACAACCACTACCAACCACACCCGTAATATGTCGCAGCTGTCTTATGGCTGCAGCAGCTGCAATTATATTATGGAAAGTCTATTTTCAAATAAATGTCTGCATGTAGTTTGATGTATATGGTAACTTTTAAACTTCTGTTTTCTATCGATTTTATTTTTTATTGTTCCTTCTCTTTTTCTTTAATGGCCAATCATATATAACAATGTATTTACAACTTAATGCTAAACTTGACCATCATCACTCATTATTGTTTTTACCTCCCAATGTTACAATGTTACAGTTTCAAAACATTTAATGCATTTACTTTTTCAAAGTGGGGGAGAACATGAAGAGTCACAAGCTTACTTATAAAAACCTGCCTCCTATTCAGAACAACACATAGCAATCTTCATCAAAGGACGAATACGTAGTATGGCATCCAACAACGTTCTCCAGGTCGCAGAACCTTAGGACGTACAGACAGCGGTGGAGTTCGAAGCATCTGCGGAGTTGCAACGCCCTCTGCAGGTCCATCAACCTGTCCACTTCCAACAACCACATCAGGTACAACAGCTACATTACCTACTTGAATTTGACATAACTACACACATCTCTGCATCATTCTTTCTTCCTCTTTTAATCATTTTTTTTATCATCCGATGCACATCCATGTCGAACAGGCTGCCCGGGTCCCCCCGGTTGCGAAGTTAGAAGCATCTGCGGGCTTGCAACAACCTCTACAAGTTCATCAACCTGTCCACGACCAACAACCTCGACAGGTCCAATAACTACATTACCTACTTGCTTTTTATATCACTAGAAACATATCTAATTTATTCTTTCTTCCTCTATTAAACATTTTTTTTACATCAGCAGATGCATATCTATGTAGAAGGTACTGTTCAGGTCCCCCCAGCTGCGAATTTCCAACCAACAACGGAGTTTCAACCACCTACGGACTACCACCAACCTCTACCGGTCCAACAACCTCCCCACGTACAACAACCTCAACAGGTAGACATGCTGCATCTGATTTTGGGTGGTTCTTTTTGGCCTTTGTTAATGTGCATCTTTCTTATTCGTATTATTTCATTGGGCCATCTTTAGTTGCAGCAGCCTTGCCTGTTGATGTTCTACACAATCCTGATTTAATTGTTTTGTTCAACATGTCCTTCAGGCCCCGGCTGTGCGACAAAAAAGAAAGAGAAGAAGAATAAGGAGATCCGCAACAAGGGTGAGAAGGATACAAGTCTTTGATTCAGATGATGATGATGAAGGAGACTACCAAATCTTTGATTCTGATGATGATGATGAACGGGGCTATAACTGGAGCAACTTTCTGTCGGCTAGGAGTTTTAGATTTGGTGATTAAGCTATGGGTTTTGGAAACCATCTTTCTTTATATTACATCGCATTTGTAGTACTAGCAACCATGCGCCGTTTTTTTGGGACACTTCCATAATGCTCTGTTACTATGTAGTGTGACTTTCAAATGTTAATTCAAATATCCCATTTCTCTTCTTCAATATGCTTGACTGAAATATTATTGTATATACGGGAAAATATGTTTTTCTTTTATAAAAATAATAATAATAGTGCAAATACAATATTATTTTAAAAAAATTATAAGTTTTACTTTTAAACATATAAATTTTTTATAATAAAACAATATTATTTTTCTGATTTACAATTTTATTACAATTTAAATTAATTTTAATGAACATTAAAATCATTTTATATATGGAAGAAATGAGGGGTTTTTACTTTTTTTTGTTCAATTAAAGAAAATAAATGTTAAATTTATGACATTTGTACTACTGACTTTTCATTTTTTATTTATTTTAAACCATAGTAAAATTAATTTTCTACTGATTTTCAACTAATTATAATTTTGGATATTTATTTGTCTCATTTATTGAACTTTATAAACCCTTTTATTATAACTCTATCAACCCTCAAAATTTTTTTTTTTATATTTTCACCATTTTTTTTACAAAGTATGTGTTTAATAGTTTTTCTTAACAATAGTTGTTTTTAAAAACTTATACAAATATAACATTTTTAATTTTATCTTTTATAATTAATACACTAATTTTATTAGTCAATTTTGTCTTTTGAATGCAAGAAAACTCCATGAATTAGAACAGCGCAAAACTTTTCAAACATTTTTAAATATATATTTTATTAAAAATTTGACTTTCTTTTATAAATATATACTTTATTAAAAGAATTGACTTTCTTTTATAAATAATTAATAATTTTCGTACGTTATTTTTGTTTTTCTTATTAACATTTTAATTGTATTTTAAAAACACAAGCGTGCGTCCCACACAAGTATGTGCGAAGGACCGGCTCACACCTGTACCGTATGAGCGCACGGGTAACCAGACCATAATAAGTGTGAACGCACGGGTAATACACTGGTACCGTGTGAACGCACGGATAATATACTAATACCGTGTGAACGCACGGGTAATCTTACCAAATACACAGGTAACACATCAGTAGTGAACTCACGGGTAACACACAGTACTGTGGTAATGCACGGGTAACCAGGCCAAAATTTTTGTGAACGCACGAGTAGAACACGAGTACCGTGTAAACGCAGTGAGGACCGGGGCAAAATCGGTGTGAACGCATTGATATCTAATATTGTTTTTTTTAATTATTTTTAATTTACATACAACTTTTTTAAACATAATATATGAATAATTGAAATATATATTATTGATGTCTTTCTTTTAAAAATTGGAAATTTGATACAATTTTTTTTTATTTTGAAAATAGGTCTTTCATTTAAATATTTATCTTTGATTCACTTATATTTTTATCTTTTACTACTTTATGTTTTTTTTTTAAAATTAAATTTAAATATTTTTTATTTATTATTTGAATTTCATAATCTAACTGGTGACAATTCCCCAGTTCACTATTCTTTTGTGACTTATCAATATTTGATATTACTTTTTTTTATTAACATAATCCTTTAAAAATTATGAATTTAAATTTTTCACTGTCAAAATATATTGGTCCAATTTCAAAGGTCCGCAGCGGGACCAGTGCGTCTGCACGGGTATCCCACTAGTTAGTAAAAAGTATGGTGGCTTAGGAGGAATAACCTGCACATATGGTAAACCTGCAATAACAAAAGTATGAAAAACAGAAAATCCACATTTAGCTTATGAGTCAGATAAAATAGGTGGAAGAGATGCACAAATGGTGAAAGATAACTCCATGTTGTTTGGCTTAATTAGAGTTTCCACCAAAAAATATTCTGCTATGGACAATGGTTGCTTATGACAAAAATCCATATTTTTGGTGTCAAATTCAAGAGTTGTTGAATTTTCTAGAATTTCTGCACAAGTGGTTGTCGGCATCAAACTATCTTCACCTAAAATGGCTGCACTGATCTCATGACAAACATTACAAACGCCACATTCAAAAACAAAAATTTCAAGAGAGTTATCTACTTCAAGAGAAGTATATAATTCATCCAGATCAGATTTCAAGAAATTTTGCGGTATAATCTCTTTCACGCATTCAATTGAATTTTTGTTTCTTACTATGTGTTCATCAGATGAAACAAGAATTGTTTTGATGGGCTCACCTGGAAATTCATCAAGACTGGTATCACATTGTGTTACCTCTAATAATGCAATAGGTTGTACATCATCATGAAACATCTTGTCCTCTTGAATTTGATGGACGCTTGAGATTATTTGTTCAACTTGGACTTTTATCACTGGAAGCGTAGATTGCATATGTTGTTGAAATTGCAAATTATTTTCAATCATCCGCTTATTATTTTCAGCCATTTGCTTGATAATTTCTTCTAAATATGATTGTGAGTCAGCTTTCAATGATGCACTTTGTTGAAATTGTTGATATGACCAAATAGGCTGCTCTTCAAGATATGAGTATTGTCCTTGAATACCACCTACCATTTGGGTCTCACCACAAAAATTAGTATCTAACAACATAGGACATGCATCATTACCATGAAAATTTGAAGAACAAATATTGCAAATCACAAGTGGAATATGATTTTGATAGCATGATTATTGTTCTCTTGCTTCCATCAAATTAATAAGATAAGTCAACTGATCCAATGAGTCTCCCATTTTTTTTTTAGATTTTATTTGACACGAAAGAAGAAATATGATTAAAATAAATTCATAAAAATACAAAAAACATGAAATTTCACCTAATTAAGACAAATAAGAATTTTGAGATTTTTTTTGGATTTTTTCGAAACTTTGAAAACAGTAAAAAATTAATTAAAAATAGAAAAAAGAGGAATTTGGCGGTTTGAGACCGAAATCTCGTACTTTTAGTACGAGATAATTGATCGCACGATTTTTCGTCTCCCAGTAGACAAAATTTTTTTACAATCGGACACAATTTTCTCAAAACCGATTTTTTTGACTAGGCGGGACGCGAGACGGGACGTCCGGACGCGAAAACGTGCAAAACCGCAGAAAAATTCAGAAAAATAACAGAAAATTGCAAAATATCAAAACACATAATACCTAAAACTAAACAATTGGCTAATTCGACAAGAATCCCCGGCAACGATGCCAATTTGATCCGCTGTCGCGCACGGATAAAAAACGAGTGATTTTCAAACCTGTAGTAAAGCAACAATAACTCGATTCGTATCGCAAGGATTCTTGATTTATTAACCAACAGTAGTAACAAATATGGGGGGGTTTGTGATCGATTCAAGAGAACAAAGCAGAAAAAAATGATTATTAAAATAAGTGATTAAAATAAGTGATTATAAAACAAACGGATTCACTGTGTCGGGTTCTACGTATCATCGACTGCCAATATTACAATTCCCTAAGCGGATTTTCTATCCTATTTGATAACAATATCAGTCAACAAGCGTGATTGATATTATGAGAAATATGTTCCTGTTGCCGGATTAAGCATACGGTTATAAATAACGCAATTTAACGATTAAGCAAGGTTAGTTGCGATTAAAATTTGGAATACAAATCAATCAAACTAAATCAATAATGTTGTATGATAATCGAATTAAGCAAACAGCGATCACAAAACAATATTGAAAGGAATCGAAATCAAATTATAAATATCATAGCAATCTCAAAGTTTGGAACCTGAGTACAGTGAATCCGTCCAGAAAGTGTTAGTTCTCCATGAGTTCTTACAAAGCGTATAATTTTCTCTTCGAAATTCTATAACGAAAAACTCTAGCGGCTGCCTAGGTATAAGTGAAAGACAATCCATTTGGTTTACAACCCAACTGGGTCAAATACAAAACCCAGGCCCATTACAATTGACCCAAAACAAACAATATTTCTAATGCTACAACTTCAACTGATTTTCTGGAACTGTTGCACTCTGAATCAGCTTTCGGCCTCTTCAAGAAAATCATATCTCTTTCTCTTAGATTTCCAACGACTGGTAGAACACCTCATTCCGACATTCGAAGCTCCAATTATGAGTTTATTCGTAAAAGCTGCAATTGCTGAAAAATAAAGTGCAAAAATTAAATAAAGGAAAAAATCAACTAAATTAGAAAAACATTATAAAACATGAAAATAAGCAAAACAAACCAAGGAAATGCTTAAGTACAAACATGGAAGAATGTGCATCGAAATGCACTGATCAGCAGCAACAACAACATCATAATTATCCTCAATAAAACACACCTAACAATCACAATCAATTCATACATATGCAATGCCATTTAGAATGAAATGCAACTTCATCGGAAACATGCATGTGGTACCAAATTCAATCATGTGATAGACACTGGGCCATCAACCCTCCACAAGGGAGCACAACATAATCATCATGTGATGGACACTGGCTATCAACCCTCCACAAGGGAGCACAACATAATCACTCCAATCCGCACAGTGGGATTGAAGCCAACAACGGACCGAAGTCCCAACATAGTTGTCATACCCCAAATTTTGACCACTAATATTTCCCATCATTGGGCAAACCATCATCACAATGTGGGTGAACCATCATACCTCATTAGTCTCCCCAAAGATAGGTGAGCATCCACTACAATCAAATTTAGGGTTTCAAGCCCTCTCAGAGTTCTTAGACAAAGGATCAATCAAGGAATGACATGATATTCAACTTTTCTAAACCTCTCAAACATCCCCAATGGATCAAGAGGACTCCCACCTCAGGGATTAAGCACAAGGCTGCAGCATTCTGAGTGGATCAAACCTCAGGATCGCCAGTGTCACAAAATTAGGGTTTTGGTCGACCAGGGCCTCCAGATGAGAATTTTCCTTTGTACATGAGCCAATGCTTCAAATCATAACCTAAAATACTCCATGGAACCCCATAAACCCAATCATCAAGTCAATTTGGCCTCAGGGGATGCATTCATCAAAAATCAGGAATTAGGGTTTCTTGACCTAATTCACCCCTAAGTTGACTTTTGGGACAAATCATGAGCCAAGATCTCAAGAGAGGATTGGAGGGTCTCTAATAAACCACATTGATCCATTTGCAAAAATGCATTGATCCAAGAAGCTTGATCACCAAGTTTTAGTTTCATCTGAACCACAATTAGGGTTTCGCGGGAAAAGTCAACTGTACCTTTGAATTTTGACTAGGACATGCTCCCAAACCCTAGAACATGATTCAATACACCCTATAACACCTATGAAATCAATCCATCAAGTTTGATTTAGGTCAAGGACTTGATTTCATAGAGAATTGCATAGTTTGGAATTCATCTAACAAAAAGTCAACTGTGCACAAAAGTCAACTTTGACTTTTTGAGATTTTTCACAATTATGGTTCCTTAACCCTAAAATGATGTTAATGTGTGATTTGAATCAACTTTCATCAAGAAAAATCAAGAAAAGTGGGATAACTTGTAAAAGGGATAACCATAAAAACTTAGAAATTTTTCTAAGTTATGGAACAAATGGGCTAGGGTACCAACTTTGGAGGATCATAACTCCTAAACCACAAGGCCATTTTTCCCCATCCAAAGCTGGATTTGTAGCTCTCATGGCCCTCTACAAAATCTTCAAACACAACTCATTCCAATTCCTCATGGATTTTAAGTTATGGAATGATCAAAATCACAAAAAGTGAAAATGTTACTTTTTTCCAACACTTAGTGAAATTTTCACTAAGTCAGAATCTGTCTTACTTTTTTCCAAATGTAGGGGCATTTTTCACTTGGATCCAAAAAGTATCAAAACCAATTATGATCAAACAGTTGTTTTATCATATAAGGGCTTTCCAAAATGATCAAGAACTTCACCAAACTCAACTTGAGCCATGAGATATGACAATGGCAATATGCCTTGCTGAAAACTGTCAAAGCAAGGCAGATTTGTGCATTTTGCTCGATTTGCCAAATTTGTGCAAATGACAAACACACTTATCCATCTGAACACCTCAAGGGGAGACCAAGGAGGAACCAACTCTGATCCCAAGCCTCCCAAGTCCTTGGAGCTAAAAATAGCATGCCAAACCTAGAAATCCCTAAAGAGGGGACAAGACTCCAATTTTGGATTGGAGCATTCAATGCATACACCAAGGTGGCATGGACTGCGCCATTTCCAACTGAATTCAGTCAAGACTAATCCAAGACCAAGGGAACCAGCAGCCTGTGCCCTAACCTCTAGTCAATGGCTAGAGGAGACTTGGATTCTCATTGATCAACATTGGCCAAACCTATGCAACAGTTGTCATTCACTATTCCTTGCAAAACAAACTTGCTCTACTATAAATAGAGCTCATTTGTTATTAGTTTGAGTACACCAAAGCCATCAAACAGATGCTTTCCTCAAAATCACCTTCTCACTTCCAAATTTGCCTTCCAAAGCAAGTCACTGTCGGGTTTTGAGTTTGAGAGCTATTCCAACCAAACCAATCACACACACACACCTTATAAACATCATATAGAAGTGATCCAAACACTCACATAACATCTGGAACACCAAAATCACAAAATCACTAGCCATCTGCACAAGCCTTTAACAGATTTGCAGTTGAGGTGCCAAATCAAGTTCCAGCTCAATTCAATCCACTCCAAGCATCCAGACACACTCCATAGCACCTAGGGAAGTTGTCCATATCCTTGGAACCAAGTTGTAACACCTATAACACAAAACACGATCACCAGCTGCAAGAGGTAAGCATGAGCTCTTCTAACTCTATGATCCATGCATTTTTTACTGCACAATAATTTGGCCATATGTTCATAATCATGCATAGAGTGTTTTCCCTCAATCAATTGGTTTGTTTGAATCGTGTATGGAATTTCTGAGCCTTCATGCAAATTTTAGGTGTTGGTTCTATATTGGCAGCAATTTTGGTAAAATAATGTGTTGCATCAAGATGTTCTACTTGATGTCTTGACATTCTATCTCTAACATTCTGCAGGTGAAGTGTTGGTGGTGTTTGTTAGTATTGCAGACTGTGTGCTTGATGTCAAACACGATGTTCTCACATCAGTTGACAGAAATTCCAGTTCTAGTTTTAGGTTTTATTTGTTGCGCTTTTTTAGCAATCTTTTGTGTGTTTATGTTATCTGATTGCTGCGAAATTTACTGAAGTGGTAATATATTGGAGTGTTATTTTTGGAGGCAATCTGTTTATGAAGAATAGGGATTTGCTATTTTCACGCATAAAGATTTGGAGATTAATTTACTTTTATTGGAAATTAAATCAAGGATCTGCAATTGCCCAAGCCCAAGGAATGTATTGCTATTTATAGATGATCAACCGTAACTGCTGCTCGTGGAGAATAAGGATTATGAGAGCTGTGTTCAAGTTTTAGGGTTTGTGTTTTGTGTTTGTTTTTGTGAGCCATTCATTCATCTGTTTTGATGTTTGAATTGGACTGATTTAGTTGAGTTGTAATTTGTCCACTCAAAGCTTTTAAGCACGAGTGTATTATTCTTGGTTGAAGCTCTTAAGCAAGACCAAGGTGTGTCTTTGAAGTGTGTCTTCTACTTTCATTATTGTAAGTTGTTATCACTGTTGTGATTAAGGGGGAGTGAGAGGTGTCTCATATCTGAGAGTGTCTTAGATAGAAGTGTCATTGGGTAGTGATTAAGTGAGTAGATTGTCAACTGGTGTGTTGGCTGTAGATTCTATGAATTGATACTACTAATAGTGGACTTCCTTCCTGGCTTGGTAGCCCCCAGATGTAAGTGTGTTTACACTGAACTGGGTCAACAATTGATTGTGTTCTTTACTTTTGTTTTCTGCATTTTCTACCTTGTTCATTATTGTTAAGATATAAGTGTCGTGACATCACGTTCGACATCTCATATCTATTGCCAGAATTTCAATTGGCATCAGAGCAGGCACCATGTTCTATTTCTGGGTGAGATCTAGGGAAGTTACTTTCTGGTTCTATGGACAAGGAAGGAGGATTTGTGAACAGACCACCCATCTTGGATGGATCTAACTATGATTATTGGAAACCACGCATGGTGGCCTTCTTGAAATATTTGGATAGTAGGGCCTGGAAAGCTGTCATAAAAGGATGGAAACATCCTGTCATTGTTGGGAAAGATGGAATAGCTACATCTGAACTGAAACCTGAGGAAGAATGGACTAAGGAGGAGGATGAACTGGCTCTTGTAAATTCTAGAGCATTGAATGCCTTGTTCAATGGAATTGACAGAAATATATTCAGATTAGTGAATAATTGTGAAGTTGCTAAAGATGCTTGGGACATACTCAAGACTACTCATGAAGGTACGTCTAAAGTGAAGAAGTCAAGACTTCAGCTACTAACTTCCAAATTTAAAGAGTTAAAGATGAAGGAATATGAAAGCATACAAGACTTTCATATGAATGTTCTTGAAATAGCCAATGCTTCAAGTGGCCTTGGTGAAAAGATGTCTGATGAAAAGCTAGTGAGAAAGATACTTAGGTCTCTTCCCAAGAGATTTGCTATGAAGGTGATTGCCATAGAAGAAGCTCAAGATGTCAGCAAAATGAGGGTGGATGAGCTTATTGGATCTCTCCAAACATTTGAGCTAGGAATAAGTGACAAACCTGAAAAGAAAGCCAAAGGCATAGCATTTGTGTCCAAGGCTGAAGAGGGAAAGGAGGAATGTGATCAGGAAACCAATGAAAGTATGTTTAATGATATAGTTCTGCTAGGAAGACAATTCAACAAAGTGATGAAGAGGATGAACCTAAAGACTATGTATAATGTCAAGAACAACTCATCTGACATCAGCAGGTCTAGTGGTGATGGGAGAAGAACTAGGTCTGAAGAAAATTCCTCTCAAGGGAAAGGAATTCAGTGCCATGAATGTGAGGGGTTTGGTCAAATCAGAACTGAATGTGCTACTTACCTCAAGAAACAAAAGAAGAGTCTAGCTGTTTCCTGGTCTGATGAGGATTCAGGTAGTGAAATTGAAGAGGAATCTGTTAATCATGCGATAGCTTTGACAGAAAGATATGTTTCTGATGGAAATTGTAGTGACGAGGAATTAACCTTTGAAGAGCCTGCAGCTTCGTACCAAGACCTATGTAGCAGAAGTAAAGAAGTGTGTCAAGAAAGTGAGGGGCAAAAGAAACTCATAATCCAACTAGAAGCTGATAATGCTGAATTGGAAAATGATGTCAGCTTGTTGAATTCCAAACTTGATCAAATGACCAAATCTCTCAGAATGCTGAATAGTGGAACTGACACATTGGAAGAAATACTTCAATATGGAAGAATGGCAGGAGATTTGACTGGGTTGGGTTTTGAGAAGGATTACTCTGCAGAGGCTGTTTCTTCTGAGCCTAAGCAAAACATGTCTCATCCGATGTCTCAACATCATGGGAAAGTTCATGTTCTTGAACCTAAGAAGTTTATGCCTCATCAACCACCACAACATCATGGAGGAAGAAAACCTCAACATCATGGAAGAAGACATCCAAATTACTTCAGAGAAAGGTTTCAGAGATGGAGATGCCA
Source organism: Lathyrus tuberosus (assembly GCA_022829125.1). NCBI lineage: Eukaryota > Viridiplantae > Streptophyta > Magnoliopsida > Fabales > Fabaceae > Lathyrus > Lathyrus tuberosus. The sequence continues at coordinate 1,386,211 of JALAZF010000852.1, read as the reverse complement.
CTACCGTGGAAGGTTTGGTCATATAAAACCTTTCTGTTTCAGACTTTTTGGTTATCCTAAGGCTGTTCCTCAAGCTAAATCAAATCAAAGGACTTCTGCTAATGGAAGACAATAGGTTCCCAAGGCTGCTGCTACAAGTTTAATAGCTCACATGTCTCTCAGAGTTTCAGCTAAAGAGGATTGGTATTTTGATAGTGGTTGCTCTAGGCACATGACAGGGATTAAGAATTTGTTGGTTGACATCAAATCTCACACCACAAGCTATGTGACTTTTGGTGATGGAGCTAAGGGTGATATCAAGGGGATTGGAAAGCTGGACTGCTCAGGAGTTCCAGAACTTGATAATGTGCTGCTGGTTAAAGGACTCACTGCTAACCTGATAAGTATCAGTCAACTGTGTAATCAAGGGTTTAATGTTAACTTCACAAAATCTGAATGTTTGGTTACAAATGAAAAGAATGAAGTTATCATGAAGGGAGTTAGATCTAAGGACAACTGCTACCTATGGGTTCCTCAAGATTCTAGTTATTCCTCAATTTGTGCTCTTGCTAAAGATGATGAAGTAAAGTTGTGGCATCAAAAACTTGGTCATCTGCATCTAAAAGGTATGAAAAGAATCATCAACATGGAAGCTGTCAGAGGAATACCTAAACTGAAGATTGAAGAAGGAAGGGTATGTGGTGAATGTCAGATTGGAAAGCAAACCAAAATTTCACATCAGAAGATTAAACATCTCACTACCTCTAAGGTGTTGGAACTTCTTCACATGGACTTAATGGGGCCTATGCAAGTGGAGAGTCTTGGTGGGAAAAAGTATGCTTATGTGGTGGTTGATGACTTTTCAAGGTACACTTAGATTAGCTTTATAAGAGAAAAATATGAAGTGTTTGAAGTGTTTAAGGATCTGTGCCAAAGACTTCAAAGAGAAAAGGAGAGTAATGTTGTCAGGATCAGAAGTGGTCATGGAAAGGAGTTTGAGAATCAGAAATTTGCTGAATTTTGCTCAACTGAAGGGATTAGTCATGAATTCTCTTCTCCTATTACTCCACAACAAAATGGAGTTGTTGAAAGAAAGAATAGAACTATCCAAGAATCATCTAGAGTTATGATTCATGCCAAGAAACTGCCTTACCACTTCTGGGCTGAAGCTATGAACACTGCATGTTATGTTCATAATAGAGTGACCCTAAGAACAGGAACCACTACTACATTGTATGAGATATGGAAGGGAAGAAAGCCTACTGTTAAATACTTCCATGTGTTTGGCAGCAAATGTTATATCTTGGCTGATCTTGAGCAAAGAAGAAAGATAGATCCTAAAAGTGATGAAGGAATCTTCTTGGGATACTCTACTAACAGCAGAGCCTATAGAGTATTCAACTCCAGAACTAAGGTTATGATGGAGTCTATAAATGTTGTTGTTGATGATTTGTATAAGGAAGCTGATGTTCTAGAGGATGTTGGAACATTCCTTGATTTGCCTGCAGAAGCTTCAGAAGACAACACAGATCCTAATCCTACAAATGTTGAATCTAAATCTGAACCAGTCAACAAGGGACCCTCCATCAGAATTCAGAAAGATCATCCAAAGGAGCTTATCATAGGTGATATGAACTCTGGTGTTACTACTAGGTCAAGAGAAGTTGTTTCTAACTCCTGTTTTGTGTCAAAAATTGAACCCAAAAATGTTAAAGAAGCCTTGAATGATGAGTTTTAGATCAATGCTATGCAAGAAGAGCTAGGACAATTCAAGAGGAATGAAGTTTGGGAACTGGTTCCTAGACCTGAAGGGACAAATGTGATTGGAACTAAGTGGATATACAAGAACAAATCTGATGAGCAGGGAGTGGTCACTAGAAATAAAGCAAGGTTGGTTGCTCAAGGATATACCCAAGTTGAAGGGGTTGACTTTGATGAAACTTTTGCTCCTGTGGCTAGGCTTGAATCCATAAGACTTCTCTTAGGTGCTGCTTGCATTCTCAAATTTAAACTGTTTCAGATGGATGTTAAGAGTGCTTTCTTAAATGGATACTTGAATGAAGAAGTCTATGTTGAACAATCCAAGGGATTTATTGATCCAACATATCCTAATCATGTCTTCAAGTTAAGAAAAGCTCTGTATGGGTTGAAGCAAGCTTCTAGAGCTTGGTATGAAAGGCTAACTGAATTTCTGAATCTGAATGGTTACAGAAAAGGTGGGATAGACAAGACATTATTTGTTAAAGAAGAAGGAGGGAAGATCATGGTTGCTCAAATATATTTTGATGATATTGTGTTTGGTGGGATGTCTGATGAGATGGTTAAACATTTTGTTCAGCAAATGCAGTCAGAATTTGAGATGAGTCTTGTTGGTGAATTAACTTATTTCCTTGGTCTGCAAGTCAAGCAAATGGAAGATTCAATCTTTCTGTCTCAAAGCAAGTATGCCAAGAATATAGTCAAGAAGTTTGGAATGGAGAATGCTAGTCATAAGAGGACCTCTGCACCTACTCATATGAAATTATCCAAAGATGAAAAAGGTGTGAGTGTTGATCAAAGTCTGTACAGAAGCATGATTGGTAGTTTGCTATATCTTACAGCTAGCAGACCTGCCATTTCCTATGCAGTGGGGGTATGTGCCAGATACCAAGCTGAACCAAAAGTCAGCCATATAAATTAGGTGAAAAGGATCCTGAAGTATGTGAATGGTACAAGTGACTATGGTATGATGTACAGTCATGGAACTGGGTCCATGCTGAGTGGATATTGTGATGCTGATTGGGCTGGAAGTGCTGATGACAGAAAAAGCACATCAGGTGGCTGCTTCTTTTTGGGAAGTAATCTTATTTCATGGTTTAGCAAGAAACAAAATTGTGTGTCTTTATCTACTGCTGAGGCTGAGTATATAGCTGCAGGGAGTAGTTGTTCTCAACTAGTGTGGAAGAAACAAATACTGTCTGAGTACAATGTCAAGCAGGATGTCATGACATTATACTGTGACAACCTGAGTGCTATCAATATATCAAAGAATCCTATTTAACACAGCAGGACTAAGCACATTGATATACGTCATCACTTCATCAGAGACCTAGTGGAAGACAAAGTGGTTACCTTGGAACATGTTGCCACTGAAAGACAACTGGCTTACATTTTTACTAAGGCTTTAGATGCAAATCAGTTTGAAAATTTAAGGGGAAAACTAGGTATTTGCATATATGAGGATTTGTAGCAATTAATGGATTTATGGAATGCTGCACTAAAGTACAGGATGATGATGATTTGTCTTGAAGGAAAATCTGCAGATGTATTATATGTGCAAGTGTATTTCTCTATTTGGTGTTCAAGTGATATTATCAAAATTAGAGTAAATGTAAAGAAAATTAGAAACAATCAAAAGCAAATCAACTGCTGGAAGCATTCTTTATTAGAAGTTTATTACAAAGATAACAGAAACAACAAGCAAATATTCTTCATCTTTGGAGTCAGCTATGCATTCCATCCACCTGAGTTAATGAAATTGACCCAATCTTCATCAACATCCTTGTCTGACTCATGTAATTGACAATGTTGTTTCTTGATGGGCTTCTTATGTGTCTCAGTATTTTTCCCTGTCCTTGTTGCACCAGTAGATGATCTTACCTTTGTCTCGTCCTTGGACTTCATCTTCTTTGGTTCTGTACTCCTTGGCCGCTTGTCTTCTAACATGTGATTTGTTTTGGAATCAATCATTTTGGAGGTCTGGCTCATGTTTCAACCTTATCCTTGCAGTAGCAGTAAGGTGTAGTTGTTTTTATATCAAAGGAGAACCTTGTTTGTATCGCCTGACCAGTCAAAGATGTAGTTGTTGGAAGTGGTGTATTTTTCCTGTGTCCTGTGCAATTTTTTTGAAAATTGTGTTTTGCGCTTTTGCTGGTTTTCTATTGTGTCATGCTTCTGAGGGTGTTTGTCCAATTGTGGCTAAAAAGGGGGAGAGTAGTGTAGTAGTTGTTTTGCTGGTTTTGCAGATGGTTTTGTAGATGGTTTTCTAGTGTGCATGTGTTGGTTTTCTTCTTTGTTTTTCTGTGCTCCTTGGCTTGAGGGGGAGTTTCTGGTTTTCTGAGAATGTTAGTTGTGTTTGTATGGGTTGCTGCAGGGATCTCTGATATGGAGTTGTTTTAGCCAAAATTTGCCAAAGGGGGAGTTTGTTGGTTCTGTATTGGCAGCATTTTTGGAAAAACAATGTGTTGCATCAATATGTTCTACTTGATGTCTTGACATGCTGTCTCTAACATTCTGCAGGTGAAGTGTTGGTGGTGTTTGTTAGTATTGCAGACTGTGTGCTTGATGTCAAACATGATGTTCTGACATCAGTTGACAGAACTTCCAGTTCTGGTTTTAGGTTTTATTTGCTGCGCTTTTTTAGCAATCTTTTGTGTGTTTATGTTATCTGATTGCTTGCAAATTTACTGAAGTGGTAATGTATTGGAGTGTTATTTTTGGAGGCAATCTGTTTATGAAGAATAGGCAGTTTCTATTTTCATGCATAAAGATTTGGAGATTAATTTGCTTTTATTGGAAATTAAATAAAGGATCTGCAATTGCCCAAGCCCAAGGAATGTATTGCTATTTATAGATGATCAACCCTAACTGCTGCTCGTGGAGAATAAGGATTGTGAGAGCTGTGTTCAAGTTTTAGGGTTTGTGTTTTGTGAGCAATTCATTCATCTATTTTGATGTTTGAATTAGACTGATTTAGTTGAGTTGTAATTTGTCCACTCAAAGCTTTTAAGCACGAGTGTATTGTTCTTGGTTGAAGCTCTTAAGCAAGACCAAGGTGTGTCTTTGAAGTGTGTCTTCTACTTTCATTATTGTAAGTTGTTATCACAGCTGTGATTAAGGGGGAGTGAGAGGTGTCTCATATCTAAGAGTGTCTTAGATAGAAGTGTCATTGGGTAGTGATTAAGTGAGTAGATTGTCAACTGGTGTGTTGGCTGTAGAGTCTATGAATTGATACTACTAATAGTGGACTTCCTTCCTGGCTTGGTAGCCCCCAGATGTAAGTGTGTTTACACTGAACTGGGTCAACAATTGATTGTGTTCTTTACTGTTGTTTTCTGCATTTTCTACCTTGTTAATTATTGTTAAGATATAAGTGTCGTGACATCACGTTCGACATCTCATATCTGTTGCCAGAATTTCATTAGGGTTCTTGAGGTTTCTCTTTGATTTCTTATTCCATGTTTAAAATAAATGAAATTAAAGATCATAGACATGATCGTGAGGTGAAATCGAGTAGATTGATATGTAGATTGCATGATATCATCAAGTATTCAGTGAGATTAGATAGAAAATGCAAATCTGCAGAAACAGAGGGTGGCACGTGTTCTTGCCATGTTCTTGGAGCCATTTTTGAACATTTGAATATTTAAATTTTGTGATTTTATTTAATTGATTCAAAAATTAATTTCTCTCTAAGTTTTAATGATTTTGAGTTGATTCTTTTTTTAATAATTCACAAAAATGTTAAAATATTTTATTTTACCAAAAAAACCCAAAAATATTATTTATTTCATATATTTGATATTTTTGCAAAGAATTAATGTTTTATTTGTTTTTAACATTTGAAATATTTTCTCCCTCTTGATTTTTCAAATTTTAGTGATTTCCAAACATTTTGTGGATCAAAACCTAATTTTTGAAACATTAATCCAAGATCACAAATTGTTTTCCACATTTTTAACAATTTTGATCATTTTAATTGAATTTTTATTCAATTAAAATACATTTTGAAAACAAATTAGGGTTTTTGATTAATTCAACCCTCATCAAACTTTTTCAAACTCTTTGGGCCTCTAGTAGAGTGTAAGACCCAACCCCCCTTGAAAACCAAAATATTTTGGGCCTCAGTCATTGTATAAGACCCACTGCGTCTTCAAAAAATCTCGGCGCGATCGCCATTTCAAATCAAATCATCTGGGTCTACCCTCGTGTTATAAGCCTCATTTCTTTTCTTTAAACATTTTCTGGGCCTCTTGGTAGAGTGTAAGACCCAACCCTTTGTAGAAACCAAAATAATTTGGGCCTCAGTGTATTGTATAAGTCCCGATACCATCAAAAAGTTCGGCGCGATCATCGCCCTTTTATACAAAACCCATGGGCCTCTCTTTGAGCTGTAAGCCCCGTCACTTGTACAAAAATAAATCTTTGGGCCTCTAATAGAGTGTAAGACCCAATCCCCTTTTCACCAAAACAATTTGTTGGCCTCAAATATTGTATAAGTCCCTCTGCGTTAAAAGAAAATCTCGGCGCGATCGCCAGTTCGAAAATTAAACCCTTTGGGTCTACCCTCGTGTTATAAGCCCCATTATTTTTCTTTAAACACCTTTGGGCCTCTTGAGAGTGTGTAAGACCCATCCCTTTGTACAGAAAACCTTTTGGGCCTCAGTCACTTGTATAAGTCCCTTTACAAATACAAATTCAACAGTGCAATCACTGATAAAACCTTGGGCCTTTCCTTGAGCTGTAAGCCCCAACAATCTTTTCAAAGCACTTTCTTTGATTTGGAATATAATATTGTTATCAAAGCTTTCTTTGTTGAACAACTAACCAAACAGCATGGAAGCTCTACAACTGAGTAAGTGTTTACCCGCTTTCATATATAACTGTATTGTAGGGCTGCTCACTGTAAGTCTCCTTTCATAAAATTTTATATACTCGTCATATACCAACTGTGTAATACTAGTATAGTTATTTAGAGTTTTCCTCGGCAGCTACGTCTAGCACTAGGTAAATCCCCGTTGGTCACTCTTAAAATACAAACAAAACTAGATCCCCATAGGATTACCAGACACAGTCTTCCCTCCTCTTGGGGTTAAATAATATGGAGACGTGAAAGGCAGCATTCTCAGTGAACCCTTTCTCAGACTGTCACCCTTAGAAATTGTCGAAGAGACTCTACTCCCCAGGGATGATCTTTTCTCCGTGAATGGCATCTCTTGAGTTTCTTCCAAATTCTCAAACTTTCTTGGCTTGATCTATTCTCGGTGAATGGCATGTCTTGAACTTCTCGGGGTTTGGGGACCCACAGGCTTCTTAAAAGCATCCCCGCCTTCTCTTGGGCGTTATACAAGGACCCTTCGGCTTCTTAAAAGCTCTCGTGCCTTCTCTTGGGCTTAGTACAAGGACCTAGAGACCTCTACAGGTATAGGAACATAACCTAGTCATCAATTTGCTAGAGTTGTCTTTCTGAGTTAAGTATCAGACCTGTTAATGGGTTGACCTTCATCCCTTAACATACCAGCCTCCTCTTGGGCATTATACAAAGATCATTCACTTATCCGAGAATCGATTTCTCAAAACACCAGTAGACTTGGACAGTCTCAATACCCTTTGGATTTCCCATTTCCTTAAAGAACGGGAAATAACCCCGATCCTCTGATCAAACCCTAAGCACAACATTACCCACATAAGAACTGATTTTCTCTTTTATCCAATATACTGGACCTATCACTAAACTGAAACAGTTACCGGCATAAATAGCCTCCTCTTGGGCTTTGTACAATGATTCTCCCCAGCAGAGCTAACCTTTTCACACTCTCTTGTTGAGTATAAAAGACTCTCTTGTTGAGTTAAACCTTTCAGCCTCCATCTCGGGCTTCGTACGAGATACAAAATACACTCTCTTGTTGAGTATAAAAGACTCTCTTGTTGAGTCAAACCTTTCAGCCTCCATCTCGGGCTTCGTACGAGATACAAAAATACTCTCTTGTTGAGTATAAAAGACTCTCTTGTTGAGTCAAACCTTTCAGCCTCCATCTCGGGCTTCGTACGAGATACAAAAACACTCTCTTGTTGAGTATAAAAGACTCTCTTGTTGAGTCAAACATTTTTAGCCTCCATCTCGGGTTTCGTACGAGATACAAAATCACTCTCTTGTTGAGTATAAAAGACTCTCTTGTTGAGTCAAACACCTTTAGCCTCTGCCTCGGGCTTCGTGCAAGACACATAAAAAAGCACTCTCTTGTTAATTCATTCACTTGTTAGCACTCTCTTGTTGAGTCAACCCTTTTAGCCTCTATCTCGGGCTTTGTACGAGACAGATAAAAATCACCCTCTTGTTGGGTCACTAGCCTCCTCTTAGGCTTTGTATAAGGAAACCCCGGTTGAATCAATCAACCTTTTAGCATCAACCTGTGCCTTGCTCACAGTATACAAACATCAACAACTCCTTTTCCCCCATCTAATTGCTGTAAGCGACAAGCCTCTGGATTATTTACATTCACGCCACTGTCCCTCTTTTAGCATGAGAAATTCCTAAGGAAAGATAGCATTGCTCAACACTGAGTTAAAGTATACTCCTTCAGGTTAAAAACTCTCATAAAGGAAATTATGGCATCACTGGATTCACATATCCCGGTTAAAGTAATTCTCCTTTATAATCAGTAACCCAACAGTTGTAACAAACAGACCAAATATGTCCCTTTAGAGATGAAAAATTCTCTCTAAAGTCAAAACCCTTCAGCTTCACATCTTGGGCTTCAAACAAGATACAAATAGACACTTCAGCTTCACATCGTGGGCTTTGAACAAGATACAAACCTCCTTTAGCTTCACGTCTTGGGCTTTGAACAAGACACCAAAATGACCTTTTTCCTCCCGTAGAATAGGAGGAACTACGATCGCTCTGATTTCCCTGGTTCGTTAAACAGGAATATGTAGGCATAAGATTGAAAAATCTTAGCGAGCACACTAATCAAAAACCCAAAATCCTGTACCTTCATACATCAATCGAAAAGCATCAGTCTTAATCTCCAACCAATCGCCCAGACACTGTTTTAACAAAATAACCTAAGAGAGACCCACAATCTTTGTAGCATCTGTAAACCAACAGCCATTTGTTTAAACTCAGTATGCAAGCAGGGTTAATTAGAGACATATATTTCCCTTCCTTCATCAGCTTCAATAGGATAAAAAATGAATCGATTTGTAGTACCCCAAAGCGATAGTGCTTCGCAACCACGCAAAAACTCGCGCTACAGAAAAAAATGGCGACTCTGCTAGGTAGAATCAGAGTATGATCTTGTTCCCTTCTCATTTCTTAGGTAGAAACCTTAGATAGTGCCACAGCAGATTGGTGACCACAGTGGGAGGCATTCTTTCTTGCTTTCCCAAGGGACGAAACCCTAAATTCATGTCACAGAAATGACAGCTCTGCTTGGGAGTCATTGTCTGTATAGGATCATAAGACTAGAGGTCTAGGATGATTAAGACAAATATATATACTGCTTTTCCTAATTGATATCTGTGTTTATTTTTCTGCTAATGGGAATGTGTGTGATGCCGCATGTGGAAAGATTTAGTATACACCTAAGATAGGTGATGGCAATGCGGGTAATCTTACTGGGAGTGAATTCCAATTAAGAGCCCCCGATCGACCATCAAACTCAGTGGAGACTCCCTTTGCAGATACATTGCCTATACAACTTTGGTTGTTGAAAGTAGTGTGGTCGATTGGGTTATCTGAGAAGCTGAGGTTTTTAGAAGACTTAAGCCATTTTGTAGTGCAGAAGCTATCGGAAATAGTTGTCACGTGATACTACCCTCATCTGAGATTGCTCTAAGATACATCACCTAGCACGGTTCCTGGCCCGCTGATGTTATCTCAAAGGGAATCAATGATTTTGAGAGATAGGTACAAAAAATCACCAGTATAAACCTTTGGGGGGGGGGGGGTAGAGCTTTGACTTCATGACACCGACCCTTTGACCCCATGTTTTTTCTATGTTTTTGTGTGTTGCATTCATACATTCATTTAAAAAACATTAAAACAAAGAAAATCTTCTCCTCTAGTCTCTCTTTTTCAAATTAAACTAAGATAATGATTGCAAATGTCAAAGAAGGGGGATTGCGCTAATGAACATCGGTAGAAGGAAAACTCATAAGTACACCTTCAAGGTTCCAAAGTTGGAGGATTTGAGAGGTTTGGCGAGAATGATCACCAACCACGAGGCTTTCAGAGCCAAGTATGGGGGACTATTGTCCTTGTTAAGGGTCCACGTAATTGAAGGAATCCTGTCCACGTTAATCTAGTTCTACGATCCGGTCTATCACTGTTTCACATTCCCGAATTATCAGCTTGCACCAACGCTGGAGGAGTATTCTCACCTGACTGATTTACATATTAGTGATCAAGCTCCCTTTTCTGGACTGGAAGAAATTCCAAAGGATCAGACCATTGCAAGAGCAATTTATTTGGATGAGTCAGAAGTCAGGACTCACATAACCACTAAGGGTGGAATCCAAGGTTTGCCAGCCCAGTTCTTAACAAAGAAAGCCCCGTACTTTGCTAGTATAGGGAACATGGTCGCTTTCGAGAGCATCTTTGTTTTGCTCACCTACGGGTTATTTTTGTTTCCCAACATCGATAACTTTGTAGATATCAACGCCATTAAGATTTTCCTGATTGGAAACCTCGTACCAACCTTACTCACAGATGCGTATAATTCAGTACACTTAAGGAATTTATACAGCGGAGGAATGATCATGTGCTATGTACCCCTGCTATACAAATGGTTCACTTCTCATTTGCCCAAGTCTGCTGCTTTTTGGGATCAAAAGAATACTTTACGTTGGTCGCAGAGAATCATGTCTCTTACCAACTCTGACATCGATTGGTACAATCAAATCTATGACAGGATCAGAATCATTGACCGTTGTGTAAATTTCCCAAATGTACCCCTTATAGGAACTAAGGGAGGAATCAACTATTATCCAATTCTCGTTCGTCGTCAATTTGGATACCCAATGAGGCATATCCCACAGAATGCTCATCTGGAAGGTCTTTTCTTCAAGGAAGGAGAAAATGACAGGGCACTAAAGACGGAAATAGTGCACGCTTGGAAACACGTTCATAGGAAAGGACGAGAGTCTATAGGAAAACCAGACTGTGTCTCGGTGGAGCCTTATCTCTACTGGGTACAAATTAGAGCTCTCAAGCTGAGGATGCCTTACCCTCGCCAGGAAGTTCTTCCATTAAGGGACTCTGCCCTTTATATCATGTCTGAGACGGAAAAGCTTCAGGTTACTCTCAGCAAAGTTCAGCAGGAGAAGAGGTCTTGGAGAAACAAGTACCGTATTCTTAATGTGGAGTGCAGGAAAATACAACAACTGTTAAGAGAAAAGGATGCTCTGATTGAGATTTTAGAGCAGCATGCTGTAGAAAATTAGGATGACCAAAGGAATTTGCTCGCTCCTTTCACTTGGCAAAGGAATGACAACCCGACAACGACCGAAGAGCCCCGGTCAAAGAAGATGAAAGTATCAGAACCAGCACTTGAGCTCTCCTTAGAGAGGACTCAGGATCCATTAGTTTAGGTTTCCTTTTTCAGCACTTTGTAATCTACTGTATTTCCATTTCCGCAATCCTTTGAATTCAATAAAACGGGGTTTCCCCACTGTTTGATATTTGCAATCCAATTGTCGAAGTTTACTTTGAATAAACAAAAATAATTAATAATTATTGCATTCATCATTCTCATAAATGCATTCTTCTTACCTACGAATCTCACGTTTGTGTCTCAGTTCTAGAGTCAAACTGTCTCATTCGTACAATACTCGGGCCAATCGTCAGAAAAAGATGGATGATCTCGAGGAAGAGAACAGAGAGTTGAGAGAAGAGATCGACACTCTGAAAGAGGATCTGAGAAAGCTTCATAACAACATGCAAGCTCTAGCAGAAGCTCAAATGCAACAACAACGGACTGTGATCTCAGAGATCACATCTACGCCCATAGTGGAAAAGTATGATCCTAGGTACAAAATGCTAAAAGATCGTCCCTAGGGCATTGCCACTTAACTATATCCCGGAAGGATATGTTTCGCCGATCGCTGAGGATCAGGGAGCTGCACCAGGAGCCGCTGGGCCTAAAGGTTACAAACTTCGGGAAAGCGAAGATGCCAGGGGCATAACAGTAACTCCTGAAGGTTACAAACTTCGAGAGGCACCGAGAATCTCGGCCATAATGACTATACCACCACCTGTGGTATGCACTGTCCCGGAAGGACAGATTCCATAGATACCTTCTGGTGGAAACGAAAGCATGTTCGACAGAATGAATGAGTTCCAGGAACAATTCCTGGAAATGCAGAGAGAACTGCAAGCCATTCGCGGTCAGGATCTATTTGGAAAGGATGCCACAGACCTTTGCTTGGTCCCCAATGTGAAAGTCCCGCACAAATTCCAAGTGCCCGATTTTGAAAAGTACAAGGGTAACTCTTGCCCTCAGAGCCATTTGGTGATGTACGCTCGGCGAATGTCAGCTCAGACAAAGAACCAGGAGCTGCTCATTCACTACTTTCAGGATAGTTTAACCGGTGCCGCATTAAAATGGTACATGGGTTTAAACCGCGCTACGATCGGCACGTTCAGAGATCTTGGCACTGCCTTCGTTCAACAATATAAATATAATTTGGACATGCCACCGGATAGAGATCAACTCAGATCAATGTCATAAAAGGACAAGGAAACCTTTAAGGAGTACGCTCAGAGATGGCGTGAAATTGCCGCCCAGATTTGTCCACCTCTTGAGGAAAAAGAGATGACAAAGATCTTCTTAAAGACCTTGAGCTCATTTTACTATGACAGAATAGTTGCCAGTGCGCCCAGTGACTCCACCGAGATGGTGGGCATGGGAGTTCGTCTTGAGGAAGCCGTCTGAGAAGGACGTTTAGTAAAAGACACTGGATCATCAAGTAGTACGAAACGATACGGTAGTGCTCTCCTAAGAAAAAAGAGCAGGATATTGGGAATATCTCTCTCGGAAAGCAAAGGCGACGTTACCAACCAGTAGCAGCAGTAACTCCTACTATCAACCCGGCGCCTGTTCCTACGTATCAACCTCAGGTTGCGCAGAGCCAACCTAATCAACATCAATATCAGCAAAGGACACAGCAGCCTCTCCAGCAGGCTCGTCCTCAGTACAACAATAACTGTACAATGCGACCGTCAGGGTTTGACCCTATACCAATGTTGTACGCAGAGCTGCTTCCATTATTACTGGTCAAAGGGCACGTTCAAACTAAGTCCCCTTTTACAGTACCGGAAAATCCGCCTTTTTGGTTCAAAGCAGATCAGACTTGTCCTTACCATCAAGGAGGACCAGGGCATAACATAAAAAACTGTCTCAGTTTTAAATCCGACGTACAAAAGCTTGTTAGGAGCGGGGTCTTATCTTTCAAAGATACGAATCCGAATGTTCTCAAGAACCCGTTGCCTCAAAACGAGAAAGCTGCAGTTAATTTGATGGAGGAAGAGTCTAACAACATCTATCAAATTCACGATGTACTCTTGTTAAGGGCCAGCTTGGTCAAGATGCATTGTAGACAGAGTGGATATGGCCATGTGCCACCTCATAATTATCACCAGTGTGATATCTGCTCTAAAAATAATCAAGGATGTTCTGTGGTGCAATCAGCTCTACAGGAACAATTGGATCTCGGGTGGATCCAACAGCATCGAGTTCGCGGAGTCAACATGACCTATACGAATTCCAACATCATTCAGAACCACGACATCCGTGTAATGAATGTCAACTTGGTGGCAATGCACTCAAGGCAAAGCCAGTATCATAATCTGTCGCGGCACAATTATAATTCCTGTCTGACTGGCTTGGTAAACAAACAGGGATGCTCTTTTGTACAAGAGACCCTCCAGCGTCAGATGGATCTTGGATGGATCTAGGACTACCGTGATAGAAATCCCTATCAGATCAACATGATTCAGATCTTTGATATTCGTCTGATGAATACCAGTTTGGTGGAGTTACACGCCAAGCAGGTTCAACTTGGTTTTCTCACTTCTCACGATTATCTAAACTGTAAATGATGCAGTGAGAGTAACCAAGGGTGCGCTCTCGTTCAGAGAACTTTACAACACTTGTTAAACCACTGGTGGCTTCCAATCTATCTAGATGAAGACACGCAACAAATCAGTGTGCTTAATGGAAACCCTACTCGGCGTCAAAGTCAGGATGTCCGATCTATGGAAACGAACCTGGTAGGGTTGCACTGCATTCAAAGTGGGCGTGGCCAGGTGCCACCACATAACTATGAACGTTGTAGAGTCTGCTCGGAGAGTAACCAGGGATGCTACCTTGTGCGGACAACCCTTCAAGGTCAGTTTGATCGTAAAGAGATTCACCCGTGTCTGAGTCCCGAGCCAATCAACTGGACGCCGGACTACTTCGCTGATCATATCAGAGACGTTGTCATAATCTCTGATCATCAATGGAACAAGGATGTTTGTACCATCATCCCTCTACTGAACGAATCAAAGGTTCTTAGCCAGGAACTGATTGAAGTTACTTACGACAGTCAAAAAAATCAGAAGGCTCCTGTAGTTATTTATCTACCGGGACCGTTACCGTATGAAACAGCTAAGGCGATCCCTTACAAATACGGTGCAACAATAATTGAGAATGGAAAGGAAATTCCATTATCCTCCATCGTGAATATTGCAGACATCAGTCGAGTAACACAGAGCAGTTGAATCTTCAACCGAGGAGTTGGAGAACCTAACAAAGAAAAGGAACTTCTGACAGAAGCTCCTGATCCACCAGTCGGTCAATCCAGTAATCCCGACCTTTCAAAAAACAATGATGAGATGCTGAAGCTCATCCAAAGGAGTGAATACAACATTGTTGATCAGCTGTTACAAACTCCTTCAAAGATCTCAGTGCTATCACTTTTACTCAGTTTCGAAGCCCACAGAGAGGCTCTACAGAAAGTCTTAGGGTAGGCCTTTATGGAACAGGATGTGTCAATACGACAGTTTGATAGAATTATCTCTAACATCACTTCCTGCAACAACTTAGGATTCAGTGATGAGGATTTTCCAGAGGGGGGCAAAAGTCACAACATGGCGCTCAATATCACAGTTAACTGCCAGGACGATGCCTTAGCCAGCGTACTGGTAGACACAGGACCGGCCATCAACGTTATGCAGAAGTCCACTTTAATGCGACTATCATTTAAAGGATCCCCGATGAGGGGCAGTGAGGTCATCGTCAAAGCATTTGACGGGTCTCACAAAGCAGTTATCGGCGAAGTCGAACTTCCCATAACTATCAGTCCTCACACTTTCCTAATCACTTTCCAGGTCATGGACGTCCAGGCAGCGTACAACTGTTTATTAGGAAGATCTTGGATACACCAGGCTGGGGCAGTCACTTCGACGTTGCACTAGAAACTGAAGTTCGTCAAGAACGATCAACTCGTCACGGTCTGTGGAGAACAAGCCTTGATCGTGAGTAATCTGTCATTATCTACTTGTGTAGAACCCGAGGAGGTTGTTGGGACTCAGTTCCAGGCACTTTCGGTGAGCAATGAGAATCAATCAGAGAAAGGAACCTCGATTTCCTCATACAGAGATGCTCTCGAAGTGATCGAGAATAACAATGCAAAAGGATCTTGTCATTCCTACTGATAATAAAACAAAGAAGGGTCTTGGTTTTTCTGCAACCTGCACCCAGACAGCTGCTAACGATGAAAGTCTTCATCCTATTCAGGACTTCTTCCACAGTGGAGGTTTCCTTCACCCAGTGCCTCAAACAGTCCATACTATCAATGAGGAGGATCCCTCCGATACGGATGAGGAATAGAAGTCCTATCTCAACAAGGACGGTTATATGTCTCAGGAAGAGGTGCCTACGCCATTTTGCTATCCCGCACAGAGTCCGAGATTTATACCCAGGTCAGACGTCGAAATGATATATGGAGATTGTGATCCGGAAGGATACCGTGCTCCAACAAACTCATTATAGGAAGACACTCTGATGAAAGACAACTTTGACCACAACTATTATGGCCCAATGGATGACTTGCCTATCTGAAAACCGTACCCAGGAGACTTGGGGCAAGAAAATTAGCCGAACAATGAAAATTAGCTGAGCATCATTGAACAGAATACCTGTGTCCCCACCATGTCATGGGATCAACACTCAGGTCATTCAGAACCTATCCAGCACGACGATGAATTGGCAAAGCTTGTCGGACTAGAATTCATTAACTATGCTTTTCCAGAGGTCAACGTCATCGAAAGGGACGACTCCTCCAATTCCAAAGAAGTGTAGGACACCTTGGGGCAACCAAGTGGCAAGTTTGACTACTTGGTCAAATACACTGCTCCTGAAAGCTCTCGTATCAGGCTCGGAGACATCCAGCCAACTGGGTGGGGAGATTTTCCTAAGAGAACAAATACTATGCAAAATACAACAGAGGAATCCTCCTACGACAACTCTGCCTGGGAGACAGATTCCAATGATCCTGCTCCACCAAAAATCAGCGTTATTTCTGAAGACAAATCAAGGAAGGTACCAGACTTTGTGATTCACCGAGGAGTTCGCCGCCAATGGGTTGCAGTCGATGTTCCGAAGATCGTTCATAAGTCAAAGTAATTGTCGTCTTTATCTTAACCTTTCACCCTGTCCAGGTGAAATGGATGTTTTGATATTTCTCTCTTCGCTTCGCCCAAAGTGACTGAGTTTTGTTTTATAGGGTTGTAGTTTCAAGAATTGACTTGTTCATAAATAAAATAACATTGTTCTGTAATTTCCACATTAATTGTTGTTTTCTCT
The DNA here is from genome assembly GCA_022829125.1 of Lathyrus tuberosus. Taxonomy (NCBI): domain Eukaryota; kingdom Viridiplantae; phylum Streptophyta; class Magnoliopsida; order Fabales; family Fabaceae; genus Lathyrus; species Lathyrus tuberosus. The sequence continues at coordinate 1,369,622 of JALAZF010000852.1, read as the reverse complement.
TTTTGCTTTTCTCAGAAAATGGTAATCCTAAAAAAAAAATAATAAAACAAGCAGTTATCAAAAAAATACACTGCACAGACTCTTGCATTCTCTCTATCTCTTCTAAAACACAAATAATCACGTCATGCAGATTGCTTGTTTTAAACCCCCATTGAAACATACGATCCGATGCCTTCTCCCAACTTTGAATTCCCGGTATTTGGGGCTGAAGAAGAAGTTGACGACGAAATTCCAGAAGAGATCTCCCGATTACTCAGACAAGAGGAAAGGTCCATTGAACCTCACAAAGAGCCGTTGGAAACGATCAACGTGGGTTTAGAAAAAGAGAGAAAAGAAATCAGGATTGGGGCACTGCTTAGTCCAACTACCAAAGAGAGTTTGACAAAGCTTCTCAAAGAAATTCCCGATGTATTCGCTTGGTCCTACCAGGACATGCCAGGGTTGGATACCAGTATCGTGGAACATCATTTACCATTGAAATCAGAATGTCCGCCAGTAAAACAAAGGTTGAGACGGATTCACCCGAACATGGCCATCAAAATCAAAGAGGAGGTACAAAAACAGATTGACGCGGGTTTCCTCACCACGTCTGAATATCCTCAATGGTTAGCCAACATCGTACTCGTTCCAAAAAAGGACGGAAAAGTTAGAATGTGTGTCGATTACAGAGATCTAAACAAGGCTAGTTCGAAGGACGACTTTCCTTTACCACACATTGACATGCTGGTAGACAGTACAACAAAGTTCAAAGTTTTCTCCTTCATGGATGGATTCTCGGGCTATAACCAGATCAAAATGACGCCGAAAGACATGGAGAAAACTTCGTTCATTACCCCATGGGGTACGTTTTGTTACAAGGTAATGTCGTTCAGTTTGAAGAACGCTGGGGCAACCTATCAAAGGGCCATGAATATGTTTCATGACATGATACACAAAGAAATTGAGGTATATGTCGATGACATGATTGCCAAATCTAAAACAGAAGAGGAGCGTGTGACCCACCTATCAAAACTATTCGAGCGGTTGAGAAAGTACAAACTCCGCTTGAATCTCAACAAGTGCACCTTCGGTGTCCATTCAGGGAAACTTTTAGGGTTCATCGTCAGCCAAAAAGGAATTGAGGTTGATCCTGACAAGGTCAAGGCCATTCAAGAAATGCCTTCTCCGAAAACTGAAAAACAAGTCATAGGATTCCTAGGACGTTTGAACTACATCTCCAGATTCATATTCCTCATGACCACGACATGTGCGTCGATCTTCAAATTACTCAAAAAGAATCAGGACTGTGTTTGACAGAAGACTGCCAAAACGCCTTCGACAGTATCAAGGAATACCTATTGAACCCATTGATTCTCTCACCACCAGTGGAAGGAAGACCACTGATTATCTACCTAACAGTCTTGGAGGACGCAATGGGTTGTGTACTTGGCCAACAAGGCGAAACGAAAAGGAAATAGTCTGCCATCTATTATCTGAGCAAGAAATTCACCGACTGCGAGACTCAATACACTATGCTTGAGAAAACTTGCTGTGCTTTGGGTTAGGCAGCCAAACGTCTTCGCCAGTACATGATTCGTCATACTACTTGGTTAATCTCAAAAATGGATTCCATCAAGTACGTCTTTGAAAAACCTGCTCTCACGGGAAGGATCGCTCGTTGGCAGATGTTGTTATCAGAATACGACATCGAATACCACGCTCAAGAAGCCATTAAAGGGAGTATTTTAGCCGATCATTTGGCTCATCAACTGATTGACGATCAAGAATCAATCGGGTTTGACGTCCCAGACGAAGATGTCATGTATTTAAAAATGAAAGATTGCGATGAACCGCTACCCAGTGAAGGGCCCGAACCAGGTTCCTAATGGGGACTTATCTTTGACGGAGAAGTTAATCATTACGGAAACGGGATTGGGGCAATCATCATAACACCTCAGGGTACCCATATTCCTTTCACTGTCAGACTTACGTTCAAGTGTACAAACAACGAGGCCGAATACGAAGCTTGTATTATGGGTCTCGAGGAAGCGATTAATTTGAGGATCAAAAACTTGGACATATATGGCGACTCAGCCTTGGTTATCAATCAGATAAAAGGAGATTGGAACACGTACCAATCAGGACTGATTCCTTACAAAGATTATGCAAGAAGGTTGTTGCCTTTCTTCAACAGAATAGAGTTTCATCACATCCCTCGTGATGAGAATCACATGGCTGATGCTTTAGCCACTCTCTCTTCCATGATTAGTATAGGTCAATGGAATGACCTACCTAAGATCGACATAATGCGCCTTGAAAGGCCCGCTTACATCTTCACGATTGAAGCAGTCATAGATGACAAACCTTGGTATCACGATATGAATGCTTCCTTGAGAAACAAGAGTACCCACCTGGGGCACTAAGGAAGGACAAAAAAACCCTCAAAGGCTGGCTGGCAGCTTCTTCCTGAGCGGTGACACTCTCTATAAGAGAAGCTTCGACATGTTCTTGCTTCGATGCGTAGACAGGCCAGAAGCAGACATGCTGATAAAGGAAATTCACGAAGGATCCTTTGGCACTCATGCCAACGGACACACCATGGTGAGAAAAATTCTAAGAGCAGGGTATTATTGGTTGACCATGGAATCCGACTACTACAAGTACATGAGGAAGTGTCATAAGTGTTAGATATACTCCGACAAAATCCATGTACCGCCAACACATCTCAAAGTTCTCTCTTCCCCTTGGCCTTTTTCCATATGGGGAATCGACATGATTGGTATGATTGAACCCAAGGCTTCGAACGGACATCGGTTAATCCTGGTAGCCATTGATTACTTCACCAAGTGGGTCGAAGCAGCATCGTATGCTAATGTAACCTGACAAGTGGTGGTCCGATTTATCAAAAACAATCTCATCTGCCGTATGGTGTTCCGAGCTAGATCATTACAGATAATGGATCTAACTTGAACAACAAGATGATGAAAGAGTTATGTGTAGAGTTCAAGATCGAACACTATAACTCATCTCCTTACCGACCCAAGATGAACGGAGCGGTAGAAGCGGCTAACAAGAACATCAAGAGGATCGTTCAGAAGATGGTTGTAACCTACAAAGATTGGCACGAGATGCTACCCTTTGCTCTTCACGGTTATCGCACATCTGTCTGCACTTCAACAGGGGCAACCCCTTTGTCTCTAGTTTATGGCATGGAAGCAGTGCTACCCATAGAAGTAGAGATCCTATCAATCCGGGTATTGATGAAAGCTAAGCTTACAGAAGCTGAATGGTGACAAAGTCGACACGACGAACTAAATCTGATAGAAGAAAAGAGAATAACGGCACTATGCCATGGTCAGTTGTATCAACAAAGAATGAAGAGGGCATTTGACAAAAAGGTCCGACCTCGCGTCTTTAGGAAAGGAGACCTCGTGCTCAAGAAGATACAATCATTTCTCACTGACTCTCGGGGCAAGTGGACTCCGAATTACGAAGGCCCCTATGTGGTCAAGAAAGCTTTCTCAGGCGGCGCCTTGAGACTTGCAACCATGAATGGAGAGGAATTTGCCTACCCCACAAATGTTGATGTAGTCAAGAAATACTTCACCTAAACTAAAAAAAAAAGTAAGAAGAAGTCTCGGTGGATTGAAAACCCGAAAGGGCGGTCCAGGCAAAAATTAGAGACATAATCAAAAATCATCCCGATGGATTAGAAATCTCAAAGTACAATCCAGGCAAAAGTTAGGGATAATGGCAAGTAACTACATCTGATCAGTTCAACTCCTCGGCAGTAATGCCATCCATCGAAAGAAAACTCCAGTCAAAGTCATCTTCGACAGAAGCTCAGGATGTCCCGAATTCAAAGTTGGTAGAAGGATAGTGGTCATTATGTTTCGATGTAGCCCTTTTCCCTTAAATTACCATTTTCAAACTTTGTAAATACTCTATGGAATCACGCGCTTAGCTGATTTCCATCCTATCAATAAAATTTGAGCCCTTGTGCTTTTGTTTGCAATTCTTATTTGTTTTAGCTTTTCATAACGACATTTTAACATGATTAAAGATTTTTGAAATAAAACAAAAATGAATGTACTAGTAAAATTTTTCTGCTTTTTAATAAAGATGGCAAATTCTTTTGACTGTTGAACATCGAAAGAATACCGATTGCGTCTCCAAAAGTGTTCGAGCTTCAAAGTGCAGAATCAAAGTACTCATTCTAAACCAGTGCGCCTGAACGAAGGATTAGTTGTATCAGATATGACTTTCCTATCTGATACCCTAGGCCGAGTTCTCATCTCCTAAGCCCGACCAACGGTGTTCCTCGCATGGACTATTGTCCTAAGCAAGGCAGAATTGCTATTTTGAATCCAGTGGTACTTCTTCGTCCCAGCAGTGGCCGAGTATCCAGTCGTGTTCATCTGTTAGTCTGTATGTCGTGTCAGTTTTGTCAGCATATACATACATACATCATGCATTGTTGATTTACATTCATATTCATATTGCATCACTATCACTCTAGTCGGTCTTGTCCCCTAGTGATAAAAATCTTCTCAATTGAGTTGTCAGTTCTTTCCTCGCCAGGAAATGTTGCGTTCGAACCATCTCTCTTCTCCAGTTTATTCCTGGATTGGAGTTGGTCCTCGACCACTTTGATAACTTGAACCTCTGAAAAACCAGAAAACGTTCAATAAAAATCACTCTTCGCCATTGAAGATGATAGCTTCGCTTTCCCGGATTAAGGAAAATCCCCAGAGAAAGCCTCTTAATCAAAGATTCGGCAATACAACAGTTTTTCTCCAAAAAAAACCGCTGACGAAAAGGTCATCAGTACCTCAAAATTGGATCACATCATATGGCATTTCTCCGAGAAGATCCTGCGAAAAGTATGACGCAATATCCCCAAGCGAAAACAGTCTCTCAAGAGACTCGTTTTCCCCAATAGAGTCGACAAATGGCGTCTCCAAACAGAGAAGTTTATGCACCTCTACAACTCAAACGACTGGGTTCCCCAGCAAGTCTGACATCAAAATTTTTTCTATCAAATGGCATCTCCCCAGGAAAATTCGGCGAGAAGTTTGAGGAAAACCGCTACACATAGCGTCCCTTGTCAATAAAGTTTATTGACGAAAGAAACTGAGACCAGTTCCTTGGTAGGAAACCAGGATCGAGGGGAAGTTTACATTAGAAACTGAGACCAGTTCCTTGGTAGGAAACCAGGATCGAGGGGAAGTTTACATCAGAAACTGAGACCAGTTCCTTGGTAGGAAACCAGGATCGAGGGGAAGTTTACATCAGAAACTGAGACCAGATCCTTGGTAGGAAACCAGGATCGAGGGAAAGTTTATATCAGAAACTGAGACCAGTTCTTTGGTAGGAAACCAGGATCGAGGGGAAGTTTACATCAGCAACTGAGACCAGTTCCTTGGTAGAAAACCAGGATCGAGGGGAAGTTCTTACCTTTTCTAAGCATCATTGCATAGCAAAAGAAGATGAATTCGTAAGCTACCATACATAACCACTATCAAAATTTCGGGTATTCCGATATTTAATCCTCTTGCACCCCAAATGCCCGAATACCTTCGCCATTCACACCTTCGGGTCCAAGAAGATTAAATAGGGGCATCTGTCATACCCCAAATTTTGACCACTAAGATTTCCCATCATTGGACAAATCATCATCACAATGTGGGTGAACCATCATACCTCATTAGTCTCCCCAAAGATGGGTGAGCATCCACTACAATAAAATTTAGGGTTTCAAGCCCTCTCAGAGTTCTTAGACAAAGGATCAATCAAGGAATAACATGATCTTATACTTGTCTAAACCTCTCAAACATCCCCAATGGATCAAGAGGACTCTCACCTCAGGGATTAAGCACAAGGCTGCAACATTCTGAGTGGATCAAACCTCAGGACCGCCAATGTCACCAAATTAGGGTTTTGGTCGACCAGGGCCTCCAGATGGGAATTTTCCTTTGGACATGAGCCAATGCTTCAAAGCATAACCTAAAATACTCCATGGAACCTCGTAAACCCAATCATCAAGTCAATTTGGCCTCAGGGAATGCATTCATAAAAAATCAGGAATTAGGGTTTCTTGACCTAATTCACCCCTAAGTTAACTTTTGGGACAAATCATGAGCCAAGATCTCAAGAGAGGATTGGAGGGTCTCTAATAAACCACATTGATCCATTTTCAACAATGGATTGATCCAAGAAGCTTAATCACCAAGTTTCAGTTTCATCTGAACCACAATTAGGGTTTCGCGAGAAAAGTCAACTGTACCTTTGACTTTTGACCAGGACATGCTCCCAAACCCTAGAACATGATTCAATACATCCTATAACACCTATGAAATCAATCCATCAAGTTTGATTTAGGTCAAGGACTTGATTTCATAGAGAATTGCATAGTTTGGAATTCATCTAACAAAAAGTCAACTGTGCACAAAAGTCAACTTCCAAATTTGCCTTCCAAAGCAAGTCACTGTCAGGTTTTGAGTTTGAGAGCTATTCCAACCAAACCAATCACACACACACCTCATAAACATCATATAAAAGTGATCCAAACACTCACATAACATCTGGAACACCAAAATCACAAAATCACTAGCCATCTGCACAAGCCTTTGACAGATTTGTAGTTGAGGTGCTAAATCAAGTTCCAACTCAATTCAATCCACTCCAAGCATCCAGACACACTCCATAGCACCTAGGGAAGCTGTCCATATCCTTGGAACCAAGTTGTAACACCTCTAACACAAAACACGATCACCAGCTGCAAGAGGTAAGCATGAGCTCTTCTAACTCTATGATCCATGCATTTTTTGCTGCACAATAATTTGGCCATATGTTCATAATCATGCATAGAGTGATTTCCTCAATCAAATGGTTTGCTTGAATCGTGTATGGAATTTCTGAGCCTTCATGCAAATTTTAGGGTTCTTGAGGTTTCTCTTTGATTTCTTATTCCATGTTTAAAATAAATGAAATTAAAGACCATAGGCATGATCGTGAGATGAAAACGAGTAGATTGATATGTAGATTGCATGATATCATCAAGTATTCAGTGAGATTAGATAGAAAACGCAAATCTGCAGAAACAGAGGGTGGCACGTGTTCTTGCCATGTTCTTGGAGCCATTTTTGAACATTTGAATATTTGAATTTTGTGATTTTATTTAATTGATTCAAAAATTAATTTCTCTCTGAGTTTTAATGATTTTGAGTTGATTCTTTTTTTAATAATTCACAAAAATGTTAAAATATTTTATTTTACCAAAAAAACCCAAAAATATTATTTATTTCATATATTTGATATTTTTGCAAAGAATTAATGTTTTATTTGTTTTTAACATTTGAAATATTTTCTCCCTCTTGATTTTTCAAATTTTAGTGATTTCCAAACATTTTGTGGATCAAAACCTAATTTTTGAAACATTAATCCAAGATCACAATTTGTTTTCCACATGTTTAACAATTTTGATCGTTTTAATTGAATTTTTATTCAATTAAAATACATTTTGAAAACAAATTAGGGTTTTTGATTAATTCAACCCTCATCAAATTTTTTCAAACTCTTTGGGCCTCTAGTAGAGTGTAAGACCTAGCCCCCCTTGAAAACCAAAATATTTTGGGTCTCAGTCATTGTATAAGACCCACTGCGTTTTCAAAAAATCTCGGCGTGATCACCATTTCAAATCAAATCATCTGGGCCTACCCTCGTGTTATAAGCCCCATTTCTTTTCTTTAAACATTTTCTGGGCCTCTTGGTAGAGTGTAAGACCCAACCCTTTGTAGAAACCAAAATAATTTGGGCCTCAGTGTATTGTATAAGTCCCGATACCATCAAAAAGTTCGGTGCGATCATCGCCTTTTTTTACAAAACCCATGGGCCTCTCCTTGAGCTGTAAGCCCCATCACTTGTACAAAAAAAAAATCTTTGGGCCTCTAATAGAGTGTAAGACCCAATCCCCTTTTAACCAAAACAATTTTTGGGCCTCAGATATTGTATAAGTCCCTCCGCGTTAAAAGAAAATCTCAGCGCGATCGCCAGTTCGAAAATCAAACCCTTTGGGCCTACCCTCGTGTTATAAGCCCCATTCTTTTTCTTTAAACACCTTTGGGCCTCTTGAGAGAGTGTAAGACCCATCCCTTTGTACAGAAAACCTTTTGGGCCTCAGTCACTTGTATAAGTCCCTTTACAAATACAAATTCAACAGTGCAATCACTGATAAAACCTTGGGCCTCTCCTTGAGCTATAAGCCCCAACAATCTTTTCAAAGCACTTTCTTTGATTTTGAATATAATATTGTTATCAAAGCTTTCTTTGTTGAACAACTAACCAAACAGCATGGAAGCTCTACAACCGAGTAAGTATTTACCCGCTTTCTTTATCCGCTTTCATATATAAATGTATTGTGGGGCTGCTCACTGTAAGTCTCCTTTCACAAACTTTTATATACTCGTCATATACCAACTGTGTAATACTAGTATAGTTATTTAGAGTTTTCCCCGACAACTACGTCTAGCACTAGGTAAAGCCCCGTTGGTCACTCTTAAAATACAAACAAAACTAGATCCCCATAGGATTACCAGACACAGTCTTACCTCCTCTTGGGGTTAAACAATATGGAGATGTGAAAGGAAGCATTCTCAGTGAACCCTTTCTCATACTGTCACCCTTAGAAATTGTCAAAGAGACTCTACTCCCCAGAGATGATCTTTTCTCCGTGAATGGCATCTCTTGAGTTTCTTCCAAATTCTCGGACTTTCCTGGCTTGATCTATTCTCGGTGAATGGCGTGTCTTGAACTTCTTGGGGTTTGGGGACCCACAGGCTTCTTAAAAGCATCCCTGCCTCCTCTTGGGCGTTGTACAAGGACCCTTCGGCTTCTTAAAAGCTCCCATGCCTTCTCTTGGGCTTAGTACAAGGACCCAGAGACCTCTACAGGTATAGGAACAGAACTTAGTCATCAATTTGCTAGAGTTGTCTTTTTGAGTCAAGTATCAGGCCTGTTAATGGGTTGACCTTCATCCCTTAACATACCAGCCTCCTCTTGGGCATTATACAAAGATCATTCACTTATCCGAGAATCGATTTCTCCAAACACCAGTAGACTTGGACAGTCTCAATACCCTTTGGATTTCCCATTTCCTTAAAGAACGGGAAATAACCCTGATCCTCTTATCAATCCCTAAGCACAACATTACCCACATAAGAACTGATTTTCTCTTTTATCCAATATACTGGACCTATCACTAAACTGAAACAGTTACCAGCATAAATAGCCTCATATTGGGCTTTGTACAGTGATTCTTCCCAGCGGAGCTAACCTTTTCACACTCTCTTGTTGAGTCAAACCTTTCAGCCTCCATCTCGGGCTTCGTATGAGATACAAAAAACACTCTCTTGTTGAGCATAAAACACTCTCTTGTTGAGTTAAACCCTTCAGCCTCCATCTCAGGTTTCGTACGAGATACAAAAACACTCTCTTTTTTAGTATAAAAGACTCTCTTGTTAAGTCAAACCTTTCAGCCTCCATCTCGGGCTTCGTACGAGATACAAAAACACTCTCTTGTTGAGTATAAAAGACTCTCTTGTTGAGTCAAACATTTTTAGCCTCCATCTCGGGCTTCGTACGAGATACAAAATCACTCTCTTGTTGAGTATAAAAGACTCTCTTGTTGAGTCAAACACCTTTAGCCTCCGTCTTGGGCTTCGTACAAGACACATATAAAAGAACTCTCTTGTTGAGTCAGTCACTTGTTAGCACTCTCTTGTTGAGTCAACCCTTTTAGCCTCTATCTCAGGCTTTGTACGAGACAGATAAAAAGCACTCTCTTGTTGGGTCACTAGCCTCCTCTTAGGCTTTGTATAAGGAAACCCCGGTTGAATCAATCAACCTTTTAGCATCAATTTGTGCCTTGCTCACAGTATACAAACATCAACAACTCCTTTTCCCCCATCTAATTGCTGTAAGTGGGAAGGCTCTAGATTATTTACATCCACGCCACTGTCCCTCTTTTAGCAAGAGAAATTCCTAAGGAAAGATAGCATTGCTCAACACTGAGTTAAAGTCTACTCCTTCAGGTTAAAAACTCTCATAAAGGAAATTATGGCATTACTGGATTCACATATCCCGGTTAAAGTAATTCTCTTTTATAATCAGTCACCCAACAGTTGTAACAAACAGACCAAATATCCCCCTTTAGAGATGACAAATTCTCTCTAAAGTCAAAACCCTTCAGCTTCACATCTTGGGCTTCAAACAAGATACAAATAGACACTTCAGCTTCACATCTTGGGCTTTGAACAAGATACAAACCACCTTTAGCTTCACGTCTTGGGCTTTGAACAAGACACCAAAACGACCTTTTTCCTCCCGTAGAATAGGAGGAACTACGATCGCTCTGATTTCCCTGTTTCGTTAAACGGGAATACGTAGGCATAACATTGAAATATCTTAGCGAGCACACTAATAAAAAACCCAAAATCCTGTACCTTCATACATCAATTGAAAAGCATCAGTCTGAATCTCCAACCAATCGCCCAGACACTGTTTTAACAAAATAACCTAAGCGAGACCCACAATCTTTGTAGCATCTGTAAACCAACAGCCATTTGTTTAAACTCAGTATGCAAGCAGGATTAATTGGCGACATCTATTTCCCTTCCTTTATCAGCTTCAATAGGATAAAAAATGAATCGAGTTGTAGTACCCCAAAGCGATAGTGCTTCGCAACCACGCAAAAACTCGCGCTACAATAGTATGCCATGAATGCAACGATGCAACAACATCAACATAATCAACAAAATCCTCAAAATTGCATTCACATTCATGTAATCATTAATCATCATCATCATATAGCATATATATATGTCAATATGCACATCATCAACTCCACCATCATCACAGTAGCATAACCATCATAATATAACATCACAACTTCATTTTCAACATCAAAACATCATAATGCATCTATCACCATAATAATTCCAACACAATTTTCTTATACCATGTATACATTTAACACGCACACCATTAAACAATCATCATATACTTCATAATAAATCATACCCTGTTATAACAGCATCAAACACTTCACACAACATTAAACACATCATAATACCACATAATATCATCATAATAACGTCAAACACTTCATAGCACAACGCAATACGAACGTACAAGACTAATTCCATACCAAAGGCCTAAGCCTCCATCAAATAATCATTCGTTGTTATAAAAAAATATTTTATATTATAGAAAATGTTTTTAGCTTTTCATAGGTTCAAACGGCGCGTCAAGCGGACACCGAGTCAAAAGTTATGGATTTTCAAAGTTTACGAAATGTTGTCCAACAGTCTGCAATCGATTGCACCAGTATGTCAATCGATTGCACCATGTACAAAAGCAATTTTTCCCAAAAATTTGACAGTGCAATCGATTGCACCTGTACTCCAATCGATTGCACGCTGTGAAAAATAGTTTTACGAATTCTGAAAAGTAGCAGTACGGAAACCCTTTTTTCTCAATTCCAAAAACACAAACTTCATGAAATAATGCACAATCAAACCTCAAATTATCATTCTTATCAACATACATCAATATCATCATGTTCATAATATCAATTCCACCCCATTTCATCATATCCCATCATAAACCCCAAAACCCCTTAAAATCCCAACTCCCTACATACATCTAAGCTATATATCAACTATAATGAAAGTTATACTCCCCATACCTTAGAGTAGAATATGATTCCTCTTCTCCTTCTGCAACACTTCAATCCTAGCCTCCTTGTTCTTCAGAGCCTTTTTTCTTCAGCCACCAAAACACGTATAATGAGAACCTCTCTCACTATTTCCTCTCTAGGCTCCCAAATACCCCTAATTAGGCTCTTCCATATTTACCCTCACTTATTCCACATAACATTACCAACATGTCCTCAAGCTTCTCTTTTTATTTTAAATAATAATAATAGTCCAAATAATATTATTCTATTACTATTATTACTAAATAATTCTGAATAATCACTTAATTCATCAATTCCCGCGACACACATCATAAACACATCTTGCATCATAATATCTCACCGAAGTTCACTGATAAATCCTGAATATATATAATAAATCCATTAAATAAATACTCTAACTATTTTGGGGTGTTACATTTATTGTGGATGAGCTCACATATTTGACGAATGTTCAGTAAATCATGTTTCTTTGAATTATGCGGGAAATCAAAAGTGAAACAACCTTTACATAAAACATACATTCCTGGATGGCGTAATCACACAAACTTCTCATGGAGAAACAACCAAGATTAATTGAAGCCCCAAACACACAAAAATTCACCTATTTTTTCTACACCAAATCATGCAATGGCATCACAAGAAAACAACAAATTGGAAGCTACTCTTAAATAATTTATCAAAGAGACAACAAATAAATTTCAATCTTAAGGTGTCAGCATCAAAAACCTATATAATCAGTTTGGATAGATTGTTTAAGCACTTAGTTCGAGAACTATGGGATCACTCCCAAGGTCTACTGAAACGCTTGCATTAACTTTTGGTACCAAGAGTATTGAAACTTGTAAAGTCATTTCTTTGAGACTTGGCAAGGAGTATGAAGGACCAAGTCAACATAGTCAAAAATTGCAAGGGAAAAATATGAATTCTTTTGAAGCATCAGAAGAAGAGGTACAAGCCCCTGCAACAACAACGCCCTTGGATGACTCAAGGAAATCATAATTTCAACATGCGAAACTCACTCTGAAAACTTCTAACATGTCATATATTGAGGCAAAGATGTCACCTAACATGCTAGATTTCAGCATAACACGAAGATTCGTGCAAGAAAGGCCATCACCATATTTTCCATAAATAATCAGGAAGGCTAAAGAAGAGCAAAAATTTGGCAAGCATATGGATATCTTCAAACAAAATCTCATAAATATACCATTTATTGAAGTTATCAAATAAATACCAAACTACTCAAAATTCATGAAGGATGTCTTGACAAAAAAAGAAAAGAGTGGGAGAATTTTCTACGGTGGCACTAACTCGAGAATGTAGTCAATTTGTGCAAGGAAAACTTCCCCCTATGTTGAAGGATCCAGGAGGTTTCACCATTCCTTACAACATAGGAGAGTCATTTTCTAGAAAGGCAGTATATAATCTTGGAGCAAGTATTAGTTGTGATGCCATTGTCTATCTATAAGAAACATGGAATTGACGCTGTAAGACCAACAACCATCACACTTTAGCTAGATGACAAAATTATTTTTTTCCCTCAAGGAAAATTGAAGATGTGTTGGTAAGAGTAAACAAGTTTGTTTTTCTAGCTGGCTTCATCATCATGGATTTTAGTGTTGATGAAGACACACTAATCCTTTTGGGAAGACCATTCTCTAAAATTGGAAGAACTTTGATAGATGTGAAAAAAAGGAGAACTTGCCATGAAAGTCAATGGACATCTAGTGGTTTGTAATGCTATTAATGCATTAAAATACTGAGATGAAGACATAACTGATTGTTCCTTAATCTCTAGGTGGGATTTCTCATCCGTATATAGTTCATTAGAGGTAAAGATGAATTAGTAAAATAGATAGGTGCGATAGAAAAGCAAGAGTTGGTGAAGGAAGGTATTGCAAGTGGACCTTTATCTCAACTTGAAGGAGGAGTGGAACACTTTGAAACTATGGAAATTAAAGTTAAATTTGTAAAGAGAAATGTTCCATCAATAGAAAAATCACTTGAAGTGGAATTGAAGCAATTACCTTCTCACTTGTAATATGCTTACCTAGAGGCAGGACAAAATTTTCCAGTAGTTATTGCAATTGAACTTTCTAAAGAGCAGAGGTGTCACTTTTGGCGCTTCTGAGAAGACACAAGAAAGGTATAGCTTGTAAAATAACTGAAATCGAGGTAATTAGCCCTATGGTTTTTATGCATAGGTTATTAAGAGCCAATGGAGACTGAACTCTATCATGAAGCATGTGGTAAAGAAGGAGATCCTCAAATGGTTAAATGCGAGAATCATTTACCCTATTTTTGATAGTGAGTTGGTTAGTCCCATTCAAAGTGTCCCTAAAAAGGTGGCATGACAATGATTGAAAATGATAAGAATGGGTTGATTCCTGCAAGATATGTCACTAGTTGGAGGATTTGCATAAATTATAGGAAACTAAATAAGGCCACACAGAAGGATGATTTCCATCTTCCTTTCATTGATTAAATACTGGATATATTTGGTGGAAAATAATTTTATTTTTCCCTAGATGGGTATCCAGGATACAATTAAATTGCAATAGCTCCTGAGGACCAAGAGAAAACAAATTTTACATGTCCCTATGGAACCTTTGCCATTAAAGGGATTCCATTTGAACTATGTAATTCTCCAACAACTTTTCAAAGATGTAAGATGACTACTTCTCTGGCCATATTGAATGCTCCATGGAAGTGTTTATGGATGATTTCTCTCTGTTTGGAGAATCGTTTCAGAAATGCTTGGATAATTTGGAGCTTGTAATCACAAGATGTAAGGAAAGCAACTTGGTGATAAATTTGAAAAATACCATCTTATGGTGTAGTGATATATTTGTGAGGATCCACAAGGGGCGATGACATCAAGGGAATGAAAGTTATGAGATATGCCCCACTTTCCCACGAGGTGATGGCATCGCCCGAAACACACCTCACTCGCCTAGGATAGCAAAACATGGGAAATGACATGTCTTGGTAAGAGATAGTATAGAAAGGGAGTTAAGGGAATAAATCATGTCTCCCTAGGAAATAGGGATTCAAAGATCCACTACCATTACTAGGGTGGGCGGTTGCTATTTTCGAGAAACTCTAAGTTGAGATAGGCCTTGATAAATATCTCAACTAGAGGGTTACGAAGGGATATTCTAAATTCACTATGACATACCCCCAAAATATAGAGCTTATCACCCTAATGATCTTGCTCACTCACCTCACAAAAAACACCTTAAATCAAAGCTTCTCACCACCGTGAGCTTGCCCTAACACCCAAAAACTCTAAATCCTCTGGGCACTCTTACCAGGATAGGGGTGTCATACATCTATACCTTTTAAGCAAGTAGAGCGACATGTAAGTGGGCCCCCGGTAAAACCGAACTAGGCCACACCTTCCATTTTTACCATTACCTTCACCATTTTCTCTCGGAAATGTTGAATAAATATACAAGCTTCACAGTTAAAACCATTGCCAAATGTTTCGCAAATAAAGGAAGTTGACAAGTGCTTACTGTAAAGGTGATATTCCTAGGCCCTTCCAAAGCCATGTAGAGAGGACTTGGGGCTAGGATGGTTTTCTCTAACAATGGCAACATCAGAGTCTACCATCATGACAACGACCCTATGGTCATCATTGTTTAATACGATAACTGATACGTGAAACGAGTCTTGATAAATTCGAGAAGTTCATCTGGCATCTTATTCTGGAGCACCTCCCATATGCTTCAGCTTAATCCTGACAACATTAAGGCGTTTCAGGGCTCGATAGTAGGCTTATCACGCGAACAAGTGCAAGTTAGGGGTTACATAACCTTGGAAACAACATGCGGCGTAGGAACACATTCCAAGGCTATCAAAGTCAATTACCTCATGGTGGATGCTTTATATCTCAATATGGTCATACTCGTTAGGCCTACCATTAACTCGTTAGGAGTAATTATATCTATCCAATATTTGGTCTTGGAATGTGTGTTGCCTAGAAAGCGAGTTGAGATGGTTCGAGGAGACTAGGAAAGCACTCAGGAATGTTAACAAAGTAGTTTGGCGATGAGGAAAAAGTATACCACCCATGAGGCTGCCCCCTTTTCGGAAGCGTAGGACACAGACACCGAAAGTTAGGATTCTAAACTAGGTGTGGAGAACAAATATAGGACAATGACAAAGAGCTAAATAAGCTAACAAGCGTCCATTTAATTACAAAAGTAAAATATCTAACTGGCTAGCCAATGTAATCTTGGGGAGGAAAGCATCAATCAAGTGGTGCATGCGCATGGATTTCCCCGACCTCAATATAGCATGTCTTAAGTAGGAATGGCAACGGGTCGGGTCGGGTACGGGTTTCACACAACCCAAACCTGCACCCGAAATCACCACCCGAACCCGAACCCGAACCCAAAGGCTATTTGGGTGGCAAAATAACACCCACGCCCACACCCGTTGGGTTCGGGTTTTTCCACCCGAACCCGAACTCGTAGCAAAAACACAAAAATACAATAGCAACATTGAAATTTGAAACACAAGAATTCCATCAAGGTCTCTCAAAGAAATTAAGGAATTAAATTACAACTTTCCATCAAGTTTGATAACATTACAATTAAAATTAAGGTCTTCAACATCTTAACATTACAATTAAAATTAAAGTCTACATATATATTTAGGGGCACTTATGTAATTTCATGTCTAAGCGGGTTTGGTTTCGAGTTTCGGGTGCGGGTTTCACACTATCCAAACCCGCACCCAAAATATCGGGTGGCACCCGAACCCGAACCCGAACCCAGTCAACTCGGGTTTTCACCCGTTGACTCGGGTTCGGGTGCGGGTGGGCCCCGCGGGTTTGGGTCTGTCTGCCATCCCTAGTCTTAAGGACCCGTTTTCCCTAACAGACATTAATCTCCTAATCGATGGGTCCTCGATTTACTAGATACTGAGTTTCATGGACGTTTACTCATTGTACAACCAAATTAAAATGGATCCCTTAGATGCACTCAAGAAAACATTCATGACAAACCACGACAACTATTATTGGTCCATTTGGGATTGACTGCATTATAAAAAACAACATGGAGTTTGCTTAAGATGGTTCTAGTGCAGAAGGGATACATGTTGAACAAGTATTCCAACATGTAGGTTACAACATCTAGTCTTTTGCAAATAGACATATGGTAATTGCAATTGGTTCAAATTTTACCTATCAAAGATTCTCTCCACAATATAAGATCTGCAAGTCAAGGAGAAGAGTTGATTTGGATGTACTGGTGAAACATGTGGAACACGATGTTCCAGCATTTGTTGTACAACATCTGGCCTTGTTCAGCAGGCCTTAAGGGATGTTGTTTGATGCGTATTTTCTAATTGGTTTTTGATCGGAGTTGCTGCAGTAATTTTAGCAATGTATTATTGATTTGTTTGACAACCGGAGATGTTCAAATCATATTTAAAAGGGATTTGAATTTTAATTTGAAATATAACAAATCATATATTTTGTTGGATATATTTAAGGAGTGAATCATATCCAACAAATTCAACTATTTTCTAGACGAATTAAATGCAGAAGCCCATTGGAAAAATCCTAGAAGACTTTGAAATATAAGGAGACTCAGTTCTCATTGTTTAATAAGAGTTTTGGTGCGCAAGAACTAGGTTCTTTGTGCTAGGGTTCGAGTCTTTGTAACTTGTATCCCAATCTCATGCCATAACTAGATTAGTGTGGAATCTAACTGATGTACACCACTATATTTTAGTAACTTGGCATAGTTGGTTTATCTTAGTTGTGTTGTAATATTCAACATTGTTCATTGAGTCGTAAACACATATCATAGGTTATGTGATTGAGAAGAAATCGAGTATGTTCTCATATTTAGGGGAGCTCTTAAATAGAAATACACTAGGATTAGGAAGAAATTTTGAATAACATAGGGTTTGTTGGTTCTTATAAGACTAAGTGTCCTAATTTAAAGTAGTGGATTTCCTTTCTTGGGTAGAGTGGCCTTAGACGTAGGTGTGGCTTCACGAACTGGGTTACCAATCTATTTTGTTATTTTACTACTTTATGTATTGTTTTATTGATGTCATATTATTATCATTCTGGTTCAAAAAGTTGGACAAGTTGTCCCAAAATCTGTCCCCTTTTCAATTGGCATCAGAGCAGGCACCTTGTTCTATTTAGGTGAGCTTTATGAAGGATATTTTCTATTCAAATGGACTAGACTAAGGATGGAGGATCTATCAATAGAGAACATATTTTGGATGACACCAATTATGACTATTGGAAAGCTAAAATGACTGCCTTTGTTAAATCTATAGACAACAAAACTTGGAAGGTTATGATTAAAGGTTGGAAACATCATGTGATCACTATTAAACATGGTACTACAAGTTTGAAAACTGAAGCTAAATGGACTGATGTAGAAGATAATGAAGCTCTTGGAAACTCGAAGGCTTTGAATTCTATTTTTAATGGTGAGGACAAGAACATGTTTAGATTGATCAAAACATGTACCAAATCCAAAGATGCTTGAGAGATCCTCAAGACTGCTCATGAAGGTACATCCAAAGTTAGGATGCCAAGGGAGAAACTCATCACTACAAAGTTTGAAATTTTGAGAATTGATGAAGATGGATCTATCTCTGATTTCAACATCAGACTTAGAGACAATGCCAATAATTTGTTTTCCTTGAGAGAGAAGATGTGAAAAGAGAAATTGGTTAGAAAGATTCTCAAATCTCTGCCTCAAAAGATTGACATGAAGGTAACAACTATTGAAAAAGCTCAAGACTTAAGCACCTTAAAGGTGGATGAACTCATTGGCTCTCTTTAAACTTTTGAAGTGTCACTAAATGGCAGATCAGAGAAGAAGAATAAAGGTGTAGCTTTTGTATCCAACACTAAAGTGTATAAAGATCAAAGTGATAAGGATACTGAAGATGACTTGTCAGATGTTATGGCTTATGTTGGAAGAAAGTTAAAAAATTCCTTTACAAGACTGGATAGATATTGTAAGACGAATGTGCAAGGCATCAGATCTGACATTAGTCCCTAGAGAAAAAGCTTACATGAAGACAAAAGAAAGGGAGTTAGATGTTTTGAATGTGAAGGTTTTAGACACATCAAAACTGAATGTCCTACTTTTCTAAAGAAATGGAAAAAAAGGGATTGACCATCACTTGATCTGAGTTTGATGATGAGAGTGAAGGAGAAACTATTAACAAAGTAATGACCTTCACTGGAAAGTATGAGTATGATTCTAGTGATGAAGAAATGACTGAAGAAGAGCTACTTGAAACCATCATACTTATGAACACCAAGAGGAAAGAAGCATGCATAACAGTACAGAATCAAAAGAAAACCATAAGTGTGATTCATGAGGAAAAAGATAAGCTTGTTTCAACCATCACAAGCCTGGAAGATGAAATATCCTTACTGAATGTTAAACTTAAAAGTATATCAGAACATGTACAGATGATGAACAATAACTCCTAAGAGTTTGATGATGTCTTGGAAGGAAATATGAAGGCTATAGGGTTTGACTACAATTCCATGAACAAATAGATCAAAGTACTTTCAAGGAAGAAGACTGAGATTCAGAAGATGGACCACATGCTTTATCACCATGCTAGACATGTGTACCCTCATCTCAAAGATTACAATAAATCTGCACAAAGATGTCACCATTGTGGTAGATATGGTCACATAAGACCTTTTTGATATAGAGTGTATGGTTATCCTTAGTTTTATGGTTAGCCAAGGCTTGTAAGGAAGAAAGGGAAGAAGAATTTTTCTAAGAAAGTGTGGAAGCCCAAGGAAACTGTCAAGTGTCTTTTAGCTTATGTATCACCTAGAGTCTCTTCAAGAGAGGGTTGGTATTTTGATAGTGGATGTTCATTGCACATGACTGGTGAAATGAGTTATCTTGAAGAATTAAAGACCTTCTCTCAGAGTCATGTTACTCTTGGTGATAGTACTAGAAGAGGAATAATAGGAATAAGAAACTTAGTTTATCCAGGTCTCCCTTTTCTTGATAGTTATATTTTAGTAGAAGACCTTGCTGCAAACTTGATCAACATAAGTCAGTTATGCGATTAAGGTTTGAATGTGGAATCCAATAAGTCTGAATGCATGGTCTTCAACAACAATCAAGAAGTGATAATGAAGAGGTCATTGTCTAAGGAAAAATGTTTTATGTGGATCATAAGTTAGCCCTCAACAAGCTTGGAAGATGAGATCAAAATGATGCAAAACTAAATGTCCTACATGATGCTCCAACATCAAACTTTACCAATAAGTCTGAAGACTCTGCATAAAGGAAAAACAGAAGAAAAATAAAATCCTACGTGTCAAGGATGATAATAAAGATCTTATGATAGGAAAGAATCATGAAAATTTAGATCAAATTTTAGGACATGTTGTCAAACATATGAAGCCTGAAGTTATAATGATACTAAAGAAGAAATTCTCTAAATTTCTTAATTGTCAAAGCAAGATTGGGTCTAAAAACATAAAAGGGAACTTTTGACATTTAATTTTGTGAAAACTCATGGTCTTTATCTCAAGGGAGGCAGAAAAAATTTAAGAGGAAAATTCTCTCTTTTGAGATCATTACAGCGCTTAAATTAAGAAAATTTCCTTCAAGTTCAAATTTTTATCACAACCACTCCTTCCACTCTTGCAACTGGTCTCTCTATATCTATTGTGCAAGCTTATCTGCTTCATTTCCACCTATCGAAATCCATCAAACCTATTCCAAAATGAACAGATACGGATCAACAAAGAAAAACAGGGTTTCAATCACCAGATTCTGACGATGAGCCATTATGTTTTTAAACCCAAAACCTCTAAAGATGATTCTTCTAGTGGATATATCAACTGAAGATTCTAAGAATACCACTTTTGAAAAGGTTTGTGCTTCAAAAAGAGAATATAATTTTAATAATCCTGTTGAAATTGTGAGTGTTACTGAGGATTCTGAACCTAACCCCAACGGGATTAAAAATAATCTTGGTAACAGTACTGGTAAGGAGAAAGATGTGAAACTTCATGTTGAAACACCTGATGATCAACATGTTGAACCTGATGCTGGAAACTCGGGTCTAACATCTAGTAAACCACATGTTGATCACCTTATTGATTAAGATGTGGAAGTACATGTATTTCATGCCTTTCTGAACAACATATTTGATGGGAATGACTCGGGCTCTTCAAAAGAACAAAAAGCTGAGAATGTTCAGAATAAAAATCATGATGCTTAAGAAGAAAAAAATGTGGAGGCTGAAGTTTTGAGTAAGACATCTGATGGAGTCAATGAGGTTAAAATAGAAATGAGTAATGTTGATTATACTAGTGTTTACTGTGAAATTTGGTAAACAAAGACAAGTTTGATTTCTCTCAAGGGATCAAACTTAAAAAGATCCCAGGACATACTGTGCAAAAATTAAGAGTTTGGAACACATTTTACATTAAAGTTGAAATTAAAATAACTTTAAAATAACTTTCAATGCAATAAATGACTTAAAAGTAAAGAATTTAATTCATATAGTGGAACGCAAATACATACATTTTCATATCACTCTTTTCTTAATAAACACTTGGATATTTCGAGTTTGTAGAATTTGTGTGAAAATTGCGGACCACTAAAACTACAAACAAACATTGCTAATATACTAGTACTAATGTAACTTTCTACAACAGTCGACTTAGCAAACTACGCCACGTTTTCAACGCCTTGCAACCTTCGATTCTGCAAGTTTTACATGTGTTCTAGAATAATTGTATGATCCTTTAAAGCTCCTGATGTTTGACTAAATTTTCCTAAAACATACTAATGATAATTATGAAAAATCTGCAGAAGAAAAAGATGTCGAAGAAGATGTCCCAGCTTGGAGACTCGACATCTTGGGCTGTTATAACAGGTTAATTTAAATTTGTTTTATATCTGTTGCATGATTCAAGGAGCAATTCGCAGGAGTGGATCAAAGACCAAAGATAGAAAGCCCAAAGAAACTGAAGCCTATAAAAGAAGACTTAGACCTAGGATTTTATATGCCTTTTGTAACCTAGTTCTCTTGTATAAAAATAAGGGTTTAGGGTTTTGAGAGTCGTTGGCTCTCTAGGTTGTAAGTCTCCCTTTGTATCGATTTGATGCATTGTGGCAGATATAGGTGTCGCACAGATCCATAAGCCTTGAGGTATTGGATTGTGTATTATTCTTAGATGAAGATTTTAAGCAAATCCGAGTTAGCTTGTTTGTCAAGTATGTTTGACATAATTTTGTATTGACAGGGATGATGTAAATATCACAGTTGGTGATTATGGGAAGTGAGTGAGGTATCTCGTATCAAAGAGGATGTTCTTTGATAAGGATTTCATTGGGTAGAGATTAGGATATAAAGTTGTAAACGAGGGAGTTTAGCTTTGTAATAATTCTATAGATAGTTGAGTCTTCTTCCTGGATTGGTATCCCCCAGATGTAGGTGAATTGCACCGAACTGGGTTAAAAATTGCTGTGTCTTTTAACATTCTGCAGACTTACTTTTCTGTTAGTGTTCATGATAAATATGTTGGATCAGATGTCATAACATCTGTGATTCTACAGTTCTGATATTCAAGGTATCATTCTGTTGTTCTGTTCCTTGTTTAAATGTTTATGCAGAACAATATCTTGACATTTGTTAGGACATCTGTTGTCTGCATTTCTAGAATTTCAATTGGTATCAGAGCAAACATCCTGTCTGTTTCTGGATGAGATCTTTGGGAGATACATTCTGGCGTTTAAACAAGGAGGAGTTTTGAATATCAGATCAATCAACTCAGACATACTCAAGGGTATTAATGGATGGGATGGATGTTCTGGGTCGAAGGTAACAACCCGGTGGTTGTTCATGTTGCTGAGGAGGTTCTACAACAACTATAGGAGAAGTGGCTACCTCTCTTGTTGGGGTGTCTTATAAGATGTTTTGACATCTTATTAGGGCAAGCAGAATTGTTCCTTGGTGGTTCTGCTGCATATGTTTCTGATGGAAGAGCTCTAGAATTATGGGATTCTGGAGTTGTTACTGAAGACAGATGGTGGAAGATCTCAATCGTCGGCCTCTATAGTTGAATATATCTGCATTTTTTTATTCCAAAGTCGGGAGCGATGGAATGAAGGGAGTTGTTGGAAGATGTCTGTTAGGGTAACTTGGTACTTGGAAGCTTGGTTCCATGGTATAATTTGAAGTCAGTTGAAGAGGAGAGGAGTTGAGTTTAGGTTTATCAAGTTCTTGCTCTAGGAGTTTGATAAATTATTGATCGGCTAGGTTGTCAAAGATACTTGAGAATTATCTCAAGTCCACTCATAAAGGTGTCTCAGTCGTGCATCTGGAGTCTTCTAGTTATTCTTCTGACTAGAAGGTGTTTCTATGAAACACAACCTGAAGAATGTGGAGGTGATTTATTTTCACCATCCAAAACAGCAAGGAAGGATTCATCTTTCTTAACCCTAAGGGTGGATCCAATCTGATTGGAGTTCTCAGAATCGTTGAGGTAAATAGGATTCGTTCAGAGAGAATCTTAGTTACTTGAGTCAAGGGTGGCAGCCTTGGTATCTCAACACTGTTTGTCAAAGAAGATACTTGCAAAAGATTGAATGCTTGATAAGTGTTCATGAAGTGATCTGGTGGAGCTTAGCTACAACAGTGAAGAAGGGTTATTAGACAAGGATTTAAGATCAATTGCTATTTATGGAATTCACATGTATTTAATTGATTATCCTTGAAAGTCAAGATTACTGATGTTCAACAAGATGTTGGAACATCTCATCATCAGAGTTTGTGCAGAATCATGGGAGGGGTATTTCATTCACTTGAGCATCTGTTTTAGTCTTGGGTGTTGACCTAAGAATCTGCTTTAGTCTAGTGTGACAGAAGCATGTGATCTCTGGAGAGTTTCCTGGCAAGAAACTGGTCTGGACAATGGTGCTGGAAGATGAAGATGAAGACATCATAATCTTGATGGTTACTTCTTGGATCAGTTTATTTCTGATCTAGGAGGAATGGAGTGCTGGCGATGGCACAACTTGGATCAGTTTAGTTCTGATCTAGGTACTTGGGAGCATGTAATCTTGCTCATTTTGAAGGTCAAGGTTAAGTGGCAGTTATCTCTGACTTTCTACAGACTGCTCTACTAAGGAAATTAGATTTATTTAGTATGGCTATGGTGTAGTCTAGGACTACTTACTCTTCTGAAGATTCAGACGTGGCAGGTGTGATGTCTTTGGAGTTTCAAAGTAGATAGTTATTCATGAAGGAGTGAGCTTGTATGGAGTATTTGTGACATAATTAAGCAGGATGGAGGTTATCTACTCAAACTTGATTGTTGAATCAAGTCTATGAGAGCATGGAACTCTTGTTTTGTAATAGGGAGGAGGTTCTTCTAAGTGGTAGAAGGAGGAGCTGAATTCAGCAGCTGGATGTCGTATCAGAATGTTCTGACATCTAGCTTAACATCAAGATCTCAGCTGGTGATGTGGCACATCAGCTTAAGATAAGGTGATCTACAGGAGAATGGAAGTTATGGGTGCTTCAAAAAGGTCTATCTCATGCAGTTTGCGGGAGCCGTGGTTTGAGAAGATGTTACATGTCTAGAGGCTTGGTGAATCCAAGATGTCTTGCTATGAAGCAAGTAGTTCATGTGACTTGAAGATCAGATTTCATTGGTGGATCAGTGTATCTTGTGGGAGTTCTGAAGAAGAGTGAGATCAATCAAAAGGTGGCATTTGGTTGGTTTCGTAGTGTGCATTCAAGCAGGGTGCTTGGAACTAATTACTCTTGCGCAGAAGGGTAGTTGGTTGAAATCGTAAGGAGTATCTGGTTCATCTTGGAGCTTGTGAAAGAAGTTCTAGGTTGAGGATGGAAGTATGCCTTCTTTTAGTGAATGAGAGTTTATTTCTCTCTTTGGGTTTCTGGAGTTCTTGTTAATCAACCGGGTGGCGCAGTGTTGTTTGAAGATCTTCAATTGGATTACTATGCAGATAGTAAGTCCAGTAGTGGAGCATATCAAGAACCATAGTGTGTGGTGTCTGTGATATATGAAGGATATTCTAACTGATGTTAGAACATTTTTTGGGTTGGTTATCCTTGGAGTAGGATACTAAGTTCTGAGTGTAGAACTTGACACCCACATCTTGTCTAAGAAGTATTTATCGTATCATACGAGAGAATGATGGGTAAAGGACTGTCTTGGGACTCTGATGTGAATGGGACATGCTAGAAGTAAATCAGTTGGTGCTTGTGGAGCAAATGGGCTAAAGATTTCTGGAGCATGTATACGATATCTGACATCGTTAAGAAGATAACAAACTAAGAGGTAAGGTATCTCTTTAAGGAATATGGATCATTCCAGATCAATTGGGTTGTATCTCAGGGAACAAGGAGATCTATACATGAGAATTCAGGAGTAATTCGTGTGGTGTATGGATAGTTTCTGGACGAGGGGGATTAATGAAGCTTTGATCTTAATCCAAGAGTTTGTTAATTTAGGATGGTGATCCTAATGAGTCCTCACGGGAAGCATGATGGTGTTCATGTGTGAGTGATTATCGGTTCTTGTCAGAAGAAGCAATAAGTGCAGATGATGATTGTGTTCAGCAGGTAGGTTGGACAGAGGGTGCGCTCTTGAAGGCATAAAGATGCGTCTTATGTTTTCTTTTCATCAACATAAGTGTTCATTTGAGGAGCACTGGTTATCTTAGATAGGGGGAGTTTCTCCTTGATCTAAGATATTTTACTACAGGGGTTCAGTTCTGAATCAAGCATGTGTTGTGTGTCAAGCAAGCTGTGATTATGTTTCCATCCTGGGAGGATGAGATGTCAAGAAGGATGTCTTGAAATTTTTGTATTGTTGCAAGTTGGGGGAGACTTGGTAGTGCAAGTTCTATGATTCTTGATGGATGCCTAAGAATCATTAGTTAAGTTTGGGAGAATTTATTTTTCTCTGTAGACTAAATTCAGAATCACTGAAAGTTCATCATCATTGCTACTAATCCTGGATGAATTTGTTTCATTTAGACTTGTGGAAGGAAGAGGATGATTATGTGAAAAGCTAATATTTGAAGTCTTTGTCAGGTCTGAAGGCAAGCTAGTAAACAAGGGACAATGTCTGACATGTTGTCATGACCTTGTTATAAAACATGTTTGTATGTAATAAGTTCTTTGGACGGCCTTCTTAAAAGAATAAATAGTCAAAGCACTCTTGGTCGGTGCGTTTTTGGTGGAGTTATTTCCTTCGATTAATGTTCCTTTGAATTGACCAGCGTTATTTTCTATGGTTCGTTACTTTCTAAGGAAAGTGCTCGACTATAAATAGGATTGCTTTGGACTTCTTTTGTCTCAATACTCTCTCTTTGGGTTGGTGTTCGATGTTTTTTTTAAATCTGGGTGAGTTGCGTCTGGGTTTGGGGCTGTCTTGGTCACTTTTGCCAAGTTTTGGCTAAAAAGGGGGAGAATGGTTTTCTGGTGCTGTCTGGGATTAGGTATATTCCCTGCAGTTGTTTTGCAAGAATGTTGGATAATATGTTATGTCATCTTAACATCTTATGATCTCTTTTTGTGTCTTGTGATCTGAGTTGTGAAGTAGGTTGCGTCTTGTAACCTGAGTTACATAATCTATGTACTCTGTGTTACGAAGCCTACAACCACTGTTTCTTTACTGGAGGAGTCTTCTGTTTCTCAACTCTTTCAGACTTTCTTTTTGGACCTCTCTTGAAGAAAGGGGGAATGTGTTGAGGGGGAGATTCTTTCAGACCTTAGCTCCAATCAATTCTCAAGATGAAGGAGTCTTGAGGAAGGAGTATTGCTGATTTCAGAATGCAGAAGAAGATGTTTTAGCCAAAATTTGTCAAAAGGGGGAGATTGAAAGTTCCTGATGTTTGACTAAATTTTGCTAAAACATACTAATGATAATTATGAAAAATTTGCAGAAGAACAAGATGTCGAAGAAGATGTCCCAGCTTGGAGACTCGACATCCTGGACTGTTATAACAAATTAATTTAAATCTGTTTTATATCTGTTGCAAGATTCAAGGAGCAATTCGCAGGAGTGGATCAAGAACCAAAGATAGAAATCCCAAGGAAGCTCAATCCTATAAAAGAAGACTTAGACCTAGGATTTTATATGCCTTTTGTAACCTAGTTCTCTTGTGTAAAAATAAGGGTTTAGGGTTTTGAGAGTCGTTGGCTCTCTAGGTTATAAGTCTCCCTTTGTATCGATTTGATGCATTGTGGCAGATATAGGTGTCGCACAGATCCATAAGCCTTGAGGTATTGGATTGTGTATTATTCTTGGATGAAGCTTTTAAGAAAATCCGAGTTAGCTTGTTTGTCAAGTATGCTTGACAGAATTCTGTATTGACAGGGATGATGTAAATATCACAGTTGGTGATTAAGGGAAGTGAGTGGGGTATCTCGTATCAAAGAGGATGCTCTTTGATAAGGATTTCATTGGGTAGAGATTAGGATATAAAGTTGTAAACGGTGGAGTTTAGCTTTGTAATAATTCTACAGATAGTGGAGTCTTCTTCCTGGATTGGTATCCCCAAGATGTGGGTGAATTGCACCAAACTGGGTTAACAATTGCTGTGTCTTTTATCATTCTGTAGATTTACTTTTCTGTTAGTGTTCATGATAAACATGTTGGATTAGATGTTGTAACATTTGTGATTCCCGTTCTGATATTCAAGGTATCAGTCTGCTGTTCCGTTCCTTGTTTAAATGTTTATGCAGAACAATGTCTTGACATGTGTTAGGACATCTGCTGTCTGCATTGCCAGAATTTCAATCCTATCTGATTATACCTCATTCAACCGCATGCAGTTAGTAACATCATTTATGAAACTCCAAATTTCACTAAGTCTAAAACTTACATATCCATGGTCTTTAAATAAATGTTTGAAAATTAGACCAAGGCCATCATCATCCTTCGACAAGACCAATTCGCCAAAAAATGTACATATGTCTTCATGGTCATAACTGACCAATTCGACCCAGGTAAAATCCAAGTCATCAAACTACCTTCCAAAAAGTGTCACATCCTTGTACCCAAAGCCTTTTTCAAAAATCCAAGGTAACAAATTACCCCCCAAAATTTCATGTTTAGACTTTCCCTTTAATCACAAGGAGAAAAGTTGCATTTTTGAAATGATTTTTGACACTATCCAAAACCCTTTTGCTGACATCAGTGTCATCATTACAACTTTAACAAAAGTTGTCATTTCCAATGGATTTCTCAAAAAATCTCATTATTACTCCTATTTTCTAGGAGATCGTGGGTTTGCACAATTATTGCCTTCCAACAACTCCCCCACTCCTAGAGAAAACAAAATGTTTTGGCTTAACACGCGTTTTCCATGTGTCCAACATTTGGAGGGCAACCGCTTCTATAAATACCGGCTTCTAAACCTTTTTCAGTGTCCTCACACACGCTTCATAATCAAACTGTTTCACGCAAAGAAAAACCCCTTTTTCTTGCATCAATCTTTTTCAAAACTCAAACTTTGTGGGTTCTACCTCAACTTTCAAGGTGGATATCAGAAAAAATCCTCAGGCATTTGCTCTCCCAGAATCAGAAGAAGGACAAAGCTTCATCCCTGAACACCCACAAGAAAAAGAGAAATTGTTCATCTAGAGATCTCAGGCAGTCATACCATTATCTATCTCTAATGATATGTTAAAGCTACATTTTCATCATCTTTCAATTTGCGTTTACTGTTAAGAAGTTCCTTCATGAATTTAACATATACATGCATTTGTTCCAAAGCATCACAAAAAGGAATGTTCACTTGTAATGCTGTGAGCATCTCCATGAACTTTTTAAATTTCCCCACTTCCAACTCCCTTTTCGGTTTCTTTTTATTCAAAGGGTAAGGTGGCTGGATGTAATCTGGTAAATGGGGGGTCTGGTTCATTTAAGATCTGTTTTTTTTCTTCTAAAAGGAGAATATTTATCAATGAATTTATCTAGTGTCTCTCCCTTCTCAGGATTCTTGTTTGAAACCTATTCTTCATTTGGTGTGGATTTTGGTTCCTCCTCATCATTGTTCTTCTCCAATATTTTTTTCTCTGTGTTTCCATTGAGGGCTAAGGGAATTGTGCGATTTCACAATTCTATTGTGTCATAGTTTCCTCTTTCTTGGATTAATAATGTGATCTGCTGTGATAGGTTAGATGTTTGCCCTTCTATTCTTTTCATTAACTCCTCATGTTTTTAGCTTAACAAGTTATGTGATCTAGCAATCCTTAAGAGTTTATTTTGAGTTACCAACATAAATTGGGTCAATGTTTCCTCTAACGACGAGAGCTTGTATTCCATATCAGTTTGTTATGCTTTCTGATGAACATGCATGGTTATAGCTTGTATTTCACATGTAAGTTATTCTCTAGCACAATTACTTTCAAAATATTCCTTATCACAGTTAGCACATAATACAAATACTACCTCATTTAAAGATTCTGGAGTTGTCTTTGCTACATTCAACTTTTGATTCAGCACTTCCAACTTTGTGAGAAGCTCTTCGTATCCTCCTAAAGTCAGCTTATTGTAAGATATATTTTTTGTTTCCACAATTTGAATTCCTTTGGTATTTGCAAAGTTATATTCATTTTGACTCATCTTTTCTCTTAACTATTTCACTTGTGGTTCGGTCAGTGTTCTAATCGTTCCTCCAATCGATGCATCTAAAAGCATTTATGCTTGCGTTTGTAGATCCTTAACAAAAATTTGCATATGTTATATATTGCTCATGTTGATATTTGGACACCGACGTAATAATAGTTTAAACCTCTCCCAAGCATCGTAGAGAGATTTGGTCTCTTGCTGATCGAAATGTGTAATTTTAGCTTTTCTTTCGGTGAATTACGCTATAGTGAAGAATCTTGCGAGAAATTTGTCTTCCAATTCTCTCCAAGTTCTTATTACTCCACTTGAAAGACATAATACTCAATCATTCACTCTTTCAATCAATGAGAAGCTGAATAATTTCAGTTTAACATTATCCTCTGTAATACATTCCGATTGACACATCGATGATGTCTCGTAGAATCTTACTAGATGTTCCCACGGGTCACTAGTTGTGTTCCCGTCAAATTACTTATCTCGCAAATCCGAAAGTATAAAGTATTTGATTTTGAAACTCACTGGAGCTGTTGGAACAAAGCCCAAAGAAACATGTGATGCATCAGTAGGCCTACAATAGTCCCCAGTAGTTTGTGCTATTGGTTTTTCCATGGTAAGCGTTTCTATACCTGAGCTGCGTACACACAAACAGAAAATTCTTCAGTAGCATATCAAATCCACAAGGATTGTGTTCGAACAAAAAATAATAATTGTGCAATGTAAAAGAAAACAGTAAATATGGGGTTCAGGTTGCAGAGCGAAAAACAAAATAAGATTTTTAAACATAAATACTAGGACGGTCAGGTTGTGTACCGAATTCCCTTATTTTTTCTTGTTGATGTATGATGCCTTATATTAAGGATCTTATCTCTATAATCTCATGACGAATTAACAAAGTCGCTACAACCGATCCCTCACGAAATAACTCATTAATCACTACTCGAAGCTTCTTATTCCTAGTCCACCAACATAAGCAGGATTAGGCAATGTACAAAACGTGAATTCCTTATGCCACTACTCGGGGTCTCCTATTCCTATTCAAACAATGTAAGTTGAATAATTTCCCTAGGTTTAAGACATAGGCTAAGGTTCAGTAATCCATATGTGCCCAAAATTCGTTTAACAGAGTATCTCAAATAAAAAGCATTAAGAACGATAAGCAATTGAATAAAATTATAATTCAAAGGATTCATACAAAGTTAAATCAACATATAATCCATCAAGATAGAATAAGGTTCATCATAACACAACCTAACCTAGAGGATATTAGATACTCATTATTCAGATAACAATACAAATGAATTCCCTTGAAGTAATGGCCTTAAATGGCTTCAAATGCCCTAAAAATCACCCTTGATGCTCTCAAAATCCTGCTTTGTTTTCCAAATTTCGTAACCCTTGTAAAAGTGCATAAAATCCTCTTAAAAAGAGCTCAGAACGCGTTAAAAAAGCCCAGAAAAGGTCATCATCGCGCACATTATAGATGTATTGCGCGCGCGATGTAACAAATACATCCCAATCGTGCGCGATGCTGCGCAAAAATGCACGTGATTATTCTAGTAGCTGCATAAAAAAAACTCCCCTTTTCACCTGAATTTTCACTAAGTCTCAATCTTTCACAATTAGCTAATTTTTCCTCATTCTTGGGTATTTCTTATTCCTTTTAGCTCATCTTTCGCTTGTTTTTTTTTTCCTATTTTTTGCCTATTTTTATGCAATGAAAGACTGTCATCAATGGTTGAGGGACCTTCTATTGGAAGTTCCATTGGCTAAAGACAATGTTTCAAAGGTGTTGATACATTTCTGTAGTCAAACCACTTTGGCTAGAGCATACAAAAAGTGTATAATAGAAAGTCTAGGCAAGTAGGACTTAAAAATTCTTTCGCGAAAAAATTGATTAAGGATGGAATCATTTCACTCACCTATATATGAACGAGCTATAATTTGGCTGATCCATTTACTAAGCCACTGGCCACAGACTTAGCAAAGACAACCTCGAGAGGTATGGGTTGAAACTCCTTGAATAAGAGCTCCAACAACGACAGCAACCAAATATTACGTTAACAAAATATTAACCTCAAGATTCAATGGGTAACAACAAGTCGTTGATTTGGATGTTTATGAAACTTTTAATATAATGGTGGGTTGAGTTTTTCCAAACTCTTAATGAAGTTCAATACCGAGAATAAGTATCTCATGAAAAAGGATATAATATGAACTTCACCTATGTGAACTTTGAGATGGTGTCATCTCAAAGTGAGAGTTGGTGTTTCTTTCAAAACAAATTCATGAAACAGGAAAGCGTATGGCCATAAATAAGTGTTAGGAGAGATATGTAGGGGAAGAACCCTTAAAGAATGTGTGTAAGGTAACGCCGATCTAATCATATGGATTAATGGTTTAAAAGCATTGCTACCTAACATTTCGATTAGGTTTTGCGTTGTCCTCGCGAAGGTTAAGTTTTAAATCGAAAGATACCTAACCGTATTAATATTCTTTATACCTCCTTTTCTGAAAATTAGACTTGTCATCTTTAGAACAAGTGGGAGATTGTTGGAAATTATAGACAATTAATATCCATGGAAGTTTTCCAATATGACAAGAAGTGTGCAATTAAGTTAATGACAATAAATGCATTCGAAATATACAACACTTTATGAAGTGGTGCATAATGTAACCATAGGCGAACCATTACAAACTTATGCTTAAAAGGTGTTGTTTCAACAAGAATTGCAACCTTGTGAAACAACACATGCATGGCCTGTAAATACATTATTCAGAATTTGAAAAAAAATTTGTGCACCCTCTTCACATAATTACAGACACTCTTCCCTGCATTTGAATCTTCATCAGTCTTATGCATATTCGATTAGAAGACTGAATTATCTTAGGAATTCTTGTGTTCCAACTCTAAGACTATAAGAGAGTGCTTGAAATACTTTTAAGGAAAGTGATTTTGTTCACGATTACAGTTTCGATCCATTCGATTTAAATTAATTTTTTAACATATAATAAAAGAAATAATATAGAACAAAAATAGAGATAATGAATTATTATGATACATCATATTCTAAAAAAAATTAGCTATGTGGGGTCCAGCCATTTCACATAGCCAACATTCATTTGGCAAAATTGGAGGTTGGTTATGATGAAGAGTAGAATAGTGCAAAGGACACTTGGTGTTTTGCATGAAAGGCAAAGAACAAGTGTCTTCATGCATGTAAGACCCTTTTGGCTTGCTTCTCCTATAAATAGAACCAAGAGCAAGCATTCAAATCACACACAACCACAAGAGAAACAAGAAGCAAGAGAAATAGAGCTTTGCTCAAGAGAGAAAATTGTTTCTTAGAGAGTTTTTCTTGTGAGAGAAATAGTGAGCCAATTTGTGAGAGTGTTCCTTACAAATTGAGAGATACTTTGTAGAGAATTCCACCTAAGGGTGAAGTTGTTGTATTCTCATTATCATTATAGTGGATGTTTAAGAGGCCTAAGGGTCCCGTGGTTTTTCCCTTTCTCACATTGAGAAGGTTTTCCACGCTAAAATATTTTTGTGTCATTTTTCTTATTTTTCACGTTTCCGCTAGTGCTTATTTTTTAGTTCACGGAGGAGGGAATTTATGGAGGTCATTTTTCCAACAGTGGTATCAGAGCCTGGTTGGGCTCTGTGATACTATGTTGTTGTACTCATAATAAAGTTCTTAGTATGCTCTGTGGTTGCAACATTGTTTGATCTTCCACATTAGAAAAGAACTATTATTGTTGGAATTAAATCTTTGTATTGGGAAGGTGTGTCTTGGTAAGTTCTGGCTAAGGAAAGACTTGGTATTTAAGTGTGTAAATATTGACCCACCTCTCTTTCCTGGGAACTTCCTAGTTGCGCCATTCACAAACTATGGTGACTTTTTTAGTGTCCGACACTATTTTGAAAATCTCCTAGTTGAAGGAACTACTTTCCCGTGTTCTCAAAATGGATGGTTCAATCTGTTATGAAGGAGATATGTTCAAGCTGACCGCTGATAATTATACCTATTGGAAGCCGATGATGGAAGATCGCCTAAATTGCAAAGATTTGCATGAGCCAATCTCTCAAAAGGATAAGCCAACGGAGAAGAAAGATAACGAGTGGGAGCTCCAAAATCAGAAGGCAGTTGCCATGATTAGAAAATACATAGATAGGAGTCTATTCGAGCATGTGTCAACTTATACAAATGCGTATGAGTTGTGGACCAAACTTGAATCCTTGATTCAAACGAAGACACCGAGAAATAAAGCACACCTTGTCAGGCGACTGGTGAAATTGGAGTACTCAGATGGCCAAAATATGATCGAGCACTTGAATACCTTCAAATGTATCGTGAATCAGCTGGCGAAAGGTGACATGAAGATAGATGATGAGTTGCAAACTCTTCTTCTCCTAAGTTCTCTACCTGAGAGTTGGGACACTCTAGTTGTCACTCTTAATAACTCTGCTCCAGACGGAAAACTTGTCATGGATTTTGTCACAGATTCCTTGCTAAATGAAGAGTCAAGACGGAGGGAAAGAGGCTTCAACAACCAGTTCGAAGCCAACATTGTTGATAATAGAGAAAGGAGTAAGAATCATGAAAAAGGAGGTCGTGGGAGATCATAAGCTAGATCCAAGTCTCGCACAAGAGTAAGTTGTTATTATTGTGGCAAACCTGGCCATAGAAGACCTGAGTGCAAATTGTTGAAGAGAGATCAACAGGCTGGAAAAGTCCGTCCAGATATGATAAACCCAAATAAGAATAAGGAAGAAGGAGCCACAACTGCAATAGCCTCGAACAACGAGAATATTTTCCTTTTTGGAGACGACAATTATCTAAATGTTGCATTCGATCATTGCACTTGGATAATTGACACAGGAGCATCTTTCCACGTTACACCTCATGAAGAATTATTCTTATCATACCAAGAGGAGATTTTGGTACGGTTAAGATGGGAAACCACGTCACAAGCAAGATTATTGGTATTGGTGAAGTGACTATGACCACCGAGAATGGAAATATGCTTGTGTTGAAGGAAGTAAGACATGTACCAAAAATGCGTCTAAACCTTATATCAGCAGGAAAGTTGGATGACCTAGGGATGATAAACCAGTTCGGCGATGGTAGATGGAAGCTTAGCAAAAGGATCATGACACTTGCTCGTGGCAAAAAGGAATGCTCCCTGTACATCATGTAGGGAAAGATAAACAAGGGAGAGACTAATGTTTCTCAAGACGCAACCAAAGAATTGTGGCATAAACGACTTGGCCACATGAGTGATAAAGGATTAGAGATTCTTGTTAAAGATCATCTTTCAAATATCAAGGGACAGCCACTTGAATCATGTGAAGACTGTCTAGCACGCAAACAACACAGAGTATCTTTTCAAAGATCAGATGATGCAAGAAGACGAAAGAAAATCCTAGATCTTGTTCACTCAGATGTCTACTCCACGTCTGAAAGGTCTCTTGGTGGCGCATAATACTTCGTTACCTTCATTGACGATCACTCTAGAAAGGCGTGGGTGTATCCATTGAAGAAGAAAGATCAAGTTCTACAAGCTTTTAAGGAGTTTCACGCCTCTGTAGAACGAGCATCTTGAAGAATGTTGAAATGCTTAAGAAGTGACAATGGAGGTGAATATCTAGGTCCATTTGAAGCATATTGTAAAGCTCATGGGATAAGACATGAGAGGACACCTCCGAAGACTCCCCAAATGAATGGAGTAGCTGAAAGAATGCACAGAACGATTGCAGAGAAAGTCAGAAGCATGCTTTCTCATGCAAAATTTCCCAAATCATTTTAGGGTGAAGTAGTGAGAACTGCCATTGATTTGATAAACTTGTCTCCTTCAAGACCGTTAAATGGAGAGATACCAGATGAAGTATGGTATGGAAAGAAAGCCTCTTATGGTCAATTGAGAGTATTCGGGTGTAAGACATTTGTCCATATTCCTAAAGATGAAAGAGCAAAACTCGATGCTAAGACGAAGGAATGCATATACCTTGGTTCTCCAAGAGATGAACTTGGCTTCAGACTATGGGATCCTGCAAACAAAAAGATTGTTCGAAGCAGAGATGTGGTATTTTATGAAGATCAAACAATCTATGATATTCTATCTAAGAAGTCAAAGACCATTGTGGTACAAAACTCAGGGGGAGAGATTCCTCAGTGAGATATTGAACCTGATCAGGCAGTAGAACCCGATCATACGGAGCAACCTGACCAGATAGAACAAGTTCAGAAAATACAGGGAGAGCAGATAATAGATGTTGATCAGAGGGATCAAGAACCTCAAGAGAGAAGATCTATACGAGTAAGACAACCATCAAAAAGATATTCCCCAAATGAGTATGTCACTCTCACTGATGAAGGAGAACCTCAAAGCTTCATGGACGCCATTGAGACGGATGACAAGGACAAATAGATGCAAGCCATGCAAGAAGAATTACAGTCACTGAAGGAGAACCAGGCGTATGACTTGGTGAAATTACCAAAGGGAAGAAGGGCTTTGAAAAACAAGTGGGTGTTCAAACTCAAGTTCGAAGAGAACAACCCAAACCCCAGATACAAAGCAAGAATTCTCATGAAGGGGTGCCATCAGAAGAAAGGCACAAACTTTGAAGAGATATTCTCACCAGTAGTGAAGATGACATCCATAAGAGCAATCCCTGGTCTAGCTGCAACGCTAGACTTAGAGATAGAGAAACTTGATGTTAAAACAACATTCTTACAAGGAGACTTAGAGGAAGAAATCTACATGGAGCAACCTGAAGGATTTGCAGAACCAGGCAAAGAACACCTTGTGTATCGCTTGAAGAAAAGTTTATATGGGTTGAAGCAAGCTCCAAGGTAATGGTACAAGAAGTTTGAACTCTTCATGACCCAACATAAATTTAAAAGGACATCTGCAGACCACTGTGTGTTTGTGAATACATATGATAATGGTGAATCCATCATACTTTTGTTGTATGTAGATGATATGCTCATTGTTGGGAAAGACAAGACAAAAATAGTTACTTTAAAGAAGGCATTGAGCAAGTCTTTCGCCATGAAAGATTTAGGAGCGGTAAAGAAAATTCTTGGAATAAAGATCATTCGAGATCGTCCCAAAAGAATGTTGTGGATGTCACACGAAGATTATATCAAGAAAGTCCTTGGGAGGTTCAACATGCATAATGCTAAACCTGTGCATGTCCCACTACCTGGTCATCTGAAACTCAGTAAAACACAATGTCCAAGCAATGAAGAAGAAAAAGAAGAGATGAGCAAAGTGCCCTATTCTTCAACTGTGGGTAGTCTTATGTACACAATGGTTTGCACAAGACTTGACATTGCTTATGTTGTAGGAGTGGTGAGTAGATTCCTGTCGAATCCAGGAAAGGAGCATTGGAATGCTGTGAAATGAATACTGAGGTATCTAAGAGGAACTGCCAAACAGTGTTTGTGTTTTGGCAATGAAAAGTAATTACTCATTGGGTATGTAGATGCAGATATGGCAGGGGATATAGATTCAAGAAAATCTATTTCCGGGTATTTGATTACTTTTGCAAGGGGAGCTGTCTCATGGAAATCACGATTACAAAAGTGCATTGCTTTGAGTATCACAGAAGCTGAATACATCGCAATCACTGAAGGTTGTAAGGAGATCATGTGGATGAAGAAGTTCATGCAAGAGTTAGGTCAGAATCAAGAAATTTATGTTCTTTATTGCGACAATCAGAGCGCAATCCATCTCAGCAAGAACTCGACATACCATTCAAGGTCAAAACACATTGACGTAAGGTATCATTGGATTCGTGATGTGTTGGAGAGTAAATTGTTGAAAGTATAGATAGTTCACACCAATGAGAATGGGGCAGACATAATGACAAAACCTCTTCTAAAAGAGACGATAGAGTTCTGCAAACAAGTTGCTGGATTAGCAACAACTCCAAAGTAATCAAGATCATTCCCTTATGGCTGGAGGGGAAGAAATGTGGGGTCCAGCATTTCACATAGCCAACATTCATTTGGCAAAATTGGAGGTTGGTTATGATGAAGAGTAGAATAGTGCAAAGGACACTTGTGTTTTGCATGAAAGGCAAAGAACAAGTGTCTTCATGCATTTAAGACCATTTTGGCTTGCTTCTCTTACAAATAGGACTAAGGCAAGCATTCAAATCACACACAATCACAAGAGAAACAAGAAGCAAGAGAAATAGAGCTTTGCTCAAAAGAGAAAATTGTTTCTTAGAGAGTTTGTCTTGTGAGAGAAATAGTGAGCCAATTTGTGAGAGTGTTCCTTACAAATTGAGAGATACTTTGTAGAGAGTTCTACCTAAGGATGAAGTTGTTGCATTTCCATTATCATTATAGTGGATGTTTAAGAAGCCTAAGGGTCCCGTGGTTTTTCCCTTTCTCACATTGAGAAGATTTTCCACGCTAAAATCTTTTTGTGTCATTTTGCTTATTTTTCACGTTTCCGCTAGTGCCTACTTTTGAGTTCACGGAGGAGGAAAATTATGGAGGTAATTTTTCCAACAAACTACTCGTACGGATCAATCATAAATCACTTATAGTTTAAAATGAATTAATTATTAATTAATTTAATTAAAAAAAGAATAACAATTAAATAATTGAAAATAGAGGATCATATTAATATATATTCCTCCAGTTAAATTATGGGATCATATTAATTAGTTCTCGGTAAGGGATTATATTGATTTCTAAGAAAAAATAGGGGTCATATTAATAATCCTCCATTTTAACTATCATTAAAAATAGGGGATCGTATAATTTTATAACCAAAAAAATATGTGTACTTCATAAAAACGAAAAAAATAAAATAAGTCTATGGTATAAAAATATTAATATATGAATAAAAATGTAGGAAAGCCTGAGAATTATAATATAGTTATTATTGTTGTAATATCAAAAAACATTATTCATATTACGTAGTAAATAAAATATGAAAAATATTATAAAATAAGTCATAAAATAAAATAAAAATATCAAATCCATGTTACAGATTAAATTATAAAATACAAGAAAATAATATAGTTCCTTGTATAAAATCCCAACAAAAATAAGAGATCGTATTGATTTATGTATAAAAATATAGATTTAAAAAATTAAATTAAGTTCATAAAATCTATAACAAAAAAAATTAAGTTTATAGTTTTTATATTTTTGAATGCAATTTTTATATTGTTGAATGTAAACTATTTGAATATGTTTATTATTATTTTTCTATAATCCTGATCTTCTTAAAAAATTGACCTTAAATGTAAATTAATAATCCTAATTCAAAAAAGTAGTTGTCAAAGGAAATTGTTTTTCAATTTTTAAAGATATTTAATACTTACTAATATTTATAATTAATGACCCTCTTTCAAAAATATTTATATTTAATACTTTTTTTAATCAGGGTAAACTTTCTTTAATTCAAAAAACTATAAGTACAACCAGTCGATCAATGATCCAACCAACAAAAAGCCAGAAGGATAGAAACTAAGCTTAACACATCATCATCAATCTAGATATGTGCTCTCTAAACTAAGGTTGCATCCATACCCTATAACCTGATAGTTGTCTCTGGCCTTGAAATTGTCCTCATTCCACCTCTGCATCAGATGCACCAGCTCCCTCTGTCTCAAAATGGCCTTCAACATCCAGGAGCAATTATTCCTGATGGGGAAAGTCATGAGAGTGTATTCTTTGATGTAGTAGTTATGGATCCATTTGATCCACATACTTTCAGCCTTCCCGTTCAAGTTTCACAACAACTTGACCATATTGGCTTTATTCCAATCAGTTAAAGAAAAGATGTTCAGCCCTCCATTTTTATTCGAAGAAAATTCCTTGAGCTTGAATCACCACCTTTCCAAAGAAAATTCCTGCACAAAGACTCAATTTTGTATATCACTTTTTTAGAAAAAAGAAAACTCTACATCCAGAAATTTGTAGTTGGAAAGATGACACTTCTAATGAGTTACACTTTCCTTGCAAAGCTGAGCAACTTTGCACTCTAATGCCTTATTCTTATTATGATCTGATCCACCAGAC
This sequence comes from Lathyrus tuberosus, assembly GCA_022829125.1. Classification (NCBI taxonomy): domain Eukaryota; kingdom Viridiplantae; phylum Streptophyta; class Magnoliopsida; order Fabales; family Fabaceae; genus Lathyrus; species Lathyrus tuberosus. The sequence goes on along the minus strand of JALAZF010000852.1, from coordinate 1,330,186 downwards.
CTATACAATGATGAATTAAGAGCTTTTTGCTTGTAAAAGGACCCCTGGGGTGCCTTTAGCAAAACTGGTGATTTGCTTAATCTCTTCTCTAGTGCAGCTATCCACCCCACCATAATAAATTTTGCATTTGGAAGGATTAACTTTGAGACCTATTGATTTGGAAAACCTAGCAAACATACTCATTACCATTTGAAATGACTTCTTATCTCCTCATGAAAACAACAAAAGACCATCTGCAAAACAGAGTTTAATAGTTGAAGCCTCTCATATTTCGAATGATAGTTGAAGTCAGCTTTATCTTTTAGTCTCTGCAGAGTCCTGTTTAGAAATTTTATTACTATGATATTTAATACTTATAAAAAATACTTAATTTTTCTTATAAATAATATTTAATACTTATAAAAAATATTTAATTTTTCTTATAAATAATTAATTAGAATTAATTATAGTATTAGTAATTTTTTTCCAAAATATAATAAAAATGAAAGGCTAAAATACAGTTTTGGTCCTCCTGTTTGTCAAAATTCACGGTTTTGGTCCCCCTATTTTTTTTTAACAGTTTTGGTCCCCCACTCCAATTTTAGCCCAAAAAAAATGATGAACAGTAACTTGTCCGTACATGAACAGTACACGTCTGTACATGAACAGTGAGGGGTGGGGGACCAAAACTGTTAAAAAAAAAACAGGGGGACCAAAACCATGAATTTTGACAAACAGGGGACCAAAACTGTATTTTAGCCAAAATGAAATGATTGAAAGACAAAATTGTTTAACAAAAAAAATTATTATTTTTAAAAGAGATAATAAATTGGTGCCTATAATTTTTTTGTGTATAAAAATATTTGAATTAACAATATATTTTTTCATATATATATATTGTTTTGGTATTATTTGCAAAAACAATTGAATAAATAGTAAACTTCTTCCCATTATATTTTAATTTTTTTCATCAATAACTTTATTAGTCATGTTTCTCAAAATTTTGAGTATTTGTTTTAAAAATGTAATAAATATGAAATGATAGAAAGACAAAATTATTTAACTAAAAAATTTTATTATTTTTAAAAGAGATAATAGATCGATGCCTATAATTTTTTCGTATATAAAAATATTTGAATCAACAATATATATTTTTCATATATAAATATTATTTACTAAAATAATTGAATCAATAATAAACTTGTTCTGATTATTATTCAATTTTTTTATCAATAATTTTATTTTTCTCGTTTTATATAATTTCCATATTAAGAGAAAAAAAAAATTATTAAATTTTTAAATAAATATTATTTTCCTAATTAACTATTAAAACTTCAAGTGAAAAATTGAATTTTGAAATTTAGTTTGAAATTTCAAATATTTATATTGAAACATTTATACGAAAAAATGTAAATAAAAGTAATTATTTTAATTTGTTATTTATAAAAAAAGATAAGTTATGATTTAGCCAAAATTTGTCTTCTATAGTTGATCATCATCAAAAAATATTAACAACATTAAAAATATGAAATTGACAAACAAAAAACATATATTAAGTAAATAAATTATTTGAATCAACAACATATTTTTATACCATATATAAATATTTTATTTTATTTTTTTATATTATTTATAAAAATATTTGAATCAATAGTAAATTTATTCTCGTTTAAAAAAATTACACCAATTAAATATTTGAATTAATTATAATTTTTCCGTTTTAAGTATTTTAATTATTAGTTTCATTTTTTCTGTTTCATATAATTTCTACAAAAAAATAAAAAACAAAATTTATTAAAATTTTATTGTATTTAGTTGACTATAACAATCAAAAAAAAATTTATAATAAAACTTTATTTTAACACAATTTAACAAATAATAAATATTATATTTAATTTAATAATCAAAATTAATCAGTAGATATAACTACACACCTTTTTTCAATATACCAAACAGTGAAAGTAAAAGATCGTTATTTTGTTTTTAATAGCTTCTTACTCTAGTCACACTCTATTTACAGATTATAAATTAATCTGTTTGACAATTTTTTGCTATAAGCTATCAATCGTGAAAATATATTTGATTGATAAAAAAATACTAAATATTTGATTGTTAAAAATATAAATTATAAAGAAGGGCAACAAAACTAAATAGCATCAAACTCTCTCTTTCTTCTGGATTTGAAAAAAATATATATATTTAAAATTATAAATATTATTTTAAAGTTATAAATAAAAGTAATAATGATCATCCCTTAATGTTTGATTTTATTTTTAAATATGATTATTTCTTTTTCTTTTCTTGATTAATGAAAATAATTTCTCTTTCTTCACTCCTTTAAGTATACCTTACGTCATATTTGGAAAATTGATATATAGTTGTCACTCGTCTACTTATCTCCTTGTCTCAACGTGTCCATATATTCTTATCTAGTGTCAGCAAACACGAATTCTCATCTGATGGCTAATCCATCGTCCATATATTCTCACCTAAGGTCCTTATCTCCTTGTCTCACCTGGTGTCTATTTCACCGTTCATATATTTTCTTCTGGTGTCTATTTCACCGTCCATATATCCTTATCTCAATGTCTTCTACGCGTCTATTCCACCGTCTATATATTCTCGCCTAGTGTCTATTCCACCGTTCATATATTCTCACCTGATGTCTATTCCACCTGCCATATATCCTTATCTCAATATCTCTACATGTTTATTTCACCGTCCATATATTCTCACCTGGTGTCTACGTGTCTATTCCACCGTCCATATATCCTTATCTCAATGTCTCTACATGTTTATTTCACTGTTCATATTTTCTCACCTGGTGTCTATTCTACCGTCCATATATCCTTATCTACCTATACTCTTATCTGGTGTCTTCTACGTGGTGTCTTCTACGTGTCATCTTCAAATTCTCCCGCACATTTCCTATTCTCTATCTTTTACTCAAGATGAGTTAACACAAAAATCATCGTTTTATTACATAAGTTCTCCCTTTTCACCTTTCTGTAAACCAAAATCCCTCTACCTTCACCAGGATTATCAAAAAATTCATCGTACTTTCATCTCCCAAACCCATAATCAATCACACATAACAACACAAAATATTAAGAATTTCAAACATTAACACTTTTTGAAAATTAATTCAAAAACTATATTTCGTTCAACCTTCATCACTCTCAAATATATAACCCAAAACCTCTCCAAAAATACATCCAAATCCGAGATTTTGTTTCACCTTCATTTCACCGCTCAAAAACATAACCCATCAAAAATGTTCCTATCATAGTTCAACTTGTAACGATGCTCTTTTTCAATCACCTTCCTCATTTACAACAAATTTCTTAAAAAACCAATATTTGTTCATACCTCCATAACCAACCAAACTCCTAAGAATGACCATTGAAGTTCAATATTTTTTTCTCTTTAGTTCAGATAAAGAATAACTTTTTCCCTTGATGTTTTATGTTCTTTTGGTTATTTTGGATGAAGATGAATAACTTGCAAAACATATGTGAAAACACAATTTTAACAAATCAGTAAAAGTGAAACAAAAACTGTACGTTGAAAAAAAAAGAATTAGAAAAATATTGAGACGAAGATAAAACATCACTAAAAGAGATAAAAGAGATCAAACATCTCTAAAATATTGAGACATTCTACCCCCTTACTTTTCTTATATTATAGGTTACACATCATCACACATAATTTTTGTTTAAATAAAATCAAATTAAAGTCGGAACTACAACTATATAAGAAAATCAACAGATGAAAACGATAATCTCTACAATAAATTGGACTAGCCGACTAAACTAATTGAATTATCTAAAAATCAAACCTAAAAACCAATTTATAAACAAACGAAATTGGGTCTTCACTTGATTTAGTTTGGATTAAGGTTTTGGATATGCCACCTCCCGAAACTGACCGTTTGCCTAGCAGTGCGCACTTTTTTTTAAGTGGGACGTCATACGTAAATTTTTAAATAATGATTATAATTAAATGATAAATTTTAAATAATAATATGAAATTTTAAATATTTTTTATTCACCTTCATGTAGACATTATTTTTAACAAAACGCATAAAGAACATCTTTTTAAATAAATGTAATTTAAAATATAATATTTTTTTAACAGTACTCAATATATAAATTAATAGGAAACACATATATATATTTTTATTTAAAATTTGTTGGTTATATTAATACATAAATATAAATAATTGAATTTTAAATCAGTAATTTACACTCATTTATTCAATTAACATATAAGTTTAAATGCACTTTTGGTCCTCTAATTTGGTCGATTTAAACAATTCTCTATTACAAAACCTGCAAATTTGATCCTTTAAGTTAGATCCATTTTGAATTTACTTGGTCCCCTGTCCTATTTTGCTTATGTGACGTGTTTTTTAATGAGTTGACAGTCTTATAGGAATCCATGTCATCAAATTGTAATATTTTGATTCCAACTGGATAGTTTAATTTAGAAACTATTAAAATTAACTAGTGGGAAACTCGTGCGTCCGCACGGGTTTCGGTGTGGACTGCGGATACGTCATCAGTTACGTTATAAAATATAAAAAAAAAAAAAAAACCGAAAATATAAAAATTTTGTTGTAAATGAAAAAAAAATTAAAATCATAACACCCAATAAAAAAAACAAACATGTTCAAAATTTTGATCAGCAACTTTATGTTCATTTTCCACAACTCAGAATTTTGATCAGAAACTTCATGTTTCCGTTAATTTTCAATATTTTGATCAGTGAGTTCATGTTCCCGTTAATATTCAGTATTTTGATCTGAAACTTCGTGTTCCCGTTAATTTTCAATATTTTGATCAGTACTTCATGTTCCCGTTAATAGTCAATATTTTGATCAGTAACTTCATGTTCCCGTTAATATTCAACATTTTGCTCACTAACTCCATACTCCCGTTAATATTCAATATTTTGATCAGTAATTTCATGTTCCCGTTAATATTCAATATTTTAATCTGTAACTTCGTATTCCCGTTAATATTCAAATTTTCTAGCAATAACTTCAAATTCCCGTTAAAATCCAAACAAAATTGTGTTATGTTGCTCATTCAACTCAGTAGACTACTTAATTAATTAAAGCAAATCAATACGTATTTTAATATACTAAGCATAAACTAATAGTTTATGAAATATCTAAATAATTAAATCAAATCTCAAAAATCTAGGTTAGGTATCATTGAGTCCCTACAAAATGTGTGCAGTTGGTATTGGACATGTACTCCTCCAAAGTCAGACCATCATTATACTTAATGTGTATTACATTCATGTCGTCTGAATCAATAAAGTGTCCAAAAAGTGAACATCACCTCTTAGTTGTTACATCCACCATGAAAAAGTTTTTACGATTTTCTTATATAAAATATATAGCATGGTTTTCTAATGATCGTTGACTACTTTAGTCATATTATATCACCAATTTCTTTGCAATCAAATTGGGCCACTTTCAAGTTAGTTTGCCCCTCGTTCTAAACAATGAGTGAAATTAGTTTATTTAATAATAATAAGTGTTTAAAACCCTAAGCACACAACATTTTAAGTTTAAATAACAGAAAACAGAAAGGCAAGATCATTTTATCCATTTCAGCCATTTTGTTCGTTTAGCATTGGAGATAAATATAAGAAAACCTATTTGTTTAACACCACTTACTTTGGACATAAATATAAGAAAAATAGTAGTCTCATATTTCTCATTACAATTGTTAGCATTATAAAATATTATGGTTTTCTAAGTAATGTTCTAATATAAATTGACTTTGTATGCACATTCTTGATTATTTCTTGTTTGTACTAGAGTTGTATAAGAATCCATCATTAAGTACATGATGTACATGAGATGCGTAGAAAGAAGTACAATAATCTTGAACAATGATTTTATGGTTTTGATAAGTTATTTAGTTATCACTTACATCACTCAGTTTTACACTTTTCAAGTCATAATGGATCTAAACTTATATTTGATTTTGTCATCATCATTCATGAGGGTGAAGTTTTAGATATGTTCTTTGTATGTTTCTCGTAGGTTCTCAGTTGGACCATGAATTTGATAGAAACCATTTGCTTATATTATAATTTAGTTTTAATATGATCAATAAATTTTTACATTTAATGAAAAAAAATAAACAAAATAAGGGTTTGTTTGATGGACAGTACTGGCTCTATCTCAAATAGTTATATCCTTATCCTATTTGTTTCTATGCAATCTGTTGCGGTGAGAATCAGATAACAAGCTATCAATTAACTTGCATCACACTTCTTTGAATTCACAACCGACTTTGATTTATCCAAAGGAAAGGTTCAAGATCGAGAAAAACCTAAAGGGGAGAGATCTAAGGTTCGGGGGTTGGTTATACTAAGGGAAGGTATTAGCACCCTTAATATCTGTAGTAATTTACAGGAACCTCTTGTTTAGTTTGTGTTATGTTATGTTTGCTTGCTAAGATATCTGCTAAAAGGTAAAGACCTAAGAGTATGTACACTAAGTTTGCTCGCCAAGACGTCGCATCTTGTGCCTACGTATCTGACTAAAGAATCAGAGCAACCGTAGTTCACCTAACTAAGGGTGAAAGAGGAACCATTGGCTATGGCCAAAGTTCCAAGGGGAAATGAGTATGAGCTCATTTAGAGTTTTAAGAAACTCTCTAAGTCTAAGTTATGATGGGAAAAGTGAGTTCTCATGATGATGAGAATCACATAGAGTTCGAAACTCTAACCTATTGCTAAGTTATGATTCCGTGGCTCTTATGAGGCCAGGAAAAAGGAAAGGCTCTTATGAGGCCAAGGTGGGGTGATTTGTTTATTGACTTATGAGTCAACTGAGGGGAACTTTCCTTTGGAATAGGGATGTGTCAAATGAAACAGGCAACCACAAACATAACAGGAAATATGTACAGGTCTCACCAAGGAGAGAAATGAAGAGTTAGTATTCAAAGAGATTAAAAATTGAAATGGAGTAGAAATAGTCTCGTCTTCATCATGATTTAATCGAGAAATCGATAATCAATGATTCTTGACTTTCATCGACTAAAAAGTGAAGAAACTGAAATAAAGAGAAAGTGGTCTCATATTGATCACAGTTTTGTCGATTCAATGAAATCGACCAAACCATGAAGTTTGTTATGTCATCGACCCAAAGTAAAGAAAATGGAATCGAAATGAAAAATAAAGTTGGTCTCGTCTTAATCAAGATTTAAATCGATAAATCGATAATCTTAGATTTTTGACTTTCATTGACCAATAAAGATAAATAAAAATGTGGCCACATATTTATCAAGACTTTATTGATTTGAAAGATTCAAAGTCAAGATTTGTGTAATGTCATCGGCCAAAATAATGAAAGATGGAATTGAAGTGAAAATAAAGGTGGTCTCGTCTAAATCAAGATTTAATCGAGAAATCGATAATCTTAGATTTTTAACTTTCATTGACCAACCAAACAAGAAAAATATGGCCTCATATAATCAAATTTTATTGATTTGCAAAAATCAACAAAATTATGATGTTTTTATGTCATTGGCCAAAATAAAGAAAAATGGAACCGAAATGAAAATAAAGTCGGTCACGTCTACATCAAGATTTAATCGAGAAATCGATAATCTTTTGATGAGACCATCATTGACCAATGAAAATAAACAAGAGTGTGGCCTCATATTTATCAAGACTTCTAGTCATTTTGAATAAATCAACCAAGTCATGATTTTGTAATATCATTGGCCCAAAATAAAGAAAATGAAATAAAAATAAGGTTGATATCGTCTTAATCAAGATTGAAATCGATAAATCGATAATCTTAGATTTTTGACTTTCATCGACCAACAAAATAAGGAAATGAGCCTCATACATATCAAGACCTTTAGTCATTTTTAATAAATCAACCAAGTCATGATTTTTGTAATATCATTGTCTAAAATTAAAGAAAATGGGATTGAAATGAAAAATAAAGTCGGTCTCGTATTTAATCAAGATTTATATCGGTAAATCGATAATCTCGATATTTAACTTTCATTGACCAACAAAATAAAAATAAAATGGCCTCATACTAATCAAAACTTATTGATTTGAAGTAGCCAACAAAGTTAAGATTTTTTTTTTATATCATTGACCAAAATAAAGAAACAAAATTAAGATCAAAAGAACATTGAGATAACCAGGTTAAGGGTTTACAAAAATATTAGAAAACAACATTTTTCTTTTAAAAAAAAAGGAACAAAAAATAAAATGATAAGAAAAAAACTTGAAATAAAGTAGAGGGGGGTGCGCTGGAAATGGGGATGTTGGAAAATAGTCTGTCACATGGGCGGATGAGTCCAAATATATGAAAAAATTTAAAAACAAAGACTGGGGGTGTTGGAGATCTATGGTTGTGCATATACCATGAACACGGGCTCAACAAAGCCCATTAACTCAAACCCTCCTTCTAAAAAAAACAAAAAGAAAAAAAGCAACAAAACTTTCAGCATAACAACCCAAACGGATGCCACGGCTGAAGGCACAAACACCATCGTCCCTAACAAAGACACGATTATGAATGATGAAGGAGAAACACCAATCGCGACCTTCCCTCATTTTCGTTCAGATTCATTTTAAGGTTTGTGCTCATGGCTCACTCTTCTCCCCTCTCCGATTTGGATTTTGTTTCGGTTCCGTTCACAAAAGGTTTGGGTCTCAACTTTAATCTTTCCCCATCTCACTTCTTCTTCTTCTTTTCGCTTCTGATTTGGTTCTGAATTTGGGTTTAGGTTTGATGATTTGGGGTTTTGTAGTTGTTTCGGTTATGTGGGTTTGATGAAGAAGGAAGAGTTGGAATTTGAAAAGAATAGGTTTTGGTTTTATGAGAGGGTATTGTTTAGGATGCAGAGGTTAGTGAAAGAGGAAGACAAATGGAACCGGTCATGAATTTTGTGGCTTAAGGTTTATAAAGGTTGAAGGTGGAGGGACGGTTAGAAGATTCAGAAAGGAGGAAGATTATTATGAAAGTTGTGAAGAAGATGACTGGTTGTGTAGCTGTGGGTTGTGGTTCGTCTGAGGAAAAGATGATGGTGTTTTCAATGGTGGCGAGGTTTATCCGTCGATTTGAGGTTTCCTGAATTGGTTTATGGGTGATGTGAAGTGGTGTGGCCGATTGTTTTCACGTTGTGGACATGTTTAATAGAAGATGCCTATTGATACGTCTTGGCTCCGGAATATTTGAAGGCTTTGTGGTTTTGGTGCAGTGGTGTAGTCGCTTTACATCGCAGGTTGGATAGTGAAAACACATTGTTGAACAGGCTGGAAATCGTACAAGCCTTAGTGTGCAGATCAAAGTTTTTTCATTTTGGTATAAGTCTTTGTCCTGGTATTGCAGATACATGGTTCAGAACTTTGGTGGCATCTTGGACATTAATCTCACGGTGTTTACATTTTGACCAAGGGAATCCTTCCTTTTATTTTTGTTTTTTTTTGTAACCTTGATTGTAAAAGAAAAACCTTAATGGGCCTTGCAAGAGGATGGGCCCTTGATTCCTTGTATTGAAACTCTTGATAAACTTGTATGAAATTGTTTTGTAACCCTTTTAGAATTTTCTTGTAATAAACTTTTGTACTTTTCTTGATTAATTATTATGACCATTAAACTTGAATTTCTAACACTTGATTTGAAAGTCTTACAAACCAAATTCCACACCCTTCTTGAACTTTTCACTTGAATTGAACTTGAATGGTTTTGGACCAAAATGGGAAAATTAAATGAAATTGGAATGAAAGAAATTGAAGAATTAAAAGAAAATTATTTGGAAATGGTTTAAGAAAAATGGAAAATAAATTGAATAAAGATGATGGAAATGGGCAAATGAAATTTGAAAAAAAAAAAGGAAATGGATTATAATTGAAAATGGATATGAAATAAAAAATGGAATATGGATGGGTTTAATGGCTTAAAGTGAAATGGATAAAAATGGATTGGATATCAAAATGGATAACTGGAATGAAATGAATTGGATTATGAAAAATTGGATGAGGTTTGGAATGAGAATGGGATTGGAAAATGGATAAAGCGGTTAAGGGAATGGATAAGCACCTCCACGCTTGAACAACACCTAAACCTTGACAACTGCACTTGACTGCCACAAATCCTGAACTACACGACCAAACCCTTGCACACAACTTGAAATGTACCAACTGCTCTGACCTCTTTGATAGCTCTGCAACCTCAATTAAACTGAAACAGTACTGCACACACCATGAACTAGCTAGCCTTAGGAGACTCAACTGAACAATGTTTGTCAATCATAAACTTCAGGGGTGAGAAACCCTAATCCTCGTGTCTTGAGTGCACACTTATGAAACAAATGACTTGATGAGAACCAAAAACCTGATTTAGAATCTTTGCCATAGCTTGATAACCTGATACTGATACAAACCACTTGTTTGACCAAGATTAGGTCAAACTTCCACTGAATCTCAAACCATGCCACACAAACCCTTGTCCTGACGACCTTGCTTGGTCTTTGAGGAAGAACTTGTGATGAAGACAAATCATTAGATTATTGAGGAGAGGAGGTCTCTTAGGAGTATGAGAACTTGATTGGTTAGTGATCTATTCAAAATCTTGATTGATCAACCCTTGAAACCTCTTGAATGTAGGCAAGATTAATTGGTTGATGAACAAATCAAATCTTGACTTAATAGGGCGAAATTCCTCAGTGATTCCTCAGGTTAAAACCCCAATTTCACCTTTTGGTCTGGTGATCTTCTGTTGACTTGACTTGATTCAAAGTCTTGAGATCCTGGTCCTAAACAACTGGTGAGTCTTTGTGATGATTATATGGAGCCAGAGAATACCTTAGGAGGCCTTGAATCTCTCTGTGTAAACCCTAATTTCAGACATAAGAGAAACAGACTGCAAAATGTGGGTTAGTTAAACAATGCACAGATGATTGAACCTATATGTCAATGCAAGATGTTATGACATCTAAGGGTTCAAAATTTGGGATACAACAGTTGCCCCTATTTAAATAGCTTCACCGGATGACACGAGGGATGGAAATCCTCGGGGAATCAAGGTGAAAGGTATTTAAATATAGCAAACCAAAAAAATTTTGCCCTTAGATAGAATGCAGATGCTAAGGACAAGCGACAAACATGCAGATGCTGACATGCCATGAACTTCTAGTATGATGATATGATGCCATGATAGTGCAAAGATGCAAACAAGCCAAGACATCTAAGGATAAAGAGCTACCAAACACGGGTGAGCTTCACTGGGGAAGGATGAAGGTTAGTATCCACAAGGAAAACTCACTGGGGATACAGGCTAACCAACAAAAGAGACTCACTGGGGAGACTCTGAGGAAACGCTGGGGATAGAAAAATAAGGGGGAAACCCTACAGGTCCTCACTAGAGATAAGAGCTAGAGAGGTATTCTCTACTGGAGAAAGATCCAGGGAGATGGACGACAGGTTCATAGGTGACCGGACGACACTGGGGAAAAATGAAGACACATTCTTACTGGGCATGAAACCAGAAAGAAGACATGATCTCCATTGGGGATCGGTCTAAAATAAAAGGGTAGACATCTTACAAAGATTTTCTGGGGATTTCTTATACTGAAGAATTTAAACGGGATCTTCAAGAAAAGCCAGAAAATACAGAGACAAACTCTGCGCATCAGATGATGAAAGGTGACTGGACCTTTACTGTAAATAAGGTTAATGAACCAATGGGTACCAAAATGTATTGGTTGAGATAACAAGATGATTTGGTTTATGCGGAATACCAGTATGAGCTGGACTTTGAAAAGGGTTCAAACAACGGGTTCACGATAACTCGAAGTTTAGGTTCAAGTTTGACTCGATTCAAACAAGAACGGTTTTAAACAACAGACTCATGATAATCTGAAGCAAACAAAAGGTTCACGATAACCAGGAATTAAACAACGAGCTCACGATAACTCGAAGTTTAGGTTCAGGTTTGACTCGATTCAAACAAGAACGGTTTTAAACAACAGACTCACGATAATCTGAAGTTAACAAAGGATAAACAACGAGCTCACAATAACCCGAAGTTTAGGTTCGGGTTTGACTCGATTCAAACAAGAACGGTTTTAAATGACAGACTCACGATAATCTGAAGTTAACAAAGAATAAACAACGAGCTCACGATAACTCGAAGTTTAGGTTCAGGTTTGACTCGATTCAAACAAGAACAGTTTTAGACGACAGACTCACGATAATATGAAGTAAACAAAAGGATAAACAACGAGCTCACGATAACTCGAAGTTTAGGTTCAGGTTTGACTCGATTCAAACAAGAACGATTTTAAACGACAGACTCACGATAATCTGAAGTTAACAAAGGATAAACAACGAGCTCACGATAACTCGAAGTTTAGGTTCAGGTTTGACTCGATTCAAACAAGAACGGTGCCAATGATGATTGGACTTTAGGTTCTTATGAGACCTGAAAGAAAAAGATGCCAGTGATGACTGGACTTTAGGTTCTTATGAGACCTGAAAAAAGAGAAAGATGCCAGTGATGACTGGACTTTAGGTTCTTATGAGACCTGAAAGAAAAAGATGCCAGTGATGACTGGACTTTAGGTTCTTATGAGATCTGAAAAAAGAGAAAGATGCCAGTGATGACTGGACTTTAGGTTCCTTATGAGGAGCTCAAATAGGTTAGTACCAGAGTTGCGTAAAAAATGGAAGGTTAGACTTCCTGGGGAAAAATGCACAAAGAGTTGGAATCTGGCGCACGAGGGTGAAGACCGGACGTAAGCCTAGTTGAGACAAAGATTTTGGAGATAAACCGGGAATGTCTTTACTTCACTGGGGAAGTAAAGACGCATTCTTATTAGGCGTGAAACCAGAAAGAAAACATGATCTCTACTGGGGGATCAGTGTGAAACAAAAGGATAAGCATCCAACAACAGATTTCCTAGGATTTTCTTATAATGAAGATTTCAAACGGGATCATCAAGAAAAGCCAGTAAAGGCAGAAATGAACTCTGGGTACCAGTATGAGCTGGATTTTGAATTCCTCATCAAACATATTGACGACAAGGAAACTTCTCAAATAGGGATCACATCAAACGGGTTGATGGAAGATGACGGATTGTAACACCACTAAAACCACAGACGGATAAATTTCTCAAGAGAGAGATTGCCACTTATCGTTGTAGAGGTAATGATAGCAAAACAAGCTTCTCAAGGAGACTGCCACTTGTTGTTGGGTATGAATTCCAAAGAGATATTGATATTACAACACTGTTGGAGAAATAATTTTGTCTTCAATGGGGATGTGTAAAAGAATCTTCTTGCAAGACACAGTGCAAAATAAATGCACATTTAAAAGTAGGTTCGGAAACCACACCTGTCAGGGACCAAAGTTCAATCTAGGAACAAGCTAGAAAGAAACGGCCAAACAAGACTCCAATTGAGGAATGAACTCAACTGGGGATTTATCTTATCCAAATGTGGAAAAGATAACTGAAGCAACCATCATCCACGAGGATAAAACTCTGTGGGGATTTCAAGAATGGATGGGCACTTTATGCCTAGGGCTGACAACTCTATTGGAGAGAATAGACAAACCCAGTCACTTGGGGAGATAAACGCCAAAGTGAACAAAACAGGTAAACACCAGAAGGAAAGCAAAAATGCTAAGATGTTATGCATATGAATGCTTATGTCATGCTTATGCTGACAAAATAGACAGGAAGCGAAACTGGAGATGAAATAAACGTCTCGACAAGGACACCCAGCCAAACTCATCAGAATTGACCATTACTGGGGATGAATTTGCAAGAGAACCAACTCTACTTCAAGGTTATGATCTTCTCTGGGGAAAGACTACTCTACTTGGTATAGCATCATGACTTCACTGGGATTTCCATCATGAGCTTGATTTCTGATCCGGAGTATTCGAACGGGTCCACGTAAGCTGGTCGTCAGATGGCAAGGTGCTCGGACGTTTGCTGGTCGTCAGAAGGCAAGGTGCTCAGAATATTGATGAGGAGAGGAGTGGGTGTACCTACAAGGTACTCCGACGCTCAAGTAAGAAAGGGTCTGAGAAAAGGGGCAAATACAAAGTGTATTCTTAGGGTGAAAATATGATACATGGCCCTCTCAAGCGAGAGGGTTTATATAGAGCCCCCAGCGCGTGGCCAACGGTCCTATTTTCGGGGCGAAATAACCGTTTTCCCCAAAGAATAGGTAACTGCCCAAACTAGCCGTTATGTCGGGCAGGGTGCCAGAAACTAGCCGTTATGTCGGGCATAGATGCAGTTCCGGGCACCTGTCCTTTGCTGTTCGGGCAGCGAGGAAGCCGTGCGTAACGGGCGTAAAAGCTGGGGAGGAACGTTGCGTTCCTTGCCCGGTTGGAGGGGTAGACATGTCATTTTTTCCCCTCTGTGGATTGGGCTTAGGAAATTTGGGCCGCTATGGAGCAGAGGCGGATTGGGCCAATTTTAGCCATTGGCCCAGTCCAGAACAGGAGCCCCCTAAGTCGTTTCTCCCGAGTATGGGAGTGATGACTTAAGGACTGCTCGTTGCTCCAGGGAGCTAGTGCGGAGTCATTGTTTGGAGAGGAGGATGATTGTCTCGAGGTGCTCGTGGCTCTCCGTGTCCGTGATATTCGTGGTCGAGACTCTATTGCCCGGTATTCGGGGAGATAAAGCGTTAGACAGAATGGGAAACGTTGGGTTGCCACGTGTGCATCGAGCCCTGCGTAGCAGTTAATAGGTAATGATGGCTAGTGGGCAGTCATTATTTCCTACGGGCGCGTGTGTGCACGTGCCCCTCGGTATAAAAGGGGGGAGATTGTCCCATTTTGCACTTTTTCTCTCTGATTTCTCTTCGCCTCTTCTGCGTTCTTGCCCGTCGCCGTCTTCAGAGCAACCGACCACCGTGCCAAGCTTCGAGCAGTCTCTTTCTTCTACTGAAATCAAGTAAGTTTTCTGATTTCCAGCTTGTTCTACTTTCTTTTGTTGTTAGTGGTAGATTGCATGCGGCTAGGGTTAGCTTTAGGTGACAAAATAGGTAGATTTCTGGCGAGTGTTAGTGGTGAACGGTGGTTCTGCCCTTTCGCTGCTTCTAGCATCTCGCCGGAGTAGGTAGTGCATTTGGCGAGTGTGGTGGTCCATGTTGTGGTTGCGAGTCGTGACCACCGTGTCTGATTATCTTCTGATGGAACGGTGAATTTTTCGGTATAACGTTTCCAGATTCTGGTGGAGCCTTGTGGTTTCCGGTGGAGCTTCAAACGGAATCTGGGCACGAGTGCGGGGAGGTTCTTCGTAGGAAGATGGAATATCTCGGGCATCTCCTCTCGAGGAGGTTTTTTGTTTGATGTTAGGGCTTAGGCCGGGGACGTTGTCCTTAGCCTTTTGCGTGCCCTTTCACTTGACTTGGCAGTGGAAGGGTGGATTTGATTTCCTGTCGAATTCACTGTCTTTCTCTGCTTTTTCAGGTGATCGTAATGGCGACAGGGCCAGAGAGAGAAGTTATTCTAGACACGTCCGAGGAGGAAACCGGCTCCGAGGAGAATAGCAGCTCGACGGCTTCGAGTTCGGCGTCTTCGAGCTCGTCGGCATCGAGCTCCTCGAGCAAAGTTGAGGAGGAAGAAGAATTGGATGTCATGGAGGAAGATGTTGAAGGGTTCTGTCTAGAGGAGTGGGAGGTGGCCGAGTCTTCCGAACATATTTCCACGTTGGCAAGGTCTGTGGCGGACGCCTTTACAGAGGTGGGCCCAGAGGGGGATTGGAAAGTGCATTTTCCCACCGTGGACGAGCGGGTCTGCTCGGATTTTGGGGACCGTTTCACGATGTACGAGTACGCTTTCAAAGAGTTGGGGCTGAGGTTGCCTTTCACTGACTTCCAGCGGTCGGTATTCGAGCATCTGAAGCTGGCGCCCTCTCAACTCCATCCCAATTCGCTGACCTTTATACGGGCATTTGAGTTAGTGTGCGAGCATCTCACTCTGGGAACTACTCTCCCTCTGTTTTTTGCTGTTTTCCATCTTCAACGGCAGCTGGCGGGGAAAAAGTACGGATGGGTTTCCTTGAAGCAGCCCAAAAAGTTATTTAAGCCGTTCTCGGAGTCAATCCGAACGTTCAAGGGACGGTACTTCATCGTCGAGCCAGTGTCTGAAGCTGCCCAGGACAGCACGTATGTCTGGGAGATAGAGGTCGATGAGGATGGAGAGGAGCTACTCAATGAGGAGGGGAAGTATATCGGGGAGAGGTTGTACAAGTTCCCGATCCGCTGGACCCCTGACCATTTCTCCAAGAGCCCGATGCTTACGTCTTTGAGCTGAGCGAGCTACGCGGGCAGGATGTCGTGTCTTACGAGAAGCTGGTGAAGTGGGTCAACTCCTTCAGTCTTGCGAGCTGCTGTACGAGCAAGGGTAACCCTATCTTCGAGGAGGATGGGAGCCAGAGGGTTGAGCGCAGGTTCATCAATGTGAAGGCACTGCTGGAGGCAAGACTCTCGCGGATGCCGAGAAGCTGCTCGGTAGTCTTAGTTACTTAGACTTTGCTTGTGTTACCTTTTTTTTCTCATAACTAACGTGCTTGTTTTCATTTGTGCAGGTGAGATGCCTCAAGCTCGCGATCGCGTGGTGAGGAATGCCATGGCGAGGAATAAAGCTGGAGCGGCTCCCCCTAAGACCCGGACTGCTGCTGGTGCTCGTGCTCCTCCCCTTTTTCAAACTGTCGTGGGGACCTCTTCTTCTCCCTCTCCTGGTCCACGGGATTCTCCACTGCCTTTGACCGGGCGGGCGAAGCGGCCACGGACGTCAGATGTCGTGGACCTGACTCGGGCGCCTGAGAAGGGGAAGTTTGAGCTCCCCTCGTGCATCCTTGATAGGAGATTTTTTTAGGGCAACACCCTGGTCGTTTCTCGGGCAGAATCTCTTAGCTTGGAGAGCATGGATCGGCCGAGCAAGAGGGCGCTGGTAGCCCAAGATGCTTCTGCCCTTGTGAGGATGCTGGAGATGGCGGCCGTTTATGCGGAAGGGGACTCTGCGCTTGAGGCCGAACTTACTGCTGCCCGAGCTTTTGAGGTGGCCCTGAAGGAGGAAGTCAAGATTGCTCGTGAGGCTCGGAAGAAGGCTGAAGAGGAGACGGCCAAGTTGAAAGAGGATGTCACCAAGCTGGCGGCGGAGAAAAAGGTTGTCGAGGATCTGAACAAAGAGTTGATGGCGGCCAGTGCCCCGGGTGCTGATGAACCGGATGAGATAAAAGCGTTGAAGACTAGGGCTGAGTTGGTCGCCAGCATTCTGCAGGCCGAGGATGACGGTATTGCCGTGGTAGTGGAGTCCTTCGACAGTGTCGTGGCCCAATTGCGGGTGGTGAACCCTGGGCTTGAGATTTCGACCGAGCGTATCCACTATCTTGCGCGTGTGGAGGATGGTCGCATCGTCTTGCCCGCAGGCCTTGTTCTTGATACCCCCGAGGTTCAGCCCGAGGACCAGCCCGCGGAGGAGCAGAGACCTGAGCCGGCGTCAACCGAGCATGCGGATGAATGAGGAGTCTTGTTATTTTGATGTTATTGTATCTTGTCCGGCCTGTGCGCCGTTGAATTATTTGTAACTTTATTTGATTTTGGGGGGGCGTGGCCCCCCTTCTTATGTAATTCGCACAATCTTTGGCCCTTGTGGCTTTTTTTTCACTTCATGCCCGGTTTATGTTATTTATACAATTTCTATTTATATTGTTGTACGTTACATTAGTTGTGCATGTGTGACTGCCCGTCGGAGGGTGTGTCTGTTAACGGAGCTTTCTTTGGAAAGATAGCTCGTTGTGTGTGAATTCGCCAGTGTGGAGAACCGGTCGAACAGCCGGGGAAGGTCCTGGCGAGGTTGCGGATCTCAGGTCGCGATCGAGGCCTGAGGTCGCGGCGTGAACGTCCCATCGCGAGCTAGGGTTCTGCCAATCATGGTACTTGGGCGAAGGCGGTGCTCGGTTGAGGACCACCGACGAGCAGAGTTCCGGCTCATTTACTCGAGCAGGATTCTACTTTGTACGTATGCGTCGTTTGTACCTGGACGAGCATGATGACCGTTAGGTGGTCCTTTGATGCGAGGAAGCCTATAGTTACTTTAGCTGTAGTATTGCTTAAGTTTTACAGCATTCCACGGTCGAGGGATTGCATCCCCGTTGAGGTTTTCGAGGAAGTATGCACCATTCCCCGTTCTGGCACGGACTCTGTATGGTCCTTCCCAGTTGGCTGCTAGTTTGCCTTCGCGAGAGTCCTTGTGGTTTCTTCGCAGGACAAGGCTGCCCACATCGAACTCTCCTCGTAAGACTTTGGTGTTGTGCCTGATTGCTATTTTTTGCTTAAGAGATGCTTCGCGGAGGGCTGCTCCTGTTCGGATTTCCTCGACAAGGTCGAGCTCCTCTCTTATTGCTTCGTCATTCATTTCCTCGTCTAGAGGTGATTCGGTCCTCCTGGACGGTACGTGAATTTCAATGGGTAAAACAACCTCCGTGCCATATGCTAAGCGGAAAGGTGTTTCCCCGGTGGTGGACTGAGGAGTGGTGCGGTACGCCCATAAGACGCTGTGGAGCTCCTCGACCCAGGCTTTCTTTGTTTCATCCAGTCTTCGCTTGAGGCCACGCAGAATGACACGATTGGCCGCTTCTGCCTGCCCGTTGGTCTGGGGATGTTCTACAGAAGCGAAATGTTGCTTTGTTCCGAGATGGGCGACAAAGTCTTGGAACTTCTTGTCCGTGAATTGTGTTCCATTGTCCGTGACAATTGCTTGGGGAATCCCAAAACGGGCAAGGATATTCCGCTTGTAAAAGCGCAGAATGTTAAGTGCTGTTATCTTTGCTAAGGCTTCTGCTTCTATCCATTTTGTGAAATAGTCTACGCCCACTATCAGGTATTTATTTTGGCTGGACCCCGTCACGAAGGGTCCTAGGATGTCTAGGCCCCACCAGGCGAATGGCCACAGGGAGGTTATGCTCTTCAGTTCGTTAGGTGGAGCTAGGTGTATATCCCCGTGCCGTTGGCATTTGTCGTATTTCTTCACATGCTCCTTGGCATCGTGCTGCATGGTTGGCCAATAATACCCTGCCCGGAGGGCCTTGCGGGCAAGGGACCTTCCTCCTAGGTGCTGGGCATTAATGCCTTCGTGGATTTCTCATAATACGTGGGGGACAACTTCCTCCTCTATGCATTTGAGCAGTGGGATGGAGAAGCCTCGTCAATAGAGCTTGTTTTCAAGGATGACGTACGAGCAAGCTCTTCGTCTGATGGTGCTGGCTTCCTTGGGGTCATCCGGAAGTTCATCCCTGGTGAGGTAGTTGTACACAGGCGTCATCCAGTAATCGCTGTCCCCAATCGCGTGCACGTGTAGGGTCGAGGATCCCTTATCGATGCTGGACCGGGGAAGTATCTCTTGGATGACTGACCTGTTTCCGCCTTTCCTCTTAGTGCTTGCTAGTTTGGACGGGACGTCTGCTCGCACATTATGTTCGTGTGGAACATGTCTTACTTCCACTGCTCTGAACTTTGACATTTTTCCCTTGACTAGGGTTAGGTATTCAGAGAGACTATCGTTTTTTGGTCTGATACTCTCCTGATACCTGGTGGGCTACGAGCTGGGAGTCCGTGCAGATGATGATTTCTTCAGCCCCTAGGTCTAGGCGCAAATCGGTGAGGAAGGCTTCATACTCGGCCTGGTTGTTCGACGTGGGAAAGGACAATGTGAGAGAAGCCTCGATTATGGTCCCTTCGTCGTTCTCCAAAATTACTCCTGCCCCGCTGCCGGTAGAGCTGGATGCTCCGTCCACATAGATGGTCCATCTGTTTGCTATGTGGGACGAGGAGTCTGAGAAGGTTACTTCCGCTATGAAATCGGCCAGGGCTTGGGCCTTAAGAGCTTTTCTGCTTTCATACTAGACGTCGAACTCGGACAGTTCCAATGACCATTTGAGCATTCGGCCGGCCATGTCTGGTCATCCCAGTAATTGCTTGATGGGCTGATTCGTTCTTACCACGATCGTGTGGGCCAAGAAATAGTGTCTCAGTCATCTGGCAGCATTTACGAGGGCTAATGCCACCTTCTCTATCTGTTGATATCGCAGCTCTGCATCCTGCAGCGCTTTACTCGTGAAGTATACTGGCTTTTGCCCGCCAGGATTCTCGCGAACGAGAACGGCGCTAACGGCCCCGGCCGTGACGGCGAGGTATAGGAACAAGACTTCCCCGGTGTCTGGTCGTGATAATACAGGCGGTTTTGACAGAGCTTGCTTCAAGTGAAGGAGGGATGCTTCACATTCCTCGGTCCATTCAAACGCTGCTTCTTTTCGCAAGAGCTTGAAGAAAGGAATGGCGTGTTGGGCGGACTTTGCAACGAAGCGGGACAACGAAGTAAGTACCCGTTGAGGGATTGGATGTTCTTCCTAGACGTGGGCGTTGGGAACTCATAGAATGCCCGACACTTGTCGGGGTTAGCTTCTATTCCTCGTTCCGTTAGGTAGAAGCCAAGGAATTTACCTGCCCGTACACCGAACATGCACTTCTCTGGGTTAAAACGCATTTGATACTTTCTTGCTTGCTCGAAAATTTTGCGAAGATGGGCGACATGATCCAGTTCCTCATGGGACTTGACGATCATATCGTCCATGTATACTTCGAGCATGTCACCTATTTATCCTTGGAAGACTTTGTTCATCATTCGTTGGTACGTGGCGCCGGCGTTCTTCAGCCCGAAGGGCATTACGTTATAGTAATAGTTGCCTGATTCGGTCATGAAGGCCGTGTAAGTTTTATCGCTCGCGGCCATTGGGATTTGGTTGTAACCCGAGTAGGCGTCGAGGAACGATAAAAGCTTAAAACCTGCTGAGTTATCTACGAGCTTATCTATATTGGGGAGGGGGTAGGCGTCCTTCGGACAGGCCTTATTAACATCGGTATAATCAACACACATCCTCCATTTGCCATTATTTTTTCTTACAAGTACAACATTTGAGAGCCATGTAGTGTATTTGGCCTCAGAAATAAACCTAGCTTCTAGAAGGTCTTTGACAGCTTTCTCCGCGGCTTCCATCTTCTCCGGGGACTGTTTCCTTCTGCGCTGGGCAACGGCTTTGACGGCCGGATCAATTGTAAGCTGGTGGCAAGCGACGGATGGGTCCAATCCTGGCATTTCAGCAGCGCTCCATGCGAACAAGTTTGCGTTCTCCCGGAGGCATGCTTTTAGTTGTCTCTTGGCCAGGTCGGGGAGGTCTGCTCCAATCTTTACTCCCCGTTGGGGATCTCCTCCGAATGGAACAATCTCGAAGTTGCCATCTGGGACAGGGCGTAGGAGATGGTCGCCGCTGTCGGACTGGCTGCCCAAAGTCGTTGGGTCCTTGGCGTGATCTTCCTCGCTAAAACGGTTGTCCAAGTCGATAGATTTGACCTGGGGGAGCGGTTTTGGCTGCTCGGAGCTGCTGGGCAGAGGGGGACGATCAGACGTCCTTGGTCTTGCTGAGATGATGCTTAGTCCTTTTGATGCTGCTTCAAAGCATCGACGGGCAGCTTCGATATCGCCGTGGAGGGTGGCGACCATCCCTTCAGAAGTGTAGTACTTCATCTTGAGATGTACGGTGGAAGGTACTGCAATCAACTCTGCCAGGGTTGGCCTTCCAAAAATGCACTGGTATAGTGACGGGCATTCAATTACCAGAAACTGTGCTTTAATTGCTCGGGTTATCTTTCCTGAACCGAAGGTTACGATGAGCTCTACGTAACCCCGGGGCCTTGTCACTGCTCCGTTGAATCCATGCAGGTCGGATCCAATGCATGGAGTAAGGTGAGAGTCGTCCAGCTGCAGCGTTTCGAACAAGTGGCTGTACATTATATCAACTGAACTGCCCTGGTCCACGAGTATTCTGCAAACGTCGAAGTTCGCCAT
The DNA here is from genome assembly GCA_022829125.1 of Lathyrus tuberosus. NCBI lineage: Eukaryota > Viridiplantae > Streptophyta > Magnoliopsida > Fabales > Fabaceae > Lathyrus > Lathyrus tuberosus. Next base: position 1,308,288 of record JALAZF010000852.1, on the reverse strand, counting down.
CCTTGCCCGGATAAGCAGCGGGATGCTTGAGTTCGGTGCCCCGCCGAGGAGCTCCTCCTTGTAGAAGGAAATAGGAGCGGATCCTTTGTGAGTGGTGTCCAGCGTGGTGACTTCATTGGAGCTTTTGCTGATCAGTTGATCGAATCTCCTCTTGACTGAACCGATCGTGATTTTGTTGAATCCACCCCCAGAAATGACCATGGCCGACGGGAAGGCCTCCCACGGGCTGCGAGCAGCGAGGTACGTGGAGACGGGCAGACCATCAGGGATGCGGAATCCTCTGGCCGAGTTATGGACATAGCGACCTGTACGTTGGTGTCATCGGAGGGCGGAATCTCTTCTACAACCTTTTTTCTCTCCTGGGTTTCTTGCCGGGGAGCATCTTTCTTTTTCGCGAACTACTTCAGGTGGCCGTCACGAATAAGGATCTCTTTGGCATCTCTGAGGTGGATGCATTCTTCCGTCGTATGACCGTGACTCTTGTGGAAGCGGCAATACTTGGATTTGTCTACACCCGGTCTGGTCGGCAGCTGTTTGGGGAAACGGACTCCCGCCTGCTTGAATTCTGAGTTGGCACATTCGGACAAGATTTTCTCCCTTAAGGTAGTGAGGGGGGTATAGTCATGGAACCGCCCAGAAGGTCCCTTCTGTTCGCGTGCATCGCGAGGCCGATCGTCGCGTCTTTTATCTCCTCGACGGGATGTCGAGGGTTCTTCAGCTCTGGACGACCGGGCACCTTCTTGGTTTCTAGAGGCCCGGACGGAGTGGGCAGCAACCTTCTCTTCGTACTGTATATGCGACTGGGCTTAGAGGAGAAGGGCGTTAAGGTTCCTCGGTGGATCGAGGCCGATGGCTTTCGCGAAGTCTGAGCCAGGACGTAATCCCTGCTCGAGCAGGAATTTCTTCATCTCGTCGGTGGTGGGCACTTGGACGACCTCCTTGTTGAACCGCTCAATGTAGGCCCGAAGAGGCTCATCTCTTCCCTGTACGACAGCTCCGAGGGATGCCTCGGTCTTTGGATGGCGTCGCGATGCAGTAAAGTGACGAGAGAAAATCCTCCCCAGCTGCCTCCAGGATGTGATGGATGTGAGACAATCCTTTACTTTGGTTTTGTTTTTGTATGATTGCAAATTGCGCGTATGATTTGTTGTGCTTCATTCTACATGTGAATATGTGTGATTTTCATCTTAAAATGATTGTTAGAAACACTTTTTATAAGGTTTGAATCAATACATAACCTTTGGCATCGATCCATACGTGTCTGGTATCGATCCCTGCTTTATTGGAAATCAAAAGAATTAAATTTGTTCAGTAGGCATCGATCCATACGTGTCTGGTATCGATCCCTGATTTAATGGAAATTCTGTTTTTCAGTTCACCTTCAGTAGGGATCGATTCATGGATTTTGGGATCAATCCCTAACAGTTAAAAACTGTCTGGCATCGATCCATACGTGTCTGGCATCGATCCCTGATTTAATGGAAATTCTGTTTTTCAGTTCACCTTCAGTAGGGATCGATTCATAGATTTTGGGATCAATCCCTAACAGTTAAAAATTGTCAGGAATCGATCCATACGATGTTGGGATCGATCCCAAAGTCTGTTTTTCTGCATAATTTTAATTCTAACAGTTCTGTCTTGTTTAGTATAAATACAAAGTGGCAGGTATTGGCTTAACATGAATTCACAAGTGAAAATTGTAAAATACACAAGTCATAGAGGTCTTTGTAGCAGCAATTGATTGAGCATTCAGAAACCTGAAAGATACTTCGTCTTCATCATCTTCTCAATCTCTTCAATTCAAGAACAATTACACATAATCATTCTTGTTCTTCGGATTGAAGGATCAACGAGATAACGTTCAGTGGTACGATCAACGATCTAGCTGTGGAGTCAGTGGAACGATCAAGGATCTAGCTGGGTTGAAGAGTGAAGGGGGTTTCGAGGAAAAACCTACTGGTTTGTCCTTCAAGAACGGGATTGTTCTTGCGGGTTTGTTAGTCACGATTGCAGAACGGATTCAGCCGCAGCGTAGGGTTTGGAAACGGGGTTGTTTCGCAAACAGGTCGTGGAACCGGTGAATCGTTTGCAAGTCTTGCGGGGAATTCTTGTTCCAGCTCTGATCAAGTCGAGGTTCTATACGAGAAGAAGAAGTTCTAGGGATTTAGAATTCTGTCTTGGTATTGTAACCTTTGTAAGAACGAATTCAGCAACTATTGATAAGAAAAGGTCTCAATTTCTTTTGAAATTGAGAGGGAGACGTACCCACACGCGAGGACGACAGTGGGGAACTTCCTTAACAAATCTCTGTGTATCGTATTCTATCTCTATCTCCCTTTACGTTTTCGTTAACTGTTTTGTGATACAAATTGGCGCAGTACGTTTTACGTGTCGTGATACAATAGTGGCAAGAAAACCTTTTATTGAAACATCACTATTGTTTATCATAGAACACATACACGCCAAGTGTTTGACAAAACGGTTTGTTGTGATTTACTCATTGGAATCAGAATTTGTGATAAGTGCATTTAGTGCGAGAAAATTCTGTGTTAACGTTTTCTATCAATCAATTCAAATCCAGCATCATACTTGCGTGTCTGGTCTTTTTGGTAGCGGTTCAGAATAGACGGAAGTCGATTCGGGACCAAAACTTTCCGCTATATTTCAAAAACTCTGTTAAGGTTTTTTTAAAACCGTATTTTACAAGCGGTGATCTATTCACCCCCCCTCTCGATCACTAGCCACACCGTCTAACAAGTGGTATCAGAGCGCCGGTTCGCTGGTGCTCTGTGGCTGCCTGTAACGATATGGATTCTGAACCAAAGGGGGCGTACAATAGAGCTCCCGTCTTTAACGGAGAAAACTACGGCTACTGGAAAGACTGCATGCGAGTTCATATAAATTCTGTGGATAGGCTAGTATGGACAGCCATTGAGAATGGTCCTTTTCAAATAACCATGACCAATGAGGCTGGCGCCATAGTACCTAAACCAGAAGCTGATTGGACTGAGAAAGATGAGAAAAAGTGGTCGAGTGATTGGAAAGCTCGAAATATACTAATTTCAGCACTTGGTGTTGATGAGTATTATCGAGTATCCCATTGCACGACTGCTAAGGAGATGTGGGACGCTTTAGAAATCGCCCATGAGGGTACTACTGAAGTGAAACAGTCCCGCATTAACACACTTAATCAAGAGTTTGAGCTCTTTCGCATGAAAAATGGAGAATCTATCTCCGACATGCAAACGAGGTTTACTCATCTTACAAATCGATTAAATGCACTTGGAAAACCTGTTTCCAATGAGGTAGCTACTAACAAAATTCTGAGATGTCTTAGCAGGGAATGGCAACCTAAAGTGACAGCTATCAAGGAAGCCAACGACTTGACGACTCTTACGATTACAACACTTTTTGGAAAGCTGGAAGAACATCAGCAAGCTCTAGAAAGTCTTGAAAAGTATGAGAACAAAAGTAAGAAGGAGAAAGAGAAGAAGAAAGACAAAGAGGGTGAGAAGAAGCCAATTGCTCTTGTGGCCTCTAGCACTAAGTCCTCAAGAAAAGAGCAAAGTGACAATGATTCAAGTAGTGACAAAGATTCGGATGATGAAGAAATGGGACTTTTTGTAAGGAGATACAATAGATTCATTCGAAGGAATGGATACAAGCATTCCGACAAAAACCTCATGAAGTTTAGAAGACAATCTAGTGAGTCAAAACAGGAAGAGAACAAGAAGCATAAAGGTAGAGGATCTTGTTTCAATTGTGGCAAATCTGGACATTACAAAACAGAATGTCCTATGAAGAAAAAGGATAAAGGGAAGGATTCACCTAAACGGTACAGCAAACAAAGGAGAGCTTATATAGCATGGGAAAGCGATAGCGATTCATCAAGCTCACAAAGTTCAAGTGATAGTGATGAAACCGCAAACCTATGTCTTATGGCTCACATCAAAGACCATGCCTACTACAAGAAGAAACAAGAAGAAAAGAAGGTAAAACAAGCCTACTATAATAATGTCTCCTCTATGTCTTTTTCTGAACTGAAAATCGCTTTTAAAAAACTGCATAACGAAGCTGTAGATGCTTTCAAAAGATTATCTTCCGATAAACAAATTTTTTCATTCTTGGAAGGTAAAGTATACAAAGCTGAAAAAGATTTAGAAAGCTTGAAGGCTAGTATTGCAGAAAATTCAAAAGATATTGATGTTAACGGATGTAGTAAAGTTAGGTATTGTGAAGCTTGTCATATTTGGCAACGAGAGGTTAATACTCTTAAAGTCAAATTGGAAAAAGCTTTACAACCCAAGGTGACTTACGCCGTTGATACTAGATTGTTTAAGAAGTCATTGAATCCTCCATATGCAAAATACTCTTTTACTCCAAAGGATTCAATGAACAAAACTAAACAATTGCATCATCATGGTTTATGTCATTATTGTTGTCGTGCTGGCCACACCATTGAGAAATGCAAGTTTAGGAGGTTTCTTGTTCCTAAAGGCATCTATCAATGGAAGCCAAAAGGCAACCATGTTACCACTTACCCCTTTGGACCCAATGAAAATTGGGTACCAACCATTCTCTTTTGATATTGTAGGAAGAGTGCCTTGCATCCGAAGATAGGAGATGGTTCCTAGATAGCGGCTGCTCAAGGCACATGACCGGTGACATATCGCTTTTTATAGACTTCAAAGCAAAGAAAAAGGGATATGTTACTTATGGAGACAATAACAAAGGAGCTATACTTGGCAAAGGTAGTATAGGTAACCCCTCTACCACTACCATTTCTGATGTCAATCTTGTAGAGGGACTTAAACACAATTTGTTAAGCATAAGTCAATTGTGTGACAAGGGTTACAAAGTTTCTTTTACAAAAACTTGTTGCATAATTGAACATGATGAAAATAATGTTGTGTTTAAGGGTGTTAGAGTAAACAATATCTATATGCTTGATCTTTGTGATGTATCTTTAACAAGCACTAAATGTCTAGTTACCTTGAATGATGATTCTTGGCTTTGGCATAGACGTTTAGCGCATGTTAATTTCGATTTGCTTAACAAGGTTGTATCTAAGGATCTAGTAGTCGGTCTTCCAAAAATAAAGTTTTCAAAAGACCACCTATGTGATGCATGCCAAATGGGAAAGCAAACAAGGGTCTCTTTTAAATCCAAAAATGTAATTTCAACTTCACGACCTCTTGAGCTTCTCCATATGGATCTCTTTGGTCCGTCTAGGACAAAGAGCTTAGGTGGAAACTATTATGGTTTTGTAATTGTTGATGACTACTCTAGATTTACTTGGACTATATTCCTTCATAGCAAAGATGAAACTTTCTCTGCTTTTAAGAATTTTGCAAAACTGTCCCAAAATAAAATGAATTCTAAAATAGTTACAATTCGAAGCGATCATGGAGGAGAATTTCAAAACTATCTCTTTGATAAGTACTGTGATAAGTATGGTATTGAGCATAACTTTTCAGCTCCTCGAACTCTACAACAGAATGGCGTTGTGGAGCGCAAAAATCGCGTTTTAGAAGAGCTGGCAAGAACAATGCTAAATGAGGGTGGATTGCCAAAATATTTTTGGGCTGATGCTGTTAGCACAGCCTGTTATGTTCTAAACAGGATTCTAATTCGCCCTATGTTAAATAAAACCCCTTATGAGCTTTTAAAAGGAAGAAAGCCAAACTTATCACATCTTCACGTATTCGGTTGTAAGTGTTTTGTTTTGAATAATGGTAAGGAAAAACTTGGGAAGTTTGATGCAAAAGCGGATGAAGGTATTTTTCTTGGTTATTCACAATCAAGTAAAGCATATAGAGTGTATAATAAGCGTTTACTTACTGTTGAAGAATCTGTCCATGTTTCCTTTGATGAGTCTTATCCGAAAAATGTCGGCAAAGGTATTTCTTTTGATGACGCAGGTGTATCTACAGAAGACATACTCAAGGAAGCTGTTGCGGAAACTGATCAATCCAAGACAGCTCCCATTGAGAAGGAGGAAGATACTAGTCATGAAAAAGATAAGGAAGAAAGGACAGCTGATGTGAATGACCTTCCACCAGCTTGGAAATCTTCAAAAGACCATCCCATTGACAACATCTTGGGAGACATTTCAAAGGGAGTCATGACTCGTTCTAAGATAAGTAATTTTTGTTCTCACTTCGCCTTTGTTTCACAAGTGGAACCTAAAAATGCCAAAGAAGCCTTGATTGATGAATTTTGGCTAATGGCCATGCAAGAAGAGCTTAATCAATTTAAAAGAAATGACGTTTGGGAACTTGTCCCGCGTCCGCGAGAACATCATATCATAGGTACTAAGTGGGTTTTTAGGAATAAGCTTGATGAAAGTGGAGTGATAACTCGGAACAAGGCATGTTTAGTAGCACAAGGCTATAACCAAGAGGAGGGCATAGACTATGAGGAAACTTATGCTCCAGTTGCTCGCCTTGAGGCTATACGTCTCTTGCTCGCTTATGCGTGTTCTAGAGATTTTAAGCTTTACCAAATGGACGTAAAGAGTGCGTTTCTAAATGGTGTCCTAAATGAAGAGGTATACGTCTCACAACCTCCTGGTTTTGAGAATGCTGAATATCCAGATTATGTTTACAAATTAAAACGAGCTTTGTACGGTCTTAAGCAAGCCCCCCGGGTTTGGTATGAAAGACTTAGCAAATTTCTACTTGATCATGGATATTCAAGAGGTAAAGTGGATACCACCCTCTTCATTAAGCACAAAGGAAAACACATTCTTTTAGTTCAAGTTTATGTAGACGATATAATTTTTTGTTCAACTAACATACACTTGGTCGAAGAGTTTTCAAAAGTTATGCAGGGTGAATTTGAAATGAGTCTTATGGGGGAGCTTAATTTCTTCCTCGGTCTCCAAATAAAGCAGCTTGATGAGGGAACAGCTGTGAGTCAAACAAAATACTGCAGAGAGCTGCTCAAGCGCTTTGGAATGAACGACTCAAAATCAATAGACACACCTATGCCTACCAACGGATATCTAGATAAAGATGAACACGGTAAGAGTGTAGATGTCAAACAGTATAGAGGTATGATTGGGTCTCTCTTGTATCTTACTGCGTCTAGACCTGACATCATGTTTAGTGTCTGCATGTGTGCACGATATCAATCGAATCCTAAAGAGTCACACTTGAAAGCTGTCAAGCGCATATTTAGATATCTTCGTGGAACATCTAAGTATGGGCTCTGGTATTCAAAAGGAAGCGATTGTAGCTTAGTAGGTTACTCCGATTCTGATTTTGCTGGCTGCAAATCAGATAGGAAAAGTACTAGTGGTACATGTCACTTATTTTCAAACTCTCTGGTCAGTTGGCATAGCAAGAAACAGGTGTCTGTCGCATTGTCAACTGCTGAGGCTGAGTACGTTGCAGCCGGTAGCTGTTGCGCTCAGATCTTGTGGCTGAAGCAACAACTACAAGATTTCGATATTCAACTCAAACGCATTCCAATAAAGTGTGACAACACCAGTGCTATAAATCTTACTAAGAATCCTGTTTTACACTCACGCACTAAACACATAGAGATTAGGCATCACTTTCTTCGCGACCATGTTGAGAAAGAGGACGTTGTGTTTGAGCATGTTGATACTAAGAATCAACTCGCTGATATTTTCACTAAACCACTAGCAACGGAACCTTTCTTTAACATTCGTCGTGAATTAGGGATTCTTGATCTTTCTTCATTACTATCTTAAGCTTGTTAGATTCTATTTTTGCCTCACCTTGGTTGATAAGTTGTGTTTTAGAAGTTATGAGCTTATACTTCACAAAGGTACATCAACAAAGGTAATATCAATCCTCTTTACTACTCTTTGGATCTATGTGTTTGTGTATGTTAGAACAAATTCTCTATGTTCGTTTATGTAAATTCTTTTACATTTATTGTTTGAATATTAATATCTGGATTGAGAACTATCCTTAAGCATCATTTTCATAACATGATTCATAGGCATTGCATTCTGCATAAAAAAAAAAAAATCATAAAAGTCTGTTTTGCATTCGCATGTATCGATACCACGACCTAGGGATCGATCTCTATCACTTTAACTCAATTTTTTTTTTTCGCTTCAGTATGGATCGATCCATACGCTTTTGGTATCGATCCCTACAGCTTTTAAAAATCAAATTCATCGTGGTTTGGATCGATTCCAAAACCCATGCATCGATCCCTACTGTTCTTGTTCATTAACCGTCCTTTTTAACTTCTCATGGTTCGACACATCATCATTTTTTTTTGCTAGCATTCATCCTAGCATCCCCATACCTCTCATAACCTCTCTTCCTCCACACGGCTAACCCTAATTTCTCTCTAACCCTCTCTTCTCCAAAACCCCAAATTCATTTCAATCTCCTTCCAATCCACAACAATGCCTCCAAGAATGAATCCGGTCAGAGCAACTCGAAGAGAAAAAGGAAAACAACAGGTTGGAACCTCTACTCAACCACCAGAAATTCCTCCAAAGGCTTTGGATCTCCTTCATCCTGCCTTTGTTGATGAGTTTGAGAAAGACTTCGAGACAAGGTTAGTCATGAAACCTCATGTTTTTGATAAGCATGATGCCATCCCTTTGCACTTAGGTGATGTGGTAGAACTGTTGAATGCACAACAATTGGGTTCCTTTTTAACTATAAGAAATGAGTACCATGAGGACTTTATACGTGCATTTTATGTTGGATTGCAAACTAGTAAAGGATATAGTTTTAAGTGTTCCATTGGTGTTAGCACATACACATTCGAGGCTGCTGACTGGCTCAAAGTATTTGAAATCCCACTTCCGCCGCTTGATTTCGAGATATGGAATGATTCTAAGTTTGATACTGAGTTTAATTTGCTGGAATTTACTCAATCTATCTCTAAAGTAGAACGACCAATAGCTGAGGATGAACGTCTGACAACGGGTATGATCAAACGAGTACCAAGGATACTTCATTGGATTGTATCACATGTCTTGCGTCCAGCAACTGGTGGTCATTCCCGGCTGGACAGACCAAGCACTCATCTCATGTACATTCTGCTAAAGAAGGTTAAGTTGAATTGGCCCAATTACTTTGTCAAGCGTCTATTCTCCGTGCGAAACAGTTCCAAAAATGTTGCTCTCGGATATGCCTCTCAGATTATGAGGATTATAAAATTCTGGAACATCACTGTGCCTTTGGTTCCTCTTGTATCTCCCACACCTGCCCAAGAGTTTGATTCTTCCACCTTGTCGCACATGGGATACCGGTGGGATAAGGAGCGTGAATGCTTCTATATCTATATAAGCAAAACAAGGACAAGGATTTACAACTTTGATGAGCCGGCTGACAGATTTTCTATTGTTGAAGATCAAGATGATGAAGAAATGCAGGATGTAGATGAACCAGAAGTGCCTGAAGCTGCTGCCAATACCGGTTGGGGTGAGTGGGTGCCACAAAGGTGGTCTCCATCCCACTATGAACCTGCTCCACCACCTCCTCCTCACTTCTCTGCTGCTACCTCCACTTCTGTAAATGTCACAACCATGCTCCAGCAAATGCAGCTAGAAAATAGACAAAATCATGAGGAAGCAAGAGCTTGGCATGTTCAACAAGCTGAGTGGCATAACGAACATCGGGAGTGGCATGATGACCACACAAGGATGTATCAGAATCAGCACTCTTGGCACACTGACTTGATTAAGTGGCATCAAGTCTTTTATAATGAAATGACAGGTTTTATGGACGATTGTCGTGCAGATCCGGGTATTATGGACAGGTTTCGAAGCACTGAAGTTCAGGACCGATTCAGACAGTACTCTTTCATGGGACACAATCCTGATGAAATGCCTCCTCCTCCGCCTCCACCTAGCTTCAGAGATCCAAATCAAGATGACGAGGAGTCTTGTGGAGGCCACTTTCCCCATTAGCATTTCATTTCATATGCATTTCATTTCATGTTGCTTGAATTGTTGTTTCATTTTTCGAATATTCTGACTATATTTGTTTGGCTTATGTAATTTTCAATACTTTCCTAGTATTTCATTGCTTATTTCCGTTTGCTTGTTTATGGTTTCCTTGCCCTTTATTGGTCATTCTTTGTGAGTGATTTTATTCTTCTAAGCTTTCTTTCTTTGTGATTGTTAGCTTTGTTATCAATTTATGCTGCGGTTTGCTACTTTGTTCTTCTCTTTGTTGTTTCTTTCCTCTTTTTGATGTTGACAAAGGGGGAGAAGTATAGAAGATGTTGACATGACAGAATGGTATGCACAAACTCAGGGGGAGTATCACACATCAATTTGCCATCATCAAAAAGGGGGAGTTTGTGAGACAATCCTTTACTTTGGTTTTGTTTTTGTATGATTGCAAATTGCGCGTATGATTTGTTGTGCTTCATTCTACATGTGAATATGTGTGATTTTCATCTTAAAATGATTGTTAGAAACACTTTTTATAAGGTTTGAATCAATACATAACCTTTGGCATCGATCCATACGTGTCTGGTATCGATCCCTGCTTTATTGGAAATCAAAAGAATTAAATTTGTTCAGTAGGCATCGATCCATACGTGTCTGGTATCGATCCCTGATTTAATGGAAATTCTGTTTTTCAGTTCACCTTCAGTAGGGATCGATTCATGGATTTTGGGATCAATCCCTAACAGTTAAAAACTGTCTGGCATCGATCCATACGTGTCTGGCATCGATCCCTGATTTAATGGAAATTCTGTTTTTCAGTTCACCTTCAGTAGGGATCGATTCATAGATTTTGGGATCAATCCCTAACAGTTAAAAATTGTCAGGAATCGATCCATACGATGTTGGGATCGATCCCAAAGTCTGTTTTTCTGCATAATTTTAATTCTAACAGTTCTGTCTTGTTTAGTATAAATACAAAGTGGCAGGTATTGGCTTAACATGAATTCACAAGTGAAAATTGCAAAATACACAAGTCATAGAGGTCTTTGTAGCAGCAATTGATTGAGCATTCAGAAACCTGAAAGATACTTCGTCTTCATCATCTTCTCAATCTCTTCAATTCAAGAACAATTACACACAATCATTCTTGTTCTTCGGATTGAAGGATCAACGAGATAACGTTCAGTGGTACGATCAACGATCTAGCTGTGGAGTCAGTGGAACGATCAAGGATCTAGCTGGGTTGAAGAGTGAAGGGGGTTTCGAGGAAAAACCTACTGGTTTGTCCTTCAAGAACGGGACTGTTCTTGCGGGTTTGTTAGTCACGATTGCAGAACGGATTCAGCCGCAGCGTAGGGTTTGGAAACGGGGTTGTTTCGCAAACAGGTCGTGGAACCGGTGAATCGTTTGCAAGTCTTGCGGGGAATTCTTGATCCAGCTCTGATCAAGTCGAGGTTCTATACGAGAAGAAGAAGTTCTAGGGATTTAGAATTCTGTCTTGGTATTGTAACCTTTGTAAGAACGAATTCAGCAACTATTGATAAGAAAAGGTCTCAATTTCTTTTGAAATTGAGAGGGAGACGTACCCACACGCGAGGACGACAGTGGGGAACTTCCTTAACAAATCTCTGTGTATCGTATTCTATCTCTATCTCCCTTTACGTTTTCGTTAACTGTTTTGTGATACAAATTGGCGCAGTACGTTTTACGTGTCGTGATACAATAGTGGCAAGAAAACCTTTTATTGAAACATCACTATTGTTTATCATAGAACACATACACGCCAAGTGTTTGACAAAACGGTTTGTTGTGATTTACTCATTGGAATCAGAATTTGTGATAAGTGCATTTAGTGCGAGAAAATTCTGTGTTAACGTTTTCTATCAATCAATTCAAATCCAGCATCATACTTGCGTGTCTGGTCTTTTTGGTAGCGGTTCAGAATAGACGGAAGTCGATTCGGGACCAAAACTTTCCGCTATATTTCAAAAACTCTGTTAAGGTTTTTTTTAAAACCGTATTTTACAAGCGGTGATCTATTCACCCCCCCTCTCGATCACTAGCCACACCGTCTAACAATGGATTCTTCTGGAAGCTGCTTGTACCATGTCATGGCTCCCTTCCGGAGCATGGTCGGGAACAGGCGGCATTTGATGGCTCCTCGTACCCCTCTGTGGTCCAAAAGAGCATCTATGTTTTCTATTTGCTCGTCTGGGTCAGTGGTTCCATCGTAAGTCCCTAGAGACGGAGGCTTCTCTAGTCCTTTAGGGAGACGGGTGGCCAGGATCCTGCGGGACAACGGCCCGCGAGGCTCTTCGTCGCTGTCTGAACTTAGAGTTAATGGTGACCGTTGTCTGCGCTCGCGGCGGCAGTCTCTGCGAGGTGAGGGTGAACGTGGCCGGTCACGAGGTATGACCAGTGGATAATTCCTATCCTGCCTCATTCTCTTGTGTCTTGGTGGTGATCGATCCCGCGGGGAGATCTGGTCGCGCTTGCGAACGTGTTGTGATTCAGGCTCATGCCTCGATCTGTGGTCTTCCCCGCGCCTAGGTGGCAGGCTTCTTGATTTTCGGTGCTTACTCTTGGGAGGAGAGGATCTTGGAAGAGATGCTTCCTCGAGAGCTCCTATTCTTTCTCCTTGCTGCAAGATGAGGAGGTTTATGCGGTTGATAGCTTCCAAAAGAGCTGCAACGGCCAGGTCGACGCTGGGAGGGCCAGGAATCGATCGTTCACCCGACGGTGGCTGCTTGTCTCCTTGCCCAGCGGGAGGAGGAGTTGGAGATGCAGCAGCCCCGTCTCGGAGGAAACGGGGATCTGAAAGTAACGGAGATCTGCCGTCGACGTCCATCTTGTTGACGGGAACGAGAACCGTAACGTCTGCACTTTTTGCAGAGTTCTGAGCGGCCATATGTGGGCGGATCAAAGAAAGTATGTTTTGATCTTTTAGTTTTCGAGGAGGAAAGAAAGAAGGGGAGAATAAGGAGTTCCCACAGACGGCGCCACTGATCCAGAGTATTCGAACGGGTCCACGTAAGCTGGTCGTCAGATGGCAAGGTGCTCGGACGTTTGCTGGTCGTCAGAAGGCAAAGTGCTCGGAATGTTGATGAGGAAATGAGGGGGTGTACCTGCAAGGCACTCCGACGCTCAAGTAAGAAAGGGTCAGAGAAAAGGGGCAAGTACAAAGTGTATTCTTAGGGTGAAAATATGATATCTGACCCTCTCAAGCGAGAGGGTTTATATAGAGCCTCCAGCGCGTGGCCAACGGTCCTATTTTTGGGGCGAAATAACCGTTTTCCCCAAAGAATAGGTAACTGCCCAAACTAGCCGTTATGTCGGGCAGGGTGCCAGAAACTAGCCGTTATGTCGGGCATAGATGCAGTTCCGGGTACCTGTCCTTTGCTGTTCGGGCAGCGAGGAAACCGTGCGTAACGGGCGTAAAAGCTGGGGAGGAACGTTGCGTTCCTTGCCCGGTTGGAGGGGCAAACATGTCATTTTTGCCCCTCTGTGGATTGGGCTTAGGCAATTTGGGCCACTATGGAGCAGAGGAGGATTGGGCCAATTTTAGCCATTGGCCCAGTCCAGAACAATTTCTTTGCTGGAGGGAAAAATCCATTGGGAAGTGCCAAGATTAGCTGATGTAACAGCTTACTGGGAAGCTGGCAAAGGATATCACCAGGACAGGGTATTTCTGCATCCTGACTTGCATGATGATCACCATAATAAACAACAGCTCTTGTAATAGGTAATCTGCAAATCTTCTCTGCCCCAGATTACATGGTATGTTGGGAGAAAATATCAAGAGGATTTTACAGAAGAATCGGCATACAAAATGCCTCAATATCTTCAAACTCTTAGATTCATAAATCTTGGCGTAATTGCCCCAGATTAACTGCATTTGCACAACAAAGTCTTTGAACTTATTCTTCAGATTGGTTGATCTGTGAAAGAGATGCCCTAGACTGATTGACCTTTGAGAAATTTGTCAAATCTCGACCTGATTGCCCCTGATTAATGGTATTCGCGATATAAAGTCCTCTAGACTGTGGTAGAAATAACTGGCGATCAAACTTGCCCCTGTTAGTGGGTTGTTCTGTGAAGGAGATGTCCCTGACTAACTATTTTTTAGAGATTTGCCGAATCTCGACCTGACTGCCCCTGATTAACTGATAGGTAATCAAAAGGATTTTACAGAAGAATTGGTATACCAGATGCTCCAATATCCTCAAACTTTTGAAGAAAAATGAACCTCGACGTAACTGCCCCAGTTCAGCTGTATTCATAATACAAAGTACTCAGACTGCGGTAGAAACCACTGGAGAAACAAACCTGCCCCTGCTGATGGGTCACTGGAGTTCACACTTGTCATAAGATGACCTGGAGAAGACTTGCCACAATATTCTGACCTTGAAGAATTCTGGCGCTGATTCGATAGCTCTTGGAATGGTGGATTGGCAAATCCTTCCGCTTGGTTGCCCCTGACTGAGCTTCCTTTATCAAGTCGAATTCCCTAGCTGGCTGCATTTGTTGGGATTTCTTTGATATCGAATTGTTTTGCAAACAAGTATTGTTCATTAAAAATTGGCAATTTCAATGCAAAATTCATGCAAGCTTTGTGAAATCAAAGTTTTATTGATGAAACACACACGGTGGAGTAATTAAATCAAAAACAAAGTGGATCTAGTCATTGACAGAATGACAGATGAAGTGATCAATATGCACAAATAGCAAAGATCATTAGGAGTCAGGTTAATCAGCCTTGCCGTAGTATGCTTTCAAAACAACCTTACCTCAATTAGGTATTTTAAGGGTTGTAACATGGCTTGGTTCACGGTTTAAGAAACAAAGGATAAAGGCTCAAAGTTTATTTGTACCCACCCAATCTACGTGATGAACTCCAATCCTACTCTCAGTTAACTCAAGCTATACATTCAGGTTCCTATAGGCTAGGAATGAATTAATGATAGTTGGTGATGATTAAGACACCTGGGTAGTCATTACTCTCGTACAGCATTTGATTATCCTTTATTGCTGAAGTTTTGAGACCTCTTCTTGTCTTCACTGAGGTTTTGAGACCTCTTCTTGTCTTTGTTTAAGGTTATGAGATATTTTTCTTTTCTCGATTGTTGTACGAACCTTCTTGTATAAGGCAAAGTTTTGGGCTTCCCATCTTTCTTGGTTTTTGCCTTGAAAGGGACTCGGCTTATTCTTCGATTAAGGATTTCTTGACGATCCTTCCTTATTTGTCGCTTCGGGAACAACTTGTACAACGCTTATTCACTTGATTTGAGAGTGCTGACTGGTGTCTTGCATGAAGCGCTTGCGTTAGAATGCATAACCAAGTAAAATTGAGAACTACCCACCCCAAGGTTGAGATTTAAGGGTTTTTTGTGTTAGGAAAGAAAACTCATACTTCTGAGCTCAAAGGGTTAACGAGGGATTATCTTCCTTATTTCTCCAGTGTTTAGGGATTGAAACAATGCCTTACATCCTCGGCAAGGTTTAATCGAAAGCATACCACAGCTATTAGGGATGTAATGTTTTCGTCATCCTCCCCAATCTTTGCTTAAACAAACAGTTTGATGAGTGGGAAGAAACAAGATAAAGATATATTTTTTGTTTTTTCACGAACGTAAAAGTAAATGAGTGAAACGAATGGACTTAATCAAAAAGTGCACAAACATTTCATTAAATTTGCCAATTTAAAAGTACAACAAAGCTTATAAGCAAACACAAATTCAAAGTGCAAAGGAAATACATTTGAAAATACTAAAATGAACAAAACGCAACCAGTTTTGGCGAATCGATTTCAAAAGATTCCAGTTTCTGGGCCCAAGCACGGGAACACCTTCTCCACTAATCACTAGTTCCTTGTGATACAGAATCTTGAGACGCCTTGCAAGTGTTTTGCCTTTTGCATCAGAAATCAAGGCATTTGCATCTGACTCACCTTCTTGAGGTTTCAGCGTTTTTAGCAAGCTTAGCAGTTTTGTTTCAAACTCTTTGCATTCTTCAACGAGATGCCCCATTGTACCAGTGTGAAATTGGCATTCAATCTCCGGATGATCTTCTTCAAGGATCAGCTCTTTGTCATAGATCAGCCTTCGCACAATAGATTCTAAGGCTCGACAATCAACCAAGTCATGCCCTTCGGCTCCCTTATGGAATTCACAGGTCAGGTTTGGATTGTACCAAGGTCCTGGCATAGGGTTGAGAAGTTGAGGAGTTACCAACTTGTTCTGCATCAACAGCGGGAAGAGTTTGCTCAATGGCACTGGAATGGGCTGGCAGTTGACGGGGTACTTTCTCTTGTTATGGTCCGGAGAACCTCGAGAAGAAACAACTGTAGGAGGCTGAAACGCCCTTTTGGTAGATACCCAACAATCATGATATCCTGGTGTAAGACCAAGATCAGATACTGGCTGGTACGAAGTTCCCTCAAAGGTAGATACTCGGCATAGGAGAACCATAGGAGATGGCAAATGATTGTTGATTTGAATTCCTTGAGGTGTGAATGAGAACATATTGGAGTCAAGCAGAGCCTGAACCTTGTCTTTGAGCACTCTACAATCTTCAGTTGAATGCCTCTGTGCCCCAGCATGGTAGTCACAACGGGCGTCGGTGTCAAGGCTTGTCAGGTACGGGAGAGGCACTGGATTTATCTCCTCTGGTACTATCAATCCACCTTTGATTAAATCTGGTAAGAACTGACTGTATGGTATTGGCAATGGTGTGAAATTCCTCTTTGGCTTTCTAGGCCTTTGTCGAGCATGCTGACGCGGTTGACGATGATCTGACCCTTGATACTGAGGAGGTTCTTGAGTTGGAGGACCCACAAGAGGCGATGAACTGACAACCTCTCTGGGAGTGACAAGGGGAGCGTGCTCTTCTTTTTTCATCAGAGCTTGCAAAGTTTCCAGAACCCAATTCATCTGGCATCTGAGGATTCTGACTTCCTCCTTTAGGTCTTCCTGGTTCTTCAGAATTTCATTCATTGTTGCCATTGTCTTGAATAGGTGCTAGGTATCCTTCAGACATAGAGGAAGAGACTCAAGACCGAGAAATGCAAATGAGATGCGGATGCACATGAAATGTAATGCAAGCCAAGTGGTTTCGAGAAACTCAAAGGAAAGCTATAAAAAAAATTTGTGGAAAAACTGGGTTTTGTTTCAAAATCCATGATCTTTATTGGTTTTTACAAAGGAAAAGGCATCAGAGTTCCTTGAAACCGAAAGGCTGTTATGAATGGACGAATGTATGCACAAACACACACATACAGATATTCACAAATTCACATATATGTACAGGCAAACAAATGAGGGCCTAGGTTTGAAGATCACGAGCAGGGAGCCATGGTCTACCCATCCCAGAAGGTGTGTACTATGGGTTTTCATCTGCAGAACAGGGTTCTAAACAGTTCCCAGAGTCGGCAACCCATCTTTCGGATTTTAAGGATTTCCCAGATGACTTGGTAATCAATAAAATTCTCAAGAGGATCTCGTCTGAGTGTAGTATCGCGTGACAACCAATTCAGAAATAGACTCCATCATGGTCACCGCACTACATCCTAAAAGGCCAAGTGGGGTTTGGTAATTACGGTTCTCAATATCATGGGCTCCTAGGTTGAGAGTAGCACGTCTTCACGAACGGATTCGTTCAACATAACTAGACTCTCAAGAGGGCCTCAACTGAGTGATGGTGTCTCAATTCAACTTTTCAGGATTCGACTCCCTCAAAGCCTCCTTGAATACCATCGTCCTATCCTAATTGCACTCAAATTCGGGTATAGGATTTATCTCACCACTCAAGAACCAAGCCAACAAAAGAAGCTCAAGCATAGCATGTATATAGATATATACAGATATGTACATGTATAGCAATCAAACATAAATAACACAAGTAAAACAAGGTGGGCTTAACCCTAAAAAATAAATAGTCCCCAGTGGAGTCGCCATTTCTGTTGCGGTGAGAATCGGAAAACAAGCTATCAATTCACTTGCATCACACTTCTTTGAATTCACAACCGACTTTGATTTATCCAAAGGAAAGGTTCAAGATCGAGAAAAACCTAAAGGGGGAGATCTAAGGTTCGGGGTTGGTTATACTAAGGGAAGGTATTAGCACCCTTAATATCTGTAGTACTCTACAGGAACCTCTTGTTTAGTTTGTGTTATGTTAAGTTTGCTTGCTAAGATATCTGCTAAAAGGTAAAGACCTAAGAATATGTACACTAAGTTTGCTCGCCAAGACGTCGCATCTTGTGCCTACGTATCTGACTAAAGAATCAGAGCAACCGTAGTTCATCTAACTAAGGGTGAAAGAGGAACCATTGGCTATGGCCAAAGTTCTAAGGGGAAATGAGTATGAGCTCATTTAGAGTTTTAAGAAACTCTCTAAGTCTAAGTTATGATGGGAAAAGTGAGTTCTCATGATGATGAGAATCACATAGAGTTCAAAACTCTAACCTATTGCTAAGTTATGATTCCGTGGCTCTTATGAGGCCAGGAAAAGGGAAAGGCTCTTATGAGGCCTAGGTGGGGTGATTTGTTTATTGACTTATGAGTCAACTGAGGGGAACTTTCCTTTGGAATAGGGATGTGTCAAATGAAACAGGCAACCACAAACATAACAGGAAATATGTACAGGTCTCACCAAGGAGAGAAATGAAGAGTTAGTATTCAAAGAGATTAAAAATTGAAATGGAGTAGAAATAGTCTCGTCTTCATCATGATTTAATCGAGAAATCGATAATCAATGATTCTTGACTTTCATCGACTAAAAAGTGAACGAAACTGAAATAAAGAGAAAGCGGTCTCATATTGATCACAGTTTTGTCGATTCAATGAAATCGACCAAACCATGAAGTTTGTTATTTCATCGACCCAAAGTAAAGAAAATGGAATCGAAATGAAAAATAAAGTTGGTCTCGTCTTAATCAAGATTTAAATCGATAAATCGATAGTCTTATATTTTTGACTTTCATTGACCAATAAAGATAAATAAAAATGTGGTCTCATATTTATCAAGACTTTATTGATTTGAAAGAATCAAAGTCAAGATTTGTGTAATGTCATCGGCCAAAATAATGAAAGATGGAATTAAAGTGAAAATAAAGGTGGTCTCGTCTAAATCAAGATTTAATCGAGAAATCGATAATCTTAGATTTTTAACTTTCATTGACCAACCAAACAAGAAAAATATGGCCTCATATAATCAAAATTTATTGATTTGCAAAAATCAACAAAATTATGATGTTTTTATGTCATTGGCCAAAATAAAGAAAAATGGAACCGAAATAAAAATAAAGTCGGTCTCGTCTACATCAAGATTTAATTGAGAAATCGATAATCTTTTGACGAGACCATCATTGACTAATGAAAATAAACAAGAGTGTGGCCTCATATTTATCAAGACTTCTAGTCATTTTGAATAAATCAACCAAGTCATGATTTTGTAATATCATTGGCCCAAAATAAAGAAAATGAAATAAAAATAAGGTTGATCTCGTCTTAATCAAGATTTAAATTGATAAATCGATAATCTTAGATTTTTGACTTTCATCGACCAACAAAAATAAGGAAATGAGCCTCATACATATCAAGACCTTTAGTCATTTTTAATAAATCAACCAAGTCATGATTTTTGTAATATCATTGGCTAAAAGTAAAGAAAATGGGATTGAAATGAATAATAAAGTCGGTCTAGTATTTAATCAAGATTTATATCGGTAAATCGATAATCTCGATATTTAACTTTCATTGACCAACAAAATAAAAATAAAATGGCCTCATACTAATCAAAACTTATTGATTTGAAGTAGCCAACAAAGTTAAGATTTGTTTTTTATATCATTGACCAAAATAAAGAAACAAAATTAAGATCAAAAGAACATTGAGATAACTAGGTTAAGGGTTTACAAAAATATTAGAAAACAACATTTTTCTTTTAAAAAAAAAGGAACAAAAAATAAAATGATAAGAAAAAAACTTGAAATAAAGTAGAGGGGGTGCGCTGGAAATGGGGATGTTGGAAAACAGTCTGTCACATGGGCGGATGAGTCCAACAATATGAAAAAATTTAAAAACAAAGACTGGGGGTGTTGGAGATCTATGGTCGTGCATATACCATGAACACGGGCTCAACAAAGCCCATTAACTCAAACCCTCCTTCTAAAAAAACAAAAAGAAAAAAGCAACAGAACTTTCAGCATAACAACCTAAATGGATGCCACGGCTGAAGGCACAAACACCATCGTCCCTAACAAAGACGCGATCATGAATGATGAAGGAGAAACACCAATCGCGACCTTCCCTCGTTTTCGTTCAGATTCATTTTAAGGTTTGTGCTCGTGGCTCACTCTTCTCCCCTCTCCGATTTGGATTTCATTTCGGTTCCGTTCACAAAAGGTTTGGGTCTCAACTTTAATCTTTCCTCATCTCACTTCTTCTTCTTTTCGCTTCTGATTTGGTTCTGAATTTGGGTTTAGGTTTGATGATTTGGGGTTTTGTAGTTGTTTCGGTTATGTGGGTTTGATGAAGAAGGAAGAGTTGGTGTTTGAAAAGAATAGGTTTTAGTTTTATGAGAGGGTATTGTTTAGGATACAGAGGTTAGTGAAAGAGGAAGACAAACGGGACCGGTCATGAATTTTGTGGCTTAAGGTTTATAAAGGTTGAAGGCGGAGGGACGGTTAGAAGATTCAGAAAGGAGGAAGATTATTATGAAAGTTGTGAAGAAGATGACTGGTTGTGTAGCTGTGGGTTGTGGTTCGTCTAAGGAAAAGATGATGGTGTTTTCAATGGTGGCGAGGTTTATCTGTCGATTTGAGGTTTCCTGAATTGGTTTATGGGTGATGTGAAGTGGTGTGGCCGATTGTTTTCACGTTGTGGACATGTTTAATAGAAGATGCCTATTGATACGTCTTGGCTCCGGAATATTTGAAGGCTTTGTGGTTTTGGTGCGGTGGTGTAGTCGCTTTACATCGCAGGTTGGATAGTGAAAACACATTGTTGAACAGGCTGGAAATCATACAAGCCTTAGTGTGCAGATCAAAGTTTTTTCATTTTGGTATAAGTCTTTGTCCTGGTATTGCAGATACATGGTTCAGAAATTTGGTGGCATCTTGGACATTAATCTCACGGTGTTGACATTTTGACCAAGGGAATCCTTCCTTTTATTTTTGTTTTTTTTTTGTAACCTTGATTGTAAAAGAAAAACCTTAATGGGCCTTGCAAGAGGATGGGCCCTTGATTCCTTGTATTGAAACTCTTGATAAACTTGTATGAAATTGTTTTGTAACCCTTTTAGAATTTTCTTGTAATAAAATTTTGCACTTTTCTTGATTAATTATTATGACCATTAAACTTGAATTTCTAACACTTGATATGAAAGTCTTACAAACCAAATTCCACACCCTTCTTGAACTTTTCACTTGAATTGAACTTGAATGGTTTTGGACCAAAATGGGAAAATTAAATGAAATTGGAATGAAAGAAATTGAAGAATTAAAAGAAAATTATTTGGAAATGGTTTAAGAAAAATGGAAAATAAATTGAATAAAGATGATGGAAATGGGCAAATGAAATTTGAAAAAAAAAAGGAGATGGATTAGAATTGAAAATGGATATGAAATCAAAAATGGAATATGGATGGGTTTAATGGCTTAAAGTGAAATGGATAAAAATGGATTGGATATCAAAATGGATAACTGGAATGAAATGAATTAGATTATGAAAAATTGGATGAGGTTTAGAATGAGAATGGGATTGGAAAATGGATAAAGCGGTTAAGGGAATGGATAAGCACCTCCACGCTTGAACAACACCTAAACCTTGACAACTGCACTTGACTGCCACAAATCCTGAACTACACGACCTAACTCTTGCACACAACTTGAAATGTACCAACTGCTCTGACCTCTTTGATAGCTCTGCAACCTCAATTGAACTGAAACAGTATTGCACACACCATGAACTAGCTAGCCTTAGGAGACTCAACTGAACAATGTTTGTCAATCATAAACTTCAGGGGTGAGAAACCCTAATCCTCGTGCCTTGAGTGCACACTTATGAAACAAATGACTTGATGAGAACCAAAAATCTGATTCAGAATCTTTGCCATAGCTTGATAACCTGATACTGATACAAACCACTTGTTTGACCAAGATTAGGTCAAACTTCCACTGAATCTCAAACCATGCCACACAAACCCTTGTCCTGACGACCTTGCTTGGTCTTTGAGGAAGAACTTGTGATAAAGACAAATCATTAGATTATTGAGGAGAGGAGGTCTCTTAGGAGTATGAGAACTTGATTGGTTAGTGATCTATTCAAAATCTTGATTGATCAACCCTTGAAGCCTCTTGAATGTAGGAAAGATCAATTGGTTGATGAACAAATCAAATCTTGACTTAATAGGGCTAAATTCTTCAGTGATTCCTCAGGTTAAAACCCTAATTCCACCTTTTGGTCTGGTGATCTTCTGTTGACTTGACTTGATTCAAAGTCTTGAGATCCTGGTCCCAAACAACTGGTGAATCTTTGTGATGATTATATGGATCCACAGAATACCTTAGGAGGCCTTGAATCTCTCTGTGTAAACCCTAATTTCAGACATAAGAGAAACAAACTGCAAAATGTGGGTTAGTTAAACAATGCACAGATGATTGAACCTATATGTCAATGCAAGATGTTATGACATCTAAGGGGTCAAAATTTGGGGTACAACACAATCAAGACCACCAAACAACACTTAATAAGGCTTTATGTAATGTACTTATAATGTGGACACATTCTTGATTTTCAAATAGAAATTATTTAGTTGTATAGTTTCTTTTAAATTCGACAATAAATTTAATTTTCATATATTATGTGCCTTAGTTTTATAAAATCAAATTAAAATATTGGTAAAGGAAATGGGTTGAAGACTGAGATGACAATTTTAGAGCCTACAATTCAGCTTTTACATGTCATACGACAGAATTTAATAACTAATAGATATACATATGCATGTGACATTCTTGATATTACTATTAATACTTAATTTAGCCCTGAAATAGTGGATGGATATTCTTCTCAGCATTGTTATGTCTTATTGTTATTTGGAAGATTCTCTTCCTGATGCTTTTAGTTCTTTGGAATGTCAATATCCTAATGTGATTCAAATCAATTCTGATATTATTGTGTTTATTTGGTGTTTCAGAAACAACAACAACAACATCTATTGATTGATTTATAGCCAACAATAATTCTTCAGGATCAAAGTGCCCATCTGAAGAGAATCTCCTGCAATGTTTGAGATATTTAGCATATGCATAACTTTCTGCACTTCAAGGATCCACAAAGACAAGGATATCCTTCTACATCAACAAATTCATAGTGATAACTATATGTCAATTCTTCACCCAAAACAATCTATCATCCAGAAATTAACAAAGTCAAATCTAATTCATTTTGGTGTCAAGTATTCATAACCAAGCAGTAATTTCTAACAATACTGAAATTTTTCATTCATATAAAGAATAGAGTACTCACATCTCTTTTGCATAAAGACCAATATCATATGCATGCTCACAATTCATGTTTTCTATAAAAACTTGGTAACTTGCAAGATTCGGTGAACAACTGCATGACTTCACCCCTCAGTTTCACCAATTTCAGTTCATCTGTAAAGTTTATAAATCAAATTAATACATGAGTACAACATAAATTACATTCCAAAAAATGGACATTGGTAATATGCAGTGTTTTTTAATTAAAATTTGACGATTATTTATTAGGAAACATTGGTAATCCCATTTTTATTGGAACCATGCTCATGTCAAATTCTGCGTACCTTGATATCCTGAGCAGTCATAATGTTTGTTGCACTGATATTGTTGGCTAATAAATGTGTCCATATCAAATTATAAGCAAATCATAAAAATAGAAGATAAGGCTGCCTCGCAATAATCAGAAAGCGACAATTTTCTATCACGGGAATCATTCATATCATTACATATGTGCTCCACGTCAATCTAAGGGGAAAATGAAGTTATGATCATGACAGCGATTAACTTAACCTGTAGAAGTTATGAGATAGTGAGACTTTTTGGTGAATTTTAGCTAAATGCCAAAGGAAATCTATAACGGTGTATGTATAATAATTGTATGTATAATAGCGGATATGAGGTACATGGCGGAGTGCTTCAGAAAACCTAACATATGTAACAGCACCAACACAGTTGTTGCCCTTCAAAAAGGTAAATGCTTTAACAAAATCAGCACAGTTGTCGCCTTTCAAAAAGGTAAATGCGTCATCTTCACACAATAATACCTTCCGAAGCTAGAACTAAAATCCAGACGAAAAAGAGGTAAAAAAAGAAGAAAAATTAAACAAAGAAATAGCATATGTATATCAAAGTAAAAGACAGTATGAAAAACAAACACACCTAAGAAAAATAATTCATGCATAGTGCCTCCAATTTGTTTTGTTAGTCGCTATAAAAAATATCAATTTGTCAAGAAGAAGCTTCATCATAATTGAGTGGCTGCATTTGAGAAAACTCATTAGGTATATTATTACTCACCTTGGCAACCTCTCTTAATTATCTAACCAACTAATAGTAGTTGAGTCCAGCATTTGCTGCATTGGTGGAAGTGACAACAGATTCAGCAGTGGCATCATTGGAATTAGGATGAAAATTTTGGACGAGGTTGTGATGATAATATGTTGTGTTTGAATCACATGGAATTTTGTACATGATTAAAGGCATTGGCTGTTGTTGATGATGATGAATGGCTGAGAAATTGATGTTGTTGTTATTGCTGTTAATGGTGTTAACATCATAATTTGAATAATTTAGTTGTTGCATCAATTAAAATTACAAACCTAGTAACACCCCTATAGGTGGAAGCTCCTCTTGTAAAGCCATTACACTTCCTGCAAAAACATATATTCAATTTTTAGTAGCTGAATGTAAAATGTGATACAATTTTAATTGCCTAACTCAAACTAACCTTCGCAATGATGCAATGAATTCTTGGTTTGTTACAACTTTCATCTCTTCCAATTCCTTCACATAATTTGTAACCTGAGAGACAAGAAAATAACAATATGTAAGATAAGTCATGAAAGGTATAATGCTGATACATGCACAATCTTATTATATGAATAGTAAGAGTAGTTGGGTCATATGAGAGAGTGTCTGCAATGTGGTGTGAGCATGTAGCGACAGGTTTGTTAGCAATCGCTTGTGAACTTTTCATAACTTTTACTTTTCCACAAAATCGTCTGATTATAAAAAATAGACTAATGTTAACCAATATAAGAAACACCTTAAATTCAAAAGTGAATTTACATCCATATTGTGTTATTTTCCTCAAATATATCCCTATTTTCTGTAACAAACATCCCAACAAACATAAAAACGACTATTAGTGATAGTTCACTCAAGAAAAAATACAAAATTGTACCTCAATAATCTTCAACTTTAGAAAATCTCTTCTACCAGCTTCCTCTTGCAACTTTAATTCCTCTTGCTTCTAACATTCTCCGGTGAACCCATAAAATCAAAAAGCCTAACTTGAACCCACAAAATTCTACAACAACAACAACAAAACCAGTTAAAACCCTAACAATCGATATTGCATATGGATATTTTTCGCCTAAAATCATACAACAATAGCTGGAGAATATTGGGTTTCAGTACCAACATAAATTTTGTATCAAAAACATTGACTTACCCGTCGAAACTCGATTCAATTCTTCCTGAAAGAACAACAACAAAAACTCAGATACGAAAATATATCTCTATTTTCTGTAACAAACATCCCAAAAAACACAAAATCGACTATTAGCGATAGTTTACTCAGGAAAAAATGCAAAATTTTACCTCAATAATCTTTAACTTTAGAGAATCTCTTCTATCAGCTTCCTCTTCCAGCCGTAATTCCTCTTTCAGCTTCCGACATTCTCTGGTGAACCCATAAAATCAAAAAACCTAACCCAAACCCACAAAATCCTACAACAAAAACAAAACCAGTCAAAACCTTAACAATCAATATTAGATATGGGTATTTTTCCCCTAATCTTAAAAAAGCCGAAGGAGGAAGAAAAAGACGGAGAAAGAAGAAGAAAATGGAGAATACGAAGAAGAAGAGAGAGAGTGAGAGAAAGATTTTTGAATTCAAAATATGTGGATTACAAAATATAAGTGTGCTTAAGAATGTGACACGTGTACAAAAGGGTAAAATGATATTTATGGTGGTATTAGATTTTCTTATATGGTAGATTTTTTAAATCAAAGAAACAAATTATTAAATGATGAAAACATTAATATAGGCTTAGGTCAAAAAAAAATCCCCAATTCACACCATCGACCTTCAGAAGGCAAAAAACCTTAATCCGCCATTGAAACTTTTCCTTCATTACAAGCGAAAATTCCATAATCCCTCAATCACAACCCTAATCCAAAGCATTCAATTGTGCACTTCGAAGTTGTGTAGTTGTGTTTCAGAGGTGTTTGGTTTGACGAAGATGACGAACCCAGCAAGTCAAAAGAGAGAGAAATGAAGGAGTCAAATATTGTGTAAGGTACGTATCGATGTCCTTGTGGTAATGTTTGTTTGGTACAGTTAATGTATTCTTTTGGTCCCTTGTGTCAGATTATGTTTTGTATTAATTATGTAATCTTGTGGTCCCTAAGTTAATTTATTATTGTCGTGTTTGTGGTTCTGTATGTTTAGTATTGTTTATGTAATCTTGTGGTCCCTGGTGCGACTTTATGCTTGTTTGATTCTAGTTTTGTCAATTTTCTCTCAGGCCAGCTAAGACTGATAAGATTAGGTTGAGAATACATCATAGGAGAAAATTAGTTGAAACACCTGTTAAGTGGTATGTAAATGGGGAAGTTACTAAGATGAATTGGAGTTGGGATGCTGATTATATGTCGTACATAGAATTAGATGATATGATTAAGAGTGAGGTTGACGTAAATATCAAGTGCTTGTGGTTTTGGAACCCTGCATATAGCTTTTCCCATGGTCTTAGACCCTTGAACAATAATAAGGATGTACTGTAGTTTTCAAAAGATGTTGTAGGATATGATGTAATGGATGTGTATGTGGAGCATAGTGTAGGGATACCTGAGATTATTGATGATAGTGAAGTCAATGTTAACATGGAGGATGATGGTGCAGATGATGTACAATGTACATGGTTTAAGAGTGCAGATGTTTATAAGGATGATGTTGGAGTAGGTGTTAACCTTGAGGCTGATTGTGAAGATGTTGTGCATAATAACAATGATGAAGTTGTAGGAGATAATGATGTTGTGCATGATAAGAGTGATGAAGCTGCAGGAAATACTAATGTTGATGATTCTGGAGCAGACATCATGGATGATGATTCTTTTGCAAGTGTGATTAGTTTTGAGGATAGTGAGTTCCATTTTAGTGAAGACTCATATGTGAGTGAGATGAACTGAACTAAGGTTCTTCCCCAAGAGAGATTAGGTGAGGTTGTTAGCTACCAAAAGAATGTAGATTAGGCTGAGATGGTCCATGATGAAAGTGAAGACTCAGAACATTTATGTACACCCCCAGGAAGTGATGATGATGAGGGACTGAAGTTTCCTACATGTAAATCTGGTGAGCGGATGAAATTTTAACTAGGCATGATGTTTACTAACAAAGAAGTCATTAGGGATGCAATTAAGGACTATGGGATATAAAATCAGAAGAATGTATTCATTAAGAAAAATGATTCCAAAAGGGTTGTGGTGAAATGCAGTGATGGATGTAAGTTCTATATGAGATTTAGTAAAAGAATTGGTAACCAATTTTGGCAAGTTGTGAGTTTGATTGAAGAACATACATGTCACAGGACTACTAACAATAGAAGTGCAAAGACCAAGTGGCTTGCCAAAAGGTTTGCCAACATTCTTAGACATAGTCCCCATATGAAACCAGTAGGCCTCATAGCTGAAGCAATTGAGAAATAGGGAGAAACTATCCCAAGACCAGGCATATATGGCCAAAAGGAAAGCAATAGAGTTGCTTCAAGGGATGGTATTGAGCAATTCTCTCATTTGAGATCTTATGGACAATAGATATTGAAATCAAACCCTAATAGTATTATTGTAATACAATGTGGTGATAGTAATGGCAACCGTTTATTTGAAAGAATTTATGTGTGTTTAGAAGCTTGCAAGACAGGTTTTGCAAAGACATGTAGGCCACTAATTGGGTTAGATGCATGCTTCTTAAAAGGAGATTATGGTTGACAGTTAATGACAACAATAGGGAGGGATGGAAATAACCAGATTTTTCCAATAGCATGTGCTATAGTAGAACTGAAACAAAAGAATTATGACAATGGTTTTTAGACCTTCTTCTACATGATTTGGAAGGTTACAATGAAAGGTCTTATTCATTTACATCAGATCAACAAAAGGTAATTTTTTACACATACATTTGATTTTAAACTTACATTTTTATAATTTGTCACTTGTTTTTATACTTACATTTTTATCAATTGTCATTTGATTTTACACTTACAGGGACTTGTTCCAACTGTTCAAGGCATTAGTGCCAATGTGGAGTGTAGATTGTGTGTTAAGCATTTGTATGGCAACTGAAAGAAGAGACGCCCTATGTTGGAATTCAAGGAGGTGATTTGAGTAACTGGTAGGGCAACAACAGTTCCTGCTTGGAAAAAGGCAATGCTGAAAATGAAGGCAATGAAAGAAGAGGCATGGAAAGATATGATGAAAGTCCCTGTTAGCCATTGGAGTAGATCACACTTCGGCACTTATTCAAAGTGTGGTTTATAGGTCAACAACATGTGTGAAGCATTCAATAGGGTAATTCTGGAGCATAGGGAGAAGCCTATTATCACTGTATTGGAAGACATCAAACATTATATCACCAAGAGGATTGCAAGTCAGAAGGAATTGCTACAGGGCTACACAGGATCCATATGCCCTAAACTTTAGTTGGTACTGGATAAAAATAAGAAGCAAGCACAAGGGTGGAGTCCTACATGGCATGGTGATGATGACATATCCATATTTGGTGTCAACAATGGCATTGATTCTTATTGTGTTGATTTGAAGAGGGAAACTTGCTCATGTAGGAAGTGGGAATTGAGTGGTATACCTTGCTGCCATGTAATTGCATGCATATGGAACATTAAGAAACAGCCTGAGGATTATGTTGCTGCATATTATAGGTTTGACTTATGTACTATATTTATTTACTTATTATGTTGAATATTATTATATGAATTATTGACTGTTATGGTTGGATTCTGTTTTAAATAGGAAATCAACATTTATGGAAACTTACTCCCACAGTGTGTTTCCAACCAATGGACCATAATTGTGGCCTGTAGCTGATTAGAGTAAAGTGGCACCACAAGTTATGAGAAGAGCTATTGGAAGGCCAAAAAATAGAGAAACAAAATAAATGATGAACCTAGAACTCCCCCACATACTTCCAAGGAGGTTTTCAACTGTCACATGTGCAAAATATGGTGCTATGAGGCATAACAAGAGGAGCTGTAAGGGAAAGAGGGCTGCAGATAGGGCTATTCCAAAGGGTGGGAATAAACCAAAGAAGGCTAAGAAAGTGAATTCTAAGAAAGTGAAGGCTAAGTCTAAATAAAAACAAACAGAAATTGGTCAAAGTTCACAAGCTCCTCAACCAACTCAAGAGTAGTGTACTCTAGGTTTAAATTGTTGCATATGGTTATCTTTTGAGTAGTAATGTACTCTAGGTTTCTTTTTTACTCAAGTTGTGTCTTGAGTGTTATTTTGGTTTATAGTTAAACAATGTTACTGTTAAACAATGTTATTTTAGTGTAATGCAGACAAATATATAAGTATGTTAATGGAATGCCCTTTGCTTATTATTCTGTCACTGTGTATAAGGCATTGTTCTGTCATATTGTTGCAGACTACTATAAGCCATTGTGTATATAAGGCATTGTTATAGGTCCACTGTTATAAGCCATTGTTAATATAGATTAATACAAGCCATTATTATAGGTCATTGTTATAAGCCATTGTTAACATAGATTAATACAAGCCATTACATTGCATTATTATAGGTCTACTGTTATAAGTCATTGTTAACATAGATTAATACAAGCCATTACATTGCATTATTACAGGTCCACTGTTATAAACCATTGTTAACATAGATTAATACAAGTCATTGTTATGTCAAAATTACACGCCAATGTCCAGCTAATTATGTCAAATTATAAGCCATTGTTATAGGTCATTGTTATGTCAAAATTACAAGTCCATAACATGAATAGAATAACATGAATACCATAACATTAAATTTCAACCATTACATCATTACATCATCACATCAATCCTTGGTTACAATCTAAGGTAACCAATACACCATTACATCATTACATCAGTTAACATACAAACTGAATCAACTATATCCTATTTCATCATTGTTGTTCCAATAAATGCAAAGAACGTTACATAGAACAAAATCTAGGTAATCTTCAATTGTTCCTTCAGGATCTTCACCTTCATCTTCAATTCATCCTCCTTTGCTTTGTGGGTGTTAACCATCTCCTTTTTCTCATTCAAGTTCTTTAACTGTGAAGAAATTATCTCTTTCTCCCTAGGATTTATTTCCTCATCCAAACAAGCAAAGTGAGTGCATTTTTTTGTATCCTTGGATCTTATACATCCCACAACCATAGAAACGTCGACCTGGGTTCGCATCCGTCCATGCCGTCATCAACAGAGCGTCAAGACCACACTTGCATACGTACCTCAAACGACTTGAGGACCTGCTTCCTTGGCTACAACCAGACTGCTGAGACATTTTAATAGATGGATTTGATGTTGACTTAAAGTAACGGAGTGACGAAGACGAAGCATAGTAGCACGAAGAAGAAGAAGACGATGAAAAACAACGGAAAAGGGAAAGACGAAGACAAACTTGGCAATGCTGATGATTTTTATAACTAATATCCAATTATAATAATGTTATTTTTAATAAAAATATGATTTAGGTATTTTATAAATTTAATTATTCAATTTTATATTAAAATAATAACATTTGGTGACATGAAATATGATCAGTGGTTTTCATACGTTATTTCACTGTTTGTTTTAGTTAATATTTTCTGATTGTTTATTTGTTTTATATCTCTTTTACCGCATTTTATGCCTTGGTTGTGTTCTTTAGTGTTTTCAGGTTCATATAAACATTCAAGAGGAATCAGAGCGAAAAAAACGAGAAAAATCGCAAGATTCGGAATGAAATTGGAATGAAGACAGAGGCCCGACACGGCCACCCGTGTCACCTGACACGGGTCGTGTCAGAAAGAAGCCAAAAGAACGAAATTTTGAAGAAAAACAGTGGGCTGACACGGATGCCCGTGTCACCTGACACTGCCCGTGTCAGCAAGTCTGGAACTAAAGAATTTTTTTATCAAAATAATAGAGAGCCAACACGGTCGCCCGTGTCAGCTGACACGGCCTATGTTGGCTTGGACGCTTCATCTTCTTATTTTCTTGGATTTTTTACCTTTGTGTTCCATGAGGGTATTTTGGGCATTTCCCCATTAATGTATTGGACCTGAGAGTATTTTAGACACTTTCTGAGAAGGAGAAAAGGGACTTTTGGGGATTGTACGAAGGATTTTACGTGAAAGTTGAATGCTGTCAAGTGATCGGGAGAAGGAAGATTTTTCATGAGCCATCGCGATTGAAGATCAAATTCCTCCGTAATTCTTGTAATGTTTATCTACTATTTTGTAATTTCTTTTAGTACTATGAGAAGCTAAACCCCCCAATGCTAAGGGGTGTCCCTGAATTGCATTGTAATGACTTGAATTTTCATTGTTCTATGAGATATTACTTTTTCCCTCAATCTTTTGTTATGCAATGTTTTTAACGCTTTTTGATCGGACAAATTGAAATTGATTTACGGTTAAGGTTTAGGTCGGACCAACCAACCTAACGCTTTTGCATAATAATATTACAGTAGATATTGCCTAGGAATGGGGATACCCTGTAATAATAGAATTATTCTTGATCAAATATAATGCTTATGATTCTTTCTTGACTGCTAAGGAATTAGGGTAAAGATAGAGTCTCAAAGGTTTTTCTGCTAAGGAATTAGGGAAATATAACCTTAAGAATCGGTAAGGTTTGTTTAGAGTAATTTTTCATCGAATAAGGATTTAGAGTTTTTGCAGCGCAATTCATACACTTCCTTTAGCATGCTTCTCATATCTGTTTTAAGTCAAGTTTATAATTTTGTTCATTTTATTATTCTTAGTTATAATTTTTAAACAATCAAAACCCAAGGAACTTTTGTTTAATTGAATTAGCATCTGCACTTACAATCACGCGCAATCCTCGAGATCGATTCTGGGGATAACCCCTATAATTACTACATCGTAAAAATAGTACACTTGCTATTTTAACGATCTAGTTTTTGGCGCCGTTGCCGGGGACTGCCAAATTATAAGTCTTTGTGTTAATTCATTTGAAATTTTGTTGCTCTGCAGCTAAAATTTTTAATTTTATTTTTTTGCTATTTTTTTATTTATTGTTTATTATTACTAATAATTTTCTAACCTGTGTATGCGAGGTAAGGCCTCAGCTGTATTTTCTTTTGCCGCAGAACCAGATAGATCACTGCACGCTAGACGCCGTCAAGCTAAGCAAGAAGAACTGGCAGCGCCAGGCTCACAACTGATTATTTTTTAGCAAGAAAAAAAAGAAGCAGCTTCAGTCCACTTCGAGCACACAAATTCCGGCACAGGCTCAGAGCCGAAAACAGTTATTGTGGCTGACGATCCACCAGCAGAAAGACTTCTGGTGACTATGGAAGAGCGAATGCTCCAACAGTGCAGTTGACAATCGTAAATCAACCAGTTACTGTCGCGCAATTCCAGCTGCACCCGTCCACTATTCGACAGCTTCAGAGTAGACCTTTTTCAGGAAAGATTAATGAAGATGCAAATAAGCATCTACAAAGGTTTCTTACTATGAGCACGTCATTAAAGATTGAGGGACATTCTGAAAAATTGAAGAAGCTGGTTATGTTTCCGTTTACATTAGCCGATGAAGCTGAAGCGTGGTTTTACTCATTACCTGTTGGGAGTATTACCACTTGGCAAGAGATGGAAACGAAATTTGTGAATGAATATTTCCCTGCTTCTGTGTACATCCGAAGCGGTATGACATAGTTAACTTTAAATAGAAAGAAGGGGAGTCACTTGGAGATGCGTATAGGAGGTTCAAGAGGTGTTTGGTTGCGTTCCCCACTCACAATATGGACGCGACTGAATAAATGCAGAAATTTGTGAATGGTCTCAAGATGAAGACTAAGCAACTCATCGATACAGCTGCCGGTGGCTCAACCAACATCGCAACAGGCACTGGTATCAAAAAAATAATTGAGGTTATTGCAGCGAATGAGCACCTGGAGTTGTATGATCGCAGTGTTAGCCAACTGGAAAAGATGATTGATTTGAAGCTTACTGAGCAAGTGGTAAAAATGGAAGACCAGATTGCAGCTGAGGTAGAAAGAAGGATAAAAAAGATGAATCTTGATACTCAAACTATGGTACAAGTTCAACCAGTTCAGGCAGTTAATTGTGAGATCTGTGGGGGACCGCATTTTGCTATGCATTGTATTGCTACTGCGCAACAAGTGGAACACCTACAATCTTGGATGGAGGAATCATCCAAATTTCTCTTGGAAAGATCAACAAGGGAATGTTCCAAAGCATAGGTCCACTCCACCTCCGAACCAACCGCAGCAACAACAGTACCGTCCTCAACAACAACACCCTCAGCAGCCGTATCCACAACAATTTCAGCAACACCTTCAGCAGCCGTATCCACAACAATTTCAGCAACAATTTCAACATCACCCACAACAATTTCAACAGCAAGCACCAAGAAAAGCTGATTGGGAGATTGCCATTGAAAAGATGGTCGCTCAAAGCTCTCAATTCCAAGAAGAGACAAGGAACAATATCAGAAATGCTACCGCATCAATCAAAAACCTTGAAGTTCAAATGGGGCAAATAGCACAACAAGT
Source organism: Lathyrus tuberosus (assembly GCA_022829125.1). Taxonomy (NCBI): domain Eukaryota; kingdom Viridiplantae; phylum Streptophyta; class Magnoliopsida; order Fabales; family Fabaceae; genus Lathyrus; species Lathyrus tuberosus. The sequence continues at coordinate 1,274,322 of JALAZF010000852.1, read as the reverse complement.
GGGAACTCCTCAAACACCAGGTGTGTTTCCGAGCACAACGGTGACTAATCCTAAATAGCACAATAATGTGAGTGCTGTGACCACCCAAAGCAATAAAACTCAAGATGTCACGGAAGAAGAGTTAGAAAGTGAAGAGCCATTTATTGAAGTGGATCTTGAGATCAAGGAAAATGAAGTGGTAAATGAAGAGGTGGTAGTGCCCAAACCGGTTTCTAAAGAAAAAATAAGTGAGCCAAAACCGGTCATCAAACTTCCATATCCACAAAGAAATAAGAAGAAGGGGCATCAAGAGAAGAACTTTGAAAAATTCCTAGAGATGTTCAAAAAGCTTGAAGTCAACATCCCATTCTTAGAGGCACTTGAGAAAATGCCCACTTATGCCAAGTTTATGAAGGACATCATATCAAAGAAGCGAACCGTCGAGACTGACCCGATTATTCTAACCGAAACTTGTAGTGCTATTATGCAGGTTATGAAGATTCTGGTTAAAAAGAAAGATAGAGGTTCTGTTACTATTCCTTGCACCATTGGGGATATATCATTCAAGAAAGCTCTTATTGATTTGAGGGCAAGTGTGAGCCTAATGTCGTTGTCCATTTACCGAAAATTGGGTATCGGAACGGTGCAAGATACTAGGATGACACTCTAGTTTGCGGATCATTCAGTTAAAAGATCTTATAGGCTAGCTGAAGATGTGTTGGTGACGATCGGTGAATTTGTCTTTCCAGTTGACTTTGAGATCATGGATACTCCAGAAGATGAAGAAACCCCTATCATCCTCGGACGACCTTTCCTGCTCACTAGTCGGTGCAATTTCGATATTGAAAAAGGAAAGGTGAATTTTAAATCTTTCGATGAGGAAATCACTTTAAAAGTCATGGATATCAAGAAGCGAAATGAAGGTAAGGGTAAGGAAGCTTCACTTGGAATGATCGAAATTGTGGGAAAAAACATAAGTACGAAACCCCCTCTAAAAAAATTCGCAGGCATCATCTCTAAGGTTGAAGTCTCTCGAGCATATAGTGCACATGTCAACACTGTAACATCCATTCGTGAAATCAAGAAAAGAAAGAAAAAGAAACATCGAAGGAAGGATAAGGAAGTTGGAGTTGACTTGAGGCAAGAAGTAGTTCGTATTTCTGAACCAGACCGGTGCTCTGTTGCTGAAAGGTCAAGAAACAAAATGTGTAAGCTGAAATTTCCCCCATAGCATTGGGGAGTAACCCGTCGAGCCATGCGACGTTAAACGTAGCGCTACGTGGGAGGAAACCCACGCTTTTCTGATTGATTACTTTCTTTTTGCTGTTGGTTTTGTTTCATTTGCAGGAAATAAATAAGACCTTACGGGTGCGAGCTTTGATGTAGCAGTTGATGTTGCGTTACCGTCCGCCTCCTTAGTAAGGATATCTGTGAGTAACCTCTCTCGCTCTTGTTCTAACACATTGGGGCAATGTGTGGTTCATGTTTGGGGGGAGGATTTATTGTTTTTGGTTCTTCCGTTAGACTTGTTATTTGTGTTTTTTTATGTTGTTTTATGGAAACCACTTTGAATCTCCCTCGAATTAGAGCCGAAAATTTTTCTGGTGAATTCTGTGATGTGTGAGGTAGTCAGGAAAGTATATAGAGTTCGAGGGAAGAGAAGTTAGAACTAGGGACACTAGGAAAGTTTGAAAACTTAGGAATGACCCGAACACCCTAGATTCCCCGGAGTAAGAAAACGAGTTCAACATTTGTGCCATAGTACTTGAATTTGAGAAGTATTCCCTGATTAGTTCATAGTGATAGCCCGACATGACTAAAGTTGAATTGCATGTATAGGGTTGATTGAGAGAATGACTTAAGGCACCGAAAAAGTGAATAATGGCGATAAAGACAACTTGTCCTTCTAAGTTGGGTAACCCTCACCCGGTTACTTAGCCTAACGACGGTTGAGTCTCAATTGTCGTCCCAAAGTGGACTAATAAACACCAATGAGCGAGAAAAAAAGATAATGGTGCCTAGAAAGGTTTCGATCAATCTTGTACATGTGAGGGAAAACGAAAAAAATGCCTTAATCTGATTATCCGAATGAAAGGAGTAGAAAATCGAAGAAAAGACTTAAGCCCAAAGCATAGTTGGAGAGGTAACCGAAAGGGGGATTTAGGTCCGTGGTTTTATCGCGGTATGTGTTTGTGTAATACCTTCGTTAACAGACGATTACCAAGAAAACTAGTTTTAGCCAATCAGAACAAGGCTCACGTATGAGTATCGACACACCTTACCTTCACAGGTCTTTCATTTGATATGTACAGTTTGATATGAAAAATCTTTATGCAAGCTTATTGCTTGAGGTCAAGCAACAGATTAAGTTTGGGGGAGTTTGATCAGTGGTTTTCATACGTTATTTCACTGTTTGTTTTAGTTAATATTTTGTGATTGTTTATTTTTTTTATATCTCTTTTACCACATTTTATGCCTTGGTTGTGTTCTTTAGTGTTTTCAGGTTCATATAAACATTTAGGAGGAATCAGAGCGAAAAAATGAGAAAAATCGCAAGATTCTGAATGAAATTGGAATTAAGACAGTGGCCTGACACGGCCACCCGTGTCACCTAACACGGGCCGTGTTAGAAAGAAGCCAAGAGAACGAAATTTTGAAGAAAAACATCGGGCTGACACGGGTGCCCGTTGTTAGGTGCAGATTTTACCTAAAAATGACATATCTTTCTTTGCACTTTTTCTTCTCTTTTCTTATGTTTTCATTGATTTTAGTTATGATTGTTGTTGTTCTTCTAAACATTGAGAATATACCTTTGGTGCTTGTAATATGTGTGTTATTGTGCAGGAAAAGGCATAAATTGATCAAAGTGGTAAGACACAAGAAATGGTGCAAGCTGTCAAAGAAATGAGGAATGCATCAGTTGGTTCGCTTTGCGAATGGGAAGGCGAGTGCCAGCGAAGGTTCGCTTTGCGAACTCTGGCGAAGGTCCCAGCGAATGGTCCCAGAATTGGACAGAGGAAAAAGGAGCTAAAGTTTGCTTTGCGAACTTGAAAGCGAGTGTTCTCTTTGCAAACAAATCCTTCGCAGTACGAAGTAGCAAGAATTCCTGGGGAGGTTTAACTGTTCAGAGGCACTTGAAGTGCCATTTTTCACCATTCGCTGTGCGAATGAATGGTTCGCAGTGCGAACGTGTAAATTCCTAAACTGTATAAATAGGATTTTCACACTTTTTAGGTTATGATGTTTTGATTTTGGATAGAGAAACTTGCAAATAAAAGATCAGAGCTTATATCTTCTCATTTCCAAGGGAGAAAAGGTAGGATCTTTGATTTCTTGTTGGAGATGGATGTAATCTTTTGATACCTTATGTATTTCATCTAATGTATGTTTGTGAATGAATTCTGATTTACTATTGTTGTTGTCTTTGATTGATTATTTGTGGTCTTGACAAAACCTTTACAAATCTTTGGTCTTAGATTTTCTTCTATCAATGAGCAAGCTTTTGACATGGTTTTGTGAGTTGATATTCGTTTTATCTTTTGTTGTATTGTGTTGATTAAGTAGCATGGCTAGCATGAGTAGGATTGATACGGTATCGCGAGGATGCGTGATAATAGTGATGAAGAAGGATATTCACATTCATTGGACAAATTAGTTGAATACATGTAAAAAGGGTTAAGCGTGTGTACGTATTCTGATCTTGGTTTAATACGAAGCAATCATTTATTTGATATGGGTAATATAGTAATATTTGTTTTGTCCTGAACTCTAGACATAGATTTAGGCTTAACACTTGCGTGAGTATCAGCTCCTAATGCTCTGTGTTTGTTTTGTTGCGTGAGACATCACTGATGAGACAATACAGTTGGCCTCTCGACTTTGCGTTAGACATAACCTCTGTTGTGAGTGATACGTGAGGATATTAGGCGAATGATTGATTTGTGTTTACTTGATTAGAAGAATGCATGTTTTATCAATTGATGAGATCCAATTCCAACAAGGCTCCGTTTATAATTCCGTCTTTACTTTATATTTTCAGTCTTTACATTTTTCGCATTTGCTTTTGGTTCCGCTTTAAACCAAAACTTTTGAACCATGAGCTTAGAAACATAGAAACGGTCGAATGAAATTCCTTCCCTCGCACTGATCCCTGTGGAGAACGACAAAACTGGGTTACTTATATATTTTTGCTTGCTGCTATTTTAGCCTCAACAAAATGGCGTCGTTGCCGGGGATCGGTGTTTAGATATTGAATCGCATCGCAATAGTTTCTATAATTTTGAGCTTTGTACATTTGTTTATATTGTTTGTATTTGTTTTCTTTGATGTTTTCGTTAGTGTGACCAGGAATGATGAGAACTCCTTCTAGATTGGTTGCTATTTGTATAAAAGTATTCAATGAAGCTTCGACCGAGTCTGGATGTTGAGCGTTGAAAGTATGCCTGGTAAATTGTACTGCTTTATAGAATGTTAGAATGATTTAAGACTTTTGTTCTTTGAGCAAATGTGTATTCTTGTTTCATTTTTCAACTTGTTGGAATGCTTGTTTCACTTAGGTCAAAAAGCCACAAATTGTGAAGAAACCTCCATTGTTTACTAAATGCTTGGATGACAGATAACTTTGTTTAATTCGTTTGATTCATGCTTTATCTTTTGATTATTGTGATTTTGTGGAAGCATTAGAAATGATCAAGGCATTTGTTTATATTGAGCACAACCGTATCCAAAAGTACCTTACCCGTGAGTAGAGAGAATTCGTCAGCCCTTTGAGCCTAAATAGTTTAGATCTCATTTTAGTGATGAACTTTGTGTTGTACATAATTTGAAAGTTTGGTTCATCATTGAATTTTGTGAGGTTCTAAAAATTTCTTCTTGAACCTTTGAACATTGTTATAATTTGACTTCCTTGCCTTAAAAAGCAAGGAGCATTCACTTGAGGTTTGGTTGAATTTAAGTTGGGGAGAATGAAAAAGAAGATTGGTAGGATGCTAAAACTTTTGAAAAAGTTCAAACAAGCATGAAAAGAAAATGTGTGAATATGAATGTGAAAAACAAAAGAAAAAGAGTGCTTGTTTGAATGAGAAAAATAGAGAATGCAATAATTGTGCATAAGGAAGTTTTAGAAGGTTTATGGTAAAGGAATGAAATTGGTGAATGAAGTTGTGATGTGTAAATACCATGTATAGTGAATGTTTCTTTTTGCATCGGCAATTTCGATTCAATGGCCTTTAGAAATGTCCCTTTGTTGTGAACCCGACCAAGCTACAACCTTTAAAGCCCTTAGTGATCTTTTTGCTTCCATGTTTTCATTTATGATTGTTAGATGTTGTATGAATTGATTGTTATTTGCATTGTTTGTCGGGTGAGTAAAATTTCCCCGCGGTTGCAAACGCGTCAATTTCTTCATTCTTATTCTGAAGAGGAGTGTTAGAGTGATTCAAGTATGAAAATTTAGTTGTTCTTTGAACCATTCCATGATATTGGTTTAAAAACTTAATTCTTTGTCATTGTTCGATTCTATTGAGTGGTGAACGTTGCTTGTGCGCATTTTCATGCTTGACTTTGGTTGAATCTTATGCTTGAGCAAATCCTCTTGTTTTAATGAGGGGCATACTTTGCTTGAGGACAAATAAAAATCTAGTTGGGGAGAGTTGTTAGGTGCAGATTTTACCTAAAAATGACATATCTTTCTTTGCACTTTTTCTTCTCTTTTCTCATGTTTTCATTGATTTTAGTTATGATTCTTGTTGTTCTTCTAAACAATGAGAATATACCTTTGGTGCTTGTAATATGTGTGTTATTGTGCAGGAAAAGGTATTAATTGATCAAAGTGGTAAGACACAAGAAATGGTGCAAGCTGTCAAAGAAATGAGGAATGCATCAGTTGGTTCGCTTTGCGAATGGGAAGGCGAGTGCCAGCGAAGGTTCGCTTTGCGAACTCTGGCGAAGGTCCCAGCGAATGGTCCCAGAATTGGACAGAGGAAAAAGGAGTTAAAGTTCGCTTTGCGAACAAATCCTTCGCAGTGCGAAGTAGCGAGAATTTCTGGGGCGGTTTAACTATTCAGAGGCACTTGAAGTGCCATTTTTCACCATTCGCTGTGCGAATGAATGGTTCGCAGTGCGAACGTGTAAATTCCCGAATTGTATAAATAGGATTTTCACACTTTTTAGGTTATGATGTTTTGATTTTGGATATAGAAACTTGTAAATAAAAGACCAGAGCTTATATCTTCTCATTTCCAAGGGAGAAAAGGTAGGATCTTTGATTTCTTGTTGGAGAGGGATGTAATCTTTTGATACCTTATGTATTTCATCTAATGTATGTTTGTGAATGAATTCTGATTTTCTATTGTTGTTGTCTTTGATTGATTATTTGTGGTCTTGACAAAACCTTTACAAATCTTTGGTCTTAGATTTTCTTCTATCAATGAGCAAGTTTTTGACATGGTTTTGTGAGTTGATATTCGTTTTATCTTTTGTTGTATTGTGTTGATTAAGTAGCATTGCTAGCATGAGTATGATCGATACGGTATCGCGAGGATGCGTGATAATAGTGATGAAGAAGCATATTCACATTCATTGGGCAAATTAGTTGAATATATGTAAAAAGGGTTAAGCGTGTGTACGTATTCTAATCTTGGTTTAATACGAAGCAATCATTTATTTGATATGGGTGTTATAGTAATATCTGTTTTGTCCTGAACTCTAGACATAGATTTAGGCTTAACACTTGCGTGAGTATCAGCTCCTAATGCTCTGTGTTGGTTTTGTTGCGTGAGACATCACTGATGAGACAATACAGTTGGCCTCTCGACTTTGCGTTAGACATAACCTCTGTTGTGAGTGATACGTGAGGATATTAGGCGAATGATTGATTTGTGTTTACTTGATTAGAAGAATGCACGTGTTATCAATTGATGAGATCCAATTCCAACAAGTCTCCGTTTATAATTCCGTCTTTACTTTATATTTTCAGTCTTTACATTTTCTGCATTTTCTTTTGGTTCCGCTTTAAACCAAAACTTTTGAACCATGAGCTTAGAAACATAGAAACGGTCGAATGGTATTCCTTCCCTCGCACTGATCCCTGTGGAGAACGACAAAACTGGGTTACTTATATATTTTTGCTTGCTGCTATTCTAGCCTCAACACCCGTGTCACCTGTCACTGCCTGTGTCAGCTCCTGACACTGCCTGTGTCAGCAAGTCTGGCACTGAAGAATTTTTTAATAAAAATATCAGGGAGCCAACACGACCACCCGTGTCAGCTGACACGGCCCGTGTTGGCTTGGACGCTTCATCTTCTTATTTTCTTGGATTTTTGACCTTTGTGTTCCATGAGGGTATTTTGGGCATTTCCCCATTAATGTATTGGACCTAAGAGTATTTTAGACACTTTTTGCGAAGGAGAAAAGGGACTTTTGGGGATTGTATGAAGGATTTTACGTGAAAGTTGAATGTTGTCAAGTGATCGGGAGAAGGGGGATTTTTCATGAGTCATCGTGATTAAAGATCAATTTCCTCCGTAATTCTTGTAGTGTTTATCAACTATTTTGTAATTTCTTTTAGTACTATGAGTAGCTAAACCCCCAAATGCTAGGGGGTGTCCCTGAATTGCATTGTAATGACTTGAATTTTCATTGTTCTATGAGATATTACTTTTTCCCTTAATCTTTTGTTATGCAATGTTTTTAACACTTTTCGATCGGACAAATTGAAATTGATTTACGGTTATGGTTTAGGTCGGACCAACCAACCTAACGCTTTTGCATAATAATATTACAGTAGATATTGCCTAGGAATGGGGATACCCTGTAATAACCGAATTATTCTTGATCAAATATAATGCTTATGATTCTTTCTTGACCACTAAGGAATTAGGGTAAAGATAGAGTCTCAAAGGTTTTTCTGCTAAGGAATTAGGGAAAAATAACTTTAAGAATCGGTAAGGTTTGTTTAGAGTAATGTTTCATCGAATAAGGATTTAGAGTTTTTGTAGTGCAATTCATACACTTCCTCTAGCATGCTTCTCATATCTGTTTTAAGTCAAGTTTATAATTTTGTTCATTTTATTATTCTTAGTTATAATTTTTAAACAATCAAAACCCAGGGAACTTTTATTTAATTGAATTAGCATCTGCACTTACAATCACGCGCAGTCCTCGAGATCGATTCTGGGGATAACCCTTATTATTACTACATCGTAAAAATAGTACACTTGCTATTTTAACGATCAAAATATATATAAGACTGCCAACTCATTAAAAACATGCCACATAAGCAAAAAAGGATAGGGGACCAAGGCTCTGTTTGGTAAGACATTTTTTGAGCTTATAGCTTATAAGCTCATATGACAATAAAAGACCTGTTTGGTAACAGTATTTTCATCACGAGCTTATAGCTTATTTTACTACCTTATAACTTATTTTCTAGATGCTATTTTAAATAGCGTTTTACCTTATAGCTTATACCTTATCATTTTTTCTTCCACTTTTGCCCTTATTATTTTAACTAAAATCAACTACTACCCTTTATAATTTATTTTAATTTAAATAAAATAATTATAAATTAAATGTTTTTTTATGTTATTTTAATTTATCAATTAATTGAATCGATAATTTTACCAAGCACTAGTCATAAACTATAAGCTATCAGTTAGCTTATCAACGAACCGTTATTTTTATCAAACAGAGCCCAAGTAAATGCAAAGTGAATCTAACTTAAGAGATCGAATTCGCATGTTTTATAATAGGGGGTCAATTGTTTAAATTACTCAAACTAATGAAATCAAAAGTGTATTTAAACCTAACATATATTAGTTGAGTTATTTCATCCACTCTCATTATTATAAAATATAATTATTGTTGTATGAAAAAGATAAATAATGAAAATTTTTACATATTCTTCATTGTTGATATGAAACTGATCAATTTGAAGTATCAAAGAAGATAGAATACTATTTGAAAGGATAATAGAAAAAATAACCATTAGCAATTCATTTATATGCTAAAATGATAAATCTTAGTTTCAATTTCATAGTCGATGCAATGACTTTGCAGTGGATAACATAAAAGTACTTATATAAATGCTTTTTGAGACAATTTTCCCAAACCCGACGAGTCCGAGTAATCCAACATGTCTAAACTTTTCATTTTCAAAATTAAATAATATTATTCGAGATTCATTAGACCCCGAATGTAAACCAAAAATGTTAAGACATTAGATGTATAAGTTTTTTCATTTATAAAGTATTTATCCTCTATTTTTTAAATAAATGTCAGATTTCTAACTCACACTCTTATCACAAAAATCTCTTCCTTAATTGTAAATTCATTCACTTTCCCCTCAATCGAAAGCTTATACATTTGTATGGTCATTGACACTCTTACCACATCACGAGAACTTCAACATGACGGACTTTCGATACAATGAATTGATTACTTAGTTGAGTTGTCAACTCTAATATCAGGGATGGATCATGAAAGAAACATCAACATTAGATCAAGAGCAAACACACAAATAAAAGAAATATTTTATATTCACCAAAAATTTTATAACATTAGATAATATATAATTTTCAAATATAAAATGTTTAACCTCTATATTTTCAAACAATATCAAATTTTCAACTCGCACTTATATCCCAACACTCATTGTCACATAGACTCAATCTTATTGATTACACAGTAATATATATAGTATATTTTTGAAATATTAACATTAATTTAAAAAAATATATATATTTGGTAAGAGTACGATATATATTTAAAAGAATTTAATTGGTATGCACTGACAGTGTAAAAATATTTTACACTGTCAACCAATCACTCTCATGCATCCCGCCACATCAGACTGTAAAATTTAAATTAACTGTATGATATGGCAGATTAACATATTCCTATTGGTTGACAGTGTATTTTACACTGTCAGTGCATTCTAATTAAACTCTATTTAAAAATAAATAAATTTATAAGTCAATATTTTTGAAAATAATAACTACGACAACAACTATTGGTTTCACCAATGACACAATGTTTCCCTCTCTTCATCATCATGATTCCAATTACAATTTCAAACCATTCTTAAAAAAGTAACCACACGGCAAAACTTGCCATTTTCTAGACTTAAGCTCTGAATCAATTCAAAAAGAAAACAAAAATCACGGATACTAACGCGTTATTTTTTCTGATAAATCAAACATTTAAGCTAACTAGCTTAAACGGGCTTTTACGAAATCTAAATCAAAAAGCTGTTTTTATCACTGTACTGAATTCTTTATCTTTTGAAATTTTTTCTATATACAAACTGGCGTTACTTTTTCATCTTCTGTGTTCGAGCCAAACCCGAAGTGGTTTTTTAAACGCACTTCGAAAAAAAGTTGAATTCCCGAATCCTCACAAATTCGGAAAATCGCTTAATTTCGAAGTGTCTTCACTTCTTATTACCAATATGTTACCGGAAAGCCCTCGCTTCCCTTGCTGTATCATCGGTTCCTCTTTCTCCACGGCAAAATCAACCTGCTGTTATTACCAGATCAGTATGGAGTTCCAATCTTGATCAGGAATTCAGATTGCTTCGATCCGTGGTTGATCTTTATCCTCTCATTTCTATGGACACTGAATTTCCCGTTGTTGTTATCGGTTCTGATCCCGGCTATCCATTTTGGGACGGTGCTGACACTCTCTACTCTGTTCTGAAAGCCAATGTGGAGTGTGGACAGGTTGAATTTGATACAGATTGGACTTACATTATTGGATCATACCGGTGATCTTCCGAATTTCGGCACGGATCAGTTATTTATTTGGGAGTTTAATTTCAAAGACTTTGATGTTGGTAGAGATGATTTTGCAATGGACTCTATTGAGTTGCTGAGGCGTCAAGGGATTAATTTCCAGAAAAATAGAAAGTTAGGAATTGACTCGTTTCGGTTTGCTGAGTTGATGATGTCTTCGGGTTTTGTATGTGATCCTAACGTTAATTGGGTGACGTTTCATAGCGCATATGATTTTGGCTATCTTGTTAAGTTGTTGACACATCGCGACTTGCCTGAGGATTTAGATGAGTTTCTCTGTGTTGTGATGGTGTTTTTTGGAGATAAGGTGTTTGATGTTAAGCATTTGTTGAAATTTTGCTCTAATTTGCATGGTGGGTTGGATGGGATTTGCAGGTCAATGAAGGTGGATCGGCTTATAGGGAAAAGTCATCAGGCGGGTTCGGATAGTTTGCTTACATTGCATGCTTTTCAGAATATCATCGAGCTTTACTTTGAAAAGGCGGAGGGGTTTGTTAAATACGGCGGTGTGTTGTATGGATTAGAAGTTCATTACAACAACAACAAAGCCTTATCGCATGCGGTGTTTTGTATGGATTAGAAGTTTACTACAAGAACGACTTATTCAGAGAATTTTGTTAATAATTTAAATTTTATACTGTCATGGAATCAAGATAAATGTCTGTTTTCTATTGTTTTTTTTCCTTTTCTAACCTGTGTCAAAATCATGGCTTTTCATTATCATTAGGTAAATTTAATTCTGTGTTCAATTACATTTGCATCTCATCTTCATAACTGTAGTTTAGTGTAGTAGGATTGAGTTTATGCATTATTTCTTTAGGGTATGTTTGGATCGATGGTATGTGATGGAATGAAGTGGTAAATAGTGTGATTCCATTGTTTGGATTTGCAAATAATAGATAGAATGGAGTGGAACATTATGGAATTCATTCTATCGCATTCCATCCAATCCTCTATTTTATATTCCATCCAATTTAGGGAATATGTAATGGAGTAGAATGTATATTTCATTCCTTTCCGCTCCATTTCATTATGTTATGTTCCATTTTGCTTCTCTGTTCCATCAATCCAAATATAGTCTGAATTTAGAGTCTACTTAGGTAATGAATAGACTGAATTTTCACATCACTTACATTTTCACTATTATTATAGAAGCAATTTATATAACAGAAACAATTAGGTTATGAATAGACTGAATTTTCACATCACTTACATGTTCACTATTATTGTAGAAGCAATTTATATAACAGAAACAATAAGGTTGAAGTTGCACTTTGTTCATGTTTAGTTATTCAACTTTAAAATGTCTAGCTACTTCTATCAAAAGATTAGAATAATAGACACCTTCTTTTAGTTGCTCCATTTTGGTTAGTCTGTTTGCATGACTTCTTTAATTGGGTTGCAAGAACTTCACAATGGAACAGCATAGCATGGATGGTATGTAATATTATGAACTTATACTATTTCGTCTATTTTTATATTCTTGGCCGTTTCTTATTTTACTTTTTCTATTGTCCAGTCTCACTGTAAGATAATATTCTCTGTTTCTCTGTTGGTTGAATAGAGATTGAATGATTGTTCAAAACAATGTTTAATTATTCGAGTTTTGACAAATTTCACGAATCTATTTTTATGTAGAAAGTGCCAGATAAGAATGTTTCTTCTATGTTTTTTTTTAAGATGCTCCCTTAATCTGTTATTTTTTGTGCCGCAGATTCTTGCAACATTTACTGTACCTGTACCTGTTCTGAGCCAGCCACAAGGCCCAGTAGCTGGATAAGATCTAGTCAGGAAGAAAGTCTGCGATTTCATTTTTCTCTCCGGACACTAGAATTCTCTTCAAGAAATCATCATGCATGATCTCCTAGAAACGATCTAACGGTCTGCCGCATCTTACTCACATGCGGTTATTGACCGCCTATCCTATTTAAAGGAGAATGCCCGTCACTCACAAGGTACAATTAATATTTCATTCAAATTCCATTTCTAACTCTTTTTTTACTTGAGCGTTAGAGTACTAACCTTGCAGGTCAACCCCCATTCCACTGTATCAGAAATTCATAACCACCGCAACTCGTTGTGGATCTCAGAGCAGAAAGTACTAAATAAAAAATAGGTTGTGAAATAATTGTCTTTGACTCTTTTCATACTTTTGAAAGCTACTATATAACAAGTAAGTATGTGTTCTATGATCTGAGTAAAAGTTCATCTTATTCTACTTCTCCATTCCCACACTTCTAGAAGAATGATATCATGACTGTAAACATGGTATCAATTATCCTTTGGTATTGGTTGGAAACTTGACTTCTGTTGGTATTACCATGGGAGCTTCCTTCTGCTTAGTGTATAACACGTTTGGTCATATATTGCTTCCTCTGAGGTGAACTTACTGATCTAATGACTAGATTTCATTTAATAATATCTGCAAATCTCCCTCTCCCCTGCATTATATTTTGTACTCATAACATTGGTTTATGCATTTTTATGTGTTCAATATAGAAATATTTTCTTGAAAGTTGCGCATTCAATTCTCTTAAGTGTCTTTTGCTTTCATGTACTATTTGTGCACTTGAGATTTTCCAATACTATTACATTTTTTTTGTTTAATGTTACTTATTACTAAGGACATTTGGAGTTTGGACATGGTTTTATAGAATCCTACATGTGTTCAATAACTTTATTTGCTCATTCATTTTTTCTATTTTCAATGAAATTATGGTTTCATAGTTTTCTCTAGCCTTGAATTTGGAACTTGAAATACCATGAACTGTCAAATGGTCTTTCTTGCTCTAATAAAAGTCTTGTTTTTATGCATGAATACAGGCCTTGATGTTACAAGAAGATTTAGCTATTGAAACTGAATATATGACTCTGTCCTTAGATATCTTGTTTACACTTGCTTGTCCCTGTATTGTTCTAGAAACAAGTGCTGGTTTGCTTTTATAAATTTAGAGTTTAGGTTTAACTAGAAACATGTACTGGTTTGCCTGATAGATTTATTACTGCTTCTTTATCATTCAGCTACATTTGGAATGGTGAAATAACTTACCTATAAGTTATCATCTGGAATGCAATTTTTCAAAATTTTTTGACTTTTTCTTGTGGTTCACAGATATGGAGATCCTTTTAATCCTGCCTATGTTAGCTTTGCTATACATAGCCGGTCCCAAGACCGGATAAAAGGAGAGAGTTATGTTAAGAAGTTGACAGCTAACGTAAAACTTTGTCGAATCTCTATGACATGGATCAACTAGGAAATAATGTGAATGTTAGGTCGTTGTCCGAAAGAAACGCGTTGTATGGCTCGAGTACAATCTCAAAAAAGCAAGGGTCGCTGCATCGCCGTCTGGATGCAATGAAAAATAAGTAAGGATTCCAACATTTTTTGTGAACGGGTGTGAGTAAAGAAGTTAGTACATGAGGGTATGATTTGTTTTGGATCATGGAATATAGACACTAACTGAAAAATCTGTGGATATAGTTGACACTATGATTAGGAGGAAGATTAATTTTATGTGCTTACAAGAAATTAAGTGGACAGGTAAAAGCGACAGAATTAGACAATCCGGAATTTAATTTTTGGTACACTAGAAAAGTTAGATCGAGAAATGAGGATGAGATTATTGTGGACAACGAGTGAAAGAAGGATACTGTGGATGTGAAAAGAATAGGAGTTCGAATCATAACCTTACGATTTGTAGTGGAACAATACACCTTTAGACTTTGTTCAGGAGTTTGAAGGGGAGAAGGGAAAGCTTCCGAAAACTAATTTTTTTTAAAAAATATAGAAAAATATTTGACATTTTTTTTAAAGAATGATTTTGTATAAAATGATGAAAGAGTGTTTATCATTACTATATTTTTAATTCTCAGAATACTATAACAACATAAAATATAGGGTTAAATATGTATAAGGTCCCTTAAAATATCCCAACTTTCAAGTTTGGTCCCTCAAAATATTTCCTTCAAACTTTGGTCCAAAAGTTTTCCGTTTCTAACTCTAGTCCCTCCCGTTAGTTTCCACTAACGAAGAATGATGTGGCGTGCCACATGTGTAAAAATGACTTGCCAACTGTATATTTTGTAATGCCCAGTCAGAAATGATTTTCCATTATATTTCTCCTCCACCTTCCTCCTCCACGATTAAATTGTTAAGCTCTTTTTCTCCTCTCCAATTCTTCACTATTCTTCTTATTCTACACCTTAATTTGTTGGAAATTTGTTGCAATGTGACTCGCCATGCTCTTCTCAACTTGAATCCGGCATTAACTTCTTTCAACTCCTAACCAAATTTTCAATTCGAAGCCATGAAGTCAAGAACCCTAAGCTACTATTTCCAGAAATTAAAAGCAGAACGAGCGGAATCAAAGCATCTTA
The DNA here is from genome assembly GCA_022829125.1 of Lathyrus tuberosus. Classification (NCBI taxonomy): domain Eukaryota; kingdom Viridiplantae; phylum Streptophyta; class Magnoliopsida; order Fabales; family Fabaceae; genus Lathyrus; species Lathyrus tuberosus. The sequence goes on along the minus strand of JALAZF010000852.1, from coordinate 1,259,175 downwards.
TGAGAGGGATTTGATTCCAAATTCAACCATGGAGAAGAATCATAGAGAATTGTAGCATAGATAGGGAGTGAGAGCGGAGCTTCTACTAACGGATAAGAACAGTCGAGGTGCTCAAATAACAATGCAATATGTGAGAAACATCATCATTTATGGGTTACACATGCATGTAGATTATGTTTATTTTTGTTTTTGTTTTGGTTTAGGTTATGTTATTTGGAGCAAGTGATGGGTTTACAGGAGATCAAATAATGCAAGTAACATTAGCTTTCAACCATTTTGAGAAAGGATTGATACAGAGAATGCCAAGGTGCAGATGGGGTTTCTTTCATATTGTTAACAATGATTACACTCATTGGCTCATGTATGCGATTGGTGGTAGCACGCATCCTACTATACTCAGCCAGGGTAACAGGTTTATTGCTCCTCAGAACCCAAATGCAAAAGAGGTATATATTATGCATATGTATATGAATGTATAAAATGTTGTGAGTTTATAGGACTGATTTGTGAAGTTGTTAAAATGATTGATTGATGAATTATTAGGTGACAAAGAGGGATTATGCACCTGAAAGTGTGGAAGAATTGGAATTGGATATCAGAGAATGACTTGATGATGCATGGAGCGTTTTTTGTACAGTCTGAAAAAAAGGTTGCAGTCAAAGTGAAGAACAGTCTAAGGCACGAGATCAACACCTATGCAGTCAAAGTGAAGAACACTATAATATTCAATGCATTTGTTCTATGTCAAGTAAGTTCTCCTCTTCACCGTTTAATTCGGAAACTACATTTCATATTTGATTTCTTTGTTTTGAATGATGACAGAAAATATTCTTCCAAACTGCAGGTTTTTAATGAATTTAATGCACGAAAGCCAGATGAATTCAACATTTTCAAGGGGGTTACGAAAAACTACCTATTTATGGGGATAGTGGGATTAACTATAGTAATCCAGGTGAGTCTTGTTACAAGTCCTCTGTGGTTGTTTGACTTTATTTATGAAATAGTAGAGACTACGATAAACGTTTTCACTGTTTTTTCAGATTGTTATCATTGAATTTCTTGGAAATTTCACTAAAACAGTCAAGCTTAATTGGAAGCAGTGGCTCATATGTGTTGTTATAGGATTTATCAGGTCAGTTGATTATCATTTGCTTAGGATTTCGATGCTCGCAGTTATGCTTAGGATACGAACTTCAACAACCAGTATCTTTTTTACAGTATTTTATCGTTTTGATAAGTGCTTATTCATAATGTTTGAAAAGCTACTAGAAATGTATGATAATTCCAATTAATTTTTTTTCAATTAAGCTTCTTTCATTTTGCATGTAATTTGAATTTGAATTGGGCGTAACTCCTTTCACAAAGGATCTAGAGACTATTTTTCCTGCGTAAGCCTATAAGTCTTCTCCTGGAGACAATTCTATTTCAGGAGTCTTCTCCTGTAGATTATTTTTGCTTTACATTTGTGTTCATTGTTTATCTCTTCTTTTCATTTTTCAATTTGCTTAGGGTGACTGATGAAGTTGCTAATGAAACTGAAAAGAATGTGGCTGATGAGAAGCCTGCTGGCGAAGAAGATGCAGCTGCTGAGGGAAACAAAGAAACACCTGCTAATGAAGCTGAAGAAAAGGAGCCTGAGAACAAGGTGGGTGTCTAGTTCAAAATAATACTATATCCAATTACCATTTGATGTTGGCTTATCAATTATATCATGTTTAAAAATTTGAGACTTAGCTTTTATATTTGAGACTTAAATTGTATATGACATTGTTTGTTCTTCAATGAAGCCACTTTCATGTTTATTAATTTTCTCAGCAACCTAATGCTGCAGAAACTTTAGGAGCAGTGGCTGTGGATATGGATGGAACTGATGCTGCAGAAACTTTAGGAGCAATTGCACTGCTAGTCAGGACCATCAAGCTTAGAACTTGTCTCCTGTTTGGATGAGGAGCCTCCTCACGTGCAAGACAAGGCAATTGAAATTTTGTCTAGGCTGTGTGGAGATCAACCAGCTGTTCTTGGTGATTTCTTGTTTGCCAGTTCTAGATCCATTGTTTCATTGGCTGATAGAATAATAAACTCCTCCAGTTCAGAAGTAAAAGTTGGTGGAGCTTCCATACTAATTTGAAGTATTCACCCCTAAAGGTTTTATGGAGAGAAATGCATTTCAAGAAGTTGCTCTCAATTATTGTTTCTTCTCATTCGAAGAACAAGCACACAATTATGGAAGCTGATGGACTTGAAGCTCTATGTAACAAACTTTAGAGGTGCCAAATTATTATGACTATATATTAAATTTCCCTTTGATGTTAATTCATAAATTTCCAAGCCAGGTATTTAAAATTTGTGTCACTGTCAGCACTTAATCTTCGTGCATATGTATACATGCTAAGAACTAGTTCATTTTATAATAATACTGATTTCATAGCATAATTTTCATGCCAATTCTTAAACTCTATGATTATGATTTTTGATTTGTTTGAGTGGATCTTGATTCTGATTTTGAACCAAAAAGAAGAAAGAGTCAGACCTTTACGTAGTTGAAAAGTGAGGTTTTGAACTATTAATGATGTAGAGATTTAAAAGCTCAAATTCTGTTTTAGTTGAAAAGTGAGGTTTTGAACTATTATTGTTGCAGGGCCAGTATGCATAAGGTATGACAAGGTTTTAAATTAGCTAGAGATTAGCTATGAATTAGCTACAAATTATTAGAATGGTGTGTTTAAATTAGCTAGAGATTAGCTAGTAATTAGCTAGGAAGTAGCTGCAGATTAGCTACCATTTCTGGATTTAAGTATGATATTAATATAAAAAAAATTAAAATTGAAACAATTGACACGTGACATACATGTCAGCATTTTTTGCCACGTTTGCATTGCCACATGTAAGCCACGTCATCATAAAATTCCCACATGGCATGCCACATAAGCCACCGTTAGTGGAAACTAACGGGAGAGACTAAAATTAGAAATGAAAAACTTTCAGAGGACCATTGTTTGAAGGAAAATTTTGGAGGAATCAAACCTAAAAGTTGAGATATTTGTAGGGACCTTATACATATTTAATCCTAAAATATATTTGAAAAATTTATGTAAGTCCTCCACAACCCTCCTTCAATACAAATTTTGAGTTCTCGTAAATTACGAAATTTTTTGGTGTTATGAATAAAAACAAACTCTCCAAAACCCTTTCAACCAAAATTCTTCAATTTTTTCCACTCAATCCTTCCCTTTTTCCAAAGTCCTCCCTTCCCTTCCAAACTCACTCTTAATCTTATTAGTGCTTATGCACATTAGATTGGATTAGCAGAACACCTTACGATAAAATTTTAGAATGATTTAGAAGGTTTACTTTAGGAGATACCTCAGGGAGAAAAGCTTTTTCTACGAGGCGATCTAAATGGTCATGTACGCGTACGGAACGTAGTAAGAGGGTTTGAGAGCATTCATGGGGTTATGGTCTAGGGGAGGTGAATGTGGAGGCTTAATCCTTCTTAGAGTTTTCGTCGGCCTTGGATCTTATTATAGAAAATACATGGTTTAGAAAAAAAGATAAACATCTTATCACATATAAAAGTGGGTGATTTGTTCTTAGATAGATTTCTTTCTTATTATGAAGTCAGATAAGAAGATTTGTTTGGACTGTAAAGTTATTTCGAGAAAGAGCTTGATTATTCAATATAGAGTATTGATTATGGATGTAAGAATAAAGAGAAGAGAAAAGAGATATTCCCATACTATTACATTTTTTTTTCATTTAATGTTACTTATTATTAAGGACAACCGGTTATTTCATTAAGTTTGGAAGAGCTGAGTTTTACTATAAACAGTCAAATTGTCTTTCTTGCTCTGATAAAATTCTTGTTTTTATGAATGGTACCAATCAATGATGAATATGTTCCTGGTGGATCAGAAAGTTTTTAGTATTTGTTACATTTGAAATCTGAATGCAGTGTTATACATACAGTAACAGGTACCATAATTTTTCTACTATGCTTGTGCCCAAATTGCACTTGTGGGGTTTTCAAGGAATTTTGTTTAAACAATCTTGGATTTACCTCTACTGTCAGTTGAGGAGTTTTCTTTAAAAATCTGCCATCTAAAAAGGGATGGCGCGCATTTTATTGTCGGTTAATTTGCTATTTTTGTATAATCTTGATTATATATATTAAAAATAATTTTCCTTTTTGGGTAAATTGAGATTCTCAACAGCCTGGAAATTGGCAGGTGGTACTTGGATGAACTTAACGAATCTTGTTTCATTAGGATTGGAATTACAGCTACAGCTTGTTGGGCTTGGTGGGTTGATTTATGTTCTGCTATGAAATTTTCGCATACAAGAATACAAGGCACACAGGTATGTTTTTTGTGTTTGAAAGTTCATAAAATTTCAAGGAAATATCAAAATGATGTTAGAATGTCTCTTTCAATGTGGGTCGACATGTCATAATCCAGCATTCCTCAAACCTCATGGTCCCTTATTTTATTTGTTTTGACACTCCCCGACCATGTGTTGAGGCAGTAGATTGAGAAGGGTAAACATCATTTTGGGACTTGAAATTTTGAAGTGTTTGGCAATTTGAAATAATAATCCATTAAATGTAGGTAATGTGAACAATAGTTTGGGGAAATTTTACCCTACCCAACCATTATTTCTCGACCCTATATTTTTCAAAATATTCTAATTTTATCTTTTTTATTTATCAAATAATTTTATTATTAAATTTTTATTATAAATAATTAAAATTTTCAAAATTGGAGTAATTTACACATCTACACCAGTGTACAGAATAAATTTACTTGAAAAATTTTGGTATGTAATTTTCATTCAATTGATAACTTACAATCAAGTATTTCGGTAATGTTATATGTTCAGCGTATAATTTATATAAAAGTTATCCAGTATTATAATCTTTATCAGATAACTTGGTTAGAAGTTTTTTGGTAGTTTTAATGATGTTTATCGGATAATTTATCTATAAGTTAGTATTTTAGTATTTGGAATGCAATTTTTCAAAAAAAAATTACCTTTTTTTTATGTTTCCCAGATATGAAGATCCTTTTAATCCTGCCAATGTTAGCTTTGCTATACATAGTCGGTTCCAAGCCCGGATAAAAGGAGAGGGTTGTGTTAGACAGTCGATAACCAACGTAAAACTTTGTTGAATTTTGGACATGGATCAATTATGAAATAATGTGAGTGCCAGGTCGTTGCCCGAACGTCACACACTGTATGGCTCGAGTACAATGTCAAAGAGAAAGGGTCGCTAAATCGCCGCCTGGATGCAGTGAAAAATAAACATGGGTTTCCACATTTTCGTGAACGGGTGTGGGTAAAGAAGTTAGTTCATGAGAGTATAATCGTTTTGGATAATTTAATATAGGCACATTTACTATAAAATCTATGGAAATAGTTGACAGTATGGTTGAGAGGAAGATCATTTTTATATGCTTACAATAAAATAAGCGGACAAGTGAAAAAGAAAAATAATTAGGCAACTCGAGATTTAAGCTTTCGTACACTGAAAAAGTTAGATTGAGAAATGGGGTGGGGATGATTGTGGACAAAGAGTGGAGTAAGGATATTTTGAATGTGAAAAAAGTAGGAGATTGAACCATAGCCTTAAAATTTATAGTGGAACAAGACATCTTGAATGTTATTAGTGCTTTTGCGCCTTAGGTTGGGTTAGCAGAACACCTTACGGTAAATTTTAGCAGGATTTAGAAGACTTACGTTAGGATATACCCCAATGAAATAAGCTTTATTTAGGAGGATATCTAAATGGCCATATAGGGAGCGTAGCAAGAGGTTTTGATAGTGTGCATTGGAGGTATGGTCTAGGGGTGGTGAATGCGGATGGTTAATCCATCTTAGAGTTTTCATTGGCTTTGGATCTTACTATAACAAATACATGGTTTAGGAAAAGAGATGAGCATCTTATCACATATAAAAGTGGGGTGACTTGTTCTCAATTATATTTCTTTCTCATTAGGAAGTCAGATAGGATTATTTGCTTTAACTATAAAGTTATTCGGGGAGAGAGCTATACTACCTAACATAGAGTATTGGTTATGGATGTAAAAATAAATAGGGGGAGATAAGAAGTCACACGGGAACGCCACTGATCAAGTGGTGGCATTTGAAGGGTGAAAAACAAGAAAGTTTCCAACACAAGATCTTGGAAGAAGAGTTTGGACACCAGAAGGAAGTGAAAATGATATATGGAATAAGATGGCTCAAGTGATTAGAAAAGTGACTACCTTATTACAATAGGTTTGCATCAAGGTTCAACGCTAAACCTTAATCTTCTTATCTTAACTTTAGATTTACTCACGAAACACATTCAGAGCAAACATTGAGATGCATGCTTTGAGACAAGCTTTAGAAACACATAGTTTTCGCCTAAGCAAAAGTAAAATGAGGTGGAAGTTTTCAACATAAGAAGAAGTATTTCTAACCAAGAGGTGAAAGTTGGATACTGTTGAAATACAAGAGACTAAGAGACATATGAATAAACCGTGTGTTTTGAAAAGCACTACGAAGACATTATTATATATAGATAGATTACAACTAATTACATGATATAGTCGATGTGGGACTATTCTATATACAAATTCTCTTAACAATATATATATATATATATATATATATATACAAATATCAACACTCCCCCTCAAGCTTGAGCATATAAGTCAAATGCACCAAGCTTGTTACATATATAGTTAGTTCTAGGGCTCCGTAGGGATTTTGTAAACACATCTGCCAATTGATCATTAGAGTTGACAAAGCTTGGGACGATGTCGCCTGATTCGATCTTCTCTCTGACAAAGTGACAATCTATCTCAATATGTTTGGTACTCTCATGAAAGACTGGATTTGAAGCAATGTGCAATGCAGCTTGATTATCACAAATAAGTGTCATTGGTCTTTCCAAGATTTAAGGTTTCCTCTAACAAGTACACAATACCCAGAGGTGGATCGTCTATCAATGGGTGACCCTGCCCAATCAGCATCGCAGTATCCAACTATCTGGGTATGTCCTTTATCCTCATACACAAGACCTTTTCCTGGAGCACATTTGATGTATCTCAGAATCCGGATAACAGCATCCATGTGTTCCTGACAAGGGGAATTTAAGAACTGGCTTACCACACTGACTGCAAAAGAAATGTCTGGACGAGTGACTGTGAGATAATTCAACTTTCCAACCAATCTCCTATACCTTCCTGAGTCAGATAAAGGCTCCCCCTGATTGGGTAGAAGTTTAACACTTGGATCCATAGGAGTATCCGCTGGTTTAGCATTTAACAAACCTGTTTCTTCCAAAATATCCATAGCATATTTCCGCTGAGAAATCACTAAACCATCTTTAGATTGGGCTACTTCAATACCCAAGAAATAGCGGAGTTTACCAAGATCTTTTGTCTGAAATTGTTTCGAGAGATGTTGTTTCAACTGGAGTATTCCCTGCTGATCACTACCAGTTATGACAATGTCATCAACATACACAATAAGATAAATATACCCTTGGGGTGAGTGATGATAAAAAACAGAATGGTCAACTTCACTATGGATCATACCAAACTGCTGTACTATAGTGCTGAATCTGCTAAACCAAGCTCTTGGAGATTGCTTAAGACCATAAAGAGACTTGTGTAGCCTACAAACCATATTCGATAACTCCCCCTGAGCAACAAACCCAGGTGGTTGCTCCATATATACTTCCTCTTCAAGATCACCATGTAAGAATACATTTTTGATATCAAGTTGATGAAGAGACCAATGTCGAATGGCTGCAATGGCTAGAAGAAGTCTAACAGATGCCATCTTGGCTACAGGAGAAAAGGTATCACTATAATCCAACCCAAAAATCTGAGTGTATCCTTTGGCTACCAAGCGAGCTTTAAATCGATCAATCTTACCATCTGGACCAACCTTCACTGTATAAAGCCAACGACAACCTACTAAAGATTTCCCATGGGGTCGAGGAACCAGTTCCCAGGTACCACTGCTTTGAAGAGCACACATTTCATCAATCATTGCTTGCCTCCACTCAGGGTGAGATAATGCTTCACCTGGAGTTTTAGGAATAGAAACAGAAGACAAAGAAGACAAACAAGTATACTGCAAAGGGGAAAGACGATGATAACATAAATTAATATAATGTGGAGAAGGATTTCGTGTTTGACGTATACCTTTTCGAAGGGCAATCGGAAGATCAGACTCAGGTTGCAAGATCGGATCCGGTGATGGAGAGAGCGTCGGAAGAGAGTCCATAGTGACCTCAGGGATAGGTACGACTTCAGGGACATGTACGACTTCAGGGACAGATACGACTTCAGGAACAGGTACGACAGACGTTGGGTGACGACGCTGATATGTTTGAAGTGGGCGAGGAGTGGGGGGATCAACCGTAGGGGTATCTAGTGGGTCAGGTTCCCTAGAATGATGGGGGATAATGACAGATGGGACTTCCGGAAGAGGTGTGGGAATACTTTCCTGAAGGGGTTTCGGAGTTGCTTGGTTGGACTCGAAATATGGAACAGACTCGAAGAAGGTAACATCGGCCGATATGAGGTATCGTTTTAGAGTATGTGAATAACAACGATAACCTTTTTGGGATCGATGATAACCAAGAAAGACACACTTTAGTGATCGAGCTGATAGTTTATCAAGACCAGGGGAGAGATTGTGTACAAAACATGTGGATCCGAAGACTCGGGGAGGAATTGGGTGAAGTGGAGAATTGGGAAAAAGGATTGAATGAGGGATTTTATTGTTAAGGACAGATGAGGGCATGCGATTTATAAGGTAACATGCCGTTAGCACAGCATCCCCCCAAAATCGAAGTGGAACATTACCATGGAGAAGTAGGGTCCGAGTGGTTTCTACGAGATGCCGATTTTTGCGTTCGGCTACACCGTTTTGTTGAGGTGTGTGAGGACAAGATGTTTGATGGAGAATACCATTGTGTGACATAAAATTTTGAAATTGTTGGGATAAATATTCACGGACATTGTCACTTCTTAAGGTACGGATAGACACACCGAATTGAGTTCTTATTTCTCGATAAAATTGTTCAAAAATAGAAAATAATTCAGATCTATTCTTCATAAAAAATAACCACGTGCAACGTGAAAAACATCAATAAAGGTGACAAAATACCTAGACTCAAGAGTAGAGACAGTACGCGAGGGACCCCAAACATCGGTGTGAACTAAAGCAAAAGGGGACGAAGCCCGTTTGTTGACTCGATTGGAAAATTGACTACGAGTGTGTTTCCCTAACTGACACGACTCACAATGTAAATTAGATACCGTCGATAAATTTGGCACCAATTTATGTAATTTGGAAAGACTGGGATGACCTAACTGAGCATGGATAGTGAGTGGAGAATCTTTGGCTGAGCATGTCTGAGATGACAATGAGAGGTAATAAAGGCCTTGAGACTCATATCCGACGCAAATCGTCCGTCCCGAACTCCGATCCTGCAGGGTAACATTATTGTTAGTGAAGGTGACACTACAATCAAGAGAACGAGTTAAACGACTGACTGAAAGTAAATTAAATGGACAATTAGGTACATAGAGGACAGAAGTAACAGAGAGAGAAGGTAGAATTTGAACTGTACCAATCCCTTCGGATCGGGTTTGAGAACCATTGGCAGAAGTTATGGTAGGTAAAAAACCAGAGGTAGAGAAGGAAGAGAAAAGATTTTTATTACCAGTAACATGATCAGACGCACCAGAATCAAGGACCCAAGGTCGAAGAGGAGATGATTGAGAGAGGCAAACAGATGAATTACCAGTGTGTGCTACCGTAGCAGTAGAATCTGAGTTCTGATAATTCTGATACCACCTGAGGAAATCATCGTAGTTTGGCGTAAAGTTCTGAGGAGTAGCCATGAGTATCTAAAGAGAGAAAATATCACGAGATCGGCCACTGAACGTGTTGTCACGTGCGGTTCAGGTGGCGGCGCGTGTTGCCCACGCGCGGAGACGGAGGTGACGCGTGTGGAGGGTTCTGCCTATGAAAAAGTTTGTCGGAAGATCACCTGAAATAGTAGCGACGGCGGCGGACGACGGCTATGCAGTTATGACCGGAGAATATTGGAAACTGATGGTGGGGTCGGCTTTCCGAAATGTCGCCGAAACAGTAACGGCGGCAGGGTGGTTACCAGAGAATTTTGAAAAGTGAGAGGCAAACCGGAGTGACAACACGGTTTGCAAAAAAAAAAAATTTCTCACCAGAAGACAGTGGGTCAACCGGGTAAAGCACGGCGAAAAAAGAATTTCCTCTTAGCAGGCTCTAGATACCATGTTGAAATACAAGAGACTAAGAGACATATGAATAAACCGTGTGTTTTGAAAAGCACTACGGAGACATTATTATATATAGATAGATTACAACTAATTACATGATATAGTCGATGTGGGACTATTCTATATACAAATTCTCTTAACACTATATATATATATATTTACAAATATCAACATGTCTTTATGGCATGAACATCAGATGATATATGGCATGAACATGTCTTTATAAGTGAGGGCTATCCTCACTCTACCAACCGGTTTTGTAGGGTTGAGTTAGGCCCAACCACATTTCTTAACATGGTATCAAGAGCCTCGTTTAAGATCCGGTGAGCCACCTGCTATCAGGTTTCCGCTATCGGGCCATCCACCATTTATTTCCACGCTCCAGTTGTCTAGTCCTGAGCGTGAGGGGGTGTGTTAAGAGTCCCACATCGGATGATATATGGCATGAACATGTCTTTATAAGTGGGGGCAATCCTCACCTTACCAACCGGTTTTGTAGGGTTGAGTTAGGCCCAATCACATTTCTTAACAGATACCATATCATTCTTCAAGTCACGTGGTTTAAGTATCTTGGTTATGTAATTCAAATTGATGGATAAATAGAATAGGATGTAAACCATTGAATTTAAGCTGATGGCTGAAATGGAGGAAAGCTTAAAGGGTTTTATATGATGCAAAGGTACCGCTCAAGCTAAATGGAAACTTTTACATGACTGTATTAAGACCTGTGATGTTGTATCTGACAGAACGTGTGACACTTCAAATTCAACACGAGATAAAGTAAGTATAACACAAATGAGGATGTTGCGTTGGATGCGTGGTAAGACTAGAAATGATAGGATTAAAATGAAAATATTAGAGAGAGAGTGTTAGGGTAGCACCTATAGTAGAGAAGATGATGGAAAATAAACTTAGGTGGTTTGGGCATGCAAAGAGAATAGTTATAAATTCTTTGGTAAGAAGAGTATATCAAATGGAGAGAAGTCAGACAACTAGAGGAAGAGGAAGACCTAGAAAGATTATAATAGAATTTGTTCCGGACTGGACCAATGGCTAGGCATGACCCAATCCACTTCTGCTCCCAGAACGACCCAATTGCCTAAGTCCAGCCAATGTGGGGCAGCATTTACCTTTCTGCCCCTCTACCGGACACATATTGTCAGAGTGGCTAGTCTCCTGCTCCTCCTCGGCATTCCTGTCCGTCATGCACGACTCTACCATCCAAAAACAGCCATGACGCCCGTGCCCGGAACTGTGTCCTTGCCCGTGGCAACGACTAGTTTCGGGCACCTCTACCCGTCCTAACGGCTAGTTTTTGGCAGTTACTTATTCTTCGGGAAACAGTTATTTTGCCCCGAAAATAGGGACTGTTGGCCACGCGCTGGGGGCATTATAAAAACCCTCTCATTTGAGAGGGTCAGGTATTCAAAATCATCCTAAGAAACTCATACTTTTGTACTTGCCTTTTTCCTCTCCCGATTCTTACTTTAGCATCGGAGTGCCTTGCAGGTACACCCCCTCCTCATCTCACACACCCAGCATCACAGACGTCCCTCTTGGCCCACTTCAAGTTCTGATCAGCCTTCAAGATTCGTGGTGCTGTTTGTAGGAACCCTGTTATCCCCGTCTTAACATCTACCTCAGATTCAAGACCAAAACAACTCTCTGTCCAAGATCCCGATCATTGCTTGCCAAGATCACGTCCAAGATGCTCGCAATCATGCTTTCCTCCCCGTCAATAAAATTGACGCTGACTGATCTACATCCTTCCTCGGAGGAGACGCGCGTCGTCTGAGAGACGGAGCTATTGCGTCTCCCTCCCCCACTCGTACTGACCGTGTGGAAGACCAGCCCTCGCTGGCCCTCCAGCCCGTTCCAGCTCCACCCAACGCCGACCCGGCCGTGGTGGCCCTCCTTGAAGCAATCAACAAGACCAACCTCCTGATCCTCCAACAAAACGAGAGGATCGGGGCGTTGGAAGAGTCTGCCCGACCAAGATCCCCTCAGCCGAGGAAAGATCGCCGATAATCCAAAAGTACACATCCCCGACGGGAAGATGATCGTCGGATACGCCAGGAGCCAGGGTCCCATGCCACCCGGAAGTGTGACCACGTTTCCCCGGGCAAAAAGAGAACCCGGAAAGACCATTGTTCACCCCCTGTCAGATCGAAGGGCTGGGCACAAACATCGTCCCTCCACAAAAATCGCCGCATTATGCCAGAGCGAAGCATCCGCTCCCCTTCCTGGACCAGTTCCAGCAACGACGATGAGCCCCACAACCCATTATCTCAGGATATTCTGGCTACGCGCCTCCCCAAAGGCTTGGAGAAACCACCATCTTTGGGCACTTACGACAGAACAACAGACCCAGACGAGCACATCGAGAATATCGATGCGCTGCTCGACTATCGTGGCGTCCGTGGCGCCATCAAATGTCGTCTGTTCCCTACCATGCTCCGGAAAGGGGCGATGACATGGTACAAACAGCTGCCCGAGGAGTCCATCACCTCATGGAAACAGTTGGGAAGAATATTTTCCTGACACTTTACGGCATCACGCCGCCATCCAAAGACCGAAGCCTCCCTTGAGGACATAATTCAAGGGAAGGATGAGCCTCTCCGGGCTTACATTGAGAGGTTTAATAAAGAAGCGGTGCAAGCCCCTACCACCAATGACATGAAGAAGTTCCTGCTTGAACGAGGACTTCGCCCCCATTCAGAATTTTCTGAAGCTGTTGGCCTTACACCCCTAAGGAGCCTGGACGCCTTCCTCCTCAAGGCGCATGCATATATTTAGTAAGAGGAGAAAGAGGCGGTCAGCACTGCCCGGGCCTCACGCCATCAAGAAAATGCCCGGGCCTCCAAGAGCGATGAACCCTCGACATCCCGTTGAGGGGAGAGGAGACGCGAAGATCGTCTCCGGGAATCCCGGGACAACAAAGGGCCCTCCGGCTGTTTCCATGATTACACTCCTCTGACTGTCTCCAGGGAAAAGATTCTCTTCGAATGTGCTAACTCGGAGTTTAAACAAGCGGGGGTTCGATTCCCTAAATAGGTACCGTCCAAGCCAAACGCCGATAAGTTAAAATATTGTCGTTTCCACAAAATTCACAGCCACACCACTGAAGACTGCATCCACCAGAAGGATGCCATAGAAATACTGATCAGGGACGGCCACCTGAAGCAGTTTACGAAGAAGAAGAAAGCTCCCCGGCAAGACGCCCAGGAGTCGAAGAAAATCGAGGAAGAGGTGCCTTCCTCAGAAGAGACAAACCTTCAAGTCGCCATGAGTATATCGCGGCCGGAGGACTTCTATGTTCTCGAGGAGCTCAGCGCTCCCGCATATTTCGCCGCCCATAGCTCATGGGAAACTTTCCCTTCCGCCATGGTCATCTCCGGAGGGGGCTTCAACAAAGTCACCGTAGGCTCCATGAAAAGAAAGTTCGAGCACTTACTCAGCACGATCTCCAACAAGAGTACAACACTCGACAAGGCCTGGGGAGAATCGGTCCCCATCTCTTTCTACAGAGAAGAACTCCTCGGAGGTGCCCCGAACTCGAGCATTTCACTGCTCGTAAGAGCCCAGATGGCAAATTTTGATGTTCGCCGAATCTTAGTCGACCAAGGCAGCTCTGTCGACATTATGTACTCACATTTGTTCTCAACCTTTCAGCTAGATGAATCGCACCTCACTCCCTATGTGGGCTCTGACCTGCAGGGTTTCAACGGGTCGGTCACAAAACCCTGGGGATATGTCGAGTTGATCATGACCTTTGGATCTGCAGAGACGACCATATCTATTAAAGTTCAATTCCTGGTAATTGACTGCCCGTCTCTCTATCAGTGCATATTCGGGCGGCCAACCTTGGCCGAATTGGTGGTCGTGCCATCAACTGTCCATCTCAAAATGAAGTACTACACTTCGAAGGGTATGGTCGCCACTTTACACGGGAACATCGAGGCTGCACGAAGATGCTTCGAAGCGGCCACCAAGGGACTCAACACCATCGTTGCAAAGCCAAAGACGTCCAGCAAGCCAGCCTTGCCTAGCAGCTCATAGGAAGCCAAGCCACTGCCACGCGTCGACTCTATCAACCTCGACAATCGCTTATCCAAAGATTATCAGAAGGAGGACCAGACTTGCCTGAGCAGCTCATCCACTTCGACCATCACCAACAACGGCTCCCATCCGATGCGCCCAATTCTGGATGGCGAGTTCGAACTCGTCCTGCTCGGCGATGACCCTCAGCGAGGAGTAAAGATAGGGACCAACCTCCCTGACATAGCGAGGAAATAACTCAAAGCTTGCCTCCGAGAAAACGCCGACTTGTTCACTTGGAGTGCCGCGGAAATGCCCGACCTAGATCCTGCTGTCACCTGCCATCAACTCACAATTGACCCTATCGTCAAAGCAGTAGCACAACGTAGGAGAAAGCAGTCTCTGGAGAAAACGGTGGCTGCAGAACAAGCTGTAAAAGACCTCCTCGAGGCAAACTTTATTTCGGAAGCCAAGTACACCACTTGGCTGTCCAACGTTGTACTCGTCAAAAAATCTAATGGAAAGTGGCGTATGTGTGTTGATTATACTGATCTCAATAAGGCATGCCCAAAAGATGCCTACCCCTCCCCAATATTTATAAACTTGTTGATAATTCTGCCGGTTTTAAACTTTTATCATTCACGGACACCTATTCGGGCTACAATCAAATACTAATGGCGAAAAGTGACAAAACATACATGGCCTTCATGACCGAGTCGGGCAATTATTACTACAACCTAATGCCCTTCGGCTTGAAGAACTCCGGTGCGACCTATCAAAGGATGATGAACAAGGTCTTCTGGAGAGAAATCGGCGACATGCTCAAAGTCTATATGGACGACATGAACGTAAAATCCCACGAGGAAACCGATCAAACGGCCCATTTAAAAAAGGTCTTCGAGCAAGCCAGAAAATACCGGATGCGTTTCAACCCAGAGAAATGCACTTTCGGGGGTGAGGGCGGGCAAGTTCCTCGGCTTCTATATCACGGAACGAGGAATCGAAGCCAACCCCGACAAGTGCAGGGCATTCTCTGAATTTCCAACGCCTAACTCGAAGAAGTCTATCCAATCCCTCAACGAGATGCTCGCTTCTTTATCTCGTTTCGTGGCCAAGTCTGCCCAGCACGCTCTGCCCTTCTTCAAACTCCTTTGCAAGGAGGCCGCATTTGAATGGACAGAGGAATACGACCAGGCTCTCCTCCATCTAAAACAAGCACTATCAGAACCACCAGTTCTCTCTCGGCCAGACAACGGCGAAATTCTGTACCTCTACCTTGTCGTGGCAACCGAGGCCGTTAGTGTCGTCCTCATCCGTGAAACGCTTAACGGGCAAAAGCTTATATACTTCACGAGCAAAGCATTGCAGGGACCAGAGTTGAGATACCAACAAATAGAAAAGGCGGCACTGGCCCTCATCAATGCAGCGCGAAGGCTAAGACAATATTTCCTGGCCCACACGATCATGGTCCGAACAGATCAACCCGTGAAGCAACTGCTAGGCCGACCTGATATGGCCGGCAAGATGCTTAAGTGGTCGTTGGAACTGTCTGAGTTTGACATTCAATATGAAAGCAGAAAGGCCCTCAAAACATAGGCGCTAGTCGATTTCGTCGCAGAAATGACATTCGCAGATTCCCCCACCTACGGGTCCCATAGGTGAACCATCTTCGTTGATGGAGCATCCAGCTCGACGAGAAGCGGGGTAGGTATCATCCTGGAAAACGACGAAGGAATCATCGTTGAGGTACCACTCACTTTATCTTTCCCTATTTCCAATAACCAGGCAGAGTACGAGGCCTTCCTCGTCGGCCTGCGCCTGGCCGAAGACCTGGGAGCTGAAGAGGTCGTCATTTGCACCGATTCACAACTCGTGGCCCTTCAAGTTCGAGGAGAATATCAGGCCAAGAGCGACAACTTATCCGAATACTTATCCCTGGTCAAAGAAAAAATGACAAAGTTCGCCACAGTAGAGGTAAAGCATGTTCCCCGCGAACATAACGTCTGAGCAGACGTGTTGCCTAAATTGGCAAGCATAAAGAAAAAGGGCGGAAACAAATCTGTCATTCAGGAGGTGCTTCCTCGACCCAGCATCGAGAAGACCTCCACGATCCTCGACGTGTAAGTTATCGGCAACAGCAACTGCTGGATGACCCCCGTTTATAATCACCTCGCTAAGGATGAACTCTCGTCCGACCCCAAAGAGGCCAGCATTGTCAGGCGCAGAGCCTGCTCCTACGTCCTAGTCGAAAACAAGCTTTACAGACGTGGGTTCTCCATCCCTTTACTCAAATGCGTCGAGGAAGAGATGGTCGTCCACATCTTGCGCGAGATCCACAAAGGAATCAATGCCCAGCATCTCTGGGGGAGATCCCTCGCTAGGAAAGCCCTCTAAGCATGGTACTACTAGCCAACCATGCAGCAGGATGCAAAAGAACACGTGAAGAAGTGCGATAAATGCCAACGACACGTGGACATGCACCTGGCTCCGCCTAACGAGCTCAAAGCTATGTCCTCCCCGAAGCCCTTCGCATGGTGGGGCCTGGACATCCTGGGGCCATTCGTAGCAGGGTTAAACCAAAACAAGTACTTGATAGTGGGTGTTGACTACTGTAAGAAGTGGATAAAAGTAGAGGCTCTGGCCAAAATAACGGCCCACAACATACTTAGCTTTTATAAGCAAAACATCCTTGCCCGTTTCTGTATCCCACAAGTAATAGTCACCGACAACGGGACACAGTTTACAGACAGAAAGTTTTAGGACTTCGTCGCCCAACTAGGCACGAAATAACATTTCGCGTCCGCCGAGCATCCCCAAACCAATATTTCGCAATCAGGCACAACGCCAAGGTGATACGGCACGAATTCTAAGTGGGCAACCTTGTCTTAAGAAGGAACCACAAGGATTCTCGAGAAGGTAAACTCGCCGCAAACTGGGAAGGACCCTATCGTGTCCGAGCAAAGACGGAGAATGGGGCCTACTACCTAGAACACCTCAACGGGGAAGAACTTGCTCGACCATGGAACTCCGAAAAGCTAAAACAATATTATAGCTAAGGCCCAGATCGTCGGTTTGCTTCGTCGAAGCAACGACCATAACATCCCGACTATGGTGCACGCCTAGGTACAAGTGTCGCATACCAACTAAGACAGGATCCCACTCAAGAGCGAGCGGGACCCCTGCCCGACGGTGGTTCCTCAACCGAGCCTGACATCATCAAAGTACCACGACAGGAAGAACACCCAGCTCACGATGGGAGGTTCACGCCACGAGCTCAGGCCTCAAACACGACCTGAGTTCCGCTCTCATGCCCGGAAGCTACCCAGGTCGTTCGACCAGTCCCCCTCACGGTCGAACACATCTACGTCGAGCAAACCCCAGAACTGCAAATCATCTGAAATTACCCCTATTACGAACACATACACGTATCGATCAAAGTTTCTACACTTAGCGAAAATAAAAATAAACAAAACCATGCACAAGTGTAAAACATACAAAACCGACCAGAGCAGCCGGATACATACATATAAAAAATAATTAGTGGCCACGAGGACCATGATTGTACTTGTTACATAATAAAGGGGTCACACCCCATACAACAATAAAATTACATAAAGCATGGCACGTAAGCCAGAAACACTACAACAACAAAAAAAGGATACATCATTCCTCCATATGCTCAATCTGCTCGGGGATAGGCGGTGTCGACTGAGGCTCTTCGTTTAGGAGGCGGGCATGCTCATCGCCAATCTGGAGGAAGTCTGGATTAACAATTTTTCCATCCTCAACATGGCTCAGAAAACTGGTCCCCTCTGTGGATAGCGGGACCCCTGGATTCACCACCTTAAGTTGAGCCACGACATTATTGAACGACTCCTCCCCGATAACATATACATCATCCTCCGTCCGCGCAATAAGAGCAACAAGCTCAACCATAGTTTTCAGTGTCTTCACCTCCTCAGGCTCGTCTTCAGCCGGAGCCGCCTCATACCTCATCTGCTCGACCAGGTCCTCAGCAGCCTTCTTCTCAGCAACCAGAGTCTCCCTCTCCCCTTTCGGCCTAGCAACATCCTCATGGGACTTCTTCCTGGCGTCGTCAGCAGCCTTGACCTCCTCCTTGGCCTTCTTCACTTTTTCCTCCAGAGCAGATATCGCCGCCTGAGCCTTCTTAAGCTCGGATTCAGAGGAGGAGTCTTCCTCAGCGTAGACCGCCGCCATCTCCAGTACCTGGACCAACGCAGAAGCATCTTGCGCCAGCATTTCCCTTTTGCTCGGGCGGTCCATGCCCTCGAGCTTTAGGGTCTCCGCCCGAAGAACTGTAACACCCCAATTCCCACCGCGAATAAATAATACATAAATAAATCAGAGTAACTAAAAATTTATTTTTCCGACAGGAACAAGGATGCCACAACAGTAGAAAGAAATACAATCCCTGCTCATAAGTTTGATACATAACACAAAATAGAATACCCTCAAAGGGGAAACTTTTTCCATATAAAATTAAAGTTCAATTATGGAATAAAGCGGAAAGATTCATAACTGACTTGTTTTACAAAATAAATTGTTTTATAACATCAAAATATACATACAAAGGTAATACAAAATAAATCTAACAAATGTATACATATATAACATAATCGTTCCCCGACTCCCATGCTACGTATCAGAGCAGACACCAAGACCGATAAAAGAATGGAGAACTAATCTTCACAAAAGCCTCCAAGACTACTAATCTGCAATTGCCTCATAGAGCAACAAACCACAGCAGAAGGGTGAGAAATAACAACTAAACCAAGATTACATAATAATATGCAAACACAAAAAATTCACATGCATAGTTATTCTCACCACAAGCATCACATACTAATACACATAGCATATATCAATTACACCAACATAATCACATATTCACACATCAGGCACACCAAAGTCATAACATATGTAAACACACCACCACATCACATAACACATGTCTATACATAACACATATCATCCATAACCAATGCATTTATCACATATGCACATCAATTCACCAATCCAATCATAAATCTCAACACAGACTCAATCAATTCACCATTTCCACACATAATCAATCCATTCATGATTCTCACACATAATCAATCCATTCATGATTTATGCAAATGCACAGAGATCGACACAACGACTCTATGCAATGCATATGCGGTACCATCCATCCATCAATCTCATCACTAGTTCACTCAGGAACTATTGGAACCATCGCTTGTTACTTAGTGTAACTCCCCGTCGGGAAAACGATGTTCCCCGTCGCTTTCAGTCCTCTTAGTATAAGGCTCACGACGTTTATGGATCGCTTTCAGTCCTCTTTGTATAAGGCTCACGATCCGATCGCTTTCGGTCCTCTTTGTATAAGGCTCACGATCGTCTATAATCATCGCTTTCAGTCCTCTTTGTATAAGGCTCACGATGTTATAGCGGATTCCCTCTGGAATCGATTCGTCGCTCACACCCACTAGGGCACACGACATCACAAAAATGCATATCATGATGCTTGGCAAACAATGACTCATGACATTCAAATGCACACATAATGCAACCATAATCATGCATATATTTCAACTCATCAATTCCATACATTCACAATTCAACAATATGAATTATCTCATCATCATTATTCATGCATTGGAAATCAATTCAAACAATTCATTTACTTGCCATAAGGCCACCAAATAACACACATTGAATTTCACATACACAATGCATTTCATCATAAACCACAAACCACAACAATTAGCATTTTATCATATACATTCATATCAATTCACATCAAGAATTACTCACCATCAACCACAACAATCATACATTGTATTTCACCACACAACAACATCATTATCACATGCATCAACATCATATAAATAACACAAAAGCCCCACATTTATATGACGATAACATATCACATCGAACACCAACAAACACAACAAAACCTACAAACCGCTAATCAGCCTCTACCAAATATTCTTGGTTAACACATGGTATCACATCACCATTTAATAGCATCTTAAGTTATCTATCTATTGCCTCAAGTCCCACGTCAATCGGACTCGCGATTCGGGAGTTATGGTGGAAACATAAACCACACTTTTCACACATACATTACTTTTCCATATTTTCTTATCAATCCATGGCTTAAACATAAGTTCCTATTCCATTATCAAAAAGAGCATTGAAATAGCTTTCCAACGCATCCGACCGTGCCTCAATCCGATTTATGACCCAACAGTTATAAAGAAAATAATTTAGAAAAGCTGTCATGTTCGCAATGCGAAGCTCCTAGCGAGTCCTTCGCATTCCTCATTCGCAGTGCGAATGCCCTAGCGAACCATGGCAGAAAGAAAATAGCCTACAGTTTCGCAGTGCGAACTCCTAGCGAACCTTCGCTATCCCCTTCGCAGTGCGAATCCCCCAGCGAACCGTGGCAGAGAGAAAATAGCCTACAGTTTCGCAAAGCGAACTCCCAGCGAACCTTCGCTGTCCCCTTCGCAGTGCGAATCCCCCAGCGAACCGTGGCAGAAAGAAAAATAACACAACGTTCGCAGTGCGAACCTCACGCGAACGTTCGTTTTCCCCTTCGCTGGCCATTCGCAGTGCGAACCTGCGAAACCAGAAAAATCCAACAGCGCTATAGATCACTCCCAACCAACATTTCAACCCCCAAAACACTTCCAAACCAAAACATAACAATCAAAACATAACCCAATCATGATAACAAGTATTCTACGCAGTTTATATCGAATTCCATCAGTGAAAACATCGATTTCTATCAATCGCTCCTAATTCCAATCGATAAGAAAAGTCGCGAAACAACCAAAACAATTACAACAAACAACACATATACATACACAAGCAAGATATAATTGAAACTTCTCACCCTTACCCGATTATTCGCGCTCGAAACGGAGTTCCCGCGATTTTCCTCTTTCTCATCTTTTCTTTCCTCTTCCTTTCTATCTTCTCTTTTCTTTCTCTTCTTTTTCTTTTCTCTCTATTTCTCTCTAATCCCTATTTATATAAAATATCTAAACCCCTAAAAGACTATTTTACCTCTCAGCTCAAATATCTCGTAAACGCTCTCAAAACGCGATAAAACATAAACAACGATGAAAAATAATATATTGTCAAATAAAAGTCAAGAATGAAACTAATTAAATCGACTCGATTAAATAAATAAGACAAAACGGGTGTTACAACTCTCCCCCACTTAGAAATTTTCTTCCTCGAAAATATACTGAGACGAACAACTCCGGACACGACTCTCGCATCCGACCAACAAACAAACATGCCAACAAAAGCACACCACGAATAACACAAACTGACAACCCACCTCGCTAACAGCAACTACAACAAAGACACGACAACGACGACAACTACAACGACAAGATGCAAAGCCCATACAAAGCACTTGACGACCAACTCACGACTCAAGTAATACCCAAGTTACAAACACACATTGGTTCACTCTTGAACCAGAACACAACAAGATCGTTACCATCACCGTGGGTAACACTCCTCTAATCCCCCACACCGGAATTAGCTACTCGCACTCGACCCAACACGATAGGAACAAGGCAGCAAAACAAACAAGAACATGAAGTTCCACGACACAACATCGTTCAACAACCTCTACATAACTACAAAAACAACATCCTTGTCACACCACAATATTACAACAATGCTACGATTCCCCAATCGAACATACAACCAAAACCTCCATCTACATAGTAACCCATGAATAATATTTAAACCTTTCACCTAACACTTCCATTCTGAAACGTCCAATGGTCTCATCATTCCTACATGTTTACAATGTTCAACCTATGAACTCTTACAAGTCACACATGCATATACGAAATGTGCCACATCACGCTTTTGCTGCGCACTCTGATTACTCGTAACCATCAAAACTACCAATCTCACTTCCATAGTCTAACTCTTTCTCATATTCACCAAAAATCACTGTTCACTTTCAATATACCCAACCTCACACTCTACTGTGTTATCTCACACACCGGACACAAGCCTCTAAACTGCTCAAATAATTTTAATTCTCTGATCCTCAAAATAGCCATATGCAAAGACTATCGACTTAACTCTTCAGGCATAACATTAGCTTTTCCCGAAGGATAATCCAAGCCAAATTTATAACTCGTCATGAATTCTAACCGTCCTCGTTGTCTCATACTCTATTCCTTCAGACCAAACAATTACTCTAAACCCTTGTGATTACCAAACACCGCGAACCTAGAACTAGAAAGATAATACCTCCAAATTTTCCCACACACTGCAACCGCGACCAATTCCAAATCCTGAATAGTATAGATCCTTTTATGAATCCTCAATTGTCGTAAAGCATAAGCCACGACTTTACCCTCTTGCATTAACACACTGACCAAACTCATCAAAGACGCATCCCAATACCTCACAAACTGTTCATCAGGATCACGCAGTATCAAAACTGGAGCCGTAGACAACTTCTACTTTAACCCTCTCAAACTTTCCTTACAACGAACATCCAAAGCAACGACTTACCTTTTGCAAGTCAACTGAAGTAATGAAAACACTAACTTGGAAAAGTCTTCCATAACCTCCGGTAATAACCAACTAAAGTCCAAAAAGATTCTAATCTCCTCAACCAACTTTGGAGCCTCTCATTGTAGAATTGCATCTACTTTCGATGGATCCATAACCATACTCTCATCTGAAATAACATATCCAAGAAAACTAACCTTTTTCAACCCAAGTTCTCACTTGAATAACTTAGCATAAAAATTCCTTTCTTTTCCACACTTGCAATTCGATTCTCAAACACTCCCCTTGTTCTCCCTCTGAGTTCATAACAAATCCGAATATCCTCAATCAAAACCACTACGAACTTATCCAATTAAATATGGAAGATACGATTCATCCACTCCACAAACATTCCAGACACCTTACTAACACCGAACAACATCACTGTGCATTGTAATGCCCAACCAAATTCCAAAAGATATAAATTCTTAAAGCTTTTGCAAAACTTTCCACTGGGTAACTGGTTACTCACATACAAGCTTAACCGAGTAAATAACAACCTATTCCGAGGATAACAAACCTAACCAGTCACATTAAATCGATCAAAGCCTCAACTCACACAATTCACCATTCTTATCAAACATTCCCAACAATTGTAATTTCACTCAAACTCAACCAAACCATTCCAGTTATCTATTCCCGAAAGTGGACACTCATTCTCAATCGTTACCTTAATCAACTGTTAGTAATCCCTACACAATTTCTTATCTTGACAGTCCAAATTCCATAAATCCCAACATGTAGCAACAACCAACCAAAAAGAACTCTCAAACGCAATGTTACATCCACCCAGAAGGGTTTCCTCACAATTTCCATTAATGCCTTAAAACTCCAAAGAATTCAAACCTCACCAGAACTCTAAGTCTTTCTTCCCATAGTCTCAATACCATTATACACATCATGCTTGTTATTCTGTTCAATCATCCATCCTGTTTGTTACTAACCATACTGGAGCTCTCTAAGACGACACACTTGGTCTCACAAATCCCTTTTCCAGTAAATCTTCCAATCGCTCTTTCAATCTGAGTAATTCTAATGCTAACATCCAATATTCCATCCGGAAACACATCTGGAAATCACGCACAACTGGCAGCCCTTCACTGTGGCCTTTCTGCCAATTTCTAGAAAACTGTCATCACAAACATAACAAACATCTGAGTTTCACTTCCTAAAAGTTCTTCTACTTACTTAGTAGATCCAAACCTCAAATCCTCACCTTCGTCCAATTTGAGTTCACACTCTACTCTCTGAGAACAACCATTAACGATACCCAATCGTTCTCTCTCAACGACTTCCCAACTGGACCAACATATCAAAACCTCTAATCCGCCTCATCTTCTGATATTAGAATCTTCATCGACTTAACAAAACAATCCTTAACCATTTTCTTAATTCCAAACAATTCAATTCACACACTATCAAAGCCGGAAAGACACGTCTATTCCATCCAACACAATTCCCGTCTACTATCAACAAGAGATTAAGGGTGATCAGTTCCTCAATTTGTCAATAGACAACCGACAATCATGATGGGGCATAAACCGTCTTTACCAAACTATAATAGCATTTCATGCATCTCGTGCACACCACTACCTAAGGCATAAATCCTTAGTTAATATAAACCTTACCTCCGCATTCCCTCCGGAACCGGAACCAACACTGTCCAAACAACACTTACAATCTTGCAATTCACAACACACTGAGCCAACGATCCACACCTGAAGCAACTTGGAGAAGTACCAGCTTCTCCCCCACTTATATCATTCTCAATCCTGAAAACAAAGGATTAGAAAACCAGAAAGCACTGACAGTGTTTCACACACATATCACGTACTAAGGGACAAACAACATCGACAGTATTCAACAGTCACACCAACTGACTCAACAACTTGGACGGACCGACCGACCTGCTCTGATACCACTAATGTAACACCCTAATTCCCATCGCGAATAAATAATACATAAATAAATCAGAGTAACTAAAAATTTATTTTTCTGACAGGAACAAGGATGCCACAGCAGTAGAAAGAAAATACAATCCATGCTCATAAGTTTGATACATAACACAAAATAGAATACCCTCAAAGGGGAAACTTTTTCCATATAAAATTAAAGTTCAATTATGGAATAAAGCGGAAAGATCCATAACTGACTTGTTTTACAAAATAAGTTATTTTATAACATCAAAATATACATACAAAGGTAATACAAAATAAATCTAACAAATGTATACATATATAACATAATCGTTCCCCGACTCCCGTGCTATATATCAGAGCAGACACCAAGACCGACAAAAGAATGGAGAACTAATCTTCACAAAAGCCTCCAAGACTACTAATCTGCAATTGCCTCATAGAGAAACAAACCACAGCAGAAGGGTGAGAAATAACAACTAAACCAAGATTGCATAATAATATGCAAACACATAAAAAATTCACATGCATAGTTATTCTCACCACAAACATCACATACTAATACACATAGCATATATCAATTACACCAACATAATCACATATTCACACATAAGGCACACCAAAGTCATAACATATGTAAACACACCACCACATCACATAACACATGTCTATACATAACACATATCATCCATAACCAATGCATTTATCACATATGCACATCAATTCACCAATCCAATCATAAATCTCAACACATACTCAATCAATTCACCATTTCCACACATAATCAATCCATTCATGATTCTCACACATAATCAATCCATTCATGATTTATGCAAATGCACAGAGACCGACACAACGACTCTATGCAATGCATATGAGGTACCATCCAACCATCAATCTCATCACTAGTTCACTCAAGAACTATTGGAACCATCGCTTGTTACTTAGTGTAACTCCCCGTCGGGAAAACGATATTCCCCGTCGCTTTCAGTCCTCTTGGTATAAGGCTCACGACGTTTATGGGTTGCTTTCAGTCCTCTTTGTATAAGGCTCATGATCCGATCGCTTTCGGTCCTCTTTGTATAAGGCTCGCGATCGTCTATAATCATCGCTTTCAGTCCTCTTTGTATAAGGCTCACGATGTTATAGCGGATTACCTCTAGAATCGATTCGTCGCTCACACCCACTAGGGCACACGACATCACAAGAATGCATATCATGATGCTTGGCATACAATCACTCATGACATTCAAATGCACACATAATGCAACCATAATCATGCATATATTTCAACTCATCAATTCCATACATCCACAATTCAACAATATGAATTATCTCATCATCATTATTCATGCATTGGAAATCAATTCAAACAATGCTTTTACTTGCCATAAGGCCACCAAATAACACACATTGAATTTCACATACACAATGCATTTCATCATAAACCACAACAATTAGCATTTTATCATATACATCCATATCAATTCACATCAAGAATTACTCACCATCAACCACAACAATCATACAATGTATTTCACCACACAACAACATCATTATCACATGCATCAACATCATATAAATAGCACAAAAGCCCCACATTTATATGACGATAACATATCACATCGAACACCAACAAACACAACAAAACCTACAAACCACTAATCATCCTCTACCAAATATTCTTGGTTAACAGATGGTATCACATCACCATTTAATAACATCTTAAGTTATCAATCTATTTCCTTAAGTCCCACGTCAACCGGACTCGCGATTCAGGAGTTATGGTGGAAACATAAACCACACTTTTCATACATACATTACTTTTCCATATTTTCTTATCAAACCATGGCTTAAACATAAGTGCCTATTCCATTATCAAAAAGAGCATTGAAATAGCTTTCCAACGCATCCGACCGTGCCTCAATCTGATTTACGACCCAAAAGTTATAAAGAAAACAATTTAGAAAAGCTGTCATGTTCACAATGCGAAGCTCCTAGCGAGTCCTTCGCTTTCCTCATTCGCAGTGCGAATGCCCCAGCGAACCATGGCAGAAAGAAAATAGCCTACAGTTTCGTAGTGCAAACTCCCAGCGAACCTTCGCTGTCCCTTTCGCAGTGCGAATCCCCCAGCGAACCGTGGCAGAAAGTAAATAGCCTACAGTTTCACAGTGCGAACTCCCAGCGAACCTTCGTTGTCCCCTTCGCAGTGCAAATCCCCCAGCGAACCGTGGCAGGAAGAAAAACAACACAACGTTCGTAGTGCGAACCTCACGCGAACGTTCGCTTTCCCCTTCGCTGGCCATTCGCGGTGCAAACCTGCGAAACCAGAAAAACCCAGCAGCGTTATAGATCACTCTCAACCAACATTTCAACCCCTAAAACACTTCCAAACCAAAACATAACAATCAGAACATAACCCAATCATGGTAACAAGTATTCTACGCAGTTTATATCGAATTTCATCCGTGAAAACATCGATTTCTATCAATCGCTCCTAATTCCAATCGATAAGAAAAGTCGCGAAACAACCAAAACAATTACAACAAACAACACATATACATACACAAGCAAGATATAATTGAAACTTCTCACCCTTACCCGATTATTCGCGCTCGAAACAGAGTTCCCGCGATTTTCCTCTTTCTCCTCTTTTCTTTCCTCTTCCTTTCTATCTTCTCTTTTCTTTCTCTTCTTTTTCTTTTCTCTCTATTCCTCTCTAATCCCTATTTATATAAAATATCTTAACCCCTAAAAGACTATTTTACTCCTCAGCTCAAATATCTCGCAAACGCTCTCAAAACGCGATAAAACATAAACAACGATGAAAAATAATATATTGTCAAATAAAAGTCAAGAATAAAATAATATAAAATGAAACTAATTAAATCGACTCGATTAAATAAATAAGACAAAATGGGGCGTTACAACTCTCCCCCACTTAGAAATTTTCTTCCTCGAAAATATACTGAGACGAACAACTCCAGACACGACTCTCGCATCCGACCAACAAACTAACATGCCAACAAAAGCACACCACGAATAACACAAACTGACAACCCACCTCGCTAACAGCAACTACAACAACGACACGACAACGACGACAACTACAACGACAAGATGCAAAGCCCATACAATGCACTTGACGACCAACTCACGGCTTAAGGAATACCCAAGTTACGAACACACACAGGTTCACTCTTGAACAAGAACACAACAACATCGTTACCATCACCATGGGTAACACTCCTCTAATCCCCCACACCGGAATTAGCTACTCGCACTCGACCCAACACGATAGGAACAAGGCAACAACACAAACAAGAACATGAAGTTCCACGACACAACATCGTTCAACAACCTCTACATAACCACAAAACCAACATCCTTGTCACACCACAATATTAAAACAATACTACGATTCCCCAATCGAACATACAACCAAAACCCCCATCTACATAGTAACCCATGAATAATATTTAAACCTTTCACCTAACACTTCCATTCTGAAACGTCCAATGGTCTCATCATTCCTACATGTTTACAATGTTCAACCTATGAACTCTTACAAGTCACACATGCATATACGAAATGTCCACATCACGCTTCCGTTGCGCACTATGATTACTCGTAACCATCAAAACTACCAATCTCACTTCCAAAGTCTAACTCTTTCTCATACTCACCAAAAATCACTGTTCACTTTCAATATACCCAACCTCACACTCTACTGTGTTATCTCACACACCGGACACAAGCCTCTGAACTGCTCAAATAATTTTAATTATCTGACCCTCAAAACAGCCATATGCAAAAACTATCGACTTAACTCTTTAGGCACAACATTAGCTTTTCCCGAAGGATAATCCAAGCCAAATTCATAACTCGTCACGAATTCTAACCATCCTCGTTGTCTCATACTCTATTCCTTTAGACCAAACAATTACTCTAAACCCTTGTGATTACCAAACACCGCGAACCTAGAACCAGAAAGATAATACCTCCAAATTTTCCCACACACTGTAACCGCGACCAATTCCAAATCCTGAATAGTATAGATCCTTTTATGAATCCTCAATTGTCGTAAAGCATAAGCCACGACTTTACCCTCTTGCATTAACACACTGACCAAACTCATCAAAGACGCATCCCAATACCTCACAAACGGTTCATCAGGATCACGCAGTATCAAAACTGGAGCCGTAGACAACTTCTACTTTAACCCTCTCAAACTTTCCTTACAACGAACATCCAAAGCAACGACTTACCTTTTGCAAGTCAACTGAAGTAATGAAAACACTAACTTGGAAAAGTCTTCCATAACCTCCGGTAATAACCAACTAAAGTCCAAAAAGATTCTAATCTCCTCAACCAACTTCGGAGCCTCTCATTGTAGAACTGCATCTATTTTCGATGGATCCATAACCATACTCTCATCTGAAATAACATATCCAAGAAAACTAACCTTTTTCAACACATGTTCTCACTTGAATAACTTAGCATAAAAATTCCTTTCTTTTCCACACTTGCAATTCGATTCTCAAACACTCCCCTTGTTCTCCCTCTGAGTTCATAACAAATCCGAATATCCTTAATCAAAACCACTACGAACTTATCCAATTAAATATGGAAGATACGATTCATCCACTCCACAAACATTCCAGACACCTTACTAACACCGAACAACATCACTGTGCATTGTAATGCCCAACCAAATTCCAAAAGATATAAATTCTTAAAGCTTTTGCAAAACTTTCCACTGGGTAACTGGTTACTCACATACAAGCTTAACCGAGTAAATAACAACTTATTCCGAGGATAACAAACCTAACCAGTCACATTAAATCGATCAAAGCCTCAACTCACACAATTCACCATTCTTATCAAACATTCCCAACAATTGTAATTTCACTCAAACTCAACCAAACCATTTCAGTTATCTATTCCCGAAAGTGGACACTCATTCTCAATCGTTACCTTAATCATCTGTTAGTAATCCCTACACAATTTCTTATCTTGACAGTCCAAATTCCATAAATCCCAACATGTAGCAACAACCAACCAAAAATAACTCTCAAACGCAATGTTACATCCACCCAGAAGGGTTTCCTCACAATTTCCATTAATGCCTTAAAACTCCAAAGAATTCAAACCTCACCAGAACTAAGTCTTTCTTCCCATAGTCTCAATACCATTATACACATCATGCTTGTTATTCCGTTCAATCATCCATCCTGTTTGTTACTAACCATACTGGAGTTCTCTAAGACGACACACTTGGTCTCACAAATCCCTTTTCCAGTAAATCTTCCAACCGCTCTTTCAATCTGATTAATTCTAATGCTAACATCCAATTTTCCATCCGGAAACACATCTGAAAATCACGCACAACTGGCAGCCCTTCACTGTGGCCTTTCTGCCAATTTCTAGAAAACTGTCATCACAAACATCACAAACATCTGAGTTTCACTTCCTAAGAGTTCTTCTACTTACTTAGCAGATCCAAACCTCAAATCCTCACCTTCGTCCAATTTGAGTCCACACTCTACTCTCTGAGAACAACCATTAACGATACCCAATCGTTCTCTCTCAACGACTTCCCAACTGGACCAACATATCAAAACCTCTAATCTGCCTCATCTTCTGATATTAGAATCTTCATCGAATTAACAAAATAATCCGTAACCATTTTCTTAATTCCAAACAATTCAGTTCACACACTATCAAATCCGGAAAGACACGTCTATTCCATCCAACACAATTCCCGTCTACTATCAACAAAAGATTAAGGGTGATCAGTTCCTCAATTTGTCAATAGACAGCCGACAATCATGATGGGGCATAAAACGTCTTTACCAAACTATAATAGTATTTCATGCATCTCGTGCACACCACTACCTAAGGCACAAATCCTTAGTTGACATAAACCTTACCTCCGCATTCCCTCCGGAACCGGAACCAACACTGTTCAAACAACACTTACAATCTTGCAATTCACAACACACTGAGCCAACGATCCACACCTGAAACAACTTGGAGAAGTACCAGCTTCTCCCCCACTTATCTCATTCTCAATCCTGAAAACAAAGTATTAGAAAACCAGAAAGCACTGACAGTGTTTCACAAACATATCACGTACTAAGGGACAAACAACATCGACGGTATTCAACTGTCACACCAACTGACTCAACAACTTGGCCGGACGGACCGACCTGCTCTGATACCACTAATGTAACACCTCAATTCCCATCGCGAATAAATAATACATAAATAAATCAGACTAACTAAAAATTTATTTTTCCGACAGGAACAAGGATGCCACAACAGTAGAAAGAAAATACAATCCCTGCTCATAAGTTTGATACATAACACAAAATAGAATACCCTCAAAGGGGAAACTTTTTCCATATAAAATTAAAGTTCAATTATGGAATAAAGCGGAAAGATCCATAACTGACTTGTTTTACAAAATAAATTATTTTATAACATCAAAATATACATACAAAGGTAATACAAAATAAATTTAACAAATGTATACATATATAACATAATCGTTCCCCGACTCCCGTGCTACGTATCAGAGCAGACACCAAGACCGACAAAAGAATGAAGAACTAATCTTCACAAAAGCCTGCAAGACTACTAATCTGCAATTGCCTCATAGAGCAACAAACCACAGCAGAAGGGTGAGAAATAACAACTAAACCAAGATTGCATAATAATATGCAAACACATAGAAAATTCACATGCATAGTTATTCTCACCACAAGCATCACATACTAATACATATAGCATATATCAATTACACCAACATAATCACATATTCACACATAAGGCACACCAAAGTCATAACATATGTAAACACACCACCACATCACATAACACATGTCTATACATAACACATATCATCCATAACCAATGCATTTATCACATATGCACATCAATTCACCAATCCAATCATAAATATCAACACATACTCAATCAATTCACCATTTCCACACATAATCAATCCATTCATGATTCTCACAAATAATCAATCCATTCATGATTTATGCAAATGCACAAAGACCGACACAACGACTCTATGCAATGCATATGCGGTACCATCCATCCATCAATCTCAACACTAGTTCACTCAGGAACTATTAGAACCATCGCTTGTTACTTAGTGTAACTCCCCGTCGGGAAAACGATGTTCCCCGTCGCTTTCGGTCCTCTTGGTATAAGGCTCACGACGTTTAAGGATCGCTTTCAGTCCTCTTTGTATAAGGCTCACGATCCGATCGCTTTCGGTCCTCTTTGTATAAGGCTCGCGATCGTCTATAATCATCGCTTTCAGTCCTCTTTGTATAAGGCTCACGATGTTATAGCGGATTCCCTCTGGAATCAATTCGTTGCTCACACCCACTAGGGCACACGCATCACAAGAATGCATATCATGATGCTTGGCATACAATGACTCATGACATTCAAATGCACACATAATGCAACCATAATCATGCATATATTTCAACTCATCAATTCCATACATTCACAATTCAACAATATGAATTATCTCATCATCATTATTCATGCATTGGAAATCAATTCAAACAATTCATTTACTTGCCATAAGGCCACCAAATAACACACATTGAATTTCACATACACAATGCATTTCATCATAAACCACAAACCACAACAATTAGCATTTTATCATATACATTCATATCAATTCACATCAAGAATTGCTTACCATCAACCACAATAATCATACAATGTATTTCACCACACAACAACATCATTATCACATGCATCAACATCATATAAATACCACAAAAGCCCCACATTTATATGACGATAACATATCACATCGAACACCAACAAACACAACAAAAACTACAAACCACTAATCATCCTCTACCAAATATTCTTGGTTAACACATGGTATCACATCACCATTTAATAGCATCTTAAGTTATCTATCTATTGCCTCAAGTCCCACGTCAATCGGACTCGCGATTCGGGAGTTATGGTGGAAACATAAACCACACTTTTCACACATACATTACTTTTCCATATTTTCTTATCAATCCATGGCTTAAACATAAGTGCCTATTCCATTATCAAAAAGAGCATTGAAATAGCTTTCCAAGGCATCCGACCTTGCCTCAATCTGATTTACGACCCAACATTTATAAAGAAAACAATTTAGAAAAGCTGTCATGTTCGCAATGCGAAGCTCCTAGCGAGTCCTTCGCTTTCCTCATTCGCAGTGCGAATGCCCCAGCGAACCATGGAAGAAAGAAAATAGCCTACAGTTTCGCAGTGCGAACTCCCAGCGAACCTTCGCTGTCCCCTTCCCAGTGCGAATCCCCCAGCGAACCGTGGCAGAAAGAAAATAGCCTACAGTTTCGCAGTGCGAACTCCCAGCGAACCTTCGCTGTCCCCTTCGCAGTGCGAATCCCCCAGCGAACCGTGGCAGAAAGAAAAACAACACAACGTTCGCAGTGCGAATGTTCGCTTTCCCCTTCGCTGGCCATTCGCAGTGCGAACCTGCCAAACCAGAAAAACCCAGCAGCGCTATAGATCACTCCCAACCAACATTTCAACCCCCAAAACACTTCCAAACCAAAACATAACAATCAGAATATAACCCAATCATGGTAACAAGTATTCTACGCAATTTATATCAAATTTCATCCGTGAAAACATCGATTTCTATCAATCGCTCCTAATTCCAATCGATAAGAAAAGTCACGAAACAACCAAAACTATTACAACAAACAACACATATACATACACAAGCAAGATATAATTGAAACTTCTCACCTTACCCGATTATTCGCGCTCGAAACGGAGTTCCCGCGATTTTCCTCTTTCTCCTCTTTTCTTTCCTCTTCCTTTCTATCTTCTCTTTTCTTTCTCTTCTTTTTCTTTTCTCTCTATTTCTCTCTAATCCCTATTTATATAAAATATCTAAACCCCTAAAAGACTATTTTACCCCTCAGCTCAAATATCTCGCAAACGCTCTCAAAACGCGATAAAACATAAACAACGATGAAAAATAATATATTGTCAAATAAAAGTCAAGAATAAAATAATATAAAATGAAACTAATTAAATCGACTCGATTAAATAAATAAGACAAAACAGGGTGTTACAGGAACCGTCAGGGATGTGCCCTCGAAGAACTTCCTGTCGTGAAGGCAAGGAGGAAGCTCAAACTTGCCCTTCTCCGCCGTCCGACTGAGATCCACCAGCTCGTTCGGTCTGGTTCGCTTAAGCCTTAAGACCCCGGGCACAAGAGATCCCAGGGCAGGAGAAGGAACAGGCGAGGAGCTCCCCGCAGCCAGTTGAGGAGGAGGTACTCGCTGAGTAAATCGAGATTTTGGGTTGGTCGCGCCCTCCTTGCCCCTCGTTAGAGCATTCTTCACCATCCACTCATGAGCAGAATACATTTCACCTGCAAAAAACGTAACAAGCATGTTAGCAACTGAGGAAAGCATAATCCGGGCTAGCTAAAAAAGTAAAAACTACCAAGAAACTTAAGGGCGTCAGCATGGGTCTTGCACTCTAGAAGCCCTTTCGTGTTGATATAGCGGTGTTCCACTCTTTGCCCGCCATCTTCATCAAAGATCGGGTCCCCCTTTTTAGTCCAACACTCCGCGAGTTTAAAATTGTTAACATATTTGACCAGCGCCTCGTAGTTGGCTGTGTTATCCTCGTTAAGCATCTCCAGTTGAGCGAGATAATGGTCGGTACCCCGGGAAAAATGGCTCCCGCTCCAACAGAAAGGGAACTTAAACACTTTGTCCGCCAACAACTTCCCATGCTCGTCGTACATGTCATTGCCGTCCTCGTCTGTTGACACTGCCCAGGCGTACGTGGTATCCTGGGCCTTCTCTAACACAGGTTCAATAATATAGAACCTCTCCTTAAAAGTTCGGATAGACTCAGAGAAAGGCTTGAACAGTTTCTTCGCTTGCTTCAACGAAACCCAACTGTACCTTCTCCCCAAAACCTGCCTATGAAGGTGAAAGATTATGAAGAACAAGGGCAAGGTAGCTCCTATCTTCAGGAACTCACAGGTCAGCTCGAAAGCGCGGATGAACGCCAACGAGTAAGGGTGCAGCTGTGACGGGGCCAGGTCCAAGTGGACGAAGACGGACCGTTGGAAGTCGGTAAAGGGCAGCCTCAACCCTATGTCCTTAAAAGCATACTCGTACATCGAGAACCTCTCCCCGTAATCCGTATATATGCGATCGTCCTGACTTGGGAAGTGCACATTCCACTCCCATTCTAGTCCTACATTCGTGAAGACGTCCCCGGTATAGGAAGCAAAGACGGAAGCGTGCTCGGCGGGCTCTGCAACCGTCCATGCAGAAACATGCTCAACATTCTCCCCGACATCGCTGGGGCGGTTAAAGCCTCAGTATCACTACTCTCCGAAGAGCTCTCCTTGGATGAATCTATGAGAATCTCCTTCTCGGGTTCACGTGTCATCTCGTTCACCTGAAAAGCAGAGGACAAAAGTGAATTCGATTGCAAAATCAAATCCATCCTTCCACCGTTTAAATCAAATGGCACGAGGGTATTGTGCGAGGAGATGCCCGGAGGCAACCCCTTCTACACGTACGGGGAAATTCTCCCTAAAACACTACCCAGTCTTCCGCTTGAAGCTCCACCAGAAAACTCATACATTCACCAGAAACTCATGAGAGCGTCGGAAAACCCAGGAACTCAGCCAGTTATGCTCGCACTCGTCAACGCAACGGCGCCAAAAAACAACCTAAATCTACAGTTCCTAAAAGCTCCGGCGACCACGGCAGCAGCAAAAAGTGGCCAAACCACCGTATACCACCAACAGTCGCCGGAAAACGTTGCGGTATCTACCTAAAAGTCATCCTAGCCACATGCATTCTAACTAAACGAAAGCAAAAATCCAGAAACAAAGCTAGAAATGAGTAACTTACGTGGTCGAAGAGGATTTGAAGGGTCGAAGAGCTTGCTCGGAGCTTTGTACGGTGGCTGATGCGGTGGCTGACGGCGGCGACAGACTAGAAGCTCAGAAAGAAGAACGAGGAAGGAGATAGAGAGAGAAGCGAAAATCCCAAATGAGCGGCTTCTCCCTCTATTTATAAGCACTCTGAAGGCACGTACACGAGCACGCGCGGCTAGGGGCATCATCATGACCCTAGCCTAGCCATCATGACGCATTTAATGATGCACAAGGCTCAAGTCACACGTGGCATCACGTCTCTTCAGACTACCTCAATTGTCAGTCTCCCTGCACGCCGGGCACACCAGACAACGTTGTGTATCCCGCGGGCACTAAAACCCCGAGCATCACAGGACAATTTCACCTCGTCGACAAGCGATGACCCCTTCGGAGTTCCCCGGGACTGCGAGCTATCCTTAAGTCATCACTTCTGTGTTCGGGAGCAACGACTTGGGGGGACTCCTATTCCGGACTGAACCAATGGCTAGGCATGGCCCACTCCACTTCTGCTCCCAGAACAACCCAATTGCCTAAGTCCAGCCAATGTGGGGCAGCATTTACCTTTCTACCCCTCTACCGGGCACATATGGTTAGAGGAGCTACAAGGTCTCCTGCTCTTCCTCGGCATTCCTGCCCGTCATGCACGACTCTACCATCCAGAAACAACCACGACGCCCGTGCCGGGAACTATGTCCTTGCCCGTGGCACCGGCTAGTTCTAGTCACCTCTGTCCGTCCTAACGGCTAGTTTTTGGCAGTTACCTATTCTTTGGGAAACGGTTATTTCGCTCCAAAAATAGGGACCGTTGGCTATACGCTGGGGGCATTATAAAAACCCTCTCATTTGAGAGGGTCAGGTATGCAAAATCATCCTAAGAAACTCATATTTTTGTACTTGCCTTTTTCCTCTCCCGATTCTTACTTTGGCATTAGAGTGTCTTGCAGGTAGACCTCCTCCTCATCCCACACACCCAGCATCACAGATGTCCCTCTTGGCCCACTTCAGGTTCTGATCAGCCTTCAAGATCAAAAGTTATTAAGAAAGATCTCGAGATTAACAATTTGGATAGAAGCATGGTTCTAGATAGAACATTATGGTGAAAGTTGATCCATGTAGCTGACCTAACTTAGTGGGATAAGACTTGAGTGGTATTGTGGTAGATATGGAGATCCCTTTACAGATATTCGATAAAAATCAAATTTTGGTAGATACTATTGAAGTATTCTCAACTGCAGAAAAGTTTGATACACGAGAAGGAAAAAACGGGAGAAGCAACAGATTAATCTTTGGTTGTGATAAAGGTGGAAAATATAAGAAAGTGGTTGGTGCAACATAAAGTGGGACTAAAAAATGTGTGTGTCCATTTAAAATCAGATCAACACTATCTAAATATGGTTTAGGATGAAAGTTTGATATGAAATGTGGACTTCACAACCACAATTTACTTTATAGATTAAAAGGTCATTCATTTGTCGTTTGTCTAAGTTCATATGAGAGATAACATGTTGATTTGACAAAATATCATGTTCCACCCAGACACGTACTGCTTTCATTGCAAGAGCGAGATTCAATGAATGTTACTCAAGTCGCACAAATATATAAACATAAGTGTAAATTACAAAAAGAAACCAGACATTCTAGAACTTAGATACAACATCTGTTTAAGAGGATGGATGATTCAAATTATGTTTACCGTAGTAGGAGAAGATATGACTCGTATGTTGCGAGTGATATTTTTTAGCGCACCTAGATTCAGTGAAGTTGTTGAATATTTGTCTTACTGTGTTGATTATGTATGGACAACACATACAAGACAAACAAGTATAGACAACTTTTGTTTGAAATTATTGATATAACTTCAATTGAGCTGACATATGTTGTTGCATTTTCCTATATGGAATCAGAGTAGAAGGAGAATTTTTATTGGGTATTGGATAAGTTGTTGGAACAATAGTTTATGAAGGAAGGGATTGAACCACAAGTGATTATGACTGATAAAGATCTTGCTTTAATGAAAGCAATTGAAGTTTTGTTACTAAATACTATTGATTTTCTTTGTCGATATCACATCAACAAAAATGTTCAAGCAATATGCAAGTTATATGTTGTGAATGATATGCAAGAGGCGATTAACACTATATAGATGGAACTTGTATGAGTCAGTGATGAGGTGGAGTATCATCAACAGTTGCAACAACTTGGGCAAACTTGTGTTAATTATGTTGGATTCATTTATTATGTTTAATACACATGGTTGATTCCTCACATACATAAATTTGTGGGAGCATGGATCAATTGAATGCTACATTTTAGTAACGCCGCGACTAATAGGTACATACTTTTAGTAGTTTTAGTTTGTATTTTTTTAGTCTAAGTTATTTGATGTTTTCTTTCATTTTAGGTTGAGTCTGCTTATTGAAAATTAAAACAGATGTTAGAGAACAGTATATATGACTTGTGTGAATGTTGGGAGACTATGAACAACAACTTGAAGTTACAATTGGATAACATTAGAGCTTCTTTTCAAAATATTTTGAATGAGGTTGAGCATGCACACACTAGTCCATTTTATAGAAATTTGCGGGGATCAGTATCAAGAGCTGCTTTGAGACACATTGCTAAAGGGTTCTCAAGGGTTGATTATGTGGGAACCAACACCCTAATGGAATTTGATGAAGGAGTTGTGCAGTGAAGAGTATGAAGTTGTGACATTGGTGATAGACAACGTTTCTGCTATTAGCCTTGCAAAGAATTCCATTGCACATGAAAGCAGGCATATAGAGATGAGATTTCACTACTTGAGAGAGTTTGTGAGTGGAGGAAAACTGAAGTTGGAGTATTGTAAAAGTGAAGATTAAGTAAATAATATGATATTTCTCAAGTAATATGATATTTTATAAATTTTAGGTTTTAAATTGTCACATACTTCCAATTTTAGGACCTAAAATGCTATTTTACTTTATAAGAAATGCTGTGTGCTGTTTGGAAACTTTCAAGCAAGTACACTTCTAAAATAAGTATTCACAAGTGTCTTTCATGTTACCATGTTAGTAGAAAGCACGAGATTATGAAATCCATATACACAATAATTGGTCCTAGCTACAAGCTGCAAAATAATGGCCATCACAAAGATTTGCAAGGTGGTAGAAGTTAGGGACCATGAAAAGAAAAGCATATGAGCATATCCATATAAACTTTTGTCTCGTTTTGGTGAAGATAATATTTCATATGGATAATAAGATTCATGTCCTACAATGTTGGGATTAGAAACAAACAAGGTCCCCATCTTATAATTCTTTCAGAATCTTAATCAAAATACTAAGGTCCCATAAGATTCTTCATATTCATATAATCACATGATTATTATGCTATACTACTAAGCAATGGAAACACAACACACATATAACAACTATCTTGAATGTGACCAACATTTGGAGGTTTTGATAGCACCAAAAGGACAATTAAATATGAAAATATGATAAAATTTAATAATAAATAAATAAAGTCTATTTTATTTCTACTGGCTGAGTACAAGTGAGTTGGTCAATTTATAGCTGTGTCTTTCCTTGTTGTGTCTCCATCGATTCTCTGGGCATTTATCACAAGGCACGTGAAGAGCACTATCTTAACCATGTATCCCCACTTACCCATGTGTACTCACTCACTCATAATATCATGTTAGTATACTCAAACTAGGTAGGTATCTTTTATTTGGTTTATCTATATTTAGTTATTGATGAGTTTTGCAAAATTATTGTGCTATTGTGATTTTTTTAATGGAATAATCTAATATTTTGATGTTTCAATCTCAAAGCATAGGATGGTCACTTTGGTCTTCATTCATTCAGATGTGTATAATCTATAAATAGTTTGATCTCAATCATTTTCTAGGTCTATGACTCTACATTATGATGCTTGAAGGTTAAAGTTGTTTGCATGTGGCCACTCTTCATCCAACATTGTTGTCGATATGTTTTTAGTTCTCTTAAATTAGTCACAAGTTTCATGAGCGAGTCATGGATATGCATTTTGAGGTCTTGGTAAAAATCATTAGACTTGTTTTTAAAGAGGAAATATAAATTTTGTCATGTCGATAAAAATATGTGAATTTATTTAAATATATTAAGATACATTATCAAAAGAAAATACATCATCAAATACAATGTTTCCGTAAAGTTTTTGTTGTTGAAATTTACTTCAATCTTGAAAATAATTCGAATCAATCTTGATTGATAGAGAATTAATTTTTTTGATTGATCGTTTCTCACTCTTCAGTCGAGTGATTCAACAACTCGTTAGTTTCAAGATGATTATCGTACACAATGATTTGAGAAGAAACGATATTCGTGAAAGTAAATTGGGAAGAAAAGAAATATTAGGGTTTTGGAAGAATGAGGAAGAAGTTGGATCAAATTCTGCAGAGTTTCTCGCTGTGTTTGTTCTTACTGAATTTCTCTTATTCGACACATTACAACAGTAGGATATCTTCCTATTTATAATGAGAATACTTTCCCACCAAGTAATTCTCAAACTAATTAACTAACATAAACTTCAACAAGTCGTATATGACTTTCAGCCGAATACAGTTAATACAGACACAGTTCGACTCTTTAGAACGCACAATACTTCGATTCAGTCAAACTTAAAATTATGTTTGACACAAAGAATTGCATATTTAACACACCACCTCATTCATTATGTCTAAGCTATCTACATTCATCATTGTTCTTAATCTTTTGAACAGTTCGACCTGTACAGCCTTCGTCATGATGTTTGTAATCTGATTCTCAATTTTGCAGTGTTCCAAGTTCAACTTCCCATATGCTACTTTCTCTCGAAGATAATGAAACCTCATATCGACGTGTTTGCTTCTTCCATGTGTTATCAGATTTTTCGTCATATTAATAGCAGACATGATGTCAATCTTCATGGTCATTACTCCATGATTCTTCCCTATAATTTCTTCGACCAAATTTACCATCCATGTTGCTTAACATGCACAGAGAGAGACAAATATGTACTCAGCCTCACATGATGAGAGCGCTACTACTGGTTCCTTTCTTGAACTCCAAGCAATTGATGCACCACCTAGCATAAACACATAACCACTGAGGATGTTCTATCCTTAACATCACCACACCAACTTGAGCCAGTGTAACTCACTTGTTTGGATTATTTTCCTTTATCTGTTGTAGGAAACATAATCCAATAGTTGAGAGTTCCTATGAGATACCTTAGTATCCTCTTTTTGGATGCTAGGTGCGATACATTTGGCTTCTGCATGAGTATACTCACAATACCTACACTATATGCTAGATCAGGCCTTGTGTGACAAAGGTATCTTAGTGATCTAATGATTCTTCTGTAGTGAGTCGGATCGACATCATTTTCACATGAGTTTTTCATCACTTGTAGACTTGGTTCAATAGGTGTTGAAGTTTCATTGCAATCCTCCATCTCAAATCTTTTGAGTATCTCACTTGCATATCTTCTTTGATGCATCATTAGGCATCTACTTCTCTTGTAGAATTCTATACCAAGGAAGTGTGAAATGTTGCCCAGATCATATATTTCAAACTCCTTGCTTAGATCACCTTTGAAGTCTTTGGTCTCCTTCTTGCAACTACTTGTTATTAACACGTCGTCGACATAAAGGCATAATATAAGCAGTTCACTCCCGTTTCTTCTGGCATATACTCCATGCCGAATTGTGCGATTTACAAATTCTTTCTCTCTTAAAAAGTCGTCTATCTTCTTATTTCAAGCTCTGGGAGCTTGCTTGACTCCACACATAGCTTTGTGGACTTCTTGATCGATCCACATAAGGGAAGGTGAACATTTAGGCTAATATTGGAGTTGCATGTCCCTAATTCATTCAGGGGGAGTACCTATATCTGGTTATTTTGTTGTTTGTCTTATCACTTTCATCTTTGATTTAATTTTGATTTGTTGAGTCTCATTCATGATTGCATTTCTCGGAATCAAGTTTGAAAAGATTCGTTTTTTAACATGCATAAACCATTATTTAGGTTTGATCTTGATCATGATGTCTTTTGATCAATTACATGAGTAAGTGGAATAAAAACATTTTATGTTTTTGGTTTGAGTTTGATTCAAAGTAAAATCTCAAAGCACTTTTGAAACTATGAAAATTTGAGATTTTATGTGTTTGATTTGAATCATGAAGATTAAACACATTTCATGATTCAAATCAAATTGGAAAGAGGAAAAATTGGAATTTTCAAACCATTTGATTTGAATCATTTTTTACCCATGATTTGAATCATTTTTTACCCATGATTTGAATCAATTTCCTAATGTCCACCTCTGCCTGATTTGATTCAAATCAAATTTTGAACATGATTTGAATCACACACTTTTTCAGCATTTTTCAGTTAAGACTATTTGATTTGATTCGAATTACACTTTCCCCATGATTCGAATCAACTGTCAAATATTTAAAATTCTATTTTTCTTTTATTCCACTTCACTTTCTCATTTGATTCAAAATATTAATTGTTCTTGATTCGAAGCTAACTGGCTTTTGAAACCATTTTTTGTGCTTAATCTCAAGCACATATAAAATCTTTTTGTCATAATTTCTCACACAACATCTTATCATTTTGATCATCATTTTCAATGTGATTTATTAAAAAATCAATTTCCTCTGTTTTTAGTGTTCAAAGTCTTGCAACAAAATTCTTCCATTTTCAGGTTGTTTGCAAGATTGAGGTGATTGTCAATGGTGGTGAAAAATTCCATAGGTTCTTCTCTCCACAATTGCCTTAGTAGTGACTGTGTGAAAGACCACAGATAAGGTAAAGTTCTTCTCAAATCTTTGGATAATTCATCGCTCAAGGAATCAGTAGGTACAAGGGGTTCATTTTTGCACACAAAGACTTGTAGTAGATGGGTGATATTGGAAGATTCAAGAAAAGTAATTTGAGTAATGATTTCATAGAAGAGTTTGGCAGTATGTTGTATACAAGTCAAGATCCAAGTAGGAGATTTTAATTTTCTCAATTGTATTATGGACTGGTGATTGTATGAACTCCTGGAAATATTTGTTAAATAACAAGGAACTATGCAGGTTCCAATGGGAAACCATTGAAGAGTGCACATAGACAAAGCGAGGACGAACTCTGAAGCGATATAAATCTCAGTCTCAAACTCTGAAGCACTATAAATATGAGTCTCTCTATCTATCTATCTATCTATCTATCTATCTATCTATCTATCTATCTATCTATCTATCTATCTCTCTCTCTCTCTCTCTCTCTCTCTCATTTGATTTAGTAGTATTTGCATGCTTAGGTATTTCAATTCCATTATAATTTATCATTTATTCATTGATAGAGATTTATTACGTAAGCATTAGGTTTTGTTAGAATTGGATACCTTATTAAGCTTGATTGGTGATTGATATTTTGTGAAACAAATTGACATTAGAACTCTTCACATTGAATCATTGTGTAAATACTTCTTGTAAAGTACACAATTGAATAAATCTAATACCTAGTGTTTTATCACATTCATCTTTGGTATTTGTGAAACGATCTAGTGCTAACTTGATCGAAATTTAAACAGTATAATT
Organism: Lathyrus tuberosus; assembly: GCA_022829125.1. Lineage (NCBI taxonomy): Eukaryota > Viridiplantae > Streptophyta > Magnoliopsida > Fabales > Fabaceae > Lathyrus > Lathyrus tuberosus. The sequence continues at coordinate 1,215,720 of JALAZF010000852.1, read as the reverse complement.
TTCATTTTCACATTAAACCTTCCGCTCCCAATTTTTTTATTTGAAAACACTTAGATTTTGTAACAGCGGTTGAATTTTTAATTGGGTCTATTAAGCCCCCTTCCCCTAGACCGTTTTTCTACTTTCACATTCACACCCAACAAATATACGTTATGATGTACATATTAGGTAGAAGGGAAAAAAACATGTGTGGATTGAAGGTGCGAGAAAGACACAAGAAATGGGGGTTTGAATTGTGTATTCACTCTTTTAAAACTTTTCGCTACTTATTGTTAAGGCGCTGAAATAACATCAGAGTTCATTGAGAGACTCTGACCGGTGAAGAAACATTCAGACTTGATAATGCATGAAGCATGAGAACCAATAAGAGTCTGAACGCTATATGCAACATTCAGAACTTGCATAGCGGAAGCTTATCAGAGTTAACCTGGAAGGTTCTGACTTGCTTATGTAAGGTTCTGATACTCAGAAACATAAACAATAATATAAAGCATAGCAAGTGTAAAGAACACACGATATATCCTGGTTCACCACAAAGCTAATCCAGTCCACCTTCCTCAGGTGATTTCGCCTTGAACACAAGGTCTTAATCCACTATAATTAAACCAGATTACAGATGCACGGGTAACAGCCGGTGACTAACAACCTGCACAGCCGCACTGTGACTCACCCACAATAACTTGTGTCATTGTCATCTCAAGTATCCAGATCATCCCATGATCCCTTGAGGTATCTCTCGCAGTGAACCGTTCAGGGATCCAACCTGGATATAACGTTCACTGGAGGAATCACAATGAGTTCCATCAGGGATCTCACAAGAGTCTGATCAATAAATGATCCTCTTCGAGATATGACTATCATTGACCCAACGTACCAAGATCTTTTAAGATCTCAAGTCAGAATTTCACGATGACCAACAACCACCGTCTCCTCAAGTATCCTGATCATCCCATGATCTACTTGAGGCTTCCATCAACAGTGACTCGTTCAGGGATCCAATCTGGATATAACGTCCACTGGAGGAATCTCAATTCTTTTAGTAGAATTGGCTTACTGGATATTAGTGAGGAGCTTCCTTGCAAGTAGATTCTCCTCTGTTTGAGTACAATGTAACTTCTAAGAGTTACAGCAAGATATGAGCAACAACTCCTTGCAAACTACATGATTCTAAGATATACAAGATATTATATTTAGATTACATCTTAAGAATTCTTCATCTTCTTCGTTGAGCAAGCTTCGAACAACAGCTCCCTTGCTTCATATCTTAAATGAGCTCCAAGATGATGTAGTTGATGTTGATTGATGACTTTGATAATTTCTTCGTCTTCTTCGAGTTCATAAATATCTGGTTGTTGTTGTAGATTGATAATCTCGGTGTTGTAACAACGAACTCAGATTCTTAGATTGTTGTGTTGTTGATTTATGATCTTCTCATATTTGAGCAACAACTGAGATATCAACACTTTGATTGTTGTGGTTTTGGATGATTATGTCTTTTTCGTTCCAACAACCTTGTCAACAATTAGTCATCCTTTCCTTTAAATAGCCAAGTACAATATAGCCGTTTGAATTATTGTTGGCTGTTGGAAGAGAGAGGTTGTGTAATGATAAAGCTGTACTGACACATCTCCTTTTTACAGTGGAGGAAGTGACATGATATATCTTCTTGGGCGCTGTGTACAGTCTTTCACAACGGTAACATTTGTCTTCAAAATGTCAGAGGCTTCTGATGGTAATTAATTGAAGCATGAGCAGAGACTTCTTAACAGAATATCTGAAACTCCAAGTCTTCAGTCTTTCGAAGTCGTCCATTTGGAATCAGCCTTCAGAACTTCAACACTTGTCTTTAAATTCGTTATCCTTTACTGCTTCAAGACTTCAGAAACTTCAGAGCTTGTCCATTAGGAATCTGTCTTCAGATTCTTCAGCATTTGACCTTTGGAACCATAGACTTCAGAACACATAAGTCTTCAGAGTCTTTTTGCACTTGGTCTTCAGAGCCTTCAGCCTTCAGAACTTCAAGTCATTGGAATCTTTAGCACTTAGGTTCTCTAGAAGATTATCTCTTCAGAAGCTTCGCTATCTTCAGAATCACAACCACTTTCAGAGAGCATCCACAAGAGCATTGCAACAGCAATATCCGCATCCTTGGATCTGACTGATTATGATCAGATATAGAAGCATACTTGCTTCTTGCGACTTGAGTCACACATAGTAACTTCGCATATAATCAATTACGCTCGTTTGGCTGGTGCTTGTTGGATCTAATATATTCTATGACTATGATCTGCACACAACACATGTTAGAACATAAAATGGCTCTTTCACAAATACCATTGTTATCATCAAAACATAGAGACGACTTGTAGAAACAACTCTTGCTCTAACAATCTCCCCCTTTTTTATGATGACAAAACCATGTATTTTGATTGAACATTTTATACAAGGTAATCACCAAAACTAAACATATTCAGAGTTCAAAATAACAGCTCCCCCTGAATGTGTTATCCCCAAAATTTTATCTGTGATCATCTAGAATCTCATATGATCTAAAGACACACAAAATAATAATTTGAGTTGCCAGAATAAAGAATAGAAAAGGAATACTTCTCTATCTTGTCTTTAAGGAGACAAAAGTGTTCAGCATCTAGACTAGTTCATCAGAACTACCGTCTTCATATCTTTAGAACTTAGTTCATTTTTACGTCGTATCAGAGCTCATAATCTTCAGAGACGTCTGGAGCATTTTCTACTTTTCATCAGAATCAATTTATCACAAAACAGAACAGTTCTTATCTAATAACATAGCCACCCTATTTATCAAAAACAGACACTGTCTTTAAGAAACTCTCCCTGAGTTTCAGACTAGGTGAAGATTATAGATTTTAACGTTTGAATCTTATGGGTAGTCTCCCCCTAATTTCTATAAGTCATATATTGGGATCTTCAGAATCGAAATTCAGAAATGTTTATTATAATCACCAATATAGATCATGACTTTTCAGAGTTTGACTTTGAACACAGGCCTTCATCTCAGAACCTTGTTACTGTCACAACTCAGCTGTTCATCAAAGCTTGATTCTTGATGAGATACAAATAGAAGGTTAATTTAGTGATCAATCAATGCTTGATTCTGAATCTGGTACTAATGTGATTTATTTCTTAGTCTGATACAAAAATATGATGAGTCAGATACCAACTGAAGGTATTTGAAAACTTTACAGCTTAGCTCTGATTGATATTACTACAGACTGAGTCTGATACCAATCTTGATATACTGAGTCTGATTTCCAAGTGTAGATTTAGTCAGATACCAAATCATTTCTTCTCAATTTGATTCTTGGTTAAAATCAGAACTTCTCCTTTTTGGTTTTTCAATCCAGATCTTCAGACAGTCTTTGACTTCTGATTTGCTCAGTTTTTCTGAAAAACATCTTGAGATGTAGACTTATCTTGACTGTTTTTCTTTCTTCTGATTCTTATGTTCTGAATATCATACTCTCAGACAGCTTACAGCTTCTGAACCAAGTGAAACAGAGATCACGATAACTTTGACTTTCAGAAAGTTCTCAACTTCTGAACAACACTGGGTAGATTTGATTCTGAACACATGTTCACGAAGTGTACAACTTCGATCATATGAGCAAACAGTTCATAAGAACTTTTGCCAGAGTTCTTCTTTCTTAACCTGTTCTAAGAAAGCCTAGTGAACTTGTTCAGAGTTCCTCGGTTAAACATCAAACAACAAACGTTAGTAGAAAACGCTTTTTATGTGATTGATTCATTTGTTTGAGTTTGCATTTGCATTCTTTCATTCTTCCTCTTTTAATCAAAATTATATTTCTATTTCTCCCCCTTTTTGACATCATCAAAAAGTTTAGAACGTTTGAGTATTTAAGCATAAATGAGATCAAAATGATAATTAGCAATCTAACATAAAGTAGTTTCAAAAGATAGTTCATTAAGTTCAAAACATAGAATCTTCTTAACCCTAAATGGTTCAGAGCAATCAAAGATATAGGTTGTGAATATAATAATAAGATCTTTAGAAGCCAAACATATGCATTTTAATTGATTAATCGATTTGGAACTATACAGGGAGGAAAGGAACATCATCACAAAGTAACACAAAATGACATCTAATCAATAAAACATAACAACGACTGATAAAGACATCGACGTTTAAAAACTTAATCAAAATCTTTAACATTGTCCACTCTTTCACATCTGGTTTCGACCGGTGAAGGTCCTGCTGATCCAAGCCTGCTTATCAATCCCCAGGCTTTTTCTTTCAATATTATTTCAGATATTATTCTTCCATATCGGATGTAAGAATGCATCTAGTTTCTTGAGATTTTGATAGAGTGTCTCATGTGGTTGAAAATGGTTTTGGGAAGGTCTATCGTCACGTGATGTGTTAGGAGGAAGACAAAGATTCTGTCATAATGCGTCAGGTGATTCTAGCAGTTGTACGAGGACGAAGGTTTGTTAAGGAGAATTTAAACCAGGTTTTGCGAGAAGGAAGAAGCTTCTCAAGGTTGTTCGGTTCGTAAGGAACTGAATCATCAAACAGAATTCTGCACCTCTCCACTATGGTTAAATCTGATTGATAGTCAACAATCGTGGCTCCGAAGGAGACACATCCATTAATTTTCTCTACCGAGGAGACAGAGATAATGATGGGTTGAAAGTGGACTTCTGACCAGATAGTTTTTCCATCATTGCTGACTCTGGCGTAGTTCCAGAATTCCTTAACATGGTCTGGAAAGATGGGACCATTCAGTAAAGAGTAATAGTACTGCCAAGACTGAGCTTGCATGCTCCTTATTATTTCCAAACCATCGTTTCTGAGACGAGAAAGGTTAGGTATTTTCTCAGGAATAACTTCTAAGTTTTCTTTTCTTCCTAAAAAGGTTGGACCGATTCTTTGAGAAGTCATCATCTTTGTTGTAATAAGAGTTTTAGGAAGATGATAATTTAGGTTTGAGAATGAGTTAAGCTGGAGCAAGATCCTACTACTTATAGGTGAGTGAGGATGAAGAGTAATAACTGATTCAGTACCAAAGATTTTGGTTTACTATTTCCTACGTAAGTCATGATTACTTAAGGTATACTAAAGGGTGTAACTGTGTGGAAAAAGAAAACGAAGCAGTTACCTAATTTAATTTTGAAGGATTTATAGGTTATGGATAATGATTACTTTACTGAAAGTGGAAAACGTGGCTGATGTATGATGGTTTCTTAAGCCACTCAGATATCTTTTAGATATCTTTCAAGGGATAACATGAATCTTCTTTTAATGCTTGTCAGATATTTGATTTGCTTAATTTCAACTTTGATTAGTGATGAATGTGAGATTTTCATATTTTTAGGATTAAACAAAATATCATTAATTAAGACGAATATCGGACATAGTCTTGGTGGTTCATTAACCCTGAATAATTTAAAAGACGAACTGACACAGGTACAACAATTTAGACGAAATATGATTTACATAATAAGAACAAGTACACAGCAGACACAAACTAAACAGAGATGAAACTGGTTTTTCTAGTTGCTAAAGATTTCACATTTAGTCTTCAACAAGCAGTTCTCTGGAAGGCTTTCAGGACCATCTTCTTCAATCTTCTCTTTGATCATGTCCATAAAACCTTCCCTGAAGAAAATCTCAGATAAAACTCTTGCATACAGAATGTAAGATTTTGTGAGGTTTCTGGACACATAGATGGAGTTCTAGAGATAGTTGAAGATAGTGTGTGGTAGGTTTATCTGAAAATCATTCATCAGTAGGTGAATAAATTGGTGGTCATGAAATCTTAGTATGTCATGGTATTCTCCTCTGGGAAGGAAATATGACATAACTAGTTTGTACCATGCTTTGGGAATGGGTAGGAGGTTTTCAGGATTGGATGGTTCATATCCGGATGAAAGGTTATGAAGGAAAGCAAATCTTTTAGCAACAAAGATTTGTGTAGGTCACAGTTAACAGTTATTACAACATTCTCACATCCAGTTGCTAGAGTGACCGAGAAGGGAGTGATAGTGATGGGGATTTCAAGGACAAAAGAGGTGATACGTCCAGTTTGATGATCAAGGAAGGCATGCTTCCAGAAATCCTTTACTAGATTTACATAGATGGGTTTTTCTTGCATAGTTGAGTATCTAGTCCATTGTTGAGTATAAAACGCATCAGTTATACTGCTAGCAAGGTAACTCGAAAGAGGAGGGGTATTGATTACAAATTGTTTTTCAGGAATGATTTCAAGAAGATCTTGGTCTCCAAGAAAGGTTAGTGGAGGCATGATGGCAGATGGACACAGAGATTTTGACACTTAAGGTTCTATGATAGAAGGACTTGAGTATGAATTTGTTCGACAGGGAGAATCGATATAAATAGGTAGGATGAGTTATGCCTAGTCTAGAGAAAACATAGATCAAGTACGAAAAAATATTTTAATAAGATTTCAAAAGAGTCTATGTTCTCATAGATATGTCATGATTACTTCAAGATTCGCAGTTATGGTTGAGGTTACGTTTGAGTGCACACATAGACAAAAGATTTCTTTTGGAAAGAGAGAAGGTTTTGAATCATTAATATTTTCACCTATACTAGACAATTTTCAGTTTGAACTTACACTTATTATTTAATTAGTCATAGTTAAGAAGGAGCATACCTTAGAGAATTTGAAATCCTTTCTATGAAACTTTATCTGAGTGCTTTTCATTCTGACTCTGAGCTTCTGATCAACATCATTCAGCTTCTGCATCCTTCAGAGTGATCTGACGTTTGAAGAATATCGATGTCCTCTGATTCGGATATCTAGTCTGAGACTAGAATCAAATTTTTTCTTCAGATGACCACTTTGTTTGTTTGTTCAGAAATATCATCTGATTTCTGAAGGTAATCCTCAGAGTGTGAAGATACTGATCATCAGAAGGTCACTCATTCTTTAGTTTAAACATAAACTTCCGAAAGGTTATGTACTATGGAGAATTAGCTAGTATCTCAAAACCTCTTCTGACATTGTTTCTTTGAACAAGTGTTTCAGAACCAAGTATCATCAAACATGTGTGTAACACATAACAATCTTGTTCTTGCAATGCTGATCTAATTCTTTTAGATTTAATCCATCAGAGAATTAACAGCATATTCGTTTCTGAAAAAAAATGTCAACTGATTTCTCAACCAGAAAGACATCAACAACTTAACTCCTTTTGACTTTAAGTAGATGATTTCCGTGTTTGCATCTGATTGAGCTACTTCTGATTACAGAATGTATGCAGCATGATCTTCTGAGAGAATTATCAGATAGTGATTTGACCAATCATATTTGATTTAACTGAGATAGAATCTCAAGATAATCAGAACTCAATCGTTTGTGTTAATTCAATCAAGACTTCGAATTCATATTTAATTAAGTTCTTGATGAATCATTGGATTTATCCTTCCTGAATATTTTTATTATTTTTTTAATTTTACTGCAAAGCTTTTCAAGAAACAATATTCAGTTCTTCATTGAATCTTCCAACTTCTTGATTAGTTAAGATTCAGATGTTGAATCATTTCTAAGAGTTTGAAATCTTCAGTTTTCTGACTTCTTCTGCAGACTTGATTCTGAAGTTCAAAACCATAGAACAACAATCTTTCTTCTTTACATGAAGAAGTTCTTAATGAGCTTCAAACGAGAAAGTCAAGGGTGGACCTAATCCGTTTCTTGAAAACATCTCAAAAACTCATAAAGAATTAATCTTCAGCAAACAAGATTTCTTGTTTTCTGATGATTTAACCTTGAGCAAATACGTTATTTATCCAAACGTATCTTCTAAGATAAGCATTCAACAGATATTACTACTTCTCTGATGAATCTATCTTATCAGTTGATTCTTCAATCTTTTTCAAAGATTTGGTAAGGAGTAAGGTTCAGTCATTGACAACTGCAAAAGTTTCCAGAATCAGTGACTTGCTCAAGTAATCCAATTGATCACAATTTTGTACACAGTCATCTTCTGAGCTGTTACAGAAATTATAAGTGGATTAAAATCTCACCCAGAATATTTCTACGCACCGCATCTGGATCTTTTTCTGACACTGTTAAGTGTTTGATATTCGTCAATAACAAAATCGGAGCTCTGATACCAATTGAAGGTGCGAGAAAGACACAAGAAATGCGGGGGGGGGGGGGGGGGGGGGTGGGGTTTGAATTGTGTATTCACTCTTTTAAAACTTTTCGCTTCTTATTGTTAAGGCGCTGAAATAACATCAGAGTTCATTGAGAGACTCTGACCGGTGAAGAAACATTCAGACTTGATAATGCATGAAGCATGAGAACCAATAAGAGTCTGAATGCTATATGCAACATTCAGAACTTGCAGAGCGGGAGCTATTCAGAGTTAACCTGCAAGGTTCTAACTTGATTATGTAAGGTTCTGATACTCAGAAACAAACAATAATATAAAGCATAGCAAGAGTAAAGAACACACGATATATCCTGGTTCACCACAAGGCTAATCTAGTCCACCCTCCTTAGGTGATTTCTCCTTGAACACAAGGTCTTAATCCACTATAATCAAACCAGATTACAGATGCACGGGAAACAGCCGGTGACTAACAACCTGCACAGCCGCACTGTGACTCACCCACAACGACTTGCGTCATTGTTATCTCAAGTATCCAGATCATCCCATGATCCCTTGAGGTATCTCTCACAGTGAACTGTTCAGGGATCCAACCTGGATATAACGTTCACTGGAGGAATCACAATGAGTTCCATCAGGGATCTCACAAGAGTCTGATCAACAAATGATCCTCTTCGAGATATGACTATCATTGACCCAACGTACCAAGATCTTTCAAGATCCCTAGTCAGGATTTCACGATGACCAACAACCACCGTCTCCTCAAGTATCCTGATCATCCCATGATCTACTTGAGGCTTCCATCAACAGTGACCCGTTCAGGGATCCAATCTGGATATAATGTCCATTGGAGGAATCTCGATTCTTTTAGTAGAATTGGCTTACTGGAGATTAGTGAGGTGCTTCCTTGCAAGCAGATTCTCCTCTGTTTGAGTACAATGTAACTTCTAAGAGTTACAGCAAGATATGAGCAACAGCTCCTTGCAAACTACATGATTCTAAGATATACAAGATATTATATTTAGATTACATCTTAAGAATTCTTCATCTTCTTTGTTGAGCAAGCTTCGAACAACAGCTCCCTTGCTTCAGATCTTAAATGAGCTCCAAGATGATGTAGTTGATGTTGATTGATGACTTTGATAATTTCTTCGTCTTCTTCGAGTTCATCAATATCTGGTTGTTGTTGTAGATTGATAATCTTGGTGTTGTAACAACGAACTCAGATTCTTAGATTGTTGTGTTGTTGATTTATGATCTTTTCATATTTGAGCAACAACTGAGATATCAACACTTTGATTGTTGTGGTTTTGGATGATTATGTATTTTTCGTTCCAACAACCTTGTCAAGAATTAGTCATCCTTTCCTTTAAATAGCCAAGTAAAATATAGCCGTTTGAATTACTGTTGGTTGTTGGAAGAGAGACGTTGTGTAATGATAAAGCTGTACTGACACATCTCCTTTTTACAGTGGAGGAAGCGACATGATATATCTTATTGGGCGATGTGTACAGTTTTTCACAACGGTAACATTTGTCTTCAAAACGTCAGAGGCTTCTGATGGTAATTAATTGAAGCATGAGTAGAGACTTCTTAACAGGATATCTGAAACTCCAAGTCTCCAGTCTTTCGAAGTCGTCCATTAGGAATCAGCCTTCAGAACTTTAGCACTTGTCTTTAAATCCGTTATCCTTTACTGCTTCAAGTCTTCAGCACTTGACCTTTGGAACCATAGACTTCAGAACGCATAAGTCTTAAGAGTCTTTCTGCACTTGGTCTTCAGAGCCTTCAGCCTTCAGAACTTCAAGTCATTGGAATCTTTAGCACTTAGGTTCTCTAGAAGATTATCTCTTCAGAAGCTTCGCTATCTTCAGAATCACAACCACTTTCAGAGAGCATCCACAAGAGCATTGCAACAGCAATATCCACATCCTTGGATCTGATTGATTATGATCAGATACAAAAGCATACTTGCTTCTTGCGACTTGAGTCACACATAGTAACTTTGCATATAATCAATTACGATCGTTTGGCTGGTGCTTTCACAAAACACGTTAGAACATAAAATGGTTCTTTCACAATTGACTAAATTGGACTGATATTTGCAACAAACTTGACTCAATTGGACTGATATGCTCAGGTTCATGACAGCTCTAAGCACCACATCAATTCCAAATGACAAAGTTGAAGTTTTTGGAATTGAAACTTAAATGATCACATGCCAAAGGATAGGATCCTTGACTCAATCGTCCAAGCTTGAAAATATCAAGTGAGTCATGAAGATTCTCTCTGATCTTAGGAGAGGACAAAGCTTGCAAGATGAAAGAATTTGAAATGGAAATCATGTGGCACAAGAAATGCACCAAATCTGCCTTGAAAACCAGTTTGAGCAAGGCATGTTGTGAGATCTATAACTACTTGATTAAGTTAAATCAATGGGAGTTCTTGTACTCTTTGGAAAGCTCTTATGACGTACTTTAACTTTGATGTCCACAAATAGACCTGGTTCAGCTTGGATCAATGTGAAAAATGACCTCAAAGTTGGTAAAAAATGAAACAGATTCTGACTTTTTGAAAATTTCAGTAAGTGTTGAAAAAAGTGGTCATTTTCACTTTTTGTGATTTTGATCAATCCATAACTCAAAATCCATGAGGATTTGGAATTTGATGTTGTTGACACTTTTGAAGTATGCCATGTTAACTTTCATTTGAGCGTTGGATGGAAGAAAAAGGCCTTAGGATTTGGGAGTTATGACCTTGCAAAGTTGGTACCAAATCCATTTTGTTCCATAACTTAGAAAATTTTAAGTTTCTTATGGTCGCCCCTTTTGCAAGAAACCTCATTTTTCTTGATTTTTCTTGATGAATGATGATCAAAACCATACATTAACATTGTTTTTGACTTAGGGGAGCCACATTTATGAAATAATTCAAAAAGTCAAACTTGATTTTGAGCATAGTTGACTGTTTGACAATTATTCCACAATTACTTCTATATCTAGGAACATATGATTTCTTTTTAACAAATATTTTCCTTTTAGGATAAGGATGAACAACTTTGGCTTTGTTTACTTTCTCTTTGGTGGATTGATCACTAGCCTTAACAAAGATAGTTTTGCTAGAACTTGGCTTACTAAATTTTGAATAACCAATACCACTTTTATCATTAGAATATCTTTGTTGACTAAGAACACTCTCCAATCCAATTTGTCCTTTTTCATATCTTTCAAAAACTCTTTTTAATTGAACAATTTGAAAAGAAAGTGATTCATATTCTTTGCATACAAAATTATGTTTTTGTTCACTAATAATCTTTTGCTTTTCATCTTCGAAATCTTTTTCTATTGTCTCAATTTCTTCTTCTCAAGATGAAATTTGTTTCTTTTGTTTTGATAATGTTTTGTATAGAATTTTGAACTCATTATGAAGTTCATCTATAGAACCTAGTGCATCATTATCATAAATGGAAAATTCATTACTAACATCATCATCTTCATCATCAGAATGGTGTGAAGCCATCAATGCTAGATTTGCACATTTGTCGTTATCTGAATCTGATGAAGAACTTATCTTATTATCTTCTCATGCTATGTAGGCTCTTTTATTCTTATTCTCCTTTTTTACTTTTGAAGCCACCTTTCTTGAAGAGTTTCAGACAATGTCTTTATATGGCCTTACTTACCACATTCATAACATGTGACATCTGGTGTTGAAGTGGAAGCCTTCTTTTTTCCTTAAATGTTTCTTTCTTTTTGCATAATTAAAGGATTTATCATTTTTACCAAAGAAATTACCAAGCCTTTTCACAAGAAGCATGAAGTTCTCATCTTCTTCCAGAGCATCGTCATCTTGTTCTTCTTTTGACTCGACTTTTAAAGCGACGACTTTGTAGTTCTTCTCTTGATTCTCACGCTTTTCAAGTCTTCCAAGTTCAAGTCCATGTTCTTGGAGATTTCCGAACAATGATGCAGACGTCATAGTAGAAAGGCTTTTCTTTTCCGATATTGCCGTCACTTTTGGTTGCCATTCCTTGGTTAAAGATTAAGAATTTAAGATTTAATTCATCGTTAGTAAAAGTATTACCAAGAGCAATCAAATGATTTGTCAAGTGTACAAATCTCTTTTGTAATGCGATGATAGATTCTCTGAGCCGCATTCTGAAGATTTCGTACTCTTGACTCAAAGTATTAAATCTTGATCTCTTTACTTCAACGGTTTCTTCATGAGTTTCTACCAATGTAACCCAAATTTCCTTTGCCGATTTACATTGAGAGATACAAAAGAATTCATTCATGCTAAGTGCACTTTGAAGTATGTTGATTGCTTTATTTTCATTAAGGACTTTCTTCTTATCATCTTCATCCCAAGAGCTTTTAATCTTTGGAGTACCAACACTATTAGCAACACTTGTAGGAACATGTGGACCATTTTCAACGATTTCCCATATTCCTTCTCCTTGTGCTTCCAAATGAGTCCTCATGCGAATTTTCCAAAAATCAAAATATTCACCAGAGAATAGTGGGGGTTTGTTGCTACTACCACCATCTTTGAAACAAGAATTGTACTTGCGGAAGCCATATTAGTGTCATAACTCGGGAAAAAGAATACGACATCGTGAGGAAAGCTCGCGGATTGGAATGACAGAAGAGTCACCACCGAACTTTATTTATTTCCAAAAGGGGGAAAGGAAAAATATCGATAAAACCCGTGGAATGGAAAAGGATAGGACACGGTTGTCGTAACCAATGTCGGGGTTCGGAAGTTGGTTATGAAAGGGGAAGGTATTAGCACCCTCTACATCTGTTGTAATGAATGGGACCCATCTAGGTTGTCTACACATGAAAGGATGTTGTTTATCTAAAGGTTTATCTGCTAAAGGGAAAAAGGATGTTTTTTATTAGGGTGTTCGCCTCGTGCCTATGTAATCTCATAGTGCAATGAGGAATTCAGAGCTTCGTTGTTCACTCTAAAATATGAGTGTTTGTTGGTTGATTTTACCTTGAAAAAAGGTTTTCGGAGTGAGGCCCTAAGGCGCAAAAAAGAGTTTGATGAGTTGATGTTGTTTTTAGGATTTTTGAAAGAGACTGTTCATGATTAGGATTGCACTAAAGACTATGGGTAGAGGTGATCATTTCGAGCTACCAAACCAAACGTCTTGTGTTAAAATCATCATAGTGAGTGTAGGAAAACTCCATTCTCACTCCTTCTCCACCACTTAAGGCTCGTGGCGCACAATCCTAATAGTATCTTATTGTGTTTTGAATTTACTTGAGAAAAAGTCGCTTGATGTTGGATCAAGGGTTTGTTTGGTTGTTTACGAAAATGTTTCGATCAATGGGAAGGTTGATGGTGATGCATAAGGCAATCGACTTACAAAGGGTGAATGAAAAATGGAGTGTATTTGGTTGAGGGTTGATGGTGATGGAAACCTATTGAATTGGTTTTTATGAAAAATGCTTGACGTTAGATCAAGCTTATTTGCGTTCTTTTGAAAAGGGTGATTGATTTTATTATTGAATTAAGGACTACCTAAGTAACTAGCAAGCAAAGAGAAAGCGGTAAAGTTATTACACGTCATGGGAGTGGGCATAAATTTTTCCAAACGGGGATGAAATAAGCATACAACCCAAACGATAAACTACACGTGTACTAGCAAAGTGGGCTAGTCTTTTAGACGACCAACTAGAAGTAATTGATTGAATAAGTCTCATTGTAAGAAAGCCGAAGAGTAAGCTATGAATGATGTGCAAGTGTGTCCTAAGACAAATCAATACAAGTAGAGAAGTCCAATATAAAGCTCCTTTGCTAGGGTTTAATGTACAAGGTTCAAACTCCATTATGCCAAGGATAGTAGCCATAGTCCAAGATTAGATTTTTGTTTAGGGTTTTCAATTTGTTTATCATGTTTTTGTATTTTTCGATAAGATGAACAAATATGAATAAGATGAACAATGAAATATAAGGACAAAGATATAAAGAGCTAGAAAATAAATGGTGGAAAGTAAATACCAAGAAAATAAAGAGCGGAAATGTCAAAGTTAGATGTTAGTTGTTAATTGTCATTGATCGGATGATCACTTTCTCGAATTGGGACCAATTTAGCGCTATGTTAAGCAATCGTAGTGTAGCCGCGCGAAAAGACTCGCCCTTTTACATGTGAACTTTTAATTTATCCCAAAGCATGTTATGATCCAAAATGAAAAAAATAAGGATCAAAATGGAAATGAAAATAAAATTAAAAAAAAAACTCTAACATAAGGAATGAAACAAAAAAATTATAAAACCAATATTAAAAACAAAATCAAGAAGAAAATGGATAAGAATATAATAAAAATAAAGATAAAAATAAAGAAAAAATAAAGAAAATAAAAGGGGTGGCATATAGTGTGTGAGGTGTATTTGAAGAAACTCAAAATGGGCTCAAAAGCCCAACCCACCAAACACAACCATGAATTTTTAAAAGAGAGAAAAAAACATTAGAATGGGATTTCTTCTCTTCTTCATCACACACGGTGTATTTTTCCTTACCCTCTCTCAATGCACAAACAGCTACATCAAATTCAAAGCTAAAAAGAAAAAATATCCTCTCTATTTTGTGATACATTTTTATCCTCTCTTCACTTCTCAATCTATTGTAGTAAATGAATTTCATGGTGAAAAACTCCATAAACTCTTGTATTAACAGTGATTCAAAGAATTACAAAAGGAGAAGCTCACTTATATACAAATGAGAATGAGAGAAGAGTTAGTTATAACTAACTTTAGTTAGGTAGTTACACAACTTATTTATTAACTAACTATCTAACTAATATTAAGCTAAAAGATCTTAATACTCCCCCTTAAGTTGAAAGATATATGTTACAAATTCCCAACTTGGCTATAAGATCATGAAACAAATTCCTTGGCAAAGCTTTGGTGAGAGGATCAGCCAGTTGATGCTTAAATTGTACATGTATCAACTTGATGAAATTAGCAGCAACATGTTCCCTAATAAGGTGACAATCTATGTCAATGTGCTTAGCTCTCTCATGACTCATTGGATTATTTGCCATTTAGATGGCTGATATCTTGTCACAAAACACCTTACATGAAGGTACCTTGATGTCAAAAGCTCTTAGAAGTTGTTTTAGCCACAATAACTCAGATGTGACAAAAGCCAATGCCTTATATTCAGCTTCAGACGATGATCTTGATACATTGACTTGCTTTTTTGGACTTCCAAGCTACTAATGATTCTCCAATGAAGATACAAAAGCCAGTGGTGGATTTTCTGGTTGTTGTGCAGCTTCCCCAATCTCATCAGAGTATGCAGAGATGTGGAGTGAAGGATTTGATGAGAATAAAATTCCATGACCTGATGTGCCTTTCAAGTATTGTAAAATGTGGTTTATCCCATTCATATGTTTCTTTCTAGGCTTTGACATGTATTGGCTGAGCTTGTGCATAGCATATGATATGTTAGGTCTTGAAATGGTCAGATACAATAATCTGCCAATGATTCTTCTATATTAAGAGGAATCCTCGAGCAAAGGACCTTCTAGGTCATTTTCATACCCTAAATTTTGACCACAAGACTTCACATCATTGTGCAAGCCATCATCACAATTTGGATTTACCTCATCAATCCTCTCAAAGATTATTGAGTGTTCACTCTAGCCAAGAATTAGGGTTTTGAGCCCTCTCATAGCACTTAGGCAAATGATCAATCAAGAATTGACATGATCTTCAACTTGTCAAACCTATCAAACATCCATGAAGGATAAAGAGGTCTCCCATATCAAGAATCTAACACAAAAATGCAACATTTCAAGTTGATCAAGCCTCAAGATCATTAGTGTCACCAAATTAAGGTTTTGATCGACCAAGGCCTCTAGAGAGAAATTTTCATATGGGCATGAGCCAATACTTCAAAACATGATTCAAGAAGCTCAAAAGGACCTCATGAGTCCATTCATAAGTTCAAAATAGCCTCAGGGGATGCATTCATAAAAAAACAGGAATTAGTTTTTTTTTTACCTAATTCAGTCCCAAGTTGACTTTTGGAGCAAGGCATGAGCCAAGACCACAAGGTATGCTTTAAGGACCTCAAATGCATTATATTGATCCATTCATAAGATTAGATTGATTCAAAGAACTTAGTTCATAAGCAATGCAAGGCTTCAAATTCATCTGGACTACAAACTAGGTTTTTTTTGGAAAAAGTCAACCATACCTTTGAGTTTTGACCAAAACATAGTCTCAAACCTTGGGGGATGATTCAAGACACTCTAAAACACTTATGGAATCCATCCATTAGGTTTAATTTATCCCAAGGACTTGATTTCATAAAGGATCACAAAGTTCAAAATTCATTTGATACAAAAAGTCAACTGTGATCAAAACCAAGTTTGAATTTTGGGAATTTTTTGACAAACATGGCCCCTTTAGGTCAAGAACAATGTTAACTTGTGACTTGGATCATGATCAATCAAGAAAAATCAAGAAAGTGAGGTTACTTGCAAAAAGGGCAACCTTGAGGAACTTAAAATTTCACTAAGTTATGGAAAAAAGTGATTTTTACCCAACTTTACAAGGCCATAACTTGTGATCCAAGCAACCATTTTCTTCCATCCAAAGCTCAAATGAAATCTCTCATTACACACTACAAAAGTGTCCTACTGATCCATGGTCAAAAAATGCCTAGATTTTGAGTTATAAGACCATGAAGTTAGGGTTTCATAAGATTTGAACTTTGACACTTAGAAAAATTTTAGGCATAATCTGTCTCATGTTTTGTCCAACTTTGGAGGCGTTTTTCATTATGATCCAAGAAGGATCAAGACAAAATGTAAATATCAAATTTGAAGTATGATATATAAGCTTTCCAAAGAGTACAATACCATCCATTGATTCAACTTGAGCAAGGAGTTATGAACCACACAACATGCCTTGACACAAACTGGTTTTTGACAGCATTGGCACATAACTTGTATCCCACGATTTCTTGAGCCAATTTTGGACACTTGCATCATTGGACTTCTGTCTAATATCAGTCTAAATGATGAAGAATCTGAACCATGAGGCCAATTAGTCAAGAACCATATCCCTTTGGCATGTGATCATCAATGTTGCAAATCCAAAATCCAATTTGTCAATATGGAATTGAAAGGATGCATTGAGGTGCCATGAACCAAGTCATATCAGTCCAAATGAGTCAAGCTTTAGCCAAGGATCAGAAGACCTAAACCTGCAAAGTATAACTCAAGTCAATGGCTAGAGGAAACTTTGAACACATATCCATATCCATTGGACAATAGGTTGATCCAGCCCCTATTTACTATTCCTTGCAAAACAAACTTCCTCTACTATAAATAGAGGTTATTTATGGTTGATCAAAACACACCAAAACATCACAACACATGTTTTCCATCATCTCCCTCTTGTGCATCAAAAAATCCATTTCCAAAAAAGTGAGAATCATGTTTTTAGATAGAGAGCAATTCCACTCAAACCAATGGTCCTAACACCTCACACACATCATTTATGAATGATCTAAACACTTGAACAACATTTGTAACACCAGATTCATCAAGTTCATACCTCATCCCAAAGCCATCTGCAGTTGGAGTCGTGCCCACCAATCCAGAGGTTTTCAATCCAATCCAAGCATCTCAACACACTACTTGAGGTCCAAGGAAGTTGTCCAGATCATCAAAACACTTCTTTAACACCTACATCTGAGGATTCGATTTCCTCTTGCACAGGTAAGCCTGAACTCTTCAAATTCCATGATCCATGCATCATAAATGTGTTTTTAAGTTACCAACATGTTTCTGCACTTATGTAGAATGTTTTCCCTCAATCAATTGCTATATATCAATCATGTATAGGATTTCATAGTGTTCTTGCAAAAATTAGGGTTTATTTGTTCTTCACATGATATCCCACTCTACACTTAAAAGAAATGCAATTAATTAGTATCATTGAAATCATTGTTCAAAAACACATAACTTTCATGTTTACATCGTGGAAAATCATTGCGTATTGAGAGAGATATGAGAGGTTTTACAAAATGGCCATGGAGGACACGCGCGAGGAAGAAGATGACCGTTGGCGCCTTTTTTCAAATCTTTTTCAAATTTTTGAATTTTTAATTATTTTCAAAAATTAATTTCTCCTCCAATTTTAATCTTTTTCAAATAATTTTTTAAACATAAATCCTTCGCATGTTTAAATATTTTATTCCACAAAAGAATAAAAAAAATATTTTTATTTGATATATTTTTGAATATTTCAAAAATTTTAATTTTAATTTTTTAAAACAGTTTTAAATAATTTCTTTTCTTTGATTTTTCAAAACCAATTTGATTTTAAATCATCATGTGAATAAAACTTCATTTTATAAACCTTAATCATAATTCATAACATGTTTATTGAATTTTTTTGGTATTTTTTTTATCATTTTTAATTGATTTTTCTTTGAAAAAATATCTTAAAAAATGAAATTAGGGTTTTCTCTGATTCAATCTTTCAAAACTTTATTTCAAACACACTTGGGCCTCTATTAGAGTGTAAGACCCAACCCCCTATGTACTTAAATAAAATTTGGGCCTCTGCTATAGTATAAGTCCCACAACGTCTTTCGGTATCGCAATGCGATCACTGTTTTCAAAATAAATCATATGGGCCTCTCCTTGAGTATAAGCCCCAATCTTTTGTACATAAACTTTGTTTTAAACAATAAACAACCTCCATGGGCCTCTCCTTGAGTTGTAAGCCCCATATCTTTGTTTTCAAAATCATCTGTCTGTTTTAAACTATTTGAAAACAACTGGGCCTCTCCCCGAGTATAAGACCCAATACTATTCTTTCATTCTTTCATTCAAAAATACGTTAACTTGGGATTTTTAATAGAGTGTAAGTCCCATCCTTTTTTCCCTTTTTTTTATAATAAAAAGAAGATTCAAATTACACTGGTACTAAGAGGAGCATTATTCCCGGTGAAACTGCTCTTAGACCACTTGGGCCTCTCTTTGAGTTATAAGCCCCAAATTTTCTTTTCAATTCATTCAAATAAAAACAACATTCTTTTTAATACAAATTCAAAATTCAAAGTTTTCCCAAAACTTTCTTCAATTTCTCAAAACCCTATTCATACGGTGATAATCAATACAACCAATCACAACACACTTGGGTCTCTATCTAGAGAATAAGACCCATCACCTTTTTAATGCATACTCATTTATATACCTATTAAACTATTTATCTGTATATACTTGTGCATACCTGTCTAGAGTTCCCTCAGCAGTTAGGTCATCCTCAATTCACACTTAGGTTAAACAGTAGGATACTTATAACTTAGTTCAATCAACTAGTTTATTCTTATACAAATAAATTCATTTCCCCAGAGAGGATTAATTGTCGGTGAAACCTATTTTGAATTTCTTCAAACCTTAGAACTGTTCAGCAAAGAAAGGTTTATTTCCCGGTGAAACATTTCTTGAACTTTTCTTAGGCTTGGACCCACAGGCTTCTTAGAAGTTCCCCACAGCCTCTTCTTGGGCTTAGTACAAGGACCCACAAGCTTCCTAGAAGCATCCCAGCCTCCTCTTGGGATTAGTATAAGGACCCAAAGGCTTACTAAAAGCATAGGAAAGAGTTTAGTCATCTCTACTAGTTCAATCCTCAAGAAAGTCAAAAAACTCTAGAACATCCAATCATTCAAGGGTAAATCTTCATCTCTAGAACCCTCACCCTCCTATTGGGCATCATACAAAGATCCTTCTCCAACCAGAGTCTGCCTCTTCTTAAGAGACTTGGGTAGTCCCAGCCTCCTCTTGGGCTTCATACAAGTAGACTTAGAAAGTCTCACCCTCATAGTCTCCTTTTAGGCTTAATACAAGAACCCTCAGGCTTCCTAAAAGCATAGGATAAACCCTAGTCATCTCTATCAATAAACTAATTCCCAGAAGAGTCAAAACCTTTAAGGCATTCAAGCTTATCCTTTTAAGTCCCTTCTGATCCTCAACAAGATTTGGCTTTCACCTTAAAAATCCCCAGCCAGGATCAGATTACCATCAACAAATCCCCAAAAGAATTAGAGCCTCATGGCATCTGATGAATCAACTCTGTTCCAATATCCAACAAGAGTTAGTTTCCCTTTGGATTCCCCAACATAGTTTAGACTTTCTCCTGGATTTCAATAATCCTCAGGAAGAGTCAGCCTCCTCTTAGGCTTCATATAATGATTTTTCCAGTTAGCCTCAATCTTGGGCTTTGTACAAGACATATATAATGCTCCCCAATTGAGTCAGTTTTCAACTTCTTTTAGCTTCAACCTTGGACTTTGATCAAGGCACAAAATCCATCATCCCCAAAGATGAGACCATGTGTCTTATCTGTAGGAGGACATTTCCTATATACATCACATATCAAAACAAATAATCCAAACCTTTTTCCAGATAATTGATGTAAGTGGCACACTCGTTGATTCAAAATCCAAGCTGGAGTCCCTCCTTTATCATGGCTAAAATTTCTCTTTCATCTAACTGATGTAAGTGGCAAGCCTCTGGATTCTACACATCCAAGCCAATGTCCCTCTCTTAGCATGCAAATATTTATAAATAAAGATATGGCATTGCTGGATTCCACACATCCCAGTTAAAGTAACTTCCCTTATAACCAATTACTTAATATTTGTGATGAATATGTGAGATATCTCCCTTTAGAGATGACAAATTTCCTCTCATTCAAACTTTTAGCTTCAATCTTGGGCTTTAAACAAGACACAAATACCCTGTTAGCTTCAATCTTGGGCTTTAAACAAGACACAAATACCCTATTAGCTTCAATCATGGGCTTTAAACAAGACAAAAATACCCTGTTAGCTTCAATCTTGGGCTTTGAATAAGACACCAAACAATTTCCTCCCATAGAATAGGAGGAACTACGGCTGCTTTGATTTCCCAAATCTCTTTACGGGAATACGTAGGCATAAGATTGTGAAATCTTAGCGAGCACACAAATAAAAAATCTTAGGTCAAGTACCTTTCCAAAAACAATAGAAAACCCAAAAACAACAAAAACATTTCCTCAGTCCTCACAAAAGAGAAACTTTCCCCAATCAATAGTAGATAGACTTAAGAAAGCATTCAAAGCAGTAGAAAATATGTGTAAATAAAGGTTCCTATAGATTACTATAGATGCTCTGGGTGTAAATCGCTTCCCTTTGTATAACCAAACCCTGATTCCAGATCTCTTTGCATTTGTTAAAGAAAACACTTGCACGCAGGGTTAATTTAAGATATTTTCCCCTTCCTTTTGAGCTTTATAGGATAAATACAGAAATCAGAAAGTAACGTTAAAAGCGGTAGTGGTCGCATCACTAAAACCGAAGCTACAGTCATTAAAATTGGCACCAGGATCTATAGTCAGAGATGCAAGTTTATCATTTACAAAGTCTGTATCCATGAGAAGCTGCAGTGTATATTTCCTTTGACACAAGTGTATCCCTTTGTTGGAATAAGCAATTTCTAAGCCAAGAAAGTACATAAGGTCTCCTAAAATCTTTAGTTTGAATTGCTTTTGAAGCATGCTTTGAGTTTCTTGGACAAGTTTAAGGTTAGGGATGGCAAGAACTATATCATCTACATAGACCAAAAGGACAACAAGAGATTTACCTATTCCTTTTGTAAATAAAGAGTGGTCTGCTGATGATTGTGTGAAGCCATATGCCATGACAGTTGTGGAGAACTTGTGATACCATTGTCTTGAGGCTTGCCTTAATCCATAAAGTGATTTGTTGAGCTTGCATACCATGTTCTCCCCCTCACTTGGATAACCAAGTGGTAGATCCATGTAGATTTCCTCAAACAAATCACCATTCAAGAAGGAATTATTGATATCAAGTTGAGCAAGTTTCCAATTCTGGGCAGCAGCTAGACTGAGTACAACTCTGACTGACGTGAGCTTTGCCACTGGTGAGAAAGTATTTATGAAGTCAAGGCCAGGTTGTTGAGTGTAACCTTTGGCAACCAATCTAGCTTTGTGCTTGTCCAAGGATCCATCAACATGATACTTGGTTTTGTATATCCACCTACACCCAATGGTCTTCTTACCTTTTTGCAAAGGTTGTATGGTCCAAGTATTATTTGCTTATAGGGCTACTATTTCTTCACTCGTGAATGTACACCATTCAGGGATTTTGGATGCTTGATGGTAAAATTGCGGCTCATAGACAGATACTACATTCATGACATAGTCCTTGTATTGAGGAGAAAAATTATCATATGATGATAGTTCAGAAGTTTGATGAGGGACATGGCACACAAAGTGATTGAGATAGGTATGAGTTCTATGAGTTCTGATGGATCTTCTAAGTTCAGGTAGATTATGGTCATGTGGAACAATAGGATTTGCATCAGGAATATGATCTGCTGGAGCATTATTGTCAGGATGCTCAGCAACATGGACTGGTATATTATTTTCATGGTCATGGGGAGAATATACACAAATAGGGTTAGGTATGACTACATTATGAAAGGGATCATCATGTGTGTTATTGTCAGAGATGAAGTGGAAAGGAAAGGTATCTTCATGAAACACTGTGTCTCTAGAAATGTGAAAGGTTTTAGATACAAGATCATATACTTTGAAACCTTATATCCAGCAGGATAGCCAATAAAGACACAAGGAACATCTCTGGGTGTAAATTTGTTTCTATGTTGAGGAAATGTTGAAATGTAACATAAGCAACCAAAAACTTTGAATTCAGAGTATGTAGGTAGTTTATCTTAGAGAAACTCAAAAGGAGACTTACTTTTCAAGACCATGGAAGGTGTACTATTTATGATGAATGTCATTGTGGCTGTCAATCACCCCAAAAACTGATTGGCAGTTTGGCTTGAAACATTAAGGATCTGGCCACATTTAGCAGGTGTTGATGCTTTCTCTCAACCACAAAATTCTGCTCAGGTCTGTAAGGACAAAAGTATTGGTGAATGGTGCCTTTCTCATGAAGAAACTGAGTCATTTGCAATTCCTTGGCATTGTCAGACCTCATAGCTTTAATAACCTTGCCAAATTGAGTCTTTATCATGGTAAAGAATTGTTTGATTTTAATAGGAGCCTCTGATTTGTTATAATTCAAATAAACCTATGTAAAATTACTGAAATCATCAACAATTGTTAGAAAATAAGACTTTCCATCATAAGTAGTTTTTCCAATGGGACCCCATAAATCACAATGAATGAGATCAAAACTATTGGGAGAAAAATTATTAGCAGACTTAAAAGGAACCCTCTTTAATTTGGCTAGAGGACAAATGGTACATTTATTGGAATCAAAATTAGTGGGAACAGTGATTTGTATTTTACTACTAGTAGTCCTTAACATAGAATCAGAAAGATGCCTTAATCTATGATGCCATAATTTGGAATTGTTATTGGAAGAAATTGTATTACAATAGCTAAGATTAGTACAAGGCTTATGGAACTATCACTAGGCTTGGTATTGTTGGTCTTGAGAATGTACAATTCTGAAATGAGGTTACCCTTGCCAATCATCTTGGATTGTTTGGTGTCCTGAATGAAAAAATGACGACCATAAAAAATCAATTGTAGACTAGGTAACACAAGTAACTTGGCTATTGAAATGAGATTAAGAATGGAATGAAGGAATGTATAGGACATTATGAAGGTTCAATTCATTATTGACAATGACTTTTCCAATGGCTTTGACAGGAATCTGAACTCCATTAGGAAGAGTGACAAATTTATCTAGCAAGGGTTTATAGGAATGAAAAAAGAGATGTTGTAGCAAATATGTGAAGTAGCACCTGAATCTATGATTCAAATACCAGAAGATTGTGATTTATGTGAGTCAAGAGTGGAAAAAATCATACCTATGACAGATTTGAGAGAAGAAGTTGCCTCAGAAATCCCAGACTTTGACATTTGAGCTTGCAGATACTCAATAATCTGTTGGAAATTCTGTGAAGGCATGGCTGCCATATCAGATCCTGCTACATTGCTTGAAATGCTTTGCTCATGAACATTGTTGGTTTGTTGAAAAGGCTTGGAACCTTGAGCAGTCTTCCTATATCCTGGAGGTTATCCATGAATCTTGAAGCATTTTTCTTTGAGATGGCCAAGCATGCCACTGTGAGCACAAGTTGGTCTTTCCTTCTTGAGATTCTTAGAACCAGTTTGTACAACACATGCCATAGGGGTTTCATTGTGAGGAAGGGTAGTGAGCTCTCTTTGTTTCTCATCTTGAGTAACCATTGAAAGAACGACATTGATGGATGGTAATGGATCCATGAGTAGGATTTGACCACACACCTGATTGAATGATTCATTCAGTCCCATCAAGATGGTAAGAGTGTGCTCACTTTGAAGATGATCAACTATGGTTTGCACACCACCATCGTGACACGTATGAATAGGCCTAAATTCGCCTAATTCTTCCCACAACGACTTAAATTGTGTCTAATAAGCACTGACAGTTGAAGAACCTTGGCTGCAGTTTATAAGATTATTCTTCAGTTGAAACACACGAGGAGCATTTTTATGCTGAAATTGATCATGCAACTCGAGTCATATTTCTGCTGCATTGGCTGCATAGATCAGACTTCCAGATATTTCCTTGGAAACGGAATTGAAGAGCCAAGAAGACATTGTGCTATTGTTTCGCATCCAAGAACGAAACTGAGGAGAATCTTCTGCGGGTTTTGGAATTGTGCCATCCATAAACCCTGATTTATTTTTTCCATCAAGGGCCATGAGCTTGGCATGACGCCATGAATTGAAGTTATCTCCGACTAGATATTGAGATACCAAGACAACTCTGGGATGATCGGAAGAATGAAGATAATAGAGATCATCATGGTTATCCATGAGAGCAACTAATCACGAAGAAAGAGAAAGGAGAAAGAAGGAAAGAATGAGTAAGAAGGAAGAAGCAGAAGCGTAAATCAGAATTTTTCTGCTGATAATATTGTAGTAAATAAATTTCATGGTGAAAAGCTCCATAAACTCTTGTATTAACAATGATTCAAAGAATTAAAAAAGGATAAGCTCACTTATATATAAGTGAGAATGAGAGAAGTGTTAGTTATAACTAACTTTAGTTAGGTAGTTACACAACTTATTTATTAACTAACTATCTAACTAATATCAAGCTAAAAGATCTTAATACAATCTCATCCTCGATTTCGATCCAGTTTCATTTATGTTCGGTTTGGTTTCAATCTCTCTTTTCTCTTCTATTCGTCTATGTATCTTTATTTATTCTATCCGCTTCAATTTCATTTGGTTTGTGATTTAAAGGTTATTGAAGATTGTGTGGTTTGAAGGTGAGGGTTGGGTTATTGATTTAAGGTTTGTGAGGTTAAGAAAGCAGGGAGTAGTTAATGTTTTTGGTTGAGTTTGTTGTTGTGGTAGGAGATTGAAGTTTTGAAGGTGGTGATTTGAGCAGCAGTTATTTTGCTCTGAGGAGCTTGCAAAATGAAGGAGAGTTATGGCTTATTTATAGAGGAAAATATTGAGGTGAATTGTTTTCGTTTTCCATTTTCTATGCGTTTTTGTTTTGAAACTGTGACGTGGTCTTTTGTGAATTGGTTTTGTGTCGTTTTGACGTTTAATTGTTTGTAAGTTATTGTGCGCTGTGTGGGGTCAATTTGGATTTGTGTTTACATGTTGTAGGAAGCTGCAGCTCTTAACGGCGTGTTGTGTGTGCGTATTGGCCTGTATGACTTGCTAAAATTTTGGCTTGCAACGTGAAAGTTTGGAAGGAATGTGGTTTTGGTTTTTGTGTAATGCTGCTTATGCATGGAGAATCTTGCGTGAGGTTTTATTTTGCAGTTTATTTGTGCTTGGCTTGAAGTTATTTGGTGTGTGCATGCACTGTGAATTGGTTTGAATGCTGAAGGCTTTGTGTTGTACTTGTGGAAGCTTGGCTGGCCAGGTTTGTATCGTGGGAAGTTGGTTGTACTACACTGATTGTTGTTGTGAAGGTTGGCTTCAATGTTTCATTTGGATCATTTGGATGGCTTGAGGCGTGATGTACTGAAAGTTGGTATTGTAACTTACTGCAGCGCATAGAATGATTTGTGTAATGTCGTGGAAGTTGGCTTGAGGTATGTGTATGTAGTGAAATGGGAATGGCTTGAGTGGATTGTATACAAGGAGTTGATGGCTTGGGTGCGTATGGAGTCACAACTTGGAAACTTGGTTATGGCTCATATTTTTTTGCATGTAGTTTTCCATTTTTTACTTGTTGTAACAATGTAATGGGCCTTATGCTTGAAATGGGCTATTCTACCATGCCACATTATTTTGTAAAAACTCTTGTATTAATGAAAAGCACAAGAACCAAATAATCAAGACTTGCAAATGACTTGAAATATGGTCCAAATGCCTTGGCTTTTGATGGCTCTGCAACTTGACTTCATCAGACAACTTAAATTGACACAAAACCCTAGTTTGGAGATGAATTAATAATCTTCAGGTATGAGAGACTGATCCATGACAAATCAATCTTGAGAATGAAGCAATCTCCTTTATGTTTGACCAAGACTAGGTCAAACTCACTTGAACCTCAACTCTTACTGCACACACACCTAACTTGATGACCTTACTTGAAACCCAATTCATTCTTGCAACAACTTGGACTTAGGTAATAAGAAAAAATGAAAGCAACTTCTTGTTTTTTTGGATTTTTGAATAATGGTTAGTAGCCAGAAACACAAATGAAAGTAATATTATACAAGTAGGACAAATTTGGGGTATGACAATTGGATCTTGACTGAATTGGTTACCTATAACCTGCTCTGATGCCAATTGTAAGTAGAGTTTGCACCTAAGATGGGGGGTGAATTAAGTACTTAAAATATTTTTCAGGTTTTAACTTAAGTCTTATAATTTTTCCTTTTGTGAACTAAGTGATGAAAGTTGTAAAATGCGAAAAGATAAAAGACACAATGACATGTCTTGGTCCCCCTCACAATCCGAGAGTACTTCAGTCCCCTTACGCAATAAGAGATTTTACTATTGTTAGATCTTATGGACAAGACAACCCTAGTCTTCCTATACAAGACTCTAACACAATCACCAAGAACAATCCTCTTGGATTTACACAAAGTGTATTAAGAGAACAATCCTCCCTTAATCACTCTTTTGTTTCCAACAATCCTGGACAACAAGGATTACAACAATATACATAATTTTTACAAGAGTTTTAAAATAGTATACAATGTATCAATCACTTGGATCGATCTTCTCCTTCAAGCAAAGAATTACCTTTATGATACACAAGTGCTCAAGTATGTATGTGGATGAAACTATGTGAATTTCCAATGAAAATTATGTGCATAAGTTTCTCCAAAATTTTTTATTTAAGAACACTTGAGAATTTGAAAGATGAGAGAAAAATGTTTTGAATTGTAGATGAAAGAGGTGAGTATGAAAATCTGAAGGTTAAGGTATATATAGGTCCTAAACACCTCTTTAAATGAGTACCAATGAATAAATGGATGCCATGCTTCAAAAACCAACTTCAAATTTCGTTTCTACTGAAAAATGCATGAATCACTGCCACTCCTCCAGTGGTAACCGGTTACCATATATGGTGTAATTGGTTACACCTGAAGGAATGTTAAAAAAAATTTGAAAAATGTTCATGTGCATCCGGTTACATGAATCTGGATAACCGATTACACCAAGCGTAAAAGGCCATAAGAGGCAAGGTTTAGTTGTGGTAACCGGTTACAGCCTTTTGAGTAACCGGTTACATGTGCTGACATAGGCAAAAATACTCAGGAAAACTGCATAAAGGCCAATGTTGATGCACCAAAAATGATTAATGAAATATGGCATGATGGGAATGTATGATTTGAGCACTTGACAATATCATAGAGAGGTTGAAAGCTTATACCTTAACATTTCATGATCAATCCAATATATGCAATCCAAGACTTGATCTTTATCATATAAAATTGACCTGAACTTGTTGTTATTCTTGAACCATTGTTTTTTGTCATACACACTTGCTCGTAAATTTGTCTTCATCAACACAACTCCTTGAGAAGATTATCTTCACAAAAATTCTAAAGGAATTCGCCAAGGAGAAGACTGCATCTGGGAAAAAAGTTAAATAATCGTAGATGATTAAGTCTCTGGCTTACAAGTTGTATCTAAAATAGCAACTTAACTTATTCGGAATGGTAGAGAACAAGCCTATAATGAAACAGTTCACATAATTTCACAAAATTATTGATAATCTTAAGAATATTGAGGTAGAGATTGATGATGAGGACAATGCTCTACTCTTGTTTAGCTGGTTACCTAGATCTTTTGAGAAATTTAAGATTACATTCTTTATGGTAAGGAATGTACTCTTACTTTAGATGAAGTCTAGACGGGTCTAAGCTCCAAAGAATATTCAAAGATAAAAGATTTGACAATTGACAATAGTGGTGAAGGCTTAAGTAACTCAAGAGGATTAAGTGAGCGTAAAAGAATGTATAAACCAAAGAGGTTTTGACAAGTCAAGGGTAAAATGCTACACTTGTCAGAAAACCAATCACTTCATGAGGGATTATCACGGAAAGAGGAGAAATAATGATTTTATTCAGATTGCAGTTGCATCCGATGAGGATAGTTATGTGAGTGTTGGTGTATTAGTGGTGTTGATTTTGGAGACTGAAGAGAGTTGATTAGAGGATTCATGTTTCTCTTATCACATATGTTCAAAAATACAATACTTTGATACTTTAAAGTTAAAACAAGGTGGAATAGTTTTTCTCGGTGATAATAAGGTTTGCAAAGTTGAGGGTATTTGCATAGTGAGACTTGAAATGTTCGATGACTCTGAGTATCATATTCACAATGTGAGGTATGTTCTAGAGCTCAGGATAAATTTTTATCCATAAGCATGTTTAATGATCTAAGCTATTGAAATGGAGTTGAACTTAAGGTGTTGAAGATTTCACATGGTGAAGTGATCATATCTAAAGAGTCTAAAATATATGGGTTATATATTTTAGAAGGTTTCAATATTGTTGCTCGTTCATCATCAGCTGGTGAAAACTTTCATAAAAAGAACAAGTTGTGTGATTTTAGGTAAATGCATGGTAGATGCCTAATGGTTTTTCAGAGCAATTTAATGAATTTTGCATAAAACAAGGGATAAAAATGCTTGTAACCGTTGAGTTCTCCTTTTGTTTCTAGGTTAAAATTGGTGCTAAAGCAACTTACACGGTTTGTAGGTGTTCATTTACAAGAGTAGACTTTCAAACATTTACAGAAGTTTGAAGTAGGAATACTATAACCTAGTTTGCTTTGAGGTTGTCATAACTTTTCCTATTTTACAAATCAAGGTAATTCAACTTGATGATAAAGTTATGTATTGTGTATTTAAGGGCTAACAAAGAGTTATGAAGAGTTACGAGTTGTTTGGAGTGGAACCTAGAGGATCGAAGCTCATAAATTTCAAATGTATTACTTTTAGTGAGTCTCATCAGGGGAAGAAGAGTAAAAATATATGGATGAAGTTTTTAGAAGCTATGGCAGAGAATACTCAGTTTGGGGTAGATTTTCCTACTATTTATACTCGTAGTATTGGGGGGACAATTACAAAGGCATTTGATTCTCATTTAACTCGTGATAAGGTAAGGAGGGAGATTTTATCTCACATGGGCGTTTATGCTTGCCTTGGGTGTTCTGTTTTGAATGTGGCTGAAGTGTTGAAAAACTAAAAAAATGGACATTTAGAGTGACATTCAAAAGCAGATGGAGTCAAAGATGGTTAAAAAAACCATACTTGTGGGTTTGTTAGACTATTAAAGGAGAAAACATTGTTGGAAGCAAGTGACAAGATCAAGGCTCAAGCATTGGTTGAACTTGATCAATGTTGTTGAATGGTGATTCAACATGGCAGATAGAGCTGTCAAAACGGGTAGCCCGGTCCTAAACGGGCCGGCCCTGGCGGGCCTCGGGCTTTTCCGGGCCGGGCTCAAAAAGCCCATTTTGAATACGGGCTCCTTTTTTACTACCCAGGCCCAGCCCTGTCTGGGCTGCGGGCTACCCAGCCATAAACGGGCCCATTTTTAAAAAAAAAAATTCATTTTTTAAGTAATATATAATGTAATAGAAATTAATACTCATTTTAATATATAATGTTATAGAAATTAATACTCATTTTAATGATCTTAATGTAATATATTCATTTTAGAATACTGTAATGTAATATAATGTAATAGAAATTAATGTTTTGGTAGTCACTGAAGTGTGTGTGGACCGAACCAAAGAAGCACTAACACATTGTATCCAAATGTTTCTTGGGCCAAATTTATTTTTTAGATCCAATTATATATATTTATTAATTTATATATGGGCCAAATAGTTAAATTATTTCTTTTAAAAAAAGTTGTCGGGCTGGCGGGCTACCCGTAGCCCATACGGGCCGGCCCATTTTTTTTCGGGCTTTTTCGGGCCGGGCTCTAAAAGGCCCGGAATAATATGGGCTCCAAAAATAAGGCCCAAGCCCTAACTTTTTTCGGGCTCGGCGGGCCGGTCCATGGGCTTCGGCCCATTTTGACGGCTCTAATGGCAGAGAGCAGCAATGTGGTTAATGGGAAAACTGACATCACCAGGGTTTCAAGTCAAGGTGGAGATTGTTGAAGTGTGCCTTAAAACCTTAAGTGTTGTAGAGAAAAAAATTTGCTATTGCAAAAACCAAAAATCAGCCTGAAGTCAGGTAAGATTGCACAATCGCGAGGGAGGCTAGCAGCGGAGTTGACGCAGTGATGCTGAGTGAGGCTTTCGGCGAAGCTAACGCGACGGGGCAGAGTGAGGCTCACTGCGGAACTAGTTTGGTGTGAGGATGATTCCAAAGTTGGCCCAACGTTAGGCTTGAACTAAAGTTGGTGTGGCGTCACAAAGTGAGGTTGGCGGTGGAGCCAACACAGCGGGAGGGTGGCAGCATAGTCGACAGTGGTGGAACGAAAGTGAGTTAGGGTCCAACAGGTGGTTTCGCTCGTCAGAACTCGGGTTCGACTTTCTCGATTTGTGTGTTTTGGATTTTTTTCATTTTGTTTTGTGGATCCCTTTTTAAATGAATTGAATTTTGGGCTTGTTATGTATCTGTTGAGTTTCAACATTCATAAATATGTAGCTCTTGCATTCTTGTTATCACAACCTTTAGAACTTTACAACTAAAGACATAGGGAAGATGTGACAATCCCAATAAGGAAAAACATAGAGAGACAGGGGTTGAGGGAAACCTTTGAAGTATTTAAGAGGATTGAGAAACACTTCTAAACACCTTAGATTTGTGTGATTTATATATAGAGTCGGAGAAATTAAAAAACACTTGGGTAGAAAATATGATTTGTTCTTGAAACTTGTATTATTATTTTCTTTTAACTCATTTATAATTTTTGTAACAAATTTTGTAAGTCTAGTGAATCAGAGAACTGATTTCTTTCTTAAAGTAGATTGTTTGATTGAGTTGAATAAACAAGTTATTGTATTTTTTTTATCTTCTTTTATTAAGTTTAATTGATATCTTATTGCATAGAGTTATTTTATTGAAAACCATTTATTTTGATTGTCATTATTCTCTCTCTTTACACATCAAATTTTTAATGTAATTGAATTTTTCAATTTCACAATACAAACGCTATATAATCAGTATTCAATATGAGATTTTTATTCATAAAAAAAAAAAGAGTATTCAAATTGAAATTTTTGTTATTTGTTAAAATGATTTGATAATAATTTAAAAATGTTTGGATGAGATGATAAGAGTTTTTTTTTTTCTTTAAATCAA
This sequence comes from Lathyrus tuberosus, assembly GCA_022829125.1. NCBI lineage: Eukaryota > Viridiplantae > Streptophyta > Magnoliopsida > Fabales > Fabaceae > Lathyrus > Lathyrus tuberosus. The sequence continues at coordinate 1,183,775 of JALAZF010000852.1, read as the reverse complement.
ATGTCTGAACTTAAACATAATCACATGCACGCAGCGGTTTTGAATTCTCTTCACTAAAAGAATTGCGCAGAGCAAAAATATTTTCACAAAACGAAGAGGCCACCCTTTCTATTTCCTTGTGAAACATTAGTAGCTAGTTACTCGAATAAAGTTGAATTCTCTCTTTGGAACATTAAGGTAAGCAAGTACTCCTTCCCGCCCAAAACACATGATGTTGTATCCACCAACCTCTAGCTAAACTTTTAGTTTCTGGTTTCTCATTAAATGTGGTTGTTGCTCATTTCAATATACCTACGCCATAAATACAACCAATACAAACAAAACTACAATTTAAAGATTCAATCTAGTTGAATTCTTTTCCACTAAAAAAAAAAAACAATCACCCAAATAATAATATTTTAAATTTACACTGTATAATTATCTCGCACCTTTAACTTAACTTTGTCCGTCCTATCTCGCTTTATTTTTTACAGGCTTTTGTATGACAGATATAAACGAGGTGGGTCTATCTGTTGTTCTCCTTAACAATTTTTAATTGAACGATTAAATAATATATAAAAAATGTTTTAATTTTATTTAAATATGAATAACTTTTAAAAAAAAAAGTGTAATTTTTATTAATATTATTATAATCCTAGCATTTATTTGCCTGTAAAAATTAAATAAGAAACTACTGTATGTGACCCAACAAGTTAATGTACAGTTCTCCAAATTGTCCCACCTCATCTTTAAAATCTTCCCCCCATCTGACTTGCCTTTAATGCCCTCAATCCAACTTCATTTTTCTATCCTTCAAATTTTCATTTTGAATTCAATCCACATTTATTCACTTACCATCCTTCTTAAATTCCATCTAACAAAACCAACCCAAAAAAACCAAAAATGGTGAAGAAAAAAACATTGAATCTCTCTTCTCTTCTCAAAAACACAGACCTCAAATATTCATCTTCATGGCCATGGCCTTATTGTCACCAACCAAAAACACTTTCTTTCAGAGCTGAAAATAACCAAGACGACATTAACAACACATTCAAAATCATCAACTCAGCTTACTTGGAGCCTTCTGATGAATCTCTTTCTCCAGAAGCTTCTCTTGATGAATCAGGAAAAACCGATTCGACGGAACCCGTGATTCGCGGGTTACCGTCTGATCGGTTTTTCTTTGAGCCGGACGAGAGTAACTCCATTTTAGAAGCTAATAGTAAAGTTGTTGAACAAAGTGAAACTACTCAAAGTTTGCCTTTCAAAGACAGTGTTGTGTTATCTATGGAATCTCAAGATCCTTATGTGGATTTTCGAAAGTCTATGGAGGAAATGGTGGAAGCTCATGAGGTTAAAGATTGGGAGTGTCTTCAAGGACTTTTGTGTTGGTATTTGAAGGTCAATGAGAAAAACAATCATGGCTATATAGTTGGTGCTTTCGTTGATTTATTGGTTGGTCTTGCATTTGCTTCGACTTCATCTTCGTTTTCTTCTTTGTCGTCTTCGTCTTCTCGTTCTCCTTTTTCTCCTTTATCGTTTTATAGTTCTTCTATGTCTTCCTCTTATAGTACTCGGTGTGCTTCGTGTTCAGCGGCTCGCGAAGAAGAGGTCGATACGCCTAGTTCTTCCTTGTTATTAGAACAAGTTAGGGAAGAAACTGATGGCGAAGATGAAGTTGAAGCTTCAGAAACTGAAGATTCAATTTTATCATCGTCATCATCAAATAATCATTGATTTAATATTAAGAAAAGTGCTTTAATTATGTATAACCCTAGTACTAATAGCTTATTGTAAACTAACATTTTTTGTTTTATGATTTTTTATGTTTAATTCGGCTCTTTTTTAGTTATTAGATTTTTTTATACTTCAAAAGTCATCGTTTTATGTTCTTAAATATGTTACATTTAAAAAATATTATAATATATGATTTTTAGATTGTTTGATTTTGACTGAACGATTAAGTGATGAAACAATTACGTGAATGCGAACAACCAGGAATCTAAATTCATTATTTTCATAATATGTGTTTGAGTTTGTGTTGAGGTAGGTCACACGTGTGATTAAAATGCAAGCGTGTGAGGTAATATTTGAGTTAGGTACTTGAGAAGGTCATTTTCTATTTGCTTTCAGTACTGAATGTGAAGAAAGAGATGTGGAAATTTCTATTTTTGTCATGATTAATTATGTCATGTCTACATTTCTGTATAGTCATAATCTTTTGTAAAAATCTATGTAGTTATTTTTCTTTGTAGCTAAATGACAGCAAATCCTCAATTGCTTTCATTGAGATAGACAGTGTATCTTATTTCTCATTTTGAACAATGTTTTTCCTAGCCAACATGACATTATTTGTAGAAATTAATAAATGTACTATGTTATTATGAAACATGTTAGATTGTTAGGCAAGTGTTTTGCTTCAACGGCATTCTATAATTTATGACATAAATAGTTAACTTGTAGCTTGTTGCAAATCCAAGCTTCCTTTGTTGTCTTACAAATAATTAAATATGGAAAAGTATTGCCAAATGGAGACAAAAAAAAAAACAGAACTTTTACATGAAATTATGGACTCCTAAGTTCTAATTTTGTTTAATTTTTTGAATTTTTTTTATTTAATTTTGTATAACCACCACCACAGCCTTGATTTTTATTATGGGTAGTTGGCAAGAACAATGACAAAAACTCTAATAGCGAATTCTAAATAGAAAGACATGCAGAAATAAATAGACCTTTAATTTTGCCCATTTGTAGGCGATTCTATCTTCTATCGTATTAATCACCTTCCAATTTAATCAAATAGCAGTTTGCACAGCACGTTGTATTATTTGCGAACAATTTTAAGTGCTCTTGATATACTACCGAAATTAAAAACAAGAATTCAAATTCATTGTTACTTTTCTTATTAATTTTGATGTTTGAGTGTTAATTTTGCAGATCATCGTTGCATCGAAAATATTGTTGTACCCTATCATCTTCTATTTCTAATTCCTAACCAAGTCAATTATGTATATAGACAATTTCAAACACTTACTAAATAAGATTCAAAGTTAGTAAAACACTTGTTTGCATATACAAATATCATGTGAATTAGAAAATAATATATAGTAAGAAAAAAATGAATGATTTTGTGCAAGTAAATCACACGTGTAGTTACCCTAGAAATGTGAAATCCACCATTGGATTAATCAAAGATGAAAAAAATGAGAGCCATATGTTTTGAAATTAAGCAGTCATCATCAAATGATGGGTACAAATCCAGCGCAGAAGTATTTTGGCATATGGTCCTATGCATCTGCAACAAGCAGCAACGTTATCTATATTTCATACCACTTGTGTTCAAAAATATTGTCTTTATATCTCTCTCTAATATTTTACGTGTCAACTTAATTTGGAATTTAATTCTTGTTTTTGAGTCAAATATCTATCTTTTCTGCTTTCTGGAACATTTAATAATTGTACAAAAACCTGTCACTCAATTCAGCTTTACATTGGTTAAAGGCAATTACTAAAATTCTTGTTTTTGAGTCAAATTCTTGTTTTCTTTTTTTTATAAAAAGATTAGAGAAAAGAAAATTATTACTCGATATTATGTATATATAATTCACAGAAAATAATTTGATATCTTTATCCAAAATAATCCACCTAATAATGTTAAAGAACTTATGAAATAATTGTGACTCATTATCAAGAAAAGTAGTGATTGATGTAGAAACAAGAGAGTCGACATGTTATTGAGAGTTAAGAACAATGAAATATCTTTGCCAAATTCAGACACCATAAGTCACTCTCAATATTCCATTCAAGGAAAAAACTTAAGGTGAAAATAAACTTAACAATTGATTTTAGAAACAATCAATCATATTTTTTTAATTAATTAAAAAATAAAAAAATAATATTTTCTCTCTTTCATAATCACAACCATCCATGAATGCATTTTAAATAAATTTGTATAAGTTCAAATTTATTTCATATTAGTTGTTTGTAATACAAAGAATTTAAGTTCGTTTCTACGCAAATTTTTCTCTCCATTGAAATAGTAAATGAGAAAATATTGGTAAAACTAAGTGTATTATTGGACATAAAAATATGCTAGTTTTATTATCATTTGTTTTTATTCTATTTTGTTATTAAGAAAGAGTTTATATGCAGTTTATAACACAAGTGTTTATTAAAATAAATATTTATGAATAAATTTGTATAAGTTACTTTTTATAACCATAAATTAAATAAGTTCAAATTGTTTTTTATATATAATAATTTGTTTTTATAATCTGTTTTAGAGAATTTATTATAATAAATAAAAAAAATATGTATGAAAAATGTCATAGATTATTTAGACAATCTCTTTTAAATAGTGTGATAAAACTAATGTCAATAAATAAATTCTAATAAATCAATACAAATACGATTTGAGTCTTACTCAAACGACCTGACTAAGAAAATAAAATAGGCAGAGATGGAAAAAATGAGAAGGACGTGAAACAAGTTTAATATTATATTATAAAATATAAAAATAAGAACTCAAATTAAGATGGAAAAAATATTTAGCAACATATAATCGTTTCTCGAAAAATAGAGGATTATTATAAAAATAAAATAAAAATGTACGAATAGTTGGGATGTGTAATTGGGATCACTGAACTTTTAAACAAATAAACCAGACCAAACTTAGAGATAAGTGTAGCATGAATAAAGTAAGTACTCTAATACTAATAAGTTGCTAACTCCAAAAACTCTAGTGTCCCCTTTTGCCTATATCTTGCTTTATTTTACAAAAGATCAAATTAAAGGGGCTTGTGAAGCATAGATTCCTAACCTATGATTTTTATCAGAACCGAAGCTTCTAAACCTTGAATATATATATAAAAAAAAAATTGATAAAAAATTTCATTTTACATTTAGTCCCTAAAGTAAACATGAAAGTCTTCTATGTAGTAGCTTCTATTATCCATGAAGCGGGCATTAATTTAATACCATTTGTTGATATCATGTTTTGTTTTGTAGCTTGTGTATTTGAAATGTTGAAAGTCGTTAGACGGCTAGTTTGGAAGTTCAAGAAAATCATGAGAGGGACAATTGATTAATACCCTTTTTGTCTCCTGTCATATAGGTGAAATTCCAAAAACAACCCTGTAAAAAAACCCACAGATTTCATCTCTGCCTCGTTTTGTCCCCTGAGTAGATTTGGTCAACAAAATTGATGATGTGACGCTGTTTTGTTGGTTTTTATTTTTATTTTTTTGTTTATTTAATTAAACGCGTGACAGTTTTATTAATATTTTATTAATTGCATGTTATTAGTTCAAAATATCAAAAGTTCAAAATTTAACCCACTACAAGGATCGAACCCATGACTTGTTGGGTGCAAGAAACATCTCTTTCCACTAAACTACAATACATCAATTGATATTAGTTTGTGTAAATTATATATTATACAAACTAAACTAAACTAAATTTAATATAAACTTAACTAAACTAAATTTAGTTTAAAATTTAAAAAAACTGTTATTTTAAAAAACTGTTATTTAAAATAAATAAAACTGTTATTTTAAAAAACTCTTAATAAAAAACTAAACGAAATAAATAAATATAATAGTAGTTTTAATATTAGTAATTACTAATAAACTAAAAATAAAAATATTAATTAATATTTACTTATTTAACATTAAAAGCTGAATTTTATTTAAACTATTCCAAGTGGATTAAGCCTCAAGATCGCCAGTGTCACCAAATTAGGGTTTTGGTCGACCAGGGCCTCCAGATGGAAATTTTCCTTTGGGCATGAGCCAATGACTCAAAGCATAACCCAAGATACTCCAAGGGACCTCATAGGCCCAATCATCAAGTCAATTTAGCCTCAGGGGATGCATTCACCAAAAATCAGGAATTAGGGTTTCTTGACCTAATTCACCCCTAAGTTGACTTTTGGGACAAAACATAAGCCAAGACCACAAGACATGGTTTGAGGGTCTCTAATAAACTACATTGATCCATTTGCAACAATGGATTGATCCAAGAAGCTTGATCCACAAGTTTCAATTTCATCTGAACCACAGTTGGGGTTTTTTGAAGAAAAAGTCAACTGTGCCTTTGACTTTTGACTAGGACATGCTCCCAAGCCTTGGGACATGATTCAATACACCCTATAACACCTATGAAATCAATCCATGAAGTTTAATATAGGTCAAGGACTTGGTTTCATAAAGGATCGCACCGTTTGGAATTCATCTGATAAAAAGTCAACTGTGCCCAAAAGTCAAAGTTTGACTTTTTGATTTTTTGATCAATTATGGTTCCCTAACCCTAAAATGATGTTAATATGTGATTTGAATAATCATTCATCAAGAAAAATCAAGAAAAGTGGGATAACTTGTAAAAGGGGTAACCATAAAAAACTTAGAAATTTTATAAGTTATGGAACAAAGTGGCTAGGGTACCAACTTCCAAGGATAATAACTTGTGATCCAAGCAACCATTTTGGCTGATCCAAAGATGGATTTGTAGCTCTCATGGGATAATTTAAAAGTGTCAATTACACCTCATTCCAATTCCTCATAGATTTTAAGTTATGGAGTGACCAAAATGACAAAAACACAAAAATGACATTTTTCCAACACATAGTGAAATTTTCACTAAGTCAGAATCTGTTTCACTTTTTTCAAAATGTAGGGACATTTTTCACTTGGATCCAAAAAGTGTCAAGACAAACTATGATCACACATATGTTGTATCATATGAGAGCTTTCCAAAATGGCCAAGAACTCCAACAAATTCCATTTGAGCTAAGAGTTGTGACAATGGCAATATGCCTTGCTGCAACTGTCATGGCAAGGCAGATTTGTGCATTTTGCTCGATTTGATCAAATTTTGTAAATGACAAACAAGTTTATCCATCTGAACACCTCAGGGGGGACCAAGGAGGAACAAACACTGATCCATAAGCCTCCCAAGTCTTTGGAACTAAAAGTAGCATGCCAAACCTAAAAATGCCTAAAAAGGGGACAAGACTCCAATTTTGTTTTGGAGCATTCAATGGATGCACCAAGGTGGCATGAACTGAGCCTTTTCTAACTGAATGAGTCAAGGATGATCTCTGAACTAGGGAACCAAAGGCCTGTGCTCTAACCTCTAGTCAATGGCTAGAGGAGACTTAATATTCCAAAGTGATGCAATTGGACAATGAGCTGCTGTAGTTGCCATTCACTATTGCTTGCAAAACAAACTTGCTCTACTATAAATAGAGCTCATTTGTACTTAGTTTAAGTACACCAAAGGCCTACAACACTTGCCTTTCTCAAAATCATCTTTTCACTCTAAAAAATGCATTTCTTAGCAAGTCACTATCGAATTTTTTAGTAGAGAGCAATTCCACTCAAACCAATTGCTCTAACACCTCATAAACATCATATGTGAGCCGATCAAACACTAAACACACAACTGTAACACTGATTTCTCAGAATCACCAGCCAGTTACTCAAGTTTTCAACCAAGCTACAGTTGGGATGCCATGAAGTGATCCAACCATTTCCAATCGAGTCCAAGCATTCAAACACACTCCATATGGTGTAGGGAAGCTGTTCAGATCATCACAACTCATTTGTAACACCTCCAACTCAAAAATCACATTGCTCTTGCTGTCACGACCTTCAAGTAAGCCTAAACTTGGTCATCTCTTAATCTATGCATATTTCCTCGCACAATACTTTTGCCAAATGTTTATAATCATGCATAGAATGTTTCCCCTCAATTAATTGCTTTGTTTGAATCGTGTATCAAAATTCTCAGCCTTCATGCAAATTTTATGGTTCTTGAGGTTTTGTCTTGATTTCTTATTCCATGTTTAAAATAAATGAAATTAAAGACCATAGACATGGTCGTGAGGTGAAAACGAGCAGATTGATATGTGGATTGTGTGATTTCATCAAGTATCCAGTGAGATTGGATAGAAAATGCAAATCTGAGTAAAACTCCCTTCGCGCGTGTTCTTGGCCCATGTTCTCGGCGCCTTTTTCACAAATTTGAATATTTGGATGTTGTGATTGTATTTAATTGATTCAAAAATTATTTTCTCTATGAGTTTTAATGATTTTGAGTTGATTCTTTTTTTAATAATTCACAAAAATGTTAAAATATTTTATTTTGCCAAAAATTGCCAAAAATATTATTTATTTCCTATACTTGATATTTTTGCAAAGAATTAATCTTTTATTTGTTTCTTAACATTTAAAATATTTTTTCCTCCTTAATTTTCCAAATTTAATTGGTTTCCAATCATTTTGTGGATATAAACATGATTTTTGAAACATTGATCCAAGATCACCACTCATTTTTCACATGTTTTCAATACTTTTTATTAATTTTTTAACAAAATTAATTCCTTTTTAAACAAAAGTAGGGTTTTGATTAATTCAATCCTTATCAATCATTTTCAAACACTCATGGGCCTCTAATAGAGTGTAAGACCCAACCCCTTTGTAAATATTACCTTTGGGCCTCACACATTGTATAAGCCCCTCTGTATATTTTCAAACGTTCGGCGCGATCGCCGCCTTTATAACAAAATCAACTGGGCTTCTCCTTCAGCTATAAGACCCATCTTTATTCATTTTCAAACTCTTTGGGCCTCTAATAGAGTGTAAGACCCAACCCCTTTTTGAAACCAAAATGATTTGGGCCTCAGATGTTGTATAAGACCCACTGTGTTTTCAAAAACCTAGGCGTGGTCGCCGTTTTCAAACAAATAACCATGGACCTATCCTTGAGTTGTAAGTCCCATCTCTTGTACAAAAATAAATCTTTGGGCCTCTAATAGAGTGTAAGACCCATCCCCTTGTACATAAAAACTTTTTGGGTCTCACATATTGTATAAGTCCCTTTGTACGGTTTTCAAAACAACGATGCAATCACCGTTAAAACTTGGGCCTCTCCTTGAGCTGTAAGCCCCAACAATCTTTTCAAAGCACTTTCTCCTTTGATTATGAATTCAAATATATGTTGTTATCAAAACTTTCTTTAGTTTCTTTGTTGAACAACTAACAAAACAACATGGAAGCTCTACAACGGGTAAGTGTTTATCCGCTTTCATTTACCGCTTTCACACATATATATATATATATATATATATAACTGTATTGTGGGGCTGTTTCACTGTAAGTCTTCTTTCACATCCTTTTAAATACTTGTCATATACAACTGTATATATACTAGTATAGTTATTTAGTGTTTTCTCCAGCAACTACGTCTAGAACTAGGTAAAGCTTGTTGGTCACTCTCGAATAAAAACAAAACTAGATTCCCATAGGATTCCCGATACAGTCTTCCCTTCTCTTGGGGTTAAACAATATGGAACAAAGAGAAAGGCAGTATTCTCGGTGAACCTTTTCTCAGACTGTCACCCTTAGAAATTATCAAAGAAAATCTACTCCCCAGAGTTGATCTATTCTCCGTGAATAGCATCTCTTGAGTTTCTTCCAAATTCTCGAACTTTCCTGGAATGATCTCTTCTTTGTGAATTGCATTTCTTGAACTTCTCTTGGTTTGGGGACCCACAGGCTTCCTAAAAGCATCCCCGCCTTCTCTTGGGCTTTGTACAAGGACCATTCGGCTTCTTAGAAGTTCTCATGTCTTCTCTTGGACTTAATACAAGGACCCTAACGATCTCTTAAAGGTATAAGACAAAACTTAGTCATCCTTTGCTAGAGCAGTCTTTCCAGTGTCAAACCTCTGGCCACCTTAGGGCTAATCCTCATCCCTTAAGGCCCTTGCCCTCTTTTGGGCATCCTACATAAGATAAAACTCTACCAGTAGACTTGGACAGTCTAATTCCCTTTGAGTCTCAAAGACATTCTCAAGTCCCTTTCAAACATAGGAGAAACCCCGGATTCTGGATAAATCTCCAGCCGAGTTAGAATTTTGCGGGTTCTAAAACCCCGTCCTTCTCCCAAAGTTCCCCAACCCGGATCAGATAACACTATCTCAAACCAAAGCCTCAAGGTTTCTGATCTATCAATTCCTTTTGTATTCCCTTGCAAGGATTGATTCCCTTCTTGGACCTGCCTCGGGATCTCAAGAATCCCCGACAGAAGTATAGCCTCCTCTTAGGCTTTGTATAATGATCCTTCCTCAGTGAAGTTAGCCTCATCTTGGGCTTTGTTCAATGATTCCCCTAGCGGATTTAACCTTTTCAGACTCTCTTGTTGAGTCACTTTCCTTTTAGGCTTTATCTCGGGCTTCGTACGAGACATCAAATCACTCTCTTGTTGAGCATAAAAGACTCTCTTGTTGAGTCAACCTTTTTAGCCTCCGTCTTGGGCTTCGTATAAGAAAGATAAAAGTACTCTCTTGTTGAGTCAAACCTTTTTAGCCTCCGTCTTGGGCTTCATACAAGACATATAAAAGAACTCTCTTGTTGAGTCAGTCACTTGTTAGTACTCTCTTAGTGAGTCAACCCTTTTAGCCTCTATCTCGAGCTTCGTACGAGAGAAATAATAAACACCCTCTTGTTGGGTCAATATCCTCCTCTTAGGCTTTGTATAGAGAAATCCCCGGTTGAGTCAATCAACCTTTTAGCATCAAACTTGTGCTTTAATCAAGGCATACGAACATCAACAGTTCCTATTTAGAGATGGCAAGTTCTCTCTCAGTCAAACCTTTTAGCTTCAATCTTGGGCTTTGAACAAGACAAAAAAAAACCTTCAGCTTCATATCTTGGGCTTTGAACAAGATACAAATCACTTTTAGCTTCAATCTTGGGCTTTGAGCAAGACACCAAAACATCTTTTTCCTCTCTTAAAATAGGAGGGAACTACGATCGCTCTGATTTCCCTGTTTCGTTAAAGGGGAATACGTAGGCATAAGATTGTGAAATCTTATCGAGCATACTAATCAAAAACTCAAAGTCCAGTACTTTCGTGAATCAACCAAAAGCATCAGATCTAACACCTTACCAAAAGCCTCGCAAATAGTCCAGACATTGTATTCTTAAGCAAAATAACCTAAGACAAACCCCCTTTTTGAAAGCATCTGTAAACCAACAGTCATATGTTTAAACTCAGTATGCAAGCAGGGTTAATTGGAGACATCTATTTCCCTTCCTTAATCAGCTTCACAAGATAAAAAATGAATCGAATTGTAGTACCAAAGCGATAGTGATTCGAAACCACAAAAATCGCGCTACAGAAGAACGGCGGCCACCGTGGGAGGCATTTCTCTCTCACAGTCTAAGGTAGAAAGCCTTAAGTCACAAAGTACCACAGAAATGGCGACTCTGCCGGGGAGTCATTGTCTGTATAGGATCGTAGGACTAGAGGTCTAGGATGTCAGGACAAATATATATACTGCTTTTCCTAATTGATATCCGTGTTTATTTTTCTGCTAATGGGAATTCGTGTGATGTCGTATCTGGAAAGATTGAGTATACACCTAAGATAAGTGATGGCACTAGACAGGTAATCTTACAGGGAGTCACTCCCAAATAAGAGGTCCTGGTCGACCATCGAATGAGTGGAGATGCCATTTGCGGATTCAATGCCTATACGACTCCGGTTGTTGAAAGCAGATTGTTCTATTGGGTTATCTGAGAAGCTGAGGATTTTAGTAAACTGAAACCATTTTGTAGTGCGGAAGCTATCGGAAATAGTTGTCACGCGATACTACCCTCATTTGAGATTACTCTAAGATGATACAGCTCGCTTGGTGATCCGCTTGCTGTCGTTATCCCAAGAGGGGTCAGTGATTTTGAGTAGAGGTGTCAATTTAGGGGGCTGGGGCCTAAATTTCAAGGCCCCCAAAAGCAGAAGGGCCTAAAATTTTAAAAATAAATGAGCCCCAAAATATGTAGGCCCCCTAAGGGCCCCTAAAATTCAAGTAGGGCCTCAAAGCCCAAACATTTTCAAAACTTGATTTTTTTTTAAATAGAATTTTTAAATCAATTTTTTTAAAATCGTTTTTTTTTTATTTTTTGAAAAAATCGTTTTTTTATTTTCGGAAAAAAATAATTTTTTTTTATTTTTGAAAAAATCAATTTTTTTTATTTTCGAAAAAAATCGGTTTTTTTCTATTTTCGAAAAAATCGTTTTTTTTATATTCGGAAAAAATCGGGTTTTTTCATTTTCAGAAAAAATCGGTTTTTTTATATTCGAAAAAATCGGTTTTTTTCATTTTCGGAAAAAATCGGTTTTTTTTATATTCGGAAAAAGTCGGTTTTTTTTTTATTTTCGAAAAAAATCGGTTTTTTCAATTTATGGAAAAAATTGGTTTTTTTCGAAAAAAATCGGTTTTTTCATTTTGGAAAAAATCGATTATTTTATATTCGGAAAAAATCGGGTTTTTTTCATTTTCGGAAAAAATTGATTTTTTTATTTTCGGAAAAAATCGAGTTTTTTTATTTGCAAAAAAATACAGTTTTTTTTCGGAAAAAATCGAGTTTTTATATTTTCGGAAAAAAACAGTGTTTTTTTTTTAATTTTTAAGGAAAAAATTGAGTTTTTTTTTTGGAAAAAATTGTTTTTTTTTTAATTTTCGGAATTTTTTTTTTTAATTTTCGGAAAAAATCTGATTTTTAATTTTCGGAAAAAATTGGTTTTTTTTCATTATCGGAAAAAATTGTTTTTTTTCATTTTCGAAAAAAATCATATTTTTTGTATTTTCGGAAAAAATCGGTTTTTGTTTTTATTTTTGGAAAAATTTAGTTTTTTTATCTTAAAAAATAATCGAATTTTTTTTTTAATTTTCTGAAAAAAATCGTTTTTCTTAATTTTCGAAAAAAATCAGTTTTTTATTTTTTTGGGAAAAAATCGGGTTTTTTTTTATTTTCGAAAATAATCGGCTTTTTTTTTTCCTTCTAAAAAATCGGTATTTTATTTTCGAAAAAAATTGATTTTTTTTTATTTTCAGAAAAAATCAATTTTTTTATTTTCTAAAAAAATCAGTTTCTTTTTATTTTCTGAAAAAATCGTTTTTTTTTTTTTTTGAAAAAAATCGGTTTTAAGAAATAAACAGTTTTAAGAAAAAATCGATTTTAGAAAAATATCAGTTTTATAATATAAAATATTTTATTTCAAATAAATTAGATTTTGAGCCCCTCACTTAATCCCCATTAAAGACAAAAATATGAAGGGGCTTAAAAATAAGGGGCCAAGAAAATATTCATTTAGTAAGGGGCCTAAAAAAATGGGGCCAACAAGGGGCCTAATTATTTGGGCTTTGTCATTTGGGGCTTTTTTGACACCTCTAATTTTGAGGACAGGTACAAAAATCACCAGTATAAACCTTTGGGGGATGGGTAGAGCCTTGACTTCATGACACCGACCCTTTGACCCCATGTTTTTACTATATTTTTGTGTGCTGCATTCATACATTCATTTAAAAAACATTAAAACAAAGAAAAAATTTCTCTTCTAGTCTCTCTTTTTCAAATTAAACTAAGATAATAATTGCAAATGTCAGGGAAATAGATTGCGTTATGGATTTCGGTAGAAGGAGGACTCATAAGTACACCTTCAAAGTTCCAAAACTAGAGGATTTAAGAGGGTTGGCAAGGAAGATCACCAACCCTGAGGCTTTCAGAGCTAAGTATGGAGGACTGCTGTCTCTGTTAAGGGTCCATGTGTCATACCCTAAATTTTGACCACAAATATTTCCCACAATTGTGCAAATCATCATCACAATATGGATGAACCATTAGTCTCCCCAAAGATGGGTGAGTATCCACTACAATCAGACTTAGGGTTTCAAGCCCTCTCAGAGCTCTTAGACAAAGGTTCAATCAAGAAATGACATGATCTTCAACTTATCTAGCCTCTCAAACATCCACAAAGGATCAAGAGGACTCCCACTTCAAGGATTAAGCACAAGGCTTCTCCCTTCTAGGTGGATCAAGCCTTAAGATCGTCAGTGTCACCAAATTAGGGTTTGGTCGACCAGGGCCTCCAGATGGAAATTTTCCTATGGGCATGAGCCAATGCTTCAAAGCATAAACCTATGATGCTCCAAGGGATCTCATGAACCCAATCATCAAGTCAATTTAGCCTCAGGGGATGCATTCATCAAAAAATCAGGAATTCGGGTTTCTAGACCTAATTCACCCCTAAGTTGACTTTTGGGACAAAACATGAGACAAGACCTCAAGAGTGGATTTGAGGGTCTCAAATGCATCACATTAATCCATTTGCAATAATGGATTGATCCAAGAAGCTTGAGCAACAAGTTTCAATTTCATCAGAACCACAGTTAGGGTTTCGCAGAAAAAGTCAACTGTATCTTTGACTTTTGACCAAGACATGCTCTCAAACCCTAAGACATGATTCAATACACCCTATAACACCTATGAAATCAATACATCAATTTTGATTTAGGTCAAGGACTTGATTTCATAGAGGATCGCACAGTTTGGAATTCATCTGACAAAAAGTCAATTGTGCACAAAAGTCAAACTTTGACTTTTTGAGATTTTTCACAATTATGGTTCTTTGACCCAAAAATGATGTTAATGTATGATTGGAATCATCATTCATCAAGAAAAATCAAGAAAAGTGGGATAACTTGTAAAAGGGGTAACCATAAAAAACTTAGAAAATTTTCTAAGTTATGGAACAAAGTGGCTAAGGTACCAACTTTGGAGGATCATAACTCCTAAACCACAAGGCCATTTTTTTCCCATCCAAAGCTAGATTTGTAGCTCTCATTACCCTCTACAAAAGCTTCAACTACCACTCATTCCAATTCCCCATGGATTTTAAATTATGGAATGATCAAAATCACAAAAAGTGAAAATGTCACTATTTTCCAACACTTAGTGAGATTTTCACTAAGTCAGAATCTGCCTTCACTTTTTTCCAAATGTTGGGGCATTTTAAACTTGGATCCAAAAAGTAACAAAACCAATTATGATCAAAGAGTTATTGTATCATATGAGGGCTTTCCAAAATGGCCAAGAACTCCATCAAATTCCACTTGTGCCATGAGATATGACAATGGCAATATGCCTTGCTGAAAACTGCCAAGGCTAGGCAGAATTTTGCACTTTTGCTCGATTTGGAAAAATCAGATAATTCCAAGCCTTGTCATCACTTTGGACACATCTGAGGATCAAATCTAAAGGGAACAAACACTGATCCCAGCCTTCAAAGTCTTTGGAACAAGAAGTAGCATGCCAAACCTAGAAATCCCTAAAAGAGGGACAAGACTCCAATTTTGGATTGGAGCATTTAATGGATGCACCAAGGTGGCATGGACTGACACATTTGCAACTGAATTCAGTCAAGAATGATCCAACAACTAGGAAACCATAACTCTGTGCTCTAAACTCTAGTCAATGGCTAGAGGAGACTTGGATTCTCATTGATCAACATTGGCCAAACCTCTGCTTCAGTTTCCATTCACTATTGATCCTAAAACAAACTTTCTCTACTATAAATAGAGCTTATTTATGCTCAGTTTGAGTACACCAAAGCCAACAAATAGACATTTTCCTCAAAATCACTTTCTTTAGGCAAAAATACCTTCTTTAGCAAGGTAACTCTGAGTTTTTGAGTTAGAGACCATTTCCATCACAGATCATGATCCAAACACATCCAATATGTCATATCTAAGCTATCAAAACTCACACAAGTGACCTGTAATCCTTAAATCTCAAAGTCACTTCACAAAACCTCAAAATAGGCATTTTTTTTGCATTTTTCAAGTCATGTATTGATTCAGTCACTTTTCAAACTAGATAAAACCTCAAACACACTCCAAATATCATCCTTTAACTATCCCAAATGGCTCCCAACATCTGGAACACCATTTGAGAGAGTTGCTATTTTGACCATTTTTAACCCCTTTTGCAAGAAAGGGCCAAGTTTTGTTTTTGTAGGTTCCAGCTGATTCCAATTATTCTAAAAGCTTCTAAGGGATCATTTGAGAGTGTCCAAAGCATCAAACCATTTCTGGAACAAGAAACTTGGCAGATTGCACAAAAAACTCCAAAAGCTCAAAAAGAGGTAAACATCATGACTTGAACTTTCCAAAATATGCATTACTTTGAAGTTCACTGATCATGCATCTCTTCTACATGTCATATGTGTTGTGTTTGCATCAATTTATCATGTAATTCATACCTGTACCAAGATGTAGCACAGAAAATGCAAAATATGGTCTATTTCAAAACCACTATCGGATTTTGAGGAGGGATCATGATCTGAAATAAATACCACCACCATTGGATTCCTTGTGAAATTCTAGGCCAGATGCATATAAATTTTGTCCCCAACCATGGAGAAATGAGAAAGTTATGGACCTTCCCGTTTCTTGTCAAAACTTGCCTTGCCTTGCCTTGGGCCAGGCCAAAAGCAAGGCAATCCTTGTATATTTATGGTTGTGTTTCAATCAACGAATGTATCACCACCCCAGTGGTAAGGCGCGCGCCCTATACACAAGAGGTATGGGGTTCGAATCCCCCTCACCCCAGATCCTCTTTTTGCTATTTTTCCCACTTTTTGTTATTTTCCATATTATTTTTAATAGTCTGAAAAATTAATAACTCCCTCAATTTTAATTATTTTTTATTGGTTCTTTTTGCAAAAAATCACAAAAATGTTGAAATATTGTATTCCCCAACAAAAAAGATTTATATTATTTATTTAATATAATTAGTATTTTTGTGAATAAATGTCTTTTATTTGTTTTTAAACCTTTTAAAAATAAATATCCATTTTGGAAAATCAAAACCAAGTAGGTTTTAATTCATCTTGTGATGAAAGCCTCATTTTTAAAACCTAAAACCAAAATCACAAGTTGTTTATTCAAACTTATTTGGAATTTTTATCATTTGTATTAATTTTCTTTGAATAATTATATTAAAAAATGATGAAATTAGGGTTTTATTGATTTTCACCCTAACAAACTTTTCTGAACACTCATGGGCCTCTAATAGAGTGTAAGACCCAATCTTTTGTAAATACAAATCTATTTTGGGCCTCAAATGTTGTATAAGTCCCGTTGTATTTCAAAAGTTCGGCGTGATCATCGCCCGTTTATAACAAACCATCTGGGCCTCTCCTCGAGTTATAAGACCCATTCAAAACCATTGTGGGCCTCTAATAGAGTCCAAGACCCAATCCCCTTTTGAAACCAAAAACATTTGGGCCTCAGTCATTGTATAAGACCCACGACATTTTCAAAACCTCGGCGCGATCGTCGCCCTTTTCAAAATAAACCCTGGGCTTCTCCTTGAGCTATAAGACCCATCTTTGTTCACTTTCAATCATTTTTGGGCCTCTTGAGAGAGTGTAAGACCCATCCCCTTGAACAGAAAACCTTTCTTGGGCCTCAGTCGCCTGTATAAGTCCATGTACAAAACAACAGTGCGATCACTGATAAAACCCTGGGCCTCTCCTTGAGCTATAAGCCCCAATTTTCCTTTTAAAAAGCACTTTCTCCTTTAATTTTGTAACATACTGTTATTTTCAATTTCTTTGTTGAATAACTAACAATACAGTATGGAAGCTCTACAACCGAGTAAGTGTTTACCCGCTTTCATATGTATATAACTGTACTGTGGGGCTGTTTCACTGTAAGTCTTCTTTCATAAACTCATATAGACTGTGTAATACTAGTATAGATATTTCGAGTTTCCCCGGCAACTACGTCTAGAACTAGACAAAACCTCATCTCCATACATCTGACGTTCTCCCAGATATTTCAACATAACCTAAACCATGAGAATTTTCTTTTACAACAATTTTAGATAACTAGATCTAAGAAATCTCCCCCTTGAACAGTTCATATACAGAAGGCCAATGTTCCAAGTGAAACCCCTTCTGGAACTGTTCTTCAGCCTCCCCTTGGGCTTAGTGCAAGGACCCTCATGCTTCCTAAAAGCATCCCAGTCTCCTCTTGGGCATTATACAAGGACCCGTCGGCTTCTTAGAAGTTTTCACAGCCTCCTCTTAGGCTTCGTATAATGATTCTTCCTCCGGGAAGATAGCCTCCTCTTGGGCTTCGTACAAATTGTCCCTTCGGCTTCTTAAAAGTTTTTCTTGCCTCCTCTTGGGCTTCGTACAAATTGTCCCCCGACCTCTTAAAGGTGTGGGAACAGAAATTAGTCATCATAATAGAACAGTCTTTCAAAGAGTCTAGATCTTCCTACGGCGAACGTACTGTCTCTTGATCTCTCTTAAGCATAGTACAAATGATAAAACTCCAGACTTGGACAGTCTAATCTCCTTGAGTCTCGAAGACATTCTCAAGTTCCTTTCAAAAATAGGAAAAAACACCCGTAGACTTGGGCAGTCTCAATACCCTTCGGATTCCCCATTTCCTTAAAGAACAGGAAATAATCCCGGTCCTCAGATCAAATCCATGAGTACAACATTACCCATATAAGAACTAATTTTCTCTTTTAACCAACATACTGGACCTGTCACTCAACTGAAACAGTAACCCTAGCCTCCTCTTGGGCTTTGTACAATGATTCTCCCCAGCAGAGTTAACCTTTAGCCTCCATCTCGGGCTTCGTACGAGATACAAATCACTCTCTTGTTGAGTATAAAAGAGTCTCTTGTTGAGTCAAGCCTTTGCAGCCTCCATCTAGGGCTTCGTACGAGATACAAAATCACTCTCTTGTTGAGTATAAAAGATTCTTTTTGAGTCAAACATTTTTAGCCTCTATCTCGGGCTTCGTACGAGATACAAAAACACTCTCTTGTTGAGTATAAAAGACTCTCTTGTTGAGTCAATCACCTTTAGCCTCCATCTCGGGCTTCGTACGAGATACAAATCACTCTCTTGGTGAGTATAAAAGACTCTCTTGTTGAGTCACACCCTTTTAGACTCCATCTTGGGCTTCGTACAAGACACATATAAAAACACTCTCTTGTTGAGTCAACCCTTTTAGCCTCTATCTCGGGCTTCGTACGAGACACAAAAGCATCCTCTTGTTAGGTCAATAGCCTCCTCTTAGGCTTTGTATAAAGAAATCCCCGTTTGATTCAATCAACCTTTTAGCATCAAATCATGCTTTGGTCACATCATACAAATATCAACAACTCCTTTTCCCTCGTCTAATTGTTGTAAGCGGCAAGCCTCTGGATTATTTACATCCACACCACTGTCCCTCTTTTAGCATGAGAAATTCCTAAGGAAATATGGTGTTGCTCTAAACTGAGTTAAAGTCTTCTCCTCCAGGTTGAAAATCCCCTATAAAGGAAATTATGGCATTGCTGGATTCGCATATCCCAGTTAAAGTAATTCTCCTTTAATCAGTCACCCAACAATTGTGACAAACAGACCCCATTAGAGATGACAAATTCTCTCTAAATTCAACACCCTTTTAGCTTCACATCTTGGGCTTCGAACAAGATATAAATAGACCCTTCAGCTTCACATCTTGGGCTTTGAACAAGATACAAACCACCTTTAGCTTCATGTCTTTGGCTTTGAACAAGACACCAAAACACCATTTCCTGCCATAGAATAGGAGGAACTACGATCGCTCTGATTTCCCTATCCCGGGAATACGTAGGCATAAGATTGAAAAAGAATCTTAGCGAGCACACTAATAAAAAAAACCCAAAGTCCCCTACCTCCATCCAATCTGGCGTAGGATCCCAACAAATTCCCCATGAACAGTCCTAGTATTTCGTTCTGAACAAAATAAGCAGAGAGAGGCCCATGAACTAAAACCGCATCTGTAAACCAACAGTTTTGACTGTTTAACCTTAGTTTGCAAGCAGGGTTAGTTGGAGACATCTATTTCCCTTCCTTCATCATCTTCAATAGGATAAAAAGTGAATCGACCTGTAGTACACCAGAGCGATGGTGCTTAAGAACCACGTCCAAAATCGCTCACTACAGAAAAATGGCGCCCACCGTGGGGCCAAACAAAGGAATCTTGTCTCTCTTATCTCTCTGGATGAAACCTTCTCTTAGGACGAGTCCTTGGGTTCACAAGGTACCACTGAATGACGGTTCCATTGGGGAATGTCATTATTGCTAGGATCGGCCCTCACTAGGATCTTAGGTCAAAACCTTTAAGTTGGGAAGGTACCACAGAATGGCGACTCTGTCGGGGAGCCATTTTCTTTTAGGATCATAGGATTCATAACTCTTAAAAAGTCTAGGACATTAGGACAAATATATATACTGCTTTTCCTGATTGATATATGTGTTTATTTTTCTGCTAATAGAAATGTATGTGATGCCGCATGTGGAAAAATTGAGTATACACCTAGGAAAAACCTCTTTTAGTAGTGCGGAAGCTATCAGAAATAGTTGTTACGCGATACTACTCTCTTTTGAGATTCTTTGAAATACATCACCTAACACGGTTCCCGGCCCGCTGATGTTATCTCGACAAGAATCAATGATTTTGAGAGACAGGTACAAAAATCACTAGTATAAACCTTTGGGATGGGTAGAGCCTTGACTTCATGACACCGACCCTTTGACCCCATGTTTTTTCTATGTTTTTATGTGATGCATTCACGCATTCATTTTAAAAAACATTAAGCAAAGAAAATTTTTCTCTTCTAGTCTCTCTTTTTCAAATTAAACTAAGACAATGATTGCAAATGTCAGAGAGAAAAGGATTGCGCTAATGGATTTTAGTAGAAGAAAAACTCACAAGTATACCTTCAAGGTTCCAAAACTAGGGGATTTGAGAGGATTAGCAAGGATGATCACTAATCATGACGCTTTCAGAGCCAAGTACAGAGGTCTGCTACCTCTGTTAAGGGTCCATGTAATTGAAGGAATCCTGGAGGCACTCGTTCAGTTTTACGATCCGGTCTATCACTGTTTCACATTCCCGGACTACCAGCTCGCACCAACGCTGGAGGAGTATTCTCATCTGATTGATCTACCCATTACTGATCAAGCTCCCATTTCTGGACTGGAAGAAATTCCAAAGGATCAAATCATTGCAAGAGAAATCTATTTGGATGAGTCAGAAGTCAAGACTCACATGACCACCAAAGGAGGAATCCCAGGTTTATCAGCCAATTTTCTAGTAAAGAAGGCTCTATACTTTGCTAGTATAGGGAACGTGACTGCTTTTGAAAGCATCTTTGTTTTACTCACCCACGGGTTATTTCTGTTTCCCAACATTGACAACTTCATCGATATCAACGCCATTAAGGTTTTTCTCATTGGAAATGTCGTACCAACCTTGCAAATAGATGCGTATCATTCTGCACACTTAAGGAATTTATACAGCGGAGGAATGATCACGTGATGTGTACCCCTGCTATATAAATGGTTTATCTCCCATTTGCCTAAGTCTGCCGCTTTTTAGGATCATAAGAGTGCCTTACGTTGGTCGCAGAAAATCATGTCTCTTACCAACTCTGACATAGATTGGTACAATAGGATTTATGACGGGATCAGGATCATTGACTGTTGTGGAAACTTCCCCAACGTACCCCTCATAGGAACTAAGGGAGGAATCAATTATCATCCAGTCTTAGTTCGTCGTCAATTTGGATACCCGATGAGGCATGTCTCGCGTAATGCTCATCTGGAAGGTCTTTTCTTCAAGGAAGGAGAAAATGACAGGGCACTAAAGATGGAATTAGTGCACGCTTGGAAACATGTTCATAAGAAAGGGCAGGGGTCTCTAGGAAAACCGGACTGTGTCTCGGTGGAGCCTTATCTCCACTGGGTACAAACTAGAGCTCTCAAGCTAAAGATGCCTTATCCTCGTCACAGAGTTCTTCCGCTAAGGGAACCTGTCATGTACTTCATGACTGAAACGGAAAAACTTCAGGTTACTCTCAACAAAGTTCAACAGGAGAGGAGGTCTTGGAAGAACAAGTACCGCATTCTCAATGTAGAGTGTACCAAAATACAACAACTGCTGAAAGATAAGGATGCTCTAATTGAGATTTTGGAGCAACATGCTGTAAAAAATCAGGATGACCAAAGGAATTTGCTCGCTCCTTTCACTTGGAAAAGGAATGACAACCCAACAACGGCCCAAGAGCCCCGGTCCAAGAAAAGGAAAGTACCAGAATCAGCACCCGAGTTCTCCTCAGAGAGGACTCGGGACCCATTAGCTTAGGTTTTTGTTTCCGCACCTTGTAATTTAATGTATTTCCATTTCCGTAATCCTTTGAATTCAATAAAACGGGGGTTTCCCCACTGTTTGATATTTGCAATCTAATTGTCGAAGTTTATTTTGAATAAACCAAAAAAACAATTAATATAATCATTGCATTCATCATTCTCACGTCACGTATTCTTCTTACCTACGCATCTCACGTTTGTGTCTCGGTTCTAGAGTCAAACTGTCTCATTCGTACAATACTCAGACCAATCGTCAGAAAATGATGGATGATCTCGAGGAAGAGAACAGAGAGTTGAAAGAAGAGATCGACGCTCTGAGAGAGGATATGAGAAAGCTTCGTAACGACATGCAAGCCATGGCAGAAGCTCAGCTACAAAGAACTGTGATCTCAGAGATCATCTCAATGCCCATAGTAGAGAAGTATGATCCTAGGTATCAAATGCCGAAAGATCGTCCCTGGGGCATGCCTGTTAACTATATCCCGGAAGGATATGTTCCGCCGATCACTGAAGATCAGGGAATCATAGCATAAGTCGCTGGGCCTGAAGGTTACAAACTTCGAGAAAGCGAGGATGCCAGAGGCATAATGAGGACTCCTGAAGGTTACAAACTTCAGGAAACACCAAGATTCACTACCGTAGTAATGGTACCACCCCCTCTGGTGCACACTGTCCCGGAAGGACAAATTCCACATATACCTTCTAGTAGAAAGGAAAGTATGTTCGATAGAATGGATGAATTTCAGGAGCAGTTCCTGGAAATGCAGAAGGAACTGCAAGCTATTCGCGGTCAGGATTTACTTGGAAAGGACGCCGCAGACCTTTGTTTGGTCCCCAATGTGAAAGTCCCGCACATGTTCCAAGTACCCGATTTTGAAAAGTACAAGGGTAACTCTTTCCCTTAAAGCCATTTGGTGATGTACGCTCGGCGAATGTCATCTCAAACAGAGAACTAGGATCTACTGATTCACTACTTTCAGGATAGTTTAACCGGTGCCGCATTAAAATGGTACATGGGTTTAAACCGCGCTACGATTAGCACTTTCAGAGATCTTGGCACTGCCTTCGTCCAACAATATAAATACAATTTGGACATGGCACCAGACAGAGATCAACTCAGATCAATGTCACAAAAAGACCAGGAAACCTTTAAGGAATACGCTCAGAGATGGCGTGAAATTGCCGCTCAAGTTTGTCCACCTCTTGAGGAAAAAGAGATGACAAAGATTTTCTTAAAGACCTTGAGCTCATTTTACTACGACATAATGGTTGCTAGTGCGCCCAGCGACTTCACCGAAATGGTCGGTATGGGAGTGCGTCTCGAGGAAGCCGTTCGAGAAGGACGTCTAGTCAAAGACACTGGGTCGACAAGCAGTACTAAAAAATACGGTAGTGTTCTCCCTAAGAAAAAGGAGCAAGATATTGGGAATATCTCTCTCGGAAAGCAAAGGCGACGGTACCAACCAGTAGCAGCTGTAACTCCTGCGATCAACCCCGCACCTGTTTCTACGTATCAACCTCAGGTTGCTCAAAGCTAACCGCATTCGTAGCAATTTCAGCAAAGGACACAACAGCCTCTTCAGCAGGCCCGTCCTCAATACAACAACAACAACCGTACAACGCGGCCACCAGGATTTGATCCTATACCCGTATCGTACGCTGAACTATTTTTGTTACTACTGGCCAAGGGGCATGTCCAGACTAAGTCTCCTCTTACAGTACCAAAAAATCTGCCTTTTTGGTTTAAGATGGATCAGACTTGCCCTTACCATCAAGGAGGACCAGGGCATAACATAGAAAACTATCTCAGTTTCAAATCCGACGTGCAAAAGCTTGTTAGGAGCGGGGTCTTATCTTTCAAAGATACAAATCCGAATGTTCTCACAAACCCTCTACCTCAACACGAGAAGGCTACAGTCAATTTGATAGAGGGAGAGTCTAACAACATCTATCAAATTCATGATGTACTCTTGTTAAGGGCCAACTTGGTCAAGATGCATAGTAGACAGAGTAGATATGGCCATGTGCCACCTCATAATGATCACCAGTGTGATATCTTCTCTAAAAGCAATCGAGGATGTTCTGTGGTGAAATCAGCTCTACAGGAACAGATGGATCTCGGATGGATCCAAGAGCACCGAGTTTGTGGAGTTAACATGGTTTATATGAATTCCAACATCATTCAAAACCACGATATCCGTGCGATGAATGTCAACCTGGTGGCAATGCACTCAAGGCAAAGCCAGTATCATAATCTGCCACAGCATGAGTACAATTCCTACCTGACTTGCTCGGTAAACAAACAGGGCTGTTCTTTTGTACAAGAGGCCCTCCAGCGTCAGATGGATCTTGGATGGATTCAAGACTACCATGATAGGAATCATTATCAAATCAACATAATTCAAATCTTCGATATTCGCTTGATGAATACCAGCCTGGTGGAGTTACATGCTAAACAGGTCTGGCTCGGGTTCCTGGTATCACATGATTAACAGGGCTGTAAAGCGGGTTGCAAAGATGATCAGGGTTGTGCCCTTGTCCAAGAAACACTTCAGCACTTGTTGAACCACTGGTGGCTTCCAATCTATATGGATGAAGACACCTAGGAAATTAGTATCACTAACGGGAATCCTACTAGATATCAAAGTCAGGATGTTCGGTTGATGGAAACAGATCTAGTAAGGTCACACTGTATTCAAAGCGGACGTGGCCAGGTGCCACTAAACAACTATGAATGGTGTGGAGTTTACTCAGTGGATAATCAAGGATGCTACCTCGTGCGAGCAGCCCTTCAAAGTCAGTTGGACCACAAAGAGATTCAACCATGGTCAAGTTATGGATCAGTCAACTACTTTGTTGATCAAATCGAGGATGTTGTCGCATTCTCTGATCATTAGAGGGCTAGGGATGTTTGTGCCATCATCCCTCTACTTGACAAATCGAGAGTTCCCAACCAGGAATGGATCGAAATTACTTACGATGGTCAAAAAAATCAGAAGGCTCCCATAGTCATCTATCTACCGGGACCGCTACCGTATGAATCAACTAAGGTTATCCCTTACAAATACGGTGCAACAATAATTGAGAATGGAAAGGAAATTCCGTTACCCTCCGTTGTGAATATTGCAGACATCAATCGAGTAACACGGAGTGGTAAAATCTTCAACAGAGGAGTTGGAGAACCCAGCAAAGAAAAGGAACCTCAGACAGAAGTTCCCAATCCACCAGTCGGTCAATCCAGTAATCCCGACCTTTCAAAAAACGATGATGAGATGCTAAAGCTCATCCAAAGGAGGTAATACAACATTGTTGATCAGCTGTTACAAACTCCTTCAAAGATCTCGGTATTATCACTGTTACTTAGTTCAAAAGTGCACAGAGAGGCTCTACAGAAAGTCTTGGAGCAAGCCTTTGTGGAACAGGATGTAACAATTAGACAGTTCAATAGAATTGTCTCTAACATCACTTCCTGCAATAACTTGGAATTTAGTGATGAGGAATTACCTGAAGAAGGTCGCCGTCATAACATGGCGCTCAACATTACAGTCAACTGCCAGGACGATGCTTTAGCCAGCGTACTAGTAGACACAGGGTCAGCCCTGAATGTTATGCCAAAATCTATTCTAGTGCGACTATCATTTCAAGGATCTCCGATGAGAGGCAGTGAGGTCATCGTCAAAGCATTTGATGGATCCAGAAAAACGGTTATCAGCGAAGTCGACCTTTCACTTCAACCCTCCACCAAAAACTAAAGTTCGTCCAGAACGGCCAACTCGTCACAGTCTGTGGAGAACAGGCCTTGCTCGTAAGCAACTTATCGTCATCCACTTATGTAGAACTGGAGGGGGTAATCGGAACCCAGTTCCAAACGCTTTCGCTACACAAGGACAATCAATCCAAAGGGGAACTTCGATTTCCTCGTACAAAGATGCTATCAAAGTGGTCGAGATTACCAATACAACAGGATGGGGGCAGCTTGTCATTCCTACTGACAATAAGAAAAAGAAAGGTCTTGGCTTTTCCTCAACCTGTACTCAGACGGCTGCGAACAATAAAAGTTTTCATCCCATTCAGAACTTCTTCCACAGTGGAGGCTTCCTTCAACCAGTGACTCAAGACGTGCATACCATCAATAAAGGTAATTTCTCCGATACGGAGGAAGAATGGAAGTCCTATCTCAACGAGGATGGTTATACGTCTTAGGGCGAAACGCAAACTCCCTTTTGCTTTCCTGCACAGAGCCCGAGATTTATACCAAGGTCAGATGTCGAAATGATATACGGAGATTGTCATCCTGAAGGATTCCATGCTCCGACAAACCCATTAGAGGAGGACACTCTGATGAAAGACAACTTTGACCCCAACTACTATGGCCCGATGGATGGCCTGCCAATGTGGCAGCCTTACCCAGGAGACTTGGGGGCCAGAAAGTCAGCCGAACAATGAAAATCAGCTGAGCATCATTAAAGAGAATACCTGCGTCCCCACCATGTCATGGGATCAACACCCAGATTATCCTGAAAATACCCAGCACGATGATGAATTCACAACGTTTACAGGACTATAATTCATTAACTATGCTTCTCCCGAGGTCAACATCATCGAGAGAGATGACTCCTCCAATTCCAAAGAAGTGTGGAACACCCTAGGACAACCAAGTGGAAAATTTAACTTCATGGTTAAGTACACCGCTCCTGAAAGCTCTCGTATCAGGCTCGAAGATATCTAGCCAACTGGATGGGGAGATACAACTGAGAGTATAAATACTACGCAAAATACAACTAAGGAATCCTCCTACGACAACTCTGTCTGGGAGACAGATTCCAATGATCCTGCTCTATCAGAAATCAGTGTCATTTCTGAAGACAAATCAAGGAAGGTACCGGACTTTGTGATTCACCGAGGAGTTCACCGCCAATGGGTTGCTGCAATGTCTCGAAGATTGTTCATAAGTCTAAGTAATTGCCATCTTTACTTTAACCTTTCACCTTGCCCAGGTGAAATGGATGTTTTGATAGGGCTCACTTTCTGTAAATATCCCTCTTCGTTTTGTCCAAAGCAACGGAGTTTTGTTTTATAGAGTTGTAGCTTCAAGAATCAACTTGTTCATAAATAAAATAACGTCGTTCTGTAATTTTTGCCTTAATTGTTATTTTCTCTTTTCGTTTATCAGAAAATGGTAATCCTAAAAAA
Source organism: Lathyrus tuberosus (assembly GCA_022829125.1). Taxonomy (NCBI): domain Eukaryota; kingdom Viridiplantae; phylum Streptophyta; class Magnoliopsida; order Fabales; family Fabaceae; genus Lathyrus; species Lathyrus tuberosus. Next base: position 1,156,556 of record JALAZF010000852.1, on the reverse strand, counting down.
CAACTCAATAATAAAAACAAGTAGTTTTCAAAGAAAAATACACTGCACGCTCTTGCATTCTCTCTATCTCTTCTAAACACAAATCATCATGTCATGCAGATTGCTTGTTTTAAACCCCATTGAAACAGACGATCCAATGCCTTCTTCCGACTTTGAGTTCCCGATATTTGGGGCTGAAGAAGAAGTTAACAACGAAATTCCAGAAGAGATCTCTCGATTACTCAGACAAGAGGAAAGGTCCATTGAGCCTCACAAAGAGTTGCTGGTAATAGTCAACTTAGGATCGGAAGAAGAGAGAAAAGAAGTCAAGATTGGGGCACTGCTCAGTCCAACTGTCAAAGAAAGTTTGACGAAACTTCTCAAAGAGTTTACCAATGTATTCGCTTGGTCCTATCAGGATATGCCAGGGTTGGATACCAGCATCGTGGAACATCATCTACCGTTGAGATCAGAATGTCCGCCGGTAAAACAAAGGTTGAGACGGACTCATCCAGACATGGCTGTCAAAATCAAAGAGGAGGTATAGAAACAGATTGACGTGGGTTTCCTTGCTACGTCAGAATATCCTCAATGGTTAGCCAACATAGTACCAGTTCCGAAAAAGGACGGAAAAGTCAAAATGTGTGTCGACTACCGAGATCTAAACAAGGCTAGTCCAAAGGACGACTTTCCCTTGCCACACATAGACATGCTGGTAGACAGTACAACAAAGCTCAAAGTCTTCTCCGTCGTGGATGGATTCTCGGGCTATAATCAGATCAAAATGGCACCAGAAGACATGGAGAAGACCTTTTTCATTACCCCATGGGTTCTTTTTGTTATAAGGTAATTCCGTTTGGCTTGAAGAACGCCGGGGCAACCTATCAAAGGGCTATGACTACTCTGTTTCACGACATGATGCACAAAGAAATCGAAGTGTATGTCGATGACATGATTGCCAAATCTAAAATAGAAGAGGAGCATGTGACCCACCTATCAAAACTATTCGAGCATCTGAGAAAGTATAAACTCGGTTTAAATCCCAGCAAGTGCACGTTCGGTGTCCGTTCAGGGAAACTATTAGGATTCATCGTCAGCCAGAAAGGAATTGAGGTTGATCCTGACAAGGTCAAGACCATTCAAGAAATGCCTTCTCCAAAGACTGAAAAATAAGTCAGGGGATTGCTGGGACGTTTGAACTATATTTCAAGATTCATATTCCTTATGACCGCAACATGTGCGCCGATTTTCAAATTACTAAAAAAGAATCAGGTCTGCATTTGGACAGAAGACTGTCAAATCGCCTTCGACAGTATCAAGGAATACCTGTCGAACCCGCCGATTTTATCACCTCCAGTGGAAGGAAGACCGTTGATCATCTATTTAACAGTCTTGGAAGACTCAATGGGTTATGTACTTGGCCAAGAAAGCTTTCTCAGGCGGCGTCTTGAGACTTGCAACCATGGACGAAGAGGAATTTGCCTACCCCACAAATGTTGACGTAGTCAAGAAATACTTCGCCTAAATAAAAAAAAAGGTCTCGGTGGATTGAAAACCCGAAAGGGCGGTCCAGGCAAAAATTAGAGACATGATCAAAAATCATTCCGGTGGATTGGAAACCTCAAAGTACAATACAGGCAAAAATTAGGGATAATGGCAAGTAACTACGTTCGATAAAGGGGCAAGTCCCTCAGCAGCAGTTACATCATCCGTCAGGAAAACTCCAGTCAAGGTCATCTTCGACAGAAGCTCAGGATGCCCCAAAGTCAAAGTTGGTAGAAGGATAGTGGTCGTTATGTTTCAATGTAGCCCTTTTCCCTTAGGCTTAATGGCACTTTTGGTCCCTATGTTTTGGCCAACTCACGAAATTGGTCCCTATGGTTTAAAATTGAACGAACTAGTCCCTAAACTATAATGTTTTATGCAGTTTTAGTCCTTATTCCCATTTCCCCCTCCAAAAACGATGAGGTGTCAAGAAAAATGTATTATTCTATTTAAATTAATTGGATAATATATTTTAAAAATAAAAATATAATTTCATAAATATAATTTCAAAAAATATAATTTCATAAATATAATTTCAAAAATATAATTTCATAAATATAATTTCAAAATAAAAACATATATTATAATTTAAATATAATATATTTTCACTGGAAAAAACAACAGGTTGTCTTGCGTGTTGGGTTTAGAGATTTTCTGGCAAGTATATGCAGCGAGCAAAAGGTTGTTCAGTGGTGATAGGGAGAAGAAGGAATCGTCGGTTGGGTTTTGTTTACGGTTGCCGGTGAAATGGTTGTTGTAGATTGTAGAAGAAAATGATGAAAAAAGGTGGTGCGATTGATGTTGTTGATGGTGAGCGGAGGCGGTTTTCGTTGTTCACAGTGAGGTGGTTTGAAGAAGAGGGAAGGCTTGGACCGTGTTCGTCCAAGCTTGGTGGTTGAGGTGATGGAACTACCACGTTGAAATGGTGGCAAGGTTGAAGGGAAAAATGACTTTATGGTGGGTTAGTTTATGAGAGAGTTGATGAAGATGAGGTGATGATATTGATACGAAGAAGATGACGGATCGAATGTGAGAAAACAAAGTTGAGGAAGGAGGTGGGTTTAACAGAACATGATGATGGTGATGTTATTATGGTGGCGAGGATTGGTGAGTGTAAACTCTCATGGTGATGGTTTGATGACATTGGGATATTAGGGTTTTTTTTGGGACGATGAAGAAGAAGCAGAACGATGAGAGAGAGAGATTGAAATTATATTTATGAAATTATATTTATGAAATTATATTTTTATTTTGAAAATATATTATCCAATTAATTTAAATAGAATAATTCATTTTTAATGACATGGCAAAGCAAAGGAGCGCCTATTTTTGCCACCTCAGATAAGTTCTTGACACCTCAGCGTTTTTGGAGGGGGAAATGGGAATAAGGACTAAAACTGCATAAAACATTATAGTTTAGGGACTAGTTCGTTCAATTTTAAACCATAAGGAGCAATTTCTTGAGTTGGCCAAAACATAGGGACCAAAAGTGTCATTAAGCATTTCCCTTAAAATTACCATTTTCTAACTTTGTAAATACTCTATGGAATCACGCGTTTGGCTGATTTCCATCCTATCAATACAATTTCAGTCCTTGTGCTTTTGTTTGCAATTCTTATTTGTTTTAGCTTTACAGAACGACATTTTAACATGATCAACGGTTCTTGAAATAAAACAAAAATGAATTTACTTGTAAAATTTGTCTGCTTAAAATAAAGATGGCAATTTCTTTTGACTGTTGAGCATCAAAAGAACATCGATCGCTTCTCCAGAAATAAGCGAGCTTCAAAGTGCAGAATCAAAGTACCCCTTCTAAACTAGTGCACCTGAATGAAGGATTAGCTGTGTCAGAGACCATTGTTTCATCTGACACCCCCGACAGAGTTCTTATCTCCTAAGCCCAACCAACGTAGCTCCCCACGAGGACTACTTCTCCTAAGCAAGGCAGAATTGCTATCTTGAACCAGTGATACCTCTTCGCCCCCAGCAGTGGTCGAGTATCCAGTCGTGTTCATCTATTAGTTTGTATGTCGTGTCAGTTATGTCAGCATATACACACATACATCATGCATTACTACTTTACGTTCATATTCATGTTGCATCACTATCACTCTGGTCGGTCTTAGCCCCTAGTGATAACAGTCTTCTCAATCGAGTTGTCAGTTCTTTCCTCGTCAAGAAATATTGCATCTGAACTACCTCTCTCCTCCAGTTTATTTCTAGGATGAAGTCGGCCTTTGACCACTTTGATAACTTGAACCACTAAAAAACCAGAGAACCCTCAGCCAACATCACTCTTCGCCATGGAAGATGATATCTTCACTTTCCCGGGTTAAGGAAAATCCCTAGAGGAAGCCTCTCAACTAAAGACTTTCAGCAACAAATTGGTCCTTCTCTCCAGAATGTCAATGTCAACAAAGTCATCGGCACCTCAAAATTGGGGTACATCGTATGGCATTTCTCTGAGAAGATATCGAAGAAAAGTATGATGTAATATCCCCAAGAAAGGCAATCTCTCAAGAGACTCGTTTTCCCCGATAGAGTCGACAAATGGCATCTCCAACAGAGAAGTTTGTACCCCTCTACAATTCAGACAGATGGGTTCCCCAACAAGTTTGACATCAAAAGTTTTTCTATCAAATGGCATCTCCCCAGGAAAATTCAGCGAGAAGTTTGAGGAAAACCGCTACGAATAGCGTCCCTTGTCAAGAAAGTTTATTGACAAAAGAAACTGAGACCAGTTCCTTGGTAGGAAACCGGGATCGAGGGGAAGTTTATTTCAGAAACTGAAACCAGTTCCTTGGTAGGAAACCGGGATCGAGGGGAAGTTTATTTCAGAAACTGAGACCAGTTCCTTGGTAGGAAACTAGGATCGAGGGGAAGTTTATTTCAGAAATTGAGACTAGATCCTTGGTAGGAAACCAGGATCGAGGGGAGGTTTATATCAGAAACTGAGACCAGTTCCTTGGTAGAAAACCAGGATTGAGGGGAAGTTTATTTCAGAAATTGAGACTAGTTCCTTGGTGGGAAACCAGGATTGAGGGGAAGTTTAAATATGAAACTAAGACCAGTTCCTTGGTAGGAAATCAGGATCGAGGGGAAGTTTACCTTTTCTAAGCATCATTTCTTAGCAAAAGAGGAAGGATGCGCGAACTGCCGTTCATAACCACCATCAAAATTTTGGGTATTCCGATATTTAATCCTCTTGCACCCCGAATGCCCGAACACCTTCGCCATTCACACCTTCGGGTCCAAGAAGAATAAATGGGGGCATCTGTCATACCCCAAATTTTGACCACTAAGATTTCCCATCATTATACAAATCATCATCACAATGTGGATGAACCATTAGTCTCCCCAAAGATGGGTGAGCATCCACTACAATCAGACTTAGGGTTTCAAGCCCTCTCAGAGCTTTTAGACAAAGGATCAATCAAGAAATGACATGATCTTCAACTTGTCTAGCCTCTCAAACATCCACAAAGGATCAAGAGGACTCCCACTTCAAGGATTAAGCACAAGGCTTCTCCCTTCTAGGTGGATCAAGCCTTAAGATCACTAGTGTCACCAAATTAGGGTTTGGTCGACCAGGGCCCCCAGATGGAAATTTTCCTCTGGGCATGAGTCAATGCTTCAAAGCATAAACCTATGATGCTCCAAGGGATCTCATGAACCCAATCATCAAGTCAATTTAGCCTCAGGGGATGCATTCATCAAAAAAATCAGGAATTAGGGTTTCTTGACCTAATTCACCCCTAAGTTGACTTTTGGGACAAAACATGAGCCAAGACCTCAAGAGGGGATTTGAGGATCTCAAATACATCACATTGATCAATTTTCAACAATGGATTGATCCAAGAAACTTGAGCAACAAGTTTCAATTTCATCAGAACCACAGTTAGGGTTTCGCAGAAAAAGTCAACTGTATCTTTGACTTTTGACCAGGACATGCTCCCAAACCCTAAGACATGATTCAATACACCCTATAACACCTATGAAATCAACCCATCAAGTTTGATTTAGGTCAAGGACTTGATTTCATAGAGGATCGCACAGTTTGGAATTCATCTGACAAAAACTCAACTGTGTACAAAAGTCAAACTTTGACTTTTTGAGATTTTTCACAATTATGGTTCTTTAAATGATATTAATGTATGATTGGAATCATCATTCATCAAGAAAAATCAAGAAAAGTGGGATAACTTGTAAAAGGGGTAACCATAAAAAATTTAGAAAATTTTCTAAGTTATGAAACAAAGTGGCTAAGGTACCAACTTTGGAGGATCATAACTCCTAAACCACAAGGCCATTTTTTCCCATCCAAAGCTAGATTTGTAGCTCTCATTACCCTCTACAAAAGCTTCAACTACCACTCATTCCAATTCCCCATGGATTTTAAATTATGGAATGATCAAAATCACAAAAAGTGAAAATGTCACTTTTTTCCAACAATTAGTGAAATTTTCACCAAGTCAGAATCTGCCTTCACTTTTTTCCAAATGTAGGGGCATTTTTCACTTGGATCCAAAAAGTATCAAAATAAATTATGATCAAACAATTATTGTATCATATGAGGGCTTTCCAAAATGGCCAAGAACTCCATCAAATTCCACTTGAGCCATGAGATATGACAATGGCAATATGCCTTGCTGAAAACTGCCAAGGTTAGGCAAAATTTTGCACTTTTTCTCGATTGGGCAAAATAAAATAATTCCAAGCCTTGTCATCACTTTGGACACATCTGAGGATCAAATCTAAAGGGAACAAACACTGATCCAAGCCTCCAAAGTCTTTGGAACAAGAAGTAGCATGCCAAACCTAGAAATCCCTAAAAGAGGGACAAGACTCCAATTTTGGATTGGGGCATTTAATGGATGTACCACGGTGGCATGGACGGACACATTTGCAACTGAATTCAGTCAAGAATGATCCAACAACTAGGGAACCACAACTTTGTGCTCTAACCTCTAGTCAATGGCTAGAGGAGACTTGGATTCTCATTGATCACCACAAACCTCTGCTGTAGTTGCCATTCACTATTGATCCCAAAACAAACTTGCTTTACTATAAATAGAGCTCATTTGTGCTCAGTTTAAGTACACCAAAGCCATTAAACAGATGCTTTCCTCAAAATCACTTTCTTTAGGTAAAAATACCTTCTTTAGCAAGGTAACTCTGAGTTTTTGAGTTAGAGAGCATTTCCATCCCAGCTCATGATCCAAACACATCCAATGTGTCATATCTAAGCTGTCAAAACTCACACAAGTGACATGTAATCCTTAAATCTCAAAGTCACATCTCAAAACCTCAAAATAGGTTTTATTTTGCATTTTTTCAAGCCATGTCTTGATTCAGTCACTTTCCAAACCAGATAAAACCTCAAACACACTCCAAATGTCATCCTTGGACTGTCCCAAATGGCTCCCAACATCTGGAACATCATTTGAGAGAGTTGCTATTTTGGCCATTTTTAACCCCTTTTGCAAGAAAGGGCCAGTTTTTGTTTTTGCAGGTTCCAGCTGATTCCAATCAACCTAAAAGCTTCTAAGGGATCATTTGAGAGTGTGTAAAGCATCAAACCATTTCTGGAACAAGAAACTTGGCAGATTGCACAAAAAACTCCAAAAATCTCAAAAAGAGGTAAGCATCAAACCATTTCCAAAATATGCATTGCTTTGAAGTCCACTGATCATGCATTTCTTCTACATGTCATATGTGTTGTGTTTGCATCAATTTATCATGTAATTCATACCTGTACCAAGATGTAGCACGGAAAATGCAAAATATGGTCTATTTCAAAACCACTATCGGATTTTGAGGAAGGATCGTGATCTGAAAAAAATACCACCACCATTGGATTCCTTGTGAAATTCTAGGCCAGATGCATATAAATTTTGTCCCCAACCATGGAGAAATGAGAAAGTTATGGACCTTCCTGTTTCTTGTCAAAACTTGCATTGCCTTCCCTTGGGCTAGGCCAAAAGCAAGGCAAGCCTTGTATATTTATTGGTTGTGTTTCAATCAACGGATGTATCACCACCCCAGTGGTAAGGCGCGCGCCCTATACACAAGAGGTCTGGGGTTCAAATCCCCCTCGCCCCAGATCCTCTTTTTGCTATTTTTCCCACTTTTTGTTATTTTCCATATATTTTTAATAGTTTGAAAAATTAATAACTCTCTCAATTTTAATTATTTTTTATTGGTTATTTTTGCAAAAAATTACAAAAATGTTGAAATATTTTATTCCCCAAAAAAATTAGATTTATATTATTTATTTAATATAATTAGTATTTTTTTTTAATAAATGTCTTTTATTTGTTTTTAAACCTTTTAAAAATAAATATCCATTTTGGAAAATCAAAACCAAGTAGGTTTTAATTCATCTTGTGATGAAAGCCTCATTTTTCAAACCTAAAACCAAAATCACAAGTTGTTTATTAAAACTTATTTAGGATTTTTATCATTTGTATTAATTTTCTTTGAATAATTATATTAAAAAATGATGAAATTAGGGTTTTATTGATTTTCACCCTAACAAACTTTTTTGAACACTCATGGGCCTCTAATAGAGTGTAAGACCCAATCCTTTATAAATACAAACCTATTTTGGGCCTCAAATGTTGTATAAGTCCCGTTGTATTTCAAAAGTTCGGCGCGATCATCGCCCGTTTAAAACAAACCATTTGGGTCTCTCCTCGAGTTATAAGACCCATTCAAAACCATTGTGGGCCTCTAATAGAGTGTAAGGGCCAATCCCCTTTTGAAACCAAAAACATTTGGGCCTCAGTCATTGTATAAGACCCACAACATTTTCAAAACCTCGGTGCGATCGTCGCCCTTTTCAAAATAAATCCTGGACTTCTCCTTGAGCTATAAGACCCATCTTTGTTCACTTTCAATCATTTTTGGGCCTCTTGAGAGAGTGTAAAACCCATCCCCTTGTACAGAAAACCTTTCTTGGGCCTCAATCACTTGTATAAGTCCCTGTTAAAAACAACAGTGCAATCACTGATAAAACCATGGGCCTCTCATTGAGCTATAAGCCCCAATTTTCCTTTCAAAAAGCACTTTCTCCTTTGATTTTGTAACATACTGTTATTTTCAATTTCTTTGTTGAACAACTAACAATACAGTATGGAAGCTCTACAACTGAGTAAGTGTTTACCCGTTTTCATTTACCGCTTTCATATGTATATAACTGTACTGTAGGGCTGTTTCACTGTAAGTCTTCTTTCATAAACTCATATCGACTGTGTAATACTAGTATAGATATTTAGAGTTTCCCTGGCAACTACGTCTAGAACTAGACAAAACCTCGTCTCCCTACATCCGACGTTCTCCCGGATATTTCAACATAACCTAAACCATGAGAATTTTCTTTTACAACAATTTTAGATAACTAGATCTAAGATATCTCCCCCTTGAACAGTTCATATACAGAAGGCTAATGTTCCAAGTGAAACCCCTTCTGAAACTGTTCATCAGCCTCCTCTTGGGCTAAGTGCAAGGACCCACAGGCTTCCTAAAAGCATCCTCGCCTCCCCTTAGGCATTGTACAAGTACCCGTCGGCTTCTTAGAAGTTTTCACAGTCTCCTCTTAGGCTTCGTATAATGATTCTTCCTCCAGGAAGATAGCCTCCTCTTGGGCTTCGTACAAATTGTCCCTTCAACTTCTTAAAAGTTTTTCTCGCCTCCTCTTGGGCTTTGTACAAATTATCCCGAAGACCTCTTAAAGGTATAGGAACCAAAATTAGTCATCTTAATAGAACAATCTTTCAAAGAGTCTAGATCTTTCTACGGCGAACGTACTGTCTCTTGATCTCTCTTAAGCATAGTACAAAAGATAAAACTCCAGACTTGGACAGTCTAATCTCCTTGAGTCTCGAAGACATTCTCAAGTTCCTTTCAAAAATAGGAAAAAACACTCGTAAACTTGGGCAGTCTCAATACCCTTCGGATTCTCCATTTCCTTAAAGAACAAGAAATAATCCCGGTCCTCAGATCAAATCCATGAGTACAACATTACCCATATAAGAACTGATTTTCTCTTTTAACCAACATACTGGACCTATCACTCAACTGAAACAGTAACCCTAGCCTCCTCTTGGGCTTTGTACAATGATTCTCCCCAGCAGAGTTAGCCTTTAGTCTCCATCTCGGGCTTTGTACGAGATACAAGTCACTCTCTTGTTGAGTATAAAAGATTCTCTTATTGAGTCCAACCTTTGCAGCCTCCATCTCTGGCTTCGTACGAGATACAAAATCACTCTCTTGTTGAGTTCAAAAGACTCTCTTGTTAAGTCAAACATTTTTAGCCTCTATATCGGGCTTCGTACGAGATACAAAAACACTCTCTTGTTGAGTATAAAAGACTTTCTTGTTGAGTCAATCACCTTTAGCCTCCATCTCGGGCTTCGTACGAGATACAAATCACTCTCTTGGTGAGTATAAAAGACTCTCTTGTTGATTTAAACCCTTTTAGCCTCTGTCTTGGGCTTCGTACAAGACACATATAAAAACACTCTCCTATTGAGGCAACCCTTTTAGCCTCTATCTCGGGCTTCGTACGAGACACAAAAGCATCGTCTTATTGGGTCAATAGCCTTCTCTTAGGCTTTGTATAAAGAAATCCCCGTTTGATTCAATCAACCTTTTAGCATCAAATCATGCTTTGGTCACAGCATACTGTAATACCCCAAATTTTGACCACTTAGATTTCCCATCATTGTGAAAATCATCATCACAATATGGATGTACCTTTATGCTTCATCAGTCTCCCCAAAGATGGGTGAGCATCCAATACAAATCAAAATTAGGGTTTCAAGCCCTCTCTGAGTGCTTAGACAAAGGATCAATCAAGAAATGACATGATCTTCAACTTGTCTAATCTCTCAAACATCCACAATGGATCAAAAAGGACTCCCACTTCAAGGATTAAGCACAAAGCTGCTCCCTTCTAGGTGGATCAAGTCTCAAGATCGACAGTGTCACCAAATTAGGGTTTTGGTCTACCAGGGCCTCCAGATGGAAATTTTCATCTGGGCACAAGGCAATGATCCAAAACATGACCTAATATACTTCATGGAACCTCATGAACCCATGCATCAAGTCAATTTTGCCTCAGGGGATGCATTCATCAAAAATCAGGAATTAGGGTTTCTTGACCTAATTCACCCCTAAGTTAACTTTTGGGATAAACCATGAGCCAAGACCTCAAGAGATGATTTGAGGGTCTCTAATACACCATATTGATCCATTTGGAACAATGGATTGATCCAAGAAGCTTGAGCAACAAGTTTCATTTTCATCTGCACCACAATTAGGGTTTTAAGGGAAAAGTCAACTGTAACTTTGACTTTTGACCTGGACATGCTCCCAAACCCTAATACATGATTGAATATACCCTATGACACCCATGGAACATGTCCATCAAGTTTGATTTAGGTCAAGGACATGATTTCCTGAAGAATTGCACAGTTTGGAATTCATCTGATAAAAAGTCAACTGTGCACAAAAGTCAACTTTGACTTTTTGAGATTTTTCACCAAAATGGATTTTTAACCCTAAAATGATGTTAATGTATGATTTGAATCATCATTCATCAAGAAAAATCAAGAAAAGTGAGATAACTTGTAAAAGGGGTAACCATAAAACTTAGAAATTTTTCTAAGTTAAAAATAAAGTGGCAAAGGTACCAACTTTGGAGGACCATAACTCCTAAACCACAAGGCCATTTTTTCTCATCCAAAGATGGATTTGTAGCCCTCATTATCACCTACAAAAACTTCAACTACAAGTCATTCCAATTCATTAAGGATTTTGAGTTATGGAGTGATCAAAGTGGCTGAAAAGTGAAAATGTCACTTTTTCCAACACTTAGTGAAATTTTCACTAAGTCAGAATTTGCCTTCACTTTTTGCCAAATGTAAGGGGATTTTTCACTTGGAATCAAAAGAGATCAAAACCAAACTTGTTCAAATAGTTGTTGTATCATGTAAGAGCTTTCCAAAATGGCCAAGAACATTGCCAAATTCAACCTACATCATGAGATACAACATTGGCAAGTTGCCTTGCTGAAATCTGTCAAAGCAAGGCAGAATTTGCATTTTGGCTCGATTTGCCAAAATCAGCCAATTGCAATTGCTCCAATCCACTTGGACACCTCAGAGGATTGAATCCAAAGGGGACAATCACTGAACCAAGCCTCCAAGGTCCAAGGAACAAAGAATAGCATGTTGAACCTAGAATGGCCAAAATAGGGACAAGACTTCAAATTTGGAATGAGGCATTCAATGGAACCATCAAGGTGGCATGGACTAAGCCATTCTCATCTGAAATCAGTCAAGACTTATCCAAGATCAAGGGGACCAAAGCTCTGTGCCCTAACCTCTAGTCAATGGCTAGAGGAGACTTTCATTTCCATTGGCCAACATTGAGGAAACCTACTTACCAGCTGCCATGTACTATTCCTTGCAAAACAAACTTGCTCTACTATAAATAGAGCTCAATTGTGGTCAGTTTGAGTACACCAAAGCCATCTAATAGATGCTTTCCTCAAAATTTCTTTCTCTTGGCAAAAATGCCTTTCTTAGCAAGGTAGCTATCGGGTTTTGAGTTTGAGAGCAATTCTGCACAAACCAATCACTAACACACCTCACATACATCACATATGAGCTGATCAAACACTCACATAACATCTGAAACATCAATTTCACAAAATCACTTGCCATCCACACAAGTTTGAAGTGAAGTTGCAGCTGAGATGCCATAAACTGATCCAGTCCATTTCAATTCAATTCAAGTGTTCAAACACACTCCATATGGTGTAGGGAAGCTGTCCAGATCATCACAACTTGTCTGTAACACCTCCAACTCAAAATCACATCTGCTCTTGCTGTCACGACTTGAAGGTAAGCCTAAACTTGGGCATCTCTTAATCTATGCATATTTCCTCGCACAATAATTTGGCCATATGTTCATAATCATGCATGGAATGTTTTCCCTCAATTAATTGCATTGTTTGAATCGTGTATCAAAAATCCTAGCCTTCATGCAGAAATTAGGGTTCTTGAGGTTTCTTCGTGATTTCTTGTTGTATGTTTAATTTAAATGAAATTAAAGTACATAAACATGATCGTGAGGTTGAGACGAGCATAATGATATGTGGATTGCATGATATGATTACGTATTCATGGAGATTGGATAGAAAATGCAAATCTGAGAAACCAAGAACACGCGCGTGTTCTTCAGCTGTTCTTGGCGTCATTTTTGAATAATTTGAATATTTGAATTTTGTGATTTTGTTTAATTGATTCAAAAATTAATTTCTCTCTGAGTTTTAATGATTTTGAGTTGATTCTTTTTTTAATAATTCACAAAAATGTTAAAATATTTTATTTTATCAAAAAATCCCAAAAATATTATTTATTTCATATAATTGATATTTTTTGTAAAGAATTAATATAAGAATTGATTTTCTCTTTTAAATCAGTATATTGGATTTCCCATTTCCTCAAAGAAAAGGAAATATCCCTGATCCTCAAATTAAATCCCTGTGTACAGTGTTACTCATATAAGAATTGATTTTCTCTTTTAAATCAGTATATTGGATCTGTCACTCAATTGAAACAGTTACAATAGCCTCCATCTCGGGCTTCGTACGAGATACCAAAATTCTCCCCAGTGGAGTCAAAACAACCTTTTAGCCTCTTTCTCAGGCTTTGTATGAGACACAAAAGATTCCCTCGTTGAGTCAATCACCCTTTTTTTGCCTCCATCTCGGGCCTCGTACGAGATCTAAATCCCTGAAGCAAGAGTCGAACTCTTTGCTAGCCTCCTCTTAGGCTTTGTATAACGATATGCCCCACTGGGTCAAAAACTTTTAACCTCTCTCTCGGGCTTTGTACGAGACACAAAATAGCCTCCTCTTAGGCTTTGTATAATGATTTTCCTAGCGGAAATTAGCCTCCTCTTAGGCTTTGTATAAGAAAACCACTGGTTGATCCAATCAACCTTTTAGCATCAAAGTTGTGCCTCGTTCACAGTACACAAACATCAACAACTCCTTTCCCTTCATCTAATCGTTGTAAGAGGCAAGCCTCTGGATCATCTATATCCATGCCACTGTCCCTCTTTTAGCATGAGAAATTCCTAAGGAAAGATGGCATTGCTCTACACTGAGTTAAAGTCTTCTCCTTCAGGTTAAAACCCTTTCTTCGGAAATTATGGCATTGCTCGGATCCGCGTATCCTAGTTAAAGTAATTCTCCTTCTCCCCTCTTTAGAGATGACAAATTCTCTCTAAAGTTAAGATCATTCAGCTTCACGTCTTGGGCTTTAAACAAGACATAAATAGACCTTTCAGCTTCACATCTTGGGCTTTGAACAAGATACAAACCACCTTTTGCTTCACGTCTTGGGCTTTGAACAAGACACCAAAAACCAATTTCCTCCCATAGAATAAGAGGAACTACGAACGCTTTGATTTCCCTGTTTCGGTAAACGGGAATACGTAGGCATAAGATCGAAAGAAAAGATCTTAGCGAGCGCAATCAACAAAAAACCCAAATCCTTATTCCCCGCCAGAAACCCTTTGCCTAGAAAAAAGAAAGAAAGAAACATGTATTGGCGAAATACGAATAACCAGTACAAAGGCCCCCCCACATTGATAGCATCTGTAACCTAACAGACCGCTGTTTAAACTCAGTATGGAAAGCAGGGTTAATTGGAGACATCTATTTCCCTTCCTTATTCAGCTCACAATAGGATAAAAAATGAATCGACCTGTAGTTTTAAGCTCAACCGCAGAGAGCGACCAGCGCTTAAGAACCGCGTCCAAAATCGCTCGCTACAGAAAAGTGGCGCCCACCGTGGGGCCGATCTTTCTTTCTTTCTGTTTTCCTTGTAAAATGGTGACTCTGCTAGGAGTTTCCTTTTCTGCCTTAGGGCATCATCCCCATTTTCTACGGAAAATGGGAACTCTACCGAAGAGAAAGATTGACCTATGCTGGTCCATCTCTTAGGTAGGGAACTACAGATTGGGGCTTCCGCCGGGGAACCCATTTCTGTCAGGAACTTAAGAATCGTAGCTTTATAAGTCTAGGATGATTAGGACAAATATATATATATATATATATATATATATATATATATATATATATATATATATATATATATATATATACTGCTTTTCCTAATTCCTATACGTGTTTATTTTTCTGCTACCGGGAATGCGGGTGATGCCGTATGTGGAAAGAATGAGTATACACCTAGAAAAGCCAAACCTTTTTCGTAGTGCGGAAGCTATCGGAAATAGCTGTTACGCGATACTACCCTCATTTGAGGCTGGTGATCTATTCTCGGTGAATAGCACTTACTCTAAGATTGCACACAACTCGCTGGCGATCCGCTTGTTGTCTGCCTTCCTGGGAGGAGCTAATGATAATGAGTACAGGTACAAAAATCACCCTAGTATAAACTTTTGGGGATAGGTAGAGCCTTGACTTCATGACAACGACCCTCTGACCCCATGTTTTTTCTATGTTTTTGTGTACTGCATTCATGCATTCATTTAATAAAACATTAAAACATTCAAAAAACTTTCTCTTCTAGTCTCTCTGTTTTTCAAATTAAACTAAGACTGTGATTGCAAATATCAGAGAAAAAGATTGCATTAATGGATTTCGGTAGAAGGAGAACTCACCAGTATACCTTCAAGGTTCCAAAACTAGGGGATTTGAGAAAGTTAGCAAGGATGATCGTTAACCCAGAGGCTTTCAGAGCCAAGCACGGTGGTTTCCTACCACTGTTAAGAGTCCATGTGATTAAGGGAATCATGGATGCGCTCATTCAGTTCTACGATCCGGTTTATCATTGTTTCACATTCCCAGATTACCAGCTGGCACCAAAGCTGGAGGAGTATTCTCATCTGACTGATTTACATATCACTGATCGAGCTCTATTTTCTGGACTGGAAGAAATTCCAAAGAGTCAGACTATTGCAAGAGCAATTTATTTGGACGAGTCTGAGGTCATGACTCACATGACCACTAAGGGTGGCATCCAAGGTTTGCCAGCCCAGTTCTTGACAAAGAAAGCTCTGTACTTCGCTAGTATAGGGAACGAGACTGCTTTTGAAAGCATCTTTGTCTTGCTCACCTACGGATTATTTTTGTTTCCCAACATCAATAACTTCGTCGATATCAACGCTATTAAGGTTTTTCTCATTGGAAACCCTGTGCCGACTTTGCTCGCAGATGCGTATCATTCTGTACACTTAGGAAATTTATACAGCGGAGGGGAGATCACATGCTGTGTACCTTTGCTTTACAAGTGGTTTATCTCTCACTTGCCCAAGTCTGCCGCTTTTTGGGATTGCAAGAGTGTCTTACGTTGGTCGCAGAAGATCATGACCCTCACCAACTCTGATATAGATTGGTGTAATAGGATTTATGAGGGAATTAGAATCATTGATCGTTGTGGAAACTTCCCGAGTGTACCCCTCATAGGAACTAAAGGAGGAATCAACTATCATCCGATATTAGTTCTTCGTCAATTTGGATACCCGATGAGACACATCCCACTGGGTGTTCATCTGGAAGGTCTTTTCTTCAAAGAAGGAGAAAACGACAGAGCACTAAAGATGGAAATAGTGCAAGCTTGGAAACATGTTCATAAGAAAGGATGAGAGTCTCTGGGAAAACCGGACTGTGTCTCGGTGGAGCCTTATCTCCATTGGGTACAAACTAGAGCTCTCAAACTAAGGATGCCTTATCCTCGTTACGGAATTCTTCCGCCGAGGGAAATTGTCATGTACTTCATGACGGAAACTGAAAGGCTTCAGGTTACTCTCAACAAAGTTCAAAAGGAAAGAAGGTCTTGGAAGAACAAGTACCGCACCCTCAACATAGAGTGTACCCAAATACAGCAACTACTGAAAGAGAAAGATGCTCTGATTGAAATTTTGGAGCAGCATGCTGTAGAGAATCAAGATGACCAAAGGAATTTGCTTACTCCTTTCACTTGGCAAAGGAATGACAACCCGACAACGGCCCATGCGCCCCAGTCAAAGAAAAGGAAGATACTAGAATCAGCACCCGATTTCTCTTCAGAGAGGACTCGGGACCCATTAGTTTAGGTTTCTGTTTCTGCACTTTGTAATCTACTGTATTTCCATTTCTGTAATCCTTTGGAATTCAATAAAAAGGGGTTTCCCCACTGTTTGATATTTGCAATCTAATTGTCGAAGTTTATTTTGCTTAAACCATTGAACAATTAATATAATCATTGCATTCATCATTCTCACATCGCGTATTCGCCTTACCTACGAATCTCACGTTTGTGTCTCGATTCTAGAGTCAAACTGTCTCATTCGTATAATACTCGGGCCAATCGTCAGAAAAAGATGGATGATCTTGAGGAAGAAAACAGAGAGCTGAAAGAAGAGATCGACGCTCTGAGAGAGAATATGAGAAAGCTTCGTAACGACATGCAAGCCATGGCAGAAGCTCAGCTACAAAGAACTGTGATCTCAGAGATCACCCCAACGCCCATCATAGAAAAGTATGATCCTAGGTATCAGATGCCGAAAGATCATCCTTGGGGCATGCCTGTTAACTATATCCCGGAAGGATATGTTCCGCCGATCACTGAAGATCAGGGAATCGCAACAGAAGCCGCTGGGCCTGAAGGTTACAAACTTCGGGAAAGCGAAGATGCCAGGGGCATACTCAAGACTCCTGAAGGTTACAAACTTCGGGAAGCGCCAAGACTTACTGCCGTAGTGACGGTACCACCCCCTGTGGTGCACACTGTCCCGGAAGGACAGATTCCACCAACACCTTCTGGTAAGAAGGAAACTATGTTTGACAGAATGGAGGAATTCCAGGAACAGTTCTAGGAAATGCAGAAAGAGCTGCAAGCCATTCGCGGTCAGGATCTATTTGGGAAGGACGCCGCAGACCTCTGCTTGGTCCCAAATGTGAAAGTCCCGCACAAGTTCCAAGTGCCCGACTTTGAAAAATACAAGGGTAACTCTTGCCCTCAGAGCCATCTGGTGATGTACGCTCGGCGGATGTCAGCCCAGACGGAGAATCAGGACCTGCTGATTCACTACTTCCAGGATAGTTTAACCGGTGCCGCACTCAAATGGTACATGGGTTTAAACCGTACTACGATCAGTACATTCAGAGATCTTGGTACTGCCTTCGTCCAACAATACAAATACAATTTGGACATGGCACCCGACAGAGATCAACTCAGATCAATGTCGCAAAAGGACAAGGAAACCTTTAAGGAGTATGCTCAAAGGTGGCGTGAAATTGCCGCTCAAATTTGTCCACCTCTTGAGGAAAAAGAGATGACAAAAATCTTCTTAAAGACCTTAAGCTCATTTTACTATGACCGAATGGTTGCCAGTGCGCCCAGTGATTTCACCGAAATGGTCGGCATGGGTGTACGTCTTGAGGAAGCCATCCGAGAAGGACGTTTGGTAAAAGACACTGGATCAACGAGCGGTACTAAAAAATACGGTAGTGCTCTCCCTAAGAAAAAAGAGCAAGATATTGGGAATATCTCTCTCGGAAAGCAAAGGCGTCGTTATCAGCCAGTAGCAGCTGTTACTCCTGCTATCGGCCCGTGCCTGTTCTTATGTATCAACCTCAGGTTGCGCAGAGCCAACCTGACCAACAAAGGACATAACAGCCTCTTCAGCAGGCTCGTCCTCCATACAACAACAACCGTACAATATGGCCACCAGGATTTGATCCTATACCCGTATCGTACGCAGAACTGTTTCCGTTACTACTGGCTAAGGGGCACATTCAGACTAAGTCTCCCCTTTCAGTTCCGGAAAATCCGCCTTTTTGGTTTAAAGCGGATCAAACATGCCCTTATCATCAAGGAGGTTCAGGGCATAACATTGAGACTTGTCTCAATTTCAAATCCGACGTGCAAAAGCTTGTTAGGAGCGGGCTCTTATCTTTCAAAGATACGAATCCTAATGTTCTTACGAACCCGCTGCCTCAACACGAGAAAGCTGCAGTCAATCTGATTGAGAAAGAGACTAACAATGTCTATCAAATTCATGATGTACTCTTATTGAAGACCAACCTGGTCAAGATGCATTGTAGACAGAGTGGATATGGCCAGGTGCCACCACACAACTATGACAGTTGTAGCGTCTGTTCGGAAAGTAACCAAGGGTGTTACCTTGTAAGAGCAGCTCTTCAGGGTCAGGTCGATCATGGAGAAATTCGTCCATATCCAGGTTCTGGACCCATCATTTGGTCGCCGAACTACCTTGCCGATCAAGTTGAGGATGTTGTCACAATCTCGGGTCATCATAGGACCAGGGATGTTTTTGCCATCATTCCTCTACTTGACGAATCTAAAGTTCCCAACCAGGAACGGATCGAGATTACTTATGATGGTCAGAAAAATCAGAAGGTTCCCATAGTCATCTATCTACCGGGGCCACTACCGTATGAATCAACTAAGGCAATCCCTTACAAATACGGTGTAACAATAATCGAGAATGGAAAGGAAATTCCATTACCCTCCGTCGTGAATATTGCAGACATCAGTCGTGTAACACGGAGCGGTCGAGTCTTCAACCGAGGGGTGGGAGAATCCAACAAGAAAAAGGAACTTCAGGCAGGAATTCCTGATCCACCAGTCGGTCAATCTAGTAATCCCGACTTTTCAAAAGATAAAGATGAGATGCTGAAGCTCATCCAAAGGAGTGAATATAACATTGTTGATCAGCTGTTACAGACTCCTTCAAAGATCTCAGTATTATCACTGTTACTCAGTTCAGAAGCCCACAGGGAGGCTCTACAGAAAGTCTTGGAGCAAGCCTTTGTGGAACAAGATGTAACAATCAGACAGTTCGATAGTATTGTCTCTAACATCACTTCCTGCAACAATTTGGGATTTAGTGATGAGGAATTACCCGAAGAGGGTCGTCGTCATAACATGGCGCTCAACATTACAGTCAACTGCCAGGACGATGCTTTAGCCAGCGTACTGGTAGACACAGGGTCAGCCCTGAATGTTATGCCGAAGTCCACTTTGATGCAATTATCATTTAAGGGCCCTCCGATGAGAGTCAGCGAGGTCGTCGTCAAAGCATTCGACGGATCCAGAAAAACAGTTATCGGCAAAGTTGATCTTCCCATAACTATTGGTCCTCACACTTTC
This sequence comes from Lathyrus tuberosus, assembly GCA_022829125.1. Classification (NCBI taxonomy): domain Eukaryota; kingdom Viridiplantae; phylum Streptophyta; class Magnoliopsida; order Fabales; family Fabaceae; genus Lathyrus; species Lathyrus tuberosus. The sequence continues at coordinate 1,136,835 of JALAZF010000852.1, read as the reverse complement.
CAAATCACTTTCCAGGTCATGGACATCCGGGCAACATACAGTTGTTTATTAGGAAGACCTTGGATACATCAGGCTGGAGCGGTTACTTCAACCCTCCACCAAAAGCTAAAGTTCGTCAAGAACGATCAACTTGTCACGGTTTGTGGGGAACAAGCCTTGCTCATAAGCAACTTATCATCATCTGCTGGTGTAGAACCCGAGGAGGTTGTTGGAACTCAGTTCCAAGCACTATCGGTGAGCAAGAACGATCAATCCGAAGAAGGAACTTCAATTTCTTCATACAAAGATGCTATCAAAGCGGTCGAGAGTACCGATACGACAGGATGGGGACGGCTTGTCATTCCTATTGACAATAAAACAAAGAAGGGTCTTGGTTTTTTTGCAACCTGTACCCAGACAGCCGCCAACGATGAACATCTTCATCCCCTTCAAAACTTCTTCCACAGTGGAGGTTTTCTTCACCCAGTGTCTCAAGCAGTTCATGCTATCAATGAGGAAGATCCCTCTGACACGGATGAAGAATGGAAGTCCTACCTTAACAAGGACGGCTATATGTCTCAGGAAGAGGTGCCTATGCCTTTTTGCTTTCCTACAGAAAGTCCGAGATTTATACCAAGATCAGATGTCGAAATGATATACGGGGATTGTGATCTGGAAGGATGCCGCGCTCCGCCAAATTCATTAGAGGAAGACACTCCGATGAAAGATAATTTTGACTACACCTACTATGGCCCAATGGATGGTCTGCCAATGTGGCAACCTTACCTAGGAAACTTGGGGCAAGAGAGTCAGCCGAGCAATGAAAATCAGCTGAGCATCATTGAATAGAATACCTGTGTCCCCGCCCTGTCATGGGATCAACACTCAGGTCATCCTGAAGCTACTCAACATGAAGATGAATTCGCAACGTTTGCAGGACTAGAATTCATCAACTATGCTTTTCCCGAGGTCAACGTCATTGAGAGAGATGGCTCCTCCAGTTCTAAAGAAGTTTGGGACACTCTGGGAGAACCAAGTGGAAAATTCGACTATATGGTTAAGTACACCGCTCCCGAAAGCTCTCGTATCAGGTTCGAAGACATCCAGCCAACTGGATGGGGAGATACAGCTGAGAGCACCAATGCTATGCAAAATGCAACAGAGGAATCCTCCTACAACAATTCTGCTTGGGAGACAGATTCCAATGATCCTGCTCCACCAGAAATCAGCGTCATTTCTGGAGACAAATCAAGGAAGGTGCCAGACTTTGTGATTCACCGAGGAGTTCGCCGCCAATGGGTTGCTGTCGAGGTTCTGAAGGTCGTTCATCAGTCAAAGTAATTGCCATCTTTTAACCTTTCACCCTGCCCAGGTGAAACAGATGTTTTGATAGGGCACGCTTTTTGTAAATTTCCCTCTTCGCTTTGCCCAGAGCGACAGAGTTTTGTTTTATAGGGCTGTAGTTTCAAGATTCGACTTGTTCATTAATAAAATAGCGTCGTTCTGTAATTTCCGCATTAATTGCTGTTTTCTCTTTTTGCTTTTTCAGAAAATGGTAATCCTAAAAAACAATTCAAAAATAAAAACAAGCAGTAAAATAAATACACTGCACACACTTGCATTTTCTCTATCTCTTCGAAACACGAATCATCACGTCATGCAGATTGCTTGTTTTATACCCCGTTGACACATACGATCCGATGCCTTCTTTCAACTTTGAGTTCCCGGTATTCGAGGCTGAAGAAGAAAATGACAACGAAACTCAAGAAGAGATCTCCCGACTACTCAGACAAGAGGAAAGGTCCATTGAACCTCACAAAGAACCGTTGGAAATGGTAAACTTGGGTTCAGAAAAAGAGAAAAAAGAAATCAGGATCGGAGCATTGCTCAGTCCAACTGCCAGAGAGGGTTTGATAAAGCTTCTCAAAGAATTCCCCGATGTGTTCGCTTGGTCCTATCAGGATATGCCAGGGTTGGATACCAGCATCGTGGAACATCACTTACCGCTAAGATCGGAATGTCCGCCAATAAAGCAAAGGTTGAGACGCACTCACCCGGACATGGCCATCAAAATAAAAAAGGAGGTACAAAAACAGATCGACGCGGGTTTCCTCGCTACATCTGAATATCCTCAATGGTTAGCCAACATCGTACCCGTTCCCAAAAAGGATGGAAAGGTCAGAATGTGTGTTGATTACAGAGATTTGAACAAGGCAAGTCCAAAGGACGACTTTCCTTTACCACACATCGACATGCTGGTTGACAGCACAGCAAGGTTCAAAGTATTCTCCTTCATGGATGGATTCTCGGGCTATAACCAGATCAAAATGGCGCCGAAAGACATGGAGAAAACTTCGTTCATTACCCCATGGGGTACCTTTTGTTACAAGGTAATGCCGTTCGGTTTGAAGAATGCCAGGGCAACCTATCAAAGGGCCATGACTACTCTGTTTCATGACATGATACACAAAGAAATCGAGGTATATGTCGATGATTTGATTGCAAAATCAAGAACAGAGGATGAGCACGTTGAACATCTGTCAAAATTGTTCGAACGTCTAATAAAATTCAAGCTCCTCTTGAATCCCAACAAGTGCACCTTCGGTGTCCGTTCAGGGAAACTACTAGGGTTCATCGTCAGCCAGAAAGGGATTGAGGTTGATCCTGACAAGGTCAAGGCCATTCAAGAAATGCCTTCTCCGAAAACTGAAAAACAAGTCAGAGGATTCCTGGGACGTTTGAACTACATCTCCAGATTTATATTCCTTATGACCGCGACTTGTGCGCCGATTTTCAAGTTATTGAAAAAGAACCAGGATTGCGTTTGGTCAGAAGACTGCCAAACTGCCTTCGACAGTATTAAGGAATATTTGTTGAATCCTCCTATTCTATCACCTCTAGTGGAAGGAAGACCACTGATCATTTACCTCACAGTCCTAGAGGACTCATTGGGATGTGTACTTGGCCAACAAGACGAAACTAAAAGGAAAGAGTCTGCCATTTACTATTTAAGCAAGAAATTCACCTACTGTGAAACTCGGTACACAATGCTTGAGAAAACTTGTTGCGCTTTGGCTTGGGCAGCCAAACGTCTTCGCCAGTACATGATTCGTCATACTACTTGGTTGGTCTCCGAAATGGATCCAATCAAGTACGTTTTCGAAAAACCTGCTCTCACGGGAAGGATTGCCCGTTGGCAGATGTTACTATCAGAATATGACATAGAGTACCATGCTCAGAAAGCCGTTAAAGGAAGTATTTTAGCTGATCATTTGGCTTATCAACCGATTGACGATCAAGAATCAATCGGGTTTGACTTCCCAGACGAAGATGTCATGTATCTAAAGATGAAAGATTGCGATGAACCGCTACCCAGTGAAGGGCCAGAACCAGGTTCCCAGTGGGGACTTATCTTTGACGGAGCAGTTAATGATTATGGAAATGGAATTGGGGCAATCATTGTTACCCCCCAGGGTTCCCACATTCCTTTCACCGTTCGACTTACGTTTAAATGTACGAACAACGAGGCCGAATACGAAGCATGTATTATGGGTCTCGAAGAAGCGATTGATTTAAGGATCAAAAACTTGGACGTATACGGCGATTCAGCCCTGGTTATTAACCAGATAAAAGGAGATTGGAACACATACCAATCAGGATTGATTCCTTACAAAGACTATGCAAGAAGGTTGTTACCCTTCTTCAACAGAGTCGACTTTCATCACATCCCTCGTGATGAGAATCACATGGCTGATGCATTAGCCACACTCTCTTCCATGATTAGTGTAGGTCGATGGAATGACATACCTAAGATCGACATCGTGCGCCTTGAACGGCCCGCTTACATCTTCATGATTGAAGCAGTCATAGACGACAGACCTTGGTATCACGATATCAAATGCTTCCTTCAGAAACAAGAGTACCCATCAGGGGCACTCAGAAAAGACAGGAAAACCCTCAGAAGATTGGCTGGAAACTTCTTCCTGAGCGGTGACACTCTTTATAAGAGAAATTTTGACATGGTTTTGCTCTGATGTGTCGACAGACCAGAAGCAGACATGCTAATGAAAGAAATTCATGAAGGATCCTTTGGCACTCATGCCAACGGACACACAATGGCGAAAAAAATTCTCAGGGCCGGGTACTATTGGTTGACAATGGAATCCGACTGCTACAAGTACATGAGGAGGTGTCACAAGTGTCAGATATACTCCGACAAAATTCATGTACTGCCATCACATTTCAAAGTTCTTTCTTCCCCGTGGCCTTTTTCCATATGGGGAATCGACATGATTGGTATGATTGAGCCCAAGGCTTCAAACAGACATCGGTTCATCCTGGTAGCCATTGATTATTTCACCAAGTGGGTCGAAGCAGCGTCATTCGCCAATGTAACCCGACAAGTGGTGGTCCGATTTATCAAAAACAATATCATCTGCCGTTATGGTGTTCCAAGCCAGATCATTACTGATAATGGATCCAACTTGAACAATAAGATGATGAAAGAGTTGTGTGCAGAGTTCAAGATTGAACACCATAACTCATCTCCCTACCGACCCAAGATGAACGGAGCGGTATAAGCGGCTAACAAGAACATCAAGAAGATCGTTCAGAAGATGGTTGTAACCCATAAATATTGGCACGAGATGCTACCCTTTGCTCTTCACGGTTATCGTACATCTGTCCGCACTTCAACAAGGGCAACCCCTTTCTCTCTAGTATATGGCATGGAAGCAGTGCTTCCCATAGAAGTAGAGATCCCGTCAATCAGGGTATTGATGGAAGCTCAGCTCACCGAAGCTGAATGGTGTCAAAGTCGACACGACGAACTGAACCTGATCGAAGAGAAGAGAATCACGGCACTATGCCATGGTCAGTTGTATCAGCAAAGAATGAAGAGGGCGTTCGACAAAAAGGTCCGACCTCGTGTCTTCAGAAAAGGAGACCTCGTGCTCAAGAAGATACAATCATTTCTCACTGACTCTCGGGGCAAATGGACCCCGAATTATGATGGCCCATATGTGGTCACGAAAGCTTTCTCAGGCGGCGCCTTGAGACTTGCAACCATGGACGGAGAGGAATTTGCCTACCCCACGAATGTTGATGTAGTCAAGAAATACTTCGCCTAAAAAAAAACGTCTCGATGGATTGGAAATCTCATAGTACAATCCAGGCAAAAGTTAGAGACATGAAAAAAAAGAATCATCCCGATGGATTGGAAATCTCATAGTACAATCCAGGCAAAAATTAGGGATAATGGCAAGTAACTATGTTCAACAGAGGCAAGTTCCTCAGCAGCAGTTACAGCATCATCTATCGGAGGAAATCTCCAGTCAAAGGTCATCTTCGACGGAAGCTCAGGATGTCCCGAATTCAAAGTTGGTAGAAGGATAGTGGTCGTCATGTTTCAACGTAGCCCTTTTCCCTGTAAATTACCATTTTCTAACTTTGTATATACTCTTTGGAATCACGCGTTTGGCTGATCTCCATCTTATCAATAAAATTTGAGCCCTTGTGCTTTTGTTTGTAATTCTTTACTTGTTTTAGCTTTACAGAACGACGTTGTTTAAACTTAATCAGCGATTCTTGAAATAAAACAAAAATGAATTTACTTGTTAAAGCTTTTTCTGCTTTTAAATTAAAGATGGCATTTCTTTTGACTGTTGGACATCAGAAGAATCTCGATCGCTTCTCCAAAGGTGTTTGAACCTCAAAGTGCAGAATCAAAGTACTCCTTCTAAGCTAGTATGCCTGAATGAAGGGATCAACTGTGTTAGAGACCTTGTTTCGTCTGACACACCTCGGCCGAGTTCTCATCTCCTAAGCCCGATCAACATAGCTCCCCGCGTGGACTATCTCTCCTAAGCAAGGTGGAATTGCTATTTTGAATCAACGGTACTTCTTCGCCCCGCGATGGCCGAGTATCCAATTGTGTTCATCCATTAGTCTGTATGTCGCGTCAGTTTTGTCAGCATATACATACGTACTTCATGCATTTTATTTGCGTTCGCATTTCGTATTGCATCACTATCACTTGAGTCGGTCTTATCCCCTAGTGATAAACAGTTTTCTCAATCGAGTTTATCAGTTCTTTCCTCGTCAGGAAGTGTTGCGTCTGCACAATCTCGCCACCAGTGTATCTTTAGATCAGAGTCGGCACTTGGCCACTTTGATAACTTGAACCTCTGAAAGATCAGAGAAACTTCAACAAATGTCACTCTTCGCCATTGAAGATGATATCCTTGCTTTCCCGGATTAAGGAAAATCCACAGAGAAAGCCTCGTGATCAGAGATTCGGCAGCATGCCAGTTTTGCTCCGAAAAAACCGTTGATGAAAAGGTCATCGGCACCTCAAAATTGGATCCCATCATATGGCATTTCTCCAGGAAGATCCCGAGAAAAGTATGATGTAACCCCAAACGAAAACAGTCTCTCAAGAGACTCGCTTTCCCCAGTAGAATCGACAAAGGCGTCTCCAAAACAGAGAAGTTTGTGTACCTCTACAACTCAGACGAATGGGTTCCCCAGCAAGTCTGACATCAAAACTTTTTCCACTCAAATGGCATCTCCCCAGGAAAATTCGGCGAAAAGTTTGAAGGAAAGCCGCTACGAATAGCGTCCCTTGTCAGTATAGTTTATTGACAAAAGAAACTAAGACTAGTTCCTTGGTAAGAAACCAGGATCGAGGGGAAGTTTATATCAGAAACTAAGACCAGTTCCTTGGTAAGAAACCAGGATCGAGGGGAAGTTTAAATCAGAAACTAAGACCAGTTCCTTGGTAAGAAACCAGGATCGAGGGGAAGTTTAAATCAGAAACTAAGACCAGTTCCTTGGTAGGAAACCAAGAACGAGGGGAGGCTTATTTCAAAAGAAAACTGAGACCAGTTCCTTGGCTGAAAACCAGGATCGAGGGGAAGTTTACCTTTTCTAAGCATCATTGCTTAGCTAAAGAAGATGAATGCGTAAGTTACCATTCATAACCACCATCAAAATTTCGGATATTCCGATATTTAATCCTCTTGCACCCCGAATGCTCCAATACCTTCGTCATTCACACCTTCGGGTCCAAGAAGATTAAATAGGGGCATCTGTAATACCCCAAATTTTGACCACTTAGATTTCCCATCATTTTGAAAATCATCATCACAATATGGATGTACCTTTATGCTTCATCAGTCTCCCCAAAGATGGGTGAGCATCCAATACAATCAAAATTAGGGTTTCAAGCCCTCTCTGAGTGCTTAGACAAAGGATCAATCAAGAAATGACATGATCTTCAACTTGTCTAATCTCTCAAACATCCACAATGGATCAAAAAGGACTCCCACTTCAAGGATTAAGCACAAAGCTGCTCCCTTCTAGGTGGATCAAGTCTCAAGATCGATAGTGTCACCAAATTAGGGTTTTGGTCGACCAGGGCCTCCAGATGGAAATTTTCATCTGGGCACAAGGCAATGATCCAAAACATGACCTAATATACTTCATGGAACCTCATGAACCCATGCATCAAGTCAATTTTGCCTCAGGGGATGCATTCATCAAAAATCAGGAATTAGGGTTTCTTGACCTAATTCACCCCTAAGTTGACTTTTGTGATAAACCATGAGCCAAGACCTCAAGAGATGATTTGAGGGTATCTAATACACCATATTGATCCATTTGGAACAATGGATTGATCCAAGAAGCTTGAGCAACAAGTTTCATTTTCATCTGCACCACAATTAGGGTTTTAAGGGAAAAGTCAACTGTAACTTTGACTTTTGACCTGGACATGCTCCCAAACCCTAATACATGATTGAATATACCCTATGACACCCATGGAACATGTCCATCAAGTTTGATTTAGGTCAAGGACATGATTTCCTGAAGAATTGCACAGTTTGGAATTCATCTGATAAAAAGTCAACTATGCACAAAAGTCAACTTTGACTTTTTGAGATTTTTCACCAAAATGGATTTTTAACCCTAAAATGATGTTAATGTATGATTTGAATCATCATTCATCAAGAAAAATCAAGAAAAGTGAGATAACTTGTAAAAGGGGTAACCATAAAACTTAGAAATTTTTCTAAGTTAAAAATAAAGTGGCAAAGGTACCAACTTTGGAGGACCATAACTCCTAAACCACAAGGTCATTTTTTCTCATCCAAAGATGGATTTGTAGCCCTCATTATCACCTACAAAAATTTCAACTACAAGTCATTCCAATTCATTAAGGATTTTGAGTTATGGAGTGATCAAAGTGGCTGAAAAGTGAAAATGTCACTTTTTCCAACACTTAGTGAAATTTTCACTAAGTCAGAATTTGCCTTCACTTTTTGCCAAATGTAAGGGGATTTTTCACTTGGAATCAAAAGAGATCAAAACCAAACTTGTTCAAACAGTTGTTGTATCATGTAAGAGCTTTCCAAAATGGCCAAGAACATTGCCAAATTCAACCTACATCATGAGATACAACATTGGCAAGTTGCCTTGCTGAAATCTGTCAAAGCAAGGCAGAATTTGCATTTTGGCTCGATTTGCCAAAATCAGCCAATTGCAATTGCTCCAATCCACTTGGACACCTCAGAGGATTGAATCCAAAGGGGACAATCACTGAACCAAGCCTCCAAGGTCCAAGGAACAAAGAATAGCATGTTGAACCTAGAATGGCCAAAATAGGGACAAGACTTCAAATTTGGAATGAGGCATTCAATGGAACCATCAAGGTGGCATGGACTGAGCCATTCTCATCTGAAATCAGTCAAGACTTATCCAAAACCAAGGGGACCAAAGCTCTGTGCCCTAACCTCTAGTCAATGGCTAGAGGAGACTTTCATTTCCATTGGCCAACATTGAGGAAACCTACTTACCAGCTGCCATGTACTATTCCTTGCAAAACAAACTTGCTCTACTATAAATAGAGCTCAATTATGGTCAGTTTGAGTACACCAAAGCCATCTAACAAATGCTTTCCTCAAAATCTCTTTCTCTTGGCAAAAATGCCTTTCTTAGCAAGGTAGCTATCGGGTTTTGAGTTTGAGAGCAATTCTGCACAAACCAATCACTCACACACCTCACATACATCACATATGAGCTGATCAAACACTCACATAACATCTGAAACATCAATTTCACAAAATCACTTGCCATCCACACAAGTTTGAAGTGAAGTTGCAGCTGAGATGCCATAAACTGATCCAGTCCATTTCAATTCAATCCAAGTGTTCAAACACACTCCATATGGTGTAGGGAAGCTGTCCAGATCATCACAACTTGTCTCTAACACCTCCAACTCAAAATCACATCTGCTCTTGCTGTCACGACTTGAAGGTAAGCCTAAACTTAGGCATCTCTCAATCTATGCATATTTCCTCGCACAATAATTTGGCCATATGTTCATAATCATGCATGGAATGTTTTCCCTCAATTAATTGCATTGTTTGAATCGTGTATCAAAAATCCTAGCCTTCATGCAGAAATTAGGGTTCTTGAGGTTTCTTCGTGATTTCTTGTTGTATGTTTAATTTAAATGAAATTAAAGTACATAAACATGATCGTGAGGTTGAGACGAGCATAATGATATGTGGATTGCATGATATGATTACGTATTCATAGAGATTGGATAGAAAATGCAAATCTGAGAAACCAAGAACACGCGCGTGTTCTTCAGCTGTTCTTGGCACCATTTTTGAATAATTTGAATATTTGAATTTTGTGATTTTGTTTAATTGATTCAAAAATTAATTTCTCTCTGAGTTTTAATGATTTTGAGTTGATTCTTTTTTTAATAATTCACAAAAATGTTAAAATATTTTATTTTATCAAAAAATACCAAAAATATTATTTATTTCATATAATTGATATTTTTGTAAAGAATTAATATTTTGATTGTTTTTGGCATTTTAAATATTTTTTCTACATTGATTTTGCAACTTTTAATGCTTTCTAATTATTTTGTAGGTCAATACTTAATTTTTGAAGCATTAATCCAAGATCACAATTTGTTTTCCATGTGTTAAACAATTTTTGATCATTTTAATTGAATTTTTATTCAATTAAATACATTTTTGAAAACAAATTAGGGTTTTGGATTAATTCAACCCTCATAAATCATTTTCAAAACACTTTGGGTCTCTATTAGAGTGTAAGACCCAATCCTTTTTTTGACCAAATCATCTTTGGGCCTCACTTATTGTATAAGTCCCGATACCGTAAAAAAAAAAACAAACGGCGCGATCGTCGCCTTTTCAAAAAACATTTGGGCCTCTCCTTGAGCTATAAGACCCATTCAAAACACTTTGGGCCTCTATTAGAGTGTAAGACCCAATCCCCCTTTTAACCAAAACATTTTGGGCCTCACTTATTATATAAGTCCCTCTGCGTTAAAAGAAAACCTCGGCGCGATCGCCATTTTAAACGAAAAAATCATTTGGGCCTACCCTCGTGTTATAAGCCCCACACTTTTTCTTTAAACCTTTTTGGGCCTCTTGAGAGAGTGTAAGACCCATCCCTTTGTACAGAAAACCATTTTGGGCCCCAGTCACTTGTATAAGTCCCGTTGTACAAAGTCAAACAGTGCGCTCACTGATAAAACCCTGGGCCTCTCCTTGAGCTGTAAGCCCCAAATCTTTCTTTTTCAAAGCACTTTCTCCTTTGATTTTGATTATACTGTTGTTTTCAATCTTTCTTTGTTGAACAACTAACCAAACAGCATGGAAGCACTACAACCGAGTAAGTGGTTATCGCTTTCATTTACTGCTTTCATATTATAAAACTGTATTGTGGGGCTGCTCACTGTAAGTCTCCTTTCATAAACTCATATCTACTGTGTAATAATAGTATAGATATTTCGAGTTTCCCCGACAACTACGTCTAGAACTAAGTGACGCCGTTTCATTTATTCGTAGAAATAGACGCCTATATCCCCAATAGGAGCACCAGATACAGTCTTCTCTTCGGCTGTCCTCCTTAGGAATCGTCAAGAAATTCTATCCCCCAGAGATGAATTATTCTCGGTGAAACTTCTCTTGAATTTCTTCAAACCGCCGAACGGTTCGGGCTCTCTCTAAAAGTTAAAGTCACTGGATAGTAAACCTCGCACGTTTACCAGTGGTTTTAACTCTAAAAGAGTTTTCCTGAACTTTTCTTTGGTTTGGGACCCACGGGCTTCTTAAAAGCATCGGCCTCCTCTTGGGCATCATACAAGGACCCACAGGCTTCTTAAAAGCAACCCGGCCTACTCTTGGGCATTATTCAAGGACCCTACGGCTTCTTAGAAGTATTCACAGCCTCCTCTTAGGCTTCGTATAATGATCTCTTCCTCCGGGAATGATAGCCTCCTCTTGGGCTTCGTACAAGGACCCGTCGGCTTCTTAAAAGATTCCATCCTCCTCTTGGGCTTCGTACAAATTGTCCCGACGACCTCCTAGAGGTATAGGAACAGAACCTAGTCATCCTCATAAAACAGTCCTTTCATAGAGTCTACTACTGTTTCTCGAAGCATAGTACAAAAGATAAAACTCTAGACTTGGACAGTCTAACTTCCTTGAGTCTCAAAGACATTCTCAAGCACCCTTCGTTAAATAGGAATGAAACCCGCAGACTCAGATAGTCTCAATACCCTTTGGATTTCCCGTTTCCTCAAAGAAAAGGAAATATCCCTGATCCACAAATTAAATCCCTATGTACAGTGTTACTCATATAAGAACTGATTTTCTCTTTTAAATCAGTATATTGGATATGTCACTCAATTGAAACAGTTACAATAGCCTCCATCTCGGGCTTCGTACGAGATACCAAAATTCTCCCTAGTGGAGTCAAAACAACCTTTTATCCTCTCTCTTAGGCTTTGTATGAGACACAAAAGATTCCCTCGTTGAGTCAATCACCCTTTTTTTGCCTCCATCTCGGGCCTCGTACGAGATCTAAATCCCTGAAGCAAGAGTCGAACTCTTTGCTAGCCTCCTCTTAGGCTTTGTATAACGATATGCCCCACTGGGTCAAAAACTTTTAGCCTCTCTCTCGGGCTTTGTACGAGACACAAAATAGCCTCATCTTAGGCTTTGTATAATGATTTTCCTAGCGGAAATTAGCCTCCTCTTAGGCTTTGTATAAGAAAACCACTGGTTGATCCAATCAACCTTTTAGCATCAAAGTTGTGCCTCGTTCACAGTACATAAACATCAACAACTCCTTTCCCTTCATCTAATCGCTGTAAGAGGCAAGCCTCTGGATCATCTATATCCATGCCACTGTCCCTCTTTTAGCATGAGAAATTCCTAAGGAAAGATGGCATTGCTCTACACTGAGTTAAAGTCTTCTCCTTCAGGTTAAAACCCTTTCTTCGGAAATTATGGCATTGCTCGGATCCGCGTATCCTAGTTAAAGTAATTCTCCTTCTCCCCTCTTTAGAGATGACAAATTCTCTCTAAAGTTAAGATCATTCAGCTTCACGTCTTGGGCTTTAAACAAGACATAAATAGACCTTTCAGCTTCACATCTTGGGCTTTGAACAAGATACAAACCACCTTTTGCTTCACGTCTTGGGCTTTGAACAAGACACCAAAAACCAATTTCCTCCCATAGAATAGGAGGAACTACGAACGCTCTGATTTCCCTGTTTCGGTAAACGGGAATACGTAGGCATAAGATCGAAAGAAAAGATCTTAGCGAGCGCAATCAACAAAAAACCCAAATCCTTATTCCCCGCCAGAAACCCTTTGCCTAGAAAAAAGAAAGAAAGAAACCTGTATTGGCGAAATACGAATAACCAGTACAAAGGCCCCCCCACATTGATAGCATCCGTAACCTAACAGACCGCTGTTTAAACTCAGTATGCAAAGCAGGGTTAATTGGAGACATCTATTTCCCTTCCTTATTCAGCTCACAATAGGATAAAAAATGAATCGACCTGTAGTTTTAAGCTCAACCGCAGAGAGCGACCAGCGCTTAAGAACCACATCCAAAATCGCTCGCTACACATACAAACATCAACAACTCCTTTTCCCTCGTCTAATTGTTGTAAGTGGCAAGCCTCTAGATTATTTACATCCATGCCACTGTCCCTCTTTTAGCATGATAAATTCCTAAGGAAAGATGGAGTTGCTTTAAACTAAGTTAAAGTTTTCTCCTTCAGGTTGAAAATCCCCGATAAAGGAAATTATGGAATTGCTGGATTCGCATATCCCAGTTAAAGTAATTCTCTTTTATAATCAGTCACCCAACAATTGTGACAAACAAACCCCTTTAGAGATGACAAATTCTCTCTAAAGTCAACATCCTTTTAGCTTCACATCTCGAGCTTCGAACAAGATACAAATAGACCCTTCAGCTTCACATCTTGGGCTTTGAACAAGATACAAACCACCTTTAGCTTCATGTCTTGGGCCTTGAACAAGACACGAAAACACCATTTCCTCCCATAGAATAGGAGGAACTACGATCGCTCTGATTTCCCTATCCCAGGAATACATAGGCATAAGATTGAAAAAGAATCTTAGCGAGCACACTAATCAAAAAACCCCAAAGTCCCCTACCTCCATCCAATCTAGTGTAGGATCCCAACAAATTCCCCATGAACAGTCCCGGTATTTCGTTCTGAACAAAATAAGCAGAGAGAGGCCCACGAACTAAAACCGCATGTGTAAACCAACAGTTTTGACTGTTTAACCTCAGTTTGCAAGCAGAGTTAGTTGGAGACATCTATTTCCCTTCCTTCATCAGCTTCAATAGGATAAAAAATGAATCGACCTGTAGTACCCCAGAGCGACGGTTCTTAAGAACCACGTCTAAAATCGCTCGCTACACCATGTAATTGAGGGAATCCTGTCCATGCTAGTCCAATTCTACGATCTGGTTTATCACTGTTTCACATTCCCAGATTATCAACTAGCACCAACACTGGAGGAGTACTCTCATCTGACTGATTTAGCCATCACTGATCAAGCTCCCTTTTCTGGACTGGAAGAAGTTCCAAAAGATCAAACCATTACAATGGCAATTTATTTGGACGAGTCAGAAGTCAGGACTCACATGATCATTAAGGGTGGTATCCAAGGTTTGCCAGCCCAGTTCATGATAAAGAAAGCTCTCTACTTTGCTAGTATAGGGAACGTAGCCGCTTTCGAAAGCATCTTTATTTTGCTCACCTACAGGTTATTTCTGTTTCCCAACATTGATAACTTTGTTGATATCAAAGGCATTAAGATTTTTCTAATTGGAAACCCTGTACCTACCTTGCTCACAGATGCTTATCATTCTGTACACTTAAGGAATTTATACAGCGGAGGAATGATCACATGTTGTGTACCCCTGTTATACAAATGGTTCATTTCCCATTTACCAAAGTCTGTCGCATTGTGGGATCAAAAGAGTACTTTACGTTGGTCGTAGAGAATCATGTCTTTTACCAACTCTGACATTGATTGGTATAATCGAATCTATGACGGGATCAGAATCATTGATCGTTGTGGAAACTTCCCAAATGTACCCCTTATAGGAACTAAGGGAGGAATCATCTATCATCCAATTTTAGTTCGTCGTCAACTCGGATACCCGATGAGGCATGTCCCGCGTAATGCTCATCTAGAAGGTCTTTTCTTCAAGGAAGGAGAAAATGACAGAGCACTAAAGACAGAAATAGTGCATGCTTGGAAACACGTTCATAGAAAAGGACGAGAGTCTCTAGGAAAACCAGACTGTGTCTCTGTGGAACCTTATCTCCACTAGGTACAAACTAAAGCTCTCAAGTTGAGAATGCCTTACCCTCGTCAAGAAGTTCTTCCATTAAGGGACCATGTTCTTTATTTTATGTCTGATACGGAAAAGCTTCAGGTTACTCTCAACAAAGTTCAACAGGAGAAGAAGTCTTGGAAGAACAAGTACCGTGTTCTCAATGTGGAGTGTAAGAAAATACACCAACTATTGAAAGATAAAGATGCTCTGATCGAGATTTTAGAGCAACATGCTATAGAGAATCAAGAAGACCAAAGGAATTTGCTCGCTCCTTTCACTTGGCAAAGTAATGACAACCCAACAACGGCTCAAGAGCCCCGGTCGAAGAAAAGGAAAGTACCAGAACCAGCACCAGAGCCCTCCTTAGAGAGGACTCAGGATCCATTAGCTTAGAGATTTCCTTTTACAGCACTATGTAAATTACTGTATTTCCATTTCCGCAATCTTTGAATTCAATAAAGCGGGGTTTCCCCACTGTTTGATATTTGCAATCCAAATTGTCGAAGTTTATTTTGATTAAAAATAATAATTAATATAATCATTGCATATCATTCATCATTCTCGCGTAAGCGCATTCTTCTTCCCTACGAATCTCACATCTGTGTCTTGATTCTAGCGTCAAACTGTCTCATTCGTACAATACACGGGCCAAAATTCAGAAGAAAATGGATAATCTCGAGGAAGAGAACAGAGAGCTGAGAGAAGAAATCGACGCTCTGAGAGAGGATATGAGAAAACTTCACGGTGACATGCAAGCTCTGGAAATAGCTCAGAGGCAACAACAACAACAGACTGTGATCTCAGAGATCACACCGACGCCCATAGTGGAAAAGTATGACCCTCGGTATACCATGCCTAAAGATCGTCCCTGGGACATGCCACTCAACTATATCTTGGAAGGATATATTCCGCTGATCACTGAAGATCCGGAAACTGCAACAGGAACCGCTGGGCCTGAAGGTTACAAACTTCGGGAAAATAAGGATGCCAGGGGCATGACGACAACTCCTGAAGGTTACAAAATCCGGGAGGCACCAAGAGTCATAGCCATGATGACTATACCACCACCCGTGGTACACACTGTCCCGGAAGGATAGATTCCACAGATACCTTCTGGTGGAAACGAAAGTATGGATAACAGAATGAAAGAGTTCCAGGAACAGTTCCTGGAAATGCAGAAGGAACTGCAAGCCATTCGCGGTCAGGATCTATTTGGAAAAGACGCCACAGACCTTTGTTTGGTCCCCAATGTGAAAGTTTCGCACAAGTTCAAAGTGCTGAATTTGAGAAATACAAGGGTAACTCTTGCCCTCAAAGCCATTTGGTGATGTACGCTCGGAGGATGTCAACACAGACAGAGAACCACCAGCTACTGATCCATTATTTTCAAGATAGTTTAACCAGTGCCGCACTCAAATGGTACATGGGTTTAAACCACACTAATATCGCTACTTTCAGAGATCTCGGCGCTGCCTTCGGTCAACAATATAAGTATAACCTAGACATGGCACCGGACAGAGATCAACTCAGAGCCATGTCGCAAAAGGACAAGGAAACCTTTAAGGAATACACTCAGAGATGGCGTGAAATTGCCACCCAGATTTGTCCACCTCTTGAGGAAAAAGAGATGACAAAGATCTTCTTGAAAAACTTGAGCTCATTTTACTACGACTGAATGGTGGCCAGTGCGCCCAGTGACTTCACCGAGATGGTGGGCATGGGAGTTCATCTTGAGGAAGCCTTCCAAAAAGGACATTTAGTTAAAGACGCTGGATCATCAAGTAGTACAAAATGATACGGTAGTGTTCTCTCTAAGAAAAAAGAGCAGGATATTGGGAATATCTCTCTCGGAAAGCAAAGGCGATGATACCAACAAGTAGCAGCTGTAACTCCTGCTATCAACCCTACGCCTGTTCCAACGTATCAACCTCAGGTTGTGCAAAGCCAACCGAATCAACAGCAATATCAGCAAAGGGCACAACCGCCTCTTCAGCAGGCTCGTCCTCAGTACAACAACAACCGTACAACGCGACTGCCAGGGTTCGACCCTATATCGATGTTGTACGCAGAATTATTTCCACTCTTACTGGTCAATGGGCACGTCCAAACCAGGTCTCCTCTTACAGTACCGAAGAATCCACCTTTTAGGTTTAAAGCGGATCAAACTTGCCCCTACCATCAAGAAGGACCAGGGCATAACATAGAAAACTGTCTCAGTTTCAAATCCGACGTACAAAAGGTTGTTAGGAGCGGGGTCTTATCTTTCAAAGATACGAATCCGAATGTTCTCACGAACCCGTTGCCTCAACACAAGAAAGCTGCAGTAAATTTGATAGAAGAAGAGTCTAACAATAGCTATCAAATTAATGATGTACTCTTATTGAGTACCAATCTGGTCAAGATGCATCGCAGACAGAGCGGGTATGGCCATATACCACCTCACAATTATCACCAGTGTGATATCTACTCTAAAGACAATCAAGGATATTCTGTGGTGCTATCAGCTCTACAGGAACAATTGGATCTCGGGTGGATCCAAGAGCACCAAATTCGTGGGGTCAACATGAATTATACGAATTCCAACATCATTCAAAACCACGACATCCGTGCGATGAATGTCAACTTGGTGGCAATGCACTCAAGGCAAAGCCAGTATCATAATCTGCCGCGGCACGATTACAATTCCTGTCTGATTTTCTCAGTAAACAATCAGGGATACTCTTTTATACAAGAGGCCCTCCAGAGTCAGATGGGTCTTGGATGGATCCAGGAGTACCATGATAAAAATCCTTATCATATCAACATGATTCAAATCTTTGATATTCGCTTGATAAATACCAGCTTGGTAGAATTACACGCTAAGCAAGTCCAGCTCGGTTTTCTGACTTTGCATGAGTATCGAAACTGTACAGTATGATGTGAGAGTGACCAAGGATGTGCTCTAGTTCAGAGAACTTTGCAACACTTGTTAAATAATTGGTGGCTTCCGATTTATCTAGACGAAGACACACAACAAAGTCAGCTTGATTAATGGGAACCCTACTAGGCATCAAAGTCAGGATGTTTAATCTATGGAAGCGGACCTAGTAAGGTTACACTACATTCAAAGCGAACGTGGCCAGGTTCCACCACATAACTACGAGCACTGTAGAGTCTGCTCAGAGAATAACCAAGGATGCTACCTCGTGCGAGTATCCCTTCAGAGTCAGTTGGACCGCGAAGAGATTCAACCATGTCCAGTTTCGGGTTCATCAACTTGATGCCCGACTACTTCACTAGTCAAATCAAAGATGTTGTTGTAATCACTGATCCTGAGAGGACCAAGGATGTTTGTACCATCATCCCTCTACTCAACAAATCAAAAGTTCTTAACCAGGAACTGATTGAAGTTACTTACGACAGTCAGAGAAATCAGAAGGCTCCTGTAGTTATCTATCTGCCGGGACCAGTGCCGTACAAATCTGATAAGGCTATCCCTTACAAATACGGTGCAACAACAGTTGAGAATGGAAAGGAAATTACATTACCCTCCGTCGTGAATATTGCAGACAGCAGTCGAGTAACACGGAGCGGTCGAATCTTCAATAGAGGAGTTGGAGAACCTAACAGAGAAAAGCAGCTTCAGACAGAAGCTACCAATCCACCAGTCAGTCAATCCAGTGATCCCGACCTTTCGAAGAACGGTGATGAGATGCTAAAGTTCATCCTAAGGAGTGAATACAAAATTGTTGATCAGCTGTTACAAACTCCTTCAAAGATCTCTATGTTATCTCTTTTACTCAGTTATAAAGCCCACAAAGGGGCTCTACAGAAAGTCTTAGAACAAGCCTTTGTGGAACAGGATGTGTCGATAAGACAATTCGACAGCATCATCTCCAACATCACTTCCTGCGACGACTTGGGGTTTAGTGATGAGGAATTTCCAAAAGAAGGCAAAAGTCACAACATGGCGCTCAATATCATAGTTAACTGCCAGGACGATGCTTTAGCCAGCGTACTGCTAGACACAGGATCGAGTCTCAACGTTATGCCAAAGTCCACTCTAATGCGACTATCATTCAAAGGATCTCCGATGAGAGGCAGTGAGGTCGTCGTCAAAGCATTTGACGGATCCCAAAAAATAGTTATCGGCGAAGTCGACCTTCCCATAACTATCGGTCCTCACACTTTCCAAGTCACTTTCCAGGTCATGGACATCCGAACAACATACAGTTGTATGTTGGGAAGACCTTGGATACACCAGGCTGGGGCAGTCACTTCGACACTTCACCAGAAGCCGAAGTTCATCAAGAATGACCAACTCGTCACGATCTGTGGAGAACAAGCCTTGATCGTGAGTAACCTTTCATTATCCACTTGTGTAGAACCCGAGGAGGTTATTGGAACTCAGTTCTAGGAACTTTCGGTGAGCAATGAGAATCAATTAAAGAAGGGAACATCGATCTCCTCGTACAAAGATGCTCTCGAGGTGATCAAAAGTAATAATGCAAAGCGATGAGGACAACTTGTCATTCCTACTGACAATAAAACAAAGAAGGGTCTTGGTTTTTCTGCAACCTGTACCCAGACTGCTACTAACGATGAAAGTTTTCATCCCATTCAGGACTTCCTCCATAGTGGAGGTTTCCTTCACCCAGTATCTCAAGAAGTACATATCATCAACGAGGGAGACTCCTCCAATACAGATGAAGAGTGGAAGTCTTATCTTAACGAGGACAATTATATGTCTCAGGAAGAGGTGCCTACGCTCTTTTGCTATCCCACACAGAGTCTGAGATTTGTACCAAGGCCAGACGTCAAAATGATATACGGTGATTGTGATCCAGAAGGATGTCGTGCTCCACCAAACTCATTAGAGGAGGACACTCTGATGAAAGACAACTTTGACCACGACTATTATGGCCCGATGGATGGCCTGCCTATCTGGCAGCCGTACCCAGGAGACTCGGGGCAAGAAAATCAGTCGAACAATGAAAATCAGCTGAGCATCATTGAAAAGAATACCTGCGTCCTCACCATGTCATGGGATCAACACTCAGGGCATTCAGAAAATATCCAGCATGACGATGAATTCGCAAAGCTTGCAGGACTAGAATTCATCAACTATGCTTTTCCCGAGGTCAACGTCATCAAGAGAGATGACTCCTCCAGTTCCAAAGAAGTGTGGGACACCCTAGGACAACCGAGTGGAAAATACGACTTCTTGGTCAAATACACTGCTCCTGAAAGCTCTCGTATCAGGCTCGAAGACATCCATCCAACTGGATGGGGAGATTTACCTGAGAGCATAAATACTATGCAAAATACAACAGAGGAATCCTCCTACGACAACTATGCCTGGGAGATAGATTCCAATGATCCTGATCCACCAGAAATCAGCGTTATTTCTGAAGACAAATAATGGAAGGTACCAGACTTTGTGATTCACCGAGGATTTTGCCGCCAATGGGTTGCAATTGATGTTCTGAAGATTGTTGATAAGTCAAATTAATGGTCGTCTTTGTTTTAACCTTTCACCTTGCCCAGGTGAAATGGATGTTTTGATAGTGCTCACTTTTTGTAAATGTCCCTCTTCGCTTCGTCCAAAGCGACAGAGTTTTGTTTTATAGGGCTGTAGTTTCAAGCATCGACAAGTTCATAAATAAAATAACGTCATTCTGTAATTTCTGCATTAATTGTTGTTTTCTCTTTTCGCTTTTTCAGAAAATGGTAATCCTAAAAAACAATTCAAACAATAAAAACAAGCAGTTTTCCAAAAAATTTACACTGTACACACTCTTGCGTTCTCTCTATATCTTCTAAAAACAAATCATAACGTCGTGCAGATTGCTTCTTTTAAACCCCATTGAAACGTACGATCCGACGCCTTCTCCCAACTTTGAATTCCCGGTATTTGAGGCTAAAGAAGAAAATGACAAAGAAATTCCAGAAGAGATCTCCCGATTACTCAGATAAGAGGAAAGATCCATTAAACCTCACAAAGAGCAGTTGGAAACGGTCAACTTGGGTTCAGAGGAAGAGAGAAAAGAAATCAAGATTGGGGCACTGCTTAGTCCGACTATCAAAGAAGGTTTGATAAAGCTTCTCAAATAATTTCCTGATGTATTCGCTTGGTCCTATCAGTACATGCCAGGGTTGGATACCAGCATCGTGGAACATCATCTACCGTTGATATCAGAATGTCCACCGGTAAAACAAAGGTTAAGACGAACTCACCAGGACATGGCCATCAAAATCAAAGAGGAAGTACAAAAATAGATTGATGCAGGTTTCCTCGCTACATCAGAATATTCTGAATGGTTAGCCAACATAGTACCAATTCCGAAAAAGGACGGAAATGTAAGAATGTGTGTGGATTACAGAGATCTAAATAAGGCTAGTCCAAAAGACGACTTTCCTTTACCACACATTGACATGCTGGTTAACAGTACAACAAAGTTCAAAGTCTTCTCCTTCATGGATGCATTCTCGGGCTATAATCAGATAAAAATGGTGCCGAAAGACATGGAGAAAACTTTGTTCATCACCCCACGGAGTACTTTTTGTTACAAGGTAATGTCGTTCGGCTTGAAGAATGTCGGGGCAACCTATCAAAGGGTCGTGACTACTCTTTTCATGACATGATACACAAGGAAATCGAGGTATTCGAGTGGTTAAGAAAGTACAAACTTCGCTTGAATCCCAATAAGTGCACATTCGGTGACCGTTCAGGGAAACTATTAGGGTTCATCGTCAGCCAGAAAGGAATTGAGGATGATCCTGACAAGGTCAAGGACATTCAAGAAATGCCTTCTTCGAGGACTGAGAAACAAGTCAGGGGATTCCTGGGACGTTTGAATTACATTTCCATATTTATATTCCTCATGACCGCGACGTGCGCGCCGAATTTCAAATTACTCAAAAAGAATCAGGATTGCGTTTGGACAGAAGAATGTCAAACTGCCTTCGACAGTATCAAAGAATATCTGTTTAATCCACCGATTCTATCACCTCCAGTGGAAGGAAGACCACTAATCATTTACTTAACCAAGACGGAAAAAAAAAGGAAAGAGTCTGCCATCTACTATTTGAGCAAGAAGTTTACAGACTGTGAGACTCGGTACACTATGCTTGAAAAAACTTGTTGTGCTCTGGCTTGGGCAGCCAAACATCTTCGCCAGTACATGATTTGCCACACTACTTGGTTAATCTCCGAAATGGATCCGATCAAGTATGTCTTCGAAAAGCCTGCTCTCACGGGGAGGATAGCCCGTTGGCAGATGTTGTTATCGGAATATGACATTGAGTACCATGCTCAGAAATTCGTCAAAGGAAGTGTTTTAGCTGATCATTTGGCTCATCAACCGATTGATGATCAGGTATCAGTCGGGTTCGGCTTCCCAGACGAAGATGTCATGTATCTAAAGATGAAAGATTGCGAAGAACCGCTACCCAGTGAAAGGCCAGAACCAGGTTCCCAATGGGGGCTAATCTTTGACAGAGCTGTCAATCATTATGGAAACGGAATTGGGGCAATCATCATAACACCTCAGGGTACCCATATTCCTTTTACCGCCCGACTAACATTCAAGTGCACAAACAACGAGGCCGAATACGAAGCTTGTATTATGGGTCTCGAAGAAGCGATTGACTTAAGGATTAAGAATTTGGATGTATATGGCGACTCAACCCTGGTTATTAATCAGATAAAAGGCGATTGGAACACATACCAATCAGGATTAATTCCTTACAAAGACTACGCAAGAAGGTTGTTACCTTTCTTCAACAGAATCAAGTTTCATCACATCCGTCGTGAAGAGAATCATATGGCTGATGCATTAGCCACTCTCTCTTCCATGATTAGTGTAGGTCAATAAAATGATGTACCTAAGATTGACATAATGCGCCTTGAACGGCCCGCCTACATCTTCACGATCGAACCAGTCATAGACGACAAACCTTGGTATCACGATATCAAATGCTTCCTTTAGAAACAAGAGTACCCACCTGGGGCACTAAGGAAGGACAGAAAGAACCTCAAAAGGCTGGTTGGCAGCTTCTTCCTGAGCGGTGATACACTCTATAAGAGGAACTTTGACATGGTCTTGCTTTGATGCATAGACAGACCAGAGGCAGACGCACTGATAAAAGAAATTCATGAAGGATCCTTTGGCACTCATGCCAACGGACACACAATGGCGAATTTTTTTTTTAGAGAAGGGTACTACTGGTTGATCATGGAATCCGACTGCTACAAGTACATGAGGAGATGTCACAAGTGTCAGATATACTCAGACAAAATTCATGTACAACCCACACATCTCAAAGTTCTTTCTTCCCCATGGCCTTTTTCGATATGGGGAATCGACATGATTGGCATGATCGAACCCAAGGCTTCGAACGGACATCGGTTCATCCTGGTAGCCATTGACTACTTCACCAAGTGGGTCGAAGCAGCGTCATACGCTAATGTAACCCGACAAGTGGTGTTCCGATTTATAAAAAACAATAACATTTGTAGTTATGGTGTTCCGAACCAGATCATTACTGATAATGGATCTAACTTGAACAACAAGATGATGAAGGAGTTGCGCGCAGAGTTCAAAATCGAACACCATAACTCATCTCCCTACCGACCCAAGATGAACAGAGCGGTAGAAGTGGCTAACAAGAACATCAAGAAGATTGTTCAGCAGATGGTTGTAACCCACAAAGACTAGCACGAGATGCTACCCTTTACTTCTCACAGTTATCGCACATCTGTCAGCACTTCAACAGGGGCAACCCCTTTCTCTCTAGTATATGGCATGGAAGCAGTGCTCCCCATAGAGGTAGAGATCCAATCAATCCGGGTATTGATGGAAGCTAAGCTAATAGAAGCTGAATGGTGTCAAAGTCGACACGACAAACTGAATCTGATCAAAGAAAAGTGAATAACGACTCTATGTCACGGTCAGTTGTATCAGCAAAGAATGAAGAAGGCTTTTGACTAAAAGGTTCGACCTTGTGTCTTCAGGAAACGAGACCTTGTGCTCAAGAAGATACAATCATTTCTCACTGATTCTCGGGGCAAATGGACCTCGAACTTTGACGGCCCCTATGTGGTCAAGAAAGCTTTCTCAGGCGGTGCACTGAGACTTGCAACCATGGATGGAGAAGAGTTTGCCTACCCCACGAATGTTGACGTAGTCAAGAAATACTTTGCCTAAATAAAATAATAAAAAAAACGTCTCAGTGGATAGAAAACCCGAAAGGGAGGTCCAGGCAAAAATTAGAGACATAATCAAAAATCATCCCGGTGGATTGGAAATCTCAAAGTACAATTCAGGAAAAAGTTAGGGATTCATGGCAAGTAACTACGTCTGACACAGGTAAATCCTCAGCAGCAGTAATGCCATCCATCAGAAAACTCCAGTCAGGGTCATTTTTTACAGAAGCTCAGGATGTCCAGAATTCAAAGTTGGTAGAAGGATAACGGTTGTTATGTTTCAATGTAGCCCTTTTCCCCTTAAATTACCATTTTTTAACTTTGTAAATACTCCATGGAATCACGCGCTTGGCTGATTTCCATCCTTTAATAAAATTTGAGCCCTTGTGCTTTTGTTTGCAATTCTTATTTGTTTTAGCTTTACATAACGATGTTTTAACATGATTAACGATTCTTGAAATAAAACAAAAATGAATTTTACTTGTCAAATTTTTCTGCTTTTAAAACAAAGATGGAAATTTCTTTTGACTATTGAACATCGAAAGAACATCGATCGCTTCTCCAGAAGTAACTGAGCTTCAAAGTTCAGAATCAAAGTACTCCTACTAAACCAGCACGCCTGAATGAAGGATCAGCTGTGTCAGATGCGAATATTCCGTCCGACACCCTCGGCAGAGTCCTTATCTCCTAAGCCTGACCGACGGTTTTCCCCGCGAGGATCATCTCTCCTAAGCAAGGCAGAATTGCTATCTTGAACCAGCGATACCTCTTCGTCCCCCGCAGTGGCCGAGTATCCAGTTATGTTCATCTATTAGTCTATATATCGCGTCAGTTTTGTCAACATAAATATACATACATCATGCATTATTGATTTACATTCATATTCATATTGCATCACTATCACTCTAGTCGGTCTTGTCCCCTAGTGATAAAAGTCCTCTCAATCGAGTTGTCAGTCCTTTCCTCATCACGAAGTAAATCATCTGAGCAATCTCTTCTCTAGTTTATTTCTGGATTGGAGACGGCCCTTGACCACTTTGATAACTTGAACCTCTGAAAGACAAGAAAACCGTCGACGAATGTCACTCTTCACCATTGAAGATAATATCTTCCCTTTCCCGGATTAAGGAAAATCCCCAGAGAAAGTATTTTTAATCAAAGCTTTGGCAATATAGCAATTTCTCTCTGAAAATTTGCTATCAAATGAGGTCATCAGCACCTCAAAATTGGATCGCATCACATGGCGTTTCTCCGAGAAGACCTCGGGAAAAGTGTGACGTAATACACCCAAGCAGAAAGCAGTCTTTCAAGAGACTTGATTTCCCCAATAGAGTCAACAAATGGCATCACCAACAGAGAAGTTTGTACACCTCTGCAGCTCAGACGACTGGGTTCCCCAGGCAGTCTGACATCAAAAGTTTTTCCATCAAATGGCATCTCCCCAGGAAAATTCGGCGGGAAGTTTGAGGAAAACCGCTACAAACAGCGTCCCTTGTCAAGAAAGTTTATTGACAAAAGAAACTGAGACCAATTCCTTGGTAGGAAACGAGGATCGAGGGGAAGTTTATTTCAGAAACAGAGACCAGTTCCCTGGCTGAAGATCGGGATCGAGGGGGAGTTTACAAAAGAAACTGAGACCAGTTCCTTGGTAGGAAACCAGGATCGAGGGGAAGTTTATTTCAGAAACTGAGACCAGTTCCTTGGTAGGAAACCAGGATCGAGGGGAAGTTTATTTTAGAAACTGAGACCAGTTCCCTAGCTGGAGACCAGGATCGAAGGGAAGTTATTACCTTTTCTAAGCATTATTGCTTAGCAAAAGAAGATGAATGTGTAAGCTACCAATCATAACCACTGTCAAAATTTTGGGTATTCTGATATCTAATCATCTTGCACCTCGAATGCCCGAATACCTTCGCCATTCACACCTTCGGGTCCAAGAAGATTAAATAGGGGCATCTGTCATACCCTAAATTTTGACCACTAAGATTTCCCATCATTGTGCAAATTATCATCACAATATGGATGTACCTTTATGCCTCATCAATCTCCTCAAGAATTGTTGAGCATTCCCTACAACTAAGAACTAGGGTTTCAAGCCCTCTCAGAGCTCTTAGACAAATGATCAATCAAGGAATGGCATGATCTTCAACTTGTATAAACCTCTCAAACATCCACAATGGATCAAGAAGACTCCCACATCAAGGATCAAGCACAAGGCTACAACATTCCAAGTGGATTAAGCCTCAAGATCGCCAGTGTCACCAAATTAGGGTTTTGGTCGACCAGGGCCTCCAGCTGGAAATTTTCCTCTGGACATAAGCCAATGCTTCAAAGAATAACCCGAGATACTCCAAGGGACCTCATGGGCCCAATCATCAAGTCAATTTAGCCTCAGGGGATGCATTCACGAAAAATAAGGAATTAGGCTTTCTTGACCAAATTTACCCCTAAATTGAATTTTGGGACAAAACATGAGCCAAGACCTCAAGACATGGTTTGAGGGTCTCTAATAAACTACATTAATCCATTTGCAATAATGGATTGATCCAAGAAGCTAGATCCACAAGTTTCAATTTCATCTGAACCACAATTAGGGTTTTTTGAAGAAAAAGTCAACTGTGCCTTTGACTTTTGACCAGGACATGCTCTCAAACCTTGGGACATGATTCAATACACCCTATAATGTAACACCCCATTTTAATTTATTTAATCGTCATGTGTTATTTCATTTGTTTGGCCTTGTTTAGGGTGTGTGTAGTTGAGTGCGTTGGTGTAGGGTCCTTAACGGAACAGGGAAAATAGAGATGTTGGAATAAGAATAAGTAGTAATGAATAATGTGGGGCATATTCAATAATATTAGTATGTAACATATTATTATTATTATTATTATTATCATTATTATTATGACTATGATTATTATTATTACTATTAATATTGTTATTATTAACTAAAATCGGGATTTTTAGTAATAATAGAGTTAGTGATAGTTAAATAAGGAAAAAGAGAAGGATTAGGAAAAATTGGGTCATAATCACATTTTCCACCAAGAAAAGTTGGAAAGGAAGAAGCTAAGCTTGGCATCATCAATTTTCACAGGAATTTAATCGAGAATTCGAGGTAAGGGGGGGAATGGATTTCAATATGGGTGTTGATAACATGAGAGGGTAGTGAGGATTATTTCCCCTTATAGGAATTGTATGTATAATTATGTTGTTGTGGATTTGTTGTTGAATGATTGAAATTGTGATGGAAAGTGTTTAAATCGATCCATTCTGTCATGATATGTGTAAAACACTATGTTGTTGCTGCTATATGTTTCTGGTATTGCAGATTTGGGTGCTAGAATTGAGTAGAAATTGGACTGGTGTGAAAACACAAAATTCTGGGTATTCGCTGCCCATACGCGTAATGGGCAAGGCAATACGCGTATTGGGTAGGGCAATACGCGTATGGCAAGAGCGAAATGTGGGTGTTATGAGTATGTAACCCATTTGACACAGCCCTCTGCTGAAATGTGTAATGGTACGCGCAGGGGGCAAGGCATTACGCGTAAGGGAGGTGGCAATACGCGTAATGTGATTAAAATATAATCAAACTGGATTTTGTGAGGGAAATCAGTCTCTTCCAGTACGCGTAACCCTCAGGGAAATACGTGTATGGCTGGCGATAGAAACTGGGCATGAGAGGTTGGGATATGTGTTAGAACTTGTTGAATTTAGGAATGGTAATAGCATGATTTAAAAATGGAATTTGGATGGATTAATCAGATAATTAACTAATTAAGGCCACGTGAGGTATTTTCCTTAATGGTGTGTATTATGATGAATTGATTTGACAGTGGTGGTAATTTTAGTATGTATTACGGTGAGTATGTATCTCACGAGTGATCATGAGGATCATGAAGATGTATAATTGTTATTATACATGTGTTTTGTGTGTAATCTGTGTCATGCATTTCATGATATGTCTGGTAAAGACAACAAGGTGGGAGCCCATGATGGGTGCCTAGTATTGTCCGGACTCCAATGTGGAGTTGTATGGAGATAAATCATTGCTCAGTAGGAGTGTATGTGATTTATCCGGATTCTTTTATGAATCGGGTTCAATTGAATGAATCATGTCGTGTGGTACCACTTGCATTGCATTGTGTCATTGAGTAACATTGCATTATTATGTCTTTGTTGGATTATAATCAGGAAGTGACAAGTGTGTCGTGAATGTGTGCATATTATGTGTGATTGCTTGATTTCTACTCCTTAGCATGTATTTTACACCGCTAATTATTGAATGTAGTTCTCACCCCTTTGTTGTTTCTTGTACATGTGCTTCTTGGGAAATACAGGTAATCCAGGTACTTGAGTAGTGCATGGAGTACGTGTTGTCTGATCGAGTCTTAGTTGTCGCTCTGATACGTAACACGGGATAATGGGAATTTCATCTTTTTGTTGCTCTTTTGAGTATTTTGTTATGTAATATTACTTACTTTAGAACATGGTGAACCACGATATTACGTGGACTTTGCTTATGTAAATATTTCAGTCCGCTGTTTTAACTTATTTTGAAAAGACAAAAAGTGAACGAAGTAAATAGAAAAAAAAATCCAGGTTATGTTTTTCTAGGTGTGACATCCCAATTGTTAAGGGAACTCTGATTATTTTTGTATTATTGGTATAATTTTGTCATATTTGGGAAATTGGGGTGTTACAATTGGTATTAGAGCAGGTCGGTCCGTCCGGCCAAATGTTGTAGTAGAGTCTGTCCTTAGAATAGGAGTAGACTTGGGTGTTCTTCTAACCGTGTTGTGATTGTTGAACAATATGGTAGGGAGGAATGATGCTGCTCTTGCTGCGGTGCTGCAAGCTATGGCGCAGGCAGTGCAGAACAAGAATCAGATTGCTGGGGAGGCGCAGTTCCGTAACTTAGAAAGGTTTCAGAGCAATAAGCTCCCTACATTTGAGGGTGGTATTCTTGATCCTGAAGCGGTACAGAAGTGGCTGAAGGCTATTAAAAAGATCTTCAGGACCATGGGATATAATGAAGCTCAGAAAGTGCAGTTTGGCACTCATATGCTGGAAGGCGAAGCTGAAGCTTGGTGAGATAATAGTCGTCAGAGGTTGGAAGCTGCGGGTACTCTTGTTACGTGTGCAGTGTTTTAGGGTGAGTTTCTGGAAATGTATTTCCCAAAGATATTCGCAGTGTGAGGGAGATTGAGTTCCTGGAACTGAAACAGGGTAGCATGACTATTGTTGAATATACTGCTCGGTTTGAGGAGTTGGTGCAATATTGTGCTCACTACAATACCGATGAGGCTATGACTTCAAAATGATTGAAGTTTGAGAATAGGATGCGTCCCGAGATCAAACAAGGCATTGCATGTCAGAAGATAAGGAGTTATCCAGAACTGGTAAGCAGAAGTCGGATATATGATAATGATAACAGGGTCCGGATTGCTCATTACAAAGCCTTGAATGACCGGAAGGGTAAGTAGAGGTATGGGGGTATGCCTTATAGTGCTCCAGCTGACAAAGGTAAACAGAAGGCCGATGTGGGAAAGAAATTAAGTGGGGGAGAAAAGGCTCTTAATCCTACCAAGTGTTTCAAATGTGGCGGCACGGGTCATCATGCTAATGATTGTCAGAATGAGGAGAAGAAGTGCTTCAAGTGTGGACGACCAGGTCATGTTGTGGCAGATTGTAGAACTACTATACCTACCTGTTATAACTGTGGAGAACAGGGTCATATCAGCACTCACTGTCAGAAGCCTGAGAAATCTCAGACAAGTGGAAGGGTGTTCGCATTGGCCGGAGCCCAGCCTACCGGTGATGAGCGTTCCATCAAAGGTACTTGTTTTATTAATGACATTTCTTTGATTGCTATCATTGACACGGGTGCAACCCACTCGTTCATTTCTGTTGATTGTGTGAAGAAATTAGGAATTGTACCGTCTACTTTGGATCGGAGGATGACTATTGAAACTCCATCTATTAGTTCTATGGTTACTTCTTTAGCATGCTTGAATTGTCCGTTGACTATTTTTGGTAGAGAATTCAGCGTGGACTTGATTTGTCTGCCACTCAGTAATCTGGATATCATTTTGGGAATGAATTGGTTAGAACTCAACCGAGTTTATATTGATTGCTTTAGGAAGAGGTTGTTGTTCCTTACTCTTGAAGAGGAAGTGTTGGCTAATTATTTGTCTACTAAGGAATTGAGAACCTTGTTAGAAGACGAAGTTAAGATGTTTGTAGTGGTTGCCTGGTTATCAGTTGAAAGTAATACATCAGTTAATGAGTTACCGGTGGTAAGGGAATTTCCTGAAGTGTTTCCGGATGATATTACCGAATTGCCTCTGACGAGAGAAATTGAATTTACTATTGATCTTGTTCCTGGTACCAGACCTATAACTATGGCACCATACAGGATGTCTGCATCAGAATTGGCGGAGTTGAAATTTCAAGTCGGAGAATTGCTTGATAAAAAGTTTATTAGGCCAAGTGTGTCGTCGTGGGGAGCTCCAGTGTTGTTGGTGAAAAAGAAGGATGGTAGTATGCGTCTGTGCATCGATTACCGTTAGTTGTATAAGGTGACCATTAAGAATAAATATCCACTTCCAAGGATTGATGACTTGATGGATCAGCTTGTGGGGGCTCGTATTTTCAGTAAAATTGATTTGAGGTCGGGTTACCATCAGATTAGAGTGAAGGAAGGTAATATTCAGAAGACTGCGTTCAGAACTTGATATGGACATTACGAATATGCAGTGATGCCTTTCGGAGTGTCTAATGCGCCAGGTGTGTTAATGGAGTATATGAACCGTATCTTTCATTATTATCTGGATCAGTTTATTGTGGTATTCATTGATGATATATTGGTTTACTCCAAGTCTAAAGAGGACCATACAGAACACTTGAGGATTGCATTGCATGTGTTAAAGGATAATAAATTATTTGTAAAGTTCTCAAAATGTGAATTTTGGTTGAAGACTGTGAGTTTCTTGGGTCATGTTATTTCGGGTGATGGCATAGCAGTGGATCCATCTAAAGTAATTGCAGTGCTTCAGTGGGAACCTCCGAAGACTGTGACGGAAATTAGAAGCTTCTTGGGTTTGGCAGGTTATTATCGAAGATTTATCGAAGGATTTTCTAATTTGGCGTTACCGTTGACTCAGTTAACTAGAAAGAGTCAAGCTTTTGTTTGGAATATGGCGTATGAAGAAAGTTTAGAAGAATTGAAAAAGAAATTGACTACAACACCAGTATTGATTCTACCAAATCCAAATGAACCTTTTGTAGTGTATTGTGATGCGTCTAAGATGGGATTAGGCGGGGTGTTAATGTAAGATGGCAAGGTAGTGGCATATGCTTCACGGTAATTGAGAGTGCATGAGAGGAATTAGCCTACTCAGGATCTTGAATTAGCTGCGGTGGTTTTTGAATTGAAAATTTGGAGGCATTATTCATATGGATCGAGATTTGAAGTATTCAGTGACCATAAGAGTCTGAAGTATTTGTTTGATCAGAAGGAATTGAATATGAGGCAGAGAAGATGGTTAGAGTTTTTGAAGGACTATGAGTTTAATTTGAGTTACCATCCGGGGAAAGCTAATGTTGTAGCGGATGCCCTAAGTCATAAGACAATTCATATGTCGACATTAATGATAAAAGAAATGGAATTAATTGAACAGTTTAGAGACTTGAGTATGGTTTGTAAAACTACCCCGGAAAGTGTTAGATTGGGTATGCTTAAAGTGAATAATGACTTTTTAGATGAAATTAAGGAAAATCAGAGGCTTGATGTGAAGCTTGTGGACATGATGCCTACAGGAGGAAATGATCCTGATAGTGATTTTAAGGTGGATAAGGGTGGTGTACTGAGATTCTGGGGCAGGATTTGCATGCCGAATAATATAGAATTGAGAAAAGCAATCTTAGAGGAAAGTCACCGGAGTAGCTTGAGTATTCATCCAGGAGCCACGAAAATGTATCAAGACTTAAAGAAGTTATTTTGGTGGTCTAGTATGAAGAGAGATGTAGCTCAGTTCGTTTATGCTTGCTTGACATGTCAAAAGTCAAAAGTGGAGCATCAGAAACCTTCGGGGTTGATGCAACTGTTGGAGATTCCAGAATGGAAGTGGGATAGTATTACTATGGATTTTGTTACTAGTTTGCCAAATACGGCGAGAGGCTTTGATGCTATTTGTGTAGTGGTGGATCGACTTATGAAATTCGCACATTTTATACTAATTAATATCAGTTTCCCATTGTCAAAGCTGGCGAAGATTTATATCAGAATAATTGTGAAACTGCATGGTGTTTCGTCGAGTATAGTGTCGGATAGAGATCTGAGGTTTACTTCAGAATTCTGGAAGAGTTTGCAGGAAGCTTTAGGTTCTAAACTGAAGTTGAGTTCGACTTATCATCCACAGACCGATGGTCAGTCGGAGAGGATTATTCAGTCGTTAGAGGATTTGTTGAGAACCTGTGTGTTGGAGAAAGGTGGTGCGTGGGATACTTATTTGCCATTGATTAAGTTTACGTATAACAATAGTCACCATTCTAGTATTGGTATGGCACCTTTCGAAGCTTTGTATGGTAGGAGGTGTAGAACGCTTCTGTGTTGGTATGAAACTGGTGAGAATATTGTGCTTGGACCTGAAATTGTGCAAAAAACTACTGAGATAATTCGAATGATCCGTGAAAAGATGAAAGCGTCTCAGAGTAGACAAAAAATTTATCATGATAATCAGAAGAAAGATTTGGAATTCAGCGAATGTGACCATGTATTCCTGAGAGTCAACCCTGTGACAGGTGTTGGACGTGCATTGAAATCAAAAAAGTTGGATCCTAAATTCATTGGACCGTATCAGATCTTGCAAAGAGTGGGTACAGTTGCTTACCGAGTGGCGTTACCGATGGAGCTTTCAAACTTGCATGACGTATTTCATGTATCGCAACTTCAGAAGTATGTGTCGGATCCATCTCATGTTATCCAGAGGGATGAAGTGCAGATTCGAGATAATCTTACTGTGGAGGATCGAGGATTGCAAGATGAAGCAACTTAGAGGGAAAGAGATTCCTCTAGTGAGAGTAGCTTGGGGAGGTGCTGCAGGAGGAAGTGTGACCTGAGAATTGGAAAGCAAGATACGAGAGTCGTATCCAGAACTGTTACCATCAGGTACATTTTCGAGGACAAAAATATTTTAAGTGGGGGAGAGTTGTAACACCCCATTTTAATTTATTTAATCGTCGTGTGTTATTTCATTTGTTTGGCCTTGTTTAGGGTGTGTGTAGTTGAGTGCGTTGGTGTAGGGTCCTTAACGGAACGGGGAAAATAGAGATGTTGGAATAATAATAAGTAGTAATGAATAATGTGGGGCATATCCAATAATATTAGTATGTAACATATTATTATTATTATTATTATTATTATCATTATTATTATGACTATGATTATTATTATTACTATTAATATTGTTATTATTAACTAAAATCAGAATTTTTAGTAATAATAGAGTTAGTGTTAGTTAAATAAGGAAAAAGAGAAGGATTAGGAAAAATTGGGTCATAATCACATTTTCAACCAAGAGAAAGTTGGAAAGGAAGAAGCTAAGCTTGGCATCATCAATTTTCACAGGAATTTAATCGAGAATTCTAGGTAAGGTGGATAATGGATTTCAATATGGGTGTTGATAACATGAGAGGGTAGTGAGGATTTTCCCCCTTATAGGAATTGTATGTATAATTCTGTTGTTGTGGATTTGTTGTTGAATGATTGAAATTGTGATGGAAAGTGTGTAAATCGATCCATTCTGTCATGATATGTGTAAAACACTATGTTTTTGCTGCTATATGATTATGGTATTGCAGATTTGGGTGCTAGAATTGAGCAGAAATTGGACTGGTGTGAAAATAGAAAATTATGGGTATTCGCTGCCTATACGCGTAATGGGCAAGGCAATACGCGTATTAGGTAGGGGAATACGCGTATGGCAAGAGCGAAATGTGGGCGTTACGCGTATGGAACCCATTTGATACGGTCCTCTGCTGAAATGCGTACTGGTACGCGTAGGGGGCAAGACATTACGCGTAAGCGAGGTGGTACTATGCATAATGGGATTAAAATATAATCAAAATGGAATTTTTGAGGGAAATCAGTCTCTGCCCGTACGCGTAACCCTCAGGGCAATACGCGTATGGCTGGCGGTAGAAATTGGGCAATACGCGTATGGGTGGGGGCAATACGTGTATGACCAGTGAGAGTGCAGAATTTCGCCGTTTCGCGATTTCTTTCCCGATTTTGCGTCCGATGCGGTTCCTTTTAGGTCTGAGAGGTTGGGATAGGTGTCAGAACTTGTTGAATTTAGGAATGGTAGTACCGTGATTTAAAAATGGAATTTGGATAGATTAGTCAGATAATTAACTAATTAAGGCCACGTGAGGTATTTTCCTTAATGGTGTGTATTATGATGAATTGATTTGACAGTGGTGGTAATACTAGTATGTATTACGGTGAGTATGTATCTCACGAGTGATCATGAGGATCGTGAAAATGTATAATTGTTATTATACATGTGTTTTGTGTGTAATATGTGTCATGCATTTCATGATGTGTCTGGTGGAGACAGCTAGGTGGGAGCCCATGATGGGTGCCTAGTATTGTCCGGATTCCAATGTGGAGTTGTATGGAGATAAATCATTGGTCAGTGGGAGTGTATGTGATTTATCTGGATTCTTTTATGAATCGGGTTCAATTGAATGAACCATGTCATGTGGTACCACTTGCATTGAATTGTGTCATTGAGTCACATTGCATTATTATGTCTTTGTTGGATTATAATCAGGAAGTGACAAGTGTGTCGTGAATGTGTGCCTATTATGTGTGATTGCTTGATTTCTACTCCTTAGCATGTATTTTACACCGCTAATTATTGAATGTAGTTCTTACCCCTTTGTTGTTTTTTGTGCCTGTGCTTCTTGGGAAGTACAGGTAATCTAGGTACTTGAGTAGTGCATGGAGTACGTGTTGCCTGATCGAGTCTTAGGAGTCGCTCTGATACGTAACACGGGATAATGGGAATTTCATCTTTTTGTTGCTCTTTTGAGTATTTTGTTATGTAATATTACTTACTTTAGAACATGGTGAACCACGATATTACGTGGACTTTGCTTATGTAAATATTTCATTCCGTTGTTTTAACTTATTTTGAAAATAAAAAAAGTGAACGAAGTAAATAGAAAAAAAATTCAGGTTATATTTTTCTTGGTGTGACATCCAAATTGTTAAGGGAACTCTGATTATTTTTGTATTATTGGTATAATTTTGTCATATTTGGGAAATTGGGGTGTTACATATAACACCTATGAAATCAATCCATCAAGTTTGATTTAGGTCAAGGACTTGATTGCATAAAGGATCGCATCGTTTGGAATTCATCTGATAAAAAGTCAACTGTGCCCGAAAGTCAAAGTTTGACTTTTTGATTTTTTGATCAATTATGGTTCCCTAACCCTAAAATGATGTTAATGTGTGATTTGAATCATCATTCATCAAGAAAAATCAAGAAAAGTGGGATAACTTGTAAAAGGGGTAACCATAAAAAACTTAGAAATTTTCTAAGTTATGGAACAAAGTGGCTAGGGTACCAACTTCTAAGGATCATAACTTGTGATCCAAGCAACCATTTTGGTTGATCCAAAGATGGATTTGTAGCTCTCATGGCATACTTTAAGAGTGTCAACTACACCTCATTACAATTCCTCATGGATTTTAAGTTATGGAGTGACCAAAATGACAAAAACACAAAAATGGCATTTTTCCAACACTTAGTGAAATTTTCACTAAGTCAGAATCTGTTTCACTTTTTTCAAAATGTAGGGGCATTTTTCACTTGGATCCAAAAAGTGTCAAGACAAACTATGATCACACATATGTTGTATCATATGAGAGCTTTCCAAAATGGCCAAGAACTCCATCAAATTCCATTTGAGCTAAGAGTTATGACAATGGCAATATGCCTTGCTGCAACTGTCATGGCAAGGCAGATTTGTGCATTTTGCTCGATTTTATCAAATTGTGCAAATGACAAATAAGTTTATCCATCTGAACACCTCAGGGGGAGACCAAGGAGGAACAAACACTGATCCATAAGCCTCCCAAGTCTTTGGAACTAAAAGTAGCATGCCAAACCTAAAAATGCCTAAAAAGGGGACAAGATTCCAATTTTGTTTTGGAGCATTCAGTGGATGCACCAAGGTGGCATGAACAGAGTCTTTTCCAACTAAATGAGTCAAAGATGATCTTTGAACTAGGGAACCAAAGGCCTGTGCTCTAGCCTCTAGTCAATGGCTAGAGGAGACTTAAGATTCCAAAGTGATGCAATTGGACAATGAGCTACTGCAGTTGCCATTCACTATTGCTTGCAAAACAAACTTGCTCTACTATAAATAGAGCTCATTTGTGCTCAGTTTAAGTACACCAAAGGCCTACAACACTTGCCTTTCTCAAAATCATCTTCTCACTCTCAAAAATGCCTTTCTTAGCAAGTCACTATCGAATTTTTCAGTAGAGAGCAATTCCACTCAAACCAATTGCTCTAACACCTCATAAACATCATATGTGAGCTGATCAAACACTAAACACATAACTGTAACACTGATTTCTCAGAATCACCAGCCAGTTGCTCAAGTTTTCAACCAAGCTGCAGTTGGGATGCCATGAAGTGATCCAACCATTTCCAATCGAGTCCAAGCATTCAAACACACTCCATATGGTGTAGGGAAGTTGTTCAGATCATCACAACTCATCTGTAACACCTCCAACTCAAAAATCACATTGCTCTTGCTGTCACGACCTTCAAGTAAGCCTAAACTTGGTCATCTCTTAATCTATGCATATTTCCTCGCACAATACTTTTGCCAAATGTTTATAATCATGCATAGAATGTTTCCCCTAAATTAATTACTTTGTTTGAATCGTGTATCAAAATTCTCAGTCTTCATGCAAATTTTAGGGTTCTTGAGGTTTTGTCTTGATTTCTTATTCCATGCTTAAAATAAATGAAATTAAAGACCATAGACATGGTTGTGAGGTGAAAACGAGCAGATTGATATGTGGATTGTGTGATTTCATCAAGTATGTAGTGAGATTGGATAGAAAATCCAAATCTGAGCAAAACTCCCTTCGCGCATGTTCTTGGCCCATGTTCTCGGCGCCTTTTTCACAAATTTGAATATTTGAATTTTGTGATTTTATTTAATTGATTCAAAAATTAATTTCTCTCTGAGTTTTAATGATTTTGAGTTGATTCTTTTTTTAATAATTCACAAAAATGTTAAAATATTTTATTTTGCCAAAAATTCCCAAAAATATTATTTATTTCCTATACTTGATATTTTTGCAAAGAATTAATCTTTTATTTGTTTCTTAACATTTAAAATATTTTTTCCTCCTTGATTTTCCAAATTTAATTGGTTTCCAATCATTTTTGTGGATATAAACATGATTTTTGAAACATTGATCCAAGATCACCACTCATTTTTCACATGTTTTCAATACTTTTTATTTATTTTTTAACAAAATTAATTCCTTTTTATACAAAAGCAGGGTTTTGATTAATTCAACCCTCATCAATCATTTTCAAACACTCATGGGCCTCTATAAGAGTGTCAGACCCAACTCCTTTGTAAATATTACCTTTGGGCCTCACACATTGTATAAGCCCCTCTGTATATTTTCAAACGTTCGGCACGATCGTCGCCTTTTTACCAAAATCAACTGGGTTTCTCCTTGAGCTATAAGACCCATCTTTATTCATTTTCAAACTCTTTGGGCCTCTAATAGAGTGTAAGACCCAACCCCTTTTTGAAACCAAAATGATTTGGGCCTCAGATGGTGTATAAGACCCACTATGTTTTCAAAAACCTCGGCGCGATCGCCATTTTCAAACAAATAACCCTGTGCCTCTCCTTGAGTTGTAAGTCTCATCTCTTGTACAAAAATAAATCTTTGGGCCTCTAATAGAGTGTAAGACCCATTTCCTTGTACATAAAAACTTTTTGGGCCTCACATATTGTATAAGTTCCTCTGTACGGTTTTCAAAACAACGGTAAAATCATCGTTAAAACTTGGGCCTCTCCTTGAGCTGTAAGCCCCAAAAATCTTTTCAAAGTACTTTCTCCTTTGATTTTGAATTCAAATATATGTTGTTATCAAAACTTTCTTTAGTTTCTTTGTTGAACAACTAACAAAACAACATGGAAGCTCTACAACGGGTAAGTGTTTATCCGCTTTCATATATATATATATATAACTGTATTGTGGGGCTGTTTCACTGTAAGTCTTCTTTCACATCCTTTTAATTACTCGTCATATATCAACTGTATATATACTAGTATAATTATTTAGAGTTTTCCCCGGCAACTACGTCTAGAACTAGTTAAAGCTTGTTGGTCACTTTCGAATACAAACAAAACTAGATCCCCATAGGATTCCAGATACAGTATTCCCTTCTCTTGGGGTTAAACAATATGGAACAAAGAGAAAGGCAGTATTCTCGGTGAACCTTTTCTCAGACTGTCACCCTTAGAAATTGTCAAAGAAACTCTACTCCCCAGAGTTGATCTATTCTCCGTGAATAGCATCTCTTGAGTTTCTTCCAAATTCTCGAACTTTCCTGGAATGATCTCTTCTATGTGAATTGCATTTCTTGAACTTCTCTTGGTTTGGGGACCCACAGGCTTCCTAAAAGCATCCCCGCCTCCTCTTGGGCTTTGTTCAATGACCCTTCTGCTTCTTAGAAGTTCTCATGCCTTCTCTTGGGCTTAATACAAGGACCCTAACGACCTCTTAAAGGTATAAGACAGAACTTAGTCATCCTTTGCTAGAGCAGTCTTTCCAGTGTCAAACCTCTGGCCACCTTAGGGTTGATCCTCATCCCTTAAGGCCCTTGCCCTCTTTTGGGCATCCTACAAAAGATAAAACGTAACACCCCATTTCTACCCGGCGGATAATTATAAAATCAGAGTTTCAAAATTTCAACAAACAAATGAGATGCTACACTTTCAACTTAAAAACGACTTCATATTATCGCATGTTAATCAGATACATAACATTTTAACTCAGATGAACCGATAACAACAACATTAGTCTTTAAAATAACACAACTTTTATTAACTAAATAGCAAAATCATACTTTTCAACTCAAATGACATAACATCTTTTGTTCATCTGAAAACAACTGCAACATAACAAGTATTCAATGACATCAACTTATATTTCAACAACTGAAATATAACAACTATAAAACAAAGATCGTTCATCCCCCCAAGCGTTACGTATCAGAGCAAGACCCTCTTGACTTGCAATAAAGCAACACAAGGACTCCAAAACCTATTCTGAACTGCCACTGCTATTCTTGAGTACCTGCCCATTTCCCATGGTAGGGGAAATATCAGAAGAAGGGGTGAGATATCTAACAATATAATAAGATATATGATAAATAATATATTAGAATTTAGATCATATAAAATTACCACTTTACAGCTTATAACAACAATTAGCACAACCAGTCATCAGCATAATATCACAACAAAGTCATCAACTTAATATCACGGCAATTTAATCAACTTAATATAACAACTTTCAAACCACAAATATAACAACAAAACCCTCAACAGGTTATCACAACATTTTCATAGCTTTCAGACAGTACCTGTCACAACAAGTCAACAACATATTAACAATGAATATATCATCACAACACTGGAATATGCAGCTTAGAATGTGACTCATACAATGCACATGCATGTGGTACCATTGGAGCAGAACTCCCAACTTAAAAACAGAGCAGAACTCCCAACTTAGGAATTGCCAAATAATAGAGGCATCAAACAAGGCATAAGCCTTCAACTTTCAACTTTTTGCCAATCCAGGCCAACTTAATAATTTTCCCAATCCATGCCAACTTGGTATACTATGCTATGCATGTGACAACAACTACAACATCAACTTATTCAACAACAACACAACTGCAATCTTAACAACAATTTCAACTTTGGCCACCGACCTCCAACTTAATATTTGCCAATTAATAGAGGCAATTCAACAACAACAAATATCCTGCAACTTCGCATCATTAACAGCAACAACATATCAGCATCAATAATTAACAGTAAATAATCAACAACAAAACAACATTGGTCGTAGGCCTCATAGTTCAACACCACCTGCAAATACATATTTTTCAGCAAGGTACACAACCCAACGAATCAACCAAAATAAGCTACAAATAAATCGTATAATTATTCGGACAGTCTTCGACTAAAATCGGTTACTTAATTATCGGCTAAATTCTAATATTTCTACTCCGAGCTACTATTCTTAATACTGCCTTACAACCAAAAACATATAATTCAGTCACTATTGTTTTATACCCATATTACTAGTTCTATTATTCACTTAATAACTATTGGCACTGGTCACTGTATCATTCATCTACTATTTATAATTCTCTGCTACCAATAATAATACTACTAATTATCTGCTAAATTAATTAAATTAATCAAAAGGGGGACTACTGTAATTAATGAAGCCAATTCTGCAACTTATTAAATTCATCTCTACCAAACAGTTATATATACCATCTCTCTCAACTAACTTAAAATGCAACAGGCCAAGTGAAGCCATAGTAGACAGAAATGAACAGAAACGGAAACATAAACAATTACACAACAGGCCCGTGTGACGCTCGTCACAACTTCCTGGCCCTCGTCACAATGTGTGACGGTCGTAACACATGAGTGACGGTCGTCACTCGCACACGACATGCGTGACGCTCGTCACGCTCTCCATCACTGTCGTCATACCCCTAATTCCCAATTTCCTTCGTTTCAGTGCATTTCATTCTAGTAATCCTTAATTCGTTCTGATTCCAAACAATTCCACACATTCACCCATTACAGTGCAACATAAACGCAATAAAATTACACCTTAAAGCAGCATAGACTAATTTGCCTACAACCAATTCATCAACAGCAAACGTATTTCAATATCCACGACAGCTTATTACAACACAGACAAAGGTAATTCTACAAACCCAACCCCCACATATCATTCATCAAATACCCCACTATAGAGTCAGAACCCCACCCTTACCTTGGATTGAAGGTCTCTCTACTCTCCGATTGGATTCTCCCTCTAGTAGCTTCTACGTATTCCCTCTCAAACCCCTGTTCCTCTTTCTCTTCTCCGTAACTGCTACTTCCACGTTCTTGTTCTCTTACTGCTACTTTCTTTTCCTTCTCATAATTCTCCATACCTAATAATAAAACACTAATGTTTTATTAACTCATTGGGCCTCATTTCTACACCCCCACTATTACTACTTCACTCACCATCTAAAAAGCCCAATAATATAATCTAGTATTATTTCTAATACTATAATTACCACTTAAGTCAGCTTGATTAATTAATTAACAACAACACAACTTAAATCAACATTTAATAATTAATTCAACTAAAACCGACATAGCAACTCAACACCAAATTTTCGACAACCAACACAAATCACACAAATAATACGAAGATATTTAATTAAATAACCGGGCGTTACAACTCTCCCCCACTTAGAATATTTTCATCCTCGAAAATCTATTCGATACTACCACTTTTAACGCAAATTCCGCATCCAACTCTCTGATCCTCAAGTCGCGTCTGGCAACACTTCGATCCCTACTTTTCTAACATAACTACAACTCAACATGATTTCAATCCAATACACTCATGCTAATCATTCAACATCTTCGCGACATAATCGTCAATAACTTATCAACCACTCGATAATATCTTGACATATCAACATCTAAGTAGCCACATCCATACACACTTATACCTGGATATACATAGTCACATTACCATCTTATCAACATTCTTAATACTACAACACATCCACAATCTCATTCTCATATAAGCGTATGTCACTCATCAACAAAATGTCAACAACTTATTCATATTGTCGTATCACTCTTATAGTGACATC
Organism: Lathyrus tuberosus; assembly: GCA_022829125.1. Classification (NCBI taxonomy): domain Eukaryota; kingdom Viridiplantae; phylum Streptophyta; class Magnoliopsida; order Fabales; family Fabaceae; genus Lathyrus; species Lathyrus tuberosus. The sequence continues at coordinate 1,094,919 of JALAZF010000852.1, read as the reverse complement.
AACCTAGCCAACATAATCAACTTCGTCATACCATGCACTATTACTCACCCTTATATCAACAATCCACCCAGTCAAACATGTAGTTCAAGACCTATCATTCCCTTAGGCTTCAGATATGTAGTCCTTCACTTCTAACGAGTCGTACACGCATAACAAATGTGCCACATCACGCTTCAGCTGCGCAACTCTAATCATCCATCTTAAGTCACCATCCTTTTTAAATTTCTGTCAACTATATGGTTTACAAGTTCAATCTAGTTTCGGACTTTCTTTAAAATCCTCCATAAAATCGGCGTTCACTTGATATTCTCAATCTTTCACTTTGCGACGTTAGCTCGCATATAAACCCGCTACTCCAAATTGTTCAATACGTCTCAACTCTTTCCTAGCCACTCCTCTATTAATCCACACCAACTGGTGAGTGACTATCCTCACGATATAACATCAATCAATTTACACACTATTAAGATAGCAAGACAAGTCTATACCATCCAACACGATCTCGTCTACTATCAACAAGAGATTAAGGGTGATCAGTTCCTCAATTTGTCAATAGATAGCCGACAACCATAATGGAGTATACGCCATCATTACCAAACTATAATAGTTTCCTTTAGAACTTGTACATAAGTCACCTAAAGCACCATAATCCAATAATTTCCAATGAGGTTTACAAATACTCCAACAATTTCCCTCTCATTCGATGAGACACCAATGCCCAACACATTACACGGTCCACGTTACACTCACTTAGCCTCACACGAAGGTTAAGTATTCTCTGACTCAAGAATTACTACTATACCAGTACATTACACGTCGTCTCGTTCCAATTGAAATCTCAACAATGTCGTTCCACACCACTTTGGTGATAGAACCTCTCCAATTCTTCTTTTACACATGCCACTACCTTGGCATCATAAACACGACTCTAATTCCTCTTAAAAGCATCTTCCTTTAAAAGGACATCTTCATTCTAATCGTTGTTAATCATCATAAGCTGCATCTATATGCGCTTCGCCAATACTTTCACATCCTTTTTAATGTTGAACATCTCATTTCTCCACTTATTTGCCAACAACATATTACGCTTGACCTTGTCTCAAACAACTGCGATAACAACCATTTATGCCCAAAAGCCTCTAGTTCTGTAACCGACTTTAGAATCCCTCTATATAGGAATGCATCTACCGTATTTGAAAACACTTTTGTAGGATAGAATATATTTTTATCTCCCCATAGGTTCAAATGGAACATCAATCCGATACTCGGAACACAAGATATGAATTTCCAAAGTTATCTGAAAATGCGAACACCGACGTCATGCAACGACATACTTATACACGCCTTACGATAACATCGGAACAAGATTTCTTCGTACCAGTACCAACACTTATCATTCTTGAAATCGTACTCATCTTTTCGCATTTTTTACTCTGACTCGAGATTCAAACATTCCAACAACTTTTACAACTTTTTTTTTAATCACTCGCAAGGATCCCACGACACGGTCTACAGCAATCTGTTACTCCATCATTGTTCAAACGTCGACATCTTACACAAGGGCTACTCAAACCGACAACTTCACAGTCCACCCGCAACGCTGAAACATCACAACTTTCTAAATTCCATCTTCTAAAAGTTATCCTTGTTACTTAACAATCGCCTTCAGAAACATCAGGGATTTTCTCTCTACTCGTATATCAACAACCGTCACATTGCTCCTCATCCTTCGAGAAGTAAACATCGACAACGTCTAATCATCTTTTCTCAAGGCGCTCCAACTTGATTAACAACAAAATCTTGAATCCATGTCTCCTCCGGATTCGTGAAACAACATACTTCAACAATACTTGCACTGTCACCATCAGCAGCATACCGAGCCAACATCTTACAACCGAAACACATCCGAGAAGCAAATCTTCTTCCCCACTTATCTTCAAACCTACTCCTGCATACCATCGATTAGGAAAACAAACAAGTACCGACAGTGTTCCACACACTTGTCGCGTACTAAGGGATAAACAATATTAGCCAACTTGGCCGGACAGACCGACCTGCTCTGATACCACTAATGTAACACCTCATTCTACCCGACAAATAATTATAAAATCAGAGATTCAAAATTTCAACATACAAATGAGATGCTACACTTTCAACTTAAAAACGACTTCATATTATCGCATGTTAATCAGATACATAACACTTTAACTCGGATGAACCGATAACAAGAACATTAGTCTTTAAAATAACACAACTTTTATTAACTAAATAGCAGAATCATACTTTTCAACTCAAATGACATAACATCTTTTGTTCATTTGAAAACAACTTCAACATAACAAGTATTCAATGACATCAACTTATAATTCAACAACTAAAATATAACAACTATAAAATAATGATCGTTCATCCCCCCGAGTGTTACGTATCAGAGCAAGACCCTCTTGACTTACAATAAAGCAACACAAGGACTCCAAAAACTATTCCGAACTGCCACTGCTATTCTTGAGTACCTGCCCATTTCCCATTGTACGGGAAATATCAGCAGAATGGGTGAGATATCTAACAATATAATAAGATATATGATAAATAATATATTAGAATTTAGATCATATAAAATTACCACTTTACAGCTTATAACGACAATTATCACAACCAGTCATCAACTTAATATCACGGCAATTTAACCAACTTAATATAACAACTTTCAAACCACAAATATAACAACAAAACCCTCAACAGGTTATCACAGCATTTTCATAGCTTTCAGACAGTACCTGTCACAATAAGTAAACAACATAATAACAATGAATATATCATCACAACACTGGAATATGCAGCTTAGAATGTGACTCATACAATGCACATGCATGTGGTACCGTTGGAGCAGAACTCCCAACTTAAAAATGGAGCAGAACTCCCAACTTAGGAATTGCCAAGTAATAGAGGCATCAAACAAGGCATAAGCCTTCAACTTTCAACTTTTTGCCAATCCAGGCCAACTTAATAATTTTGTCAATCCATGCCAACTTGGTATGCTATGCTATGCATGCGACAACAACTACAACATCAACTTATTCAACAACAACACAACTGCAATCTTAACAACATTTTCAACTTTGGCCACCGGCCTCCAACTTAATATTTGCCAATTAATAGAGGCAAATCAACAACAATAAATATCTTGCAACTTCGCATCATCAACGACAATAACATATCAGCATCAATAATTAACAGCAACTAATCAACAACAAAACAACATTGGTCGTAGGCCTCACAATTCAACACCACCTGCAAATTCATATTTTTCAGCAAGGTACACAACCCAACGAATCAACCAAACTAAGCTATAAATAAATCGCATAATTATTCGGACACTCTTCGACTAAAACCGGTTACTTAATTATCGGCTAAATTCTAATATTTCTACTCCGAGCTACTATTCTTATTAGTCCTCTATTAAATTAATACTGCCTTACAACCAAAAACATATAATTCAGTCACTATTGTTTTACACCCATATTACTAGTTCTGTTATTCACTTAATAACTATTGGCACTGGTCACTGTATCATTCATCTACTATTTATAATTCTCTGCTACCAATAATAATACTACTAACTATCTGCTAAATTAATTAAATTAATCAAAAGGGGGACTACTGTAATTAATGAAGTCAATTCTGCAACTTATTAAATTCATCTCTGCCAAACAGTTATATATACCATCCCTCTCAACTAACTTAAAATAGAACAGACCAAGTGAAGCCATAGAAGACAGAAATGAACAGAAATGGAAACAGAAACAATTACACAGCAGGCCCGTGTGACACCCGTCACAACTTCCTGGCTCTCGTCACAATGCGTGACAGTCGTAACATATGAGTGACGGTCGTCACTCGCACACGACATGCGTGACGCTCGTCACGATCTCCATCACGGTCATCATACCCCCAATTCCCAATTTCCTTCATTTCAGTGCATTTTATTCCAGTTCTCCTTAAATCGTTCTGATTCCAAACAATTCCACACATTCAACCATTACAGTGCAACATAAACGCAATAAAATTACACCTTAAAGCAACATAGACTAATTTGCCTACAACCAATTCATCAACAGCAAACGTATTTCAATATCCACGACAGCCTATTACAACACAGACAAAGCTAATTCTACAAACCCAACCCCCACATATCATTCATCAAATACCCCACTATAGAGTCAGAACTCCACCCTTACCTTGGATTGAAGGTCTCTCTACTCTCCGATTGGATTCTCCCTCTAGTAGCTTCTACGTATTCCCTCTCAAACCCTTGTTCCTCTTTCTCTTCTCCGTAACTGCTACTTCCACGTTTTTGTTCTCTTACTGCTACTTTCTTTTCCTTCTCATAATTCTCCATACCTAATAATAAAACACTAATGTTTTATTAACTCATCGGGCCTCATTTCTACACCCCCGCTATTACTACTTCACTCACCATCTAAAAAGCCCAATACTATAATCTAGTATTATTTCTAATACTATAATTACCACTTAAGTCAGCTTGATTAATTAATTAACAACAACACAACTTAAATCAACATTTTATAATTAATTCAACTAAAACCGACATAGCAACTCAACACCACATTTTCGACAACCAACACAAATCACACAAATAATACGAAGATATTTAATTAAATAATTAATTAAATAACCGGGCGTTACATAAAACTCTACCAATAGACTTGGACAGTCTAATTCCCTTTGAGTCTCAAAGACATTCTCAAGTCCCTTTCAAACATAGGAGAAACCCCGGATTCTGGATAAATCTCCAGCCGAGTTAGAATTTTGTGGGTTCTAAAACCCCGTCATTCTCCCAAAATTCCCCAACCCAGGTCAGATAACACTATCTCAAACCAGAGCCTCAAGGTTTCTGATCTATCAATTCCTTTTGTATTCCCTTGCAAGGATTGATTCCCTTCTTGGACCTGCCTCGGGATCTCAAGAATCCCTGACAGAAGTATAGCCTCCTCTTAGGCTTTGTATAATGATCCTTCCTCAGCGAAGTCAGCCTCCTCTTGGGCTTTGTACAATGATTCCCCCTAGCGGATTTAACCTTTTCAGACTCTCTTGTTGAGTCACTTTCCTTTTAGCCTCTATCTCGGGCTTCGTACGAGACAGCAAATCACTCTCTTGTTGAGCATAAAAGACTCTCTTGTTGAGCATAAAAGACTCTCTTGTTGAGTCAACCTTTTTAGCCTCCGTCTTGGGCTTCGTATAAGACAGATAAAAGCAGTCTCTTGTTGAGTCAAACCTTTTTAGCCTCCGTCTTGGGCTTCGTACAAGACATATAAAAGCACTCTCTTGTTGAGTCAGTCACTTGTTAGTACTCTCTTGTTGAGTCAACCCTTGTAGCCTCTATCTCAGGATTCGTACGAGACAAATAATAAACACCCTCTTGTTGGGTCAATAGCATCCTCTTAGGCTTTGTATAGAGAAATCCCTGGTTGAGTCAATCAACCTTTTAGCATCAAACTTGTGCTTTAATCAAGGCATACGAACATCAACAGTTCCTCTTTAGAGATGACAAGTTCTCTCTCAGTCAAACCTTTTAGCTTCAATCTTGGGCTTTGAACAAGACACAAAAAAAACCCTTCAGCTTCATATCTTGGGCTTTGAACAAGATACAAATCACTTTTAGCTTCAATCTTGGGCTTTGAACAAGACACCAAAACATCTTTTTCCTCCCTAAAAATAGGAGGGAACTACGATCGTTCTAATTTCCCTGTTTCGTTAAACGGGAATACGTAGGAATAAGATTGCGAAATCTTAGTGAGCATACTAATTGGAGACATCTATTTCCCTTCCTTAATCAGCTTCACAGGATAAAAAATGAATCGAACTGTAGTACCAAAGCGATAGTGATTCGAAACCACAAAAATCACGCTACACATTCTTTCCTATTATTATTAATGAGTATCTTGGTCATGGAAGATCGGTCACTGATGTCCGTTTTCTTATTTTGAAGACCGCTGCGAGAGAGATCACTAGGAATGTGAATGAAGAATGGCCTACAAAATGATTATTGGTAGTCGCTAATCTGAGTGTGAAGTATGTTATCTTTAACAAAAATTAGAGTGTATAATTGGGCTTTCTCATCTCATGGGTCCAATATCACGCCTATCATTGTTGGTCTTTTGTACCAAATAGGTATAAGTGCGACTTTTGACTTTGGAGAATATGTCTTTGAACATTTTAGTAATCATAATGAGTCACATGTCGTCAATTTTCCCATTGATTTTATTTTTTTGAATCTATGGTATAATGAGTGCTTAAAAAATGATATTGTCATAAGTGAATACGAGGTAGGTGATGTCCCTAGTATGTTGAACCTTAATTACAAGTTGTTTGTAGGGAAACATGTCATTGAAATTGTAGATGAAATGGTTTAGGTATTGATGAAGATATGTTGGATATGGCTCATGTCTCTGACTTATGAGAAGTCATATTCTCAAGGCTCTGCGGTAGATTATTGTTACGTCCATTGCAAGGAAAATGTATATGAAGTAATCGTCAAGATGTTGAGTCCTCAAATTGCTAAAGCTTCCCCGTCTCAACATGTTGTTTCTGATTTTGAAAAAGATGCTTCATATGTGGATAATACTGAAGATATCTCTAGTTCTAAATGAGAGGATTACGATGATGACGTTGATGAAACCACTTCTGATAATGACTCTGCTACTCTGTCTCTATAATTTTCTATAATGACCTATTGGTTTGTTGTTGATTTTGAGGAATGGTCTGTTATGGCTGGCGTTGTTTGTTGTTGTTTTGACTTTGGAATCTCTTGCCCTTGACTCTTTTGAGGAAAATAGAGAGAAAAATGTAACACTTCTATTTCATTTTTACTATGGTGTATGTTTGATGAATGTTTGAATGATGTTGTATGTTGAAATCTGTTGTATTTCTATGTGTTATGATCTAGAAGATGTGCTTAAATCTTTGCCTTGTTACTTTGCCTAAAAAAATAGCTAAAAAGGGAGTTTGTTCTTACACTTTATTGACATATTTTTTAATGCAACTTCTTTAACAAGATGTATTGACTAATGGTAAGACATCCCACCTTTGGCTTTCTCTATTCTTCTTAGTGCCTATTGATTAGAAAGGCGTGTGTTCGCTTCCAACATTTATTAGGAGTTTTGGTTCAAATTTATTCCATTCATAAATATTTATAGCCTTTGAAAAGATTTCGCTTGAAAAATATTTCTTTATCTAAATCTGTATGAAAAAGATTTAATTAATACAAATTATGTATGAAGAAGATTTTATTGAATTTGGTTTTATTAAAAAAAATGATTTGCTGAATTTTGAGTTCAGTTGATTTTTTATTAAACGCTATTGAGCTTTTTTTTTACTAGATAGTATTTTCTATATAATGAGATGATTCTCCTTATTTTAAGACTATTTTTTTAAGAAATAATTTATGTGCCACATTTAAGTTTTGTTGAGTATGTGTTTTGTGTAATACTCTATTATAATTATTCTTTCATGAGAGAGAGAGAGTTAGTTGAAACTGCCTTTCAAAAAGTTTCTCTAAATACATTACTCCCTCCGTCTCAAATTATAAGTCACTTTGTCAAAAAAATTTGTCTCAAATTACAAGTCATCTTACTTTCCCAATGCAATATAAATGACATCTTCCCCAATATACCCTCAAATATTTATTATTATTTATTCTTTCAACTCTTTTAATTTCTCTCTCCTATATAATTATGAGGGGCATTACTGTAAAGTTATACATAATTTGTCTTTTCCATAAAGTAATAATTAAATTTCTTAATTTGTGTAAAAAAAATCCAAAACGTCTTATAATTTGGGACAGAAGGAGTATTTTGTTACAAATTCATCTTACTTTGAGCTTATATATATTCACTCAAATTCAAATAAAACTTTAAATAAAATGCAAATTATAATTCAAATACAAATACAAACTAAACTAACTTGAAATGAATTACATTTAAAAAAAAAACAATCGAAACACTTATTCTTTTCAATAGGGATAGCATAAAATAAGGTGAAACTAAGCTGCATATCTAAAATGACTAAGCAAATTACATTTGTGCACCATCTATAGCGGTGATGCAAATTATAATTTGCACAAGTACGTCCATTAAAAAATATTGAATCACAATGTAAACAGTTGTATAATGTTTAAATTTGGCATTTTTCTTTCATAGTATTTTGTTTTTTAGTGCCATGTTTGAAAATGAAGACACCCCTTAATAATAATGCAACGAAAGAAGGGCCAGCCAACCTGGGATAGTGAACTACGCTCAGTCATTTAATGCAAGTCTACTTAAATGGAGAAACATATTTTCTCTTGTATTGGAAAATTGAATAAAATATCTCGGAAAATGAGGGTGTCATTGTAATGTCATTATCTCACTAAATACATTGTTTATTACTAGTGTCTTAAAGTTTGCATTCTGGATTGGTTTCCCCAAAGTTCTTATCATAACAAAACCTGGAGTGTGTTTGTTTATTTGTCTTCATCAATTAAAAAAACAAACAATTTTAACTAGCCTTCTAACTAAGGCGCTGTCTAACCTAAGAGATCTCGATACCTAAGAGATTGCAAAATTTTACATTTTATTTTCAGTTTTAACTATTAAGTGGCGGTTTGAAATTGTCACAAATTTTTTAAAACCGCCGTTCAGTACATGTGAGAGTTTTCTAACTACTGTCTTAACATTTCAAATACAGAAGGTACAAAACAAAACAGGAGTACTATGCAGAAAACTTAGGGTTTACTTGGAGAGTATATGTAAAATGGTATATTATTTTTATTTATATATATATATATATAGATTCCAAGTTTAGAAGCTTCGTTGCTAGACATAAATATTAAATCATAGATTAGGAATCTATGACAAGCTCCCATAATTTGATGTTTGTAAAATAGTCAAAACCAAGCAAGGACAGTAGTGTTTTTGGAGTTAGCAACCTATTACTATTACTATTACACTTATCACTAAGTTTGGTCTGTTTTTGTTTGTTTGAAAGTTTGGTGATCCCAAGTATGCATCTCAACCATTTGTTTATTACTACTATACTAGTATCAGTACATGTTGATAACCATTTGTGTATTTTTTTAAGGGAAGATATTGTATTTTAAGAAGGAAAAATGAACAATTGTTTTCATAGCTAAATGTGTGAAGAGTTATCATTGTAGTATTTGAACCTACACTTGATTTTGAAAATAATGCATTGAATACACAAAGTATGTCAAAAATTAAACTCTAAATTAATAGTTTATACTTACTTACCACAACTAATAGTACCAATTGGCTACCACACCCACAAAAAACATATATTTGTTATTTCTATTAAGCAAATCATAAAACACCATATGAAAGAAATACCATAAAACACCATATGAAAAGAAATACGTAGTGTGTGACTGACTAAAATTTTATTTCATCAACAATAAAAGGTTTCACATGATATTTGAAACAATTTGTGACTCAACATGATCTAAATTATTCAATGAACAATATAACAAGAAATAAAAAGAAGACTCAAAGAATTGATAATTCAATTTGCTACAATCGACACTATGTATAGGAGAGAAAACTCACTAATTAAAAATAGTCAATTGTACGCGACGGTTTCATTTGAACTCTCTCAATTCAGTGTCTTTTTCTTAATACTATATATCTGTAAATTTTAACTCAATCTCCATTAAATTTGTGATCCCATCATTTACACTCAAGCACTCTGCCAAGTGCTTGTAAGAATCAATTATTTGTGATGTAACGAATATAATGATTACTAACAAAATACTCTCTCTCTCTCTCTCTCTCTTTACAACTGTTTATCATCTTTTTCATTCTTGTGCATTGTTAAGGGAGGTTTAATGATAAATTCCAACAACTGGTATCCAGAGCCCCCGTTCGATTCACATTGAACACGAGTGTAGTGAGGTGTGCGATTGATTTCATTTATGAAATTCGTGTTGAATTGAAGTTCAGAATGGAAGAGAATCACAAATCTTGATTCTCAAGGTTTGGGAAACACGAGTGTTAGTGAGAACTGAGTGATTTGCACAAGAATGAAGATGAACGGCGAAAACGGTAGTTTGAACACAAAGCTTCCAGTATTCGACGAAAAGAATTGGAATCAGTGGCCGATTCAGATGTGCGTGTTGTTTGGAGCTCAAGATGTTGTTGATCTCGTCAATGACAGTTACATGTCGGTTGCAGAAATGCAACAGAAGCGCAAAAAATGTGCAACATGAAACGAGGAAGAAGGATCATAAGGCATTGTTCTATATCTATTAGTGTGTTAATGCAAAGGTGTTTAAGAAAATTGTTGATTCGACGATGGCGAAGGCGACATGGGATACACTGGTACGGTGCCATGATGGTGACACATCAGTGAAGAAGGTCAAGTTGTAGTTCATACGCAAGCAATATGAAAATATGAGCATGAAAACCAATGAGAAGGTGCCTGATTACATATCCAGAGTGATTGTGGTCACGAATGAGATGAAGTCTTCTGGAGAAACGCTCTCTCTGAACAAGTAATCATTGAAAAGGTACTGAGATCACTTACTCCTCAGTTTGATTACATAGTTATAGTCATATAACACTCTAAAGACACTAGTACCATGAGAATTGAAGAGCTTCAGAGTAGTTTAGAGGCACAAGAGTTGCATCTGACTGAAAGAAACTCTCAAAAGAAGATAGATCGGGCTCTGAAAGCTCATACTGTGAAAGCTTCTTCTGGTAAGAAGAACCAGAAACAAGCATGGCTAGAGAACAAGAAAGGTATGGCAGTGGTGTTCAGAAGTCAGAACTCTCCAATTCTGATAAGAAACATCAGAATGTTCAGAAGGGAAAGGAAAAGTTTGATAAGAGAAAGGTTCAGCATTACAGTTGCAATAAGTTTGGCCACTTTGCTACTGATTGCTGGTCAAATAAGGTTAGCAATGGTGAAGAAGCCAACATAGCTAGAGGAGATTCTGATGATGAACTTGTGTTATTGATGGCATATGAGAATGTAAGTGGATCAATGGTAGACTGATGGTATATAGACAATGGCTGGTTGATTTTGACTCTGGTAAAAGGACCAATATCAGATATGTTGATGATAAGTATTTGAATGCTAAAGGAATGAGAAATATTAGAGTGAAATTGAACAATGGTAAAATTCTACTGATCAAAGATGTATGGTATGTTCCTGGCATGAATAACAATCTGATGAGTGTAGGTGAACTGATTGAAAAAGGTTTTTCAGTAACCATGAAGGACAATCTCTTAAAGTTGTATGACTATAAACAAAAGTTGATTATACAGTCTGAATTGGTAAGAAACAAAACATTCAAGGTGAATGTTGCAACAATAGACACTCAATTCCTTAGTGCAAGAAGTGTTGAAGGGGAAAGTGATATGTGGCATAAGAGATTGGCGCATCTGAACTACTTAAGCTTAGGGCATCTGAGTTCAAAGAATTTGGTACATGGAATTACAAAAATTGTGGCACTAGAGAAATCATGTGATATATGCATGAGAGGCAAGCAACCAAGATTGCCCTTCTCATCAGAAATGCATCAAAGAGCAACTTATGCTTTGGGTGTGGTGCATTCTTATGTATGTGGTCCATTTGAGGTACCTTCACTTGGAGGTAACAAGTAATTTGTGTCATTTGTGGATGAGTTCATAAGAATGACATGTTTAGAACTCATTAAATGCACACATGAGGTGTTTGCTGAGTTGAAGAAGTTAAAAGTGAAGGTTGAAAATCAAAGTGGACAAAGGTTGAAGATCCTCAGAACCCCGGTGGTGGAGGTGAGTTCAACTCAATAATGTTCAACTTCTATGAGGAACATGGTATTGAGCATGAGGTGAATTCTCCATATACTCCACATCATAATTGTCTTGTAGAAAGAAGAAATAGAGTTATGCTTGACATGACAAAGAGCACGCTGAAGGTAAAGAATCTACCTAAGGAACTGTGGGGTGAAGAAATTGCCACATCAACATATGTGCTCAACATATGTCAAACAAAGAAGTTAAAGGAAGTAGTTCCTATTGAGTAGTGGAATGATAGAAAGAAAAGTGTAAGCCATTTAAAGATGTTTAGTTCTGTATGTTACAAACATATACCAGATGCTACTATAAGGAAATTGGATGACAAAAGCAAAGTTATGTTACTTATAGGTTACCATAGTACATGTGCTCATAAGCTCTATTTCCCAGTCACAAACAAAGTTGAAGTCAGTAAATATGTCATAGTGAAAGAATTAGAAACATGGGATTTGTGACGTCTCAATCCAACTCTAGTGCAGCATTAACACTAGAGTCTAATTTTGCCTCTAAAGGAGATTTTGCCTTTGAAGGAGATTCTTCCTCTAAAGATGATTCTGACTCTAAAGGAGAGTTTAAATCTGAAAGTGACTCTGATTCTGAAAGTGAGTCTGACTTTGAAGGTGATTTTGACTCTGAAGATGAGTCTGACTCTGATGGTGGATATGACTCTGAAGGTGATCCAACCTCTAAAGGTGGAACTTCTAAAGGTGGAGCTTCTAAAGGTGGTCCATCCTTTGAAGGATGAGCTTCTAAAGGTGGTTCTGCTTTTGAATGTGAAATTACGCAGTTCTAGAGGCCACAGAGAGTTAGATAGATATCAAGGAGAATTCTAGATTTTGAGTTCCTGCAAGATACTGAGATTGATTCTGAAGGAGAAGTCATACATAGTGCCACGATGGTTCCCTATGAAACTGTCAGCATCAATTAGGCTCTCAAGAAGAAGGTGTGAGTGAACACCATGAAGGAAGAGCTTAATGCCATTGAAAGAAACAAGACATGGGAATTGACTATTCTACGTCATAACAAGAAAGGCATCAATATAAGATGGGTTTTCAAGATAAAGATGAAACCAAGTGTTTCAGTTGCTAAGCATAAAGAAGTGTTAATAGCTAGAGGATTCCTACAAAGGTTTAGTTTAGACTACTTTGAAGTGTTTCCACTTAAAGATAGACATGAGATCATAAGGTTGGTTATTTCTATAATTGCAAATAGGAATTGCCCTCTGATACATTTAGATGAAAAGTCTCCTTTTCTAAATGGTCCATTGCAAGAAAAAGTTTATGTGTTATAACCTCCTAGATTTATGAAATAGAACAAAGAATGGACGGTGTACAGGTGGCATAAAGCCTTATACGGCCTGAAACAAGCTCCAACGGCTTGGAATCTGAAGATTGATTCATTTTCAAGCATCTGGGTTCCAAAAAATGTGAAATTGAATATGGTGTGTATGTGCAACATACTTTTGAAGGCCATGTGATTATGGTGTGTCTTAATGTAGATGACATACTTCTGACAAGAAGTTGTACTTCTAAGATAAACAAATTTAAGAAGGTATTGATGAATGAATTTTTATATGACTGACCTTGGAAATATGGTATATTTTCTAGGGATGGAGATTTTAAATTCTGAGAAGGGAATTATTGTGCACCCACTGAAGTATGAGCTTGAGTTGTTGAAGATATTTGAGCAAATGTATTGTAAGTCAGTAGTCACACCTACTGAGATAAATCATAAGCTGGACTCTGATGATGATGGAGAGGATATAAATGATCCAACCTTTAAATAGTTGGTTGGTTGTCTGACATATCTGTGTAACACCAGGCCTGACATATGTTATGCAGTTGGAATGGTGAGTAGGTTTATGAGTAAGCCATAATGGTCACATTACAAAGTTGTAGTCAGAATTCTGAGGTATGTAAAAGGGACTCTGAGGCATGGAATTTTATTTCCATCTAGAGTGTCAGATGATGCTGACACTACTACAAATACTACATTTCATGACAAAAATTTTACCTCAGTTATTGTAAAACCGAGGTTTAATTCCTAGACGCACCTTGTTTTTTTTATAAAAAAAATATATATTCAATATATTTCGTCGGTTATTCTAAAAACTAAGGGGTAAACCTATTCAGTATACATGCTTCAAATCCCATCAACCTCAGTTTATGTTTTCATCTCATTAAAAGTGGCGCCTTCTTGAATATTTTACTTTTTAATCTAAAAATACACTACTTTTCACCTCGGTTTTCTTTCCAACTGAGGCGAAAATTTTTCTCTGATATATATATATATATATATATATATATATATATATATATATATATATATATATATATATATATATATATATATATATATATATATATATATATATATATATATATATATATATAGCTTTAGCTAGTAGCGTCTTCTTGAATATTTTATTTTTGATCTAAAAATACGCTACTTACTTTTCACCTAAATTTTCTTTCCAATCGAGGTGAATATGTTTCTACGATATATATATATATATATATATATATATATATATATATATATATATATATATATATATATATATAGCTTTAGCTAGTAGCATTCAGTTTCATTTGTCCAAACAACACAAACAGAACCCTAATGAAGAGCCCTAAACAATGAGAGCCATTAACACATACCATCTTCAATACGAAGATGTTATGTGTTTATTGCTCTCATTTCTTATTCACATATCCAAATCATTTTCTTTTACTTCTTGTTTAAAGATTTGGTACTTCAAACATCACTACTAATATTGTTGTTGTTGTTATTGTATTGAGATCCGAAACCTTGGAGTTTTTCTTGTTGCTTTTGTTGTTGTTGATAAGGTTGTTTATTGGCGTTGTTGTTATTGAATATTGTTGTTGTTTATTGTCGTTGATGTTCTTAATATTGTTGTTGATGTTGTTGTTGTTTTTGTTTTTGATATTGATATTGAGATTATGTTTTTTGTGATTCTTTGGGCAGTTCTCATCTTGTTCCATTGAGTTGAGTTTATTATCTAATGTCGATTGTTTGTTTCACTAACCCCTCTTTGAACATATAACCTAGTAAATTGATTTTTGAAATAATCATATGCAAAATTATGTGTTACTTGAACCTTATCTGAATCGGATTAATGATTTTCTAACATTTTGCAACTCCTCGTTCATTTCACGTTGTTCTATAGTTAAAATATCTCTAATACTTCTAGTTTTTGTTCATCTTTATTCCATATTTGTTCATTTTTCAAAGCATCAAGTTTTATGCTTTTAAGAATGAATTAATTAGTAGAAAAAAAGTGTTGAATAAAGAACTTGAAACATTGGAGAGATTTTAACCATAAAACAACGTGGGATGAATAAGGAGTTGCAGGATGTTTCAAAATCACTAATCAATGTAATTTGATCTTCAAATATAACACAATTGTTCATATAATTATTTTCCTAACTAATTTTGAGAAGTTATATGTTCAGTATAGGGTTAAGTGAAATAAGCAATCCACATTAGATTTAATAAAGTCAAACTTGTTTTACCCATCGGTTTTATGAGATAACCAAGGTGAAAATGTGGTATACCCGTCGGTGAAATTACAAAACTGAGGGGACATATGTTTTTGCTATTTCAGAATTCCAAAATGGTATCCTGGGGATCGAACCCATGACCTTTTCACTTACCCGTCAGTTTTTTTTAAAACGGAGAGGTAAAGTGTGCATTTTTCATGACAGCCTTCGTTACCTCACCACTGTAGCCGAGGTTAAATGCATTTCGAGTCCGAGGTTAAATGTGTTTATTCTAGTAGTATGAGCTGATATTCTACTCATACTCTGATAGATATGGGTATATAGTGGACAGAAGAAGCACTACAGGATACATGTTTATGTATCTAGGAGCTCTTATTTCTTAGTGCTCTAAGAAGCAGCCAGTGGTTGCATTATCAACCTGCGAAGCTGAATACATGGTTGTTTGGCTGATGAATTTGTTGTACGAACTGAAGTTTAAGGTGAGCTAACCAGTTAGATTGATGATTAACAATAAATATTCCATAAGTCTTGCTAAGAATCCAATGTTGCATGGAAAAAGAAAGAACATTAATACTAAGTACCATTTTCTGCGCAATCAAGTTCAGAATGAAGTACTTGAAGTTGTTCATGTCAGCACTCAGAAGTAACTTGCAGATGTGGTGACCATGACAATCAAAACTGAACACTTCATCAATTTGAGGGATGGAATTGGTGTTGTGGATTTTTAAACTTTAATATTAATTAAGGGATTTTGTTAAATGTAATTCATCTCAAGTTAGTTCAGTTTTCATTTGCAATTGAATTACAGTTTACATCTCATTTGAGGTTTCATTTAAATTTGAGTTGAATTTGGGTGAATGTATATAAGCCCAAAGTAAGATTAAGTTGTAACAGAATTCTGCATTTAGAGAATTTTTTTGGAATTTAGTTACAACTCTCTGTGTGTGTGTGTGTGTGTGTGTGTGTGTGTGTGTGTGTGTGTGTGTGTGTGTGTGTGTGTTTATATTCTTCTTCAGCCTTGTGAATTGTTAATGGAGTGTTAAACTCTAACATTTTTGTCAAAATAACTCACATTGGAAACATATACATGATATGTAATATTTGGGATGAGACTCTTGACATACCTCGCGTGCATTATTATTAAGTTTGATTCATGAATATAAATAATGAGTGATCCGATCAAAGAAACTTGATAGTATATGGTCCAACAAATCTTAATCTAAGTTTTAGCACTAATTTAAAATTATGGTTGAACTTAATCCATCTTTACAATATTAATTCGTAAGACGATAATTACTTAGACTTATAAACATATATTGTAGTATTCTAATGACTATAATAAAAAAAATATATCTTTTCATATTCATTGAATATTTAATATATCAGAACTTTATCTAGAGTAAATACATAGGTTATTCAATAAATTTGAAAATAAAAATTTTGTTTATACGAGTGATCGGAGGGTAAATTAAAACTAAATATTTGTCTAACGTAGAAGAATGAAGTAACTACATCAATTATCATGCAAACAATATTAGCTCAAATAATGAGTGTATGTGAGAGTATTCACTAAAAAACATTAAAAATGGAGGGATGTGCAGAGAGAAAAATGGGCAGCACAAGATATACTAAGTCTATTTTTGTGTTTAGTAAACCTTTAAAAGATTAATTCCATAACCATTCATTTAAGGTTAGTGGATTTCTTAATGCACCCTATGTATTACTAGGGCACCACGTGAAAATACAAAAATATCCCTAAGTTTTGAATATGCATCTCCGGACGCACCCGTGCACACACAACTTATTCGTTTTTGAGTTACGTCCCAATTTTATGATTAAATTTATTTCGAAAATGTATTTTCAGAATGTCTCCGGAAATACATTTTCATAACCTACTGTTATTATATATTGAAATACTTGTTCATTGTTCATACATGTGATAGTTTTTCTTATCTCCAAAAATACACTATTAAAGTGTTTTTCCTAGATATATATTGTCCAATTAAATTGATATTTCTTTAAAAAAGATGTGTGTATCTGTTGAAAATTATTTTAGGTGGGTGTTTTATCGTATCCATAGGGATTTCTCAGATATCTAGATGCTCACCGTTCAATAGTCTAACTTTCTTAGTAAAGAGTTTCTAAAGAGTTCTTGTTTTGTAGCATAAGTTTTGTAGCAAAGAGTAAATTAGGGCAAAGATGTTTTGTTTTAAGAAAAGCATGTCAAAATTAGATTTCGTTAACTCATTTCATACATATCTGATTAATCAAGCATGTGAACTTAGTTTCGATCAATTCAATCGCGTATCCTCGCGAATCCATTTATTTCTAAAGAGGCTCCGTGGGTATTATTATTTTAATCGCTAGATGATTTCTCGAAATAAAAATCGAAACAATAAACATAAAGATCGATACAAAGCAAATATTAACTTTCAAATCTATGTCTAGAGTTTGTTGGTTAATAGATGAAGAAATTAGATCAAGACTTGGAAAATCTATGTCTAGAGTGATTCAAACCATAAATACAACATTAAAAGCAAAGATCTTCATCATCTATTGATCATAAACCTTATTCACATACAAAAGATCAAAAGAAATACATAATAGCAAGATTAACTACCTCTAATCTTGACACAAAAGTGTTTAGCTACCCATCACCATGGTAGCTTGATCAACAAGTAAGAAAGGAAATTTTGCTAGCATCAAAGTCGAAAAATCGAGGATTAATGCTCCCAAGGTTTTTGACTTAAAAAACCCTTTCTACTTTCTAAAAAAGCTGAAAAGTGTAAGAGTAACAAGAATCTCTCAAAATATATACAAGAGAAGATATTTATAGCAAGTGCACAAAGTGCAGTAAGTGGCACCGCACTAAGCGCCATCAGGAGTGCGCTAAGCGCGGTCAGTAAAACAGAGGCAATTTCCCAAAAAGCGTGCTAAGCACGACAGCAGGCCACTTAGCGCAGTTGAAAGCCTTAGCTACTGCCTCAGTAGTAAGACCGCGCTGAAAAGCGCGCTAAGTGTGGGTTACCAACACGATTGCCTTGAAAATGATCTTTTAGGCCTTCTTTCCTTCATCATATGTTCCTATCATCAAAAATAAGCAAGAAGACCTGTCAAAGAGCATCAAAATGATCATAATTCATAATATTTACAATAAAATCAGAAACTTGCATAATTACACTAAAACTTAATAGATTTACTAATAAAATATCAAGGAAACCATTGGAAAGGGCCATAAAATTTAGTCAAAAGTATGCACAATTTGGCCCTTAATAACTCTCCCCAACTTATTATTTTGTTTGTCCTCAAACAAAAGTGTCTCAAACTAAAAACAAATCCGAAAACCCGTACAAGAAATCAGAATCAACCCAATAGAACAACGACAATTTCATGGTTCAAAAAGTAAAAGTAACAACAAGATAACTTATCAAACTCCAAACACATCATGAAGATGAAACTATTACTAAGTTCAAAAAAACACTTCAAAACTTCTTGAGCAATACAAGTTCAAAAATGAATCATACCTAAACACACATTCATCAATGGATGAAAACAATAAGAGGTTTTATCACTCACCAAACAATCCTGCAAACATCCGGAACAAATTATGCATTCAACAAACATCATGCATTAATGTGTGAAAAAGAAGGAATCACAAGGTCTTCTAGGGTTGTAATTTGGCTTGGCTACAAGGAAGGGTCATTTATCAAAGTCATTGAAACAAAAATGCTTATTCATAAAGAGCATTCCAATCTCACAATCATAGAACTTCAAGACCTTAACCTTCTTGTTTTCTTTCTTTTGAGGAATCATTACAACTTTGAGCTTTTTGTTGGCAATTCATGCCCAATTTCTTTTCTTTTTCATTTCTTTCTTCTTTCAAGCTCTTTCATCATTCAAAACCACATTATTTTTCATGATGCCTCAATCTACCTTTTTTCTCCCCAACTTTGAACACAATCAAAACATGATAATTTGGAATGTTCTCACACATCTAAGGCAAGCAACAACAGAGCACCCATACTTAAGGTTGGGGTTCCAAAAGTTTCACTACAAAATTTCAAGATCCATTTCAAAATTCACTTCTTTTTCATGCACAATATTTACACCTTTCAATTATTCACACGGGTCTTGATACAAAGGCTCAAAGGGGTTATCAAAACTCGTTCACTCGCTAGGTAGATTGATCATTATTATTTGTTCAAGTAGTTTTTCTCAAAATGCATACAAATTTCCTTGATCCTTTTCTTCCTTTTTCACAAATTAACACACATGCATGATTTCAACATAATAAGAACGAGTTAAACAAGAATGTCGGTATCCTGCATATATTATACAATGAAAGCTTCCTCACAAAGGCAATGTTCTAAATGATTCA
Source organism: Lathyrus tuberosus (assembly GCA_022829125.1). Classification (NCBI taxonomy): domain Eukaryota; kingdom Viridiplantae; phylum Streptophyta; class Magnoliopsida; order Fabales; family Fabaceae; genus Lathyrus; species Lathyrus tuberosus. The sequence continues at coordinate 1,075,168 of JALAZF010000852.1, read as the reverse complement.
AAAATGAACAAGTATTTCAAAAGAAGTAATGACTACAAGTTTTACACTCATCACAATTTTCCTTTCCATGCTTAGTTTAGAAAGCGATAAAAATGTACCTTGCGCGGTACCTTTACTCGATCATATCATTACCACTCAATTGCTTATTGATTCATCAATCATGACATTAGTCACACAGTTCCTTCAAGTTTTCAACTTAGGAACAACACAAAATAAAAAAAAATCTACTAAAACTAACAATTGCAAAAATTACTCAAAATACTAACATAATATCATAATGCCAAAATTTGCGACAACCAAAACAATGGTGCCGCACATATGTTCCTCGTCCTTTCAAGGATGGTACAAAATGATCCAGAAATACAATAAAAACATAACAACAAAATCCAGAAAGTTCAAACATAAATATAAAAACCAACAAAAGGTAAGATAACCCCAGATCAACTACTCAGAACTGGCCTCAGAACTAATCTCCCATGTGCTCTCCCCGCTATCATCGTCTTCGTCATCCACCACCATAACATCCTCCGCACCGTTTGCATCCTCATCATCCCTAGCAGCCTCTGGCTAGGGCACCTGAACACCCTGAGGTGGAACCTGCCCCCTCTGAAAATGGAAAGGCCTGTCCCCAGGCCAAGCTACATAAGCGTCAAAGTCCTCCTGTGTCAGGAATGAATGCTCAACATGTACCTCACGAACCTGCAAATGCAATGCTCGCAGGGATGAGTGCAAAAATGAAAAGGCCCTCTGATGAGCCATATGCATATCCCACGTGTACATGCACACGACACACTCATCAAAGGCCTGGTCAGCGGGTGGAACTTTGTTGTGCTGCTGTGGTGGCTGATCTGGGTGAGCTGGTGGTGGTTGTGGTGGTGGCTGGTCAAGTCTTGGCATACAGTGACTCTGGATTGGGACACCCGCTCGCGTACACAGACCCATAATAAGTCCTGGAAATACCAAAATTGTCGAGACCATAGTGCCCAAGCGATGTCCACTAGCGGCTATCTCGGATCTCATAAAAAATTATCCTAACCACATCAAACTGCCTCTCCTCCATGATGTAGTAAAGCATACATACAATGTCAACCAGAATGCAGGAGGTATGACTCCTTGGCCTGATGTTATGCATGATAAGGGTCATCACAACTTGAGCTGTAGTATTCATATCTCCTCTCTTCAGTATCTTCGGTCTTCCCGCCGCATTCAACTCAAATCCTCGTGCTGGGTGTGCCAAGGCCAAACACACATTCTCCAAATTCCAATTCTTCCTAGCCACCCTCTTATAGTAAGAGCACTACTCACCTTCGGCCAAACCAATGGGTTGCCCAGATATTCATTAATCGCATCTCTCGAGAATAACACCTGTCTCCCTCTGACATAAGTCCTGAAAGTGTACATCTGACCCTCTGTCAGAATGGCGCTCACATAGAACTCACGCATAATCTCGTAGTTGAGCAGGGTCGGTGGAGTTAGGAGAGCATGTTATCCATGCGACTCATGATGTTTTGACAGCCGCGAAACTCCCCTTGCGGGTTAATCTTGAAAATGCGCTCTGTCCAAATACTTCTCCAAGTCAGCTCGAGGTATCTACCTTGCTGCGCAGCCCCTAAAAATTTGTGCGCATCATACTCCATAGGCGGATGTCTCTGCTGCGATGATTGTCCAGTGCTGAAGCGGGCACGTTACAGAGCCATCTGTAATCAAGAAAAAACATACCAAAATAACACTAAAGAAGTTAAATCACCAGCCAGGAAATTCAAGAAAAATCATTAAAAAAAACCATAGGTCAACTCAAAACAGTCAAACGGTCGACGAAAATTTAAAATTGAAGAATTTGATCTCAAGAGGGCGCGCTTAGCGCGGTCAGGCATGCAATCATGATCTGCTCTGCAGCCAACATGCCCCAAACTTAAATATTCAACATAAAAATCACTAAGCAGCAACATTTCCACACATTTAAATCAGAAACAGCATAAAAAATGAAAATAACTAGAACATGGCAAGAAGAGTGCGCTTAGCGCGGCCAGAGCACGCTTAGCACGCCTACGAAAACAAGCAAAACTTCCTCTGCCTCCAAAACCAATCTGTCCATCCAATATCAAATTAACACCCAAGCCAAACCCTATCAACATGCATTAACAGACTAGCACAGAAACAAGGTGTTCTCAGCATGCAAAATCAAATTTTAATACAACCCTAACAGTTAATTAAAAGGGTTCAGAATAACTTCCTTCTAACCCTAACAATCAATTTCAACTTATTTTTATCCAAAATCCTAACAGCATGCATTCTACATTAAAGAAAAATAAAGACATTTGCAAACCTGGAAATAGGAGACGAGATGAGAAAAGGGAGAAAGCACTTGAAGAGCAAGAGAGAACTTGAGAGAGTGGAGCTTGAATGCCAAGAGATGACCAGAGCTGAGTGGGAAAGTGAGGAGTTTTGAGACTCCTCGGTCTTTTTAAACTTTCTGACCCCACCGCAGGCCCACTTATTTCCCCACTCAGGCCGACACTTGACTGGGCAAGTTCACGTGGCCGTACTAAGCGGCCTCAGCAGTGCGCTAAGCACGCTCAGTGAAACTTAGCCAGTCAAGCCTGATTTCAGATGGCGTTCTCCCGACTTTTCTGCCCGATTAAAGTCACAACAAAAAAAAAATGAAAAAACAGTAAATACTTACAATGTTGGGGTGTCTCCCAACAAGCGTTTTGTTTAACGTCGTTTGAGCTCGACGGTCCAATGCAACCTCGAGGATTGTAAAAAGGCATTGTGGCGGTATTTAGCTCGAAATCTCCACCAAGATATACCTTCAGCCTCTGACCATTTACAGTCCAACTCTCATTTGACAACGTGTCTTCAATGACAATCGCCCCATAGTGTTTGATCTCCTTAATCCAAAAAGAACCATACTATATGGATTTCAACTTTCCAGGGAACAATTTTAATCATGAATTTAAAAGTAAGACCAGCTTCCCTACCTCAAACTCTTTTGTCACTATCTTTTTGTCATGGTAAGTCTTCACTCGGCCTTTGTACAGCTTGTTGGAGTCATACGCTTGGAGGCGCAATTCCCCCATTTCATACAATTGTACCTTGCAAATTTGATCTCCCTATTATTCAGTTTTGTGTCCCCTCATTTGTTCTTTTATATTTTTTAGGATTTTAATCCCTTTTTAAAATTGAGAATATTTTTTAGTGTCATGCCACTCATCTGACTTTAATAGCATTACTAAGTCAGCATAAAATTATTCCAACTCATTTATTTTATTTTATATTTAGGTTAATATTATTTTTTAAAAATTTCAATATATTAATATATAATATCAAAGTATTAAAAAAACATAAATAAATTGGTAACCCTAACACTTCCCCCTCCTTAGTGTAATTTGGTACAACCAGCACCTTCTCTACATATATTATCTTCTTCTTCTTCTTCTTCTTCTTCTTCACCACCCACGAACCTATCCAATTTTAAGGTTCATGTGATTTTGAAGGAACAAAACATGGATAAGACAAACGAACGAGGTATTCTGAATGAAGGATTAACTTTTAAACCTTTACTATTAAAAAACATTAACCTAATTGTGAAATAAAACACTTAGTTAGAATAAAAAAATATTTTAATACTTACTTGGCAATCACACACAAGTTAGATGAACGCTATGTTATTAAAAATGTTCTCAGTTTTAAAGGGGGACTAAAATCCTTAAAAAAATAAAATAAAGGGATTAAAAAAACTTGTATTTTAAACGGGAAGACCAAAACAAAAAAATAATAATAGGGAGACCAAAGTTGCAATTAAGCCAATAAATTTTTTTATGTTTTGTCTTTCAATACACCAGATTTAAATATTAAAATAGAATTTTTTTTCTTTCTATATTTCTTACTAGAATTTTTTAAACAAAATATTCTCTTTTAATTCATCTTATTTGAATATTCAAATTGGAGATTTTTTTATGTGAATTAAGGTTTCAGTTCAACCAATTGTACATACATCTTCACCTACAAAGTAATTTCAGTTTTATATTTTAATCACTAAAAGATAAAGGTTTACAATGTACAACTTATTTTTAAACATTGTGCTTGCTTGATAGTTCCATTTTTTAGTATCTATGAACAATACCCAACAATCTTCATGTTGACGAATATCAAACCCTATGAAGATTTAGGGTATGACATTTGAATCCTAGGTGTTTTTGTTTGGGTGGGGGGGGGGGGGGGGGGGGGGGGGGTTTACAACCAATTTACCATATATCTTCACCTAGAAATTTGTTTCAGTTTTATTTTATTATCATTGAAAGATGAAAGTTTATATTGTATAAATTGTATTTAAATACTCTGCTCGTTTGACCATGCCACTTGCTAGTATCTATAAACCACATGCAACAAGCTTTGTGAGTGCAACTTTTCGTTAGATATGTTTTGTATGATGTCAAAACAAGGATACTTTATCGTTTATGTGCATTAGACGGTATCATCTGAGACTAATTGTGCATTTTAGCATTAGGGAGCATGATAAAATCTTGGAAAAGGATTAGAAAAGATCCATGCATCAAGAAATGATTTTATGCATCCAAAAATGGTGAAAACTCTGCTATAGGCCGACATATACGATTATAGGTCGACACATATAAGAATTTTTCGTCTACGGGTCGACACATGCATTCTATAGGTCGACACATGTGCTGCAGCTTTAAAGCATGTAGCCTCTGTTAGATGTGCTGCCTCTACAGATCGACACATGACCTGTATAGATCGACACATGACTTGCATAGGTCGACCTATGCATCAAAAGTATTAAAGGTTTTGGATAAGATAACTCAAGTTTGGATTCGATCGAGTGAAGGATTTGAAGGGTTGCGGTTCTTGCAAAGGAGTAGTGTGAGACGGTGGATCATCTTGGTAAATATTGGGTTACAACAATTCGCAATTTGGATTCGATCGAGTGAAGGCTTTGAAGGGTTGCGGTTCTTGCAAAGGAGTAGTGTGAGACGGTGAATCAAATTGGCATTGTTGGGTGACTTGATCAAGCTCATATCAAGGGAAGAAAAATCGCTACAATCAACATCAAACTTAGGTTTTGTAGGGTTGCATTGCTACATTTCTCTTGTAAACTACATTCTCAAAGTAAGGTTAATTTCATGATCTCAATTCAAATTCAAATTGAGGGTAGACATACCCATAGCGAGGTCAATTGGGGAACTGCCTAAACAAATCCTTGTGTACTCTCTCTTTCTCTCTATCTCTTTTGCATTCCATTAGCAAATTGTTGTGGTCATCATTTGTGCGATTAACCCATTTGGTAAATTTTTTGAAAATCATTTAAAAAAGTTTTGTTGAGTCACAATCATTTTGATTGAGGTTGGATTTTAAGATCAACAAAACCATACAAATTTCTAAACTAAATTGATTGCACACAAGGTGTTCGATAATTTGCCTCAATAGTGTATTGGATATAGAATTGTTTGTTGAGTAGCCTTATAATGATTTTGATTAAAGAATATTGATTAAATTATTTATCATTATCTTCGATTGACTTTCATATACGCATATCCGAGCTTTTCGATAGCAGTTCCGTTAGACAAATCGATCCAAGTTACTTTCACTAGCCATTGTTTTGAAAAACATTTTTTCAATTAAATTTTTTATTGGAGATCTATTCACCAACTCTAGATAAGTCGCCTTCGTCTAACAAGTGGTATCAGATCCTGGTTAATTTTGTGCTTCAATACTTGCTTTTTATAAAATTGCTACCGAACCTAAAGGGGCGTACAATAGAGCGCCAATATTCATCGGTGAAAAATATGGCTATTGGAAATCTTGTATGCATATACATATCAACTTCGATGATAAGGGTGTATCGGACGCCATCATCAATGGTCCTAACTAAATTACAATGACCAATGGTGAAGGTGTCTTCATACCAAAACTGTAATCACAATGGGATGATAATGATAAGAAATTGTGGTCACATGATTGGAAGGCACAAAATATTCTCACATATGCACTCGGTGTTGATGAATATTATCGTGTCTCTCATTGTGAGACCGCCAAAGCTATGTGGGATGCATTAGAGGTTGACCATAAGGGAACTAATAAGGTCAAATAAGCTAGGATTAATACGTTAAATCAAGAGTTTGAACTATTTCGCATGAAGCATGATGAAACCATTGCAGAGATGCAAAAGAGGTTCATGCATCTTATTAATCGCTTGAAGGCTCTAGGTAATCCTATCTCCAATGATTTAGCTACTAATAAGGTTTTTAGATGTCTTAATAAGGAATGGCAACCCAAGGTCATCGCAATCAAAGAAGCGAATGATCGTAAGACACTTGATCTCACAACTCTATTTGGCAAGCTAGAAGAACACGAGCAAGAACTCACTTGCTTGGAAAAACATGAGAAAAAACATGAAAGGAAGATGAGGAATGAGAAAGGTAAAGAAAAAGAGGAAGGAAAGAAGTCTATTGCTCTAAATACTTCAAGTTTTAAGCCCCCAATCTATGAGCAAAGTGATTTTGATTCAAGTGATGACGAGAACTCCGGTGATAAAGAAATGGGTTTGTTCGTCAAAAGGTACAATAGGTACATAAGGAAAATGACGTCAAACACTCGTACAACAACCTAATCAAATTTATAAGGTTATCGTACTCCTCAAAGGAAGATGGAAATAAGAAGGGCAAGTATAAAGGGTCATGCTATGAATGTGGGGAAGTCGGTCACTATAGACCGGAGTTTCCACTGATTAAGAAAGACAAAGAGAAAGGAAATCATAAGAAATCTAGCAAGTCTATAAGAGTCTATATTAATTGGGAAAATGAAAATGGTTCTTCAAGTGATGAAAGCTCAAGTTCAAGTATCAAATCGGCCAGGCTTTGTTTCATGGCTAACAAGAACAAGAACTAGAAGAATGTAAGTCATCTAAACTTGAATCTTTTAATGAATTGTTCAATTCTCAATTACAAAAAGCTTTTGAAAACCTACATAGAAAAGCCATGGATTCTTTTAAAAAGTTAGCTTCAAACAAAATAATTTTTGCACATTTAGAAGCTAAAGTTTTAGAAACCGAAAAGAACATGGAAGCTCTTAAGCAATCTATGTTAGATATTCAAAAGGATAAGAATGAGGATAAAGAACCTTCATGGTTTGGTTATGAAACTTGTCTCACGTGGCGAAAAGAGATAAATACTCTTCAAGCTAAAATGGACAAAGCATTACAACCAAAGGTTACATTTGCTATTGATCCATCAAAGGCTAAACAGTCTTTGAACCCTTCTTATAAAAAGCATAAATATGTTCAAGAGGATTCAAATAGAAAAAGTAAACTTCATCATAACTTATCTTGTCACTATTACTACAAAAAAGGTCACACTATTGAAAAATGCAAATTTAAGAGACTTTTTGTTCCTCAAGGTGTTTTTCAAAAGTTGCTCAAATGCAACCTTAATTTCACTCACTTTCAAGGACCCAATGAAGAATGGGTACCTAGTACTTCTTGTTAATTTTTCAGGATAGTATGGGATCTCGTTTGTATTTGCTAAAGACATAATACAGGTGATATCTCCCTATTTCTTTGACTCTGTGTCAAGGAATCCAATAAAAAAGGTTAATCCTCAAATCAATAATTTATCTTTCATGGATTCATTGCAAATTACACTTTTGGATACTTTTTCCGAGTGAAAGGTGGTAAGATCATTGTTGTTATTGGTTTATGGGATATCTTGCATTTTTTCCAACTTTCGTTCGAGAGTTCCTTGTGGAATGCATGTGCATCCTCCATCATTCGTAAGATGAGGTAATATCGTTTCAATTTTTGCTTTGTAAGTAAGTTTCCTCTTTAACTTATTTATTTCTTAAAGGTATATGATATATTGTGTGTATGATACATGTTATGAGTGTTCATTTCTAAAAATTTCAAGTGTAACCATTATGTGTTTCATTTAATATGCTTATAGTGATTTCATTCATAACATTTTCACATGTGATCTATATTTTATTATTTTATCATGCTTACATTTGTTTGTTTGCATTTTATTGGCTAACAAATCCTGAAAAACAATCATATGCATGTGTCTCTCATCGATTAGTTGTGCATATGTCAAGTCAAATCTCCCAAAATAACTACAAATTCATGTGTCAAAATTTTCAAGTTTTGGTCTTCATAGGTCTACTCATAAGTTGTATCGGTCAGCACATGAAAATAAAGTTTTGAATTTTTCAGATTTAATTCAGTATGTGTCGACTCATGCGTGTGTAGGTCGGCACATAGGATTAATTTTTGAATTCCTTTTGGATTCGCTTCAGTATGTGTAGATTCATAACCTTGAAAGGTTGACACAAACTTCCTGAGGTCGACTCATGACACGTTTGAATGACCATTCACCTCACTTTTTCATTCATGAACTTGTCTCTACATCTTCCATTTTCTCTTGAGTTTTGTAACACTTCAATGTGTCATAATTTTCTCCATTATTTATCTTAGATTCATCCAATACAACTCATTCATCTCTACATTTCCAAAATCTCATTAAATGTCATCATTCAATCATCATTTTTCATCTTCTATAAATAACTCTTTATCCTCATATGTAAAATCACACCCAATTCTCCAAGACTTCGAATTTCCTTTCATTTTTATGTGTTTTAGAATCTTTATCCTTAGTTTAGGTTTGTGGGTAATCATATATCCCTCAAACTTCTCCACTTCTCATTCGCTCAAACACCTTATGTGCGAACTCTATTTGAACAAATCTCAATGGCACCTAAGCTTTCAAAAACCCAAAGTGATTCTAAAGACAATGGTAAGGCTACGACATCCTCTGTTAATCCAGAAACTACTTTTTCATTGGTCTCTTCTAATTGTGTTAAGGAGTTTGAAGAAAAACACTAACATCGTCTTGTTATGAAGCAACATGTTTAGAAACCAGCAGTTGCTGGCTGTTTGGACATTCCTGGTGTTGTTCATCTTGTTGAGCATCAACACATCAATTATTTCTTGCAGCTTTCATAGGATTACAATGAAGACCTCATTCGTGTGTTATACTCTGGGCTGCACGATAGACGTGGCTCTTCCTTCAAATTCACAATAGGTAACAAGGTTTATGATTTCACTGATGAACTGTGGAAGCCTTTATTTGGTATTCTTGTTGTTGTTGTTGATGATGATGATGAAGCTGACCCGTTGGTGACAGATACCAACATTCATGTGCACTTTGAGTGGACCACTCATCTGAATGAGATGTTTAAGGCTCCTCATCCAGATGACTGCTATGGCACCTTAGCTTCCAATCAATTGAAGATGGTTTCTAGGATTTTGTTGTGGCTAATTTCTCATGTCTTGCACCCGAAGAATGAAGGATTCTAAAGAATAAACAATGTTGAAGTTCATCTCGTCTACATTCTTCTGAACAAGATTCAGATCAATTAAGGAAAATTATTTTGTTTCCCGGATGTTTTCCATCAAGGAATTCAATAAAGGAACCTCATTTTGTTACGTCTCCATGATCGCTAAAGTTCTAAATTACTTTGAGATAGGAGTGCCAAATTTTCTATTTAAATCTCCTAGCCCAGTTCAAGAGTTCTCCCAACACACCTTAACCAACATGGTTTAATTTTGGGATGAAAAGCGTTGGGTTTATTACTTCCGTATGGGCAAGCATGGTAAGAAAATTTCCAACCTTGATGATCCTTTTCAGTTTTTTGATCAGTTGTCGAGCCAAATGTGATTGGTGATCAACCTATTTGAGCGTCTCATGGTGTTTCTCATGGTGATGAATTTTTACAAGATGTTGATCACGGGGATGGTCAAGAGGGTGATGAATATGAAGATCAATCCTCTATTATGACTATGCTTCAAAATATGCAAATTAAGCAAAATGAGTGCTATAAGGAGGAGTGTCATAGGCGAGAGGTTTTTGAAGCATCTCATGTTGAACAATTTCGTCTAATGCAAGAGCACATGACATCCCAAGATGCCTAATTTTATGTTTTTGCCTGATTCGTGATTGAAAGGGTGGTCTCTATGCAGAGTGAAATAAATGTTAATCATGCTGCCTCAATTGCCAGAATTAATCACATGATTGCTGCTAAAAATGAGAATCACCACCACTATGCTCAATTCTACCAAGAGATGTGTGACTTCTTGTATCATCGATTTGGATATGATGGACAAGGCTGGCACCATGGAGTAAGGTCGATGCCTAGAGGTCGTGGAGGATGCTGAAGTGTTGAGTCTTTGAGTCATTTATGTCAAACATCTTAGGAATTTTTTTGTCATTCATTTCATAGTTTAGGTCTTCATGCATTTTATGTTTTTCTTCTGGTTTGTTTTTTCTTTTAGTTTATGTCTTGGCAATATTGCAACTATTTTTAATATGAGACAATGGTTTTACTATATGTATTTCCTTGGATGACTATTAGGTAATGTTGTTATTTTACCTCTTTTATTTATCTTGTGTTCATGACTATTGTGTATTTGTATGTATGTTGCGTATATGTGAGTGCACTTTCTTATCTTTGCAAAACGCCTATGTTAGGTATATGGTATATGTGATATGTTGTATCTATGTGATACTGTTAATGTGTTTACTTTGTCTCTTTTAGATGTTGTCAAAGGGGGAGAAGTATATGCAGCTATGAAGCGATGATATGATGCATACATTCAAGGGGAGCCTTCATGGACATAAAACACATCATTTCATGTTTTGTCATCATCAAAAAGGGGGATTATGTGAGTGCAACTTTTCGTTAGATATGTTGTGTATGATGTCAAAACTAGGATACTTTAGCATTTATGTACATTTGACGATATCATTTGTGTCTAATTGTGCATTTTAACATTAGGGAGCATGATAACATGTTGGAAAAGGATTAAAAAAGATCCATGCATCAAGAAATGATTTTATGCATCAAATATTGTGAAAAACTCTACTATAGGTCGACACATAGAAGATTTTTTCTTCTACAGGTCGACACATGCATTCTATAGGTCAGCACATTGGCTGCAGTTTTAAAGACTGTAGGCTCTGTTAGATGTGTCACCTCTATAGGTCGATACATGACCTGCATAGGCCGACACATGACTTGCATAGGTCGACCTATGCATCAAAAATCTTGAAAAATGCATTGTTTCTCATTCCTTTTGCTTCATACTTGCACTTTCTCTCTCTCTCTCTCTCTCTCTCTCACACACACACACACACACAGATATATATATATATATATATACCTGTTACATGCATCATTTCTTTTCAATGATTTTGGTAAAATCATAAACGAAACCTAGAACATAATAAGAGTCTTCTTGATCTTCAACATTGGTTTTATGCATACACAGAAACAAAGTACACATAATCATTCATTGTTTGGGTGTCACTAGAATGAAGTTGATAACGTCCAATTTAGCTTGTGGTATTATAAAATGGGTTGAGATCTTAGGGGCATTTCAAATAAGAAAATCAAAGCGGGGTTTTCCTTCAAGATCAAAATGTGGATTTGAAGGTTTTGGACAAGATTACTCAAGTTTGGATTTGATCGAGTGAAGGATTTGAAGGGTTGCGGTTCTTGCAAAGGAGTAGCGTGAGACGGTAGATCATCTTGGTAAATCTTTGGTTACAACAATTCACAATTTGGATTCAATCGAGTGAAGGCTTTGAAGGATTGCGGTTCTTGCAAAGGAGTAGCGTGATACAGTGAATCAAATTGGCATTGTTGGGTGACTTGATCAAGCTCAAATTAAGGGAAGAGAAATCACTACAATCAACATCAAACTTAGATTTTGTAGGGTTGTATTGCTACATTTCTCTTTTAAACTACATTTTCAAAGTAAGGTTAATTTCACGATCTCAATTCAAACTCAAATTGAGGGCAGACATACCCATAGCGAGGCCGATTGGGGAACTGCATAAGCAAATCCTTGTGTAGTCTCTCTATGTCTTTTACATTTCATTAGAAAATTGTTATATTAATCATTTATGCGATTAATCCGTTTGGTAAATTGTTTTGAAAATTATTTTAAAACATTTAGTTGAGTTGATCACAATCATTTTGATTGTGGTTGGACTTTAAGATCAACAAAACTATACAAATTTCCAAACTAAATTGATTGCACACAAGGTGTTCGATAATTTGTCTTAATAGCGTTTTTGTTTGATTTATTATTGGATATAGAATTTCAAGTTGAGTATACTTCTAGTGATTGTGATTAAAGCATATTGATTAAGTTGCTTATCATTATCTTCAATTGGTTTTCATATACACATATCCGAGCTTTTCGTTAGTGGTTCGGTTAGACGAATCGATCCAAGTTACTTCCTCTAGCCATTGTTTTTTAAAAATAGTTTTTTGTCAATCATATTTTTTATTGGGGATCTATTCACCCCTTACTCTAGATAAATCGCCTTTGTCTAACAAGTTTCACCTTAGAGAATATCAATTTTCTTTGAAGAATTTTGTGTATGACATTTACAACATGACAGTGAGGACAAAGTCATTTTTAACATTTATACATATAATAACAAGTCCAAACAATATTTGAACTTGTCATTTAGGGCATATCTATGGCATTCTCAAAAGTACAAATATTTTTAAGTGATATATCTCTAGATGAAAGTAATTTTATGATCATGTGAAATTTCACATCAATATGTTTTATCTAACGTGACTTACTTGAATTTTTCCTATCAAACGACATTATGATTGCTTTAATGCAATTGAGCAAAGATGATGCCAAATATACGTCTAAGCAAACATAGAAATCCATTGATGGAGAGAAAAGGAAGAAGAAAGTAAGAAGATGAAAGAGTGAAGAATGATAATATATTGCATTGATCAAGTAAAGAAGTTAGTTACAACATGGTTATATATAGCTACATGAATCTAACTACCATAATATAACAAACTAATAACTAACTAATCTAATGATAGAAGGTGCATGGTGTAATCATGGTCATGCACTAGCTTCATGCCATGTGGATTTTTTCTTGTTCTTCATCAATATCATCTATTACCACCCCTCCACAAGATTGAGGTTTCTTTCTAGGCCATGATGCAAATCTTTGGGACATTGTCACAAATTGCTATGAAATACCTGTTACTGCGATTGGTATCCCCATTCCCAGAAACAGAATGAATGATGAACAAAAGTGTGAGTTCAAGAATCACCACAAAGCCAAAACTATTCTTCTCAACGCTATCTCTTATAATGAATATGAAAAGATTACTAATAGAGATACAACAAAGGATATTTTTGACTCGTTGAGAATGACACATGAAGGCAATACTCAAGTCAAGAAAATTAAGGCTATGGCCTTAATCCAGAAATATAAGGCCTTCAAAATGGAAGACGACGAAACTGTTGAAACTATGTTTTCAAGATTTCAAACCTTGGTAGCAGGACTTAAAGTTATGGACAAAGGTTACTCTATAGCAGACCATGTCAAAAAGATCATAAGAAGCTTCCCCAAGAAGTGGAGACCAATGGTTACTGCGCTAAAGCTATCCAAGGATCTGAACAACACAAGCCTTGAAGAGTTTGTTAGCTCACTCAGAAGTCATGAAGTAGAGTTAGAGGAAGATGAGCCCCAGAAAAAAGGTAAATCTGTCTCTGTAAAATCTAGATAAGAAAGAAACAAGTCAGAAAAGAACAAAGCCTTCCAAGCTAAGGAAGAAAAAGTAGAAGATTCTAACGATGAAGATTCTGATGACGAAGAAGAAATGTTCCTTCTCTCCAGAAGAATCAAACAACTCTGGAAGAAAGGACAAAACAACTCTCGAAGGTCTAGAAATAGATGAGATCGTCCAGATTCATCTTCAAAAGGAAGAACAAGCAAGGAAGTAATATGCTATGAATGCAAGGAGCCCAGACAGTACAGAAATGTATGTCCAAAGCTTAAGAAAGAAAGCTCCAGAAAAGAAAGCTTCAAGAAGAATGTGCTCAAAGGCAAGTAGAAAGGTCTCATGGCAACATGAGATGACTCTGACTTTGGAGTACTAGAATCTGATTCTGAAAAGGAGCATGCCAATGTAGCATTCATGGCTACCACATCTAAAGGAAACACAACTGAAACGGAGTCTGACTCAGAAGAGGTACTTTATGAATTTTCTCGTGCTGATTTAGAACTATGTATGTTAGAATCTCTGAATAGGTATCAGAAACTTCAACACAAATTCAAGGACTTGAAAAAGGCTTATGAATATGAAGTTGAAGAGTGTATTAAGATAGAGAAAGAAGTTTCTGAGCAAAATAGACAACAATTTTTTTTTGGAAAACGAAAATGTTTCTCTTAACAAAAAATGTTTAAAACTAGAAGAAAATTTTTCTAAAGCTTCTCCGTCTTCTGAAACCATCTTATATAAATATGATAAGGCATTTCAGAAATTCTTGAACAATAGCATAGACAGAAGCAGAATGGCTTCCATGATCTATGGTGTTAGTCACAATGGGAAGAGAGAAATTAGTTATGATTCTGATAATGATGATCAGACCCCTCTTCAAGATAACAAACCTAAATCTCCCTTCTCTTATCACTATACACCAGCACAGACACAAAAATTCAATGTTGCACGAAAACCTAAAGTTGTCAGAAACTCTAGGAAAACTAATCCAAAATGACCAAAAAGATTATGGGTACCAAAAGATAAAACAGTATATGTTACAGATATCCTATGCAGCAAAGTTAAAACACCAGTCATGGTACCTAGACTCTGGATGCTCGCAACACATGACGGGAAGAAAGCATAAGTTCCAAAACCTGGAACTTAAAGATGCTGGGTACGTAGGTTTCAGAGGAAACCAGAAAGGAAGAATCAAAGGTGTCGTAACCCAAAATTTGATCTCCCTCTTTTGCCTTTTGCATGAGCATATGCATTTGCATCGCTGGCATACGCATCCGCTCTTTTTCTCTGATGATTTTGTTACAGGAATATTCAGATTTTCCAAGCCCGATTAATCGCATCCTCACAAGGTCATCACATCCTCAAGACAAGCACAAAATAAGGGTTTCCATGCCTATTCATCAATGCAAGAGGTTGGAAATCGGAACCATGGTCATAGCACATTTCCAAAGCAAAATTGGATAAGTTTTTGACTGGTTAATCGGTTAACCATTTTGGTTAATCGGTTAACACCCCTTTCACAATGCCAATTTCAGCTTTTTAACAGCTGTTAATCGGTTAACCAGTTGGTTAATCGGTTAACACCTGCTATTTCAGCAGAAATTCAGCACTTCCATCATATTTCAGCAACTCTCTCCACATTCTTTTGGTCTATTCTATTCTAACATTGTGTGGAACATTCTAGACTGTTCAAGACCATTCAAGACATTTTCCTTACATTTATTGTATGCATCACTTCAAATCAATTGCACCTTGTTCCTTGTTTTCCAAGTAATGTGGATCATTGGATGTGGAAATTCACCTTGAGATTGGTACCGAGTTGGTTCAAACTAACCGAGTTAACCGCCTTGACTCGGTGAGTCAAGTCCAACTAACTCCTAGCCTAGTTCCAAACCCAAAGCTAAGTCCAAAGCTAGATCCAAACCTCCCACACTCCAAACCTAAGGTCTATATAAACAATGCTTCACTCATTTTTCAAGGACCCTCAACCATTTCTCCAATTTCTCACATTCTCACTCTCAATTCTCTCACATTCTCTCTGATTTTTCTCTGCTACATCTTCATCTTCATCTCAATTCTCTTCCAAAACCTCACCAAAGCTCATTTCTACTTTGAAGGATAATCACTTTTACATCAAAAGTGATTATTTCTTGAGCTCAACCTTCACCATTCTTGCTATTATACTTGGATTTCTGGAGTTATTTCAGCTTGTGGATTAATCTTGAGTATTTTCTGCAATTTTCAACGGTTCGAATTCGCATTTTGGAGCTTTATCGTATTTTGCCCGGTTTCGACGCGCTTCGTCACCAAATTGAAGATTCCTCTAGTTTTCTTTGATTTTCCGCATCAAGAATCATTTGCAACAATTACCAAGGCATATCTCAGCCTTGTAGGTTGGTAGATCTTACTCTTCCCACTGTTTCGATCGTTTCCGCACATTTACATTGTAATTTCGATCGTTTTCGGTCTAATTTATCATGCAATTGCTTGATCTTTAATCTCCATGATTAATTCTTGTAATGTGTGTTTAATTGCTCCTAATCTATGTAATTTTCGTGTACAAATTCATGTCTTAGCATGTGGAAGTTTGGATAAGTGATTATGTGTTGAAAACTACTTTTGAAAAGCTGTTTTTACTGTTATTTTTGCCACTGTCACAGTGTTAATCGGTTAACCATTTTGGTTAATCCGTTAACCAGTTCATTTTTCACCAAAAACGTTGATTTTTAAGCGGTTAACCGGTTAACGCTTTTGGTTAACCGATTAACACTGAACCAGAAAGCCATTTTCTTGCATTTTCAAGTGTGTTTTTCATGCTATCTCATTCTAACTTCCATGGATTGATATGCTTAATATTTATGGATGTTTTTAATGTTGTTAACCTCTGTTTAGAAGCATTTTTACAATAATTCAATGATCGATTTATCAATTTTTGCAATTACGCGTGTTCTTGATATTTGTTTGAACATGCTAGTTTTTGTACAATCTTTGATCACTTGACACATGATTTGTGATATATGCCAATATTTGTTTGGCACTGTTTTGCACTTTCATTTATTGATCATATTAAGTTTGTTCTTTATTGAGCAAATTTAATCGTGCTTAATCAATAATTTACACCTTTTGCTTTAATGGTTTTCCATTCTATTTTGAAAATTGTTAGCATAGCTTTTCCCTTTGATTAATTGATCGAAACCATGTTTTAATTAGTTAATCTTCCCTTCCCTTCCCCTCTCTTTAGGATCTCTTTAGACCTTTTCTTCCTTCATCCCCCGCGGAGTTGAAGATTTATACGATGCACGATGCACGACGCACGACGCACGACGCACCACATTGGAGCACTGTACAAATTGGAGTTGTTACACTGTCCATTTCTTTTTCCGCACTATACTTTGAGTGCTAGAGAAGAAATGAGGATGGTTGTCCTACCCTCATTCTGACTATTTCTTAGGTAAGGGCATTTGGCCCTCACTTTCGAGAATAGTCACCTCTATCCTCAAGCTGTAGTGTTGTTTTTCCCCCAGACGACTTGATCCTTGATCTCTCCTTTTCCTTGCAATCTCTTTTGATCCTTGATCACTCCTATCCGTTTCAATCTCTCTTTTGATCAATCACCATCTTCTTGGTTAAGATCATCGTCCCTGGGTTAGCAAACTCCCCTTGTTTCAATACCCAATCCTTTTCTTTCTTGTGGTCAGTCTTTCTTGATTCCCCTGAAGAGTCTCAAATCCCTTTTCTTCGATTAAACACAGTTTTCCTGTTAAACACCGAAACTCTCTCGGAGTTCGCAACCTTCTCTTGGTTCCCCTCCCTTTGTTCGGTTAGCCACTGCTTGTTAGTTAAAACACCAATTTGCACTTCTTCTCAATTAACCACAGTCTATCTGTTAACATATTGAGTTTCCTTTTTCTTGGGCTAATCACCTCCTCTTGGTTAATCACCCGTTCCTCTCAGTTAACCACAGTCTGTCTGTTAAAATACTGAGCCTTTTGGGTTAATCACCTATTCTGGGTTAATCAACTTTTTCTTCAGTTAACCACAATCCGTCTGTTAAAATACTGAACCCTTTACGAGTTAATCACCTTCTCTTGGTTAATCACTTGTTCCTTTCAGTTAATCACATTTCGTCTGTAAACACCGAAACCCCAGTAGTTGGCAACCTCATCTTGGTTCGAATACTTGCATCTTTGGGTTAGTAACCTTTCTTTGGTTCGAATACCCTGTCTTCGGTCTGGTACTGCTTGTTCAGTCAGTGTACCGAACTCCTTTGGGTCACAAACTTTGCTTGGTCCCACACCCGTCCTTTGGGTCACGACCTTTGCTTGGTCCTACACCCGTCCTTTGGGTCAAGATCTTTGCTTGGTCCTACACCCGTTCTTTGGGTCACGACCTTCGCTCGGTCCTACACCCGTCCTTTGGTTGATTACAGTTTTTATCTGTTAAAATTTATTTTCCCCAAAAAGTATTAATGTCTTCTTTCAGGTAACCACTGCCAGTCAGTTAACATACCGAGTCCTCTTTTCTCTTGATTTTAACATCATTCCTTTGTTCATTTCCCTAGTAAGGTCGCTACCCTCTGATTCTCAGTCACAGTTCTTTACTCCCAGTGGATTCTCTTTATTCTTGTTGCCCCTTTATTTTCTTGGTTTCGACACCATTCTTGCACGTTATCCTTAACACAATTACTATCTGTTCCTTTGCACTCCTTTCTCTATCTCTTATTTTCTTGGTTTTGACACCGTTTCTCTTGTTTCTTGCACAGTCACTTTAGTCTCTTACTCCTCAGTGGAGTACTCTTTTTTTCCTTTTGCTCTTCTTTCTTAGTTTCGACACCATTTCTTTTGAATCCCCTATGGAATTTTCTTCTTTCTTTTGCTCTTGGTTTTGACACCACTTTCTTCTCTTTTCCCTTTTCCTTTTCCGTCTTAGTTCCCCGAATTACGGAAGCTCTGATTCTGCATTTGTTCGAATGTTAGATACGTAGGCACGAGATGCAATGTCTTGTTGAGCACACTTCCACCTTCTTCCATTCTTCTTCTTGTCCCTGGTTCCTCTGAACTACGACACTCTGATTTCCTCATTGCACTATGAGGGTACGTAGGCACGAGGGCCCTAATCCTCCGCGAGCACTTTCTTTCCTTCCTTTCTTTTTCCCCTTTTCTTCTCTCTCTCTCTCCTTTTCTTCAGCTAGAAGCCTTTAGATAGATAACTCATCCAAGCCTAGAAGCAAGCGAAATGGTTCCCGTCGAGTACGACGGATGCGTTAGGTGCTAGTACCTTCCTTGCGCATTACCGACCCCCGTTACCGTTTCTCTTCCCCTTGGGTTTTATCGATATTTTCCCTGTCCTTTGGGACTAAATAAAGTTCGGTGGCGACTCTGTTGTATCTTTGAGTGTGCGATTCACTCAAGTATAAACCAGCCATCTTCCAAAGGATCTAGAACAGTTGGTAATTCCTTCTATATCTAATGTACTTTATGTTGAGGGTATAATGCATAATTTGTTATCCATAAGTCAATTAAGTGATAACGGTTATGACATTATTTTTAATCAAAAAACGTTCAAGGATGTTAGTCAAAAAGATGGCACAAATTTCTTCAATGGAAAGAGGAAAAACAACATTTACAAAATAAAGCTTTCTGATCTTAAAAACCAAGATGTTAAATGCTTAATGTCTGTTAACGAAGAGCAATGGGTGTGGCATAGATGCTTGAGTCATATTAGCATGAGGAGGATTTCTCAGCTAAATAAACTTGAGTTAGTCAGAGGCCTGCCTAAGTTGAAGTTTACTTCAGATGCTCTCTATGAAGCATGTCAGAAAGGCAAGTTTTCCAAAACATCTTTCAAAACTAAAAATGATGTTTCCACCTCTAGGCCTTTGGAGCTTCTACATATTGACTTCTTTGGTTCAGTAAAAGCAGCGTCAGTCAATGGTAAGAAGTATGAACTTGTCATCGTGGATGACTAGAGTCGTTGAACATGGGTAAAATTTCTAAAGCACAAGAATAAATCGCATTCAGTGTTTACTAGTTTCTGTTCTAAAGTGCAAAATGAGTTTGACTCTACGATCGTTAGAGTCAAAAGTGATCATGGTGGCGAGTTTGAGAATAAATGGTTTGAAGAGTTATTTGACTCTAATGGCATATCCCATGACTTCTTCTACCCTAGAACTCCACAACAAAGTGGAGTTGTAGAAAGGAAGAATAGGACATTGCAAGAGATGGCTAGAACCATGATCAACAAAACTAATGTGGCTAAGCACTTTTGGGAAGAAGCTATGAATACAACATGCTACATTCAGAATAAGATCTCTATCAGACCTATTTTGGAGAAGACTCCTTATGAATTGTGTAAAGGAAGAAAACCTAACATCTCTTATTTCCATCCGTTTGGATGCTCTTATTTTATTCTGAATACTAAAGAGAATATTAACAAGTTTGACTCTAAATCACATAAGTGTATTATGTTGGGATACTCAGAACGCTCTAAGGGCTATAGAGTATACAATACATAAACACATATTGTGGAAGAATTAATCCACATTAGATTCGACGATAAGCTTGACTCAGAAAATTCAAAGCAAGTTGAGAATTTTGCAGATCTAAAAATAACCCTTGCAGGTTCTAGAGAAAAGGCAAAAGACTCTGAGAACAAAGAGTCAAAGGACGCTGAAAAAGATACATCAGAAGCAAATAAATGTACAACGGTCCAGAAAAAGCAAAGGCATAGACAAACTATCTCTAAAGAATTGGTCCTAGGAGACAAAGCTTATTCTGTCAGTATAAGATCCACATTCAAACAAACTGAGGAAATGCTCTTGGGATTGGTGTCTCTGATAGAACCAACCTCTTTTGAAGAAACACTTCAGGACAATGAATGGATTCTGGAAATGCAAGAAGAGCTAAATCAGTTCTCCAAAAATGATGTTTGGGATCTGGTGCCTAAGCCCAAGGGGACTCATGTCATTTGAACCAAGTGAGTGTTTAGAAACAAATTGAATGAGAAAGGAAAATTTTTCAGAAACAAGGTATGACTGGTTGCATAAGGTTATAATCAACAAGAAGGTATTGACTACACTGAAACCTTTGCTCCAGTCGCCAGGTTAGAATCTATCCGTCTTCGAATCTCTTTTCTTGTTGTTGGTTCTTGAATTGGCTAGAATTTTGGTAAAACAAAGTTGTGCAATATTGATGTCACATGGGGGATGTCTTAACATTGAGACTTAACATTGGTTTATGTTAAGGATTTAATTTGCTGAAGTTGTGATGTCTGATGTCACATGCGATGTTGTGACATCAGGTCTGTAGAAGATTAATAACATCAGGTTTAGTGATGTTGTTAGGGTTTGTGTTTTAGCTGGATTTTGGGAGAGCTATTAGTTTCATTGGATGCGGATATCTTGGGATAGATATTCTCTGTTGCATAGAGATTTGATGCAGATTTGTAGGGAGGTTTAAAGACTGAGATTTAAAAAGATTTTGGGGATAAAATCTGTTTTGAAGATTCAGTTTTAAATAACAAATCAGGTCAGATATTGTAGTAGGTCCAAGCCCAATTCAAAGAGCTATATAAAGCGCAGCAATCCTAAAGGAAAGGAACGAAGAAAAAGAGCTCAAGACTGAGAGTCGTTTGAGTCTCCGTGTTTGTATTGTAAACCATTCTAGTGTGAATTGGTGTTGTTGTTTTGAGTTGTTATTGATCAAAGCTGTGAAGCAGAATCAAGTTGTGTTTTTCAAAGTGTGTGATCTTTGAATTATATCACTGAAGTGATTTAGGGATTGAGTACTGTTCTCATACTTAAGTGGTCTCTTAAGTAGAAGGTTCATTAAGTAGTGATTAAGTTTAGGAGATGTCAACTGGGTTGTTGAGTCTGTAAATTAATACTACTAATAGTGAAATTCATCCCTGGCTTGGTAGCCCCCAGACGTAGGTAGTTAGACCGAACTGGGTAAACAATTCAGTGTGTTAATTTATTGCTTGTTATTGCATTGTCCATTGCAGAGTGTGTTGTTGTGACATCGCACTTAACATCACACATCTGGTACCAGAATTTCAATTGGTATCAGAGCAGGCATCTTGTCTGTCTCTGGGTGAGATCTAGGGAAGTTACTTTCTGGTGTAAAGATGGACAAAGAAGTTAGAGGATTTGTCAACAGACCCCCTATTTTGGATGGCTCGAATTATGATTATTGGAAGCCAAGGATGATCACCTTTTTGAAATCCTTGGACAGCAGGGCTTGGAAGGCTATCGTTAAAGAATGGAAAGCACCTGTTGTGTTTGAAAAAGATGATGCTGGGAAAGATAAAGAGGGCACCTCAAAGCCGAAGCCTGAAGAAGAATGGACCAAGGAAGAAGATGAGCTTGCCCTTGGTAATTCCAAAGCTCTAAATGCAATTTTCAATGGAGTGGATAAAAACATATTCAGGTTGATCAATACCTGTGAAGTTGCTAAGGAAGCTTGGGATATTTTGAAGGCTACACATAAAGGAACATCTAGAGTTAAGATGTCAAGACTTCAGCTTCTAACATCGAAGTTTGAAAGTCTGAAGATGAAGGAAGATGAGACTATCCATGACTTCCACATGAGTATTCTTGAGCTGTCCAATGCATCCAGTGCTCTTGGAGAAAAGATATCGGAAGAAAAGCTTGTAAGGAAAATCCTTAGGTCCCTTCCTAAGAGGTACAAGATGAAGGTGACTGCAATTGAAGAAGCTCAAGACATCAGCAAAATGAGGGTTGATGAGCTTATTGGATCTCTTCAAACATTTGAGCTAGGGTTAAGTGAAGAGGAACCTGAGAAGAAGTCCAAGAGTATAGCTTTGGTTTCCAGTTCTGAAGAAGCCAAGAAAGGGAAAGAAGACGATTCTCAGGAGGAGCTGTCTCAGGCTATTGCTTTGCTGGGTAAACAGTTCAAAAAAGTTATGAAGAGGATAAATAGGAGTTATAATCCCAATGTCAAGAACATTACCTCTGACATCAACAGATCAGGAGAACAAGGGAAGAAGTCTAAAGATGAAGAAAATTCCAGTAATGACAAAGGGATAAAATGCTTTGAGTGTGAAGGGTTTGGACATGTCAAGAAGGAATGTCCTACTTTTCTAAAGAAGCAGAAAGGGTTATCAGCTTCTCGGTCTGACAGCGAGAGTGAATCTGAAGAAAATTCAGCTAAACTTGTTAGAGCTATGGTTGGGGTTTATGAGTCAGATGAGGAGTCTTGTGATGATGAGGTTTCTTACGATGAACTTGCGGTCACTTACAAAGATCTTTTAGTGAGAAGTGAGCAAGTGTATCTTGAAGGAGAAGAGCTGAAGAAAACCATAGTATAGTTAAAAGCAGAAAATACTGAACTAGAAGCTGAAGTAAGTATGCTTAACTATAAACTGGACTCTATGACCAAAACTATCAGAATGTTGAACAATGGTACTGATGCGTTAGACAACATTCTTAGTATTGGGAAGATGGCTGCAGACAAACATGGTTTGGGATTCACCAGTGATACAGGTTCTATTAATGTTATCACCTCCAAACCAGTGATGTTAAAACATCATGACAGAACTCCATCTAAGAAGAAATACAGACACTGGAGGTGTCACCATTGTGGATGTTTTGGACACATTAAGGCTTATTGTTATAAGCTCCATGGGCATCCTCAGAAGGCTCATCATATTGTTCCCAAACAGAACTGTTATAAAGGAAGGCAGGGGTCCAAGCCTAAGAAGCAATGGGTCCCTAAAGTTAAGGTTACCAGCTTGATAGCTCACACTTCTTTAAGGGTGTCTACCAAAGATGATTGGTACTTTGACAGTGGGTGTTCAAGGCACATGACTGGGGTAAAGAATCTGTTGGTAGATGTGAAGCTTCATTCTTCAGGCCATGTTACATTTGGTGATGGGGTCAAAGAAGAGATCAAGGGGATTGGTAAACTAAACTGTGATGGTGCTCCCAGACTGGAGGATGTTCTTCTTGTTAAAGGACTGACAGCAAATTTGATTAGCATTAGTTAACTTTGTGATCAAGGATTCAAAGTAGACTTTACAAAGTCTGAATGCATTGTCAAAGATGATAAAGGAGAAGTCATTATGAAGGGAGCCAGGTCTAAGGACAATTATTATCTTTGGGTGCCTCAAAACTCAAATTCTTCCACGTGTGTTTTTGCTAAAGAAGATGATGTCAAAATTTGGCATCAGAAGTTGGGACATCTTCACTTGAAGGGAATGAAGAGAATCATTTCCTCAGAAGCTGTCAGAGGAATTCCCAAACTTAATATTGAGGAAGGAAAAGTGTGTGGTGACTGTCAAAAAGGGAAGCAGACAAAGATGTCTCATCCGAACCTTCAACATGATACCACCTCCAAGGTCTTGGAACTACTTCATATGGACTTGATGGGACCTATGCAGGTGGAAAGTCTGGGTGGAAAGAAATATGCATATATAGTTGTGGATGACTATTCAAGATACACCTGGGTGAGCTTCATCAAAGACAAATCATAGGCGTTTGCTGTTTTTAAAGATCTTTGTCAAAGACTCCAAAGAGAAAAGGAGAGTAAGGTTATCAGAATAAGAAGTGACCATGGAAGAGAGTTTGAAAATAGCAAGTTTGAAGAATTTTGCTCTGCTGAAGGTATAAGTCATGAGTTTTCATCACCTATTACTCCTCAGAAAAATGGAGTAGTTGAGAGGAAGAATAGAACTACTCAAGAGTCTGCTAGAGCTATGATCCACGCCAAGAAACTTCCCTATCATTTCTGGGCTGCAGCCATGAATACAACCTGCTACATTCACAACAGAGTTACCCTGAGAAGAGGCACTTCATCCACTCTGTATGAACTGTGGAAAGGAAGAAAACCTAATGTTAAATACTTTCATGTTTTTGGAAGTAGATGTTATATTCTGGCTGATAGAGAACAGAGAAGAAAATTGGATTCCAAAAGTGATGAAGGAATATTTTTGGGATACTCTACTAACAGCAGAGCATATAGAGTTTTCAACTCTAGAACCAAGGTGATGATGGAGTCAATCAATGTGGTGATTGATGACAATGACAAGCAGGAAGATAATGATGTCCTAGATGATGTTGGGACATCAGTTGGTGAAGTTGCACCAGAAGCTAAAGACAGAAGTCCAACTCATAGTGTTGTTGCTGCTGAGCCTGAAGCTGAGCAACCTCATAAAGATCCCTCCATCAGAGTGCAGAAAGACCACCCAAAGGAACTCATTATAGGTGATCCAAACTCTGGAGTGAGGACTTGGTCTAGAGATGTTATAGCAAGTTCATGTTTTGTCTCCAAAATTGAGCCCAAGAATGTCAAGGAAGCATTGACTGATGAGTTTTGGATAAATGCAATGCATGAAGAGCTGGAGCAATTCAAGAGAAATGAAGTATGGGAGCTAGTACCTAGGCCTGATGGAGTCAATGTGATTGGCACCAAGTGGATCTACAAGAATAAATCTGATGAACAAGGAGTGGTCACCAAAAACAAGGCCAGATTAGTTGCTCAGGGATACACTCAGGTTGAAGGAATTGATTATGATGAAACCTTTGCTCCTGTGGCTAGACTAGAATCTATCAGATTGCTCTTAGGTGTGGCTTGTAATTTCAAATTCAAGCTCTTTTAGATGGATGTTAAAAGTGCCTTCTTGAATGGTTACTTAAATGAAGAGGTGTATGTTGATCAACCAAAAGGATTTATTGATCCAACATTTCCTGACCATGTGTATAAACTAAGGAAAAGCACTTCAGGAGGTTGTTTCTTCCTAGGGAATAATCTGATATCATGGTTTAGTAAAAAGCAGAACTGTGTGTCTCTTTCTACTGCTGAAGCTGAGTACATAGCCGCGGGAAGTAGTTGCTCTCAACTTGTTTGGATGAAGCAGATGTTAACAGAATACAATGTCAAGCAAGATGTCATGACATTGTACTGTGATAATTTGAGTGCTATCAATATCTCTAAGAATCCTATTCAACATAGCAGAACTAAGCATATTGATATAAGGCATCATTTTATAAGAGAATTGGTTGAGGACAAAGTTGTTGCATTGGAGCATGTAGCTACAGAAAAACAGTTAGCTGATATCTTCACTAAAGCATTAGATGCAAACCAATTTGAAAGTTTGAGAAGTAAATTGGGAATTTGCATTCATGAAGATTAAATATGCTAGAGAATGTAGTAAGCAGTTGTAGTCTTTATTAGAAAATTGATTTTATTCAACTGCTGAAGGCATACATGTTTGAAGTACATAATTAGTTACAAATTATCCCAACCCCCTGCATCTAGAAAAGCCTTCCAGTCTTCATCCCAATCATCATCAGCAGCTTGTTGTTGCACAGGAAGCTTTTTGCTTGGTTTCATGGTTTTTTCTGAGGTTCTGCCTATCCTTTTGGCTCCTGAAGTAGTTGCAGCTGCAATCATTGTTTTGCTTCTCTACTGAGGTATATCTGAAGTCGTGCTCGTCTGCTTGAAGTTCTTTGCTGCATCTTTGCTGTTTGACTGGCTCATTCTTGGTTGCTGAGTGGTGCTGCTAGTAGAAAGGCTTGTGTTTATAATGAAAAACAAGGAGCATCGTTTGTATTGACTGGACAGTCAATGTGTTGGAACTTGTGTTTTTGGGAAGCATGATGTTTGACCATGACTTTATGTCAGGACATTGTGGTTGGTATTTGTCCAATTGTGGCTAAAAAGGGGGAGAATTAGCCTAGGTGTGTAAATTGTACCCTATATCGGGTGTGGTGCAGATGTTGAGGGGGAGTGTGCATGTTGAACAGCTGGTTATGCTGGTTCTGGTTTGAGGGGGAGTTTGCTCTTTGTTGATGGGAGATGTTTGTTGCTGTTTGTTGGTTGTTTTTAAATTTTATTTTTTATCCGCTGCTGAAGTCTCTGATGTTGCAGAGATTGTTTTAGCCAAAATTAGCCAAAGGGGGAGATTGTTGGTTCTTGAATTGGCTAGAATTTTGGTAAAACAAAGTTGTGCAATGTTGATGTCACATGGGGGATGTCTTAACATTGAGAATTAACATTGGTTTATGTTAAGGATTTAAGTTGCTGAAGTTGTGATGTCTGATGTCACATGCGATGTTGTGACATCAGGTCTGCAGAAGATTAATAACATCAGGTTTAGTGATGTTGTTAGGGTTTGCGTTTTAGCTGGATTTTGGGAGAGCTGTTAGTCTCATTGGATGCGGATATCTTGGGATAGATATTCTCTGTTGCATAGAGATTTGATGCAGATTTGTAGGGAGGTTTAAAGACTGAGATTTAAAAAGATTTTGGGGATAAAATCTGTTTTGAAGATTCAGTTTTAAATAACAAATCAGGTCAGATATTGTAGTAGGTCCAAGCCCAATTCAAAGAGCTATATAAAGCGCAACAATCCTAAAGGAAAGGAACGAAGAAAAAGAGCTAAAGACTGAGAGTCGTTTGAGTCTTCGTGTTTGTATTGTAAACCATTCTAGTGTGAATTGGCGTTGTTGTTTTGAGTTGTTCTTGATCAAAGCTGTGAAGCAGAATCAAGTTGTGTTTTTCAAAGTGTGTGATCTTTGAGTTATATCACTGAAGTGATTTAGGGATTGAGTAGTGTTCTCATACTTAAGTGGTCTCTTAAGTAGAAGGTTCATTAAGTAGTGATTAAGTTTAGGAGATGTCAACTGGGTTGTTGAGTCTGTAAATTAATACTACTAATAGTGAAATTCATCCCTGGCTTGGTAGCCCCCAGACGTAGGTAGTTAGACCGAACTGGGTGAACAATTCAGTGTGTTGATTTATTGCTTGTTATTGCATTGTCCATTGTAGAGTGTGTTGTTGTGACATCGCACTTAACATCACACATCTGGTACCAGAATTTCACCTGTTAATAATGGTATGACCTTATATCAAATAGATGTAAAAAGAGCTTTTCTAAATGGATACATTTCTGAAGAAGTATATGTTCACCAACCTCCGGGTTTTGAAAACATTAAGTTTCCAGAACATGTTTTTAAACTTAAAAAGTCATTGTATGGTCTGAAACAAGCTCCCAGAGCTTGACATGATAAACTAAGTTCTTTTCTTTTAGAAAATGACTTTTCCAGGGGCCATGTGGACACTACTCTTTTCTGTAAAAACTTTGGAAATGACCTAATGATTTTCCAAATCTATGTAGATGACATAATTTTTGGTTCTGCTAATCCATTTGTTTGTCAAGAATTTTCTAAGCTAATGTAGGCAGAGTTTGAAATGAGCCTGATGCAAGAGCTAAAATACTTTCTGCGAATACAAATAAATCAAACTCAAGAAACCACATGTATTCATCAAAGCAAATACACAAAAGAACTCCTAAAGAAATTCGACATGACAGATAGTAAACCAACAATGAATCTTATGCATCTTACATGCATTTTGGAGAAAGATGAGGTAAGTAAAAAGGTTTATTAGAAGCTCTATCGTGGTATGATAGGCTCTCTTCTCTATCTGACTGCTTCTCGTTCAAATATTTTATTCAGTGTATGTCTTTGTGCTCGCTTTGAATTTGATCCAAGGGAAACTCACTTAACAGCTGTTAAGAGATTCCTAAGGTATTTGAAGGGAACATCTAACCTTGGCTTGATGTATAAGAAAACATCAGAATACAAGCTATCAGGTTTTTGTTATGTAGATTACGCCAGAGATAGATTAGAACGTAAAAGTACTTCTAAAAACTACCAGTTTCTAGGTGACAATCTCGTCTCGTGGGCAAGCAAATAAGGATGGCAATCGGGTGGGGCGGGGGAGGGTTTAACTATACCCGCGCCCGTACCCGCCTCTTTGTAACACACCCGCCCCTGCCCCCAAATCCAACCGGGGGTAAAAATTTACCGCCCAGACCCGCCCCAGTGGAGAACGGGTGCACCCGCACCCCCCCCCCCCCCCCGGCCCCCACCCGCAAAAAATTAATTTCTTTTTAATTGCAATAAAAATTAATAATTTTATTAAAAAATTGATTATTTTAATAAATTAATTAGTTAATTAATTAAAATTTTAAGGGTTAAATATACAAACCCCCCTGCAATGTTAGCGAGTTATCATTTTAGCCCCTGGCAAAGTTTTTTTTTTTAAAACCCCCTCATCTTAATTAGATTCCCTCAATTAGGCCCCTGACTGCCACATTGCAGCAAAGATTCCTTTATATTGCTTGCGTGGCAGTCCACGTGGCATTTTTAATATTATTTTTTTATTTTTTTATTTTTTTTATTTTTTTATAAATTTTTAATTTTTTTAATTTTTTTTTACCTTTTTTTTTTGTTTTATTTTTTATAATTTTTTTAATTTTTTTTTCGTTTTTATTTATATATTTTTTATTTTTCGTTTTTGGACCTAATTTTTATTTTTAATTCTATTTTAAACAAATTGTTATTTTAAAAATTAGTTTAATTGGGCCACAAACAAACACACACACAAGCCCATTATAACTCCACTTTTTCTGGCCCATATATTATTTCATTTGTTATATGATTGACAAGTAACATATATAAACACTTTCATTTAGTAAATAGTTTTCGATGTGGGACTTTCACAACAACCATAACAATAACTTCACTCACAAACAAACCACCACCACCACCACCACAAACGGTACCGCAACAGAGATACAACATCCTTATACACTTTTAAGAGAAAATACATTTCTAATATGCAGAGAGATGTAAAATGGGGGTGGTGGTTGCAGCAAGGTTGTGTTGTGAGTATGCTTTGTATTGAGTTTTGGATGGTTGATGAGTATTGAAAACAATGAAGAAGAAATGAAACAATATTGTAGCGAAAAAAGAAGAAGAAGTGGATAGAGGTTATTAAGATATGAGGTCGTCGTGTTTATGGTGCAGTAGTAGTAATTTCTACATGGTGTGTAAGAGAAGGTAGGTGGTGAGCAGCATGAAGAAAAGTTGCTGCTGAAAAGACTTTGTGTGTTGTAATATAAGGGAAAAAGTATGCGGTGTTTCAACAGGTTTGAAGTGTTTTCAATGTCCCACATTGGTTGGTTAGGGGGCACCACTAGTGTTTATAAAGAAATCACTCATAAGTATTGTTGAATTGAAATTAGTATGAGAATAAATGGATTAGTATGATAATAAATTGAAATAAATGGATTAGTATAATGAAACTAATTTTTAAAATAACAATTTGTTTAAAATAGAATTAAAAATAAAAATTAGGTCCAAAAAAAAAAAATATATATATATATATATAAATAAAAACGAAAAAAAATAAAAAAAAATTATAAAAATTATAATAAAAAAAATTAAAAAAAATAAAAAAATAAAATAAATAAAATAAAATAAATAAAATAAAATAAAATAAATAAATAAAATAATAAAATAATAAAAAATAATAATAAAATAATAAAATAATATTAAAAATGCCACGTGGACTGCCACACAAGCAATAGAAAGGAATCTTTGCTGCAATGTGGCATTTAGGGGCCTAAT
The DNA here is from genome assembly GCA_022829125.1 of Lathyrus tuberosus. NCBI lineage: Eukaryota > Viridiplantae > Streptophyta > Magnoliopsida > Fabales > Fabaceae > Lathyrus > Lathyrus tuberosus. The sequence goes on along the minus strand of JALAZF010000852.1, from coordinate 1,045,116 downwards.
TGAGGGAATCTAATTAAGATGAGGGAGTTTTTTAAAAAAAATATTGACAGGGGCTAAAATGAGAACTCGCTAACATTGCAGGGGGGTTTGTATATTTAACCCAAATTTTAATTAGTAAATGAATATTAATTTGATTAATTTGATTAATTTGATTATTTTAATTGTAATAAGGGTACTAATAATTTAATTTAAAATATAATTAATAAATGAATATTAAAATAAGTAAAATAAAGGAATTAAAGTAAAATGCATTATCCAGGGATGGGGCGGGGGCGGGTGCGGGCGCACCCGTAGTTAAGAACCGAGTTTCCTCTGCACCCGCACCCAATTAAACCGGGTTTCCCCCGTTAATTTCAGGGTGGGTGCGGGCGGGTCCGGGTTTGTTTGCCATCCCTACAAGCAAAGGCAATCAACCATTGCTCTATAAACTATTGAAGTTAAATACATCTCAGCATCACTTTGCAACACCCAGATGCTCTGGATGAAAAATCAACCTAAAGACTTCCAGATATATGAGAGTAACATCCTTATCTTCTGTGATAACGCATCTGCTATTTACCTAAGTAAGAATCCTATTTTGCACTCTAGAGCTAAACACATAGAAATCAAACACCATATCAGTAGAGACTATGTTCAGAAAGGGGTTATCGTTTTAAAATTCATAAATACAGACCCTCAGTGAGCTGATATCTTCACAAAACCTTAGCTGGAGATATATTTCTGTTCATTCTAAAACATTTAAAAATGGAATTTTGTCTAGAATGAAGTCTCCTCCTAATGTGTGCAACTCTTTCTGTAAAAAATATGATTCTGACTATGTGCAAATACTTTTCTTTTAATCTTTCTTTTCAATGATACTTCTACAAGTTAGAAGATGTCTTGGTCAAAAATATCTCAAGTCAGAAACCTCTTGGTATTCTTGAATCTGAGAACATCAAATTGTGTCTTTTCAAACATATGGTTATGATTAGCTAAGACACCTGTCAGCACCATGCCACAAGAATCTCCAACCATGCAACATTCCCCCTTCTTTTCAACAACCTCAAGTTCCACACATTTTTTATCGTCCTGCTCACATTCATTTTGAAACACCTTTTGATCAAAGAGAAGTACTCTATAAACTTCTAGTGGATTTTGATAATCTGAGGGATAATGGTATGGTTCTGACCGAGGAACTAAACAAACAAGGCTGGGGTAACTATTTTGATCGTCTCTACGGCCCTATCCACTCAAATCTGGTAAAGGATTTCTAGAGATTTACATATGATGATGATAAACACATTGTATCCTATGTTCTAGGAATTAAATATGTCATCACGGGGAAGTCTATTGTGATATTGCTTGTAATGGAGAACGCAAGAGGAGAACGGATTTACAACATGAAACCTAGGTCAAAAGCTCTGGCTCAGAAAGTAATCCCTGCAATCTTAACACAAGTATTTGAAGGAAAACCGTCTTTTAAGAATCGGAAACTACATGAGAACCTCTATGTATGGCTCAAGATCATTCTGGGATGTATTCACCACAAACCTCCATCTAGCTCATCTGACTATGTCAACACATATCAGAAATACATGTTATATTATCTGATGAATGAAGAAAAGATACACCTTCCATCTATTCTCTTTAAATATCTTAGAGATTCTGTTAAAGAGACAAGAAATCATGGAAGGCATAGAAACTACATCCCTCTGGGCAGACTCATCTCAGATATTCTAATAGAAAATGGTCTTGTGGATCATTTAATTAATCTAAATCTGATGGAAGATGTTGCCGTGGATACTGGAAAACCCCTGAACAGTAAGAATCTCAAAACATGGGCAATATTGATAAGGTTTTGTATAAACCAAGCATTCTTACAGACTGAGACAGTTTAAAGGATCGAAGGATGCTTGTTGATAGATATCCTCTCTTTACAAAGATTGATCCACCAGAAGTTCTAGAGGAGTATATTAGAGGCCTTGAAGCTGAAGGTTACAATCTATCTAGATTTTCTTATGATTCTCTTCTGGACACACCTCTTGTTCTACAGAAAAGGAAGCATGACACATCTCAGAAGAATAAGATTGAGAAGAAGAAGCAAAAACTTCTGCATCTGGGAGAACCTGAAAAATCTTTAAAAAAACATTGCACTTGCCTCCTATCTAGCTCCATCAAGTAAGTCTTCTGGATCTCGAAACATGGTTGCCTCTGGTTCTGATACTAGAACCATTACTTCATCTATTCCTCCACTAAATTCGACCACAGTTACAACTACCTACATCCCACCTTCATCCTCTACTTTTTCAGCTCCTGCTGTAAAATCCAAAGTGACACCAACTTCAACTCAAACAACTTCTGAAACAATCCCCCAAACAACACTAATTTATGAAACCTTCATCCCCACAACCACTTCCACCCCAGTAGCTTCTGCATCGCTACTTTCCTTTTCCTTCTCATTTGCCGCTAGAACTACATCCACATCTCTCCCAGATACCATCTCCATCATCACCTCTCTACCAATATCTGAAGATATTTCTTCAGAACCTATACCTACTTCTAACAGTCCTCTTTCACCCACTCTCTCTATCTCTGCAACCAACACCACTCTAGCATTCCAAGATCTCACCAATATCTCTGACCATTCTGACCCTACCTCACCTGATCTTAACATAGACCACCCCTTGACCAATGCTTCCTCAGACTCTGACAAAACCCTTTCTAATGAAAATGACTCTGATGAAGAAACCCATCCTGATCATCAGTCCTCTGACCTTCAAACTCCTAGCCCTAACCTTGATGAATTAATGTCTAGTTCCAAGGTCAATGTAGTAAGGAGAGTAAATAAGCTCTTCGAGGAGTCCAGCTCTAGCAATAATCCTTCTCATATAGGTGCTAGCTGGAATCTATTTAACAGGTGGATGGTTGTTGAGTTCCTTAGAATCAAGAATCTCTCGGTCCAAGCCAGAGATAATATTGTCAATAAAGTAGAAGAAAGGTTAGAAGCTCAAAAGGCTGCGGAGAGAGAAGCTTCTGAGAGAGAAGCTGCTGAGAGAGAAGTTACTGAGAGAGAAGCCGCTGAGAAAGAAGCTGCAGAAAGATAAGTTGTTAGAAAGGCATCTGCTGAGAAAGAGGCTGCAGAAAAATCTAATCAGTCACTCGTTTCTGAATCTGATATTTTTCCTCTGATGATGAAAACTCTAGAAGACATGTAGAAAGAACATCAGTTGGTAAAAATAAGACTCGACGAGCAAGATGAAATCAAAAAAAAATTTCAGAACTTACTAGCTCAACTTGTTCAGAGGATCCCTCCTCCTTCTTAACCTTAGACACTTTAGGCTTCTCTTTTGTCTTCTTTTATGTTTTGTTCTATGTTTTTCTCACATGTACCGTTCATGCTTCATTTATAATATCAGTTTAACTTTTTTATTATGACAAAAAGGGGGAGTAAAATAAGTGATGATTTTGATACATATCTAATTCTCTAAATCTCATTGCTTATATTCTAACATAATATATATGCAAAGTATGTGAATGCCTTTTAGGAACACTCTAAAATTAGCTTATGGATCAAGCTCTGATAAAGTGTTGCAAAAGGTTTTGATAATCCAAGCTCTGACAAGTCGTTCTGACAAGTCAACCAGGTTCTGATATCCTTTATCTTTTAAGATTTTTTAAGTCGTGGACTCAGGGGGAGCTTGTTTATCTCAGGGGGAGTTCTCTAACTAAACTCTGATAATTTTTGCATATAATCTCGTACACATTGTTCCATCAAAATACATGATTTTGCATCATTAAAAAGGGGGAGATTGTTAGAACAAGATTTTGGTTCTGTATATAATCTCTAGTTTTGAGGATAACAATGCATATATTTTATATGTAAAAAATTTGTACTCTAATTTTTTTTCTTAAGTGTGCAGATATAAAGTTTAATTTGATTCTAGATAGCTCTCTAGAAATCTCATCAGATTCAATTCTGGCTCACCTCAAGAAACTACTTCAACCGCATCTGTAGAAACATCGGCAGTTCTGATGAATGCTAAATATTTCTGGATAAAGAAAGTTGTATGCTTCTCAGATAAGCTTCATTTCTAGCTCTGAAGTAAAGGTTTTGGGTTCTGAAGACTTGTTCACTCTCAGTTGAAAATCAAGATGTTGATTTTGACAGAATCACCCTAAGAAGACTTAAGTGAAGGCAACTTCTGACTCTGAAGACTCTGATACTTCTCGATACATTTATCTTCTGGGCTCATAATCACTTCACATAAGAAGAATTTCATCAGAAGTTAAGATCAAGACAAAACTTGCGCTGAAAGAATTCGTACAACAGTACAATCCCAACTTGGTAAAAACTAATTGTGCGCCAAAATTGTTAAGGAATGTTAGTGAGAATTTACTACTCCTGTCTCCCATGATCTTCGGTTTAACGTTATGGCAGTTGGCACTGATAGTGCCACTTCTACCCTCCAACGTTCTACCATTGAGCCTATATAAATGAGTCACTGCTTCATTGCAAAACAACGAACAACATTGCAAAAGTGAAAACGCAAAGTCTCAAAATTCTATCAAGAGTGTATTCTCAAACACAAAGATTTGTTGCTCATATTTGTGAATAAATATTGTTCTTTATTTTGTTTCATTCGCTTATAAAAAACACTATTGTAAACACTTTCTATTGTAATCTCTTTGAAATTATTTTTCCTCAAGTGACTAAGTGTTAGTCTGTATACTTAAGAGAGCTAAGGTGTTTTCTAACACTTAGACGATCTTTTGTAATCTTTCAAGATTAGTGGATTAAGTCCTTATTGAAAGCAAAATCACCTTGGTCGGGTGGACAAGACGTAGCCTCGTTATGGGTGAACTTGTATAAACCAAACGTGTTACTCTCTTTCTTAGTTTGTATATCTTGTTGTTTGTGTTAAGTTTTTTTATTTAAGTTTTGAAAACGCCAATTCAAACCCCCTTTCTTGTGTTTTTCTCTACCTTTAGTTTTTCTATCTGATTCATCAACCTCTACTTGATTTGCATATGATGAGTTTCCTCGACCAAGACTAGGTGGATAACCATGCTTCTTGTAACAATTATCAATTATATGACCAATTTTATCACAATAGGTATAAACCTTCATATTTCCTCTTCCTCTTCCAGCATTAGAACTACCATTTCCTCTACCTCTTCCAAATTGTTTTGCTCCATCTACTGCATTAACCATGCCAGATCCATCTTCAGCTGCATTACTGCTTGAAAATATGGTGCCACATATCTTCCTTTCTTGCTGCATAACCATGGAAAACACTTTGTTTATTTGAGACAAAGGATCCATGAGTAATACCTGTGAAACTACTTCATGAAATTCTTCTTTCAAGCCAATCAAGAATTTGATAATTCTATCTTCAGCTCTAAAACTTCTGCTGTTTCTCATTGCTGAGCAGGCACAAGCCACACGACATGTACAACTTGGCATTGGCCTATACTGATTTAGTTCCTCCCTTAAACTTCTCAATTCAGTAAAATAATCTGAAACTTTCTTGCTTCCTTGTTTCAGATTAGAAATTTCTTGATGTAATTGGGCAACACGAATCATGTCACCTCTCATGAATCGATCCTAAAGATCTTTCCACATGTCCACAACATTATTAATAAACACCACACTTTGAGCAATTAATGGTGTTATTGAATTAATGGTCCATGTATGCACAAGATTATTGCATCTTTCCCAAGCTACATAGTTCACTCTTATCCGGAACCTCAATTGTTCCATCCATTTATTGGAACTTGTTCTTCATGGTTAGGGCTCGCCTCATCTTCATCGACCATGCATGGTAGTTGTCACCAGATAACGCAGGATTGACACAAAATGTTGATGAGTTTTCTGAAGGATGAACATAATAAGGATCAAGTTGATCCTGAACTTGACTATTGTTGTTTCTCGTCATATCAACGCAATACAAACAACAAGAAAATGAAAAAAAATGAAATGAATCAGCGCAAGACTAAACCAAGAAACAATGCTTCAAGAAGAAGCGGCATGAGAAACAATGAGTGTAGCATTAAGCAACAAATCAGAGCACATCGGAAACATAGCAGGACGGACCTGCTCTAATACCATCTAAGCAAACATAAAACTCCTTTCATGGAGAGAAAAGGAAAAAGAAAGCATGAAGTTGAAAGAGTGAAGAATGAGAATAGATTGCATTGATCAAGTAAAGAAGTTAGTTACAACATGGTTATATATAGTTACATGAATCTAACTGCCACAATATAACAAATTAATAACTAACTAATGCAATGATAAAAGGTGCATGGTGTAATCATGGTCATGCACTAGCTTCATGCAACTTGAATTTTTTCTTGTTCTTCTTCAATATCATCTATTAATACGTACAATGAACATTAAATATATTACTAAAGAGAGTTCATTCAACTAAGTTGATCAAACTATTCTTCACAAAAAAAAAAAACCAATAATACTCATATGTATTTAAGATTATTTTTTCCGTGGTCCTGTATGTTTGGTTTTTGTAATAATTTGGTCATTTTTATTATTTTTGTTCCGTAACAATATTTTAAATAGAAAACTTATATTGAATATAGTTATTCAAGTTAAATATTTGTAAGAAAAAATGCTTTAATTTATTACTGTATCGCAAATATTAATATTCTTTTAACAAAATACTCATAAAAACAATTTTGAAACAAAAAAAAATTATTGTTTTGAAACAAAAACAACGAAAATGATCAAAATGTATAAAGACCCAATATAAAAGACCGTGGAAAGTATTTGAACATTATTTTTATACTAACATACCCTTTGGAACATTTTAAGTATGTCATATGGTACCCTCCATATTGCCATAAGGCACATTTTGGACTATATAAATATATTTACATGTATGTGTTAAGATTTCTATTTTTTAAATGATACAATTTTTTTTTTTAATTTTGCATTATATGGATATACATTGTTTTAGATCGTATTTTAATGGATTTTTTTATATCTCTAATTTTGAGAAGATTTGATAATTAATTTATTTAATCAATTTTTGTTAAAGAAATAATATGATTGTTCGATTATGGAAATTATCCCCTTAAAAAAAAAAAAACATTTTAGGTCCAATGAAATGGGAGATTTGAAACAAAAATGATAGATTTCATGTGATCACCAGAAAAAAAAATGAATTTTCACCGAACTTATAATTTTGTTTTAGATAAAATAAATTAAAAGTTTTGAGTAGTTATTTAAATTAGACCTGAATTAGAAATGTGGAGGTGGATTTTTACTTTTTTATGAAATGATGTGAGTATGTTTTCTTTGAAATGGAAATTATAATTTTTAAATTTCCTTTTAAAAATATGTTTAATTTTCTTTTTCATTTCGTATCTTATATATGAGATTCATTTTGGTCTCGTATATTTAAAAATTATCATTTGAATTTCTCAATTTTTCAAAATATATCAAATTAGTCATTTTTATTCAAATGTCAGTAATGACGTTAATTTTCGCTAACATGGAAATGATGTGTAACATTAAACTTTAGTGATTGATTTAGATTTTTATAATGAATTACAAGAGATTATAAATTAATTACAAGAAAACAGTAGTTTGTGTTACTAAGAAAAAAATCTCATTTTCTACCCCTAAATATTTTTCAATATCTCCAACACTCAATAGATGAATTTTACAAACCTCATATGTTTAGAAGTTTTTCTCAGTACTATTAAATATCTCAAATGGTCTACTAAATTATTAGCTTTCAATACTAAAAATTTCAACCATTTACACTTTGTTTCTCACACTAGAATTGCATATATATCATCAACCTTCTTTACTCTCTTAGTAACAAAAATAATTGAGCCACATATTTACGATATTTTAAAATTCTAATGGCTAGATTTCCACACTCGATTGACAAACCTACTCGAGCATCCCAAGTTATTGACCAAATTGGCCAACCCATTGATCAAGTCAATTTAACTGAACGTTAACCGCTGACCGAATCAAATGAGCGAAAAAAAAATTGTCCTTGCTCACTTGAGGTTTTTTAGGCATATTTCCACAATACATGTTAGCCTACCATACCAAAGTTGATTGCGTCGGACTAGACTTTTTAACAATTTTAGTTGGAGAATTTAACCCGTTACCCCTCAAATTATATCTGGCAATCTCTCCCTCCTCCAAAGTTTCATATTTCTAAAACTGCTCCTAGATGAAAAACACCAAATTTTCGGTATAGAATGAAATTTTCGATAGTTCATTTGAAATTTTCATGGTGATACCGGAAATTTCAACCTAAGTGGAATTTCTGATAGTTTTATTTGTATGATTTTTTGGATGATCAGAATTGTGCCGACACTTTTGGATGACTGTGATTGCACCAACAATTTATGTGGTCCATAACAGATACAAAGTTGTATAAATAGGGGTCACATGTTGTTGATAAACACATCTCAAAAAATGTCTCTTCCTCCATTTTTTATTAAAGCAGAAGTGTACTTCAACGGAGCTTTTCCTCCTGTAGAGTTCCGGCTTCCCGATGGCACCACATCTCTTGTTGGCCTGACGTTGATGTTAAATGAATTGTTGTCGGATCGCAAAAATAGAAAAGTGAGAAAGATCGAGTTTCGTGAAAATTGGATTGATACTAACGGGAGGGTGAAATACAACCTTATTGGGTTGAATACCGACGAAGATGTGAAGGAAATGTGGAGATAATTTCGCTGTAGGATAACAAAGAGATCGATCGAGTTAGATGCTAAGCTTTCAAGATCCGTTGACGACATAATGAAGATGCTAAAACGTCATGAAGCGTCTGGTAGTGTTTAGGTTTTTCTCATTTATTAATCATATTGTAGTGTTAAGTTTTTTCTGTTTAAATTATGTAATCCATTGTCATATATTAATCATATTGTAATCTTCACCTTGCAATTAAAGGAAGATCAATAATATTAGAAAATAAAGTTGTCTGAAAAATATATAAATGAAGATGTCTGAATAATATACAAATGATACAAATAATACAAATAATACATAAAATAAAATATATCTAAATAGGCCTCCCACAGGCTATGTGTGCAGCCCGAGCTAATCTTGTATAACTCTCACCATCTGGGTTTACCAAACCCATGAGGTTATCCATAATAACTGCAATCAAATAGAGGCGTTGTTGGTCATCAACGTGATCTGCTGGTGGAGGCAATGACGACACGTCATCAACAGGTACCCGGTCATCAGAAGGCCCGACATCAGTTGTAGGTGGGGTGATGCAAGGGTGTGATACAATGAGGTACCACTCTAAATAACCATCCTCACACTGCGAGAGGTGTTAAACAGTGACTGCTCAATCTCTAATGGCACGACTAGAGTTGATGAAGTTACTCTGTGACAGACATATATAAACAAAAATTAAAGTTAAACATAAAAGTCATATACCTCGCCCTGCCATAATCCTAAGGCCACATGCTCAGCATACTCTATAAGTACCGACCGGTCGATGGGTCCTCCTAGGAATCCTTCATCCGTGTGCATAGAGGGCTGAGTCAGAGGAGTCGTAACCTCCGTGTCAGCAATAACCGATGGACCCGACTCGCCAATAGCAGCATCTGGCTGTACCACCCGAGCAACCTCCTCCGAACCAACATCCTTAACAACCTCCTGAGCAATTGGATCAACCGTCGGCTCAACTACCGGCTCACCAACGAGATCAGATACAAGAACATCTAGAAGCACCGCATCTGTAATCTGTTCTACTGATCGAACTGGTCGTCGTCGAGTGAAACGAAGTGCCCGGAAATGACCCCGCTCATCCAACCGCTTCCGATGTGAATCAGTTGGGGCGACTCGTCCTGCTCGTAGTTGGGAAGACTCAGCATCAGCACTCTGTCACCCCTACCCTGGTCAGCCACTCGATCGACAGCGCTCCCTGCAATAATGCCGTCTCTACCTCTGGATTTCATTGCAAAAGAAGAAAAAATATTGAAAAAAAAAACAAAAATGTCAACTACCGAAAATTTCAAAATTTTCAATACAAAACCAGATTTTTGAAACTACCGGAAATTTTGAAATTTCTAGTACAAAACCAGATTTTTGAAGCTACCGGAAATTTGAAATGTATGGTAAAAATTTTGGGTTCTATACCAGATTTCTAAAAATTTCCGATATAAATTCTGAGTTCTGTACCAAAATTTTTAAAATTTCCCGATAAAAAATACCGAAAATTATGAAATTTCAAGTACAAAATACTAGAAACTTCAAAATTTCCGTTATAAAATACTGTAAATTATGGAATTTTAATGGAAAAACTCAATGTTTTCTAAATTTTTGGTAGTTCAAGTAAAATTTTTGGCATTGTCTCAGAATTTTGAAATTTCCGTCTCAACATTGTAAATTTTAGGGTTAAATAAGTAATAGGTCCTTGAAAATAACCCAACATTCAAGTTTGGTCCCTATAAAAATTTTCTTCAAGGTTTGATCCCCCAAATGTTTTCCGTTTCCAACTCTAGCCCCTCCCGTTAGTTTTCACTAACGGAGGGTGACATGGTGTGCCATGTGTGCTGAAATCCTTTGCCAAGTGTGTTTAATTTGTTTGACCAGTCAAAATGTATAATTTATTCATTCATTCATTCACAGTTGTCTTATATGTTGGCTTCTTCTTCTTCTTCCATTCACGACCAAATCCCTAAACCCCCAATTCTTCTTAATCTCTCAATCTTGTTTGTCTTTCTCTTAATCTCTTGTGTGATTGTGTGATTAAATCTTTCTATTTTCGTTTTGTGAATGAATTATATGGACTTAGGATTTGCTCACTTCTGGTAGGAAAAGGTTGCTGTATATAAAGTTCTGGGCACAACCACCACCCACATATATATATCTCGGATTTGGCATCTTCACTCATTTCCACTAAAATATAAATTAATACAATTTAAAATTTAATTCTTATTTTATATCCATCTAGATGAATGGGATAGATTTGACACATACACATACGTTAACCATTGTAATATATCCATAATTTAAACATTTTCATCAAAACCTTATTACTGTTTATCTTATAAAATCACTTTCTTTTCTCTCTCAGTCTCTCTCATGGCTTCGTATCCCGACCTTGAGGTAGATAATGCCCTAATCCGCAAGGATATGATAGGTTCTTCCATCCTTTTCTTTATAATCTTCCTCGTCGCCCTTCACATTTTCTTCTACCTCCGCCATCTTCGACGCCAACGTTTATTCTCTGAAAACTCTCTTACGGCTCCCACTTTTGCAGAAGAACGTCTTGACCCTTTCGTTCTCAAATCCCTTCCCATCTTCACTTACTCTTCCTCTGTCGTTCTCCGTACTCCTCATGACTGTGCTATCTGTCTGTCGGAGTATACTGACGGCGATGAATGCCGCACGCTTCTAAACTGTAACCATGTTTTTCATCCCCACTGTATTGAGGCGTGGTTTACTTCTCACTCTAATTGCCCTCTCTGTCGAACTCCGGTCCAACCGATAGCGACCGAGACTCATATTGAACCGGGTTCTGTTTCGAGTTCAAAAGAATCGGATGAGGGTAGTTCGTATTTTCCTGAACCGATTGGGTGTCCGAGAAGGCCGTTTAGAGTAATGGTTGAGTTACCATCTGAGGTTTTCAGGACTGAATCTCATACCCGAGGATAATGTGTTGAGATGCTAGTTGAATTGAAGTGGCTTTGATTATTGTATGAGTTTGAGTTTTGGATTTTGTGTAATCTCAGGAAGATAATGACATGGTTATTGACGCAAAAATATCTGTCACTTTGGAGAAGATAATGACATGGTTTTGGATTTTGTGAATGAATAAATGAATAAATTATACATTTTGACTGGTCAAACAAATTAAACACACTTGGCAAAAGATTTCAGCACACATGGCACGCCATGTCACCCTCCATTAGTGAAAACTAACGGGAGGGACTAGAGTTGGAAACGGAAAACATTTGGGGGACCAAACCTTGAAGAAAATTTTTATAGGGACCAAACTTGAATGTTGGGTTATTTTCAGGGACCTATTACTTATTTAACCCTAAATTTTATAATTTTGCAGAAAAAAAATTGTAGGGTTAATTTGGTCTTTTCAACACATTGCGAGGGGGTTGTGAGATATAATTGGGGTGACAAGTTAATTTTGTGCAAGATAGGGATGAGAATGAATAATTTAAAATCATGATGAAAAAAAATATAATTAAAGACGTGATGTTTTTTTTTTCGAATGTGGATATGGGTTGTCTCAAAACAATTTTGAGGCTTTCTTCTAATTTTAAATTAAAATTCATAATAAAATGAAGAAGAAAAATCAAAGAGTCGTCACTTACTATTAGATTATAAATAACATTAAAAACAAATTTAAAAAGTATGATTTAGAAATATTTCCGATGAAAATTGACTCAAACAAGATTAATTATTGTCTTATTTTCTTCCAGTAAAATTCCTCTATTTATAGGTTTTATCAGATCCCGCAACAACTAAACTAATTACAACTATGTGAAATATAAATATTCACAAATTTATATTTGAACATTTTTCTTACAATAATTAAGCTCTCTAGAGACATTGTGCTAAAGAGCTAGTCGCATTTTCCTAAGACATACTTTGATATTAACACATGCTAATATTTTTTCAGTACAAAACATATATAAATGTTTTTCATTAAAAAAATACTTTAAAAAACTTACTAGGAGTTGATGGAGTAACTTGAAACAAGTTGAATAAGTCAAGAAAAGTATAAAATTTTATAAATACTACGTTAGACTAGGTTAAGAAAAGTTGTTCAAGATTTTTTTTTAATCTAATAATTTGTTTTATTAATTTACTATCTATTTAATATAATAACTTAATTAGAAATAATAATAAACTTGCAAACTTTTTAATATACTATTATAACATAAAATTCAATGATATATTTTTTTAATAAAAAACATGTTTGGTATAGTGGTTTTAATCTATGACTTTTTTATCTCACAAGTGCGTGTTCAAGCCCCTGCAAGATCAGTTTTTGTGAAATAGCTATAAGGTTAGGTCGGCCTAATATAACTCATTTTTAAAAATGAAAGAAATAAGTGTCGTGAGCCATTTATAACTGAAAGAAAACTTGCAATTGATTATGCTACTCCTAAAACGAGTATGTTGGTCTTAAGTTTTATGCCACTTGTCTCTTTCACACTCTTTATCGTCGATGCCGCCATCGACTCTGACACTGTGATTGGGGACGTGGGGCGTTGAGGTACTAGTGGCGCCTTGTAGGTGGCACTTGAACAATTAGGCATGACGCATCAGAATAATCAGGCTACTCACATCATTATACGACAGCGCTCCGGTGGTTGGCTTGTGGCGGCAGGCCGCCACACATGGTTGTAGTCGTTGCCTTAGCTTGTTATTTTTTAAATTCATAAATAGCACCGCTTTGGGAAGTATTGCAATATGTTGTAAAATGTGAAAAGTTGCAACACTTAGTGTGAAGTATTGCTGAAAAGGTGTGTTTCATCATGAGTCGTAATTTTATGAAACAATACTATTTAGCCTATAAAAATGTCATTTCGTATTTTGAAAGTCACGTAACAATAACATATCATCTATAGAGTTTTTACATTCGAGTTTTTATATGTTTTGTGCAAACTCAAATATAGGCTGAATAATCTCGGATATTCCTATGCGTTGACTATAAGACATTTTGAGAGTGCTTGAAATACTATTAGGAAACTAATAGCCATCGTGACTTTAGTTTCAAACATCAAAGTAATGAATCAAGACCTTGTCAAGTTGAATCATTTAGATGGAACAAACTTCACTCGCTGGCAAGACAAAATGATCTTCCTCCTGACTGCCTTGAAGATTAACTATGTCTTGGATCCTGACTTGACACCAATTCCAGAACTGCAAGAAAAAGTGCAAGAAATGGAATAAGGATAAATTGTTATGCTGTGGAAATAGTCTGAACACATTATCTAAACGTCTATATGATCTCGACACAAACAACCAATCGACAACAGAAATTTGAAAGACACTCGATTTCTAATTTCTAAATACTTTGATTTTTAAATGTTGGATTTGAATCCCATTCTTGCACAAACACACGAATTACAGGTTCTCATTAAAAAACTAAAGGTTGTAAAGATAGACATTCCCGAAGCTTTCTAAGTTGGTGCAATTATTACAAAATTTCCATATTCATGGAAAAGGTAAATGAAGAAATTACTGCATAATTACGAGGATTGTTGAAACACAACCCGAGTCTAGGATAAGCTAGAGAGCCCGAAAGACTAGAGATCTAGGACCATATAAAATTGATTATCAAATTATTTCCTTTTATCTTGTAGAAGGAAATGGTGAGAATTTTGTTCGAAAAATTTCTATTATTCTTCAATTGGAAGATAATCCTAAGACTTATAAGGAAATGGTACCTTGAAAGGACTCCTCCTTTTGAAAAGATGTTAACCAAGATGAAATAGATTTAATAATGTCAAGCCACACTTGGGAGCTTGTCGATCTACCTAAGGGATCAAGACTCATTGGATGCAAGTAAGTGTTTAGAAAGAAGTATCATAGTGATGGTACACTAAACAATTAAAATTCTAGATTAGTATCAAAGGATTTTAGACAAAAGGAAGGTGTTGATTATTTTGACATGTATGCACCAGTAGCAATGAGGACAACAATAAGAGTATTGTTTACATTAGCTTTTTTGCATGACCTTGTAGTTTATCAATAAGATTATTTTGACATGTATTTCGATATATATTTTTCTTCACTAAATAACTTGTACTCAAATTTTCCGGTATGTATTTTTTCTTCACCAAATAACTTGCAATCAATTTTTCCGGTATTTATTTTTTCTGCATCAAATAACTTGCAATCATGTTTTCCGGTATGTATTTTTTCTTCACCAAATAACTTGCAATCAAGTTTTCTGGTATGTATTTTTCTTCATCAAATAACTTGCAATCAAGTTTTCTGATATGTATTTTTTCTTCATCAAATAACTTGCAATCAAGTTTTTCGGTATGTAATTTTTGGTGATCAAGAAAAATACATACCGAAAAACTTGATTGCAAGTTATTTGGTGAAGAAAAATATTTACTGGAAAACTTGGTGAAGAAAAATACATACCGGAAAAATTGATTTTAAGTTATTTGGTGAAGAAAAAATACGTATCAAAAAACTTGGTTGCAAGTTATTTGGTGACGAAAAAATACATATCGGAAAACTTGATTGTAAGTTATTTGGTGAAGAAAAAATACATACTAGAAAATAATAAATATTAAATAATAAAATGATTTAATAAATGAAAAGGAAAGAATTGAAATATTTTAAAAAATGTAGGGGTTGATGGATAATGATAGGGGTATGAAATAAAATTTTCCAAAAGAAATAGTAAGATGGCCCAAACTTTCTGTTTTGGCCCATCATAATTTTTTTAAAAAAAACTTATTTTTTTAGTCTTAAATGCACTGTTTCTATAACTTATTTAATTTTTTTAACGTATGGGTAATAACTATCATCATCATAATCATATTTTTTTTTATTAGAGATGATAACTTTATCATCATCATAATCATATTTAATAGGATTGATGTTGATTTTTTTATTAAAAATTTGACAATTACTATTAACATAGAAATTTAATGAATTAAAAGAAATTATTTCGTTTGTTATAGAAAAAATTAATAAATTTTAGAAAAGATATTGAAGAATCAAATACAAAAAAAGAGTTGAGACAAAATATTATCACTATATATATTTGAATTCAAAAAAAAAAAAAAGATTACATAAAAAAATTACTTTGGAGAATTAGCCTATTGTTATGGTCAATGTTTTAAAAACCGGACTAGAGATCAAACCGGTAAAACTTACGGTTTAAAGTTCCATTGGTTAAACCGTTTATTAAATAAACTAATAATATGAAACTAAACTTCATAGATATGTCATACATTATTATATGTTCTCAACTTAATAAAATAAATATTTCAAAAATTCATTACAAATTTAATACAACAATATCAATAATATATCACATTAACATAGTTCTACACTTCATTTCAACCATCGTTTAAGAATATTTTGACCAAACTAAAGAATTACAACAAGATAAATTAAATTAATTCAAAGCAAAATTAAAATAATAGAATATAATAACTAAAATAAAATTCAAATAATTAAGAATACCTAAATTAAATAAGATAGAATATCAAAATATAAATAATACAATATACTTCATTAAACAACAAAAAATCGAATTTGATTTAAACTACGACAAACAAGTCTTAATAAACAACAAACAATATTGACATGAACGACAATCAATAGAGTTGGACATCGTGACTATGTTTGAAAGAGACAACATAATGATGATGGAGTGTGTTATAATGGAGTAACAAAACTTAAAAATTTGTATGGTTGTAAAAAACACACGAAATTCGTTTTTGTGATTGGGGAATGTATGTTAAGTTTTGATATTAACATACTAAAATTTAAAAAAAAAAATTAAAAATGGTCAATTTGATGAATTTTTTTGAACCGAACAGTTTTACAAAATCGACTCCGGTTCTTTGGTTCGAATGGTTTTAGACGGTTCAATCCGGTTTTTCTGGTTTAACCACGGTTTTGACCCACTAGCAGTTTTAAAAGGTTGACCCAACCGGATTCATCTCCGGGTCCCGGTCTAACCGGTTGAACCGGTCGATTCGGTCCGGTTTTTAAAATATTGGTTATAGTATTAAAAATTAGCATATAATTCAATTTATAACTCAAATATAATATTATATTAGTTACTTCATATTAATACATTAATTTATATTTATTATGAAATATGATGTATGAAAAAAAACGTAAATATGCTTTATTAGAAATAAATATCAGAGTATTGTGTCATATTGATAGATACTGATATGGGGAATGAACCCTGATTTTCTCTATCAAATCCAGCGTCAATTACCACTATACCAACTAACGATTGATATTTATTTCTCTTACTTTTAATGAATAAAAGGTAATACAATTATAATATTTTTTGTTATATCTTATCATTGAAATTAAATTATTATTTTTGTTCGATTGATGCAAACAATTTTAATATTTTGTTTACTACTAGAATATATATATATATATATATATATATATATATATATAGACGTCTCATTGATAAATATTAAAATAATTTTTAAAAAAATGAATATAAAATAAAGTTATTACAGGTAAATAAAAAAATAGAACGTTCCATTGATAAATAGACGTTCCATTGATAAAAATTAAAAAATACACGATCCATTGATAAATATTAAAAAAAAGTACTAAAATATTTGTTTTTTAAAAATAAATATAAAAAAGTAATTACGGGTAAATAAAAAAATAGAACGTCTATTTTTACTATGCAACTGTGACATCCACCAAATAAATTTTTTGTTTAAAAAAATCATAATTTTTCAATTAAAATACATTATAAAATATAAGTAAAAGTGTTTGTCATTGAACAAAATAATATTTATTTACGGACAAAAATACATTGTTGATTCAAATATTTGTATGTAGATTTAAATATATAAGTAATATCAAAACAAAATACGGGAAACATAAAACGGGAACAACTTTATTACATTTTGGAAACAAATGTGCATACTAACTATAGAAAACAAATTTTAATCAAATCATAACTTTTTTTTTTTTTTAAACACGAAAATAAAATAATTATAACGAGAACATGAAGTTACAGATCAAAATATTGAATAATAATGGAAAAAAGTTCACTATTGGTTCTAATATTTTTGTAAAGAATGTCTAAAAATAATATTTGTATAAAAGAAATATATTGTTGAATCAAATATTTTTATATATGGAAATAATTATAAGCATTATCTCTTTTAAAAATAATAACCTTTTTTTGGTTGAACAATTTAATGTGTTATTTCATTTTTATTATATTTTGGGAAAAATGCGCGTACCATACCAGTACCCGTGCGAATGCATGAGTATCCCATTAGTTATTTAGTAAAAATAAGAAAAATAGATTGATTGGGCTAAATATGAGAATCTAGGAAAATTAATGGGAGGAAAGAATAAGTAGTATTTTAAGTTGGCCCAAGTTCATAATTTTGAGAAGTTTAACCCTAAGTATAAGTTTATGAGATAAACCTAGGTTTAGGGATAATTTTTACAGTACATAGAATTTGGAAACAAAAAAGGAGGAGGCAAGTTAGCTAGAGGTAGACGGAGAAGAATTCAAGGATAATTTCATTGCTTTCTAGGGAAAAAAAGGTAAGGGGAGATGTGATTCTCTAATGCGTGTTAAAGCATAAGGGGTAGATGGAGGGACCATTAACCTCCTTAGGATTGAGTGTTTTGATTCATAATTCTGAAATGTGATGTTATGACAGCTGTTATACGATGATTGTCGTGTGTTCTCATGAATCAATGTTTGTATATGATTTATGTTTTTCATATGTATGATTATGTGACTGAAATTATATTTGATATACCTTGATTTTATATGTATGAAAATTTGTCATTGATGGATGTTTAAAGGTTGTGACCTTAAGTGTGTTAATTGTGATTTAGAGATGATGAACATGATGATATTGTTGTAATATATTGTTAATTCATGGCCTGTGGAGTAATATATTAGTTTAGAGTACTATAACAGTGGGAAATTGGATTAATTTGATAGATTTTCGTAAAATAAGTTGTTGTCACGTAAGGTAGTGTTTAGATAGTTTAAGAACTTCTTTTTAGCAAAAACAACAGTATGTATCGATATATACGTGCTTGGAGTCGACGACATTCTGGAAGAATGTCTGTTTTGTCTTCTGTTGCATTGTCTGACAATTTTAGCCATAACATTTGATCTGTAAGTCCAAATGAGTTGTCGTTTGAAGCATTGAAAAGCTAATGCAATTTACCATCAAATATAATTAGTTTTAGGGGATGATTAGGTCGTGATAATATGAATAATTGATGAGAATTATGTGTATTTGATGATGTTTTAATGCTGAGAATGTTAATTACAATTGGCTAATAATGTAAATATTGAATATTGATGATGTTGTTATAATGTTGTGGTTATAATAATATTGTGTGGAAGATGCTTATATGTATCGATAATGAATTACAGAGCATGAATAATTATAGTGATTTTTAAAGATGTTACATATTTAATAATACATATGCTATGTTTATGTTGATTATGTTGATGGTGACATACACAATGCAAAGAAAGGCCAATGTGTATGTGTTGATGTTGCATATTGAGAGTCCATGCATTCATATTATCGGAACTTTGGTTCTTTCACTACTATGGAAAAGCCATACCACAATGGTTGAAAAAGGGATACCACAACGCCTAGCCAACCGTTGTGAGGTAAGGGTGATTGTATGTATGATGATTTCCACCAAGGTCGCGAGACCTTGATAGTAAGGTAGGGCGCACCCTACCTACCATAACGGTTACTTGTATCAACCGTTGTGGTATATACATTTAGGTAAAAATAAATAATCGTTGTTGAAAGTACCTAGAGTTTATTATATAATATGTAGATTGCTTGTTTTTCAATAAACCTCACAACAACATACATCCATTCAAATTGATGAAGAAGTATATAATATAAAACTTAAATTATTCTTGAAATCAGTATGTGTCGATACATGCGTGATTGGAGTCGACTCCATTATGGCAGAATGCCTGTTTTGTCTTATGTTGCACTGTCTGACAATTTTGGCCATAAATTTTGATCTGTACGTCCAAATGAGTTTCAGTTTGAAGCGTTGGAAAGCTAATGTAACTTACCATCAAATGGAATTAGTTTAGGGGGCTTATTAGATCATGATAGCATGAATAATTTATGAGAATTGTGCGTATTTGATGATGTTATGATGTTGAGAATGTTAATTACAATTGGCTAATAATGTAAATGTTAAATATTTATGATGTTGTTATAATGGTGTGCTTATAATAATTTTATGTGAAAGATGCTTATATGTGTGGATAATGAATTTTTGAGCATGAATAATTGTGGTGATTGTTAAAGATCTTGCATATTTAATTATACATATGTTATGTTTATGTTGATTATGTTGTTGGTGGCATACACGGTCAAAAGAGGGGCCAATGTGTATATGTTTTTGAAAATTCGGTTTGTTTTGGTAATCCTCGATCCTATGGTGATGGATCGGGTGCGAGTAGTTAATTCCTATTATGGGGGATTAGTGAAACGTTACCTATAGTGATGGTCGCGATTTGGTGTGCTCTGGTTTCAAGAGGGAATCTAATTATATGGTTGGGATCGGGGGGCGGGGGAATGAACCTGAGTGTTCATATTTGGTACCACATGCATGTCGAGTCGGTGTTAAGTGCATTGCATAAGTGTTGCATTTGTATTGATTGTATTTGATGTATTGTTGGATGAGAATACTTAATATATTGGTGTTAATTGAGTAATGTGTATGTTGTTGTTATGTGATAATATACTTCTGCTTGTTTTTGTCGTTAATTATTGAAGTGTATTCTCACCCCTTTGCTTTAATGTTGTCCACCATAGACAACTTGCAGATACTCAGGAGTAGCATTGTTTAAGCAAGTGGAAGATAACGCTTGGAGTGGCTTCCATTAGTTTTTTTTTTATTAGTAGGGTCTTGCTCTGATCATGTAATATCAGGATAGCAACGTTTGCTTTCACTTGTTTTATTTTGTTAAAGTTACTATTTATGTTTTGTTAAGATCTCAAAGTTGTGATGAGTTAAATAATCAACTCCTTTTGTTGCGTTATGAAAGTTAAGGTTTCTGAGACTAAATGTCATGAGATGCAATACTGTGTTTATTTGATTTAATAATGATTCCTCTGCGATGATACCCTAAGTGAAGGTGAACATGCGATAACAAGTTCTAATTTGTTATATTATAGCCTATGTTAGAGAGCTGACTATGTTTGATTGTGCGTGACACACTGAATGGTTGCATTTTGTTTAATTCAATTCCATATTAAATTGTATGTGGGGTTTAGGGTGTTACAGTTAACACCATTTTAGGGATTAAGGTAAATCGAAATAGTGGGGGTTATGAACTTAATCAAACACATTATGTTGAGAAAATGCTTGATAAGTTCAAACACATACATTCCAAGGAAGTAAATGCTCCTTTGATCCTAGTGTAAAGCTGTACAAGAGTTATAGAAGAATTGTGGCTCAATTAGAATATGAAAGTGCAATTGGTTTCCTATTGTATTTCATGTAATGTATCATACTTGACATAGAATTTAATGTTAGTAAATGAGTAGATTTACCAGTAATCCAAATAGTGAGCATTGGAAGGCCATCACAAGGATTTTCAGTTATCTTTTGAAAACGAACAAATCTTGGCATTTGGTATGGTAGGTTTCCTGACATACTAGAAGGATATACCGATGCGAGTTGGATATTGAATGTTGGCCATTATAAATATACAATTGGGTGGATATTTACACTAGCTTAGAGTACAATTTCTTGTAAGAGCAAGAAATAAACATGTATCACACTTTCAACCATGGAATCAGAGTGTATGGCTCTTGCTTCCGCTGGTCAATAAGCTGAATGGTTGAGGGACCTTCAATTGGAAGTTACATTGGCTAAAGATAGTGTTTCAAAGGTGTTGATACATTGCAATTGTCAAGCCACTTTAGCCAGAGCGTACAATGAAGTGTATAATGGAAAGTCTAGGCACATAGGTCTTAGACATTCCTTTGTACAAAAATTGATTAAGGATGAAATCATTTCATACACATATATGAATTCAAGCTATAATTTAGCTGATCTATTTATTATACCACTGGCTAGAAATTTAGTAAAGACTACTTTGAGAGGTATGGGATTGAAACTCCATGAGTAAGAGTTCCAACTATGGTAGCAACCCAATCTAACATTAAGAAAACATTAACCTCAAGATTAATGGGTAAAACAAACTTGTTGATTTGGATGTTTGTGCTACATTATGTAATAATGTTGACTATTACAATTGGATGGTTGAGTTTTCAAACTCTTAAAGAAGTTCAATGTTGAAAATACGTATATCAAGTATAGTACATACAATATGAACTTCACATATGTGAATTTCAAAATTTGTGATGTCTCAAAGTGAGAGTTGGAGTTTCTATCACAATAGGTTCATGAAACAGGAAAAACACATGACCATAAATAATGTTAGGCAAGAGATGTAGGTGAAGAACTATTAAAGAGTGTGTGTAAGGTAATGTCAGTTTAATCACAAGGAATAGCATGTTCAAATTCTTGGTACCTAAAATTCCGATTAGACTTTGTGTTGTCTTTGTTATGGTTTAGTTCAAATAAAAAATACTTAAATGTATTAGAATTCTTTGTTACGTTTCATACAATTGATCTTTTCATTATTACAACAAATGGGGGTTGTTGTAACTAATAATAAATGGTGTGTTCCAAAATGATAAAAAGACTTGTAGGTGAGTAAATGAATATTCAATGCATGACAACTAGTCTCACATAGAAAGTTTTACTCACTTTAGTGTTTTTTTATGAAATAACTCACTTTAATGTTTCCTATATAGAGTTGCATTTATTAACTAAACAAAGGAGTTAAAGAGGATAAAGTGTCACATAGATTAGTGCGGTGGTCCCTAATGTTATGTCATTTGTCACCTTCACACTTTCTTTCATCAGTGTCAGCACCGACCACACCGGCTTCAGAACCAGCACCTAGACTAGGGACATGTGCGTAGAGGCATTAATGGCTACTTATAAATGCATCAGATCAATCGAGCTACTCGTGGTATTATACGGTAGTGCTTAGGTGGTCGGACTTCAACCGACTTGTGGCAGCAAGCCGCCACACATGGTTGTGGTCGTTGTTCCAGATTTATTGTAATCGTTGATTCAATTTGTTATTTTTTGAATTCGAAAATGGCAACATTTTGTGAAGTGTTGTAATTTTTGGTAAAAGGTGAAAAGTTGTAACACTTAGTGTGAAGTGTTTCTAAAACGGTATGTTTCATCAAGGTCGCAACCTTGTGAAACAACACTACTTAACCTATAAAAATGCCATTTTCGATTCTAAAAAATACATAACGATAACTATTACTCTTCAGAGTAAATTTTAGATTTCCAACTTCCGTACATTTGAATGTAGGCCGAATTATCCCTAATATTCCCGCGTATTGACTCTAAGACATTTTGAAAGTGCTTGAAGTAATATTAGGAAAGTGATTACATTCACGATTCAAGCCTGCATCTATTCATTTACAATATTTATCTAACACGGTCTAACCTACACAACCTAAACATGTTAGGCCAAAAAAAATTTTGAAAATAGAAAATACTTAAATATTTTTATGGGTTAAATATGTTTATAGTCCTCATAAATATTTCAATTTCGTTTTTAATCCCTCAAAATATTTTCTTCAAAGAATGATCCTCCTAAAATTTTTATTCCACATTTTTGGTCCCTCTTGCAATTTAGCGACAATTTTTACAACTTAGCGACAGAATTAACGACAGTTTTAAACTTAGCGACTGAATTAGAGACTGTTTTAGCAAAGATTTTAGTATTAGGGACCAAAAGTGT
The DNA here is from genome assembly GCA_022829125.1 of Lathyrus tuberosus. Taxonomy (NCBI): domain Eukaryota; kingdom Viridiplantae; phylum Streptophyta; class Magnoliopsida; order Fabales; family Fabaceae; genus Lathyrus; species Lathyrus tuberosus. The sequence goes on along the minus strand of JALAZF010000852.1, from coordinate 1,021,573 downwards.
GAGGGAAAATTTTAGGAGGTTCATTCTATGAAGAAAATATTTAAGGGACTAAAAACGAAATTAGAGATATTTAGGAGGACCACAAACATATTTACCCTTATTTTTAAAAGACTATTTAGTTAAAAAAAAAAGACTAGGCCATAAGCATTAAAAAATCTTTTAAGTCTATTAGTCTGACTTATTTAAATAAATATGAATAAGTATGTTATAATTATTAAATTATATTTTATACTTTAAATTAAAATAATAGAATAATTTTAGTTATGTTGAGTAACTTATGAAAATAAACTAAAAAAACCTTATAAATAATATCATAAGTTTTTTCATAATTACTCAAAAACAAATTCTTTCACAAAATTTATACTATTAGGTAAGCTAAGGAAAAATCAATCACTACTACAAATAATACATTTTATGACAAAACTTTCACATCATCCAACCAAAAACAGAGGTAAAATGCCAATGTGTGTCATGTTTTATTTGATTTTTAAATAAATATCACATATTCCCCCGGTTTCTAAATATAATCGAGGGGGAAATTAATTTAGAACATGCTTTGAATCCCAGTAAAAGCAGTTTATGTTTTTATTTCTTTAAAAGTGGTGCCTTTCTTTTTATTGTATCTTTTATTTTTAAATTAATGATTTATACATTCAGTTATATTTAATAACTGAGGGATTAGATCATCATATTTTACTATAAAAGCACTCGTTAATCAGATTTTACCCTAAACATAACTTATATTTAACCCCTCCAAAGTCATACGCATCATTCTTTAGGATAGATTGCAAGACAGAAGAAATCTTTAATATTCTTCAATCTTGAACAAAACATTTTTTCTGCCCTTGCAATCTATCTCACATAATGATGTGTATGTTATTGTAATATTTTTGGAATAACCTTCCTATGTTGTCAATCAAAGAAAACATTGAGAAATTTATTGTTTTTCTCGGTTGAAAATATTGAGAAATTTATTCATAAACACAATCATCAATTTCTATTTCATGTTCTATTTCATGTTGAAGGTGAGAAAAATACACAAGAAGGAGGGTTGAATTGTGTTTTCCGTTTCTTTAGTTTGCGTCTGATGAGAGTTCAGAATCTAAAATGGTGTTCAAATTTTGATTATACGTTGTAGTGGATGTTAACAGAAGCAAATGAATAATAACATAACACACAGATATTTATACTGGTTCCTCCCAAATGAGAGTAGTCCAGTCCCCTTACAGCACAAGAGATTTTCACTATAATCAAAAACATGATTACAATCACTTATGCACTTAAGCATAAGACTTTTCTTTGCTCAAACCCTCGGTCTGAGGCTTCCTGCTTCAACCCCTTAGGTCCAAGACTTCTGCTCAGGTCCCATGAACCCAAGACTTCCTTGCTTAAGCCCCTCAGACTCAAGACTTCCCTGCTCAGATTCCACGAATCCAAGACTTCTGCTTAAGCCCCTCAGGACCAAGACTTCCTTGCTCAAGTTCCACGGACTCAAGACTTCCTTGCTTAGGTTCCACGAACCCAAGACTTCTGCTCAAGCCCATCAGGCCCAAGACCTCCTTGCTCAGACTTACAGTCCAAGACTTGCTTGCTTAAATTCCACAAATTCAATACTTCTACTCAATCAACGATTGATTAAGACTTTCAATGCTCTAGTACATAGCAGGAGACTTACTCGGCTCAAGCTTCTCAGCAAGAGACTTTGCTGCTCAATCACATAGCTAGAGACTTTATCTAAACTACTAAACAATCATGTTTAGCATAATAGAGAACAATGTGTACTTGATACAATTAGCACAGGTACAGGGTAATCACCTTAACAAAAACCTCTAAGCACTTAAGATTTCTAAGATATTCAATGTTTAAGAAATCTTAAGGCATATTACAATTTACAACATATAACAGAAAATCTGCATACTCGATTACATTGCTTATTGTATGATTTTATTATTCCTCCATCCAGACAAAAGTGTAGAACACTTCTATCCTTTTTGGTTTTCCTTCTATATTTGCCCTTTTGATTGCTCCCTTGTTCAAGACTTCATTTTGAATCTTGAGTAGCTTATATAGTAGTTGTAGAAGACTAGTAGTTGGAAGAGATGACTTGAACAAGTATCTTTGTTTCTCCATAGTACAAGAGAAGTTGAAGAGAGATACACCAAAAATCTTATCCATTGTGTAACATGTTTCACTATTATATCTTCCATGTAATCTTGTGCTATAAAGCCGTTGAGAGTAGATATCCGTAAATCATGTCAACTCTTCTTGAGCCTTATGAACTTAGACTCTAGTTAGAAAACTGATTTGACATTGCAGCTTGTTTTCTGCAGTACAAATTGCTTTAGCTTTATCACTAATTATGAATGATCACCAGAAGCTAATTACATTCACCAAGTGTAATGACAATATGTTGCTTCTTTTGATGTTGAGACCTTCAGCTTCAGAGTTTACGCCAGACATCACTTAGAGAGTGTTCTTCAGATTTTGCTCCACCCGAAGCTAGTAATTCAACTTCTCTCAAGTGAGTCCTTATATATATATATATCACATTATGAATATATAACTTTAAGCATTAAAACTTGCATACTTCGAACACACATTAGATAACACCATTGTTCTTTTAATATGTAACGCCCTGTATAATATATATATATATATATATATATATATATATATATATATATAAAATATCATACAAGAGTTATTATTTGGTACTAACACAATAATAAGTGCATATTGACATAATTTACATACTTGACCATTTTATAAAAAAAAACATAAAATAACAACAATGGTGCAAGATATGGAAAGTTTCAAACATAAAAATCTAAGATCTAAGTACAATATTCTTCATTGTACAACTCAATATACAACAAAATAAACATAAGTTAAGCTTCCCTTGAAACTTACATGCATAGCTCCACTTGCAAACTAAACCTACAAACAAAACCTGAAAAACAACAACAATAATGGGGTGAGATAATAATCTCAGTGAGTTCCCCTATCTTTGGGTTCACTCGGCTCTATAGGGTTCTAAACTAATCTATCTTAATTCAAGAGGGAAAAGGGATAAGACTTGAGTTCACACAATTCGCAATGTATGGAAACATGTCTCTTGAGTCCACCAACTCAAACAATCACTAATTGGAAACCATACCAAGGTAAACTTCCCCGCCGCCTCACCTACGTCTAGTACTTTTAGCGTGGCTAACAGATCCTTGCATCACACTTTGATATACGAATGGATTCAGATTCAAGGTGTTTTCCACATGAATCGTCGCTTCCAATGGGACCCTTCCCATCTCAAGCCTTTTACCCGCAGGCTCCATCCGTACACACGGGATAAATGAATGGATTCACATTCAAGGTTCTTCCCACATGAATCGTCACTTCCCATGGGACCCTTCCCATCCCAAGTCTCTTACCCGTAGACTCCATTCATTTAATGGAACTCCTATCAAAGTACTAATGCGCACATCCCAAAGGAGCTCTACATAAGCATCAACTCTTGAGATGACATCCACAAAGGTTGTTTCCGACTATGTGATAAAATACGACACAATGTGATTGTATTTTACAATCACAAGGTGACCATATTCACCTTAATCACACAATAATAACACATGTTCCATACAATGCATCTCATTCACAATTATGCCAACCATTCATCCATGACACACACCTAGGTATCATAGCATAAATGTCACCCTATAGTGTTATCTAAATCATACTTGCAACCTATTTCTCTTTTTAATCCATTTCCTAGTTTTAGGCCTAGGTTTCCTCACTTATCTTCATATTATTTTAAGCATGTTATAACACAATCAAACATATGAACATACACATATATCACACATAAAACACGTATAGTGACATAACAAGTCAAGTATAAATAATGCACACAAGGCATATGATCAAAATATTAAATAGGACTTTTGGAGTCAAACACCTCACCAAAATAGGATTTTCGGAATAAAGGTCTCTCACCAATTATCAAACCATTTCACATGATGCTCATCATAATACTAGGTGTTCATCTTCACGCATTCACATATTATTCCACATCTATTTCAATCCAACACTATTCAATTAATCGATAATTTATAAATCATTGGAATAGATTTCCAACGCTTCTAATCGTGCCTCAATTTGAGTTACGGTTCGTAAGTTATGAAGAAAACAAGAAAAGAGAAAACTGCGCCCTGCTATGGTCGCACAGCGACCCCAAAGCGAGGTTGGATTGCTTTCAGTTCACACATTGAACTCCAGGCAAGGAAGAGGCAGAATCAAAATTGTGTTATGGTCGCACAGTGACCTCAAAGCGAGGAGCTCGCCTACCACTCGCTGCGAGCTCGCACAACGATTCAAGCAGAATTCAGATTCACCTCGATGAAGAAGATTGATGAGAGAGTTGATGATGATGAATCCAAACTCTCCTTCTTCTCTTCCAGGAGTTTCTTCTCTTCTCTTTTCCTCTTCCTTTCCTTATTACTAACTTCCTCTTTCTCTTTCTCATGACCAAATATATATATATATATATATATATATATATTATACAATGGTGTAAAATATCTTCATTTGATATTTTGTCATCTAACACCAATTGACCAAATATTAGAGTTACCCAAAATGTCCTCTCTTAAACTTATTAATATTGGTATGTCCCTTTCATCAATAATTGATGTCCTTAGAGTTCACTAATTACTCTATTGATCCCAATTGACAACATTCAGAGCACTTAGGAATTCTAATTGTTTCAACTGACAAAAGATAGAGTACATAGGAACTCAATTGATCTCAACTGAAATCCAATTGAGCATTTAAGAGAATATGGGGTATTACATAATACTTTGTTAACATCAAAACCCAAGGAATATATGTCATGAACAAATCTTGTTCTAACAATCCCACTTTTTTTTATGATGACAAACATAACTATTTAAAGGACAATCTTGGGCTATTTTAATTTTCTTAGTTTCATCAGAGTTTGAGGTTTGTAAACTCCCCCTGTGTCTGATAGTTTAAAGGTTAAGGTTTGTAAGCTCCCCCTAAGTTCTATCTTTAAGAAAACTAAAATATATCTTAATTTTCTTGGTAACATCAAGGTACGAGGTTTTTGCAAGCTTCTCCTGAACCTAATAGTCTAAGGTTAAGTTATGCAAACTCACTAAATACTACATTCAAGAAAACTAAAATATTTTAACTTTCTTGGCAACATCAAAATACGAGGTTTGTAAGCAACTTCCGAATCTAGTAGTCTAAGGTTGAGGTTTGTAAGCTCCCCCTTAGAACTATTTTTATGAAAAATAAAATATGTTTCTCGGGTAACATAACCAAAATAAAAGAAATTTAAAATAGACAACATGTACAAACTGAATGAGTTCAGTTTCTAATTAAATACTACTATATCTTTTCTCCCCCTTTTGTCACATCAAAAAGAATAAAATAAAAAGAAAATAATTAAAGTCATAAATGCGTAGCAGAACATCAGTACGTGATCAGTTCCCAAGGAAGAGAAATCGATCAAGTAACAGAGATCGTTAAGGATTGTACAGTGCATGCTAAATATTTATTGGTCGTAACAGTTCCAAGAATCAAGCAAAGGATTTAATTCCAACGTTTAGGTTATCCAGAATCCACTATAAAAGCAACCGAAACCAAGATTATTTTCATCAACATCCATCAAAAAATCATAGAGTCCTCAGTTGAGAGCGAAAAAATCTCTGTTGTAACAAAAGTCACAGAGAACTCTACAAGTCTGAAAACCCAAGATCTTTATAAGTCAATAGTTTCTGAAGCATCTGCAACTGGGCATGTCTCCTCTACACTGAACACTTTAGACGAAGCTTTTTCCTCAGCACCTCAAAGACCAACAAAAACAGGTCCATTAGTTTTAGTTTTGAAGCCAAGGAAGAAATCCATGAAGAAGACACTGAAGAAGAGGATAAATGAGATGTTTTATCAACTTGTTATCCCAGAGCCAGAAGATGAGGATGTCTATGAAGATGAATCTGATATTAGGTGGGATAAATGGATGTATTACAAGGCCATGAATGATTTAGATTAGGTTTAATATTTAGTTCAATCCAGTCATCTTTTATTGTAATCCTTTTAAGCTTGATTAATGAAAAAGTTATTTTGATCATTTAATATTATGCAGTCGTACAATCACTTTATTTTCCCTTTAAATTTTCTAACAAAAGCATTAATGAAGTAATGAGATGAGAAGAAACAGCAGTTAACTTGTTAACAATAAAATTTACAACTGTTAAGAGGAACTTAATAGGTCAGAATACTAGACATCATTTCCAAGAGTCAGTATTTGAAAATTGATTTGACTTAATCAATGTTAAAATAATGAATACTCAAGGTAATGAATGTAAAGATTCTATAAAAACCCTTAGCAGGATCACTTTCATAATCACTTAATCTTCTGAACACAAAGATGTATAGACAAAAACAAATTTGGGTTCCAAAGAGAGATTTCATAAAGACATACATGCTAAATGCAGCAGCTCAAGCAAACAAGAGTAATGTAGCAACTGCAGGATCTACAAGCAAGCAGATAACTTCAGAAGCGCATACTTCTTTAGCAACCTTCATTAAGACACAAAGAAGAAGAACTTTTAGTTAAAATTGGAGAAACCAACTGAGAAAGGAAGCTGTAGAGTTTGCAAAGGAAGAATGACAAGATTATTTAGACAATCTAGATATGTCGGATGATTCTAGGTAATAACTTAGGGCAAATCCAAATGCCTAGAGAGTTTTAATAATTTGTAATATCTTCCATTTTAATGAGAATGTTGCATGTTTTGATTTTTTAATCCTATTCAATTATATATATATATATATATATATATATATATATAACAGTTAAGACTCACAAGAGCATGAACAAAATTGGATAACAAGATTGCTTAATACACGAAGTTTTAACAAATACAAAGCATAAATTTGCAGAAGTATAACATCAGAAACTCTCATAGATAGCTTCAAACTTTTTTCTCCAAAATTTAGAAGAATAATCCTCTGAGCTTATGATAACTCCCTGTTGGACCAGTAGTTCTAAAAGAACGTCCATAAGGAATGAAGAATGTCTTTCCCTTGTGAAAGGATGAAAGAGTCTCCTTCAGATAGTCAAGCATAACTTGAGGAAGATCAATCTCCAAGCCTGAATTGAAAAGAAGTAGCAAATATTTCTCAATAGAGCCCATAAGGTCTAGTTCCTTGTCCTGTGAAAGCAGGTTTGAGTTCAGAATCTGATTCCAAACAACTGCATCAGGACGAATATTTGAGACCAGAGATATGTTAGATGGATCTACAAAAGTACACCAAGTAGGAAGACAGTGTTCCCAAACAAGAGTACTTGGGATTTCTCCAATCTCCTCATAATTGATCACATTAGCAATCGATTTAGAGGTTACTGTTATAGAAACACCTGACACCTTAGAAAGAATAGCACACTCAGAATTCAGTTCAACAATGGAAGCATTAATCCAAAACTCTTTGACAAGCCTTGGATAAGTGAAACCACAAAACATCTCAAAGTATCCATTCCATCTTTGTTCAGACACAATCTTCCAGAAGTTAAAACCTAGCTTAAGCAATTCTTCAAAATCCACAAACTTTTCATTGATGACAACTAGTTGATTCAAAGGAGAATTGACTAGAGAATTCATCTCGGGTTTCACTACGCCAAAATTGGCTTTTCACATCGCACCAAAGACAGCACTTTTTGGACAAAGCGCTGCTATTGGTCTTTAAAAAATTGTGCGAAAAAAAACGCTGTAAAAGACAGCCTTTAGAGAGCGCTTTTTAAAAGCGCTGTTAAATGCCATAAATGGAAGCCACCTTAGAAAGCGCTTTTTGAAAAGCGCTCTTATAGGTTAACCTTAGAATGCGCTTTCAGAAAGCGCTGCTATAGGTCTTAAATTCTCCTCACTTTAGAATGCGCTTTCAGAAAGCACTGCTATAGGTCTTAAATTCTCCTCACTTTAGAAAGCGCTTTCTAAGGAAAGCGCTCTCATAGGTAGCACTTAAGAAATCGCGTTTTGAAAAGCGCCCTCTAAGTTCATTTATGAATTAAAATATAAAACACATTTCATATCATTTTCAGAAACTTCTTTTCATTTTCCGCTCTCGACCATTTCTTTCTGCTGAAACCCTTGCGTTCAATCGTTCTTGTATGCTTTCTAAAACCCTTGCTTTCATTGCCGTCACCGTTGCCGTCACCGTTACCGTCGTTCTGAAATCATTGTTGTCACAGTTTCCATCGTTCATTCTTGCATTCGTGAAAGAGAAGACGAAAATGAAAAGAAGAGGTATGTTGTTGTTGTTGTTCTTGCTTCATACATTGTTCTTGCCGTCGTTGTTGTTGTTGCCGTTCATTCTTGTCGTCAGCATTGCCGTCGTTCTGTTGTTGTTGTTGTCATTCTGTTGCTGTTGTTGTTGCTTTTGTTATTTTTTTTATCAGAATGAATGTATTTTTATCGTAAACCATCCAAGAATGAATGTTATTTTTTGTTGTTGTTGTTGTTGTCGTTCATTGTTGTTGCTTCAGTTTTTTTATCGTTCTGTTGCTATTGTTGTTGCCGTTCAGAATGAATGTTAGCATAAATGTATCAGGATGTTGTTGTTGTTGCTTCTGTTGCTTCTGTTATCTTCTGATATATTGTTTGTGAAATAAAAACTTTATTATTTATGTATAGCATAAATGGTGTAGGTTAGTTGAATTGTGAGAGTTGGGGAATTTCAATGAGTAGGCCAAACTGTTATGGACTGATGTTAAAGCTACTAGTGAAATTTGAGATGATTAGTAAGCTATTTGTTATGTTAATGTATTATTGTGAAAGTTAGTTTGATGTTGAATTGTTAGAAATTAGTTAAAAGTTTCTTTTATAAGTTAGTAGTTATAGTTATAGAAATTTGTTATGTTAAAATTTTCTATAGTTAGTTTCTTTTAGAAATTTGTTATGTTAAAATTTTCTTATAGAAGTTAGTTAGTTTCTTCACAGAAGTTAGTAGTTATAGTTATAGAAGTTAGTAGTTATAGTTATAGAAGTTTGTTATGTTAAAATTTGTTATAGTTAGTTTCTTTTAGAAATTTGTTATGTTAAAATTTTCTTTTATTGTGAAACTAGTTATAGTTAGTTTGATAAAACACTAAAGAGTTTGTTGTTGATGAATTGGACTGTTATGACATTAGCTTGAAATTAGAAGTTAGTAGGTTATATAGAAAAAAGAATAAATGGTGAATTAGTTATGGTATTTGAAACCATCCAAGTTAAGTTCCTGTAACATAAATATATGGCCATAACCAATCACAACATTGCTATTATATGGTGACTAACTATATATATTGAGAAAGAGTACTTACTTTTGAGGCCACTATGTAGGTGTTTACCTCTAATTGTTGCTTGTTTGTGATTACATGTTGCCACTTATCAAGTTATGACTCATAATTGGTCAATTAGTGATATTTCATTTTATGATACTTGTACAGGGGGATCTTGGTAATTCTAACCTATTTGGACACTGTGTGGGTCTAGAAGTTGTTTATTAGTTGTTCTCTCTCGCCATTGTATTTGTAGATTTAATTATTTCTGTGAGATTGTTCTAAATTTACATTTTTCTTTTATAGAGCAATACTTGTATACCGAGCACAAAGAGAATCTCGAGTAGCACGGGCTAAAGCAACCAACGTTACATGGGTCAAAGTGGAGGTATATTAATTTTCACAATGTTGCTTATTAGTGATGCTACTTGATAACACAAAAGAACTATATATTAATTCTTATTTGTTTGTCTATGTGTAGTGCCCTCGTCAGCGTAATGGCATAGACTACGGGTATTTCGTTTTGAGGTTTATGAGAGAAATCCTTCAAATGGATCAATTAGAGATTCCTATTACGGTATGCATGGATTTATAACTTAGGATTTATTTTAATATTTATCGGATATGTCATATAATTTATTATTTTTAACTAAATCATGCATATTTTGTTTTGTTATGTAGTACTTTGATGAATACACGTGTTCTCATTACACGAAGGATAATTGCAAGAAATTAAGGAGGAATTGTGCGAATACCTTATTGAAAAAAGAATCCTATATATATATATATAAGGTATAGGATTATGGGATTATGTGAATGTATAGTTTTGTGAATGGTTTATTTTATGGGATTGTATAGTTTTGTGAATGGTTTATGCCCTTTATGTGTTTTTGGATTGTAATTGTATAGTTTTGTGAATAGTTAATGTAAATAACTTGAATTATAATGGAAATGGTTTATGTGGTTTATGTGATTTATGGGATTAGTGGAAATGGTTAATGAGCCATACTAGAAATTGTTAACGGAAATGTGAAATATACAGGTTTATCGAAATGGCTTGAATTATACAGGTTTCTGCATAAAAAAATGGTTAAAATGGGAATTTTTTTAAAAATCATTAAAATTATAAGTAGAAAAAAGACAACGCTTTCTAGAAAAAGCGCTGTCTATAGTTCACAAACGAAAGCGCTTTTCCTAAAAAGCGCCCTCTAAAGGTATAGAAAAATAACTAAAATTATAGGCATACATTAGACAGCGCTTTAAAAAGCATTGTCTAAAGGGGGCCTTTAGACAGCGTTTTTTCTTGAAAAAGCGCTCTGTAAAGGTATATAAAAAAATTCATTAAAATTTTATACGTATACATTAGACAGCGCTTTTTCAAATCTGTTGTCTAAAGGCCCACTTTAGAGAGCGCTTTTTACGGAAAAAGCGCTGTCTAATGTATACTTTAGATAGCGCTTTGTCATAAATAAAAAGCGCTGTCTTTACCTACGACAGCGCAACCTTAGGCAGCGCTTTTAAGTGCTGTCTGTCGTAACCCGAAATTTGACCTCCCTCTTTTGCCTTTTGCATAAGCATAAGCATTCGCATCGCTAGCATACGCATTCGCACTTTTCTTCGTGTGTTGCTTGTTGCAAGATATTCAGGTTTTTGAGCTCGATTAATCATATCTTCACAAGGTCATCACCTCATCAAAACAAGTTCAAAATCAAGGTTTCCATGTTTATTCATCAAGACAAGAGGTGGAAATCACAACCGGGACTCCAGTATCATTTCCTGAGCTATTTGGGCAAAAATTGACTGAAGTAACCGGTTAACACATGGTGAGTAACCGGTTACTCAGTGCAATTTTGTAATTCCTGCTGCATTTTTGGGACAGCAACCATGTACTCTCCTTGGACTTTGGTTCTACTTGATTCTAGCAGTGTGTGGAACATTCTAGACTTCTCTAGATATTTCAACACTATTCATTTCAACCCAAGTGTATTTATTCCAATGCATCACTTTAATTTAAGTGCACCATGTTACTTAATTTACCAACATGTCAACCTTTGGATTTTGAAACTCACATTGGGATTGTTACCGAGTTGGTTCTAACTAACCGAGTTAACCTCCTTGACTCGATGAGTCAAGTCCAACTAACTCCTAGCCTAGTTCCAAACCCAGAGCTAATCCCAAACCAAATTCCAAACCATTTCACACTCCAAACCTAAAATCTATATAAACTCACCTTCACTCATTTTTCAAGGACCTTTAACCATTTGCTCCATTTCACTCTCAAATCTCCCACATTCTCTCTGAATTTCTCTACTACATTTTCATCTTCATCTCAATTCTCTTCCAAAACCACACCAAAGCTCACTTCTACTTTGAAGAATAATCACTTTTACATCAAAAGTGATTATTTCTTGAGCTCAACCTTCATCATTCTTGCTATTACTCTTGGATTTCTGGAATTATTTCAGCTTTTGGATTGATCTTGAGTAGTTGCTGCAACTACTAACGGTTCGAATTCGTATTTTGGAGTTTTATCACATTTTGCTCGGTTTCGATATGGTTCGTCTACAAATTGAAGATTCCTCTGGTTTTCTTTGATTTTCTGCATCAATAATCCTTTGCAACATTTACCAAGCCAAATATCCGGCTTGTAGGTCGGTGGATCTAACTAATTTTACCGTTTCGCACATTTTCGTATCGCTCGCAATGTAGTCGATAATTATTGTGTGATTTGGTTTTGCATTCGTTTGATCCATGATTCAATTGTATTAGTTGATTTTATCTCTGTTTATTTGTTGTTTTCAAGTTCAATTTTCGTGCACAATCTCAGTTCCAAGCATGTGATAGGTTGCATAAGTGATTATGTGTGGAAAACTACTTTTGAAAAGCTGTTTTTTATGTTTTTTTCCACAACTGCTCAGAGTAACCGGTTAACACCTGGTCAGTAACTGGTTACTCAGTTCAATTTTCACCAAAAACGCCAATTTTCATGCAAGTAACCGGTTAACGCATGGTGAGTAACCGGTTAACACTGAATAAATTTGCCATTTTCTTGCATTTTCAAGGGTGTTTGCCATGCTTTCTCCATTTTAATTTCCATTGATCATTGTGCTTGATTTTATGGATGTTGTTAATGAGATTTCACTTCTGGTTGAAGCATGCTTATAAACTTTTGATGCACGTTTTCAATTATTCATTTGCTCTATGTTCTTAGCATTGTATGAACATAATCATTCTTGTACTATCTTTGTTCACATGATACATGATTTTGTGTGACATTTTGATGATCATTTGGCACTGTTTTGCACTTTCCATTTTAGCTTGTATTAAGTTTATTTTTCATGGATAAACTTAATCTTGTTTAATCAATAATGCACGCCTTTTTGCTTTAATGACTTTTTATCCTATTTGGGAAGTTGTTAGCATGTTTATCCCTTGATTAATTGATCGAAACTTTGTTTTGATTAGTCGATCTTCCGTTTCCCTCTCTTTAGGCCTCCTTTAGAGCTTTCTCTCTCTTTCCCCCTGTGGAGTTGGAGTTTCGCGCTGCGCCTTGCATCGGAGCACTGTACAAATTGACGTTGTTATGTTGTGCATTACTCTACACAGGAGCACTGTTCAACAGTGGAGCGGTTGCGCTGTCAGTTTTACTTCCCACACTATATTCTGGGTGCTAGAGAAGGAATAAGGATGGAGTCTTTCCAACCTCATTCTGGCTATTTCTTCGGTAAGGGCGTCTTGTCCTCTCTCGAGAATAGTCACCTCTGTCCTTCAGCTATAGCATTTCTCATTCCCTTATCGAGTCGATCCTTGATCACTCTTCTCTCTTTGCGATCCTTTTCGATCCTTGTTCACTCATATCTCTTTCAATCTCTCCTTTTGATCAATCACCATCCTTCTTGGTTGAGATCATTATTCTTACGCCAGCAATATATCTTTGTTCCATCACTCATTTCTTCTTGTAATCAATCATTGCTTTAGATTCCCATGCAGAGTTTTTATTCCTTTCTCCGGTTAAACACAATCTTTCTGTTAAATAATTGACACTTTCCCAGTTTTGCAACCCTTTCTTTGGTACCTCTCCCTTTGATTGGTTAACCACTGTCTGTCAGTTAAAACACCAATGCTTACAATCTTTCTCAGTTAATCACAGTCCGTCTATTAATCACTGAGCTTCTCTTAGGTTAATCACCTTCTCTTGGTTAATCACCCGTTTCTTCAGTTAACCACAGTCTGCCTGTTAAAATACTGAACCCTTTCGAGTTAATCACCTTTTCTTGGTTAATCACTCGCTTTTCTCTTCGGTTAATCACAGTCCGTCTGTAAACACCGAACCCCCAGCAGTTGGCAACCTCCTCTTGGTTCGAATACTTGCACCCTGGGGTTAGTAATCATCTCTTTGGTTCATATGCCCTTTCTTCGGTTGAGTACTGTTTGTTCAGTCAGTTTACCGAACCCCTTTGGGTCACGACCTTTGCTTGGTCCTACACCCGTCCTTCTGGGTCACGATCTTTGCTCAGTCCTACACCCGTTCTTTGGTTGATTACAATTTTCTCTGTTAAAACCAATGCTTCTCTATTCCCACAGAGATGCAGTCCTTTCTTTCTTCGGTTAACCACTGTCAGCCAGTTAATATACCGAATCTCCTTTTTCTCTTAGTTTTGACACCATCTCTTTATTCGGATCCCCAGCGGAGTCCTTCCTATTCCCTTTGCTCTTACTTTCTTGGTTTCGACACCAATTCTCTTTGCCATACCCAGCGGAGTTTCTTTCATTCTTGGTTTTGACACCACTCTTTTCCTATTCTTTTGTGCAAACGCTCTTACTGCGAGCTCTTCCCCAGTAGAGTTTTTCTTCCATTTTTGCTCTTGGTTTTGACACCACTGCTTTCTTTCTTTGTTTCTCCCTTGTTTTCCTTTACCGTTCAGTTCCCCGAACTACGGAAGCTCTGATTGTGCATTCTTCTGAATGTCAGATACGTAGGCATGAGATTGTAATGATCTCGGCGAGCACCCTTCCACCCTTCTTTCCTTCTCCCTTTCTTCTCTTCTTTTCTGTCCCCTGGTTCCATGAACTACGACGCTCTGACTTCCTCATTGCATTATGAGGGTACGTAGGCACGAGGGCTTTGTTCCTCCGCGAGCACTTTCTTTCTTTTCTTTTCCCCCTTTCTCTCTCTATCTCTCTCTCTCTCTCTCTCTCTCTCTCTCTCTCTCCCTTCTTTTAGCTAGAAACCTTTAGATAGATAACCCATCCAAGCCAAGAAGAAAGCGAAATGGTTCCCGTCGAGTACGTCGGATGCGTTAGGTACTAATACCTTCCTTTCGCATAACCGACCCCCCGTTCCCGTTTCTCTTCCCCTTGGGTTTTATCGATATTTTCCCTGTCCTTTGGGACTAAATAAAGTTCGCTGGTGACTCTGTTGTATCTTTGAGTGTGCGATTCACTCAGGTAGATTTCCATCCATCTTCAGCTGGCGACTCTGCTGGGGACTGGTTGACCTATTGCTGGTTCATCCCTTGAGGGGTCTCGCCTAGGTTCGTTTGCTTTTCTTACTTTTTTGGGTGTTTATCTTCTGCACTTTACTAGCTTTATTTTACTTGCTTTAGCTGTATGTTTATTTATTGCATTTCTTTACTGCTTTGAATATTCATATGCTGCATATTCTGGATATTTGCTATTTTCTGCTGTTGGCGGGTTGGGTTGCTACTTGAGAGATAAGCCCAATACACAGGCTTGAGTATACACCTAGGATTAGAGTGGAAAGTAGTGGGACCTACGTTCCATCTTGGTGCGTTTGGTGTTCACAAAATTCACATCCAGACGAGGTTTTCTTGGGAGATGCTCTAACGTGCGTGTCTTGCGCATTTCAGGGTATTGATCTAGAGAGCTGTCGACTCTGGCGACCATATCCCGAGGACTCAGTTGCGGCACTCCTCCCAAGGAACGATAATGGCAGACCAGAAATGGCAAACCTATTACACTTCCTTGATCCGAGGACCCAAAGCTGGGAACTTGCCATAGGATGACCTTTTTTTTGGGGGGAATCAGTGGACGACCTCTTTGTTTAGCGATAGAATTGTACCCCGAGGGATGAATGTACTATTGCTTCTCAAATCGAGAATCCGAAATTGAAAATCCCGCTTTCTAGATCACACCTGAGGGGGATATTGGGTTTTTCTGCATGAAACCAAGACTCTTCCAACCTTTGTTCTCTCATTGCTTCAGATCTCGCCCCAACGCGACGCTACCTTTGCAGATGTTCAGATTTGACTATTCAAACTATGCTGGCTTGTTGGTTCTGTTGTTGCATATCATATCATCATGTCAAATTAATTTTTGCATAAGCATTTTAAAACTTTATTTTTGCATGAATTGCATCCACTCATGCCCGCATATGCATGTCCTTCATCCGGGAACCGTTGCTCATCCTTGTCCGCATTCCTTGTAGCAAGACAACGACTCGACATCGATATTTTACTCGCTCGAACAAATCCAGAATCATGGCTGACTTTGAAGCTGAGAATGCTGCTTACAAGGAAACTCTAGCACAATTCCAAGGACGGATGGATCAGTTTCAAACGAATATGGCTGTCATTATGGAACTCCTTCGTGCTCAGCGGGATACTACTGCTGCTGCCATTGTTGTTACAACCACTACTGATGCAACTGTTGTCACTCCTGTTGTGACTGTTCCTCCTGTTGTTACGGCTACTCCTGTTGTCATTGTTCCTTCTCCTGCTAGAGTGGACGCGCCAGTTGAGCATGTGAATCAGCCCGCTGTTCAGCCTAGTTTGAACTAGATACCTGCTGGTTTCCCTTGGGGCATGCCTCCAAATTACACTCCGCAGCTTGCCAATAATGGTAGTGCCTTCATGCCATATCAGCCTTTTGGTGCACCCATGCCTAATGGGAACGCTGCCGCCTATCCATGGGTCATGCCTACTCCAGTCCCGCCTCCAGTGGTGAATGATGATCCTGAGAATCTTCAGGCTCAAACTCACCAAACTGCCAGATTGGTTGATACTGAAACTCCTGATGATGAAGGGCATGTGTATAGAGGACCTCCTATTCATGTTCCGGTTCCATCTCAGGCTGCTCAAACTGCTGTTCAGAATGTTCATCCTGGGATGTTCTATCCTGGGGCATCTTCCTCAGCTGCTGGGGTACCTCCTCCAAATTATCTATATGGCGTTCCGATGGGTCAGAATGTTGGTCAGATGGTTAATTCGGGCTTGGTGTGTCCTTCTCAGTTTGCTACTCCGCAAGTGAATGCCCATGCCGCTTCTCAGCTGCCAAATCCTCATATTCTAGTCAGGCCCACTAATCAGAATAGATCTGTTGACTACAAGTTGTTAGAAGACCGTATTAGAGCTATCGAAAAGTTTTCTGCTTTTGGCATGGAAGCCAAAGATTTGTGTTTGGTTCCGAATGTTGTGTTGCCGCAGAAATTCAAGATACCTGATTTGCCAAAATACAAAGGTTTGAGCTGCTCGCGTAGTCACATCACTATGTACTGCAGGAAGATGGCATCCCACATTGATAATGATGAATTGCTAGTTCATTGTTTTCAAGATAGTTTGTCTGGAGCCTCGTTGGATTGGTACATGAGCTTGGAGCGCAGCAAAATCCGTACTTGGAGGGATTTGTCTGAAGCGTTCGTGAGACAATACAAGTATAACCTTGATCTGGCGCCAACTAGATTGCAATTGCAGAATCAGTCTCAGCTCTCAACTAAAACATTCAAGGAGTATGCACAAAGATGGCGTGAGATGGCATCTCTCGTACGACCTGCTCTCTCTGATAATGAGTTGGTTGACATCTTTATGGGTACATTGCAGGGATCGTACTATGAGAAAATGGTGGGCAGTTCTTCATCAAACTTTGCTGATGGGGTGACGATTGGTGAACGGATTAAGAATGGTTTAAAAACTGGAAAGATTTATGGAGCTGCTTCCCAGCAGCCGGCCGCTAGAAATTCTCAAAGCAGTCAGTCGAAGAAGAAGGAAGGTGAAGCCAACGCTGTGACAGCTCAAGTTTCTCCTCAGTATCAAGCTCCCATGGCTCCCTTACCGTACTATCCGTATCCGTACATTGCTGCTGCACAGTATCAACAACCTCCATATCAGTATCATCTGCAACAACCAGTTCAGAATGCTCAGAATCAACAACAGAATCAACAGAACAAAAGTCAGCAGAATCAGAACCATCAGAATAACAATAGTCAAGGAAACCATAAGCGTCCGAATTTTGATAGAATTCCAGTGTCATACACGGAACTGTTTCCCTACTTGGTTCACCAAGGGGCGATTGTCCCCAAGCAGATTGCGCCTGCAATTCCTCCATTTGGCCCGAAGCATAACCCAAATGCATCTTGTGCTTATCATGCTGGATACATAGGACATGCAACAGAGGATTGCTTTGTTTTCAAAACCAAGGTTCAGGAACTCATTGATAAAAAGGTTCTGACTTTCGCTGTGGAAGGACCCAACATTCAGAGTAATCCGCTGCCAAATCACGGTGGGCCTGCGGTTAACATGATTGGGGATGATTCCAGGGGTAAATTGATCATGGATGTTGACGAAGTAAAGACCCCGATAGCTGTGGTTTTCAAGAAATTGAAGGAACATGGGCTGTTGAAAGGTTTGCATGGTAAGTGTCAGATTTGTGACGATAATCCCAACCAGTGTCGAAGGCTGAAGGGTTGTGTCCAGATTCTGATGAACCGAGGCGAAATGCAATTTGCCAGATCTAAACCTGTTGAGGAAGTTGCTGCTATTGAGCCGTTCACCATCGTCTATAGGAAGATTCCTGTGGAATGCCCTAAGCAGAAGAAGGTGCAACCCATCGTGGTTTGTCCGCCGAAGCCGTTTCCGTATCAGAATTCTAAGGAGGTACCGTGGAAGTATGGGTCTACCGTGTTTTCTGGAGGTCAGGAAATAAGGTTCGCCGAATCAGAGATTGTGAATGTTACAGCTGGTGGAGGTATGACTCGTAGTGGACGTGTGTTTGCTCCGAAGGTCACTACAAAGCCCGTGCAAATTCCAATTGTTATTTCTCCTAAGGAGACACCTGCACTCGCAACCCCTGTGGTCCAACAAGGGGCATCTACTATCGTTCCAATACCGATTATTCCGTCTGAGAATGTTTCAAAGAACAAGGAGACTTTTAATGATCATGAGTTCCTTAAGCTGATCAAGAAAAGTGACTTTAAGATTGTGGATCAGCTGGGTCAGACTCCCTCGAGGATCTCAATTTTGTCCTTACTCATGAGCTCGCCTCCGCACAGATCAGCTCTGTTGAAAGTGTTGAACAATGCCCACGTTATGCAAGATATATCCGTCGTTGAGTTTGATGATGTAGTGGCCAACATAACTGCAAGTCGGTATTTGGGTTTCAATGAATCAGAATTACCTCCTGAAGGAACTGCCCACAATAAAGCACTGCACATATCGGTAACCTGCACAGATATCCTGTTATCTCGTGTTCTAGTGGATACTGGTTCTTCTCTCAATGTGATGCCTAAGGGCACGTTGAGTCAATTACCGGTGGAAGGAATCGAGATGAGACCAAGTGCCTTAGTTGTCAGAGCCTTTGACGGTTCTCGAAGACAGGTCATTGGAGAAGTGGACTTACCCATCAATATTGGGCCGCATCTGTTTACCATTACTTTCCAAGTGATGGATATCAATCCAGTGTATAGTTGCCTTTTGGGTCGTCCGTGGATCCACGCGGCAGGGGCAGTTACCTCCACTTTACATCAGAAATTGAAATTCATGTTTGACGATCAGCTTGTCATAGTCTGTGGTGAAGAGGATTTGATTGTGAGCAAGTTATCGCCTTTTCGATATGTCGAAACCGAAGAAGGCATAGCTGAGGTGCCGTTGCAGTGTCTCGAGTTCGAAGATGTCAGCTCTACTTCAACTAGTCAAAGTAGATCACCACAATTGATTTTAGCATCTGCTAAGAGTGCCAATGAGACCATCGATGGCGGTGCCTTGCCAGGCTGGGGCACGTGATTGATGTGGTTGAGAAGCATAATCTTTTTGGAGTGGGTTATCATCCTGGTCGTCAATCTAGTTTCTCTGATCAAAAGCAATACAACTTTGTCAAGTTCCACAGTGCGGGTTTCCAGCAGGGCGACATCGTGGCAGCGGCTGATGATGCTGGTCCTAGCAATCAGACTTCAAGCTTTGTGCGCAAGTGTCCGCCGGGTTTCAAGCTCAACAATTGGACATCTACCGTGATTCCTGTGGTTTTCCCATATAACATGTAATGCATTTTGCTTTTTCATTCCCTCGTCCTCGCCCGAGACGAGTGGATAGCTTGTAAAGCGCCTCACACTTTTGCAATATTATGTGATCAATAAATGAAAGTTTTTGCATTCAAAATCGTGCTCTATTTTCTTTCTTTATTTTTACTTTTTCACAAATAAATGGCAAAAGTTTCTTTTCTGTTTCACTTTTTAATAGCTCATTCTAAACATATTCATAAACATGCAGAACTAATAAAAGCATTGATAACAACATGGCAAACATCCATTGTAATTCTGGAATTCCAATTAACCAAGCCGAAGAAGATGGTAAGGAAGATTGTGAATTATCGGCTGAACTAGCAAGGCTCCTTGAGCACGAGCATAGAGAGATTCAGCCACACAAAGAGCCAGTGGAAGTTGTTAATCTTGGTACTGATGAGGTCAGAAGAGAAGTCAAGGTTGGTGCATCCCTCGCTAAGCATGTACACTCCGAGTTGGTCAAGTTATTGAAAGAGTATGTTGACATCTTCGCCTGGTCCTATCAAGATATGCCTGGGCTGGATACCAACATCGTTGAACATCACTTGTCACTCAAGCTCGGATGTCCCCCTGCCAAGCAGAAACTCAGAAGGACTAGACCCGACATGGCACTCAAAATCAGAGAAGAGGTAAAGAAGCAGCTTGATGCTGGGTTCCTAGCCACTTCCGAATATCCTGAATGGATTGCCAACATTGTCCCGGTTCCCAAGAAGGACGGCAAAGTCAGAATATGTGTGGACTATCGAGATCTCAACAAAGCAAGCCCAAAGGATGATTTTCCTTTGCCTCATATTGATGTCTTGGTAGACAACACTGCACAATTCTCTGTCTTTTCCTTCATGGACGGTTTTTCACGATACAATCAGATCAAGATATCCCTAGTTGATATGGAGAAGACTACTTTCATCACGCCATGGGGTACATATTGTTACAAAGTCATGCCATTCGGTCTGAAGAATGCAGGGGCAACATACCAGCGTTCTATGACAACCCTCTTTCACAATATGACACATAAAGAGAATGAGGTTTACGTGGACGATATGATTGCCAAGTCCATAACTGAGGATGATCACTTGGTTCATCTGAAGAAACTATTTGACAGACTCCAGAAGTTTAGATTGCAGTTGAATCCTGCAAAGTGCACCTTCGAAGTCCGATCTGGTAAACTGTTGGGCTTCATTGTAAGTCAGAAGGGCATTGAAGTTGATCCTGATAAGGTTCGAGCAATTCAGAACATGCCGCCTCCCAAAACAGAAAAAGAAGTCTGTGGCTTTCTGGGCAGACTCAATTACATTTCAAGATTCATTTCTCATTTGACGGCTACCTGTGAACCAATGTTCAAATTACTAAGAAAAAATCAATCGGTTGAATGGAATAATGATTGTCAGGAAGCATTTGACAAAATAAAACAATACTTGCAAGAACCACCGATATTAGTACCGTCGGTTCCTGGTAGGCCTTTAATCATGTATCTCACTGTTCTTGATGAATCGATGGGATGTGTATTGGGTCAACATGACGACACTGGCAGAAAAGAACATGCGATATTCTATCTGAGTAAGAAGTTCACTGATTGTGAGACCAAATATTCACTCTTGGAGAAAACTTGTTGTGCTCTGGTCTGGGCTGCTCGACGCCTGCGACAATACATGATTTGCCATACTACTTTGTTGATATCCAAAATGGATCTAATAAAGTACATATTTGAAAAGCCTGATGTCTCTGGGAGGATTGCTCGGTGGCAAATGTTGTTAACTGAGTATGATATCCAGCATGTTACCCAGAAAGCAATAAAAGGGAGTGTCTTGTCTGACTACCTTGCTCATCAACCTATAGAGGGTTATCAACAGATGAAGTTCGAATTTCTCGATGAGGATGTTCTGTTTATCAGAGATTATGAGACTCAGGACCCTGATATAGGACCCGAACCAGGGGCGCGATGGACGCTCGTGTTCGACGGTGCCTCCAATTCTAAAGGTCGTGGAATCGGTGTTATCCTCATCTCTCCAACAGGTTTTCACCTTCCCTTCACTGCCAGATTATGCTTTGCATGTACCAACAATATGGCGAATATGAAGCATGTATCTATGGCATGGAAGCGGCTATTGACATGAGAATCAAGATTCTTGAGGTCTATGGAGATTCTGCCTTGGTCATCGGTCAAGTCAGAGGGAATTTTGTGACTCGGGATTCCAAGCTGGTTCCGTACCAACAACACATAACGAAGTTGATTCCTTACTTTGATGAGATCACTTTTTATCATATTCCTAGAGAGGAAAATCAACTAGCTGATGCTCTTGCCACTCTAGCATCCATGTTCAAGGTCAAGTGGAAGAATGAAGCTCCTCATATCCGCATTGATCACTTGAACGAACCAACACACTATTTAGCAATCGAGGATGAGTCTGATGACAAGCCTTGGTTCTACGACATCAAAAGATATCTGGAAAAATAGGAATATCCCGAGGGTATCACTATCACTGACAAGAAGGCTCTTAGGCGGCTTTGCGCCAAGTTCTTCTTAAGTGGTGGTATACTGTACAAGAGGAATTATGATTCTGTGTTGCTCAGATGCGTGGATAGACACGAAGCAAACACGATCATAAGGTCCATACATGAGGGCTGCGAGGGTGTATATGCTAAAGGTCCTGCTATGGCTAAGAAGGTCCTTCGGGCTGGGTATTACTGGACAACGATGGAGGTAGATTGTTATAACTTTGCCAAAAGATGTCACAAGTGCCAAATCTACGGAGACAAGATCCATGTGCCTCCAACTCCATTGAATGTTTTGACTTCACCTTGGCCATTTTCCATGTGGGGTATAGATATGATTGGAATGATCGAGCCGAAGGCTTCCAACGGTCATCGATTTATTCTAGTCGCTATCGACTACTTCACCAAGTGGGTTGGAGCTGCTTCCTACGCAAACGTTACACGACAAGTGGTTGCTAGATTTATCAAGAAAGAGATAATCTGTCGCTATGGCATTCCTAGCAGCATTATCATGGACAATGCAAGCAACCTGAAAAACAACATGATGAAGGAGTTGTGTCAAGAATTTAAGATCGAGCACCACAACTCTTCACCATATCGGCCCAAGATGAATGGCGCCGTTGAAGCAGCAAACAAAAACATCAAAAGGATTGTCCAGAAAATGGTCAAAACTTACAAGGATTGGCATGAAATGCTTCAATTTGCACTGCATGGCTACAGAACTTCAGTTCGCACTTCTACTGGGGCAACTCCTTACTCACTTGTGTATGGTATGGAGGTTGTTCTACCCATCGAAGTCGAAATTCCTTCACTCAGAGTCATCATGGAAGCAGGTCTTGATGAAGCTGAATGGGTTCAATCCAGATACGACCAGCTGAATCTCATCGAAGAGAAGCGCCTAGCAGCCGTTTGTCATGGTCAATTGTATCAGAGACGCCTCAAACGAGCTTTTGACAAGAAAGTTCTCCCTCGAAAGTTCTGCGAAGGCGAACTCGTGCTCAAGAGATATTCACCTGTTCACTCGGATCCACGAGGCAAGCGGACTCCCAACTACAAAGGACCCTTTGTTGTCAAGAAGGCCTTCTCAGGCGGAGCCCTGATCCTCACCACAATGGATGGGGGGAGTTGCCATCGCCCGTGAATTCCGATGCAGTCAAAAAATATTATGCCTGAAAAAAAATGGATAAGAGTCCGCTAGATTGAGATCCGCAAGGACAATCTAGGCAAAAATGGACGTCCCGATGGACCAAAAAAGAAATGTCCATGCAAAAGTTAGGGATAACGAAAAGAAAGCAATAATAGCCCGCTAAGTTGAAAACCCGAAAGGGCGACTTAGGCAAAAATGGGCATCCCGGTGGACGAAAATAAATGTAAAAACATGTCCAGGCAAAAATTAAGGATAAAGGCATTGACTGTGAACACGTGAGCCTCTTTTCCTCATGGCTAGACCTCATACGGTAACAGAGCAGTCCAATCATCACCAACTGGTGCAAGGCATTGGAACCTAGACTTACAGTGGATGGTGGCCAATGTTGTAATCAATGCAAAGCATGATTTCCCTTTGCCATTTACATTTGTTTTTCAATTTTATTGCAAATTTCCTCATCAAGGAATTTGCATCCTTGTACACACCTTATGTACAAAAATTTCACATTCAATAAAATGCATCCTTTGTTATCTCAATTTGTTTTCATTTCAGTATTTTGTTTGCAAAATAAACAATTATTTGTGATCACATAATACTAAAAAACGTTGAGAACAATAAAAAGCTAAATCAATCGAGAAAGCAATATGGATTGTGTGTGTTACTGGTAACTCCTGCAGGGTGAGCGGTAATATCCATTGGTAAGCCTAACGCCTGGCCGACAATGTTTTGATTCTATGAAGAAGTTGTTGTCTCCTCGGTAGTTTCTCAGCAGAGTCATCATTCTCCTTAGCAGGTGGCCATGGTGTCCCACAACAAAGACATCTTTGTTCACTTTTCCCCAGCAAGGGTTGTGTATCCTTTCCAATGATTAAGAACTATCTATCACTAGCAACAGTGGTCTCTCCTCAGCTGAGTCAGCATGATTCAGGAATCTCTTTTCCCCGCGCAGAGCCAGTCTTGGTAGGAAGAATTGGCTTGGTTCTTTCATCCCCGACAGGACCAGCAAATCTGAGATGTTCTCAGTTTCTTTCCTCGGCAGAATCTTTGCCCTTTGCGAACTGTCTCCTCCAGCAGAGATTGTCTTCACCTGCGGGTTCTCTCCCCAGCCAAGGATGTCAAATTCGTTTTGCTACGGTTTCTGCCTAGTTACTTCACACCGTGCCTCACTTGAGCCTTTGCATTGTATCAAGCATCATATAGAAATGCATACATAGCATATGCATCGATCATACTCCCTCTCTTTTTTGCCTGACTTATCTCCCAGCAGATTTTTAACAAACTTTGCACTTTTCAACATTTAAACACTCTCAACTCTTCTTTTGTCACCGTCGGCCAAATTCTCGAGCTACTCTTTTATTTAATCCCCTTTTACCTCGAATCATCGAAAGGCTGGCGCAATTCGTACATTCAGGTCCAAGCGGATTAAATAGGGGCAGCTGTCGTAACCCGAAATTTGACCTCCCTTTTTTGCCTTTTGCATAAGCATAAGCATTCACATCGCTAGCATACGCATTCGCACTTTTCTTCGTGTGTTGCTTGTTGCAAGATATTCAGGTTTTTGAGCTCGATTAATCATATCTTCACAAGGTCATCACCTCATCAAAAACAAGTTCAAAATAAAGGTTTCCATGTTTATTCATCAAGACAAGAGGTGGAAATCACAACCGGGACTCCAGTATCATTTCCTGAGCTATTTGGGCAAAAATTGACTGAAGTAACCGGTTACTCAGTGCAATTTTGCAATTCCTGCTGCATTTTTGGGACAGCATCTATGCACTCTCCTTGGACTTTGGTTCTACTTGATTCTAGCAGTGTGTGGAACATTCTAGACTTCTCTAGATATTTCAACACTATTCATTTCAACCCAAGTGTATTTATTCCAATGCATCACTTTAATTTAAGTGCACCATGTTACTTAATTTACCAACATGTCAACCTTTGGATTTTGAAACTCACATTGGGATTGTTACCGAGTTAGTTCTAACTAACCAGTTAACCGCCTTGACTCGGTGAGTCAAGTCCAACTAACTCCTAGCCTAGTTCCAAACCCAAAGCTAATCCCAAACCAAATTCCAAACCATTTCACACTCCAAACCTAAAATCTATATAAACTCACCTTCACTCATTTTTCAAGGACCTTTAACCATTTGCTCCATTTCACTCTCAATTCTCCCACATTCTCTCTGAATTTCTCTACTACATTTTCATCTTCATCTCAATTCTCTTCCAAAACCTCACCAAAGCTCACTTCTACTTTGAAGAATAATCACTTTTACATCAAAAGTGATTATTTCTTGAGCTCAACCTTCATCATTCTTGCTATTACTCTTGGATTTCTGAAATTATTTCAGCTTTTGGATTGATCTTGAGTAGTTGCTGCAACTACTAACGGTTCGAATTCGTATTTTGGAGTTTTATCGCATTTTGCTCGGTTTCGATACGGTTCGTCTACAAATTGAAGATTCCTCTGGTTTTCTTTGATTTTCTGCATCAATAATCCTTTGCAACATTTACCAAGCCAAATCTCCGGCTTGTAGGTTGGTGGATCTAACTAATTTTACCGTTTCACACATTTTCGTATCGCTCGTAATGTAGTCGATAATTGTTGTGTGTGATTTGGTTTTGCATTCGTTTGATCCATGATTCAATTGTATTAGTTGATTTTATCTCTGTTTATTTGTTGTTTTCAAGTTCAATTTTCGTGCACAATCTCAGTTCCAAGCATGTGATAGGTTGCATAAGTGATTATGTGTGGATAACTACTTTTGAAAAGCTATTTTTTCTGTTTTTTTCCACAACTGCTCAGAGTAACCGGTTAACACCTGGTCAGTAACCGGTTACTCAGTTCAATTTTCACCAAAAACGCCAATTTTCAAGCAAGTAACCGGTTAACGCATGGTGAGTAACCGGTTAACACTGAACAGATTTGCCATTTTCTTGCATTTTCAAGGGTGTTTGCCATGCTTTCTCCATTTTAATTTCCATTGATCATTGTGCTTGATTTTATGGATGTTTTTAATGACATTTCACTTCTGGTTGAATCATGCTTATAAAATTTCGATGCACGTTTTCGATTATTCATTTGCTCCATGTTCTTAGCATTGTATGAACATAATCATTCTTGCACTATCTTTGTTCACATGATACATGATTTTGTGTGACATTTTGATGATCATTTGGCACTGTTTTTCACTTTCCATTTCAGCTTGTATTAAGTTTATTTTTCATGGATAAACTTAATCTTGTTTAATCAATAATGCACTCCTTTTTGCTTTAATGACTTTTCATCCTTTTTGGGAAGTTGTTAGCATGTTTATCCCTTAATTAATTGATCGAAACTTTGTTTCGATTAGTCGATCTTCCCTTTCCCTCTCTTTAGGCCTCCTTTAGAGCTTTCTCTCTCTTTCCCCCTGTGGAGTTGGAGTTTCGCGCCGCGCCTTGCATCGGAGCACTGTACAAATTGACGCTGTTATGTTGTCCATTACTCTACACAGGAGCATTGTTCAACATTGGAGCGGTTGCGCTGTCAGTTTCACTTCCCACGCTATATTCTGGGTGCTAGAGAAGGAATAAGGATGGAGTCTTTCCAACCTCATTCTGGATATTTCTTTGGTAAGGGCGTCTTGTCCTCTCTCGAGAATAGTCACCTCTATCCTTCAGCTATAGCGTTTCTCATTCCCCTATCGAGTCGATCCTTGATCACTCTTCTCTTTTTGCGATCCTTTTCGATCCTTGTTCACTCATATCTCTTTCAATCTCTCCTTTTGATCAATCACCATCCTTCTTGGTTGAGATCATTATTCTTGAGCCAGCAATATATCTTTGTTCCATCACTCATTTCTTCTTGTAATCAATCATTGCTTTAGATTCCCATGCAGAGTTTCTATTCCTTTCTCCGGTTAAACACAATCTTTCTGTTAAACAACCGACACTCTCCCAGTTTTGCAACCCTTTCTTTGGTACCTCTCCCTTTGATTGGTTAACCACTGCATGTCAGTTAAAACACTAATGCTTACAATCTTTCTCAGTTAATCACAGTCCATTTGTTAATCACTGAGTTTCTCTTGGGTTAATCACCTTCTCTTGGTTAATCACCCGTTTCTTCAGTTAACCACAGTCCGCCTGTTAAAATACTGAGCCCTTTCGAGTTAATCACCTCTTCTTGGTTAATCACTGTCGCTCCCAGGATTTTCATCCAGGTACAAACGCGAGAGTGACGCGGAAAACAGAGTCGCCAGCCGTGTAAATTTATCCCAAGAGAGGGAAAGGGAACACCGCATAAACCTGAGGAAGAGGGAAAGGAATGGTCATCGCAACCATAGCCTGGGTTCGGGAGTCGGTTACGCGAGGGGAAGGTGCTAGCACCCCACGCGTCCATCGTACTCGATGGGATCCACGCTTGTTGTCTAATCTAAGGGTGAGTTATCCTAAAATCTATGGCTGTACTGACACGAGGAAGGGGAAAACAAAGACAGACTCGGTAGGACGTCAACGTCCTAGGCCTACGTACCCCCTTGTGCAATGGGGAATTCAGAGTCAACGTAGTTCGGACCAAGTTCTTTTTTATGTTTTTTATGAGCGACGTTAAGTTCGCGTCCAGCAGTTAGGGTCGATGCCTGTTTGCGTCTCAGACGGAAAATAACGTTCCCTTTTTGAAAATAGCCTTTAAGTTGAAGGTCCCGAAGGACAAAAAGGTTTGAAGTTGGTTTGTGTTTTTTAGGACAGAAGTGGCTTAAGTTAGTTCCTAAGTTGCATTGCACCAAAGTCTAGGGCACAGGGGCGAATACTTAACGCATCGTCCCAAGACAAGACGCTCTCTAAGCACTCTAGAAAGATGAGAGGAAGCCCCTCATTTCTCATTCCCCATACTTAAGGCTCGTGCGCAATACACCTTATTCTTATTAAGTGTTTTAAAGAAATTTGAGATGAGAAGAGAGAAGACACAAAGGTAACTCTAAAGGGGGCTATGAATCCTAAAGTCATCATGCATGGGTGACCTACGGTTAGTGAGGTTCAACCTAAACCCTAAAGGATGAAGATAGGAGAGAAATAAAGAACAAAGGTGAAGAGGGATACTTTTCCACCCTTAAAGAACTTACCTTAGTCCCTGCATAAAAGATTAGTGAGAAACAAACATAAGTAAGAGAAATGAGGTGAATGAAAATCAAACAATGGCAAACAACAATGATAATAATCCAAACATGAATTCAGAAATTAAAGGAACAACTCCAAAGCACATGGCACAAGTGCCTTTTCAAACAGATAATCAGATGTGGTCAGAAATACACATATAAGCAGATCTCAAGTGAAAATAAATCAAACAATTGGAAAAATGACTCCTAAAATTCCTAAATTAAATTTCAAGGTCCCTCAACCAGAGACAAACAACATACCAAAAATCCCTGCAAAAATTCAAAGTGTTAGTCATTCAATTAATCATACAAAATTCAGGTGGGAAGTAGGGTTCAGTGTGCCAAAGAGAAGGACCAAAATGCAATATGCAATGATTTTAAAAATGATAAAAAAAAAATTTTTAATGTATTTTAGAATGTTAGTGAACAAATGCAAAAAGAACGGATAAAAAATATTTTATGATTGCAGAGAAATAAAATAAAGAAATTTAAGTATGCATGGTATGGATAATTCAAAACGAAAATAGATTAAACAATTAATTTAAATGATAAGAATAAAATAAAAATAAAAAATAAAATTTGTAAAAATTTATTAAAATGATGAAAATGATGCATGAATTTTTTGGTAATTTTTAAATGCAAGAATGTATTTTTTTAAAATAAAAAATGAAATTATTATGAATTAAATAAAAATAAAATAAAAAATAGTATGGGGGTGTGAACAGTAAGAAAATGAAGAGGAGATTGAATTGGGCTGAATAATGGGGGGTGCGAATAGTAGCCCAACCCATCAGTGAAAAAATAAAAAAATAAAAAAAAATAAAAAAAGGGACCCATGCGTGGACTTCAGTCAACTGGGTTGACTCATCCTTCCCGTCTGATCAATCCTGCGCTCCAAAATAAGTCAACAATAATAAAAGTATGCAAAACAACATAATGTGATTGGATGACCACCATAGCAACGGTGGGGTAATAAACACTGGATCATTAATTTAAATTCAAAAAAAAAAAAGCAATAATAGGTGGCATCGTGGTATCTGTTGGATGAAACACATGAAGGGTCCAGATTGCATCTTCCCCGTCCAAACCCCTGCCGGCCGGAGCTCCAAACCAGACGCCGGAACTAGGGTTCCGGTCGTCTTCCCCGGCGACGTGCACTCCAAACCTGCCCAGAAAACTCATGCGAATACACCATTCCAACCAGTTTTTCACGAAGATTAAGATTATGCACTCCAAATTCAAAAATAACCACTATATATTGAAAAACGAAGAAGAATGCATTAGGGTATAAAACTTTAAATGATCATTACAAGCCATACACACGTCCATAATTAAAAATAATTACATCAGGGTAATCACCATTCATCACACTTCAATATAGACATAAAAAAAAAAAGAGTTTTAGGAGCACGAAAAATTCACCAACCTGAGATGGCACAGCTCCAATCCTTGCTTTTGGCTGCGAATGGTGGTTGGGTTGTGTTCTAGAAATCACCAGGAAGAGATTTGTGGAAGAACTCTGAAGAAAGACCTTGTAATTCGTGAGATCCAAGGAAATAAAGCTTTAGGGTTCCAAATTGTGGTTCTCCTCCAAATGCACGTGAATGAACCCTAACCAGTGCATGGATAGGTTTAAATAGCCTAGGGTTTGTCACTGATAAGGAATTGGGCTTGGGTAATCCATTGTTTAATGATTTTTGAATAATTTTGGAAAAATGCATAATGTGAATTACACCTTTCTCCTTGCATGGATACTTGAGAATTATTTGATGGATCACCTTCATTTGGATTTCTAATCACACCATATTTAAATTGGGCCTTGAAAACAAATGATTCATGAGTTTTTTGATGACTTGGTTTTTTTGAATAATAAAAAATAAGTGAAGAATAAACCATGGAACCACTTGATTAAAAAGCCAAAAATGCTTCTTAGGAATTGTTTTTGGATGTTGGAACATGTCTTGAAGCAATGGAATTAATCATAGGTCCATATGTCCCAAAACCTAAAAGTTGTGAAAATGAAACCCTAAAAACCACCTTGCCTTCTTTTGATCATAACTGGAGTTTCACAAATGATATGGAGACCCACTAGTACTTGTTGGAAAGAGGAGAAAAAGATATTCAACTTTTATGTTGGAGAGAAATCCATTTAAACCTTTCTTGATGATGAAAATTCAAGTTGAATGCAGTGCAGGAACTTGCCAAAAATGGAAACTTTTCATTATAGGTCACTTTCCAAATTTAGAAAGTTTGCACCAACTCCTAATTCCTGACAAATATGTATGAAACTTGACCCTTGAAGACCATATGAGGATGTGAGACCTTGAAAACCTTGGAGAAATCCTCAAAGTTTCACAGTTGACTTCTCCCCTTACTGTTGACTTTTACCCAATTCAACTGATTTTCAATCCATTGGCCAATTGAACTTCTCCTGAACCAAACTGATGGGCAACCTCCCATCCCTTGATACTTAGGGACCCAAGGAATACCATAGAATCAAGTCTTGCCCCAAAAAATCAGAAATAAACTGACTTTATAGCAAGCCCTAGTTGTGGTACCCTCAGTCTAGGAGGAAATAACACAGTCTCCAAATCCAAATTCCTTTGCATATGATGTGTATCCTCTCCAAAAAAGATAAGACATGCCATTTGATGATGATAAAAACCCAAGGAGCATGCCCATTGAAGCAATAAACCCAAGAATCTCAAAACCCTAATCTATGCACTGGTTAGGGAAGGATGATCCACCTGAGCCCTCTTGGACAATACCAGGACTCTTGCTTGACCCTCAGAAGCACTGCCTCAGGCACCTTGACCCCATGCTAAGAACCAATAATATGCACACATGATAATGCAAAATGCAATGCAACATAAGCCAGTTAGTAATAAAGTAAGGAGAGCAAATTTTGGGGTGCAACAATCACTCGCTTTTCTCTTCGGTTAATCACAGTCTTTCTGTAAACACCGAACCCCCAGCAGTTGCCAACCTCCTCTTGGTTCGAATAATTTCACCCTGGGGTTAGTAATCATCTCTTTGGTTCAAATGCCCTTTCTTCGGTTGAGTACTGTTTGTTCAGTCAGTTTACCGAACCCCTTTGGGTCACGACCTTTGCTTGGTCCTACACCCGTCCTTCTGGGTCACGATCTTCGCTCGGTCCTACACTCGTTCTTTGGTTGATTACAGTTTTCTCTATTAAAACTAATGCTTCTCTATCCCCACAGAGATGCAGTCCTTTCTTTCTTCGGTTAACCACTGCCAACCAGTTAATATACCGAATCTCCCTTTTCTCTTGGTTTTGACACCATCTCTTTATTCGGATCCCCAGTGGAGTCCTTCCTATTCCCTTTGCTCTTACTTTCTTGGTTTCGACACCAATTCTCTTTGCCATACCCAGCGGAGTTTCTTTCATTCTTGGTTTTGACACCACTTTTTTCCTATTCCTTTGTGCAAACGCTCTTACTGCGAGCTCTTCCCCAGTAGAGTTTTTCTTCCATTTTCGCTCTTGGTTTTGACACCACTGCTTTCGTTCTTTGTTTCTCCCTTGTTTTCCTTTACCGTTCAGTTCCCCGAACTACGGAAGCTCTGATTCTGTATTCTTCTGAATGTCAGATACGTAGGCATGAAATTGTAATGATCTCGGCGAGTACCCTTCCACCCTTCTTTCCTTCTCCCTTTCTTCTCTTATTTTCTGTCCCCTGGTTCCATGAACTACGACGCTCTGACTTCCTCATTGCACTATGAGGGTACATAGGCACGAGGGCTTTGTTCCTCCGCGAGCACTTTCTTTCTTTTCTTTTCCCCCTTTCTCTCTCTCTCTCTCTCTCTCTCTCTCCGTTCTTTTAGCTAGAAACCTTTAGATAGATAACCCATCTAAGCCTAGAAGTAAACAAAATAGTTCCCGTCGAGTACAACGGATGCGTTAGGTGCTAATACCTTCCTTTCGCATAACCGACCCCCCGTTCCCGTTTCTCTTCCCCTTGGGTTTTATCGATATTTTCCCTGTCCTTTGGGACTAAATAAAGTTCGGTGGCGACTCTGTTGTATCTTTGAGTGTGCGATTCACTCAGGTAGATTTCCAGCCATATTCACTGTCTAAGGCCTGAAAAAACGTTGTCTAATGTCTTGTTTGGCGTAGTATTTGGTTTGATCAGCACACACACCACCAAAGAAAATAAAAAGAAAAGAAAAGAAATGAACAAGATTCCAGAAGAATAAGAACCTTGTCAGAAAAAGGACACAAAATGATGTTTCACAAGACTGAGGATAGAGATAATAATAGTATATAAAAAGAAAAACATTATTACCCAAAGGTTCTTACCTAACAGATTTCCTGAATCCACTAGATGATTTTCAACTTCATGAAATTAAAGTAATATAAAAGTTTAGAATTTTTTTTTACATAAACGGCTTAATCAGAAGTAAAGAACCCTTTTCAGAATCTCAGAGACTGGCAATTTTTAGAAGCTATCATCCATCAGAGTCTAGTAGATCTAGACTACGAGAGAGATAACTTCTTTCAGTCACCAGTCTTTGATATTCTATTCAGAATCAAGCCTTTTTCTCTTGAAACTAGAGTCATGCTTAATTAATGAATATTGGATTGGTTTCTTTGAAAGCTAACAAGAAGCAGTATCATCACAAAAAGTGATGAAACTATTTCCATAAATATGACCATCATCTAGCTAATGATATATTCAGTATAGAAAAATACAACATAGTTTCTTCTTAAATATTTATGAAAATTCTTTTAACAAAATAATTTCTCTAGAGATCTAACAGAGACTTTGTATTTACTAAAACATAAATATCTCATTGAATCAAGAAGTAAACCAGGGAAGAATAAATATACCTCCCTTTTTTTTTGTTATTTTCTTGGTCAGACTCCAGATGAGTATTCAGATTTGACCATAACATATGAATAATGTATTGAGTGGATTCTGATTTATTAGTTGTTAAACCATTGACTCCACTTCTTTCACCAAACTCAGTTCCTTCAGCTCTTGAGTCTGGGATGTAGGTTCTTCTTTAATCAAATGTTGTAAACAACCTTTGATAAAGTACCATGGAAGATGCATTTGCTCCTTTCTTTGATATCTGCAGCAAATACATTTTGAGTAATGGTACTCATATTTCTATCAGTCCAGAAATGTTAGTCTTGACAGGCTTTTCTTTTCCTTATGCCTTAATCTGATAGCAGTATCATGATTCATTCCAGAGTATGAGTCTAGGATGAGTTATGGTATGAACAAGATCTTGTTTTTAGCAGAGTCACTGATTTCATTATCTTGGATTAAATCTTTTGACTTTGAAATCTTTGACAAGCATAGAACCGAATAATGTTTGCTATGAGAGATTGGCATAAAACAAATTTAAAGCACTGTCATAGTATTATTGGTAGATCACAAAGAATTGAAGGTTTCTCATGGAATTGTCCTTTAACACAAATTCAATGATGACCTTTAATTTTTTGGAGCAATGGAGTCACTTAAGATATTATCTTGAAGAGAAGACTCCTTATTATCAATATTGAAGTAAGATAGATTTGACATTACCTCTTTCTCTTCAATAATTGATTTTTATTCCAGGATTCAGATGCTTCTTCAGAAGCAGTAATGACTAGCAAAGCCAGATTACTTTTTGTTCTGAATCCTGCCCTATGTCAGCTTCATTTAAATAAGCACTGAAGATCTCTGACATTTTGGGTTTTTTTGTAGTATTTCTCCTTGCTCTTAAGATTTGGGAAATAAGTTGAAATACGAATATTTCAGAAGCTTCTAAAGTTACTCTTTTATCAACAGGTATCACATTCCATTTAGCCAGTTGACGAAATCTTTTGATAAGGAAGGTTAATTCTCATCATCAGATATTCCATAGGAATTTTCTTCAACATGATTAAGAATGATTAATTTGTTTGATAGTTTTTCATCATCTAATTCCATTTCTTTTCTTTGGAGATTGCTAGATAAACCTTTAAGACACAACATACTCATGTTTTATGACAACTTGAATAACTGTCACTTTAGGTTTGAATCCATTAGGCAGTCTTCTCAGAATTTGCTTGGAAAGATTAGATTAAGTGTAACTGGACAAGCTTCTTTACAAACTCCCACACAATTCGAACACAAGGATTCAAAGATAGTATGAGCATTAGACATAACAATGATGTTGATATACTCAGAATTGAGATAGAGCACCTACCAGAATGCATCTAACTCTAAAGATATTTTCAATAAGCTTCTTCTGAGATGGTGTGAGAGACTTTCAAACTTTGACCATCCCTACACCATCAACTTCTATAGTAATACCTTTCTCAATGGTATTCTATAGACCTTCATCAAAACCCTTTATCAAGATCATTGAATTAAAATTTTATTTTGCTCTTCCATCATTTAAGTTCAGTGGAATCATCCTTTGAATATGGTAGGAAAAGCAATGTAATCATTTTCATGTGGCACTTGACTCCTTCTTGAAGGAAAGTCTTTAACAGACATATTTTTCTCACTGGATCATTATATGCACCACTGTTAAGTGTTATGCACAAACCATGCTCTGATACCAACTGAAGGTGATAAAAATACATAAGAACCGGGGGGGTTGAATTGTATTTTATGTTTCTTTAGTTTGCGTTTGATCAGAGTTCAGAATCTAAATTGGTGTTCAGATTCTGATTATACGTTGTAGCATATGTTAATAGAAGCAAATAAATAATAACAGAACATACAGAGATTTATACTGGTTCCTCCTAAATGAGAGTACTCTAGTCCCCTTCCAGCACAAGAGATTTTCACTATGATAAAAAACACGATTACAATCACTTATGCACTTAAGCATAAGAATTTTACTTGCTCAGACCCTCATCCCGAGACTTCCTGCTTAAACCCCTCAGGTCCAAGACTTCTGCTCAGGTTCCACGAACCCAAGACTTCCTTAGTTAAGCCCCTCAGACTCAAGACTTCTGCTCAGACCCTCGGTCCAAGACTTCCCTGCTAAGATTCCAAGAATCCAAGACTTTTGCTCAAGGCCCAAGACTTCCTTGCTCAAGTTCCATAAACTCAAGACTTCCTTGCTCAGGTTCCACGAACCCAAGACTTCTGCTTAAGCTGTAACGCCCCAAATAATTATAATATTTATTTAATTAAATTATTATGATTATTCGGTGTTTTGGTACTTTTAGATGATTTTGTGATGTTGATGACTTTATGTGGTGCTGTGGGGTAGCTTTGGGTTAAGAGAACATTGAGACCTCTTATAAGTAGTAATTAATTAGATTATTTTATTAATAATGATACTAAAATAATTCAAATAATTAGAATATTATTTGGATTATTATTATTATTGTTAATTAAAATAATTAGGAGACCATTAAGGGTAAGACGGTAATAATGAGAGGATTAATGGAGGATAATACGGTAAACCATGATTAAGGCCCAAAACATAGGATTAACAAAAGAAAAATAGGGATTATGAGAATTAGTTTTGTGCAACCCTAAGGAATGAAGAGAGAGATGAGGAAAGGAGGTTAGAACGAGGAATCGACCGTAGAACCCTGGAAAACGAAGAATCTCTGCTGAAAATTCGAGGTATGGTGGGTAATCTGGGTTAATACGTTTGATATGAGTTTAAGGTAGAGGTAATTGTGTGTTTTGCGTTTCTGATGATTTTATGCTGATCTGTGACGAATCTGTGATGAAATTTCGTACTGGTATGTGTACGATTTATGTGATGAATTCTATGTGATTTGCTGTAATTGCTGTGAATTTAGTGTGGATATTTGATGTTGTTGTGTTAACTGTAAAACAAACCAGATCTGAAAAATCAAAAGTAGAATTAATTAGTCAAAGACTTAATAATTAGGAAGAAATTGATGTAGACAATGAAGTAGGATGAAAAACATAGATCTGTGATGAATCGATGCTGATTTAGGTCTTATTTTGGTAAATCGAAGGTGCTGGAATGAGGAAGTTTTCGTTCATATGCGAGATCTGAGTTTTGGGGTGGATTCTGGTGATACACGTAACAGGCGAGGTGTTACACGTAATGGGGGACACTCCCAGGGTCGTACGCGTAGCATACGCACCCGTCCCCAAGGGTTGGCACGACCCTATAGTGGTACGCATAGCATACGCGTATGGGATGGTGGGCAATACGTGTAAGAGGAGGCAATATGCGTAATGGAAAGCTGAGAAAAGAGGAATACGCGTAATAGGGAATGTCTTACGCGTATGGACTAGCCATTACGCGTAAGGGGAAATCTGAAGGAGAATTCAGAGGAAAACCCTCTCTGTTGATACGTGTATGGTACGCGTAAGGGGTGGCATGAAAATTGAGCCATACGCATAACAGGGTGGTCCTTACGCGTATGGGCAGTGAGGTGGGCAGATTTTCCCATTTTTGCGATTTCTGTCCCGATTTCGCTTGTGACGTGGTTTCTTTGAGACGTAGGGCTATGATGAGGTAATAAGATGTTAGTAATCTAGTAATGATGATGAATGGGATAAAAATCGAGGATTTTATGTGATGAACCTAATATGACGAATTGTGAAGTCTAATGACGAGTTTTGACGAGTGTGTATTGGTGATATATAATGATGTTTGTTTGATGATTCATGAATGATGATGCAACTATGATAATTTTATGACGAATTATTATTATGACGATTTGCATCATGCATTCATGGCATAGTTGGAATTTCGGTCCATTTGGTGGCTTCAATCCCACTGTGTGGATTTGAGTGTTTTATGGCATGCTTCGATTCTTGTGTAGAATCAATCCTATTGGTGGGGATCTTTGGAGGGTGATGGCCCAATGTCCATCGATTATGACGAGTTGGTACCACATGCATGAGTCTATGATGTTGCATTGCATATTGTATGACATTGCATTATATTGATGTGATTTGATGTATTCTTGACGTGTGAATGACTTGATGATGTTGTTGCTTATGCTTTATCTTTTACTTATATCTTATGTATTGATTTTGTGATTACTCACCCTGCCTGTTTGAATGTTGCCTCCACGTGGGTAACGTGCAGGTGATCAGGCTTAGCTCCCTTGGGGCATGAAGATCTAGTTTTGAAGCATTTTGATTTCTCCGTCGATTTAAAGGGTCTTGCTCTAATATGTAACATCGGGTCGGGACGTTTGAGTCGAACGATTACGTTTTTTTGTTTTGTGGACATGATGTTTTCGTGAATTTTATTTGAGAAATTTTGAATTATAAAAGTGTTTCGTTTAAACTTGATTTTCCGCTGCGTGGTGTTTAATTAAATTATGATGGTAACAAACCGTGTTACGGGACAGGTGGATTTTTTAAGAAGTACGACGATATGTGATGCCCTTTTTGGGACTTAACTCTGATTTATTTGTCGTTTTATTCGTGATGTTTGTTGGGTAGAAAAAGGGTGTTACATTAGTGGTATCAGAGCAGGTCGGTCCGTCCAGCCAGGTTTTTACGTGATGTCAGTCCCCTGTCAGTCGACGAGTGTGTGTACACTGTCAATGTTTTGTTTCTTCTAACCTTGTTGGTGGTATGCAGGATGGCTGGAAGAAATGATCGTGCTATTGCTGATGCGTTGGAATCTGTTGCTAATATAGTGGCTCAACTCAATCCGAATGGTGGATTTCCATATGAGTTTCATGTTTTGGGGAAGTTTCAGAGGAACAATCCACCGACTTTTGCGGGTACTCATGATCCAGCAAGTGCACACAAGTGGCTGAAGGAGATTGAGAAGATCTTCTAGGTGATGGGATGTACTGACGCACAACAAGTTTAGTTTGGAATGCATATGGTTGAAGAAGAGGCCGAGGATTGGTGGGATAACACCTGTCAGAGACTGGAGAATGTTGGCACTGTGATAACCTGGGATGTATTCAAGCAGGAGTTTCTGGGAAAGTATTTTCCAGAGGATGCTCGTGGTAAGAAAGAGGTGGAATTCCTAGAACTGAAGCAAGGAGACATGACTGTGGCAGAGTATGCTGCAAAGTTCGTGATGCTGGTGAAGTTCTGTCCTCACTACAACCGTGCTGATGCTGAGATGTCCAAGTGTCTCAAGTTCGAGAATGGGCTGAGACCAGATATCAAGCAGGGTATTGGATACCAATAAATTCGCAGGTTTGCTGAGCTGGTGGATAAGAGTAGGAT
Source organism: Lathyrus tuberosus (assembly GCA_022829125.1). NCBI lineage: Eukaryota > Viridiplantae > Streptophyta > Magnoliopsida > Fabales > Fabaceae > Lathyrus > Lathyrus tuberosus. The sequence goes on along the minus strand of JALAZF010000852.1, from coordinate 983,034 downwards.
CTACGACAAGGATAGTCGAGCTCGATCTGCTCACTACAAGTAGTTGAGTGAGAAGAAATGGCAGTATAGGGGAAAACCTTATACGACTTCAGCTGACAAAGGGAATCAGAAGGCTTCAAATGGGAAAAAGTCAAGTGGGGGAGCAGCTCCCGCTTCTGGGAAGTGTTACAAGTGTGGCGAGCAAGGCCACCGTGCTGATGGTTGCACCAATAATGTGTTGAGGTGTTATAGGTGTGGTAAGAAGGGGCATAGAGCTACTGATTACAAAGATGATGGTCTAACCTATTTCAATTGTGGGGAGAAGGGTCACATCAGTACCCAATGTCAGAAACCGAAGAAGACTGCTACTGCTGCTCAGACCAGTGGAAGAGTGTTTGCTTTGAGTGGTGCAGAAGCGCCAGAGAAGGACAACCTGATTCGAGGTACTTGCTTTATTAATAAATCGATTTGGTTGCTATTATTGATACTGGTGCTACTCATTCTTTTATCTCGCTTGAATGTGCTAATAGATTGAGTTTGAATTTATCTGATATGAATGGTAATATGGTAATAGAAACTTCGGCTAATGGTTCTGTTACTACTACTTTTGTGTGTTTGAGATGACCTGTGACGATTTTTTAGAAGAGTTTTGTGATGGATTTGGTGTGCTTACCCTTGCACCAAATCGATGTAATCTTTGGAATGAACTGGTTGAAGTTTAACCGTGTTCATATCAATTGTTATAACAAGACTGTGGAATTTCCTGAGTTTGGTGACAGTGGGGAATTGATGTTCTTGTCTGTTAAGCAAGTAGGCGAACTTCTGGAAGACGAAGCCTTGGTGTTTGCAATGTTTGCATCATTACAGGTTAATCGTGAAGCTGCGGGTGTGGAGTTGCCTGTTGTCTGTGAATTTCCAGAGGTGTTTCAAGACGACATCAGTGATTTGCCTCCAGAACGTGAAGTGGAGTTTGCGGTGGACTTGGTACCAGGTACGAGTCCGGTGTCAATGGCTCCTTATCGGATGTCTGCTTCTGAGTTAAGCGAATTGAAGAAACAGTTGGAAGAGCTGCTTGAGAAGAGGTTTGTTCGACCAAGTGTTTCTCTGTGGAGTGCTCCTGTGCTGCTAGTGAAGAAGAAAGATGGAAGTATGAGGTTGTGTGTTGACTATCGACAGTTGAATAAAGTAACTATCAAGAATAAATATCCACTTCTGAGAATCGATGATTTGATGGACCACTTGAGAACAGTGTTGCAAGTATTGAAGGAGAAGAAGTTGTATGCAAAACTGTCGAAGTGTGAGTTTTGGTTGATGGAAGTGAGTTTCCTTGGCCATGTGATTTCAAGTGGTGGGATTGTTGTTGATCCTTCTAAGATTGATGCTGTATTACAGTGGGAGACTCTGAAGTCTGCTACTGAGATACAAAGTTTTCTGGGATTGGCGGGTTATTACCGCAAGTTTATTGAAGGCTTTTCTAAGTTGGCATTACCTTTGACTCAGTTGACTTGAAAGGGGCAAGCTTTTGTGTGGGATGTAGCTTGTAAAGAGAGTTTTGTGGAACTGAAGAAGAGGTTGAGTACTGCTCCAATATTGATTTTGCCTAATCCGAACGAATCATTTGTGGTGTACTGTGATGCATCGAAGACGGGTTTTGGAGGAGTATTGATGCAGAATGGGCAAGTTGTTGCTTATGCTTCTAGGCAACTGAGGGTTCATGGAGTGAACTATCCAACCCATGACTTAGAGTTGGCAGTAGTGGTGTTTGTGTTGAAAATTTGGAGACATTATCTGCTTGGCTCTAAATTTGAAGTGTTTAGCGATCATAAGAGCTTGAAGTATCTGTTTAATCAGAAGGAGTTGAATATGAGGCAGAGAAGGTGGTTGGAGTTGTTGAAGGATTATGACTTTGATTTGAATTACCATCCTGGTAAAGCAAATGTAGTGGCCGACGCATTGAGCAGAAAGTCATTGTATATGTCGATGCTTATGGTGAAAGAGTTAGAGTTACTTGAATAATTCCGAGATTTGAGTTTGGTAAGTGAAGCAACTCCCGACAGTGTGAAGTTGGGAATGTTGAAGTTGACGAGTGGTATTCTGGAAGAGATCAGAGTGGGACAATAATCTGACTTGAAGTTGGTTGACTAGTTGACATTGATCAATCAAGGTAATGGAGGAGAATTCCGGATTGGCGAGAATGGTGTAATGATGTTCAGAGACAGGGTGTGTGTCCCAGAAATTAAGAAGAGCATTCTTGAAGAAGGACATTGATCTAGGTTGAGTATTCATCCCGGTGCTACGAAGATGTACCAGGATTTGAAAAAGTTGTTTTGGTGGCCAGGGATGAAGAAGGACATTGCGGAGTTTGTTTATGCGTGTTTGACTTGTCAGAAGTCCAAGATTGAGCATCAGAAGCCTTTAGGTGTGATGCGACCATTGAATATTCCAGAGTGGAAATAGGATAGTATTTCCATGGATTTTGTGTCGGGATTGCCGAGGACTGCTAAGGGAAATGATTCAATCTGGCTGATTATGGATAGATTAACTAAATCGGCTCATTTCTTGCCGATGAAGATTAATTATTCTATACAGAAGCTAGCTGAGATGTATATTGAGGAGATTGTGAAGTTGCATGGTATACCTTCGAGCATTATGTCGGATAGAGAGCCGAGATTTACCTCGAGGTTCTGGAAGAGTTTGCAGGATGCTTTACGCACTAAGTTGAGGATGAGTTCAGCATATCATCCGCAGACAAACGGTCAGACAGAAAGGACAATCCAATCCTTAGAGGATTTACTGAGGGCTTGTGTATTGGATCACGAAGGAGCTTGGGATATCCATTTACCGTTGATTGAGTTCACGTACAATAATAGTTTTCATGCTAGTATTGGAATGGCGCCCTATGAAGCTTTGTATAGGAGGAGGTGTAGAACTCCCTTGTGTTAGTATGAATTGGGCGAGAGTGCTGTACTCGGACCAGAAATTATACAAGAGACGACTGAGAAGATTAAGATAATCCAAGAAAGGATGAAAGCTTAGCAGAGTCATCAGAAGAGTTACCATGATAAGAGGAGGAAAGCACTTGAAATCCAAGAGGGAGATCGCGTGTTTTTGAGGGTGACGCCAGTGACTGGTATGGGTCGAGCTTTGAAGTATAGGAAGCTCACCCCACGCTTCGTTGGTCCATATAAAATCTTGTAGAGGATAGGAGAGGTAGCCTATCAGATTACTTTACCGTCGACGCTTGCGAATTTGCACGACATGTTCCATGTGTCTCAGTTGAGGAAGTACATTCTGGATCCGTCGCATGTGATTCAGATGAACGATGTACAAGTGAGGGATAATCTGACTATGGAAGTGTTACCTGTGCGGATTGATGGTCGTGAAATGAAGCAATTGCGGGGTAAAGACATAGCTTTGGTAAAGGTGCTATGGGGTGGACCAGCTGGCGAAAGTTGGACTTGGGAGCATGAAGATCAGATGAAGGAGTCGTATCCGACTTTGTTCCCTTCAGGTAATTTTCGAGGGCGGAAATTCTTTAAGTGGGGGAGAGTTGTAACGCCCCAAATAATTATAATATTTATTTAATTAAATTATTATGATTATTCGGTGTTTTGGTGCTTTTAGATGATTTTGTGACGTTGATGACTTTATGTGGTGCTGTGGGGTAGCTTTGGGTTAAGAGAACATTGAGACCTCTTAGAAGTAGTAATTAATTAGATTATTTTATCAATAATGATATTAAAATAATTTGAATAATTAGAATATTATTTGGATTATTATTATTATTATTAATTAAAATAATTAGGAGACCATTAAGGGTAAGACGGTAATAATGAGAGGATTAATGGAGGATAATACGGTAAACCATGATTAAGGCCCAAAACATAGGATTAACAAAAGAAAAATAGGGATTATGATAATTAGTTTTGTGCAACCCTAAGGAGTGAAAAGAGAGCTGAGGAAAGGAGGCTAGAATGAGGAATCGACCGTAGAACCCCAGAAAACGAAGAATCTCTACTGGAAATTCAAGGTTGGGGGTAATCCGGGTTAATACGTTTGATATGGGTTTAAGGTAGAGGTAATTATGTGTTTTGCATTTCTGATGATTTTATGCTGATCTGTGATGAATCTGTGATGAAATTTTGTACTGGTATGTGTACGATTTTTGTGATGAATTCTGTGTGATTTGTTGTAATTGTTGTGAATTTAGTGTGGATATTTGATGATGCTGTGATGACTGTAAAACAAACTAGATCTGAAAAACCTAAAGTGGAATTAATTAGTCTAAGACATAGATCTGTGATGAATCGATGCTTATTTGGGTCTGATTTTGGTTGATCGAAGGTGCTGGAATGAGGAAGTTTTCGTTCAGATGCGAGATCTGAGTTTTGGGGTGGATTCTGGTGATACGTGTAATAGGGGAGGTGTTACGTGTAATGGGAGACACTCACAGGGTCGTACGCGTAGCATACGCACCCGTCCCCAAGGGCTGGCACAACCCTTTGGTGGTACGCGTAGCATACGCGTATGGGATGGTGGGCAATACGCGTAAGAGGAGGCAGTGTCCATCGATTATGACGAGTTGGTACCACATGCATGAGTTTATGATGTTGCATTGCATATTGTGTGACATTGCATTATATTGATGTGATTTGATGTATTCTTGACGTGTGAATGACTTGATGATGTTGTTGCTTGTGCTTTATCTTTTACTTATATCTTATGTATTGATTTCGTGATTACTCACCCTGCCTGTTTGAATGTTGCCTCCACGTGGGTAACGTGCAGGTGATCAGGCTTAGCTCCCTTGGCGCATGAAAATTTAGTTTTGAAGAATTTTGATTTCTCCGTCGATTTAGAGTGTCTTGCTCTGATATGTAACATCGGGTCGGGATGTTTGAGTCGAACGATTACGTTCTTTTGTTTTGTGGACATGATGTTTTCATGAATTTTATTTGAGAAATTTTGAATTATAAAAGTGTTTTGTTTAAACTTGATTTTCCGCTGCGTGGTGTTTAATTAAATTATGATGGTAACAAACCGTGTTACGGGACAGGTGGATTTTTGATGAAGTACGACGATTTGTGATGGCCTTTTTGGGACTTTACTCTGATTTATTTTTCGTTTTATTCGTGATGTTTGTTGGGTAGAAAAAAGGTGTTACACGAACCCAAGACTTCCTTGCTCAGGTTCCACGAACCCAAGACTTCTGCTTAAGCCCTTTAGGGCTAAGAATTCCTTGCTCAGAATCACAGCCTAAGACTTCCTTTCTTAAATTCCATGGATTTAACACTTCTGCTCAATCAACAATTGATTAAGAATTTCAATGCTCTAGCACATAACATGAGACTTACTTGGCTCAAGCTTCTCAACAAGAGACTTTGCTGCTCAAGCACATAGCAAGAGACTTTATCTAAACTGCTAAACAATCATGTTTAGCATAATAAAGAACGAGGTGTACTTGATACAATTATCAGAGGTATGAGGTAATCACCTTAACAAAGAACTATAAGCACTTAAGATTTCTAAGTTATTCAATGTTTAAGAAATCTTAAGGCTTATTATAATTTGCAACATATAACAGAAAATCTGCACACTCGATTGTGTTGCTTATTGTATGATCTTGTTATTCCTCCATCCAGACAGAAGTATGGAACACTTATATCCTTTTTGGCTTTCCTTCTATATTTTCCCTTTTGATTGCTCCCTTTTTCAAGACTTCAGTTTAAATCTTCAGTAGCTTATATAACAGTTGTAGAAGACTAACCGTTGGAAGATATAACTTGAACACGTATCTTTGTTTCTCCATAGTACATGAGACGTTAAAGAGAGATACAAAAAATATCTTAATACATTGTGTAACATGTTTCACCATTGTGTCTTCCATGTAATATTGTAAGATTGAGCCATTGATAGTAGATATCCGTAAAGCATGTCAACTCTTCTTGAGCCTTGTGAACTTAGACTCTAGCTGACAAAGTGATTAGATAATGCAGCCTGCTTTCGGAGGTACTGTTATACCCTAAATTTTTACCCTAATATTTCACATCATTTGCATATCATATGAATATACTTTCATGCATCACTAACCCATCACACGTACAAGATATGTGTGCTTACTTACTTCACAAGATAGGTGATCCCCCTAAAGCTCAAGCAGATGAATTATCAAGGGATAAGCATCATATTCAATACCACAAGTCTCTATATCATCCATGAAGATCAAGAACTTTCACTCATCAAAAATTCAAGTGCAAAATTGCATCATGACATGCTCATCAAGACTTAAAACCCTCAGTGCACCCAAATTTGGGTTTTGACCTTATTCAATCCCTGAGATGACTTGTGGAGCAGGGCATGACCCAAGACCTCAATATATGTTTCAAATGCATCATGTTAGCCCATCCATATGATTGGAGTGATTCAAAGAACTTGATTCATAAACAATGCAAGAATCCAAATTTATCTGAGTCACAAACTAGGGTTTTGATGAAAAGTCAACCATGCTTTGACTTTTGACCAAGGCATGATCTCAAACCTTGGGACATGATTCAAGACATTCAAAAACACCCTTGGAGTCCATCCATTATGTTTAAAAAGCCCAAGGGTTTGATTTCATAAAGGATCACAAAGTTCAAGATTCATCTGATACAAAAAGTCAATTGTGTTCAAAATCAAGTTTGACTTTTTAAGTTTTTGGTCAACCATGCCCTTTTCAAGTCAAGAATAATGTTAATATGTAATTTGGATCATGATTGATCAAGAAAAATCAAGAAAAGTGAGATAACTTGTAAAGAGGGCAACCTTAAAAAACTTAGAAATTTTTCCAAGTTATGGAAAACAATGATTTTTACCCTACTTTGCAAGGTCATAACTTCCAAACCAAGCAACCATTTTCTTAGATCCAAAGCTCAAAAGATAGATTTTCTTCCATACTACAAGATTGCTGGGTTGAACCATCTCCAAAAAATGCATGGATTTTAAGTTATGGATTGATGAAGTTCATGATCAAAAGTTGTAAAAATCCAACACTTAGTGAAAATCTGCCTAAGTCTTTTTCAGCCAAAACACCAAAATTGGGAGGCATTTTTCACCATGATCCAAAATGAATCAAGACCAATTGTGAACATCAAAGTTGAAGTACAACATCCCAGCTTTCCAAAATGTCCAAGAACATCATCAAACTCTACTTGAGCAAAGAGTTATGGAGGGTGCAAAACACCTTGCTGCAACTATTTTGCAAAATCAGTTTTGGAACTTTCTTGCAAGACACGAATTTTGAGTCCAAGTGTGATCATTGTGTAAGCACTTATTCAATGAGAATCTGATTGAATCATGACAAACCTGCAAGATAGAGTCAAGGAGTCAAGAAAAATCCCATTGAAATAATTGAGTTTTGTCACAAATGCCTTGAATTCAAAGATGCATTTATGTGCAATAGTGCACATTCAACAAAGCAACTCTCCTCAGTCAAGATACATTCTTAAACAACAATAAAAACATCTGAGGAATGTGGAATTGGTCAAAAGGTAACTATGCTATTTGGAAGTGATAATGTACCTTGGCATAGAAGTAATCACACCTTGCCAAAACCATTGAACCGGGCTCTCATCCTTCAAGCCATCACTATTTAGCCAAGACAAATCTATCCACCTCTAAATAGAGCTCACTTCTAATCATTCAAACCACACCAAAACAACTTAAATACTTATTTTCTCCAAATTCACCTTTGTTCAAAATTTCAAAACACTAAGAAAGTGAGAAATCTAATTTCTCATTTCAGAGCAATACCACTCAAACCAATCATCCACACACTTCATAAATATCATATAAAAGTGATTTAAATCATTCAAACACTTCTGTAACACCAGGATCAACATCCTTCATCCTCACTTGATCAAACTGCAGTCAGATTCGAGCCAGTTGATCCAAGGAGTTTCAAATTATTCCAAAGATTGCAACACGGTCCTTGAGATCTAAGGAAGCTGTGAGGATCATTGTTTCACATCTGGAACACCCCTACCACATAATTCGATTCCTTCTTGCGGAGGTAAGCGTCAATCTCTCAAACTCAATGACACAAGCATCATACTTGTTATTTTAAATTACCATTGTGTTTCTGCACCTATATATGTTGTTTCTCCTCAATCAATTGCATATTATCTGTTATATATAGAATTTCATATAATTTTTACATTTTTTAGGGTTCATCTTATTATAACATGATATCTTGTGATACATTTAAAATAAATAAAAATAAAAAGAACCATTCAACTCCTTGTTGAAAAACACACAACTTTCATTGAAATTCTGGTACAGGTGTGTGATGTCTTTGTGCAATGTCACAACATCGCAATCTGCTGAACAAGGCAATAATAGAAACAGTAAATAACACACTGAATTGTTCACCCAGTTCGGTTCAACAACCTACATCTGGGGGCATACCAAGCCAGGAAGGAAGTCCACTATTAGTAGTATCAAATTACAGACTCAACAGACCAGTTGACAATCTACCTAATTTAATCACTACCCAATGACCCTTCTACCTAAGTCCTCCCTAGGTAAGAGACTCCATCTCACTTCCAATCATAGCCATGATGTCTAGCAGTCAACTACACCGTTACTGCATCAACAGCTTGATTACCTATAACTGTTCAATCATAAAAGCCACCCTTTCATGACACACTTTGGAGTTGCTTCAAAGCTTCCTCCAAGAACAATACCAAACTCATTACCTACAGGTTTCTGAGTTACACACAGTGACCATCTCACAACCCGAGTGGTTCACTTAGACAAATCCCTAATGTTCTACATCTTGGACCCGTACCTATTCTAGGTTACAAGCATTCTATTTATAATATAATCCAACTGGATTTGGGCCTTCAAATCATATCATATCTTCTGTAACAAATCTGCTTCTAAATAGATCATATCTTCAATTAAATCTCCAATCATTAACTCTGAATATTCTCCATATCTTTATGCTATAAATGCGCAACAAACTGATCTTCATAATTGATTGTAACAGAATATATCTCTCCCTTGATCTTCGCCTATATTCTCTGATTCTCTTTAGTAGAATTTCTCATTCACACCAGAAACACGTGCAGCCCTAATTAATCATCCCATACCTGATGTTGTAATGTTCTGGTATAGTGATGTTAAGACATCGCATGTGACATCACTCTTCAGTACTTTAACTTTTCAACAATAACCCAGAATGTTAGCTAAGACATACCTATACTGTTAGATGCTCATGTTGCAACATCCACCATGACATCAACATTGTTTTAACAAAATTCCAACCAATTACAAGAACTTACATTCATGTTTACACTTTGCAAAATGGTTACGAATTGATTGAGATAGAGTTGTTTTTGCAAATCTGATGAAGAACACGAAGGAGAAGAAGGTCATGGCGCCATTTTTTTCAAATAAAAATAAGTTTTAATATATATTACTTGGTTTCCAACTTAAAACTTAAATTGACATTGCGCCCTAGTGGAAACACTAGTATTTGTGTGTGAGTGAGTCCAAGATCTAGGGTTCGAATCCCCCTCGCCCTAGACCTTTTGGTTTTTTTTTTAACTATTTTCAAAAGGATTTATTCATATATTATTTTCTCCAACCAACCATTATCACCATGTACGCGTTGACTCAGATGGTAGAATTTTAAACCCTCCACCCTTTGGTCATGAGTTCAAACCTTGGTGGGAGAAAAACCTTATTTTTTATCACTATTTTTCTTCCCAACTTCATCAATTTATTTCACCTATCAAAAATCATTATTTTGAGCCAATTTTTTGCACACTTCTCATTTATCTTATATATTTTATGAATCCATCAAATAAATCCCAAAAATATATTTATTTTTGACATTTTTATTAGGTTGAAAATTAGTACTTTTTAAAGTGTTTTTCATACCTTTTCATGGTTTCCTTTGATTTTTCCTTCACCCAATGATACATATGTGTCTTTGTAGTCATGATACATCTTACTTAAGTCTTATTTGATGTATATAACATGTTATGTTAACTTGTATATACCATAGTTAGATATTATTTCTCTTAAAAAATGCCCCGATTAAGCCATTAATTAGGTGAAACCCTAAGGTATTATCTTGTTTAAACCTTTCAAAGAAACATCTTGACTAGGGCTTCCACTTGAGTTTGGATTCCCCAAATCCCTTAATTCAACCATGATTGAATATCTTGCTCAGGAGCCTTCCTGTAAAAACTTCCATTCGGTTTTTTTTTTATTACCCTTTTCCATTATCCATTTGCTCCCACAGATTAAATCTTTGCTTGCATGTTAAACATATCTCTTTATTTGATACACGTCACATTTTCAAAAATCAATCATTTTTCAAAATCTTGGGCCTCTATTAGAGTGTAAGACCCATCACTTTTTCTTTCACCTTTCAAATTGTTTTAAATCCATGGGCCTCTGCTAGAGTGTAAGTCCCAACCCCTTTCAATTTTCAAATCATCAAAATCTTGGGCCTCTATTAGAGTGTAAGACCCATCACTTTTCACATTTTCAAAATCAATTGTCTTAACTTCTTGGGCCTCTATCCAGAGTGTAAGTCTCATCCCTCTCTTTTAAAATCATCTTTTGTTTTCAAACAAGAATAAGTCAGGGGCCTCTGCTTAAAGTGTAAGACCCAACACCTTTGTACATTGAATAACTCTTTGGCCCTTTGTCAAGAGTGTAAGACTCACCACCTTTTCTTTTCTTTTCAATAAATCATGGGCCTCTGCCTAGAGTGTAAGACCCAACATCTTTGTACATAGAATAACTCTTTGGGCCTCTGTCAAGAGTGTAAGACCCAGCACATTTTCTTTTCTTTTCAATAAGTCATGGGTCTCTGCTTAGAGTGTAAGACCCAACACCTTTGTGAATAGAATAAAACAAACAAATAAAACATCCAACACATCAAACTCTAAAGATGTAAAATCTTTCATGAATTCAACATGTCATATCAATGTCTATGCTTACTAATCTTCAATCATGTTTGTTCATATTCTGTTAAGTTTCTCTTGACATTTATATCATTCTTAGTTTAGACATAGGTCAAACAATAGGATCCCTTCAATCACAACTTAGTTCAAACAACTAGTTCATTGGCCTCCTCTTGGGCCTTATACAAGCATCATTGCCTCCTCTTGGGCATCATACAAAGAATCTCCCCAGCAAGATAGCCTCCTCTTGGGCTTCATACAAGGAGACTTGGGAAGTTTCACTCAATCCCCCAGCCTTCTCTTGGGCTTCATACAAAGACCCTCAGGCTTCTTAAAAGCATAAATAAAATCTTTTAGCCTCACCATCCTGGGCTTTGTACAGGATATAATAAAATCTTTTAGCCTCACCATCCTGGGCTTTGTACAGATACCATAAAATATTTTGGCCTCACCATCCTAGGCTTTGTACAGGATACCATAAAATCTTGGCTTAATACCCTTTTTGGTCCTCTACCTATGACTCGGGGTCCATTTTGGTCCTCTTTCTTTTAAAAGTTCCAAGTTGGTCCCTTACGTTATCTAACAGAATCAATTAAATCCTTTCCGTCAAATATTAGTAACGGTGTTAGTAATAAGTGACGTGGCAGCTGAGGTGGCATAATTATTTTTTATTATTACATTTAATAATTAAATGTTTTTATTTTATTTTAATTTATTTATTTTGAAAATCAATTTAAATTAATTGTTGCAAATTGTAATACAAAATTTTTGGGCCAAAGGCCCAACTTCTTTAGAGCAGGAGCCCAATAGTCAATATTTGTTATTATATTGAGAACAAATCCATTATATAAACACTGAATTTTATTGTTCCAATTTCAATGTGGGACTTGAGTTAATGGAAATAATACACTAGATGGTCTGAACATGTTTGATGACCCTGAAGCACATCTCCCTCTTCGATGCTCTCTCCGTGGCTCCACTTTGGCACTTGACAAAAACGAAGCTTCCGTCTCCGGAACACATGATAACTCCAGCAGCCAGAGAACTTGCTCTGTAACCACATTACAATTTTATACTATATTACAGTTTGTTTCGCACTCTATTGATTTTGAAAACCAGACCATTAAATATTCAGTACTGTTATTCTAGTCATTTTTTATTTTCCTGTTATTTTCAGTTTTGAGGCTATTTTTATTTTGTTATACAGAGAGATTTGACACCACCATATGTGGATGATGGCCTTCTAGAAGTCGTCAGTTTTAGAAATGCATGGCATGGGCTTGTTTTGTTTGCTCCAAAAGGACATGGAACTCGTCTTGCTCAGGTAAGCATGGTTTATATTACCACGGTATAAAAACATCTATAACGTAAAATTTATTTGCCCTTCTCACTTGATTCATTAGGCACATAGAATCCGGTTTGAGTTTTGCAAAGGTGGAGCAGATCACACATTCATGAGGATGGATGGTGAACCTTGGAAACAACCTCTTCTTGTTGATGATGATACTGTTGTGGTAGAGATTTCTCGCCATGGTCAGGTTAACATGCTTGCCACTCATATTTGCAAGTCTCAAAGCATGTATGATCCGTCGTTACCACACCACAACAATGAAGAAGATGACAGTGATGGTAATGGATAATTAATTTTAGTAATAATAGTTGGTAATGGATAATGTGTACATATATATCATATTTTTTGTTATTGTTTCCAACTTACAGCTTACGGTTTTTGTTATTGTTTCCAACTTACAGCTTACGGTTTTCGTGATAATTCTAACTTCAAATATGTAGCATGTCAAAATCAATAAGAGTCTGGAGTGTGGTAGGAAATCATAGTCGTGTTGTAGCTAATGCAGTCTGATACATGCCACTTGAGTTTCAGCATTTATTGTTTAAAGTTTGTCTTGTGCTATTCATATTTCCATTAACTCAAGTCCCACATTGAAATTGGAATAATAAAATTGAGTGTTTATATAAAGGATTTGTTCTCAATATAATAACAAATCTTGACTATTGGGCTCCTACTCTAAAGAACTTGGACCTTTGGCCCAAAAATTTTGTATTACAATTTGCAACAATTAATTTAAATTGATTATCAAAATAAATAAATTAAAGTAAATAAAAACATTTAATTATTAAATGTAATAATAAAAAATAATTATGCCACCTCAACTGCCACGTCACTTATTACTAACACCGTTACTAATATTTGACGGAAAGGACTTAATCGATTCTGTTAGATAACGTAAGGGACCAACTTGGAACTTTTAAAAGAAAGAGGACTAAAATAGACCCCGAGTCATAGGTAGAGGACCAAAAAGGGTATTAAGCCTAAAATCTTTTAGCCTCACCATCCTGGGCTTTGTACAGGATACAATAAAATCTTTTGGCCACTCCATCCTGGACTATGTATAGGATACTAATAAATATTTTAGCCTCATTCATCCTTGGCCTTGTACAGGGTACAAATAAAATCAAGTCATAATTCAAATTTCCCCAGTCAGTCAGCCTCAGTTTTGGGCTTTATACAAGACAGATAAAACTCCCCAGTTGAGTCAATCTTTTTCAGCTTCATATCTTGGGCTTCAATCAAGATACCTAAATAAACTCATCTCTTCACAGATAAGACCTTGAGCCATCTCTGTAGGAAGATATCTTTTTCTAATCGCTACAATTAAAATCAAACAATCAAAACTTTTTCCAGATAATTGATGTAAGTGGCACTCTTGTTGATTCAAAATCCAAGTTGGAGTCCCTCCTTTATCATGGTTCAAAAACTTTTCTTTCATCTAATTATTGTAAGTGGCACACTTGTCGATTCTATATTAAAGTTAAGGTCCTTCTATTAGTATGCAAAGAATTCATAAAGGAAAAAGTGGCATTGCTTAACACAATAAGTTTAACGCTCTTTCCCTTATGACATCACTCTCAAATGATTGTAGTGAATAGGTGAGATATCTCCCTTAAAGATGACAATTTGTCAAATCTTTCAAACACTCTTCTAACTTCATCATCTTGGGCTTTGAACAAGATACAAATACTCTTTTAGCTTCATCATCTTGGGCTTTGAACAAGATACAAAACAAACTTTTTCCTCTCATAGATTAAAAGGAACTATGAACGCTCTGATTTCCCAATTCTCTTTTTGGGAATACGTAGGCATAAGATTGCGAGATCTTAGCGAGCACGTTAATAAAAAACTTTAGGTTTAAGTACCTTCCAAAAAACAATAGAAAACCCTAAAACAACAAAAACATTTTCCTTAATTTTCATCAAAGGAAAAACTTTCCCAATTTAGCAGTAAGCAAACCTAAGCAACCAAGTAATTCAACAGTAGAAATATATACAATAAAGGTTCCTATAGATTACTATAGATACTTAGGGTGTTAATAGCTTCCCTTAGTATAACCAACCCCCGATTTCAGATCTCTTAGCATTTGTAAGAAAAACACTTGCGCGCAGAGTTAGTTTAAGGTATCTTCCCCTTCCTTTTAAGCATCATAGAATAAATATTAGAAATCAGAAAGTAGCACTAAATGCGGTAATGATCGCGTCACGAAAACCAGAGCTACAGATACAAATAGTTTTAGCTTTATCACTAATTCTGAATGATCACCAGAAGCTAATTACATTCACCAAGTGTAGAGACAATATGTTGCTTCTTCTGATGCTGAGACCTTCAGCTTCAGAGTCTACGCCAGATATCACTTACAGAGTGTTCTTCAGATTCTGCACCACCAGAAGCTAGTAATTTAGCTTCTTTCAAGTGCGTACTTTTATATATATATATATATATCAGATTCTGAATATATAACTTTAAGCATTAGAATCTGCATACTTGGAACACACATTAGATAACACCATTGTTCTTTTAATACTTTGTTATCATCAAAACCCAAGGAATATATATCATGAACAAATCTTGTTCCTACACATGTTCTCTTTCATGTAAAAGTATTTTCCATGAAAACATTTGCTCAAGATAATGAAATCTCTCTGGAATAGATTGCAAGTACAGAAAAAAATGCCTCTTAGTTGGAACAGATAACTTATCAAAAATTTGAAAAGATATGTTGTTCTCCAAGAATCCATTGTCAAAATCTTAATTTGTTTAAACAATTTATTTTAATATTCTGTGTACACAATGTAAATATAAAAAAACAGTTTCCCCTCGGTTTTTAACAGAAATCGAGAGGTATGTGGCGCTTGGGTGAAACATATTTTTTTGTATTTTTTATTTAAAAAGAAACACATTTTACCTCGATTTTGAAAAGTAACTGAGGTAAAATATAAGCATGTTTATTCAGTTTATTCATCGTCCTTAAACAAATCTTTGTTGTCCATTTAATGAGTATCAACACTCAAGACACTGCTATTAGTGATCTTCGTTAAACCTAAAACTCTCATTATAAAAGTATTATGAATATTAAAAATTGATAATGAAACATTTGACATGAAAACTTTGAAACTTAAAAAGACATTTATTTTGTTTGAGAAAAGTTCTCAAGGAAGAATTGCAAGAGTAGAAAATTATTTGGGTTCAAAGTTAATGTTCATAAAAGTTAATGTTCCTCAAGATCAATGAAACGAAGATCCCCAATATTTGTTCTTCTCCAAGATATCTAGCATTTGTTCTTCACCGACAGCAATGTCGATGAATCAGATTCAACATTTGTAAACGATATAGTTTGTAAACAAATTAATTTATCAATACTATGTGTAAACAATGTAATGAGCATTTAAAAAAAAAGATTATATATTTCCCCTCAGTTTTGTTATTAAACCGAGATGCATATGGTGATACTTTGAAAAATATAAAAAATTTAATGTTGGAGATCGAACTCAAGACCATTTCAACTAACCACTCGATTATTCTTAAACCGAGGGGTAAAGTGACCGTTTTTCATGACGCTTTTCGTTACCTCGCCTCTTTGATCGAGGTTAAATCAACTTCGTTAAAAAATAAACTTTTAATATTCTAAAAGTATAGACTTACACCTTGAATTTTTATTATTTTAGGTTTAGGTTTGATAAAGCCATAGCATAGTAATCTATATATCTATATGAGTGTTTTCTTTGTTGAATTGATAGAATGAAAAATATATATCTACATAAGTGTTTTCTTTGTTGAATTGATAGAATGAAAAAAATAATAATAATGCTAAGAACCCTTTTTTTTCTTTATTGAATATTTATGTGTGTTCTTCCATTTTCAAAATAAATAAGATTCACATTATTTTATTAATAAAAGAGTGAATGTTAAAAAAGTAAATATTTTTAACACTCTTTATAAAAGGAAGTGTAAGAATAAAATATTATATTTTTAAATTTTTAAATAAATTTTATATAATACCATATTTATATTTTACTTTACTTTACCTTCTACTCATTAAATAGAACAAAGAAATTAATTTTCTCTCATTATACACCATCCGATCATTATTATAAGCAACAAAAATCTTTTTAGATTTATTGAATAAATAATGTATCTGGACATTATTATATATCAGATATATCAATTATTCAATGGACCTAAAAAAATTTTTGTTGTTTATAATAGTAATCAAAGGTTGTATCAAATAGCTAAACATTCATTTCGATTTTTTAAAATCTTTCCTTTCACTTTATTTATTTAATTTTAAATTTGAAAACATTTCTCTATCAATAATGTAAAAATTTATACTGTATCACAAGTTAAGCAAAAAGCATCTTCTTTTGTATAAAATCAAAATACTCAAAATATGCAAAGACTTATTAGTGATGATGTTCTGGTCTCACTTTAATTGAAAGTTGGAACTTGGATCTATTAATTTCAGCCTTGAATGCTTTGCCTCCATAATAACCAATCTCCATCTTACTTCAATGCTGGCAAAACCTGACGAAAACTATGCCAAATGATGATATTTCTAATCCCTCATTCAATTGCCCTTTTACTCCAACAGTGGATCCGAATGAAGAGAAATGTTAAAGCTTCTGTTTGTTTGTGCTGTCAATTCAGAAGTTAATGATTTTAATACTCTATTTTAAATTATAAGTCATTTTATTAAAAAAATGTGTCCTAAATTATAAGTCATTTTACATTTCCAATATAATATTAATGACATTTTTTTTAATATACCCTCAAGTATTTATTATTATTTATTCTTTCAACTCTTCTAATTAGGGATGCTCAAATAAACCGGTTATTTAAATAATCCATATCCATATCCAAATCCGGTTATTAAAAACCGGTTAATTATTAGTATGGTTTTAACCAAATCCATATTTTGGATATATTTTTAATATGGTTTTAACCAAATCCATAATTTAGACAACCATAACCAAAATAAAAACCAAATTAGTCAAAAAAAATTATAAAAAAAAAACTTGGAAAATTTTTTTAAAATATATTTTTTTTGAAATAAATTTAAAAAAATATATATTTTTTTGAAAAAAAATTATTTTTTTCTGAAAAAAATATATATTTTATCGAAAAAAAATATTTTTTTAATTTTTTTTCAAAAAATTTTAAAAAACGATTTTTTTTCTAAAAATTAAAAATAAAAAATATATTTTTGAACATAAATATTTTTTTTAAAAAAAATATTATTTTTTTGAAAAAAAAATTCTTGAAAAAATTGATATTAATTTTAAACACAAAATTAGAGAAAATAATGATAGCTTTTCTTATATTTAAATAAATCATTTTTATTGAAAAAAATCTAGTTTGAAATAATGATAGCTTTTCTTATTTTAAAATTTCAGTTTGAAAAACTGCTAGAAGTAGTTTAAAAAAATTCAGTTTGAAAAACTTTCATGTTGATTTGGATATAAAAAAATTGTGTGTAAAATTCATTTATAAAAACTGGATTTTTAAGTCAAAAACCGGTTTTAACTTAAAAACCAGTTGTAAGAAAATCAATATCCAGTTTTAAAAACTGGATTTTTATATCCAAATCCGGTTTTAAGTTGAAAACCGGTTATGAAATAGATAACCGGTTATAAAATTTGGTTATGGATATAACCGGTTTATAACCGGTTTTGTAAAAACAAAACCATTTATATGGATTGGTTACAATAACCGGTTAAGATAAATGGTTTTATATTGGATATGGATTGGTTATGGGAATAAACCAACGTTGAGCATCCCTACTTCTAATTTCTCTCTCCTGTGTAATAATGAGGGGCATTACTGTAAACTCATATATAATTTGTCTTTCACATAAAATAATAATTAAGTTTCTTAATTCGTGTGAAATGTCCAAAACGACTTATAATTTAGGACGGAGGAAGTATATCTTAACACAATTTCTTTTTTAGTGTTTGCAATGAAGAATATACTTTCTTCTTTCTCCTTTAATTATGTGTAATTTAAATGATTATTAAGAAGATGTTAGGCCTGACTCTGTTCCTAAAGACATATGCATTTTGATAGTCTCTAATTCACTAGTTATTGCATTCTTGCACAGCCCCCTCCATAATCCATTTGTATAGGGATTGGTCTCCTTTGAACTCTCTCCTTCTTTGAGTCATGATGAGGTTAGTTGAAAATATATATGTTAAAGAAGTTTCACATCGTTTAGTTTTGTGAATGAAGAGAGAATTCAAGACTATATATAGAATAAAAATTCTTTGAAGTCTCACATTGCTTAGTTTTGTGAAGAAAAAGAGAGTCCAATTATATATATATAGAATTCAAGTTCTTTATTCTAAGATACACCAGTCAAAAACACTTTAATCTTTTATTTGACTTTTTTTGTTCTCTTATACTTTTGTATTAAAGTATTGTGAGATGTAGTTAAATAATTGTTTTGTAGGGTGTGAATGTATCGGGGGACTAGGTTAGTCGATGGTATATTATGTGCTGTAACAATTTTCACAATGTTATTCTTTGACTGTCTATTGACAATGATCGTGGTTTTTTCTCAGTTTTGGAGTTTACACATTATGTTCTTATGTTCTAATTGTGTTCCTCTTTTTTCTCTATGTTTTTTTTTTCCAAAACCTAGTACCAGAGCTTTTAGTTCTATCTGGGGATAAATGTTCTTAGTATGCTTTGTGGTTGTAGTTTTGTCTGATCTTTTAATTCAGAAAATAAAAGTAGTATTGTAAAAGAGTTGTTGAGCTACAGTCAGAAATTTCACTGTGCAGTTTAGGCTAGTGAAAATGGATGGAAAATTATTTTTTACTTGTGCAAAGTTCAAGTCAAAGATGTGTTGATACAATTAAGATTACACAAGGTGCAAGATTATGTCGGTGGTTGAAGAACTTCCTGCCAACAAGGAAGTTGCACTATAGTTTCAACCTGGTTTACGACATGTGAAATTCTTGAAGGCGTATAGTTTCAAGTGAAGTATACTCTTCTTTAGGTGAAGTATGATAGTTTTTTAAAACTATGATTGTCGGTGAAGACAATGTGAAATTCTTTGAATGGTTTAACTTCAAGTGAAATTTATTCTTCATGATAAATTATATGATTGTCGATGATGACAGTGTGAACTTCTTGAAGTGGTTTATCTTCAAGTGAAATATATTCTTCATGAGAGAGTATGATAGTTTTTAAAATTATGATTGTTGGTGAAAACAGTGTGAAAATTCTTGTAGTGATGTAACTTCAAGTGACTATACTTTTATGGTGAAGTGTGATTATCCATGAAGACAATGAAAGTTGATTTATTATTTTCAATCATAGTGGAGATTGGTGAGATAGGTTGAAAATATACATGTTGATACTCTTTATGGTGAAGTATGATTGTCCGTGAAGACAATGAAAGCTTATGTATTATTTTCAATCAAGGTGGAAATTATTGGGGTTAGTTGAAAATATACATGATAAAGAAGTCTCATGGCGCTTAGTTTTGTGAATGAAGAGAGAGTCTAAGTCTATATATAGGATACAAAATCTTTGAAGCCTCACATCGGTTAGTTTTATGAAGGAAGAGGGAGTCTGATATAGGATTCAAGTTCTTCATTCCAAGATGCACTAGTCAAAAGAACTTTAAGCTTGTATTTGACTTTCTTTGTTCTCTTATACTCTTGTATTAAAGTGTTGTGAGATGTAGTTAAATATTTTTTTGGAGGGTGTGTGTGTACTGGTGGCCTGGGTTAGTCGAGAGTATATTATGTGTTGTAACAATTTTCACATAGTGTTATTCTTTGGTTGCCTATTAACAATTATCGTGATTTTTTTTCGGTTTTGGAGTTTCCACGTTATGTTCTTGTGTTCCTTTTTTCTCTATGTTTTGTTTAATTTTTCCCAATAACTAGTATCAGAGATTTTGGTTCTATCTATGGATAAGTGTTCTTAGTATGCTTTTTGGTTGCAGTTTTGTCTGATCTTCTACATCAAAAAATAAAAGTAGTGTTGTGAAGAGTTGTTGAGCTGCAGTCAGAAATTTCGCTATGTAGTTTGGGCTAGTGAAAATGGATGGAAAATTATTTATTACATGTGGAAAGTTAAAGTCAAAGATGTGTTGATACAATTAAGATTACACAAGGTGCAAGATTATGTCGGTGGTTGAAGAACTTCCTACCAATAAGAAAGTTGCGCCATAAAACTTCAACCTGGTTTTTGACATGTGATAATTCTTGAAGTGGTTTACCTTCATGTGAAGTATACTCTTTTTTAGGTGGAGTATGATAGTTTTTTAAAACTATGATTGTTGGTGAAGATAATGTGAAATTCTTGGAGTTGTTTAACTTCAAGTGAAATGTATTCTTCATGATAAAGTATTTTATTGTCGGTGATGACAATGTGAAATTCTTGAAGTGGTTTATCTTCAAGTGAAATATATTATTTATAAGAGAGTATGATAGTTTTTAAAATTATGATTGTTGGTGAAGACAATGTGAAAATTCTTGGAGTGATGTAACTTCAAGTGACTATACTTTTATGGTGGAGTGTGATTGTCCGTGAAGACAAAGAAAGTTGATTTATTATTTTCAATCAAGGTTGAAATTGTTGAGATAGGTTGAAAATATACATGTTGATACTCTTTTTGGTGGAGTATGATTGTCGGTGAAGACAATGAAAGCTTATCTATTATTTTCAATCAAGGTGGAAATTGTTGGGGTTGGTTGAAAATATACATGCTGAAGAAGTCTCACATCGCTTAGTTTAGTGAATGAAGAGAGAGTCTAAGGCTATATATAGGATATAAATTCTTTGAAGCCTCATATTGGTTATTTTTGTGAAGGAAGAGGGTGACCGATATATGATTCAAGTTCTTCATTCCAAAATGCACTAGTCAAAATCACTTTAAGCTTGTATTTGACTTTCTTTGTTCTCTTATACTCGTGTATTAGAGTGTGAGTGTATAAGGGGGCTGGGTTAGTTAAGGTTATATTATGTGTTGTAACAATTTTCACATAGTGTTATTCTCTACTTGTCTATTGACAACGGCTGTGGTTTTTTCTCCGGTTTTGTAGTTTCCACGATATGTTCTTGTGTTGTAATTTTTGTTCCTCTTTTTTATCTATGCTTTGTTTGTTTTTTCCAACAAGTCATTCACACAACAAACGATGATTTGTCTCCCTTGGTTCGATGTGTTGTGAAAGAGAGTTAGGCTAGAAAACACTACCACGAATAATACATTATATGACAACGACTTCAGTTCACCTAACAAAAAACCGAGGTACAAATCCTGGATACGCTATGTTTTTTTTTCTTTCTAAAAAATACAATCTATTACGTCGGTTTTTGTATATAACTGATGGGTAAAATAATTCAGGATACATGTTTTGAATCTCGGCAACTGCATATTATGTTTTTATTTCATTAAATGTGACCTCTTCTTTCATATTTTATTTTTATTCTAAAAATAATCCATATTTTAGTTTAATTTTTATTAAGTGTTGGAGACCAATGGTACCTGCTCTAAAGTTATCAAAGGACCTCAACAACATTTTTCTTGAAGAACTGGTTAGTTTTTTAAGACGCCATGAGATTGAGCTTGAAAAATATGAGCCCAAGAGAGAGAGCAAGTATGTTGCTCTGAAGTCTTCAGGAAGATCTGATAAAACTAAAGCTCTTCAAGCTGATACTGATGAAGAGTCTGAAGAAGACTCAGAAAAAGAAGATGAATTGTCTCTTCTTTTCAGATGCGTGAATCAACTCTAAAAGAAAATGCAAGGAAAATTCAGAGGACAAAGAAGGACAGGTGGTTGTTATGAGTCCACTTATGGATTCAAGAAAGATGGAGCCATCAAATAATCCATCTGCTATGAATGCAAGGAGGCAGGTCATTATAAGAATGACTGTCCCAAGTTGAAGAAGGACAGACCTAAGAAGAAAGACTTTCATGGTAAGAAGATTGGTCTTATGCCTACATGGGACGATTCAGAGTCTTCTGAAGATGACTCTAAAGAAGAGCAGGCGAATGTGGCTCTAATGGTATTCACGAGAGCTCCTGTAGAAACGAGTCAATCAGAATCAGAATCTGAGTCTGATTATGAAGATGTATTTTCTGAACTTTCTCGTTCAGAGCTTGAATCTAGTTTATCTGAAGTTCTGGAAAAATATCAAAACCTTCTGGATAAATACAATGATTTAAAGAAGATTCATGTATCTGAATCAGAAGCATACTATAAGCTTTAGAAAGATTTTTCAAGGTTGAGTGAAGAATATCTTATTTTGAAAAACAACTTTGTGCCTCCAAGCAAGAGTGCCAAACCTGAAAGAGAATTCATTTCTAAAGCCGCTACAGGTTCTGGTGATATCATACAGAAGTATGATAAATCTTTCCAGAAGTTTCTTGCTAAAAACCTAAATAAAAGCTTAATGACTTTCATGATTTATGACGTTAACAGGAACGAGACAAGAGGTATTGGCTATGATTCTGATGAAGAATCTGATTCTGAAAAAAAATGATAAGCTTAATACTCTTGAATCTCATTTTGTTCCTTCTGGGAAACAAAATGATGTTAGGGCTAAAGGTAAAGTTGTTGTAAAACCCAAGTGATCCGCTGTCGCGCACGGATCAAAATGAGTAATTTTAAAAACACTAGTTTAGCGACAATGGCTTGAGTCTTATCACAAGGATTCTTGTATTGAATTAACCAGCTAAAGTAACGGTTTATGGGGGTTTAGATTTCGATTTAGAAAACAAGAAAAAATAAGTGATTATCAAATAAGCAAAAACGGATAATCCTACTAATTCGGGTTCTGACTTATCATCGGCTATTATAACACCAATCCCTAAGCAGTTTCAATCCTATTTGATTATGAGATCAATTAGACAAGCGCAATCAATATCACATGAATTATGCTCCTGTTTACCGCATTAAGCATGACAGTTTAAAGATTAGGCGAAGGCTAACGAAGAAGCTAAATTAACACGCGATTAAAATTAGGAACATGCATACAATCAAATTTAATCAATTTTATCCTATGAACAGCAATCAAATTAAGCAAACGAAATCAATCAAATTAAGCAAATGACTTAATGGAAAAGAATTGAAAGAAATCGAATTTAAATTGGTATTAGAATAACCTCAAGGCGATGGAACCCGTACAACAGAATTTGCCATTGGGAATTAGTTTTCCAGAGATTCGTACAAAGCAAAACAAAATCGTGAATAGTGTGTAATGTCTATAGTACCGTGTCTGATCTACTTATATAAAATAAGGATTCACAATTCTAATTCAAACCGGGTTGAAAAACCTAAACCAGACCCAAACATGGCCCAAAAATAGTTATTCTCTAAAGTCTGAAACTTCAACGAATTATTTGATCCTGCTTCACTCCGAATCATCTTTTGGCTTCAAAACAAAGCTTGTAGCTCTTTGTCTTAGCTTTCCAACGCCTAAAACGCGTCGATCCAATTCTCATAGCTCAAGTTATGGTTTGCATAGTGAACATGTATCAAATAACTATTAATGCTGAAAATAAAATACGAATTTAAATTAAAGACAAAAATAAACTTATTTCTAAAAACACAATAAAATAGTAAAATTAATAAAACAAACTAGGGAAATGCCTATGTACAATGGTAGAAGAATGTTCATCAAATGCACTAATCAAAATCCTCCACACTTGAACTTTTGCACTCCGAGCAAAATTAAAATTAAAAACAGAAAAACTTCAAAACAAAACAGAGCATGCATCTCCAAAGGTTTTCAAGATGACAAAAGTGTAAGTAAAATCATAACTCTAAGCTTCATGAAAAATGGTGTTAGTGAGAAACATTATGTGACATTCAAAGTAGATAAGAGAACAGTTTACCAAAGAGTACATCATAAGTAGCAAGATTCCTCATAAGATAAAATTCACTCAACTCTTAAGTGTTTAGGTTAAATATTTACACTCAAAGCACAACATGAAAGTTAGTACTACCATAAGCTTGAAAAGACTCTAACATCCACAATTTAAATACATGCACACAAAGATCAAAAGGACTTTTATTCATGTTGTAACGTGGCCAAGGTAAGGATAAGATAAATCCTAAGGGGTACTAGACTAAAATTCAAAGGGTCAAAAGAAAATTGAAGGAAATTAAGGGAGTTGAACTACAAAATACTTCATTCACTTCCAAACAACATCTCTTTTCTCTTTTTATTCTCTCTTTTGTTTCATTTTCAGAAGGAAATTGTGTTGATATCCTTCTTTTCTTTTTCCATTTTTTTTGTATTTTTTTTTTGTATTTTTTCTTTCTTTTTTCTACCAACCTTTGAAACATCACAACTATGTTTTTTAACCCCACTCAACACCATACAAGACTATTTCAACCCTATGAATGGGTGATAATATTGTTTTTCACTTTCAGGTTTGTGATGCATTTAAACAAAGAATGAGATAATAGACTAAAAGGGGTTCCAAACAAGGGATAATATTTGCAGGGTTGGCTTTTTGGTTAACTGACTCAAAATAAAACAAAACAACAAGCCTTTATCATATGAGTGTGCACAAGTAAACAAAAAGCTTTAACAAAGTCAATTCAAGTTCTAGAGACTAACAGACATGAGTGAAACACACAAGAAAGAAATGATGGATTTTTTAATGTTATCCATTAAAAGGCTCAAAATCTCACAAGATTAATGATCTACCACAAATGATGCACAATCTAGAGTTTAATCTTACTTAACATGCCAAGAACACCCAAAAAAATTCAATCACATCACACCACAATTCTTTAATCAATAGAACATAAAATTTACTCACAGACAATTTGCAACTCAAAAACCAAAGAAAAAGCATGCAATTTTATTTTATTTTATTTAAGAAAACACACAAAGCAAAAAAAAACTGAAAGAAAACAAAATAAATAAACGGTTCCCTCCCCACACTTAAAATATACATAGTCCTAAATGAAAGAACATAAATATAAAATAAGAGTGAGAGAAAAGAAAGAACACACCCGAGTAGTTAAGGTGGATAGGTGATCGCATAAGCAACCTTTCTCAAAGAGAGATATTCTACAGTCTTCTCTTCCAAAGTGGGGATCTCATAGAGTAACTTTGGGTAGCATCAATTGACTTTGATATTTTTATTAGTGTTTTCGCCTTTTATTCCAGGATCAAAGAAGAATCTTTGATAAGTAAAAGTGTCGAATGGGCACGTGAAAGTGATCTCGTTTTCCACAACATCAGAGATCAAAGGATTAATGGGATGCCTCACTGCTTTTCTTCCATCTTCAATCGAGGTCCATCCAATTCCATTCTTATGTTCTTCCAATAATTTTTCTTTCTGATCAAATTGAAGCTTTGATGAATAATGTAATTCCTTAGGAAGTGGTTCAGAAGGTGGTTGTTCAGTGGAATATTTGGTTGAGGCAGTCAGGATGTCGAGAGCTTCAGTTATATGAACAACTTCATCTACAACTCCATCTGTAGGAGAAATGTCGACTTGTAAGGTAGCCTCAATCACAACACTAACAGAAAAAAAGTTAGTGTCAGTACAGTCATCACATGAGTAACTATCATCAAAATCAGACAATGGTGGAAAATCAACTGCAAATAAATCAGTACAAGTATCATCAACCATCTCAGAAATCAATTCAATATGAAAAACAGAATGCTCTTCTAAGGGATGTTTCATAGCATCTAAAATGTTAAATTTTGTAATGATATCACCAAACACCATGGACATTGTGCCATCATCAACATCAATTTTTGTCTTTGCCGTTTTCATGAACGGTCTGCCTAGAATGATGGGTGCCCTGTTTGACTTTGTTTCTCCTTCCATGTCAAGAATGTAAAAATCTGCAGAAAAAATCAAGTCATTAACTTGCACGAGGACATCTTCTACTACTCCGGTGGGGCGTGTAACGCCCCAGTAAGTTCAGTAAGTTTTGTCAGTTTTGTCTTTTTATTTAATTGAGTCGTTTCGATTATTTTATTATTATATTATTTTATTTCTGGCTTTTATGTGAAAATATGTTATTTTTCATCGTGGTTAGATTTTATCGGGTTTTGGGAGCGTTTGCGAGATATTTGAGTGTAGGGGTATTTTAGACATTTCACTTTATTTTCCTTAAGTTAGTATAATAGAAAGAATAGAGAGAAAAATAGAAAAGGAAAGAAAAAGAGAAGAAGAAAAGTGGAGAGAAAGAAGAAGAGAAGAAAAAGAGAGGAAAAACTTGAGAAAGAAGAAATCAATCTCCTGACTTTTCTAAACGCGATTAAATCGGGTAAGGGTGCGAAACTCGATTATACTATGTTTGTGTATGATTATGTATGTGTGTGTTTGGATGATTCTCTTGTTTTTCCATGTTTTTCACTTCTAGGTTGAAAATGATAAAATGATAGAAATCGAAGTTTTCGCGGTTGAAAATCGACGTAAATGTGGTAGAATGCTTGTTGCCATGATTAGATTAGGTTCTGATTGATATATGTTGATTTGGATATGTGCTGGTTGGAAAAATATGGGTTTTGGGTTTTCAAACACCGCTAAAGAATTCTGAGTTTTCGCAGGTTTGCCTAGCGAACCTGGGGCGAAGGTGGTAGCGAATGAAGTTTTCGCGGGTTCGCCTAGCGAACCAGTTAGCGAAGGTCAGCGAAGGTCAGCGAAGGTTCGCTGAGTTGTTCGCCTAGCGAACTTTGTGTGTTTTTGGTGCTGGTAGGTTCTGCCTTGGTTCGCCAGGGGGTTCGCCTAGCGAACTTTGTGTCTGTTTTCTAGCTGGTAGTGGGTTCGCTGGACATTCGCCTAGCGAACTTCCTAATTTTTGATCTGTGGTTCGGTTTGAGGCGTGGTTTGATGCGTTAGAAAGATTATAAAATGTACTTTCTTATTGTAATGGTTTTGAGATTGTTGGCCGATTAAATTATGTCGGGAATTAGAAAATGCGTTGTTTTGTCGACTTTTGCCGGTTGAATTGTGTGAACTTGATATGTATTTTACAATGTGTTGTTGATGTGGATATTGTATGACTTGTGTACTGTTGTGTGATATAAATGCATGAAATACCTATTGTGATGGTGATTGGTGGCCTTAGGGCAAGAAAATGCAATGTGTGGTAATTGATGATATATGCATGATTATGGATGTGTATATGTGTGCATTTTAAATGTCATGAGTCATTGTATGCCAAGCATCATGATATGCATTCTTGTGATGTCCTGAGTGACGGATTGATTCCAGAGGGAATCTGCTATAACATCGTGCGCCTTAAAAATAAGAGGACCGAAAGCGATGGTTATAGACGATCACGTACCCATGTGGGGTGTGAGCGATCGGGTCGTGTGCCCGTGTGGGGTGTGAACGATCCATAAACGTCGTGTGCCCGTGTGGGATGTGAGCGACGGGGAACATCGTATGCCCGACGGGGAGTTACAGTGATGTAACGAGCGATGATTCCAGCAGAGTTCCTGAGTGAACTAGTGATGAGAAACATTGGAAGTCGGTACCGCATGTACATTGCATAGAGTCGTTGTGTCGGTCTCTGTGCATTTGCATAAATCATGGATTAATTGTGTATGGAATTGTGAATGTGATTAATGAGATGGAATATGTATAATTGTGTTGACGATGAGTGCATTGTGTATGATTGATATGCATTGGTGATGGATACCTGATAATTGTACTGTGTTGTGTTGTATTTGTGGTGAGAATATTTCACTTGTGCATTTTTGTGTTAATATATAATTATATGGAACTGTATTATGATTGTGTTTCTCACCCTTCTGCTGTTTTATAATGCTCTATGAGGCATTGCAGATTAGAGTTGTTAGAGGTCTTTTTGTGAAGCTTAGGTCTTCATTCTTTTGTCGGTCGGCTCTGATATGTGACACCGGGTAGTTAGGGAGGCCGTTTGTGATTATTTGTATTATGTATATGTATCTTTTGGATTATACATGTATAGTTGTATATGACACATACACTTCTATGATATATATATATATATATATATGAGATTCAGTTACAGATCTTCCGCTTTTATTCTGTAATTGGATTGAGGGTGTAATACTACCTGAATTGTTGCATATCTTTATGAGCAGGTGTTGTATGTTTGTTTTAAATTGATGTGACCCCTCGGTCTATGCTGTGAATGTTTTAAATATACTCTGATGAAATTTTTAATTTTATTTATCGCTATCATAGCTTGGGGGTATAGATTGGGGGTGTTACATTAAGTGGTATCAGAGCCAGTCCGTGTCAGTTCGTGTTAGTTGTGTCAGTCCTTGTTGGTGTTGGCGTTTGGGGTGAGATGTTTGTTTAACCATAGTTTCTGTTATTGGGAATGAACAGAATATGGCTGGTAGGAATGATGCTGTTTTGGCTGCTGCGATGCAAGCTTTGGCTCGGGCTGTGCAGGGTGCACCTAATTCTACTGGTAATGATGAGTTCAGGAAGAACAAACCGCCTGTCTTTAAAGGGAGACATGATCCTGATGGTGCACAGATTTGGTTGAAAGAGATTGAAAGGATTTTCCAAGTTATGGATTGTGCGGAGGGTCAGAAGATGAGACTGGGTACTCACATGCTACAGGAAGAAGCTGATGACTGGTGGGTTAGTACTCGTCAGGTGTTGGAAGCTGGGGATGAAGAAGTTACTTGGGAATTGTTTAGCCGGGAGTTTCTGAGGAAGTATTTTCTTGAAGATGTAAGAGGAAAGAAGGAAATTGAGTTCTTGGAATTGAAACAAGGTATTATGTCTGTTGTTGATTATACTGCTAAGTTTGTGGAGCTTGTGCAGTTTTATCCTCATTATGCTGAAGCGACTGCGGAGTTTTCTAAGTGTGTGAAGTATGATAGCGGGTTGCGTCCTGAGATGAAGCAGGCTATTGGTTATCAAATGATAAGAAGGTTTTCTGATTTGGTGGAATGTTGTAGGATTTATGAAGAGGATAGTAAGGCTCGTTCTACTCACTATAAGAGTGTGAGTGATAGAAAAGGGAAGCAATAGTTCCGTAGTGGTCCGTATGTGACACCAGCTGATAAGGGTAAGCAAAGGGGTACTTTTGATCGAAGGTCCAGTGGTGGGGATATGTCTGGTCCTCTGAGGTGTTATAAATGTGGTGAGTTGGGGCATCGTCAGTTTGAGTGCAGGAAAGATATGAGGAAGTGTACTAATTGTGGAGGTGTCGGACATGTCGTAGTTGATTGTAAAAGGAAGAATGTGGTGAAGTGTTTCAACTGTGGTGAACCTGGTCATATTAGCACAAAGTGTCCGAAACCAAAGCAGGATCCATCTGGTGGGAAGGTGTTTGCATTGGCAGGGACTCAGACTTCAAGTGCAGATCGTCTAATCAGAGGTACTTGTTTTATTAATAGTACGCCTTTAGTTGCTATTATTGATACTGGAGTGACTCATTCGTTTATTTCGTCTGAGTGCGCGAAGCGTTTGAATCTTGTGTTGTCTTTGATGGATGGTGAGATGGTTATTGATATTCTAGCAATGGGGTCAGTAACTACTTCTTTGGTTTGTTTAAGTTGTCCTTTGACCATTTATGGTAAAGACTTTAAGATGGATTTAGTGTGTTTGCCGTTGGAGGGATTAGATGTGGTTCTGGGAATGAATTGGTTGCAATTTAATCGGGTTCATATTGATTGTTATCATAAGCTAGTAAGGTTTCCTTCTCTTGAGGAAGACGAAGACTCGAGTTTCTTGTCTACCAAAGAGCTGAAGATACTTTTGGCGGATGAAGCTCAGTTGTTTGGGTTGTTTGCGTCGTTGACTGTGGATAGTCAAGTTTCGCTTGAGGTGTTTCCGGTTGTATGTTATTTTCCGGAAGTGTTTCCTGAGGATATTTCAGATGTGTCGCCAGAGAGAGAGGTGGAGTTTTCGATAGATCTAGTTCCTGGTACTAGACCTGTTTCTATGGCACCTTATCGTATGTCGGCATCTGAGTTAGTTGAGTTAAAGAAGCAGTTGAATGAATTGTTGGAGAAGAGGTTTGGGCCAAGCGTTTCTCCTTAGGGTGCTCCAGTTCTCTTGGTGAAAAAGAAAGATGGAAGTATACGGTTGTGTATTGATTATCGCCAGTTGAATAAGGTGACAATTAAGAATAAGTATCCTCTTCTAAGAATTGACGATCTGATGGATCAGTTGGTTGGTGCTTGTGTGTTTAGTAAGATTGATTTGAGGTCGGGGTATCATCAGATTAGGGTGAAGGAGGAAGATATTCAGAAGACAGCTTTTAGGACACGATACGGTCATTATGAATATTCTGTGACGCCGTTCGGGGTTTCTAATGCGCCAGGTGTGTTTATGGAGTACATGAACCGTATTTTTCACGAGCATTTGGATCGAATTGTTGTTGTGTTTATTGACGACATATTGATTTATTCCAAGTCTCGAGAGGAGCCCGCGGAGCATTTGCGTATTATTTTGCAGGTTTTTAAGGAGAAGAAGCTTTTTGCCAAATTGTCCAAGTGTGAATTTTGGTTGTCGGAAGTGAGTTTTCTTGGACACGTGATTTCAGGTAATGGTATTGCTGTGGATCCATCTAAAGTAGAAGCAGTTCTACAATGGAAGGCTCCGAGATCTGTTACTGAAATTTGAAGTTTTTTGGGTTTGGCCGGTTATTATCGAAGGTTCATTGAAGGGTTTTCTAAGCTAGCACTTCCTTTGACCCAGTTGACTTGTAAAGGGCAAGCGTTCATTTGGGATATTCGGTGTGAGGAAAGTTTTAATGAGCTGAAGAGAAGATTGACGACAGCTCCAATTTTGATTTTGCCGAATCCTAATGAACCATTTGTGGTGTATTGTGATGCGTCCTTGATTGGTCTAGGTGGGGTACTAATGCAAGACGGTAAGGTCGTGGCTTATGCTTCAAGGCAATTAAGAGTGCATGAGAAGAATTACCCTACGCATGATTTGGAATTAGCGGCTGTGGTGTTTGTGTTGAAGATTTGGAGGCATTATCTTTTTGGTGCGAGGTTTGAAGTCTTTAGTGATCACAAAAGCTTGAAATGTCTGTTTGATCAGAAGGAATTGAATATGAGGCAACGAAGATGGTTGGAATTTTTGAAGGACTACGACTTTGGCTTGAATTACCATCCTGGTAAAGCTAATGTGGTAACCGATGCGTTGAGTTAGAAATCGTTGCATATGTCCGCTTTAATGGTTAAGGAGTGGGAACTTTTGGAATCGTTTAGAGATTTGAGTTTGGTATGTGAAGTGACGTCGGATTGTGTGAGGTTGGGTATGTTGAAGGTTACTAATGATTTTCTGATGACGGTAAGTGAGAAACAGAAGTTGGATGTGAAATTGGTGGATTTGATGTTGGTTGGCGGAAAGGATGCGAATGGTGATTTTCAAGTGGATATTAATGGTGCGTTGAGGTTCCGTGGGCGAATTTGTATTCCGGACGATGCGGAGTTGAAACGGATGATTTTGGAAGAAGGACACCGGAGTAATTTGAGTATACATCCGAGAGTGAACAAGATGTACCAAGATTTGAAGAAGATTTTCTGGTGGTCTGGATTGAAAAGAGATGTGGCTCAGTTTATGTATGCTTGTTTGACGTGCCAGAAGTCGAAAGTGGAACATCAGAGGCCTAGTGGTTTGTTGCAACCGTTGGATATTCCGGAATGGAAATGGGATAGCATTTCGATGGATTTTGTAACGGGGTTGCCGAATACTCAGCGATGGCATAATGCGATTTGGGTGGTGGTGGATAGGCTGACTAAATCGGCTCATTTCATTCCGATTGACATCAGTTTTTCTTTGGAACGGTTAGCAGAGATTTACATCAGTGTGGTTGTGAAGTTGCATGGGGTTCCGTTAAGTATTATTTCGGATCGAGATCCAAGGTTTACCTCGAGATTTTGGGAAAGTTTACAGAAGGCGTTGGGTTCTAAATTGAGGTTGAGTTCGGCTTATCATCCGTAGACGGATGGGCAGACGGAGAGAACGATTCAGTCTTTGGAAGATTTGTTGCGAGCGTGTGTTTTGGAACAAGGTGGTGCGTGGGATAGTTATCTTGCATTGATTGAATTCACGTATAATAACAGTTTTCATTCTAGTATTGGAATGGCACTGTTTGAAGCGTTATATGGACAAAGGTGTCGAACACCGTTGTGTTGGCACGAATCTGGTGAGAGTTCGGTGGTTGGGCCAGAGTTGGTGCAACAGACTACGGAAAAAGTGAAGTTTATTCGTGAGGAAATTAAGGCTTCTCAGAGTAGACAAAAGAGTTATCATGATCGTAGAATGAAGGATCTTGAGTTTCAAGAGGGCGATCATGTATTTTTGAGGGTTACGCCGGTAACGGGTGTTGGTCGTGCATTAAAGTCGAAGAAGCTTACTTTTCGGTTTATTGGTCCTTACCAGATATCTGCGAGAGTGGGTGCTGAGGCTTATAGGGTGGCGTTGCCGCCGAATCTGTCGAATTTACATGATGTATTCCATGTTTCACAGCTTCGGAAGTATGTTCCGGATCCGTCACATGTGATTCCGATGGATGAGGTTGAGGTAAGGGAGAATCTACAGTTGAGGCTTTACCAGTGAGTATTTTGGATCGCGAGGTGAAGCGGTTGCGGGGCAAGGATATTGCACTTGTGAAAGTGGCGTGGGGAGGCGCTGCTGAGGGCAATTTGACTTGGGAGTTGGAGAGTCGGATGCGGGAGTCGTATCTAGAGTTGTTCATCTCAGGTATATTTTCGAGGACGAAAATTTCTAAGTGGGGGAGAGTTGTAACGCCCCAGTCAGTTCAGTCAGTTTTGTCAGTTTTGTCTTTTTATTTAATTGAGTCGTTTCGATTATTTTATTATTATATTATTTTATTTCTGACTTTTATGTGAAAATATGTTATTTTTCATCGTGGTTAGATTTTATCGGGTTTTGGGAGCGTTTGCGAGATATTTGAGTGTAGGGGTATTTTAGACATTTCACTTTATTTTCCTTAAGTTAGTATAATAGAAAGAATAGAGAGAAAAATAGAAAAGGAAAGAAAAAGAGAAGAATAAAAGTGGAGAGAAAGAAGAAGAGAAGAAAAAGAGAGGAAAAACTTGAGAAAGAAGAAATCAATCTCCCGACTTTTCTAAACGCGATTAAATCGGGTAAGGTTGCGAAACTCGATTATACTATATTTGTGTATGATTATGTATGTGTGTGTTTGGATGATTCTCTTGTTTTTCCATGTTTTTCACTTCTAGGTTGAAAATGATAAAATGATAGAAATCGAAGTTTTCGCGGTTGGAAATCGATGTAAATGTGGTAGAATGCTTGTTGCCATTATTAGATTAGGTTCTGATTGATATATGTTGATTTGGATATGTGTTGGTTGGAAAAATATGGGTTTTGGGTTTTCAAACAGCGCTGAAGAATTCTGAGTTTTCGCAGGTTCTCCTAGCGAACCTGGGGCGAAGGTGGTAGCGAATGAAGTTTTCGCGGGTTCGCCTAGCGAACCAGTTAGCGAAGGTTCACTGAGTTGTTCGCCTAGCGAACTTTGTGTGTTTTTGGTGCTGGTAGGTTCTGCCTTGGTTCGCCAGGGGGTTCGCCTAGCAAACTTTGTGTCTGTTTTCTAGCTGGTAGTGGGTTCGCTGGACATTCGCCTAGCGAAGGTGGTAGCGAATGCTCGCTAGAGGGTTCGCCTAGCGAACATGGCTGTTTGTGCAATTTTGTTTTCTTCCTAACTTTTGATCTGTGGTTCGGTTTGAGGCGTGGTTTGATGCGTTAGAAAGCTTATAAAATGTACTTTCTTATTGTAATGGTTTTGAGATTGTTGGCTGATTAAATTATGTTGGGAATTAGAAAATGCGTTGTTTTGTCGACTTTTGCCGGTTGAATTGTGTGAACTTGATATGTATTTTACAATGTGTTGTTGATGTGGATATTGTATGACTTGTGTGCTGTTGTGTGATATAAATGCATGAAATACCTATTGTGATGATGATTGGTGGCCTTAGGGCAAGAAAATGCAATGTGTGGTAATTGATGATATATGCATGATTATGGATGTGTATATGTGTGCATTTTAAATGTCATGAGTCATTGTATACCAAGCATCATGATATGCATTCTTGTGACGTCCTGAGTGACGGATTGATTCCAGAGGGAATCTGCTATAACATCGTGCGCCTTAAAAATAAGAGGAATGAATCGCCTTAAAAATAAGAGGACCGAAAGCGATGGTTATAGACGATCGTGTGCCCATGTGGGGTGTGAACGATCGGGTCGTGTGCCCATGTGGGGTGTGAGCGGTCCATAAACGTCGTGTGCCTGTGTGGGGTGTGAGCGACGGGGAACATCGTATGCCCGACGGGGAGTTACAGTGATGTAACGAGCGATGATTCCAGCAGAGTTCCTGAGTGAACTAGTGATGAGAAACATTGGAAGTCAGTACCACATGTGCATTACATAGAGTCGTTGTGTCAGTCTCTGTGCATTTGCATAAATCATGGATTAATTGTGTATGGAATTGTGAATGTGATTAATGAGATGGAATATGTATAATTGTGTTGACGATGAGTGCATTGTGTATGATTAATATGCATTGGTGATGGATACCTGATAATTGTACTGTGTTGTGTTGTATTTGATTGTGGTGCATTTGTGGTGAGAATATTTTACTTGTGCATTTTTGTGTTAATATATAATTATATGGAACTGTATTATGATTGTGTTTCTCACCCTTCTGCTGTTTTATAATGCTCTATGAGGCATTGCATATTAGAGTTGCTGGAGGTCTTTTTGTGAAGCTTAGGTCTTCATTCTTTTGTCGGTCGGCTCTGATATGTGACACCGGGTAGTTAGGGAGGCCGTTTGTGATTATTTGTATTATGTATATGTATATTTTGGATTGTACATGTATGGTTGTATATGACACATACACTTCTATGATATATATATATATATATATATGAGATTCAGTTACGGATCTTCCGCTTTTATTCTGTAATTGGATTGTGGGTGTAATACTACCTGAATTGTTGCATATCTTTATGAGCAGGTGTTGTATGTTTGTTTCAAATTGATGTGACCCCTCGGTCTATGCCGTGAATGTTTTAAATATACTCTGATGAAATTTTGAATTTTATTTATCGCTTTCATAGCTTGGGGGTATAGATTGGGGGTGTTACAGGGCGGGCATTGCTTCTGTTCGCCAGTTGAATGATTAAACATGTATACTGAAAATGACCAAGATCAAGATTATTATAAACAGAAGTAGGCATAACATTAATGTCCGCTCCTAAATCAAGCATGCAATTTTCGAATTTACTATTCTCAATGGTATAAGGAATAACAAAAGTTCCTGGATCCTTGCACTTTTTTGGTATGGCCTGAGTGAGAGCTGAAATATTCTGCTCAATTGTATCCTTAGGTTGAATGAAGGCAGAAATATCTCTTCCCATATTCACTCTCATTTCCTTTTAATCTCCTCTTGTGAGTACATAAGTTTTTAAGAAACTTGGCATATTTTAGAATCTGCTTGATCACATCAAGAAGCAGAATGTTTACCGCCAATTTCTGAATACATCCAAAATCTCTTTCTCTTTGTCTTCCTCATCCATCTTATTATTTTTCACTAATATTTATGGGAAAGGAATTGGTGGAACATATTCTTTTTCAACCTCTACAACAGAAGGTTCAGGTGTTACCTCAATTTTTCTTTTCTGGTGCTTGTTCTTCAACATTTCCGGATCTCACAGAAATTGCACTCACATTAGGATTAGGGACATTAGGATTCACTACTATTTGATCAGGTAATTAGTTTGATCCTTGAGCTTGCTACATGGCATTCATTGAAGAGGCAAGCTGACTAATTTGTGTCTGCAAAGTCTGAATACTAGAATTTGTTTGTTGCTGAAACTAGAGATAATTTACAGTCATTTGCTTGACAAGGTCCTCTAGTGAAGGTCCGGAAGGTGCAGAGGTGGTTACTTGTGGAGGGTTTTGTGGTGGTGGTGGTAATGGTAACATCATTTGTTGTTTCACTAAATAAGTAATCTCATTAAGTCTGGTTTCTAGAGCTTTATTGTCAGAAAAAACCTGAATTTTATTCACACATTTTGTTTGGACAGAATTGTTTCTAGTTGTAAACTGTTGGGAGTTGAGTAACATATTCTCAATCAAGGCTTTGGCAGTAGCTGAGGTCTTATCAACAAGTGTTTCACCACTAGCAGCATCTAAAATGTTTCTATCAATTGGTAGCAATCCTTTATAGAAATATTGGATAAGCAATTGTTCGGTAATCTGGTGCTGGGGACATTTGGACACTAACTGTTTGAATCTCTCCCAATATTCAGCCAATAATTCCATGTCAAGCTGTCTAATACCACATATATCTTTTCTGATTGAGACAACTCTTGAGGTAGAAAAGTATCTATCTAGAAAAACTTTCTTCAAATCATTCCAGGTTGTGACAGAATTCGGTTCAAGATAGTATAACCAATCTTTGGCAGTACCCTGTAGTGAAAACGGGAATGCTCTCAGCTTGATGTGATCTTCTGTGATTCCTTCAGGTCTCAAAGGTGTAGTGCACACAACCTAAAATTCCGTCAAATGCTTATGTGGGTCCTCACATGCAAGACCATTAAACCTTGGCAACAAGTGTATTAAACTAGATTTCAATTCGAAAGGTACAGTAACAATAAGATATTCTATACATAAAGCATTATAATTCACATCAGGGGCAGCAAATTTTCTAAGAGTTCTTTGGTTAGCCATGTTAAATTTAATAGGAAAAAAATCAATAAAGAATGAGAAAACATAGAACTAATTCAGCAATGCTGTAACAATTAGGAAAATACCAACAATGTCCCTATTGAGAAAAAGAATGGAAAATTGAAAAGCGATTAAAATAAAATTTAAAAATCATGAAAATATGACTAAAAATCAAATCAAATCGAAATAAGTCTACAAAAAATTTTGGATTTTTTTTGAAAATATGAAAATAGAAAATATATCAAATAAAATAGGAAAGTAAGGAATTTGCGTTTTTCAGGGTCAAAATCTTTTAGAATTCTATCTAAAAGAGTATTGTTGGTCAATTTATTTATGATTTTGTGAAAAAAATTCGGAGCAAACCGAAACAGTAGCTTCCACACTTACCTGATATGCTAGAATGCTTACCACTGCACTGCAACTCTGAAAATTAACAAGCAAAAACAAAACAAAAAACAAAAAAAAATATAACAAAACTCTAAGCTAGAATTCTGTAATTGACTAAAATCAACAAGAATCCCCGGCAACGACGCCAATTTGATCCGCTGGCGCGCACGGATCAAAACGAGTAATTTTAAAAATGGCAGTTTAGCGACAATGGCTCGAGTCGTATCACAAGGATTCTTATATTGAATTAACCAACTAAAGTAACGATTTATAGGGGGGGTTTAGATTTCGATTTAGAAAACAAAATAAAATAAATGATTATCTAATAAGGTAAAACGACTAATCCTATTGATTCAGGTTTCGACTTATCATCGGCTATTATAACACCAATCCCTAAGTGGTTTCGATCCTATTCGAGTATGAGATCAATTAGACAAGCGCAACCAATATCATATGAATTATGTTACTGTTTACCGCATTAAGCATGTCGATTTAAAGATTAGGCGAAGGCTAACGAAGAAGATAAGTTAACACACGATTAAAATTAGGAACATGCATACAATTGAATTTAATCTCCCAACGAATGGACCCATGTTGGGATACACGATCGTGCCTCAATCTATCTTGATTTTCAGTCATTGTATTTATAATACAAACCAGAAAGTCATATCAAAATTAAAGCAATTAAAATCTGGAGATGCATTACCATAAAATAGGAAAACCAAAATCTGGAGATAGACATGGCAATAAAATATGCCCTCCGCCTAGATCAGGTTGGTCCCATTCGAATTTAACGAAGAAAATCCAATTTAACTAGGGGCGGAGGGCAGGGAATGCTAGTACTCGTCCCATAGTCGGCCCGACCCCGACCTATTAAATTTATTTATTATGTTAATTTTTAATAATTTTATAAAATATTTATTTTTCTTAATCTTATATAGCAAATTCATTAGTTGTTATTCTTTTTTTTTTTGAAAATATAGATTAAATAAAAATGATCATTTATTATATTTATTATTAAAATGACCAAATATTTAATTTAATTATTGAGTTTTATTGTTATTAAAAAAATGCATTTTAAAAAATATATAATTTTTGCAGATGGGTGTGCGGCGGGGCAGGGCTGGGTGGTCATTTGTGGGGCCGGGCAGGGCTTGTTTAGGGAGGCGGGGGTGGGCTGGTAATGTTTAAGCCTGTCTCTGCTTGCCTCGTTGTCATGCTTATTTGGAGATGAAATTCCATAAAAATTCGTGATTGTAGAAAATTTAGAAAATCTTCTATGATTATCTAAATACCAACAAATGTGAATACATGTCTATACAAATTACCTATTTTGAATGTAACTACAATCTAATGCATTTTAAACAATATATTTTACTTAATATATGCATCACAACTCAAAAATATAAAGGAAATAAAAAACTTACTGATTAAGAGTTATTGTGCGAATGAATGAATTGAATGGAATGTCCTGAGATTAATTACAATGAGGTAATAGTGTCAAAACTTAAAAAAAATGGCGCACTTAAATTTTGCTCATAAGCTCTTTCAAAGATTTGTGAAAGTGTAGCAAATAAAGTGGAAATGGAAGAGGTTCTAACGTGATATTTTAATTAAAATCCGTCCATAAATATATCTCCGTAAAACTCATTTAACATAAAACACTGAATTTTAAAATAAAAATTATTACAAAAATATATGTTCGAACATATTTTTAAACAAAATTGGATGACTCAATCACAAAAATATTAAAAATGCGTAACATAGAAGTGCTCGGAAATACTGCATAAGATGAATAAAGTATTCCCCTCATACAAATTGCAGCTTCTCCTATGAATGTAACTACATGTACATAATTTAGCTTTTCTATAGATTCAATTCAATCTACTAAAAATAATTTTATTTAAAGCGTGTCCAAACAATAGATATAAAATTTTTATTTAGATTTTAACGTTAACCAGACTTAGATTTAGATTTGAAGAAAACGAAAGTCTTAAATTGTTATCATGATTCCAATGCTAGCAGGCCTTTATTATTATTAGGACTAGTATTAGACCCTACCCCTCTTGTGTGGTTTAAATACACAATCAAAGCTACCTGCGACCATATTATGAATGCCTTAGTAAATGTATCAAGTTTGAAGTGGACGCATGCACTCAGAACTCTTATTACGTCATTTACACTTCAATGAAACCAATCTAACAAAAAAAAACAAAGTAAATAAATCTAAGTTCAATAAAAAATACTCTTATGTAATACTCCCTCCGTCTCACAATGAGTGGTTCAGTTGATTTTTTACACATATTAAATAAAAAGGAATAAATGAAGGAGAGATAATGATATTTTTATTGAAGTACCCTTATGATATATTGAGAATGATGAAAGTAATATTAATTAGAGGGTAAAATAGGAAAAGTTACATTAGAAATTGAAATTGGTCATATATTTTAGGACACCATTTTATTCCAAATGGGTTATTCATTGTGGGACGGAGAGAGTAGTAAGAATTACATAAAAAATTATTAATATTGTTAAAAAATACTCCCTCTGTCTCAAAATAAGAGTCTCTTTAGCTAAAATTTTTTGTCTCAAAATAAAAGTCTTTTTACATTTTCAATGCAACAATCATTAATTTTTACCAACTTTACCCCTAATAATTATTATCTACACAACTTTTAAGACAGTACATTACATTACACCTTATGACAACCAATGGTAATTAAGAATAATTTTGTAAAATTGTTATATTTAATTAGTCAATCATTACTTTTTTTAATTTATGTAAAATAACCTTAAAAGACTTTTATTTTGAGACGGAAGTAGTAACTAATATTGTTTTAAACTCAAATTAAATAATTTAAATTGTTATAAAAAACAGGTTGCAAGTTTTGTGGCAAGTGGCTAGTTGCATTGGAAAATACAATGATGTCAGAATAAAAAGTTTCTATTCTCATTCATCTTCATTGAAATTCATTAAACCATCTGTCCCTATTACATCAGACAATTCTTATTATTATAAAAGTTCAAATCCCGATGTCTATATTTTCCCACCACCATCGCATTGCTGTACTCAAAACTAAGCATTTACTTTGACTATATCCTATACGCCAAAACTTAACTCATCTAACCAGACACAGTGCATGGGTTCGGATCCTAATCCATTGTGTATTGTGTATTTTATACAGAACACAACATGGCCTATGAATAATAGAAATTACCACAAATACACAAGACCAATTAGACTAGTAAAAGTCTCTTCTAATTTAAAGGTTCTATGTTTCAATCAAGAAATTTTCTGTTTATTAAGGTCTTTCTCGGCTCACCCTCCAATATCTAAATTGTTTTCATTACATGACATATGACATATATTGTATTTATAAGTAGAGACAATTCTCATCAAAATGGTATCAAAATCTATCCAAAATCACTTGTTAACTTCCCGCAATGTTGTTAATGCTTCAGTCTCATTGAGGCCGAGCGAGGGTAAGTTGAAATTTTCGCCAGTGGATTTTATCCTATATTACTTAGAAATGTGACATGGATGGTGTTTGTGTTTATAAATAAGACCAATTCTCACATTTCAAATCGAACCAATTTTGTTTGGTTTTGTATGGATGAATTAGTTCAAGCAATCATTTTAAGACAATGCTACATGCATAGACTTGAAATCTCTAAAACATTTATATTCTGCAAGTCATAATTTAAATTATCATTAACCAAGATATAAAAATCCTTAATAAATCTAAAAATATATCAAGGAT
This sequence comes from Lathyrus tuberosus, assembly GCA_022829125.1. Classification (NCBI taxonomy): domain Eukaryota; kingdom Viridiplantae; phylum Streptophyta; class Magnoliopsida; order Fabales; family Fabaceae; genus Lathyrus; species Lathyrus tuberosus. The sequence continues at coordinate 941,919 of JALAZF010000852.1, read as the reverse complement.
CATTACATACAACAGAAAATGAAATTAAAACCTTAGTTATTCTTCAACTAGGACAAACAAAAGTTCCATTTTTTACACTTGGATGAGCATCACCAAAACATGCAGCACAATACAACGTTAGAACAACTTCATACTAGTAACTATCATAGCTCTTAAGACATAGCTGTGGACTACATTCAACCTAATACATAGCACATAGCACAGCTATTTACACAAGTATTCGGTTAACCAAAACATTTCCAACAGAAACAGTTAATATTCACGTGGCTTACGGCTACGGTTTGTATGAGCCCTGTGTGAGCTAGACCTCTTATCAGAAACTCCATTCCAAATCTCAGTAAAAGCTCTAACAATAACACCGTGATGATAAGGTGCATTCAGCTGAAGAAAACAGTTGAGAAGCTCTCTAAGATCCTCCTTAGAGTATATCTCATTCTCCAATATCATTTGAAGCATGGAGTGTCTGAAATCAAGATAAGGGTCTTCAGAGTCTTTCTCAACAGCCACACCCTCTCCTCCTCCACCTCTTCCTAAACCTCCTACTCTTCTCTGCTCTTTTGCATAGGTCTCTGAGTCAGAAAGGTTTGATGAGTAGAGAGGTGAGAATGTGGTGGCAGTGTTGGTGTTTGTGGTGCTTGTGGTGTCGTATCTGTCTTCATTCCAAGGACCTGAGGAGGAGGAAGAGTAGTGGTTATTGTAAAGTTTGTGTTTTTGGTAAGTGGGGTTTTTGGGTTTTGGTTTTGGGTTGAAAATGTTGCTGAGTTTTAATCTTCTGCAGCTTCCACAGCCTAGTTTCACAGATGCAGTGTTCAGATGAACCTTCTTTCTGGAGCTAGACATTGCTGAGTTTTGTGACAGTTAGAGAAAGAGAGAAAAAAACAAAGAAATGGTGGAACTTTTGCCTAAGTCAAAGGGTGTAGAATAGTGTAGTGTTGGTAAAGAAAGTGGCTTTTTATTTATGGAGATAGGTTTGTATAAGAAGGTTTTAATGTTGGTGTTGCATGTGAACTAATAAAGGAGATATCTCTAATTTGCTTGGTTAACTTTGTGTACAACAAAGTTATGTGGACCCTTATTTTTTTGAGGGAGTAAATGTTTATTTTCATTTTTAAATATGTTAATGTTAAAAATGAATTCTATATTTTTATTAAAATCAATACATAATTTTCAAAATAATATTTTTTCATTTAATTCTTTAATTTGTGTTCCTATGACTCAAATTAGCATTATACTACTACCTCCGTCCCTAAATATAAGACCCCGTTGAGAAAATCACGGGAATTAAGAAAGTTGGTTAGATTATAAAATTTATTGACTATTTTGTATAATTTTACAAGTTTATCCTTAGGAGAGAGAAAAAGTTAATGTGTATGTAACTTTATTTATTACAGAGCACAACAAAAGATGTAATATAATTAGGGGTATGTGTGGAAAAAAATAATTAATGTATTTTGATAGTTGAAGAGGCTATTATAAAAAGGGACAAAAAAAAAACTCAATAGGGTCTTATAATTAGAGATAGAGATAGTATATTTTTAGTGTTAAAGATCAATAAATTCTAAAAATGAACAGTATATTTTTAGTGTTAAAGATCAATAAATTCTAAAAATGAACTCCAAAATTAAGAGCAAAAAAATCAAGCGATGTTAAATTCTTCATATTTAAAAGTCAAAGCGACTATATAGTTTTTTTTTTTTTGAGAACAAGAGGCATTTAAGGTTAAGCGCATGGCATGAAATGAATATTGAGAGGGGTCAATTGTCTTGGTAATGTGATTTTGAGTTGAGAAATAATAAATGCCTACTTAACTAGGAGTTAAATATGAGATTTGGAAGATCTGGTCTTTAATGACAAGCGTAGGAACTGATACTATAGCAGAGTAAGGATCTTAGAATTAAATTTTGAGGCATTTTTTATTTTTATAATGATACAAATTTGTACTAATATGAATATCCTTTTTGTGACTTTTTTTTACTGTACTACCCCTTTTTGAAATAATATATACCATTATACCCCACTCTGAAAAAAAAATTTCAAGATACCCTATTTTCTGAGGGTGCTCGCCATTTGAAAGTAAGAGCACATGAAGGAAAAATAGTTCAGTAGGTGCTCGCCATCTCAAATGGCGAGCATGTGAAGGAGAAATTTTTTTTTTCGTTTTTTAATTATTTAATAGTTTATATGTTTTAAATAAATTATTTAATTAGTTTTAATAATATAAATTAATGAAATATTAATATAATAATAAAAAAAATATTATTTTTTTTGAAAAATTAAAAATTTTGAAAAATGTTTTAAAAATGAGTAATGTGAAGGCTATTATTAATTTTTCAATAGTTTAAATGTATTAAAAAATTATTTAATTAATTAAAATAATATAAATTAATTAAATAATAATATAATAATTAAAAAATATTATTTAAAAATGAGTGATACTCGTCGAATGAGTTGGCGAGCAGAAATGTAAAATTTTTCTATAAATAAACATCGTTGTGTATCAACATTAATCATTCCAGCTGGGTATCTGCATATTAAAAAATGTCGGTCAAAGCTCTTGTGTTTTATGGGCAAGAAAAAAAATGAGTGTTTACCTAGATCCATTGTGGAACTTCAGAACCGTGGTTGCAGCAATTAACACAGGTTTTCGCCAGTTGGGTGGTCGTCGCATGAAGGTGAGGAAAATGGAGTATCGTTGTCCGTATATAACGCTGACTAATGCAAGCCCGGAGGGTACATACATGTATTACATGGATCGTATAGAAAATGATGAAGATGTACAATGTATGTTTTCAGCACATAGTGGAGAAGTTAATAGAGGAGTCGAAGACCCACTTGTGTTAGTTGGTGTTGTGGATTAGCTTGTATGTTTGGTTGTTGTTGTGGATTAGCTTGTATGTTTGGTTGTTGAGTTCGTAATCTTCTAATGTTGTTGTTGATTAGTTGAATTATTTAAATCAAGCATTGTGTTGTTGTTTTATGAATAAGTCGTAGGGTGTAATTGTTTGAAAACGTTGTCTTGAAATATAAATTTGTGCTGGATTACAGAGAAAGCAAGTTCAAGCTACATATAAACCTTAATTAATTAGAAACTTGGATAACAAATAATATTATCTAGTCGGTCGGTTTGACGGGCCGGCAACATTAGGACATTTTCGACGCATATGTCCTATTTCTCTGCAAATCCCACACCTTCTCTTTTCCTTTTCAACGTCGTCCATTTCGGTTCTAATCCTACTACTGGTTGGACGCCCCTTCTTATTTCTTCTCATGGAATCGTCGTGGCAAAGTGTAAATCCTTCATATTTTGGCCAATTGTCTTCGTGGGGTAGTCCCAAGAAGCTCTCCTGGTAGACTTTGAATACGTTGAGAACTGTGAAAACTTCTGGGATGTAAATGGAGTAGTCTTGACGTATACTAGAACATGCTGCGATAACGTGGGAGCAAGGTAAGTGAAACACCTGAAATTTCCCACAGTCACACCACCGATTCTTTAGGTCAACGCCGAAAGTACCTGTGGGACGACCATCGTTATGATTTATTTTTTCCTGCACCATGAAACAAAATCTTTCACGATCAAATTGAATTACATTATGTGTGTTAGCCTTGGCTACCTCATCAGCCATTCCCCTGTTGCAACCATCTGTGAAAACTTTTCCAGAAGCCAGCATTTTGGTCCACTTGTGGCCTCTTTTACCAAAGAGGGAACCCATGCGATAGTAAGTAGATTGTACCAATGCAGTGATTGGAAGGTTTCGAGTTGCCTTTAGGACAGAGTTTATAGCTTCTGCCAAGTTAGATGTCATATGCTCCCAACGGTGCCCTCCGTCATATGCTCTTGCCCACTTCTCCCTAGGTATGTTGTCTATCCAACGCGAGGCCTCAATGTTTGTTGCCCGGATTTCGCCGCGATAGTAGTTAAATGTAGCCTCCGTCAATGCATAACCTATAATTGCTACCATCCTTTTTCCGGACAAGAGTCAAAATCTGTTGCATTCGTCATGGATTCCTTTCGTAGGGGATCTCGAAAAATGCAACACATTTAGTTGGGGATCTGCTTGTCTTGCAAGACTGTATAGAGAAATGAGCAAGGCTGCAGACAAGGATGTTAGGAGCATGAGTGGCTGTGTCTTACTGCTCGTTAGTTGGGCATTTACGCGTATACCATTGTTTGCTCCTACTAGTACGGTGCAACCGTCATTTCCATACGCGCAAAGGTATTACAAATATTAATATGCATTTTAATTTCTTTTTAATCAGCTAAGCCTAACTTGTATATTTTTTTTCTTGCAAGATGGACCCAAAGAAATATGAATTACGACAACAATCCGCGTTTCTATCTGCAAGGGTATCGAAACGCACTTGATCACATGGAAGAAAGAGACGTGAGTTTGCAAGCATAGCTCTCTACATGTTGCTATATACATCTTCTTTGTATTCTAATTGTTTTATTTGTTGCAGTTTATATGGAGGCCGTACATTGAATTTCCAGTGCCCGATCAAAGAGACAGCAGAATCTGGAGTGCAACAATTTATCTTATCTGTTTCTATATTATTGAAATGCATTAAACAGATAGAGTAAAACTCCAGTTTGGTTTCGAACAAGATATCCCTCCCCTCCCAAGGTGTCTAAAGGAACACCACGAAATAACAATGAAAAAGGCCCAAAAGGTTCATTGGCGTGAATTCAACAAGGAAGAGGTTAACGAATGGAAACACAGGAGATACTTGGTTTTGCAGGGAGTTTCGGTAGTTGGTGAACGCAAGCCAAGCCTGGACTATTTAAACTGGTTTCGTGCAATTCCTTATGTGCACATCGCACCAGACCAATTTTTGAACGACCCTCGTACGCAAGCTTCGTCTTCAACACGACCAACTGCCGCTACAATGACTCAGGATGCACCATCAGTGTACACATCCCAATTTGGGGGACTTGCATCTTCCTCCGCTCAGCACACATACCAACGCACACAAACCACCGAACAACACACGTTCTACTCACCCAACGACCAAACTCCCTACACTCAAATACCTCAACAAAACTACCAATACAACTACAGCCAACAATATCAACACCTAACCCCCCATCGACCACCCTTACAGTTCACACCGGTACCACCGCCAAATTTCGACCAATCAAACCCCCAATTTCCACAACACACATTCAACACCTCATTCTCTCAACCCACCTCCACCTTCACGCCTGACGATGTCTACATCCCAACCCTCCAAAGTACCCAACCCAGTACCTACAACCAACCACAACAACAACCACATTCATTCCAACATTTTCTGCTGACGAAGGACCAATTAATGCAAATGCCTGACTTAAACATTGATGACATTCTTGGGGAGCAAGTAACGACACAAGCGGGTCCCCCTACATAGCGACCAGAGCCTTCAACGACACATCACGGTGAAGACATGTCTTCCGATTCTTCTCAATCACCTCCAGATAATGCAAATGAACTTATGGGTAGGAGACATCGACATAAACGGGGCACTAGGTGTGGGACAGGCGGCCATTATTGATGTAACGTTTCTTAGTCTTGAATAGAAAATTTATTGTTTTACTGTATGTATTTTATTAATGTATTATATTATTGCATTTTATTTTAATATTGTATAAAAAAAATTAATTAATTATTTTAATATTGTATAAAAAAATTAATTAATTATATTAATATTGTATAAAAAAATTAATTAATTATTTCAATATTATTCTTTTAATATATAATATTTTAAATCATTAATTCAATAACATATAATATTTTAAATCATTAAAATTATAATATAAACTATTAAATAATTAAAAAACGAAAAAAAAAATTCTCCTTCACATGCTCGCCATTTGAGATGGCGAGCACCTACTGAACTATTTTTCCTTCATGTGTTCTTACTTTCAAATGGCGAGCACCCTCAGAAAATAGGGTATCTTGGATTTTTTTTTTAGAGTGGGATATAATGGTATATATTATTTCAAAAAGGGGTAGTACAGTAAAAAAAAAGTCCCTTTTTGTTTTGTATTTTTAAGATATTTGTTATCTAGTTCGATCTCTAATAGTGTCAAGAATGTGTTATTTATTTTAATTTCCAATGAAATAAAATTTGATTTAGTTTCTTAAGAATTGCTTAAATTGTTGCACAAAAGATAAATGAAGATTCTCTCAATTATAGATGCTGTAAATGGCGCCATAGTACATCCTCATGTACCCAATTTGACACAAACGCTAGCTTATTTCAAAACTTTAATGCATAGCTAGTAAGCACCAACCGTTTCTTAAAAATCCAACTTTTGAAAATTTGTAATAAAACATATAGCAGAGTAAATTACTCTCAACGTGAACAACCGACAATTAATTGATTGTGAATGTTGGTAAACTCAAAATTACTCCCATTAAAAGCCAGGCACTGTCATTATATTTATTAAAATTTTGTTTCGGAGTTTGAATAAAATTAGATGTGATCCATAAAAATATTAATATATTTTAAAATATTAATATTATGTCATTATATTTTTAAAATATTAACATTTTGTATAAAATAGTGAATAAATATTTATTATTAATATATTTTATATTTTTAAAATATTATCACATAATATAGACTTTTTTTTTTAGTTTCTTTATAATTAAACAACAATGTTGTAGAGGATGGATATATTATGTCATTCATTAGAGTGTATTAAGGTGATCCGTTAATCAAGATGAAGATTTTATCAAGGATTGTCCATGAAGAGAGTTGTTAGGATTTTTGTGTTAACGTATTTTTTGCCACAACTAAAAGATTCTTAGAATGAGCTTTTTCTATTTCAATCATGCATGAGTGTTGTCAAATTATTTTTTGGCCTAAAAGCGTATCAACCTAATCATATAGAAAAAACAGTTATTTAATTTGATAAAGAGTTGCGAACAACGGTTGAAGACATTAATGATGGTGGAAGTTCAAAAACCTTCAATGAAAGGAGACTTCTTTAACCATTAGAGTTTGGAGATTGGATGTGTACTCGGAAGTACAAAATGCCTTATATGTTTTTGTGCCTTATAGGGACCAACCTTGGTGTTATAGTATCATATATTAAGAGATAGGATGAAGTGTAGCTTGTATGAGTGGACTAAGTTCCCTCTTAATTCTGTGTAATTAGGAGGTTTCATCCCTTGTATTGTTAGGTTTTGTTTTGGAGATTGAGGTTGGCTTTGTCACCTTGCTTTTGGTTGTAGGTTTTATTTTGGTTGGAGATTTTCTTAATCTCTCCTTAATGAAGTTTGTTTATAAAAAAAAAAAGATAGTGTGATATATGCTATGATCTATGATTTTGACATAGCTTTAGATAGTCTTAGTATTGTGATTCTAAATTTTGACCTTAATTGTTTTACTAGCAAGGACATTCTCACTTCTAAACACAACATGTTTTGACAAGCGTCACTTTTTAATAAAAGTGTTTAGAACGTGGATGTAAAGTTTCATATGACCATAAAACATAAAACACTTTTTAATTGTTTGTAAACAACATAAGTTCTGAATTTTCTCCTTACTACTATTATTGATGGGTTAGGTCAACACTTGTCATCATACTATTCTTAAATATTGTCTTATGATTCTTTTATTTCTTATTAATGAGGTTTATCCTGTTTGTCCGAATACGTGTTTGGGTATATTTGGCGAACACGCAATTTATTGTAAGAAGTTTCTTTAAATACCAACATAATTTTGTTAGAAATGTCATATTTAATATACTTCGACGGACTAAATTTCTTAACTGGCCCACAAAATAAGAGATCGACACTTAAGTCAATAGATGTTTTAATGTACATTTGGATAGAAGAGAAACATACATGTGTAAATTTGATTGAGATTTTTCCACTAGAGGAACTGCGGACGAAAATGTTTACTATGCAACAAAAAGCCTCAAAGTCGTTTCAAGTTAAATTGTCAAACATAAGAAAGTGTATTTCGCCAATTAACATGTTTTCATATCATTTGTCTTTGACACTTTTGATTTTTTAGTACCAAAATCAAATCTTTTATAAAGAATCCAAAAAATTGTACATAGCAATATCGTATCTCTTAAATTACTCTTAATAGATATAATTTTTAAAATGATTAGTTTTGGCATTAAAAGAATAATAACACAGTGTATTGTATATTTGCCTTCTATTTCTATAGAATTTTCATTATCAATTAAAAAAAACAAAAATAGATTCTAAATATAACTTTTTAATTCCTCTAAATTAAGAGGATTTTTATATTATAAAAATGAAAGAAGAAAAAACAAAAAACAAAATACTGTCTCCAATAAAATCTCTTACTCTTTCTACTCTATTTTCTCTTTCTTTTTTTTTTTCCTACAAAAACCTTATCCTCTTCAAACTCCCAAATAAATCATAATTGCATTAAAATTACAAACACGACTTCAATTATATTTGTTAAACATTTTATGGATTAAACTAATCAACAGTACATATCCAAATACTAAATCAATTATCTAATCATTTTAAAAAATTAAATACACTCTAAATCTCAAACTATAAGTCTTTTATATTTTTAAAAAAATATATATCTTAAATTATAAATCGTTTTAATAAGCAATATTCTCTCTTCCATATAAATTATTTAATAAATTAAAAAAAAGCGTTCATATAATATGGTATGGAGGGAGGATAACATTAATAATTTTTTATTTTATCATTTTTTACTTATTACTCTCTTTTCTAATTTTTTTTTTTTATATTATCAATAAAATATAATTTTGTAAATTTACATTTAATATTTTTCTTACAAAATTAGTTACACTTAAACAGTATCAAATTACCAAAACATATATAATTTAAAATAGAGGATAATTAAGAAAAAAAGGAAATGCACTATCAACTAATCACAATCATAAATTAGAATAAAATATATTTTTATTTTAAAAATACTGATATTACATAACAATTATTAACATTTTGATTGGTTGCATGTGTAAAACTTTCTTACACTGATAATACACTACCATTAAACTCGGATAATTAATAATAAATAAATTACATTTGGCAATGTATTTGCAATTTAGATAACCATAACTCACATTGCCCCACACATTCATGGCCAAAATAATTGTCTACCCCTTTAAAAGCACTAGAGTTTGTGACATACTATAGCGAAGCATACCTACGTATATCTGGCATTAGAAAGGAATCTTGTCTACTAATCTACTACTGTATTAAAATAAAGAAAAGGTAATGAAAAATATTTTGTTTGATCAATCACATGTAATCACGGGGTACAAGCTTACTTAGATTAAGCTTTCTGAAAAGACACTCGTGAGTGATTTTGCTTATCTTCATCACCAATTTTGGTTACTTGTCCTATATATCATTAATTTCGGTTCCTTGTCGTTTCATTATTTTATCTAATACGCCTATCAAATTAGTATTTTGGTGCAAACTATATAACACTAAGAATAAATTCCAAAGTGAAAGATAATAATACAAGGGGAGTTTCTTAATGCATCACTCAAGTTTTTTAGGCACCATGTGAAATTATTTTTTTGCCCCATAATTCTGGATGTGCACATCCGGACGCACCGGATCCTTAACAATTAAAAACTTTTTCCGGATGTACATATCCGGAGTGTCTCCGGATCTGTATATTCGGAAGACATACTGACATATTTAAAGTTGCGTGATCACTCCCCCCTTCCCATAATCAACCTTCTTATTCCACACTCACTCTCACCAAGTCAAAAAACCCTACTTCATCAATCTCATTTCTCACTCAAAAAGTTCAATTTTTTGGTGCAACAAATCAAAGGGAGCAAAGAAAGACTAAATTTCAGGTAAACATTCAACTTCATCCACTACATTACTCACATTATCAATCTACATTTTTGGAAAAACAAGTTACGCTACTTCCGGATGTGCACATCCGGAAAGAATGTAGCATGAACGGTTCCGGATGTGTACATCCGGAAAAATGCCTGAAGCTAATTAATTTAAGTTTTCAGCATTTTTGAATAAATCTTATTTATACATATTAATTGTTCTATTCTTGTTTATAAATAGAGATGGTGCATCCCGATAACATGGCAAAAGAATTAGTTGCGCTGATTTCCTCGAAAGATGAAGGTATGCTCGTAAAGTCGGTTGATGTCGGCGGTGACTTTAACAACAAGCAAGACTTTGATGATCGTGAAAGCATGATCGCATACATTCGTAGGACGACTATTGAGCTCGGCTTCGGTGTAAATATCGGGAGATCGGATAATGGGTCGGATAGAAGAAAAGCTTTTGTAATTTTGGGGTGCGAAAGAAGCGGCAAATATCAAGCACCTCTACGGAAGTTAAAGAAAGACGAGACCGGTACTAGAAGATGTGAGTGCCCTTTTAAGATTGGTGGTTACATGTTAGTTTCCAAGAAATGGAGATTTACCGTTCGTTGTGGTATACATAACCACGAAATGTGCTCAAAGCTAGAAGGTCATCCAAGTGTATGCCGGCTCAAGGCGAAAGAGAAGACATGTATAGCCGACATGACCTTGAACCTTGTCCAACCGAAGAATATACTTGCGACGTTGAAACGGAAAGAACCCGAAAATGTTGCAAACATAAAGCAAGTGTATAACATGCGGTATCAAATGAACAAGGCAATTAGGGGAGATAGGAATGAGATGCAACAACTGTTGAAACTGTTGGAGGACAACGATTACGTGTCTCGGTACAGATGTCGCGATGATGGAATTACGGTACGAGATATTTTTTGGACTCATTCGGATTCCATCAAGTTGTTCAACACGTTCTCGACAGTGCTCATTCTCGATAGCACCTACAAGACAAACAAGTATCGTCTTCCATTGTTTGAGATGGTTGGCGTTACGTCTACGGATAAGACATATGCCGTCGTCTTTGCCTTTTTGGAGTGTGAGAAAGAGGACAATTTCACGTGGGCGTTGGAGACGTGTCGGTCACTTTTGAAGAAACATGTTCAAATGCCAAAAGCAGTTGTTACGGACCGCGACAACGCCTTGATGAATGCGGTTGCGAAAGTCTTTCCGTCTTCCAATGCACTACTTTGTCGATTTCACATAACAAAGAATGTGCGAAGTCGGGTTAAGACCGCGGTGGGTGCGAAGCAAGTGGATTCGGAAGACGGAAAAGTGGTCAAGTCGGGTGTCATTGTAGAGAAAATTATGGATGCATGGACTCATATTCTAAATTCTTCCACAACGGAATTATATGTCGATTCGGTCAATAAATTCCAGAAAGTGTGTGAACGGTACCCCCGCTTTGTTGAAATATGTTGAATCCACCATTCTTGATCAAGTGAAAGAAAAGATTGTTTGTGCGTGGACCGATAACGTACGACATCTTGGAAACACTACCACCAATAGAGTTGAGTCGGCACATGCCACTTTGAAGAATTGGTTGGGAAATAGCAAGGGGGACTCCAACTCCGACACCGATTCCACGAGTTCCGACTCCGACTCCAACTACACGTATGATTTCCTTTATTGACGAGATGCCGGTTTTTATGCACAAGCATATCGACGGTATAATCGATGTTGTAGGGGATGGTAATTGCGGTTACCGAGCCGTGTCGGCTCTACTCGGTAAAGGAGAGGAAGGTCATGCACTTGTACGTCATTAACTTATCCTAGAGTAGGAGACGCATAAAGAAGCATACTTGCGTCTCTATGAAAATCAAGAAAATTACAACAAGGTTCACGAGTCACTTGTTCCGTGGTTGAGTGGTCCGGCACCGGTATCGAAATGGATGAGCTTCCCCGAGATGGGTTATCTTATAGCATGCGCCTACGATATGGTGTGTATCGACTTGACGAGATACGGATTTTCGGAAACCTTTTTTCCACTACACACCGCACCTCCGTCGAATCCAAATGATCGCATCATGTGTATCGGATGGCTTGCGAAATCAAGACATTTCGTACAAGTTATCTTGAAACCCGGATGCCCGATACCACCTAAATCACCGCAATGGGCGACGCATGCAACCGCAATTGCCGAGTCTTGGCCGGATAATTTTGTCGAAATGATGCTTGAATTCGAAAGATTGCACGCAATTGAAAAGGCATCAAATGCGGAAAAATCGAAAGTTCTAGCTCCAATAGATTTAGACGGAGAATTTTGCTTTAACTCTTTTGTATAATCATACGACACAATGTACATTATTGAAGTGAAATATATTGTATTTTTATCCATATGTCTTTTTAATACACTTAAAATTTTATTGCACTGAAAGTATTCCAAGTGACTGCATAAGCTGTTCAATTCTGTTTTAAAATTGTATCAGTAAAACATTCTGATTTGCAGATCCGGACAATTTCCGGATGTGCACATCCGGAAATAATATTTGTAGGGTTTGTCCGGATCTGCACATCCGGAAAGAACTTGGGCAGAAATAACTTTACCCTAAATTTTCTTTAAATTAGGGGTTTCATTTGATATCTTTCACAAAACCTCAAAATGTCTCAATTGTATCAAATCAAATTCCGTTGGTATGCCGCAAGTGTCTCCTTCACCGACGGCAAAACACGCGGTCAAAAGTTTACGATAATGAGGGACATCCCCCTCGACCAAATCGTTGACGACATCGAACATCTCCTACCTTACGGAGACAAACGGAAGGTTGCGAAGCTTCAGTATCATTCACCTTCGGTTGACAACGAAGGGAACGTCGCTTACATCCTTGTTGAGCTCAAGAATCAAGACGATGTTAGAGCGATGTGGCAAACTTATTTGGATTACGAGGAACAATTCTCGTTCGAGCTCGAGGCGGCCGTCAAAATCCGAAGAACGGTCGATGACATCTTAGAGATATGCAAGGGTCCACCGGGCTATTGATCTTGTAATATTTAAATTTCTGTCGATGTCATGCCGATTTTCTCAATGTAATTCCGATTTTATTTTATGAATGTGAGAAACATTTTTGGTTTTGGTGTTCTGCTTCAGTATTTTTTCCGGGTTTGCAAATACGAACTTTTACCAGATGTGCACATCCGGGAAAAAATGAAAATTTTAAAAAAAATGGTGCGTCCGGATGTGCACATCTGGAATCAAGGGGCAAAACCGAAAATTCAGTTGGTGCCTAAGAAACAAGAGTGGTGTGATAAGAAATTCTCTAATACAAGAGCATTTCTTATTGCGTGCTTCTTAACCACCTCACAATTTTTTTCAAAAATACTTCCTATATTCAGAGATGTATTTTCGAACGCACCCTAATACACATATTTCATTCGTTTTTGAATCAGACCTCAATTTCATAAATACACACATTTCATTCGTTTTTGAATCAGACCTCAATTTCATAAATATATTTATTCCAAAAATATATCTCCAAAAAAATTCCAAAAATATATTTCTAGAAAAAATAATGTTTTTAATGTGCTTGAATCTTTTTTATTAAACATCAAGCAAAAGATTCAAAAACAAAACTGAACCAGTAAAAAGTAGAGGAATATAGCTCAAAACATCAAATTTATATCTTAAAAACATGAAAAGTAATAATAATAAAATTTCAAAAAGAAAAAATTATGAAAAAGGAGAACAAGGGAGAAGAAAAACTCAGATCAATTTCATCGTAATCTTCCGACTTCCATGTTATGTTTTCAATAGCTGTTTTTAAAATAAAACTAATTAGTAGAAAAGTTTTTAAAATAAAACTAATTAGTAGAAAAATTACATAAGTAATTGTTATTTTGTTTGACTGTCATTGAGACTAAAGAAATATGAAAAGAAATGGAGTACGGAGAGATAAAGTTGTGTTGCTGCTACTAGTTTCATGAAATAAGAAGAAATGGAAATGAATAGATTCTATAAGATTGGAAATATTAGATTTTAAGAGAGAGAAAGAGACTTGACAATAAAATAGTGTTTTGTTTACGGAAATATATTTTTGAAATTTTTCCGGAGATATATTCCAAAATAATTTTATTTGTAAAATTGGGATGTGATTCAAAAATAAATAAAATGCATGTATTGAATGCGTTCAAAGATATATCTCAGAAAATTGGAGACATTTTTAGAATTTTGGATTGGTGGCAAAGAAACATATAGGGTACAATAAGAAATGCTCTAATACAAAATATTGTAAGGAGGATAAGGATGGACAAGCAAAAACTTTCGCACAGTAAGAGTAACCAAAAAATAGCAAATTCCACCAACGGGTGCATGGTGTTCCAGACTTCCAGCCTCGACCAACATACTTTCAAGTTATAATTTATCCATTGATATTTCATTCTATTTTCACCAACATGCATCAGCCGTGATAAAATTTTGAGAAACAAATGCACTAGTAAGTAGTAATATTGATAAAGAAATGTAACTCAGTTTTTTTAAGCTATAAATATTTCAAATTTAGCAGCGTTTCAATCCTTTCGGTGATCAACTTAAAAAAAACACATTACAGGCCAATAATAGAAAAAGATTCAGACCTTATTGGCTGGTATATGCTACTGGATTCTTGATTATATCTGCCACATGCTGAGTCACCCATAATAAACCCAAACTCAGTTCAACAGAAACCACAGGTGCAGTTTTCTCGTTCAATGATATGGCGATACCTGTTACCTGGAACCTGCTTTGAAATCTCTGGCCAGAATAAACTATATATTATGCCACAATGATCATTTTATGCTCTGTAAATGAGGAAGAAAACATGAGAACAAACAGAAATTACAAGGGAAACATATCAACAAACAGAAATCAATAGTGTGTCGCGGCTGTATAGCTGCTCATGTGCGTAGGTAGTAAATCTACCTAATTATGTTAGTTGTTACAGTTCTGTTGAAATTCAATTAGTTAGTGCATTAAACAAACTATTTGTATCTCTACAAGGAGGCATTTGAGTAAGCAACTTAATTAAGCACTTTTCAATAAGCACTTATATAAGAGCTTATGTATAAGTCGTTTTAAAAATTGGATAGAAAATGAAGGAAGACTACATAATTTTTGTATAAATTGTTTCTATAAGTTAACCTAAAGAGCTTATGAAAATAAACTGACAACAACCTATAGGCATACCATCTGCTATTTTCAAAAGTTCTTTTAAACACTTACACAAGTGCTTATATGTCATAAGATAAATCTATATAAACTCTTCCAATAAAAATGACAAGTGTTTTAAACAGCCTACAATTCTAACAATTTCGATTGTTTTTTACATGTAAAGTGTACAATATAGATGATAAAATGTGAAATTACATTTGTTGTTTGAAATAACAACTGTGAGTGTGATAAATTACATGTTCATATATAGTATAACAGACTATGAAACTATAAGATTCTACACTGTTTTTTTTTATATCTACAATATAACTTGCATTAAACCCTCTAAAATGCATCACTTTCTTAAGGATTCAAATTTTGATTTGTACTCTATTAGGATGCTAATGATAAACCCTAACAAGACTAGAGTAAACTAAGAAAGACAATAAAACTATTTAATAAAATAAAGACAATTTTCATTCATTGATTAATTCTAAGTCTCTCAATGAGAGTACATATATAGTACCAATAATAGATAATAAGATAAAGGACTTAAAAGCCCAACTAAACATCAATTAACCTAAAAGCCCAAGTAAGATAAATTTTTCTTCCAACTTAAACAATTAAGTTGTTTAGAAACTAATTGCACTTCCTATCATTAATCACCCCTTGAAGATCAACCTTGTCCTCAAGGTTGTAAACAAGTAACAAAAAAAAAGTTTTCACATTTTTGAAGATAATGATGCCCAGCTTGCTTTTGTCCAATCTTCCAATGCTAGTTTCACTGTGATGAAAGTATCTGTGTTTGATCCAAAAAAAATTCAACTCTTTTGGAGTTATTCTTAAATTCTGCACCAAACAGAAATCCAATAGCAGTAACATCACTACTAACAATGACCTTTTTAGTATCAACTCCAAATTTCGTCCGAATCCACTCATCTTATAGCCTCCAAAAGAGCAGTCATTATCAAAGGCAAAGTAGCAATTCATCCAATTGATGCCAGCTCGAATCGACCTTGTGACAGTATTGGCAATGTCCAAGTTTTGGGTCACAATCCCTGCTGCTGGGCCATATTTAGTATTGTTGGCCTTCTTAATTGCTTCATCAATGGTCTTGAACTTAGAAAGTGTCATAACAGGTCCAAATATTTCATCTTGTGCTATTAGCATATCATCCTTAACATTGGTAAAAATAGTAGGCTCAATATAGTATCCTTTCTTTCCCACTTTCTTACCCCCACATAATAGTGTGGCTCCTTCATTCTTTCCATGTTCAATATAGGAAAAAAATTTATCAAACTGTACCTTACTAGTTTGGGGTCCTTGTTGAACTTTAGGATCAAAAGGGTCACCAACTACCCAATTTTTCACCTTTTCCACCACTTTCTTCTCAAATTCATCATAAACTTCTTGAACAAAAACTCTTGAAAATGCAACACATACTTCACCCTTATTATGAAGGATTCCGAATAGAGCAAGATCAACAGCTTTATCAACATCAGCATCATCAAAAACTATGACAGGTGACTTGCCTCCTAACTCAAGCGATACCGGCTTCAAATTGCTCAACGCAGCCGCCTGCATTACGCGACGACCTGTTTCGGTTGAACCAGTAAAACTGACTGCATCAATGTCCATATGTGACGTTATTGCAGCTCCAGCATTTGAACCAAATCCAGGTACTACATTGAGTACTCCCATCCGGAATTCCAGGCTCTTTCGCAAGATGAGCATAAAACAAAGCCGAAAGAGGTGTCTGTTCAGCAGGTTTAAGAACCATAGTACAACCAGCAGCCAAAGAAGGAGCAACTTTAGTAAAGAACATAATAGTCGGAAAATTCCAAGGTATAATATGTCCAACAACACCAATAGGTTCCATCAAAGTATACAAATGAAGATTCCTAGAAGTTTTGAACACTTCTCCATGAATTTTATCAGCAGCACTAGCATAATAACGCAAGATATTAGCCGCTTCCGGTACATCAACAGCTTTACACCAACTATACAGCTTCCCTCCATCAATTGTATCCAATACTGCAACTTCTTCTATGTTTTGTTCAATCAATGTCGCCCATTTCACCATAATCTTTGCTCTTTCCTTATCCTTCGGAAGATCAAAACTATAAGCAATTCCAACATGTGTTCCGGACAAAAATAGTGTGTTGACGAGAGATTCAACTCCTGGCTGTAGTGATAATACATTTTTATCATCATCACCATCTCCTCTAAATTTTTCAACCTTCACTTCTGACCCTGCTAAAATTTTCGCCAAATCCACATATGATTCTTCCATAGCCTGACAGAAGCGGCACCATGGTGCATAGAGAACAACGATCCAGGGTTCTTTTCGGTCCTGAGCAGGGCGTGGAAAACGGTCCCAGTTTGAATTTGAATTAGTGTCGTCATCAACATCTTCAGTTTCAGCTTCTCTTGACCATTTTCCTTCCTCCACAAACAGAAAATTCATCCTCTTGGGCAGCAGGAGCTTTGTTTTGTCGATACCCATCCTCCCATTTACCGACTCATTTGCCAGAGCAACAATTGTTTTATAAACACTTGAGTCAGGCTCATAAGCATCTGATGGGATGCCAGTACCTTCTGTCCACGGTACAAGGTCAATCTGATTCTCTATGCCAGGGATGTTTGCTTTAAGGAAGTCAAGGAATATTTCAGTATCAATCGTTTTGAACTTGAAAGTGGCAATATATTTCTTCAGGAACTCATCAAAGGCAGGTCTCCCAACCTCACGTTCAATGCGCAGCAAGAACTGGAAACCTTTCTCGTATGGAACCTGAGAATATGCATCATCGGGATCAATTCCTTCTTGATTATTCTTTAGCTTAGTCAACTCCAAATTGTCCTTGAACCTCTCTACATCCTCATTTAAACCCCTCCAACCAATTCCAATATTCAATGTGGCCTTTTCTCCCCTTGAACAGCCTCCACAATCCTCCGCTCTGCGTACGTAGTGAATCCCTCATTGAGCCAGAAATGTTCATTGGTTTTGTTCGTGATCAAATTCCCAGTCCAACTATGAGCAAGTTCATGAGCCACAACCTGTGCACCAGTTGCATCTCCTTTAATAACAGTAGGTGTCAAAAACACCATCCTTGGATTCTCCATACCTCTATAAGGAAAACTCGGCGGCAAAACCAACAAATCAAATCTCTCCCATTCATACCCTCCAAACAATCTCTCCCCCTCCCTAATCATACCCTCAGTGCCCTCAAACTCTCTACCAGCCGAATCCAACAATTGCAGAACCGATTCAGCATAAACCCTAGTCCTAGGCCCAACCTCCCTGTCATCAAGCTCACCAACAGCAAACGCAAACAGGTAAGGTGGAACAGGAAGTTCCATCTCAAACTCTTCAACCACTCTCCCTTTCGATGAATTCCCAAAACAATCATCAGTATCTAACAACGAACGCCGCGCCACGTGTTTCGCAGCCATCACGGCGGTTAATTCGACCGGAATATTCATCTTCGCCGAATAACAAACCCCAATCGCCGGTGTATCTTGGCAAGGAAAAACCGAGTGAGCGTGAATAGCTTGACATTGAGTGTAGGAGTGAGGATCGATAGGAGCCATTGTTGAGTTTGTTGGAGAATTTTCAAACTTCTGAGAATTTTCAAGCTGGAGTTGTCGCAGGAGACTTTGTAAATGAGTAAGCTTTTGAGAATTTTTTTTAGATGTTTTCTTAAAACAAGGATGAAACACTTGCAAATGCTTCTTAAAATCTCTTCTAATATTAAAATGGGTTTGGTATTTGTGACCAATTATGGAGGAGGTGTTTGTTTGGTGTTGTGTGTGACAATTGTTGTAGTAGTATGAATAATGAGATGTAGAATATGATGAATATGGGTTAGGTATAGGG
Organism: Lathyrus tuberosus; assembly: GCA_022829125.1. Lineage (NCBI taxonomy): Eukaryota > Viridiplantae > Streptophyta > Magnoliopsida > Fabales > Fabaceae > Lathyrus > Lathyrus tuberosus. The sequence continues at coordinate 923,061 of JALAZF010000852.1, read as the reverse complement.
GGTGTATACCTATGATTAAAATACAAGCAAGATGATGGAGTTGCAACATATGGATTTGTGTAATAAGGAAAAGATGGGAATGAGGAAGTGATTGGAGATGTAAAAGAGGGGTCTGTGGGATAGGTAGAAGGAATGCTCCATTGATGAGATGAAGGTGTATGATAATCCATAGGAGGATTTGAGTACATTGATGAAAGCACCAATTGTTAGGATGCTAATGATAAACCCTAACAAGACTAAAGAAAACTAAGAAAGACAATAAAACTATTTAATAAAATAAAGACAATTTTCATTCATTGATTAATTCTAATTCTCTCAATGAGAGTACATATATAGTACCAATAATAGATAATAAGATAAAGGACCTAAAAGCCCAACTAAACATCAATTAACCTAAAAGCCCAAGTAAGATAAATTCTTCTTCCAACTTAAACAATTAAGTTGTTTAGAAGCTAATTGCACTTCCTATCATACTCCTACACTAGGTGAGAACTAGTCATTGAATACTCTTAGTGATGATAAACTTGAAGAAAACAAATGCACTAGTAGCATTTGATAAAGAAATTGAATCCAGCTTTTTTAGCTGTCATTTGGCAATTTATCAATTGTCCAATCCTTTTAACTTGAAAAACTCACATTGTACAAGCCAATAGCCAAACAGCTACACTTCATTGGTTTGTAGACGCCATATGATTCTTAATTAAATTTGCCACATGCTCGGCCACCCACAATGAACCAGCCTCGGTGCAACAGAAACCATGAGTGTGGTTTTCTCGCTCAATACATAAGGAAATTCCTGGAACCTGCTTTGAGATCTGTTACCAGAATAAATTAAGTTATGCTGTGATAATCATTCAATACTCCGTGAACATACACTTGAGAACAAACACAAATCACTAGAGAAGCTTATGAAAGAAACAGAAGCACTGCGATCATGGCTAGCATTTCAATCAGTGCTTCTTTTCGCATAATTTAATGTTACAAGGTATTTATCCTATGATGCATAGATACGGCTACACAGTACCCAGTGGGCACTGGCTGTTACGGGATACGGCATTTAAAAATAAAAAATCAAAGTACACGTACGTCAATAAAAATGTATCAATAGAGAACTAAATTGTTCAATTCAAAACATCATGTCAAAAAATTAAAAATTAAAAACTGTGTTAAGTTAAAACAAAGAAACTAAAATATGAGAAAACCACAAATTTTACTCGAAACAGACTAATGAAGAAGAAAAAAATGAAGTATCACAAGTTTTGTACATGCACCCGGTGCTAGTATTTCACCATTTTAGAAGTACTCGTGCTTCAGAGTTTTTATCACTCCGAAAACATACTCAAAAGCATCAAAAACAAGATTTGCATATTTCATGGAAGTATAAATGTTCTACAAGAAAGTTTTGACTCTAACCAGATGTCAAATTCACCCAGAAACATGGCAGGTAATGTAGAGAACACCGGAAAACCCTCCTCTAATATCCAACTTTAGGCAGCTGGAGCCTGAGGCAGTTTCTTTTCAGTTTCGTTTATGCTAAAGCAGTTCATTTGTTTTTCGAAACTACGAATGACCATTACTTTGAAACAAATAAGAGAATGGGTAAAAAGAGAAAGCGTTCCAGGTATTGTCAATGTATATAATTTAGTATCATATCTTTATAAATCAATGTATTGTAATTTTGCATGCATTTGTTATTTGATACAATAATGTATTGATTAGGCTGAAAACAGAGAAAATTAATTAACTTTCTCGGTGTGTAAATTGAAGGTCCACAGCTTATAGTAGGAAAATATGAAGAGGAAGGGGAAGATCAGAATTATCAGACCACAATCACTGTAAAGATCTCAACACAAACCAAACCCTCAGCTTAATGGCATGGACAGCTGTAAGCTTACATATTCTAAAAAAACAAATACAGGCTCTTGCTTCAAGTCCAAAAAAAGGTTCTTTCTTTTTTATTTCTAATATTTAGAGAAAAAATTCTGCAATTTTGATACAGAAAATCTTTCTTCAATAATAAAAAGAACACTCGACTTAAATCATTTTGTTGTACTAATTTGAGACCATAAATGATCACCAAGACTATGATACAAACCCAGCCCCAAGTAACTATCCCACATACACACACTCAAATGGAGCCGATCCTGGTCCTGGACTACCTTGAGGCATAAATCTCCCTTGAGATGAAGCAAAAGCTTTCCAGATGATGATTATAAAAGTAACTAAAATACACGATAATGTACCTCTTCAAGCAATTGAAGTGGACCCCAATGATCATCAACACCAAATAAAAACGCGCAATGATCCTTCCTTTCTCGTAAAAATGTCCAATCTGGTGCCTCCGCTAACTGACATAGTAAACACATAGTATGACCATCAATGCAGTCAACATTGTCAAATATAAGCAAGCACTACTACATGTGTTCAAACTTCAAAATAAGATTTCTATGCTTGATCTCCCAGAATACGAGGTTGGGTAGAGACCCCCATCCTCAAAATATAGCTATACTAAAATATGAATAAATCCACAAAATCGTTTAAAATCTATTTTGCTCCTCTAGATGACAAAGAGCAGCCGAAAGTACTGGCTACAATTCAGCAAAACCAAACAGCTATGACTTTTTTAAATAAGGGGAGGGTGAATATTATTACTTATTGAGGGGGACGGTGAGGCACTAAGTCATTCACACCTAATGAGGATTCGAACTCTGCCCCCTGGTTTACAAAGCCAGGCAGTCACCGTTGTGTTAGCACCCACGAGATTATAAACATACTAAGAAACTATAGTGATGAAATTTGAAGTTTAGCACATATAATTGAGTATTGAAAATTTATGGGCGCCTTGGTAGCTTCATGAAACATGTCCTCCCTCCCATTCAATTTTCTTGTGATAGACTTGTACATATGCAAGAAAAATAAAGAATGGGCTGAAGAGGAGTGGGTTAATTGGAAATGTTAGATGCATGTGAATGAAGGAGAAAGCAAGAAAATAATTCCCGAGTTAAAAAGCCAATGACTGTTGTAGAGAAGGTGTCAAGGAGGGGGAAAATCTAAGAGAAAGATGAACGAAGTGCAGAGGTAAGAAAAGAACTTGGACAGTGTCTGATATCTGTAATTTCTGATTGTTCGTGAACGAATGAGCTGAAATACATTTTACATTTACATAGAAGGTGGGGTCTTAAAAAATAAGATTAAGTATACTAGAAGAAACCACCTCTGTAGCAGAATAAGCTGGCCAAGCATATTCTGTTCTATACAGTTACAAAATAAAATGACAAAAAAAAAAGGGAGGACGGGGGTGAGTTGGATCAGCAAAATATCTCCATTATTAGCAGAGTGCTGCCTCTGCTTGTGGGGAGTTTGGTCTCCTTAACTTTTACTGTATTCTTAAGATTCTATCAAATTAGCATCTCTATCAGAGTTTTGAATCATGGGAGATAAGGATGAAAGAGCAGAACAAAAATTTAAGGGTTTGAACAAGGAGCTTAGTGAGCAGCAAAAATGATTCAATGAAATGCTGAATGTGTTAAAATGATTCAATGAAGTGCATGGAAAAGAGGCATAATAATATTTCTATGTGAAATCAAGGACTGAGAATGAGGTGCATGGAAGCGAAGGCGGCAAGGAGGAGAGAGCCAATGACAAGATGAGGCATGGTGAGTGGTAGTGTGAAGTACTCCCTTGATGCACAAATATAAGCAAAAACAACTCATGTTTCATTGACTCAAATATTAGCAGATTCCAACTAACTTCATAATATTTATGACAGCATTTCAAAAATACCTTTCAATTAAAGTTTTAGGGAAAGAAATTCCCATTGAAAATTAAATTAAATGAAGATAGAAGATAGTTTGGTGAATAAAATTATACCTTTAATTACATCAAGAAAAGTTAGCTAAAATTATTAATTAGAGAACAATTAATATTTTGGCTTACATGTAAGTTCAGAGGGAGTATTGTATTTTACAAGGGAAGACCCAGGTTGGTGCATCGTGCCAAGTAATATTCCCAAGTCAACCCTGTACCAGAAAGGGAGAAAGTAGCTGCAGAAATGGTTTTCTTGGAGGGATGAGAACTGAATTGGTTCAATGCTTGGAATGGGGAGAATAAAAATGATTTGTAAGTCGGTAAGAAAAATAACTCCTACTTACCAAATAGGTAAGAGAATATAAAGCAATGTCAAACAACAGCAACTAAAACTTTTCCACAAAGTGAAGTCTGTTACATGGATCAGACAATGCCATAGTGCTTTATTTCAAACATGAATTCTCAGGAAAATTTTCACATGTAGATGAAAAAATGATAAATGGTAAATATAAAAGTTTAAGTATATTCATAGAAAGGAAGCAATTTACCTCTTTGAATTCAGTCATGGCCATATAGAGGACATTCCGCATGGTATGGTACTGTTAAGTTATTAAAGTTGGAGAAAATCAATACAAAAAAAGATGCAAATGTAACCCCGCTGTGAATAAATAAAATCAGTATCATAAAATGATGATCTTTTATTAGTATTCCAATTATAACTAAAAGATATCAATAATCAGAAAAGGGAAAACCACAACTCCCTCCATTCAAAAACTTTGGTTGTTTAAGCATTTTAGTTTTGTTTCAAGACTTTGGGTTATTAAAAAACCCAAGACGTATTTGACCCTTTTCCTTCCAAATGCATGCACCCCTAAATATAATTAACATCATTTTCTTTTTACAAGATTGTTTGAGATATTATCGATATTTGTAAAACATTTAATGATTCAAATATGTGCAAATACTTTAAACAACCAAAGTTTTGGGAATAGAAGGAGTAACTTACATGTTCATATGACCTAACATTGAAGCCATTTTCCAACAGTAAAGCTAACCTGTGACAAGTGAGAGCATGCAGCCTCAACTGCACTGGAAGACCATGACTTCCTAAGGGATATTTTGACAATAAACCTCAAAGCATTGACTGGTAACAATCCTAATGATGCGGTCAGGTAGCTAAGAGCAGCAGCTACAATTTGGGATCTGAAATCCAATTAACCATTAGCCATTTCAAATAACAGCTTGGATTTTTGAACGAAAATTGTCATTAATCAGCTTTGATGATAATATGATCACTATTTGACAAAAAGAGATACCTAATTACTAATTTTTATGTGAAACATGTTCAGATTAAACTATTAATTTCATTTTCTGTAAATCGAATCCCAAGAGGTAAGAAAGAGAGTCTGAACCATGTCAAAAATGTGATATCTAAACTCAAAACATCGCTACTAGTTCATGGCATATCTAACAAAGAAGGCAATATCAAAGGGGGTTGACTTTCAAGGGAGATGTCAAACTTACTGTGCAATTTTTGCGATAATTAACTGTGTTCTTGAGTGTGGGTTTAAAGTCAAAAATGGATAAAGTCCAACACAATATTTCACCTGCAGAGCCCAGGAAATATGCAAGCACATAATTTACAAAGATCAGAAATAATAAATTTTAAGGGCGGGTGGTATTATACTTCATGCTTAGTTAAATATGCAGAACTCCAGGCACCTTCTCTAGAGACTTCTTGAACATTTCAACAGATATGTATGAACCAATAGAGTGCCCAACCTGGTAACAAAACTTTAAATTAATTATCAAAACTTCATTTCAGTAAATGATATTAAACTTTTCTATATGCAGAATGTAGAAATATGTTGTATAGTTCATTGTATTTGGAACTCTTACATGTGAGGTATAAATAGAATACAATAAGCTGAAAGCTGTACCCTAATTTGTTAATAAACAGAGAAAATAATTTCCTATAATTGCTGCTACCTAAATAAGGAAATAGTAATAATAGATAATAATTCTATTTACACCACTATTTTGAAACAGCTTGACAAATCCGAATTAAATGATTATGATTTGATGTGTGATAATCTTTAACACCCCCCCCTCAATCTGGGTGGTAGATGTCTATCATACCCAGATTGGATTTGATATTTTCATAAGTATTTCTTGGAAGAGCCTTGGTTAAGATATCTGCAATTTGCTTGCATGATGGGACATGATCAATACTAATAATTTTATGATCAATTTTTTCTTTAATGAAGTGTCGGTCAATTTCCACATGTTTTGTTCTATCATGTTGGACTAGGTTCTTTGCAATACTTATAGCAGCTTTGTTATCACATAGTAACTTCACAGAGAGTTCACATGAATTTTGATTTCATCTAGCATGCTCTTAAGCCATATTCCTTCACAAATACCTAGGGCCATAGCTCTAAATTCTGCTTCTGCACTACTCCTCGCCACTACAGATTGTTTCTTGCTTCTCCAAGTTACTAAGTTCCCCCACACAAATGAACAATAGCCTGTAGTCGATTTTCTGTCTGAGGAGCACCCTGCCCAATCTGAATCTGTATAAACTTCAATGCCCCTGCTTGAATTCTTCTTGAAGTAGAGACCTCGGCCTGGTGTGCCTTTGAGGTATTGGAGGATTCTATTCGCCATTTTCATGTTAGACTCAGTTGGAGTTGACATGTAGCGACTAGCCATGCTTACCGCGAACCCAATGTCGGGCCTAGTGTGAGATAGGTAGATTAGTTTCCCAACTAGACTTTGATATCTATCTTTGTCGGCTGGTGGACTTTCATCTTCTCTTCCTTTTATTTGTTCTATTGGTGTATTAGTTGCCTTGCACCCAAGCATTCCGGTTTCTTGAAGTAAGTCAAGGGTGTATCTCCTTTGTGATACATAGATGCCATTCTTTGTTCGAGCAACTTCCATTCCTAAAAAATACTTAAGTTGTCCCAAGTCCTTAACTTCAAATTCCTTTGCCAAGAGTACTTTTAAATGATCAATTTGATCATAATCATTTCCGGTAATGACGATGTCATCAACATAAACAATGAACAAAGCTACCTTTCCTTCCATGGAGTGTTTAACAAACATAGTGTGATCTGATTGGCATTGGTTGAACCCGTCTTTCTTGACAACTCGAGTCAATCTATCAAACCACACCCTTGGAGACTGCTTGAGGCCATAAAGAGATTTTCGGAGCCTGCACACCATATTTGCAGTGCTGGATGACTCAAGTCCAGGAGGAATCTGCATATAAACTTCCTCTTCTAGGTCACCATTTAAGAAGGCATTCTTGATGTCTAGTTGATGGAGTGGCCAATCTAAATTTGCAGCCAAAGAGAGAATAACTCTAACTGAGTTTAGTTTGGCCACCGGTGCAAAAGTTTCTTCATAGTCTACTCCATATGATTGAGTGAATCCCTTTGCTACAAGTCGAGCTTTGTACCGATTTATACTCCCATCTGCATTATACTTCATGGAGAATATCCATTTGCATCCTACCGGCTTCTTCCCTGCAGGTAGGTTTGTGATCTCCCATGTGCCATTCTTTATTAGGGCTTGAACCTCTTCAGTTACGGCTGCTGCCCATTCAGAATTTTGGAGTACCTCATGGATGTTGCTTGGAATGTGTGTATTGTCAAGAGCTGTTACAAAAGTCTTGTAACTCTGGGACAATTTTCCATAAGATACAAATCTTTCAATGGGATGTTTAGTACACGATCTTACATTTTTTCTCAAGGCAATAGGAATATCAATATCATCAACATTCACAGAGTTAAGAGTTAGGAGCAGTATTACCTGAGAGAACACCATTTTCTAGAGTCTTGGAGGTTTCTTGGTTCTGCCTTGGAATTGTGCAGGACTCTATTCCTTTCTTGCTCTTCCTGAAGTACATTTTCATGTTGTTTCTTGGTGCAGTTTCTGTTGTAGGGGCTGCAGTTTCTATTGCAATATCCTCTGCATTTTCTACTGCAACATCTTCTGCATTTTCTGAAATAATCTCTTCTGGTCCATGAGTAGGTTCTGCATTTTCTGTTGCATTTTCATTTGGTTTAGGTGTAGGTTCTGATGCCTCTACAGTGAGTTTGGGTTTAGTTAGCTCAAGTTCTAAAAGTTGGGATTCTATCACTTCAATTGGATATGTGTTCTCCCCCTGAATGCCAACTTTGGGGTAATATGGTTGATTCTCAAAAAAGGTTACATCCATGGTGTGGTAGAATTTTTTGTTTTGAGGTGAATAACATTTGTATCCCTTTTGGTGAGGAGAGTAGCCGAGGAATATGCATTTAATGGATTTCGGGTCAAGTTTACCGCATTGGGGATCAAGATTATGGACAAAGGTTGTACATCCAAAAATTTTCAAAGGAATAGATGTAAGGATACGATTGGTTGGGTATAAGGTTTGGAGAGTGGAGTAGGGCGTATGAAAGTTAAGGATCCGGGAAGGCATTCTGTTTATAAGGTAGGTTGCAGAGAGGACAGCTTCTCCCCAAAACTGATTAGGTACATTTGTAGCTAGCATGAGAGATCGGGTTACTTCTAGGAGGTGTCTATTCTTTCTCTCGGCAACCCCGTTCTGCTGAGGTGTATCCACACATGAGGTTTGATGTATTATTCCATGTTGCTGAAAGTATGAGCTTAGTGCAGAATTATAGTACTCACGGCCATTATCACTCCTAAGCACTCGAATTTTGCTTTGAAATTGTGTTTGCACCATGGTATGGAAACATTCAAATATCCTACCAACTTCCAATTTGTCTTTCATAAGGTATACCCAAGTGATCCGTGTGTGGTCATCAATAAAGGTGACAAACCATCTTGATCCAGTTACATTTCTGACCCGCGATGGTCCCCATACATCACTATGAATAACACAAAAAGGTTGGGAAGGTTTATAGGGTTGAGGTGGGTGGGGGTTGCGTGTATGTTTGGACAATTGACAAATTTCACATTGAAACAACTTCTGATTTTTATTGAATAATTTATGAAGCATTTCTTTCAAGTACATAAAATTTGGGTGGCCTAGTCTATAGTGCCACAACATTGCAGAATTTTCACTATATTCAGAAACTACAGCGCAAGAGGTTGCCTCGGATTCTGGTTTAGATGTTTCAGCCTGAAGGATATAGAGTCCAGCACATTCTTTAGAATTGCCAATCGTCCTCCCCGACTCCAAAATCTGAAATTCACACAGGTTAGGGAAGAATTTAGTAATGCACTTCAAATCCTTTGTAAGTTTACTGATGGACAATAGGTTGCAATCAAGTTTAGGCACATAGAGTACTGAACTAAGAGTAATATTTTGTGAAATAATGACAGAACCTTTTTACCCATGACCTTAGACAGGGTACCATCAGCAATTCGAACAGTCAAATTGTTTTGGCATGGAGAATAGCTATCAAAGACAGTCAAGTCTCCAGTCATGTGATCAGACGCTCCTGAGTCAATAATCCATGAATTTTGTTTTCCCTTGCTAGTGTTTAGAGCATGCAAAAAATTACCTTTATGTGCCACAGTAGCTGTACCAATTGTTTGTTGAAACATTTTTTGTAAGGCTTCCATTTGCTCCTTGCTGAATGGTGAAGAGTGGGAATTTACCTCAGCTGTGTTCCCTCTGCTGTCCCGGTTTTTGGTCCATTTTAGCTCTGATGGCTTTCCATGAATGATCCAGCATGTGTCCTTGGTATGACCCGGTTTCTTGCAGTGGTCACACCAAGGTCGGGTTTTCTTTTGGAAAGAACGCAGATCTCCCCTTGCTGCCATTGCAGATCCGTTTATAGATGGGGCTGCATTGGATTTTCCAAGCATCACTTTTCTTCTGCTCTCCTCTCTTCTTATTTCCGAGAAAGCTTCTCGAATTTTTGGAAGAGGTTTGGTTCCGAGGATTCTCCCACGAACTTCATCAAGTTCCGTGTTCAAACCTAATAGAAATTTGTAGACTCTATCTTTCTCCACCAATTCTTTGTACTTCTTTTTATCCTCTGTGCAGCTCCATTCATTTTCATCATATACATCTAGTTGTTGCCAGTGACGATTGAGAGTATTAAAATACTCTGTGACTGATTGGTCATCTTGACGTAAATCATGGAGTATGCTCTTGATTTCAAAAATTGCAGATGTATTGTCGACATTAGAGTAGGTTTCCTTTACGGCATCCCACATCTCTTTGGCAGTGTCATAGTACATGAAATTTTCTCCAATTTCATTTGTCATGGTGTTTAGCAGCCATGACATTACTAGACTGTTTTCTAGTTGCCATTTTTCGAGGTTTGAATCCTTCTTTTCTGGACACTTGGAGTCTCCTGTGATATAACCTTCCTTCCCTTTTCCTTGAAGGTAGATTTTGACTGAGCGCACCCATTGATTGTAATTCTGGCCATTCAATTTGTGACCAGTAATAAGAAGAGCATGTCCTTCAGCCAAACTGTTGGCTGAATTTTCTGCTTTAGTATCTGCCATGGGTGGTGCTCAAGGTTTAGGAATGGTTCAGATCTTGTGCTCTGATACCATGTAGAAATATGTTGTATAGTTCATTGTATTTGGAACTCTTACCTGTGAGGTATAAATAGAATACAATAAGCTGAAAGCTGTACCCTAATTTGTTAATAAACAGAGAAAATAATTTCCTATAATTGCTGCTACCTAAATAAGGAAATAGTAATAATAGATAATAATTCTATTTACACCACTGTTTTGTAACAGCTTGACAAATCCGAATTAAATGATTATGATTTGATGTGTGATAATCTTTAACACAGAATATATGTTAAAACATTATGTTGTTGTTTGATCCATGTAGCCGACTCCATTTAGTTGGATAAGACTTGAGTTTTGTTGTTGTTATTGTAATTAGTTTTAACCCTCTTGCAAAATAGTTACTGGTGTCCCAATCCAAGAGATATGTGTTGAGAAACCATAGATGACAACTGTTTGCAAATAGTTCAGCTAAAAACCAGATTCGTTTGATTTATTAATGAATATCCAACATTGTTCTCTTTAAGTGGATAAAAGGGTGTACGATGGCACATGCAAATGAGTTTCAAACTCAGTATTTCTAATGTCGCCCAGAATTCTTTGTCCTCAAAGAGGAAAGTAGATTGTTCAATTTGCAGCACATTGGTGTTATAGTTCTTACAACATTACAAATGAATATGACCCTGGGGGGAAAATATTGGAGGTGTTGATGTAAAAGAACCCACCAGTATTATAGGAATCTCGATATCTTGCAGTTCCTCTTTGATAAAATCAATCTAGAAAAACACAGAAGTGATGACTACTGTTACACATCAATACAATGTTAAAGTACAGTTATCTAAGTCAAGAAAGAAGAAAAATGGAAAGCATAAAAGTACCAAGTTAAACCAGTAAACAAATACAGGAATGCAGTTATTTGAACATGATGGAATATAAACATGCTAACCCAAAAGTACTACTCCATTGTAACATACTTCAAGAGACAACTGCAGAATGATAATTCTTATTTTTGGTTTGGTACACATTCCAAAAAACTCAATTCTGCCACTGTTTCCATACCAACCATCAATACATCGATAAATCAATAGTTTTACATGGAAATAACAAAAATGAATGATTTCTAATTACGTTATCTCGGATACCAAATTTATTCTATTTTTGGTAGTACACATGTTCCCAATGTACATATGGTGTCACCAACTAGTAAATTAGTATTCAAACAAACCATTTGACGAACTGCCTAACACTAAAACCAGTAAATTATATGTGAAGATCAAATATCAAGCATTAAATTACCTTATGATCGATTTGTTCTTGTAAAGAAAACAACCGTCCATGCTCCCAATCCTAGAAACAAAACACTGTAAGAATCCCACTAATGCCACCAACAACCCAACCCCGACATATCAAACAAAACAAAATGCAGTACCTTTCTTGAGTGAGAGACTTGACCAATAGCTGATAGTTGAAATAATAATGAATAGTAAGCATATACTAGTTAATCAGATTTCCACATTATAACTAGTAGCCATAAAGAAAAAACTATCTTTACTTGCCTGTTACAGATGCAGTTCCCCCAAGAAGCTCATATAGAAATTCCACAAAGTCTTTGTAGAATAAAATAACACCTGCAGTAACCAAACACCCAAATGCCATATAAACAGCTGAGTTAAGTGTTTATCATATACTCCCTCCGCCTCATAAAAATATCCTATTAAGATTGTGCGCAGTTCTTAAGAAAATAAGAAGTTAAGGTGATTTTAATGATTAAATGAATTTTATTTACTAAAATATTCGTGCAAATCATAATTAGTTGAGTAGTTAGGTGGACTAAGATTCCATAAATAAGGATATATTAATGCAAAATATAATTAAGAAGGTTTAATTTAAAGTGACAATTATTTTAAGACAAATAAATACTATAAATGAGAAATTCTTTTATGAGAAAGAGAGAGTGACTGGTTAGCTATTTCTATACCAAAAGATAAAGTAAAGTTAAACTGTAACTATACGTTGTGATAGGATACTGGATTTGGGCTTTAGCCCAATTGATGACATGGTAGGACTCTATTAAGATTCAGTTAGAATATCCTCTGATTTTAAGGGACTTTTTGTTTTTTAAAAGAGAATGGAGAGGAGTGGAAAATCATTCAGAAAGTTTGTTAGTAAACAGTTGGGAGAAGTTTCTCTCTAGCTTAGGAGTCTAGCTCTTGTTTAGAAGTTCCTAGAACTCTGGTTTACATTTTCTTGTTCTGTTTTCACCATTGTAGAGCCCAAAGCTTACCAATTTCCATTCAATAATATACAGTTTCGTTCCTTTGTTTTTACATAAGTTTATAATCTATTCTGACAAACTTATAGAAATAAGCTAAAAACAGCTGATGGATATGTCACAAGTAGCTAGTGTATGTCATAGGTATTTATGCATTTCTAATCAAACGTTTGCCTGGTCCAGTGTCGGCACTAACACGGACACATGTGATTACATTTAAATAATTCATTTTTCAAATTATTATCGTTATCGGCGTGTCTGTGTGTTTGTCAGTGCTTACTATAGTTTATATCAGAAGATAAGCTCAAATAAGTCAATTAATACTCCATAATAACATGGAAAACATAAACACCCGCCAGAGCAAACTATGGAAGCCACACCTGGGTTTCCAGGAACAAACAGAACATGCAAACTTGGAGCATCCGCTTGTATCTCCAGTATTTCAGAGGTATAACTATATAAAATTACAAAATCACTCATAAATGATAAAATATTGTTAAAAAAAATGCTCTCAAACTCAAGGACGGCGTAACCATTACCTACTTTGACAATTTGCATAATCGAAAATTGGCACGCTTTCTAGCATTGGAAAGCAAATAATCGTCCACACCCATGTCCTCGTTCAAGCACTTCGCAATAAACCTTGTCCTATAATACAAAATTGGGAGAACGAAAGTCTGTGTGATAATTTAACGGAATCGAAGTAGCAGAGAAATCGCAGAGATTAAATTACGGAAAACCTTGATTCGCATATTCAATTCAATCTAATTGAAAATGTAACAGAAATGCACATTTTAGAAGAAATAATAGACGGAGTGTGCAGAGGAAGGAACGATAATGGTGATGGAAGATCGAAATGCATTGGAAGGTACCTGGAAAGGGAACGATGGAAGCGCGGAGAGTGAGAGAGTGTTCGTCGAGTCCAATGTGTAAGATGAGGGAGAATTTGAGAGCTTAACATCTGGAATTGCTCATTTCTAACTGCAACAAGAACTATTTTATTTATTTATTTATTAAAATAAAAAAGTGAAATTGAATATAAAGAGAATTTTAACAAAAAATGAGGAAGAATTTTAACTGCAACAAGAGAATTTTATTTATTTTAGTCTTTGTATTTTATATTTTATTGTTATCTGAGTTTTTTTATTATATTTTTGTATTACTTTTAATCTCTAACGTTAAAATTCGGACAAAAAAAATACACGCATGCAATGCTCACTTGGCTCCTACCCTTTGCCATAAAATGCTACTTTTAACCACTAGGTCGACCTTTCATTTTGTTTATATCATTTCAACACAAACTAGTAACTGACCCGTGCGTTCGCACGGGCATGTCTGTTCGAGAATTTTATATTATAGATGCGTAATTGTTAATCAAATTAAAAAAAAAATGTAAAATTATAAAAATAGATATGATTGAAATTAAAAATTTGTATTGATACGTATAAGAAAATGTTGTGTGTTATAAAATAAGGAATTAAATTAATTATTAAATAAAATGATGATTGAAAATATTAAACAAAAAATATTAATCAATAGGTAGACCAAAAACAAATGAAACTAAAGTTAGATTGAAATTAAATAAAATTAAGAATTAATTGTGTTAGATAAAAATATTATTTGTTATAATTGATGTTATACGCTTCACACTATAAGTGGTGATATATATGTAACAATAGTTAAAGAATGGGAAAAAAAGAAGTCAATACGGTTTTGGGTGCGTATTTTTTTGCAGACCATCATAAAATTTGAAGTTGAAAATAGACAAAAAAAAACTTAAGAATAATAGTAAATTTAAGTTGAAATAGTAATACATGTAAAAGATGAAAGGTAAACAACAATATCAATAATAATATGATTAAAAAAACTATTGAAACTTGTATTAGATGAATTAATCGTTTATGTTTTTTTAACAAATAAAACAATTTTGTTATAAGAGAGAATATATTGGTCGATAAATTTATATTATTCAATATATGAACCAATAGTAAAGTTTATCCCGTTTATAACAATAGTAATTATTTTCGTATATAAAAATATTTTAATCAACAATATATTTTTTTCCGTATATAAATTTTAGTTTTGTTTTGACACTATTTATAAAAAAAAAAAATTGAATGAACAGTAAAGTTATTTCCGTATATTAAAAAATTTGAATCAAAATTAAAGTTGTGCCCGTTTATAACAATAGTATTTTTTTTTTGTATATAAAAAAATTTGAATCAAAATTAAAGTTGTGGCCGTTTATAACAATAGTATTTTTTTCGTATATAAACAAATTTGAATCAAAATTAATGTTGTGCCCGTTTATAACAATAGTATTTTTTTTCTATATAACAAAATTTGAATCAAAATTAAAGTTGTGCCCGTTTAAAATAATAGTATTGTTTTTCGTATATAAAAAAATTTGAATCAAAATAAATGTTGTGCCCGTTTATAATAATAGTATTTTTTTGTATATAAAAAAAATTGAATTAAAATTAAAGTTGTGTCCGTTTACAACAATAGTATTTTTTCGTATATAAAAAAATTTGAATTAAAATTAATTTTGTGGTCGTTTATAACAATAGTATTTTTTCGTATATAAAAAAATTTGAATCAAAATTAAAGTTGTGCCCGTTTATAACAATAGTATTTTTTTCGTATATAAAAAAATTTAAAGTAAAATTAATGTTGTGCCCGTTTACACTGCCAGCGGATCACCCTTTTTTCCAAACAATAATTGTCTAATGATTTAAATTTTACTTTAACCCGTAAGACACATGTCTTAAATCATCAATTAATGTTTGATATTATTTTGTTTTTAATTTTTGATCTTTTTCCTTTCCGTTTGATGTTCTTGAGACATTTTATAGAAAATCAATATCCAATTAAATGCTAAAATAAAACAATGTTTTAAAATATTAATAATTAACTCTGAAATAATGTGCAAACAATGTGCACATTTAATTTTGTAGTAAACTAATGTGCCTACGCACATTTATTTCAAATGAAAACGCTTAAATAATTTGTATTTAATTTGCAATGAAAATGGAGTTAATAAATATATATAATTCACATTAAAACAAATTAATAATATAATTGGGATAAGAAAAGATAAGAAATTATGTTACATTTTATTCCCTAAACCAAAAATAAAAAACTACAAAAAAAAAAGATTTAAACATATTTGTAATTAATTGATAAATAACATATTTTTTGTATTTGAATAAATACTATATTTTGTCCCCATATTTATATTGATGAGGCATATTTCTATAATCTTTATTTTAATGTATAAATTTAAATTAATGACATATATATTATTCTATAAACACGTTAAAATATCTAAAAAAAACTCACACATAATTATTAGTGTGTTATTTTGTATTTTCATCAATTACACACATTTATTAAATTATCATTTTAATGATATAAATAACTAATATTTATATTAATAACACATAATTTATTATTCTCGTATTTATATCAATGACTAATATTTATTTGATAATATAACTTAAATTTGTTCAAGAAATATATGTTAAATATTTGAAATCACAATTTCATATATCAATATTTAAATAATTGATAATTTCATATATGAAATCATAATTTCATATATGTTAAATATTTAAATAATTTCATATATTTGAAAAAAAATATATGTTAAATATTTGAAATCATAAATATTTGAAATCATAATTTCATATATCAAAACGTTTTCCCATATTTTGATTAATGGTAACTATAAAGTGTAATAAAAGAAATAGATAGTTTTTATAAAGTGTAATAAAATTTATTAATAGTGTAATGATGAATCTATGGTATAAATGACACAAAATAAAAGTAACTTATATTTTAAATTTAAAATTATTGATTATGATTTTGTTTCTCATAAAGTGTAATAAAATTTATTAATCATGTTATGATTTAAAATTTCAATATTATTGATTACGAAATAAAATAATAGCAAATTAAATTTAATATTGTAATGATTTCCTTATTTCATTAAATGTTTAATTTTTTTATATAAAACATTAAGTTTCAAAATTTTTTGTTATACCTAAAGAAGAAATAGACAATTATCAAGAATATAACATTTTATTAAATTGAATATAAAAAAATCAATTTTGATTACAACATTGAAGTTGCAGATCTTCAAATCTCATAATTTACAACCTCCAATGTTGTAGATCTTCAAACCTCAAAATTTGCAGCCTCCTTATGTTCAAGTCCTCTGCATCCCATAAAATAATAAAATATTATTATTATTATTATAATTAATATTATTATTATTATGTGCTTTACAACTATAACATTTGATTTGATGAGATGAGGTGTCTTTACCCTGCTATAATATCAGAAAAAATTTAAGTATTCGATTATATCGAATTTTATATTACATCAATTTTTAAGAGAGAAAAACCATAAAAAACAACTTAAACAAAAATAAAAAATTGATTTAGAGTTTTTATTATATTAAAGTCTTAAGATATATACAAATATTATAATTTTTATCCCTTTACTGCAATATACGTGAACACTAAATGATATTAAAAAATTAAATAAATAAGAAAAGAAGAAAAAAAATTATTATCATTTTTATCCCTTTGTAAAGAAGACAATAATTAGTGATGGGAAAAGAAAGAAAAAAAGTTGTCTGATGTTGACATGTACAGCAAGAAGAGAATCTGCTTTTGTGCAATGCAACTTTTTGTCAAATCAATAACACATTTGTTATCAGAGTTTTGCAATTCCAATGCTCAATTTGCTTGTTTGCAGGATGCTCTTGCAGGATGCCTCTACTCCTGTCAAATTGAAAAGAAAACATTAGATCAAAAACAAAAATTAATATATGTTCAAATTCATTGCCAATAATTAAATTGTAAAACAGAATTAATATCTACAAAATTGGAACAATCAAAAGTAATGTGTAAACTAAAAAATTGCAAACTTCCTCTTTGAAAACCATGGGTAATAAATAGAACTATAAAACCATTCAGAGGTGCACCATTGCAACATTTGATATGAAGACAAACATTTAATAACCTTTCCCTGTAATAACAAAACAAAATCATACAATTGTTTAATATAAGATTAAAAGTTCAATATATGCGACTGTGTAAAGAGAAGATGAAAATAAAAACAAAATTTAGAAAAGAATATTTTAATCACTAATTCTACCTTTTCTTGAATTGCATCGTGTAAATTACCCGTTAATTTTGACATATGTATCTCAACTTCAAGCTTGTAAGAAACACACAAGTCATTTGACAGAAGATGAATCCAAAAATTTAACAGTAGACATTAACACATCTTTCCTTATGACTTAATTGATAACCTCTAAATCTGAGCCCGCTTTTATGTTATTCTCCTCCAAATTTTCAGATCCATTACCATCAGATAAAGAAGCATGTAATAGTCACAGATTTGAGAAGCACGTCAATGGGATTGACTAAAATAGCAAACCTCATAAAACAACATAATCATTCTTTACTTTCAGTATTAAGACACATATATAATAGAAAATCAACATGCATTGAAAAAACATAAAAGTCATTCCTTATTTATCAATACAAACATATAACACTAAATCAACATAAAACCATAAATCCTTACCGAGTGATAGGTCGATGAATCAGATCCACTTGTTTCTCCTCACAAACAACATTTCTTTTGTGTAATCACAAAACTAAACTAACACATAAAAAACAAAAACATAAAAGGTTCACTGATCAAAGAAACATCACAACCTTTGAAAGATCCTTGAACACCTTCAACGATTCTTCATCGAAACCCATAAAATCTTGAACACCTTCAAGGATTCTTCATCTAAAACCCATAAAATAAAAAAAATAAACTAAACATAGAACATAAAAAAAGTTATGAACTCTAAACATGAATCCATAAAAGGAACCATAAACAAAACCCAAATAACCAACTCTAAACATGAACCCAACACAGAACTGAAATAGATCAAGAGAGATTATTTACATGGATAAAAGAAGAAAAGTTATTTCCTTTATAAATAAATAGAAGACATAACCATGTATGCATTTTACATGAAACCAATAAAAGCCAATGACTTTACAGTAAACCTGCAGAAGTGGTGCGTACAGGTAAATAGACTTGCAGAAGAATTTGCAATACTGAATTGTATTCATAAAACACAAAATGAACACTACATAAGCAAAACAATATAAACCAGTAAAAACTGAGAAGTACATCTCAAAATTTTCAAATGCAATAACAATAGTACTTACTTAAAACATCCAAGGCCAGCAGCAAGATGACCAACAAATTCCATAGCAAGTTTGTGAAAATAATAACCTTTACAATACCAAAGAAATAGAACAGTCATATAATCTAAGTTTGTAATACATAAATTAAACCCCATACATATAAATCTCAAAAAGAAGAAATTTTGCAAAAGAAAATCTCATCAATACAATCAAATACCTTACAAAATCCTAAACACTAAACACGAATCTGTGATTTAAAACCCTAAATCGGAAAAACTACTTGCCTGTCGAAGATGACCGGAAAATAGATCTTCATCTTCTTCGTTTGAAATCCGATCCACAACCCAAAAGTCACAAATCCATTAATATGAATCAAAACAGTGAAAACCTCAAAAACTAAAAATAAATCATAGAACAAACCAAACACTGTTTCTGAGCCTTTTTTTGTAAAATTGCTGGAAATGTCGTCGCCATCTTCCCTCATTCCTGCAACACCAAAAATCTTAGGTCAAAACAAAATAACATAAACCCTAAAAAAATGGATTTCTTTATTTCTATAAATCTTCCCAAAAAACAGTTGTTTTTGTTAAAGAAAAGAAAGAGAAAAAAGAAGAATCGGAAGACAAAGGCAGAGGAAGAGAGGAGATGAAGAAAGAGGAGGGAGGAGAGAGTAAAAGGACAAGAATTGTTGGGGGAAGACAGAGAAGAATGAGAGAGAAGACAGAGAAGAAGGAGAGAGAAGAGGTTGAATGAGACTCTGAAAAGACAGAGTTGGGGGAAAGGCAAAAAAGTACTTTTCAATTGGTATTAGTTTGAAAAAGGTAAACATTTGGTCTCAAAAGTAATTATAATTGGTACAAATATAAGTGTAAAGCAAATACAATTAGTACATATGGAACCGAAAAGCACAACCAAATTGTAAAAATAAGTCAAATTTAACCAATTTGCAGAAATAGTTAGAAAAAGTAAATTTTAGACACATTTTACCCCAAAATTCAATAGGTGGCAATTTAAGAGGAAGGGGCAAAATCGATTTTTCCACAACATTAACTTTTCTTATATTATATATATTGTTTGAATAATATAGCAAGTGTGAGTAAGTGAGGAAATGAAATAGTTTTACATTGGATAGGAATGTGGTGACTTGAGTATTTATAAGTGAGAGAACTCACTCACCTATCACCTTAAGGTTTTAGGTGGACAAGTGGTGTGTCTCTCACAAAAGGTGCCTAGTCATACACTATGTATCAATGTTCCCCAGTAAAAACTCCCCCCCACCCCCCCAAATAAATATATATTACATAACTACTTCAATATTACAAAAATAGTTTAGCTTTTTCACATTTTATATTAAATAATTATTTTAATAAATATTTCAATTATTATTATTAATTAGTATTTAAATAAACTAATAGTTAAAATATTAAATACTTATAATATTAAATAGTTGAAATATTAATAGTTGAAATAAACTAAACTATTTAGTATATTAAAAAATTAATTTATTAAATATTTAGTAAAATACTATTTTCTATAAAATATTATTTTTAACAGTTTATTAAATATTTTTCTAAAATACTTGATAAATAGTTTTTTTTAAATATTTTTTAACAGTTTATTAAATAATTACTTTATTAAAATACTTGATAAACTACTTTTTTTAATATTAATAATTAAAATATTAAATAGGTTATAAAATGTTAAATAATTTATTAAGTAATTTATATTTCAATTATTAGTTAATGATAAAATAGTTTGTTAAATATTTATACTATTTAAAGAAACTTCTAACAGTGTGAATGCGCATGAGATTGATAAGTGGTAAAATAAGCAAAAGAAAAGTTAGGAAACCAACGAGAAAATACACTAGAAGAATGGTTTCTCCAAGAAACAATAATGGAGAACAACCATCCAATAGCACAAGGGCAGGCACGGTCACTGCAAGTTCGAATGAGTCAATTCCTTATATTGTTAGCATGACGGCCACAATGTCAACGGCAATTGCGCCATCAACTGCACAAGAAGAGACGATTTTTCCCCCTTTAATCACGCAGAGTCACCCAATGACTCATAGACCAAATATGGCAATGAATTTTAGACCCTTTGCCACAAACTTTACAATGTCCATGTCTGGGCGTGAACAACCTTATTGTATGCCAACGTATATGATGGCAAACTTGCAAACGAACCCTTCTACATTTATTGACAATGTAGCAAATGTGTATTCAATAATATTGGCATCTAGCTTGGCCATATGTAACCCTAGTTGAACCATACAATCCCAATTAGGAATGGGATTTGGTTCCCAAGCAAACCAAACGTTCACTACGAATTTTATAATGGCAATGAGACAACAGATGGATAAGAGTAACCATGATATGGTCAATACTTTCAACCAACAAATGGGTACCATATTTAACCCATTGATTCAGAATACGAATCAGAGTTACCAATAATTGGCAACTCAAATAAATCGAATTGTTGATTTCTTTGGTGCGCCTCCAGCGCAAGTTTGACCGATACTACAATCTCAATTGGCCGAACCAATTCAAAATAAAGCGGTAGCCCTTGACGAAAACACAGTGAATCAGGGGCAACAATTTGTGCCTCACATGGTCAAATAAGCAAGGCCTAGGGTGGTTGAACGTCCACCGATTTTGATAGTTAACCGAAATCAGGATGCAGACCAAGTGGTTCAGCAAATTCGACAGGATAACTTAGTGGGGGAAAATAATCTTGCAACCATGGTCGAGAGGATAATGGCGCAGAATGATGTGAATATGGCCTTACAAAGGCCAAATTATTCATCTCCCTTGTCATAATATGTATTACAAATAGAATTTCCAAAGGGATGGAAAGTCCCCAAGTTCACAAAGTTCTTTGGTGATACCAATGAGTTCACAGTCGAGCATATTGTTTGATATCTAACGAAGGCAAGGGACATAACAAATAATGAGAACTTAAGGATGAGATATTTTCCTAGTTCTCTTACAAAAAAATGCCTTACATGGTTTACAACCCTTCCTCCCTATTCCATCAATGATTAGACTAATTTAGAAAGGTTGTTCCATGAGCATTTTTATACGGGGAAGTCTAAAATTAGTTTGAAAGGATTGTCGAGTGTGAAGTGAAAGTTTGTTGAGTCAATAGACAATTACTTGAACTGTTTCTGACTATTAAAAACAAGGTACTTCACTCAAGTTCCTAAACATGAACTAGTCGAAATGGCCTATGGGGGATTGGATTATTCCATCAGAAAAAGTTAGATACACAATATCTAAGAGATATGGCCCAACTAGTGGGTAGAGTTCGACAGGTCGAACGATTGAAGGCTGAGAAGGCCTAAGTAAGCAAATGTAAGAAGGAACGACTGGCCTACGTCGATATGGAAGATAATGACTTGACATTAAATGTCAAATATAGCCAAAATGAGGTCGATGTGGCCGAATTAAAACCAGGTCCTCCATATGTGTGTAAGTTACTTACACCTGCAAATGGAAAGAGTCCTTCTGAACCTGAGAAAAATGATAAATTTCCTAAGATAACTCATACCTTCGACGTGACCAAATGTGATGAAATTTTCTACTTATTAGTTGCAGATGGCCAGATTTTAGTGCCCCCGGGCATAAAACTATCACCATTAGAACAAAGAAAGAAACAAGGTTTCTGTAAATATCATAACTTTTTAGGGCATAAAACCTTATAATATTTTCTTTTCAGGTTTCTTGTTCATAATGCTTTGAACGACGTGAGGCTGAAGTTTGCCAAAGGTAAATCTCCTATGAAAATCGACTTTGACCCGCTGCAAGTCGGGGAAACTAATTGTGTTGAGCCTGTGGGAATCAACATGGTCGAAATCACTAAGAATTTTGACATGGAAGAATTTGAAGGTAGTGAGAACCAAATTAAAGTTGTTTATCCTAAGGCTGGAGAAGGTTTGCTCAAATTTATCCACTGATGCAAAGTTGAGGATTCATAAGTGATGTTTTATCCTATGTGCAGTGTTGTGCTTGATAAGAGGGCTGCAAAAAAGGTGGAAAGCACCAAACATAAGAGGAAGAAAGAAAACTGGAAGAGGAACAAGCCTCAGTTCTATTTCGACAATAGGGGAGTCCCTCAGAAAAAGGAACATGTTCCTACCCACCAAAAGGGCAAGTCTGGTACTTATGTGCTAGCATCTGAGGCTTCCCAAGGGAGATGGACGGAGCCTGCTGGCAAGGAGCAGTTTAGAAATCATAAGTGGAGGAATTTCGAAATTGGTCGACGTTCTTCATTGACCTATCGTGAAAATTTTCAGGCGCCGGAAAGGCGCTCATATGATCCCAGTAATTATAAAAGGAAGAACCCGATGTCCAGAACTCAATGGAGAAGTATCTAGAGGAAAAATAAAGTTGAGAAGGAAGCTATTGAATCAAGAAATACCAAGCCATACCAGAGTTGAGTGGAAGACCAGACCAAGAAGTCAGTCGGAAGACAATTGTTTTCTCCTAAGCCAGACCAATTGAATGGAAAGGCTAAGGAAGTGCCACCTTCCAAGGAGGACGAGTTGGCGGCTGATAACTTTGACTCTAGATCGGATGATGATATTGTTGTGTTATGCAACATGGTTTCTGTGCTCCCTATGGACTATGATTGTGTTACGGAGGTATTTGAGCCAGCAAATTGTGAGGGAGAAGAAATGGCAAAGCACAAACAGGTGTGTTATTTCGTGATGGACAATGGCTGCATCGAAGAACATAATGTATTTTTCAAAAGTCCTCATGAAGGGATGAAGAGTCATTTGAATCCCTTTTTTATAAGGGAGAAAGTGGAGAATACTACAGTGAATAAGATCTTAGTGGATGGAGAGGTTGCTGTTAATCCCATGCCTCATTTTTTGTTAGGAAAGATAGGAAAGTTCGACACTAACTTGAAGCCACATAATATGGTGCTCTCGAATAATGAAAGGAAAACAGGTCAAACAATGGCTATTATCCAAGTCGATGTGACAGTGGGTTCTATAACTCGACCCACTATTTTCATGGTCATTGCATCGGTGGAGAGTGAAAGCGACAAGGTTGTCTCCATCATATCTATTAGAGACGAAATTAGGGTCAACATATCTTGAAAATTTTAAAGTTTTTGCCATTGAGAATCTTTCTAGTACTGACTGGTGAAGACCAATAGTCGAATACTTAGAGAATCCAACTGGGTCAACTGATCAAAAAATTAAATACAACTCCCTAGTTATGTTATCATAGGGAACAAATTATTTAAGAAGACACATGAAGGTGTTTTGATCAAATGCCTTGGTGAAAGTGAGGCCTATCTAGCAGTATCGAACGTCCATAGTGGGGCATGTGGTACTCATCAAGTCGGACATAAGATTTCTCTGTTGTTGGATTAGTCTCGACATGGGAGTTAGCTTACTCTTCATCCGTTTTCTGGGCTTTTGGACTTTAGGTCATCTTTAGTAATACTGTATTGGACGGAGGTTGTAGTGTCCTCCAATTCTTCATTGCACTGTGGTGAAAGTTGGTCAACATTGTCCTTAGCTTCAGGTTATGGTGGTGGAGATGCAACTACATTGTCATTAATTGGTTGGTTTGCAGGATGGATCGATGAAATGATGGAGTGAATAAAATTTGACCAATGAATGTGAGAAAAGGTTCCATAAGGGATTGAACGGGGGATACCTGTTGGTTCGTCCACCATGTTCTCATTTGCCTTTAGTGGTTCATGAAATGAAGGTAGTGGTTAGTAGAAGTCGAAAGATGCAAAAAAAAAAAGGAAAGAAGTTGTGATTGAGTAAAGTTATACCTTGGGGTTAGTTTTTTCTTATTCTTCGACTGGAAAATTTTGGGGCTTGTCATGCATTTTGTCTTTAGGGGCAGGGAGGACTTCTTTTCCTTTTCCTTTGATTGAGGGACCAATAGTCGAGGTAATATTTTCCTTTTTGGATTTTGGTTTTTGGGGAGCATCTTTCTTCTTACTAACACTTAGCTTAGGGGAAGCTTTAGGTTTAGGCCTAGAAATAAGATTTTTTCACTGTCTTCTGAGCTCTCGACCTCAGCCAAGGTCTCGGTGGGTTTAGGAGTAACCTATACAGTGAGAAGGATTAATTGATTGAATCAAAAGAAAACTATTAAAGATGAAATAAGCTATGTACTTGTGTTGAAGTAGTCTTCTTAGACTTCTTCTTCTTCTTCTTGAGTTTAGTGGTTGTTGGAGAGTCGGGATCACATGGTCGAATCTGAAAGGAAAGGTGTTAGGATCAATTTGACGTTAATTAATGTTTAGATAAGGAAAAACTTGCCTTTTTCTTTTGAGTTTCTTCGTCTTCTTTAGCCTTAGAAGTGGCGGAAAAGCCTTCGGCATTAGTGTCGTCTTTTGCCTTAGATCACCAATATATGAAACAAAAATGTGTGAGAAGTCGAAGAATATAAAAGAATTGGAAGAAATTAGCAGTATATACCTTCTTTCTATTTTGGACTCTCTTGCATGTTGGAAAGGGTAGTCGAAAGTCTTTTTCAGAAATATTCTTTAGAGAAGTGGCCTTCGAAGTATTGCGTCCACCAGTTGTGATATTCTACCGTCATATAAGAGGAAGTTTAGAAGATTAAAGTCGGTAGTTCAAGGATTTGATTGTGAGCGAACGCCATGCAAGCTTTGTAGTCTTTAGCAGTGAACTTCCTCTCTAACCAACAGATGTTAGTTTCCCAAGTATAGAGTGATCTTGTTAATATTTGGCTGAAGTCGAATTGCCTAGCTACTAGATTAGGTTGGTAGCCAACAAAGTCGAAGCCAGAAATCTCAGTCTCAATTTTAGTAGATAAGAGTGTTGGAGTTAGGAATACCGCCCAGACAGAATTCGACATTGCAGCAGTCGATAGTGATACGCCAGTGAATTTATTTCTGAACCAAGTTGGACCAACACATCTGTCCATAAAATGAGCCATGGTCGAACAAAATTCGTTGATTCAAGGAATAACTAGATGTATTTCATGAGGATTATCTCTGAAGGGGTTTCATAAGGATTGATTAAGGCAAGTCTTGTGCCTTCAATGCTTTTGCAGTCAGTTTCTTGCAGCAGAGCTTTTGATTGAGTAATATGAAGTTTGGGTTCAAACGTGGCATTCAGTCAGAGTTGTAGGAGCCATAAGGGACCAAAGACCATGTATTACTTGTTGGTTTCAGGTAGATGTTTCAATTCGTATGAGGTTTCTCCAATCGATTGATAAAGGTTGGCCAGAAGTAGTTTGCTCAAAGAGATCTTTCGACCTTCATGAAGTTGGATAGCTAAAGGGACATTTTTTTAGCTATACGCAAGGAGCTTAAGCAGATAACATAGTAGGAGAGCCTAAGATTTAAAAAGGCAACGTGCTCCTGGTCGGAGACTTCTTTAGTTTCTTTGTAGTGGTGGTCGATGATGAAGTTTTTAAAACTAAAGCGTTCAACAACGAACTCATTCATGGTTTCTAGGGTTGGAGTAAAGTTTTCACCTATAGAATTTAGCCCTGTGATGGCTGCTACATCGAACAAAGTTGGTGTGAGCATGCCACAAGGGAAATGAAAAGTATTGGTTGAACCTTCCCAAAAGAAGATTGACGCGAGCAGCGTAGCTGAGTTGTACCTAGGTCCAGTTCTAGAGATTTGGATCATGTCACAAATGCCTAGTTTCAATTTTACACATTATACTTGTTATTCTTCACTTGTTGAACATTATCCCTGGCGGATGGCCTGGCTTATTCCTATCACTAATTACAACTCAGATGTTGATAAAATTATTAGTATTATTTCTTTGTGATCAAGCTCATGTATATTCTTTTAGTCAACCAACAATCTTAAATAACAATTATAATATATTTTTTCAAAACACAAAAGGTAAAAGTATAACAAATGAATTTTTAAAAATAATTTAAAATCATTAGTAATATTCATATATCAATCAAATTCTAAAATTATATATATATATATATATATATATATATATATATATATATATATATATATATATATATTACTTTTTAAATATATTAGATTTATTTATAAAATAAGATATAATATTTATAAGATATAATACTCTCCACTTAAAGTGTATATTATAATTGTAACCATACAAAATATTACCCCGTACAATTTTAAAGGTTACCATGGATAAAAACGGCAAGCCACACACTCTATGTCAAAATATTCTTTAAGCAAATGATATATTTTTGCATAAAATTATTTTTTATTGAATTTACAATTTGGAAAACATACAGAGAAAAAGGAAACCCTAAATCTTTCGTGTCCCATCCTCTTCCCTCCCTTCTCTTTCTCTTGTCTATCGTCATTGGTAACGCCTCCTCCACTCACCTCACTTCTCTGACATCCGTCGCCACTTTCAACTACTTCGCCACACAGTTGTTGCCCTCGACGCTGCTGATTTCGGATTCTCAGTTTCAACTCTCCTCGATGGTGTTTGGAATCCCCCATTTTTCTTCCCTCCTCGTATAACTTCCATTCTTTCTTATCCCAAGAGTGTGTCGCTTCAATTGGTCCAAGGATTTTCATCATCGGGAGAAATGTTACTATGTTGTATGACACGTGGGTAGGAACAGTGACATGCCGCTTTGCCATGACTTTCCCTCGTAAGAAATTCACACTTGCCACCATTTTTTAGAAGCTCTACAGCTCAGGCGAAAGTTTGAGGACCGCCGTAGTTGAGGAGTAAGATCACATGACAAACACATAGAGCATTTCCGGTCACGCTCCAAGGAGGATGTACGGTTGCATTGCATGTGAATGGGAGATACGATTGTGTTAATTCAAGTTTGTGGGTGTATGAATGATGAAGAGAATGGGTATGTGAACTTCAATTCATTATACCCCTGAATTTAAGACCCCTCTTAATTTCACTCAAATACTTTCCAAGGTGTTTGGACAATTACAAAAGTATATGAATAATGAAACACCAATTCAACTTAAATACTTTATTCTCCTAACTTATAAATATGAACCAGAAGTAGAGTATTACAAAATAAAACAAAACAAAGACTCAATAACAATTAAATATACCAAGCTTAGTAATGCAAGGTATAGGTCTTCACAAAGGAGAATGACTCCTTAAATAGCAACAATAGTCCGACTAGAAATCCTAATAAGGTTTATGTCATGAAGGTGACTAGAACTAAAAGAGAGAACATAATCAATCTTCATAATGTTGATTGAAAACCTCAATTGAAACAAATCTTGAATAAATCTGAATCTCTTAAGATATGAAATTCAATCTTGCTAAAATAGATTTAGATCAAATCTTTCTTAAACCAACAAACACTTAAACAATTACATCTTTGATTGACATAAAAAGAAACAAGTCCCCAAAAGTACAAGATACGCTTTAATCAACCTTGTGTGCTAATTAAATAGATCGAGCCACAATGTCTCACATAATGTAATGTGAGTGCAACTTTCCATTAGATGTATTTTGTATGGTGTCAAAACTAGGATACTTTAGCGTTAACGTATATTGGACGACATCCTCTGATTCTAAATGTGCATCTTAGCATTATGAAGCATTAAAATGTTTTGGAAAAGCTTCATACATAAAAAATGCATTAAAAACAAACTTTTGTAAAAAATATTACAACATGTGTCGACACATGGAGCTTTCTGGTCGGCACATAGAAGGAAAATTTTCCTATGTGTCGACACATCCATCCTTCAGGTCGGCACATATGTTGTAGTATTAAAGCTTGTAGGCTTAGTTCATGTGCCACCTCCTATAGGTTGACACATGACCTTTTCAGGTCGCCTCATGACTTTCATAGGTCAGCTCATACGATGCATTTTTTTTCAAAATTCACAATTTTCTCCATTCCTTTGCATTCCTTTTGCTTCCAAACTTGCATGCATATAAATACTTGATACATGCATCATTTCTAGTAAGGTTCTAGAGTAAACCTACACGAAACCGGGATTTCAAAGCATTCTCATGATCTTCAACCTCTATTCTATGCATGCACACAATCAAACTACACATAATCATTTTTTGATTGGGTGTCATCTATATTAGGGTTGATAATATCCAATTTAGGTTGTTTCTATCATAAATTGGGTTGAGTTCTTTGAGGGTTTCAAATAAGAAAATCGAGCTGGAGTTTTCTTTCAAGATCGTTAAAGGATTAGATGGTTTTTGACAAGATTACGCAATTCAGATCAGATCGATTGAAAGTCTTAGGACATTAGGTGCCTTACAAGGGAGTAGCGTGATAAGGTGCACCGTCTTGGTAAATCTTGGGTTTAACAAGTGTGCAATTGGAATTAATTCGACCGAGTGAAAGCCTTGGGACAAAGGGTACCTTGCAAGGAAGAAGCAAGAACAGGTGAATTGAAGCGACATTGTTAGTGACTTGATCAATCTTTTATCAAGGTTTTTAGAGGTGCTAGTATCAACATCAAACTTAGGGTTTGTAGGGTTGGATTGCTATATATCTTGTATTCATACTTTTGCAAAGTAAGGTTAATTGCAATTATCTCAATTTGAATTGGAATTGAGGTCAGACGTACCCATAGAGAGGTCGATCGGGGAACTGCCTAAACAAATCCTGTGTACTCTCTCTCCTCTCTCCCTCTCTCTTTCTCTCTCTCTCTCTCTTTCTCTCTCAATCTCTTTGAATTTGTGTTAGCAAATTATTGAATTCATTGTTTGTTTGATCAATTCGTTTGGAAATTATTTTTGATCATATTTTGAAATAAGTTATGTTGAGTTAATCATAATCTGTTTGATTATGATTGGATCTTAAGATCAACAAAACTAAGCAAATTTCCAAACGATTTTGATTGCACACAAGGTGTTCGATAAATTGCCTTAATATTGTTTTTGTGTTTTTTATCGTTGGGAATAAACTTTATGTATAGCTTTGCATTCAATTGGTTATGATTAATAGTTGTTGAATAATTTATGTTCATTATCATACGTTTGTGTACCTTTACGCATATCCGAGCTTTTTTGATAGAGGTTCGGTTAGACGATTCGATTCGGGTTGTTTCCGCTATGCCATAAAACTTTTCAAATCAATTTTATCCAAAAGTTTTTAACTTGTGCTCTATTCACCCCTATAGATCTAAGTCTATCATCTAACATGCAAGACATTTTGCTTAACATGTTGTTTTCCACAAAAAATTATAACCACATTGAGGTAGGATGTCTCCCAACTTGACGTAACAGCTTGCTTCATATGTTGCCTATAAAATAATGTCAATCACATGTAATAACATTGCCATTTTCTCTTATCTGCAATCCAATGATTAATTAAGATAAGGCAATAATAATTATCTAAGAAACACCAAAAGAAAGATGAAATTTTGCATATTACTCACCAAATATGACACTACTTATCATTTTTTGTAGAATATTCTACTAGCAAGTGTGTCTTTACGAACCATTTCTTTTGTTTCCTTGGCACCGTCATTGAAGAAGCCACTATGTCATAAAAAACTAAATCTTCAACGAAGACTACCAATTTCTTCTTCCTATAAGTTTCTTCCTGGGACAAATCATCCAATTTATAGATATAAGATTCGGCATCTGTCAAGAAATGACCCTGGTGCCAGAATTTGGAAATTTTGTCTGAAATTGATAAGGTGGCTCGAAGTCTATGTTGCATATGTTAGCATGAGATGCCTTGTTAAGGGAGCCAACCAAGTATTACCGGTCCTTGAAGTTATTCACACTCTCTAAATCAACCTTAAACATCTTAGTACTGCCTAAGGGAGATAGACCTTGGCCCTAGGGTAAATCAGCGGAACTTCGTTGGGCTTTAAAGAGATCGAAGAAGAGTGCATATATAACTACCTTTCTTATATTCACACCAACACTTGAAGGTTATGACATAAGCCTAACTCATTGTTGCTTATCCTCTTATCCTCTTTGGGAGGAAGCACTCCCCAATTTGAGGAGGGACTAACTTCAATAAAGGCGCAATCCAGACTTCCTTCACCAATGAAGGCAAAAATGGTATTCAACGTCTCTTTATCCACCCACACATCAAAATTATCTCATGTTGCCTTCCGCTATGAGTTGTGAGTTGTCCATGTCAAAAGAGACTACCAACACATAAAATAGATGATCATAAGTAGAAATATATAGTCGATATAAAGAAAAACTTTGTGTCCCCACACAAGTTCAAATATGGCAAGAAAATCACCAACGTACAAAACATAAAAGAATAAAAACAACACATAACTCTTCTATCTATAAACCCTAATAAACAAGCAAGTATGGCAAGAAAAGAAAGGTTTAAGTTCAAACTTTACCCTAGAAAATATGAACTTAGTGACCAATATGTTGTATGCTCCTCCAAAAGAGATGATGCAAGTACGTCAGACATAATGACTGATGAGAGGAGAATGATGAAGACAAAGAAGGCTGCATACACAAGGAAAGAGTTCTTGAAGATTTACAAATGGAAAAAAGGGGAACATGGTAACTCCAAAACTCCTTATATATCTCCACAGGAAGATAAATGGTGTGATCCACGACGTTAGGAAGCGTGAACCTTACCACTAACATACGATCACACTCTCAATCACATCTTTCATCGTTGGATTTAATTGAACGACAACCCACACAAGATTTTGAATCGCATGCATATCATTTTAATTTCCCATACTATATAAAGATCAATTTGCACCATATTAGGACGTCGTTTCATTCTCATTCTAAAGTTATTTTTCACATATTCATTAACTTGTGTGTTAGAGTGCCAATCAAACATCTACACACCCTCACCACTGCATCAGAAGTCCAATCCACCTCACTGGAAGACTGGTCAATCACATCAGAACTGGATTACATGACTTCATCACCTATTTTTAGTTCCCGAACCTTACATAAATGAAAGAAAAATAAATGAAGACTTGAGAGAAAATTTACATAAATGAAAGAAAAATAAATGAAGACTCGAGAGAAAATATGAGAAGTTTATGGGTTATATGTGATATTCGGTTTCTGAATTCTAACACTTAAAAAATATGTACAAAGTTCTAAAATCCAAATTACATTTTAGAATTTTAGAATATCGGAAAAAAAGGCTTTAGAAAAACTAGTAAAATCACGAGAAACCATTTGACAATTTGGGCCCAAATGCAAATGAGGTGGAGTGACCGTAGAAGATTGTAAGAAGCTTGATAACCTATGTTGCATCATTCCATATAAATCACGTGAAGGGCACCGAGTGTCTCACAAAAAACACGAGGCAGTAATAATAACGAGAAAATATGGAGTGATAGCTCCTACAAAAGAAGGGGGCCTTATAAAAGATAGTAAGAGAGATACCAATAATATAATGCGAGTATATTTATTCCTAATTGAAAAAAAAATGTTGCATTAAAAATATCCTTAAATAATTAAAAATATTTTAATGTTCATTTAAAATTTAATGCATTCGAAGATATATTTTTAAAAATTAAAAATATTTATACAATTTCGAGTGGTGGTTGAAAAATGTTGCATTAAAAATATCCTTAAATAAACTAAACTAGTTAAATTACGGAAAACCGTTTGAAGATTGAGCCCAAATGCAAAGGAGGTGGATGAGTGACCTTTAAGAGGCGAAAGATTGGAAGAAGCTTGACAAATGACAACTATATTGCAGCAATCCATATGCACGTGAAGGGCACCGAGTCTCTCACAAATAGGGGTGGAAATAGGCCAGACCGATAACAGGGGCCTACAGGCTAGCCTATACAGGCTCAGGCCAGGCCAAGCTATTTTTTTAAATAGAAAAGGCCTAGGCTTTTTTATAAGCATATTTAGTTAAAAAGGCTAGGTCTCAGGCCATAAAAAAAGCCTTTTAAGCCTAACAGGCCGGTCTATTTAAATAAATATGAATAATTTTTTTTATTATCTTATGTTATGTTTTGTACTTTGTGTTAAAATACATAAATACAAAATGGTTATTTTGGAGAACTTATGAAAATAAGATGAAAACACCTTATGACCAATGTTATAAGTTGTTTTCGTAAGTTATCTTAAACAAACAGTCTCACAAAACTTATGCTAATAGGTAAGTTAAAATAAGTCAATGCAAACAAACTTTTAGTCTCATTGAATTTTTAGTTTGTTAGTCTATTTAAACATTATTTTAATTGCTTATTTAAATATTTCTAAAATAATAGGCTTTTATGTAGGCTAACAGGCTAACCAGGCCTTAGAAAATGCCAGGCTTAGGCCTAAAAATAAGCCTATGACAGGCTACAGGCCAGGCTTAGGCTTCAGTTTTTTTGGCAGGCCAGACTTAGGCTTGGCAAAGCCTAGCTCGGCCCAGCCTATTTCCACCCCTACTCACAAAAAACATGTGGCAATAATAATAGTGACAAAATATGGAGTGGGCGCTCCTACAAAAGATAAGAGAGATACAAC
Source organism: Lathyrus tuberosus (assembly GCA_022829125.1). Lineage (NCBI taxonomy): Eukaryota > Viridiplantae > Streptophyta > Magnoliopsida > Fabales > Fabaceae > Lathyrus > Lathyrus tuberosus. The sequence continues at coordinate 889,880 of JALAZF010000852.1, read as the reverse complement.
AACATATGCATATATTTAATTTTAATAGAAAATACATCTAGAAGTTTATATATATATATATATATATATATATATAAACAAACCTCTTAAGGTAATGCGAGTACATTTATTCCTGATTGAAAGAAAAAAAATTGTTGCGGAATTCAAAAGCAATGTTTCTACAAAAGAAAAATATTACTACTATTTTTAATATCAACATGTAACTTCTATAAACTATTCTTCATGACTAAAACAAATAAAAAATTAAATCTGTAACAGTCAAACAAAAATAAAATTTTCTATTTTGTGGAAAATTTCGAGGAAGTTTACTCTTTCAGGGTTGAATTGAAATAACTGGTTCAACTCCAATACTTATCTTGTTTACGAAGAAGATGAAATGGACTAAATAAATAATGAATGATACTTTTTTCAATATTATGATAACTCAACGAATCCCTCTGTTTTGTTGCGTCTCGCCGCTACGAGAAAGTCAAATCTGCATCAAGGTAAGTGATGACGAACACGTAATGATAAAAACCAGTAAACTTTTTTGTTAGGGTTGCTTAGTTGGCTCAACAACCGTTCTCTTCATGAACAAGTCAATGCTAATTATATCATCTAATCTAATCTACTGCAATTAGTAGTAATTAATGCATTAACTAATCTTAGCCAAGTCAAGTTTTTAAATCTACGTAAACGTTTTTTCTTTCCATTTTAGGTAACATTAATGTTTTAAAAACCAATCTATTCTAAAATATTCTTCACTGTTTATTGGTCAAGCTGCCATTGTGTCGATGATCCAATTGAATTGTTGAATTGAATTAAACCAAATAACTTAATTGAATAAATTGATATCTATAATAAAATTATATAATTATTAAATCAAATGAAAAGGATGACTCAGGCTAAATAATCGCAACAATTATAAAATTTTAAATTTTTAAAATATTATAATTTTAATAATTTATTATTTAAATTTAAATAGTAAACATAATCATCATGCACAATATAATACAAATTCAAATAAATTTTGAAAAAAATCTAATTGTAACATAAACTAAATAACAAAATATTTGACGATGTTTAATTAATTTAATTCTAAAGAATAAAAATTTAAACAAAATCTATTTATATTTTAATTTTATTTTTTTTAATTATCAAAAACTGCGTTGTTTTGTTTGAGAAAAAAATATTTAATCTGTCGATTTTCCAAAACCGCTAGTTCGTCAATTTTGGTTGATTCTCACTGATTCAATGACTTACTCGGTCTATCAATCAAATTAGATCGATGACCTCTCTAATTTCTAGTTCAATCGGTTCAACCAGTCGATTCGATTCGATTTTTAAAACACCAATATTATAAGTAAATTATATCCATATTGTTGGAAATTCACCAAAACGTATGGAAAATTCCGCTGCAATCTTGATGAATAAGATTCAATCACATCGATCGAATTCCTTCTTGTTCTTCACTCTTCACTCGAGTGAATCAACCAACCTTAGTTGTAAGATGATTTTTGTTGCACAATTGTAATGAAAGAAGAAAATTGAATTGGGGAAGAAAGAAAGATTAAGGCTTTAGAGAAAAATAGGAGAAGAAGAAAAGAATTTTTACATAGTTTATCTTTGCTTCGAAACTGGAGTTTTATTCTTCGCAACTGCAAGTTATTTTAGAATGACAGTAGTTACTCCCTATTTATAAATTTGGCTTTGTTTGCTCCTTACGCAAAGCCCAAAAATATCTAATTTTGCTAACACTACAAAATTAGACCTAAGTCGAAATTCCTGTCGTGGTACACTACTTTGACGTTTCGACATTAGAACAATTTCGACATTTTCTTGCTTCTGTCGAGCAACATGCTTCGGCACAAGGAATTACAATTCAACACACCACCTAATTCATTGTGCCTAAACTATTTACATTCAACATATACCTTAATTTCTTGAACACTTTAACCTGCACTCCTTTCGTCATGATATGTGCAATCTGATTCTCAGTTCTACAGTGTTCCAAGTTCAGCTTCGGTTCTGCCACTTTCTCTCGAAGATAATGGAACTTAGTTTCAATGTGCTTGCTTCTTCCATGTGCTATTGGATTTTTGCCAGATTGATAACAGACATGTTGTTGATCTTCATGGTAATTACTCTATGATTCTTCCTCGTAATCTCTTCGACCAAATTCACCATCCACGTTGCTTGACATGCACAGAGAGAAACAATTATGTATTATGCTTCACATGATGATAGTCTCACTACTGGTTCCTTTCTTGAACTCCAAGCAACTGGTGCACCACCTAACATAACACATAACCAGCTGTGAATTTTATATCCTTAGCATCACTACACCAACTTGAGTCGGTGTATCCCACTAATTTGTATTCTTTTCCTTCATCAACTGCAGGAAATAAACTGTCATAGTGGAGAGTTCCTTTCAGATACCTTAGTATCGTCTTCGTCGCTGCTATGTGTGATACCTTTTGCTTCTGCATGAATCTACTCACCATACCTACACTGTATGCTAGATCAGGCCTTGTGTGACAAAGGTATCAAAGAGATCAAATAAGTCTTTTATACTGCGTTGGATCAACATCATCTTCATTTGTGTATTTTAACATTTGCAATATGGGCTCAGCCGGATTCGAAGTTGGGTTGCAATCTTGCCTCTCAAATCTATTAAGTATTTCACCTGTATATCTTCTTTAATGCATCATCAAGCCTCTACTACTCTTGTAGAATTCGATACCAAGGAAGTATGAGAGATTTCCCAAGTTTGACATTTCAAACTCCTCACTTAAGTCATGTTTGAAGTCTCCGATCTCCTTCTTGCAACTTCCTATTATCAACATGTCATCGACATATAGACATAGTATAAGCAATTCACTATTGCTTATTCTAACCTATATTCCATGCTCAGTTGTGCACTTCACAAATTTCTTATTCCTTAGAAAGCTATCTATCTTCTTATTCCAAACTCTTGGAGCTTGCTTAAGTCCATACAGGGATTTATGCAACTTGTATACCTTGCTTTCTTTGCATTGTTTCACAAACCCAGTTGGTTGTGCAACATAAACTTCTTAATCTAAAGGGCCATTCAGGAAGACACATTTCACATCCATCTGACATATGTACCAATTGTTCATGTTTGCTAGACCAAAAACCAACCTGATTGTTTCGATCCTAGCAACACTTGCAAAAAATTCATCGAAGTCGATTCATTCTTTATGAAGAAATCCTTTCGGCACAAGTATTGCCTTATGTTAAGTTACTTCTCATTTGGGATTCAACTTCACCATGTATACCCATTTCACATCAATTTTCTTCTTATCTTGAGGCAATTCGACAAGTGACCAAGCCTTGTTGACTTCGATGAACTTCAATTCCTCATTCATTCCTTTCATCCACTCCGAATCCTTCAATACCTCAGCTGCATTGAATGGTTCAACATCTACATAGAAAGCATAATGTACCAACTCACATTCATCATCAACCACATCAACTAATGTAATCACACATTCTTGTAACCTTGTAGGCATGTGTCTTGTCCTCTGAGGTATGTTTGTGCTTGCTTGATCTTTGACTTCTTCTTGTTGAACTTCTCTATCGACTTCACTTGTTGGTTTTTCACATAAGATTCACACTGAATCCTTCTTTACATTTTGATCCAATCCCATTCCTTAAGCTCATTTATGATCACGTCCATGTTGATCACTACTTGCTTGTTCATTGGGTAGAACAACTTGTATCCTCCAGTCGAATGATGTCCTATTAGAATCATTTGACTCAACTTGTCATCAAGCTTTCTTCTCAACTATTCAGGCACATGTCTATGTGTTATAGATCCAAATACCTTCAGACGACTCAATCTAGGCTTAACACCAGACCAACATTCCTCTGGCGTGATTCCTTCTAGCTTCTTCGCCAGACATCTGTTCAAGATGTATGTTGCAGTCGACACAACTTCTCCTCATAATTCTTTGGGTAGATGCTTGTCTTTTAACATACTTCTCACCATATTCATGATGATTTTATTTTTCCTTTATGTAGTTCCATTTTGTTGTGGAGTGTAGGGTGGCACTACCTCATGCACAATCCCTTATTTCTCACATAATGTGTCAAAGTCTTTCGACACATATTCTCCACCATCATCAGTCCTTGGAATTTTGAGCTTTCGACCACTTTATCTTTCGACCATAGATTTAAACTTGGCAAATAACTCGATACTTCACTTTTCTTCTTGATCAGGTAAGTCCACAATTTTCAACTAAAATTATCTATGAATGTCACAAAGTATCTGTTACCTCTAATCAAATACACCTGGAAAGGACCACATACATCATAGTATATGATTCCAAGAATTGCCTTTGACTTGCTTCTTGTACCTTGTTGAAGTTATTCTTGTGTTGCTTTGCCTGCACACATTCATCACACATTTCATTTGGAATGTTAATTTCTAGTAACCCTGGGACCATATTTCTTCTTTTCACATCTCTGATGTCTTTGAAATTGAGATGGTCAAGTCTATAGTGCCATATCCATTCATCCCCGCTAGCTGCAGTTGGAAGGCACTTGTGCTCCATCACATTAAGCTCAATCATGAAGGTTCTATTCTGAGACAAATGTGCCTTCAAGATTAACCTACCACATGAGTCGAGAACTCTCATCATCTTGTCTTCAATCGACACTTTGTAGTTCTTTTCGGTCAACTGCCATATGCTGGACAAATTACTCTTCATGACTAGTATGTACAATACATTGGAAATTACTGACCTCTTGCCATCTTTCCTCATAATCAGAACATCACCAATACCTTCAGCTACTAGAGTATTGTCATTTGAAAATTTTACCATGTTCTTCATTGAGGGTTTTAGATTGAAAAACCAATCTTTCCTACCAGTCATGTGTGATTAACATCCTGAGTCCAAATACCATTGGTCATGGAATCTTTCTTCATCTCTTGTTGTGACCGTCAACAACATTTCTTCTTCTTCATGCGTTGCAAACTTTGCATCATTTTCTTGGTTCTTTTGTTTTTTAGGACAAGCACTAGAGTAATGTCCATACTTCTAACAATTGAAACACTGAATGCGACTTTTGTCAGGTTTTTGACCACCGCCTCTTCCTCTACCTGCAACACCACCTCTTTGGTTGTTTTGGTATGAGGACTTTCTCTGATTCGACCAACCTCCTTCTTGATGACTTCGACCATTAGAATTGTTGTAGCCTCTTATATCTTTGTTGTCAAACCACTTCCTTTTTCCTTTCTTTTCTCTTGCCGATTACGCCTGCAAAGCCACACAACTCTTTGACTTACTTGCAGCTCTTTCAGGGATTCACTGTTTATGAGATTCAAGTGTCCCTTGAAGCTCTTCCTTTATCGGTGTTAACAGATATTTTGACTCTTCTATGGCTACTACAACGTGGTCGAACTTTGGAGCCAACAACCTAAAGATCTTTGTAACGACAGATCTTTATGTCAGCACTTCTCCACATACCTTGATTTGATTCACTAGTTTTGTAACCCTAGTGAAAAAATCAGTTATGCTTTCACTTTCATCCATCTGAAGCAATTCATATGTTCTTTTGTGAGATTGTAACCCCACGTCTTTCACCTTCTCTGCGCCTCCAAATGATTTCTCCAGAATTTCCCATGCTTCTTTTAACAATTCTACATTACTGACCTTTTCAAAATTATCTGTATCAACACATTGATGAATTATAAAGAGAGATTTATAATCTTTCTTCTTCAATTCTTTGTCTGCAACCTTTTCTTCATCCGTCGCATTTTCTGGAAGCGGCGTCACTCCCTCCTTCACAAGATCCCAAAGATCTTGACAGCAAAAAACAACATTCATCTGCTTACACCAATTCTCATAATTCTGACCTTTAGAATTGAGAGACTCGCTGGAAAAGGTCCATTCAGATGATTCATCGCCATCGTGTTTTGCTTCCCACGAATCGCGCAACCAGTACTCTAGATACCAGATGTTGGAAATTCACCAAAACGTATGGAGAATTCCACTGCAATCTAAATGAACAAGATTCAATCACACCGATCGAATTCCCTCTTGTTCTTCACTCTTCACTCGAGTGAATTAACCAACCTTGGTTGCAAGATGATTCTCGTTGCACAATTGCAATGAAAGAAGAAAATTGAATTATGGAAGAAAGAAGGATTAGGGTTTTAGAGAAAAATAAAAAAAGAAGAAAATATTTTTTGTAGAGCTTCTCTCTGCTTCCAGACTAGAGTTTTATTCTTTGCAATTGCAAGTTATTTTACAGTGATAGGGCTTACTCCCTATTTATAGATTTGGGTTTGCTTGCTACTTAAGTAAACCCCAAAAATATCTAATTCTGCTAACACTACAAAAGTAGACCTAAGTCGAAATTTCTGTCGTGGTACACTACTTCGACGTTTCGACATTAACACAATTTTAACACTTCCTTACTTCTGTCGAGCAACATGCTTCGACAAAAATAATTACAATTCAACACATATTATATTATATACAATATAATAGATCGTTTATATATTTAAATATCAACCAATATTTTTCATAAGTAAACTTTTTTTAGAAAAGTGGAATCTAATTTTAAGTATTAATTCAATTTCATAAAAATAATATTCCATTTAAATTGTGTGTTTTTAATAAAATATTTAATTATATTAAATTATTGCTGATAAAAAAATTTACTTATTAAAATAGTGTATTTAGTTGAGTAGTTAAATGAATCAAAGTAAATATAAATATATTTATAGAGTGAAAAAAATTAGAGATTTGTTCTTTCCACTCTTATGTGTTCCCCCATACCACCGTAAAAAAGTGAAATGTTCTCAGCATCTGGAGATGCATCTTCGAACACACCTATTTTTAAGTCATTTTCATATGGTATTGATAGGAAAACCCTATTATGAAAAAATTTAATCCGGAGATGCATTTCCGTATGCACCAAAAGTGTGTTCGAAGATGCATTTTCTTACACACCATTTATTCAAAAGTTAGTGGGTGGTATGGAGATGTATCTCTGGACGGTGTTGTTTCATATCATGCCGTCAGACCCTTCCCTCTTTCTCCTTCTTCATTTTCTCAAAAGTTCTAAATAAACATTTGTCCTCTCACAACCATTGAAGCATCTCATCCTTTCATTCAAGCTTATATTAGCGGAGCTTTTTCTCCTCATTTTCAATATCTCATAACATTCAAGCCTCTTCTTCTCGTTAATTTCATTTGGTAATTTTTTTCAAATTATGTTTTCTTTTTATGTTTTGATTTGTAGTTAGTCAAAGTTACATTAGCTGTTTTAGGTCCATTATAAAATAGTGTAAATGAATTTGGTAGGCTAGAAGAACATGCATTGACTGGTTTTTGGAGGGTTATGGCTGTAATAATGTTTCTTCCATGACTGAGAATCGCAACTTTGTCCGGAGATGCATCTCCGAATTGTCTCAGTACTATTTTCGGAGATGCATCTTCGGATTGGACTCAGGCTAAAGTTTGACAGAATTTGTGGATTTGTACTGTCATGCTATTTATATCAGTGTTTGTTTGTAACGCATGTGCAAGGGCTGATAACAATGCTGGTAGAGTTAGGCTAGGATGTGTGTCAAAAACCACATCGGTACAACGTGAGAAAGCTGCAGCTAGGACGACGAGGCCACGAGTTAATGATAACTCACAGGAGGCACATGACACAAGAGGTGATCATTCTAGGTTAGTTTTTTGGAAAGCTGTATAAAGACCATCTGCATAAGGTTGTGGGCGCGGAAGGTGATGACATGCAGGTTTTGTACCATCGAACTTGCGCATTTAGGTGTTACTGCTTGTTTTTGGTTGACACGTTCATTTTCGTGGACAAAAGATCAACCTGTGTCGATGTAGTCTACCTTTAATATTTCATCGACTTGACTACGATTCACGAGTATAACTAGGGCCGTCTGTTTGATATACCTGTACTCGAAGCTGACCACAAGTTGTCTTTGAAAGACACAACAGATAACAAGGAGTTGTATGCTACTTACGATAATTTATTCTTACTAATATTTTCATAATTTCTTTGTTATACTTGTTATTAATATTGTATCTTAACCATTTTCAGAGATACGTCATCTCCCACGTTCCTCACATCACCAGATTTGAATTTGTGTCTGCCTACACTGAGCATTGGCCACGTGCTTCCATATTTACTCAGCTCAGGGGGAAATACGGTTGAGCTATTTAGAGTGCATTTTGACTGTCTTGTGACAGATAACATTTGTTTTTTCCCATATAGAGGTCACCGTGAGACTCGTTCATTTGAAGTTATTTCCTTATACTCCGAATGGTTGGCATGTGGTCAAGTCTGATATTTCCTTATCTGCCCGAGAGAGTGATGTAAAAATTTGGCTATCTGCAGACTATTGCGAGACACCCCTTAGAGTTCGCTCCTCCCACAGTCCGCCACAGTGATCTTGATGTGATACTATATAATTTTGAGAGTCATCTAGTACTATAGGAGTATCGTAGGATACTAGCTTCTATACATTGGGCATATGGAGATGGGTACATGACCTGATTCTATAGGGTGTCACATCATATCACGACACTAGACTCTCTTGGAAGACCACCCAGGCCAACTAACCAGAAGGTAATTGAGGCTCGGGATGACCACATCAAGAGTATGACGGCGATTTGTTGGCATGTTATGGAGATGGGTAGAGTAGGGATATAAGCAGGACTCTTTGAGGATGACAGTCTCCAATTGATGCTCATGGAGAACATGGTTGCCGAGTTATGAAATGTCATGCAGTACAGTCAGAGGAAGAGAAAGCAGGGGGTTCGAAATACGAAATAATTTATGTTTGGATGTATTTTTATTTTTGCATTTTTGGAATAATATTATGTATGGTGTTGCATTTTTTAATTAATGTATAACTTTTTACTTTAATTTACCTTTTATTAAACTTAATTTTACTCCGATTTTAATTTGATTTTACGTTAATATAACTTGGCCTTAAAAAATTATAGTGTTCAGACAATGGTGTTGTTCTGAAACCATTCAGGAGGGTTTTCGGAGATGCGTCTCCGAAGTAATATGCCCTTGCAATTACCACGCTTTCAATACTTGTAAAAGGACTTCAGGGGACATTTAAGATATGCATCTCCGGATACACCCAAATAATATACGGAGATACATCTCCAAACCATATTTTACTCAAAATGGCGTGGATCTCAAAATAGCGCATTTTAGTGTGCTTTGGGTGCGCTTGGAGATGCATGAAGAGCAATTTTTGATTTTTAAGGGTCTACGATACACATTTAAAGGTGTAAAGAGCATCTCTAAAAATGATTTGATAGCAACATGGTTAGACCCAAAAGAGTTATAAGAAAACCATCTTGGATGAATGAATGTATTCTTGATTATTAATTATATTTTGTATGTTTGCAAGATTTTTCAATTCTTTCAAGCGACTTTTACCCATTAGCCTAAATCGATTAAGTTTGACATAGTATTTAAAGTGTAATGGATGACATTAATGAATATGAACATTCATAATTATTATTGTATTTGCCTATTTTTATTTACTCTCAGTCTAATGGTGAAACCTTAATTTAGAGATTAGTCGTAGAACTCACATATCATTGGTACTTGGGGAGTAGTATCTATTTTTACAATTTAAAATTTGTAAATCGTGGCTAATTATGTGTTTGCCACAATTTTTTTATTATTTCGCCGCAGTTTTAATCGTGGCTAATCAGGAAAATTTTGGTAGTGATTGTTGGTTTAAAAGTTTTACATAGTCAATACATCACAACTATTAACGAACAATTATGATAAAAATGAAATACTTTTAATGATTTAACTTTTGTAATCGAGTAAAAAATTTGCACTTATAATTTTTTTAATAACACATTGTTAATAATTAATCATTAATATTATATTTACATATTTTCTTTGAATGGAACTTTAGATCTCCCAACTTTTAGCATTTCTTTTAATAAAAAATGAATATCATCTACACGCAATTACATAAACTACTCTTTCAAGACGGAGAAAATCACAATCAACAATAAAATTCTTTTTCAAAAGAATTTAATACTCTTGCGTGTCTAAGAATGACTTCAAACCCAACTTCTTTAACAATTACTTCAACTAGTTAGAAATCATATTAACCACTAGAGCCATCAAAATAGGTTAACCCATATGAATCGGCCCGTCAAATCTAAAAAACCATAAGACGTAGGACTTAAAATTAAAGCCCATACTTTTTAAGAGATTTTTAGTTCAACTCAAAAAATTCCGCTACTTATTAGAGCTAACTCGTATGAGCCACGGGCAGCCGCTAAACTTGCATAACTATAAATGTTAACAAAATTATATTAATATTTATAGTCTTTAACTTCAAAACAACACATTGATTTTTCTCACCTTACTAAATTTTATTTCTATTCTATTTAATGTTTCTCTTTTAAATATTGTACATTAATATAATTAAATTAATATTCAATTGTTTTATATTTACTTTACAATTTATTCATATTATATTAATTTTTCTTAGATTAAATATTTAAATATTATATTATACAATTTAAACATTTAAACATGTATTATATTTAAAAATATGTTATTGTATTTATAGAAAATAATAAAATATTTAAAATATATTATATTTAAAATAATATAATTTTTTTATTGTATTTATTATAAATAATATAGAGTTTATTTTAATTTTGTATAAAAAATAATTAAAAATAGCATTTTTTTGGCTGGGTAGTCTGAAGTCTATATAAAGCCGAATTCAAGTAGTAATATTTGAGCTCATATTACAATAGAGTTTTTTTGGCACAATTCTAAAAAATCCGATACCCGTTAGGGCCAACCTATTTATGGTCGAAGAACCTGTTTTAATAGCTCTATTAACTACAAAGAATGACAAAACTCCTTTTCAGAAGAATTTAATATTGTTGTATGTCAAATAATTAATATAAAGAGGAACGCTATGAATGTTGAGGTCAATTCGGAGGATCAAAATGAGAGAGCATTTTTTACTTTGGAACTTTTTTTTAAGAGCATCACACATTTGCGAGAGACACACCATATACTCATTCAAAACCTGAAAGTGTGTTTGGATGAGGTAATTGAAATTTTTTAAGGAATTCAAAATTTTAAACAATTTAAATGATTCAATTAAAATCCATTTATTTTTAAATTCTTTTCTTTGAATAGAGTATTAAAATGATTCATTGTTAAACTTTTATGGTCATTTGCATAAATTTTATAACTTTTGAGCCAAATTTACAATAGGAAAAATAGGGACCAATTCGTAATTTTTGAAAATTGAAGGGACAAATTTATAAATTTTAAAAAAATTTAGGACTTATTTGCAATTTTTAGAAAATTTTAGGGGTGGATTTGAAATTTTCATAAAATATAAGGACAATCTTACAAAATTTAAAAAATTTAAAATAAACAATTTAACAATTGCATGATATAACGTGAATGAGTAATTTCAAATTCCTTATTTTTTGGTGTTATTTGAAATTCCCTAAATTTAACTTGAATAAAATACTTCATAAATTTATATTATTTTAACAATTCTCTCTATTTTTTATCCAAACAATAGATTTTGGTCAAGTCATTTTAATTAAATTCTTTTAAAAAAATACTTTTCCTCATTAAAATGTTTCATTCAAACACACTCTTAAATTAATTGGTGTGCGGGTTTTCCCACTTCTAAATATTCAACTCTCTATATTTTTAAGGGTTAATACCCCTTTTGGACCCTGCCATATAGGTCAAATCCCAAAAACAACCCTGTAAAAAAAAAAAACACAGATTCCATCCCTGCCATTTGTAGATTCCCTCGTTTTGCCCCCTGAGTGGATTTGGTCAACCATATTGATGACATGGCGCTGCTTAGTTGGAATTTTATTTATTTTTTATTTATTTAATTACACGCGTGGCATTTTTATTAATATTTTAATATTTAATATTTTTTTATTATTTTTTATTATTTTTTATTTTTTTATTTTTATTTTTATTTTTTTTTAAATTTTTTTAATTTTTTTTAATTTTTTAATTTTTTTTTTAATTTTTTTTTTAATTTTTTAAATTGTATTTTAATTTTTTGTTTTATTTTTTTAATTTGTTTTTATTATAATTTTTTTAATTTTATTCTTTTTTTTTATTTTTTTTCGTTTTTATTTATATATTTTATATATATATATATATATATATATATATATATATTTTTTTTTTTTTTTTTTTTCGTTTTTGGACCTAATTTTTATTTTTAATTCTATTTTAAACAAATTGTTCTTTTAAAAATTAGTTTCATTATACTAATCCATTTATTTCAATTTATTACCATACTAATCCATTTATTCTCATACTAATTTCAATTCAACAATACTTATGAGTGATTTATTACCATTATAACTTCACTCATCAACCATCTTTATAACCTCTCTCCACTTCTTTTTTTTTTCGTTACAATATTGTTTCATTTCTTCTCCATTGTTTTCAATACTCATCAACCATCCAAAACTCAATACAAAGCATACTCACAACACAACAATACCACACACCCTAATAAACAAGAATCTCAAGCTCTCATCACTCTCCACATCCTCATGAAAATGGTAACTTGCTACTGCCATGTTCACACCATAAGTTGGTAACTTACTATATCATTATCCTTTGGTATGAACCCGAGGTGGTAAATCAGCCAGAAGTTTCAATGTCTTCTTTCAAAGATGCACGCGCTGTAGTTGAAGTTGGTGATTCCCAGAATTGGGGCCAAGTCATTAATGTTCAGGTGAAGCAGAATACTTATGGACTGGGATATAAGCCACCCCGACGAGCTCAAGAGCCTCTTAAGTTTTATGGTCCAGTCCAGTTCACAAGTGCTGGTGTCTTCTTTAATCGGGTTAATGCCATTGATGATGAGGGGGATAGTGATTGCGACATGGATGAGTGGATCCGCCCCTGCACTCCCTGTAAAAGTCTATGCAATTGGTCGTCTGAGAAAGTCATCCAAGTGACCCATCAAGAGTAATTGCCTTTGTTTTCTGTTTGTGTAAAATCCTACGTTCTGCCCAAGACGTAGTGATGTTTGTCTGTAGGGCTTTGATGTTTTTGTTTGCTTACTTTATCATCAATAAATGACGTTTTCACATTCAAATGTTTGTCTGTAAGGATAATGATATAGTAAGTTACCAACATTATCCTTATTGGTATATAACCCGATTAAAGAAGACACCAGCACTTGTGAACTGGACTGGACCATAAAACTTAAGAGGCTCTTGAGCTCGTCGGGGTGGCTTATATCCCAGTCCATAAGTATTCTGCTTCACCTGAACATTAATGACTTGGCCCCACTTCTGGGAATCACCAACTTCAACTACAGCGCGTGCATCTTTGAAAGAAGACATTGAAACTTCTGGCTGATTTACCACCTCGGGTTGATTAACCACCTCAGGCTGACTGATCACTCTTGGAGTGGACGTCACTGCCTCAGCACCATGGATCCACAGACTATCCAATAAACAACTATAGGCAGGCTGAATGTCCATGATATAGAAAGTGGCTTCAAAAATTTCAGGACCAACTTTGATCGGCAATACAATTTCTCCAAAAACGGACCTCTTAGAACCATCGAACGCGCGCACCACCAGGTCACTTCCCAGTTAGGGTTGCTATTACCGACGCGATAATAGGGCACACACACACACAGCCTGCTATTACCGACGAGATAATAGGGCACACACACACAGTCTGCTATTACCTTACATTACATTCATATGTACTTATATATGTTACTTGTCAATCATATAACTGTTTTGAGATACAACATCCTTATCCTCCCCTTACATGCACATTCATATGTTCTTTGTACAAAAAATTGTTCATACCAAAGGATAATGATATAGTAAAGTTACCAACTTATGGTGTGAACATGGCAGTAGCAAGTTACCATTTTCATGAGGATGTGGAGAGTGATGAGAGCTTGAGATTCCTTGTTTATTAGGGTGTGTGTGGTATTGTGTTGTGTTGTGAGTATGCTTTGTATTGAGTTTTGGATGGTTGATGAGTATTGAAAACAATGGAGAAGAAATGAAACAATATTGTAACGAAAAAAAAAAAGAAGTGGAGAGAGGTTATAAAGATGGTTGATGAGTGAAGTTATAATGGTAATAAATCACTCATAAGTATTGTTGAATTGAAATTAGTATGAGAATAAATGGATTAGTATGGTAATAAATTGAAATAAATGGATTAGTATAATGAAACTAATTTTTAAAAGAACAATTTGTTTAAAATAGAATTAAAAATAAAAATTAGGTCCAAAAACGAAAAAAAAAAAAAAAAAAAAAAAAAATATATATATATATATATAATATATTATATATATATATAATATATAAATAAAAACGAAAAAAAATAAAAAAAAAGAATAAAATTAAAAAAATTATAATAAAAAACAAATTAAAAAAATAAAACAAAAAATTAAAATACAATTTAAAAATTAATAAAAAAATAAAAAAAAAATTAAAAAAAAATTAAAAAAAATTAAAAAAAATTAAAAAAAAATAAAAAAAAAAATAAAAAAAATAAAAAAATCAAAAAAAATATTAAATATTAAAATATTAATAAAAATGCCACGCGTGTAATTAAATAAATAAAAAATAAATAAAATTCCAACTAAGCAGCGCCATGTCATCAATATGGTTGACCAAATCCACTCAGGGGGCAAAACGAGGGAATCTACAAATGGCAGGGATGGAATCTGTGTTTTTTTTTACAGGGTTGTTTTTGGGATTTGGCCTATATGGCAGGATCCAAAAGGGGTATTAACCCTATTTTTAATCAATGTGCGACTTCTCCACACTATTCACACTTGTAATTTTTTTTCAAAAATGAACACTCTTTTTTTAATACTTTTTCAAATATTCACTATTTAATTGAATAAAACACTCGTGAATTATACCTTTTTATATGTGATTCATTTCCAATAATTAATATAAAGAAGAATGCTATGAACACTTTCTTTTTAATATTCTTTCTAATACTCACTCTTTAATTGGGTACAAACGTGGATTTTACCATTTTATGTGGGTCTATTTTCAATAATTAATATAAAAAAAAATATTACGAACACTCTCTAACATTCTCTTTTTAATTGGGTACAATATATGTAAGTCCAATCACTTTATGTACTATTATTTTCAAAGTGAGAGTTCCAAATGAGTTTCACCTAATAAAAAAGTTATTCTTTGAGAGAGGGCTAAAAATAGAGTCTTCTTAAGCTACTCTTAATATAAATTACAATTAAATTTAATAAATAATAGGAATAACTTGTAACATATTACATAATTTATATTTTTCAACAACTCACCTGATGTAATTAATCAAATACATAAACCACATTAATATTCAAATTGTTTTTAAACATTAATGTCAGTAATAAAAAGAGACTTATCAAAATAAGAAAACAGCACCATGATTCAATTCATTAAACACACAAGTGACACTTGTATATATAACCTATACAAAATGACCTAAATAGGCTTTCATCGGTGCGTGCATTAACTCCCAAACGGAGAATCCATGCCATGAACAAAAAGAATATATAACCCCAAACCCCAAACCCCAAACAAGCAAGAGTAGCGTCTAAGATTCAAGAAAAACCAAAGCGTACGTGCCAAGAAATTCAATCCAATCCCGCGTAACCTTTCTCTTTCCTTTCAATTTCAATCTAAGAAAAAGTAAACCAAATTTTCTTTATATATATACATATAGATGTCAGTTATTTTTGTTATCTAACTTATCTTCTTTCATCTCTTCCAGAGAATTATTAAACCATTTTTTCCAAATCCAAAGTTTCAAAGTCTAATTTGAACTTGTCAATTTTCCTTATCAGTAGACAAAGCGGTTTGAGTTTTTGACTCTGTCAAACAACAGGTAAATGCTGAACAAATTATGTTTCATGTTTTGTTGTTTCAGAATTTTGATGAATTCTTGTTGTTTGTATGCGTAGGGGTTGAAAATGTTAGGAGATTTCATTACTCGATGTCTCATGTAAGTGTAATGTATTTACTTTTTTTTTTCTTCTTCTAGTTTCTATTTTATGTTTATATGATTTTGATTTTGATTATGAATTTTCAGATTGCTTCTTGGATATGCATATCCTGGATTTGAATGCTATAAAACAGTAGAGAGAAACACGGTTGAAATGGATGAACTTCGATTCTGGTGTCAATACTGGTATTTTTTTTTCTGGTTTCTATGATTAAAAATTTGCACTTAAATTGTGGATCATGGAATGATGAGAAGGATTGTTTAAAGTGTTTTACTAATGATTAAGAATCTAAAGAAAACTAGTTGTTGAGTTTGTGCCAAGAAATGGATCTGCTTTTTATAATGGATAAATAGAGGTCAATAGCTTAAAAAGTGGTTCAAACATTGAACCTAATCATGTGCTCACACCTTTATTTATCAGCATGTTTAGTTGTATTCATTTTGAGCACTTTAATTTCGCATACATGATTATATTGTATGATAATGGTGTCTGGTATGTGCAATTCTTAATTTGCAGGATCATTGTGGCTTTTTTCACAGTACTGGAAAAGTTTGCTGATGTGGTTATTGGATGGTGAGTGATTGAGGTTTTAGTCATTTCATTTGTATTATTGTTGAATTTTGTGTTAGAAATTAACACCTAATGTTTATGAAGGTTGCCTTTGTATGGAGAATTGAAGCTTGCCCTTTTTATATACATGTGGTATCCCAAAACTAAGGTAAGCACATAACATGTTTGAGAGAATGACTGTATGACAACTTTAACATATACTAGTAGTACTTTTTTTCTCAACACTTTATTCTGATTCTGTTGTTTCATTTACCAATGAAAGTGAAAGTCATGTTGAATGCTGGTTGATGCAGGGGACAGGATATGTTTATAATAAAGTGTTGAGACCATATGTATCTAAGAATGAAATTGATTTTGACAAGTTGTTTCAAGAGTGGAGAGTTAGGGCATGGGATTTGGCAATTTTTTACTGGCAAAATTGCACTGAGTTGGGGCAGACTGCATTTTTTCAAGTTTTTGATCACATAGCTGCTCAGTCCAAGAAACTTTCAAGCAAAACCTCCAAGAAGGTGAGTTACTTAGTGCAACTTCTGAACCATTAAAGTTACATGTCTAAAAAAAATGTGTCGTGGCAGTGTCAGAAACCAACACGGATGATTACGTCTAATTTTTTCATTTTTTCAAATTATTTTCTGTGTCGACGTATCAGTGTCGTATTTCCAGCTATGTGCTTCAAAGGTGATGGATGCCAAACATAATCTATTGATCGAGTCATAATCACAGACAAGCATATAATAGTATTTACATAACATACATTTGACCATACATTTTAAAACATTGTTTGCTTGTCATTTTTTATGTTTAAATCCTTGTTACTAGAACTATTACTAAGGATAACATTATTTTTGCAGAAAAAAGATGGACAGCATCCTGTTCCTAGTGCCCCACCATTGCCGGAAATAAGATCAGCTTTGTTTGAATTCCAACAAAATGATTTCTTCGGTCGCAAGAACAAGTAAGAATCTCCAAAGTCCAAACTAACCCCAATCAAATACAGTGATCAAGCCCAATTATGAAGCCCATTAAACCCACTTCATGTTGAAAATGTAACATTTTTGTACATATACTCAACATTAATCCCAGCAAAAAAACATCATTGTTGATGCTTTCTACATGTAAATAATTTGTAACATAATATAACCTTGTGCTGCTGAAGACTGTTTTGTCTTTTGTGATCAAATCATTGTTCTTTTATTCATTTTAGACATTATTTTGATGCCATAATAACAATTGAAATACATATGAAAAAAAAAAAAAAAAACTACAACTATATTTACGAATGGGTAAATGATAGGAAAATTAAAATTAAAATAAGAAAAATAACGATCCATCATGCTCTTACTTGGCCACTGAAACCATGGAGTATTTGATGAAAAATTCGGGTAAAACCCGAAACCATTGAACTGAAACAAGAGATTATTGAACTGGAGGAGAGACGGTGGCAGAGGCGGCTGAGGAAATTAGGACTGGATGAGTTTGTAGGAAAAGATGCCATGGGCTGAAGGTAAGCCCAGGCAGCTTGCTTAACGAGACGATTACGGATTGAGATCTCGTAACCGGAGTTGATGGCGGCGGATGAACCGGTGGGAGAATTAACGGCGCCGTGAGGCGAAGGAAGCATGTCTCTGAGTGATGTGTATGAAGTGTAAGAAGATTTGAGTAACAGAAGCTCCAAATCTAAGCTTGTTGTACGCAGCGGCGGCTTATTTGCTGAACGGTGAAGTTTGTTGGGTGTTACCGCCGTTATTGAGTTGTGGCGGCGAAGAGATGGCGGCGGTGTGACGGCGGTGGTTGTAGAATCAGACATGGTTAGGTCGGCGGCGGAGCGTGAAACACGCGATTTGGAAGAAATGGAGATGAAATAAATAAAAATGTGGAAAATAAGACGCTCTCATAAATACTGAAATATCAAAATAATTGAATAATTTTGATATCAATCTCTATCATTCTTTTGAATTTCTTCCAATTTTATAACACTTCATTTCAAAATAATTGATGTAATAGTATTTTATAATCTTCCGAAATGAGAAACTAAATCAATTATTTTAATAAAGTAATACTACGTAATAACATTTGTTAAAAAGTAGTATATTTTAAAAATTGTCATACTTGTTTTAAATTACTATAACTTATTTTATAATCTCAATAAATAATTCTTTTAATATTTTGTTATTTACTATTTATTATTTATCATTTTTTTAATTATATTAATTTATCTTTTCAAAACATTGGATAAATACTCCTTTTTTTTATATAAAAAATTAATTATAATTGTTGATATGGCTGAAAGTGATAAAGTGACATAAAATTTCTATACTATAAGACAAATAAAATATATTATACATAAATTATTCTATACTTTATATTAATCATTATAATGATAATATATTAATAACTAATAAATTTAATGAATAAAATTATATTTCACTTTTTTATTTTCATTTTTTTACCTAATTAAATAGTCAAATGAAAAAATTATTATGAAATTAGTATTGTTTATGTTCATGTTTTTTACGTGTCAAAATAAGTTGTATACAGATTTTTGTCTTTCTTTCCATAATAATTGAGATTCTTCTTTCTGCTTCAACTTGAACCAATCTTAAATGTTGTATTAGTTAAATTCAGATTCTCAATCACGTCTTTGCCAAATTGGGTTGTTTTTTATTCATTTACGGTTTTTTCCGCATTAAAGCCTTTTGTAATTTACTTCATTCATCTCACTATAAAAAATTTTACCAAAAAAAGAAAAGAAAAATCTCATTATGAAAGTGATATTAACTTATGGGCGTAATATATTGGATATGAACATCTTAACACACATTTAATCAAATCTCTCACTCCTATCTCTTTACTAAAAGATGACAAAATAGACCGGACTCGTTTATTTATTTCTGAGTTAAGATTTTGAACTTTATTTTTCGTCTCTCATTGTATTTTTTGCGGAGAGGAGTCTAAAAATGAGAAATATGTTTTTAGACTTCATAATACATTATAAATCTGGTAAAGTGAATCGAACCCGCCTGTTTAGACCAATATTTTGAAGAGTCGAGACAGTGTTGTGAACATTCACTCTTTAATTTGTTTGTACTATCCCTTTTTTTTCTTCCTATTTTAAAAGTTTTGGTGGGACAAATATAAACGCGGCGAATATGTTTGTTTGCCACACCTAATTTTTAAGTTAATTATAAAAATATCCACAAATATTTGTTTGATATGGTTTTGATTGAATGTTGTTGACAAGGGGATGAAAATGGAAGTTTCATTATTATATTAGTCAAGGCTTAAGGCTTATAGATAAACTTGTACATGGTAGTTAAACTTCTAACTATCTAATAAATTGTAATTAATTATTTACCAAATTACTAATATTAGTTAAAATTAATATATAAAAAATAAAGTTAATAGCTCACCTCAAGTTAAATGATGTTACATAAGAACAAGTTAAAAATTATAGAAGAAAAAAGAGGGAGAATGAATATGTTAGGTAAAAACATCAGCCAATTAAGACTTGAAAAAAACAGAAAGCAAATGGACCAATTTAGCTCAACGCGTTCGATACGAATGTTAGATTATGAACAAGAGAGATTATAGACTTACTATCACAATAAACTAGTAGGATACTCGTACATTCGCACGGATACTGGTATAGTACGTACATTTGTTTTCAAAATCTAATACAAATAAAAATAAAATGAAAAAGATAAAATTATAGTACGTACATTTTTTTTTATATTTTAAATATTTATTTTAAATAGAAAGGTATAAATATTAAAATAGAATGCAAAGATAATAGAAAATTATTTTTGCTTTATTATTGGAGAGAGAGAGGATATCACAAAGTTTATAAAAAAATATTTGTTTATATTTTTATGTCCGTGCGTATATAAACAAAACGGACAAACGGACACGTTTATAAATGGTTGTTATGCATCAATGTTGTAATATTTTGCTTTCCCTTTTGAACCCTAATGGCCGAACTCTAATTTGTCTGGGTTTGAATCCCTTTTTTCGACCCATTTTTCTTCCTTTCTCAGCCAACCTCTAAACGGGCACGAAATGTTCGTTTATCCGTTTTTTATAGTGCGCACACGTGATATTTTTTATTTAATTTTGATTTTAATATAAATTATTTGTATAATAAATTTTGTGACATGCACTCTCGTATGTGTTTGTCCTTTACCTGTATGCTGCGCATTATGTAAATGATAAAATTATTTTAAATTTTTAAAGGTTAACTTAATTAAAAAAATAAAAGACCGCAAAAGTTGGATGGGTGAGAAATAAGATATACACCTATGTTTATTTTTGGATTTCAATTACTTTGATGTTTATTTTTGGATTTGATTATCTTTACTCTTAACATTGGAACCTACTTAGCTTTGCTTTTTGAAATTACCTACACAATACTTAGAATCACACATGATATAAAAAATCCCCTCATTTCCTAATTGAAAATGTATCTTAATTAAGATAGACAACCTATGTATTTGCTTGCTTGTTTTGTTCCTCTTTAATCATTTTTAAGTTGATTGCACTCTCCTCTACATTTCCTATTATATATCAATGGCTCTAGGTTTAACTATTTCTATATTTGTTATATTCTTTGTTAAAGTTTTTTTTTTTTTTTTGGAATTTTACTTAAGCTAAGACATCTAATTATTTTCTCAAGTATATTTCGTGCACCTTTTTATGACAAAAGGGGAGATACAATTATTTGATGAAAATGAGATATGATTTACTTTGGTAAATTTTTAAATGTGTTAAAAATGTTTATACCCTTTTAAACATGTTTTTTAAGAGTCTACCTCTAAGTATGACACAGAAAAATGTTAGTTTCACTTAGCATGTTATTTTTCAAAATTCTTGTCATATTCTTAGACAATGTTTCAAAATTTGGACTGGTCTTTAACGTAATTAAAACACTGGGTCACGAGTCGGATCAATGGATTATTGATCAAACCACATTATTGCTAAGCTGATTTATACAAATAAAAATAAAAAGTTCTCAAATCTTGACATAAATTTCATAATTATAAATCTACAAAAACAATTCTAAGAAAATATTCATGCAAAAAAAACTTAATAAATTCATTGAAATTGTATTTTACATAGTTTATGAATCCTCAATTAAAAAAAAATTAAACATACACAAACTTAATGCTTTAACAATTGGCTGAGGGAAGGAGACGGAAATACCAGGTACTTTCATAATCAAATTAAAGGTAGGCTGAAAAGGAATTTTATTGGGATGGTGGAAACTGAAGAGGGAAGAGTGGATTCTGTTAAAGAAGTGAAAGAGGCAGTGTTGAGGTTTTTCAAGTCTAAATTCTCTGAGTCTGTTCAGACTCGCCCTACTCTTCCAGCTGATTACTTTAGAAGTTTGACAGAGGAGGAAGCCTCTTCGTTGGAAGTTCCTTTTGAAGAATTGGAAATTCGGGAAGCGGTGTGGAGCTGTGATAGTTCTAAAAGCCCGGGTCCGGACGGTTTCAACTTCTTCTTTTTAAAAAAGTGTTGGGTTTTTCTGAAGAAGGATATAATCAAGTTCTTTAACGATTTTCACAAAAGTGCTTATTTGCCTAAAGCTATTTCTTCAGCATTCATTACGTTGATCCCTAAGGTGGATATCCCTTTACGCTTGGGTGAATATAGACCCATCTGTCTGGTGAGTGGCCTGTACAAGATCCTAGCGAAAGTATTGGCTAATAGGCTGAAGAAAGTTATTGGTAGATTGGTGGACAAAAGGCAATCTGCTTTTGTGTCTGGAAGGCAGATGTTTGAAGGTGTGGTGATTGCTAATGAGGTAATGGATATGGTAATCAGAGACAACAAGGATTGCTTACTCTTTAAGGTGGATTTCGAGAAGGCCTATGATTGTGTGAATTGGAACTACTTGAGACACATTTTCAGAGTTATGGGTTTTGGTAGGTTGTGGAGACGTTGGATGGAAGCTTGTTTATTTAACTGTCATCTCTCGGTTCTGGTGAATGGTAGCCCAACTAGAGATTTCAAAGTGGAAAGGGGCCTGCGGCAAGGAGACCCTTTATCCCCTTTCATTTTTGTTCTCGCCTCTGAAGGGTTAAGCAAACTCTTGATTCGTGCTTATGCTATTGGCTCATTCAAGGGTTTTGAGGTATGAGCTAATCTTAGATTGGATATCATACAGTTCGCCGATGATACGTTGATTTTCGGTGAAGGTAGTTGGCTTAACCTTTGGAGTATGAAAACGGTTCTGCGTAGCTTTGAGCTTGTATCAGGCCTGAAGATTAATTTCAATAAAATTAGTATAATGGGTATAAATGTCAGTAATCACTTTCTTGAAGCAGCCTCGCACTTTCTCGCTTGTAAGGTTGGCACGACGCCTTTCCGCTTTCTGGGCATACCTCTTGGAATCAATCCCAGAAGAGTCTCTACGTGGAATTTTCTGGTAGAGATGTTTAAAAACAAACTTGGCGCGTGGAAAGGCAGAGTTCTCTCGATGGCTGGAAGGATAACGTTGTTAAATTCTACTCTGACTAGTTTCCCAATTTTTTGGCTCTCCTTTTACAAACTGCCAAAGCAGGTCATGAAGAAATTAGATGTTTTAAGGAGGAATTTCCTGTGGGGGGCTTGGATTCCAAGGCTAAAATCCACTGGATCTCTTGGGAAAAAGTTTGCAGTTCGAAGGATAACGGAGGGTTGGGGATTATTGATTTAGAGGCCTTTAATTCTGCGTTGCTGTTGAAATGGAATTGGAAACTCTTGGATAATAGCCAGGATCTGTGGAAGGAGGTTTTTAGAAGTAGATATGGTTTTGTCGAAGGCAAGCTGTTGGCGGACTACATTACAAAACCAAAGAGTTCTTCTTCTTTTTGGTGGAAGGACATTCTCAAATCGGGAGCTGCTTGAACTAACCATGATTTCTCTTTTGCAGGTTCGGTCAAGTTCTCGTTGGGGGAGGGGAACCATATCCCGTTTTGGTGGGCGAATTGGAACGGCGAAGGCATCTTGGCCAAGAAGTTTGAAGTTCTGTTCAATAAAAGTAAAGAAAAAGATGCTCCGGTCTCCTTAATGGGTGCTTACGACAATGGAAGATGGAGATGGAACAATTTAGGAATCAACCCTCCCTTAACACAAGAGGAGACCATTATGCTGGAGAAGTTGAAGCTGGATCTTTCTACGCAGTGCCCTTGTGAAGGTATGTTTGATGGTGTTGGTTGGTTGTTGGAAAATTCTAACGAGTTCACAGTCAGATTAGCTTATGGTGCCCTGGTATTTATGGAAGGCGAGAAACACTTTTATTTTTAGTAACACTCATATTAGCTTCAATAATATTTGTTGGGATATTAAACTTTTGGTTTAGAAATGGGCCTCCTTGAGGGTGAATTCTTCTCCCAACTCTAATTTTTTTGCTTTTCATTTGTACCCCATTGGGAAGTAATGCCTAGGTTGGAGTTTGGCTGGAATTTATCTGTTATTGGCAGGTGCTGTTGTACTTAAGGAACACCTCTGGTTTCCTTCTTTTGAATGAAATTTATTAGCTTTCCAAAAAAAAAAAAAAGGTGAAAGAACAAAATAAGAGAGGGAGGTGATGCTGCAACAATAGAGACATATTTTCTACCACGATTTGAAATTGATTGAGAAAATTGAAGGATTGGAAATGTTAATGTTCCATTTGAAGGAAATTAAAGAAACACAATGTTTCTTTAAGTTTCAAAAGATTTTTTAAAAGTGAGGGAGGAAAAACTTTTTTTTTTAAGGAAGTTGTTTGGATCAAGAAGCTCATTAGTAAACTTAGCATAGTCCATAGAATTGTAAATTCCATTGATCTCTATTGTAATAACAATGGTGTTATCGCACAAGTTAAGGAACCTAGATCTCACCAACGATCCAAACACATACTTAGGCGATATCACCTCGTTCGAACGATAATAAAAAAAGAAGATGTGAAGATATGCAAAGTACCAACACTTGACAATGTCGTAGATCCGATTTGTTTGTTAACTATGTGTTCGAATATATCCAATTATATACAATCCAAAAAATAGAAAAAAGATTGATATAAAAACATTGTTTTTAAAACAATCATTATGTATTTATATCCAAAGAGATAAATACACAAAATAGAAGTGTAATACTTCAAAAACCATAAAGATTCAAATATTGGGTGTTGAAAGTCTATGCTTATTTGCATATTGTAGAAAGTTGTACCCAACCTTAACATGTTATTCCAAGCATTAATGGTGAAAGATATGTAAAACAAAAATAAGTAGAAATATATATATATATATATATATATATATATATATATATATATATATATATATATATATATATATATATATATATTTGGTGAAAATGAGTAAGTTATATGAGAATGTGAAAATGAATAAGAACCATCAGATTTAAAAAGGAAAGGTTGAGATTAAATCGTGGTTTTCAATAAATCATGTGTCATTAAGAGGAAAGAAAAATCATTAATCAAATTTCAAAAATATCTTTTAATCTCAACCTTTCATTTTTAAATCTGATGGTTCTTATTTATTCTCACATTCTTATGTAACTTACCAATTCTCACTATATATATATATATGAATAAAGTAAAACCCAAAAAAATTGTAAAACAACAATAGAAAAGTGGATGTAGAAATCAAGATACATACAAATGTAAAGACAATATTAACTACTACCTTCGTCCCTAAATATAAGACCCCGTTGAAAAAATAACGGGAATTAAGAAAGTTTGTTAGAGTATTAAATTTATTGATTATTTTGTATAATTTTAAAAGTTTATCCTTAGGAGAGAGAAATAGTTAATGTATATGTAATTGTATTTATTACAAAGTGCAATAAAAAAATGTTATGTAATTAGGGGTATGTGTGAAAAAAATAATTAATGCACTTTGAAAGTTGAGGAGGGTCTTAAAAAAAGGGATAATAAAAAAACTCAATAGGATCTTATAATTAGGGACAGAGGTAGTATTAAAGAAGCAAAGTGAGGTTTCAATGTTTCTCAAGATATCATTATAAATATTTGAAGTTAGATACAAATTTAAACACAACAACAACAATAATTGAATAACCAAATGGAGGTGTTAATGGTTTTAAACATATCATTATAAATAATTGGAAGTAATACACACCACTTAGGTATTGTTGAAGACCTCTTTGTAAACAATGTTTATTGTTGTCATCTTTGTGTTATTTTTTCATCGTGTATCAATATATTGATCCCCCTTTTGCTTGTTTCCCTTGAGATTGCTACATATATTTGACCATGACTAAATACATCTCTCGATACATAGTGTCCAACCCAATCGGGTGATTGCCCTTGAGATTTTTTAATGATCATTACATATGATACAATAATTGGGAATTGACATTTGCTTAACTTGAATGGACGTGGGGATTATGATGAGGTCATGTCCATTCTTGGAATGTATATGGCTTTTCCATGTTCTTTCCCACCTATAATTTCAGCTTTCAAGTAGGTTTAATATTCTTTTTGATCCCGTATATTAACCTCCGGGTTCATTTTGGTGTCTTAGTTTAAAAAATGTTCATGTTAGTCCCTTAACTCTTCAAAATGTATTATGCTAGTCCTTTTTATCTAATTAGCAACGAATTTAGCGACAAATTTTTAAATTTTTATGTTGCTAATTATATGAAAATGACTAACATAATAAGTTTTGAAGAGTTGAAGGACTAATATAGACATTTTTTAAGTTACGAGACCAAAATGAACCCTATGATTAACATACAGAACCAAAAAGGATATTAATCCCTTTCGGGTACATGATTGGCCATTTTGGTTACAATTAGCCTTGTTCCATTGCGCAAACCTTTAGATTTATCAATTTTTCTCACAAGTATAATTGGTGTCCCAACCTTTAATTTTATCTGATGATTTTGAAACCTAGAAGTTCTTAAAGAGTCGAGGAATTCAGGACTTAGTGCTTAAACAATGTTGTTTCGCGAACTTCTGATATATCAATGGAATTGAAGCTATATTAATCCTTTGTCTCTCCTATAAAAAATAGTTTGGTTGTAAGTGAATGAATTAATTTTCAAAGGAATATATGATTTTTGAAGAATGTAATGGATATACCTAGCATGATTGCAAGGATGTGGTCATTAATTTGTTCAACAACTTTTATTGTTGATGCTTAAGATTGCTTGACTCTTGAGGTATTCGTAACTTTTGTAAGTTTCCATGAAATCAGGATATGTAATTTCCACAATGGCAATAATAGGATCACAAAATTCAGTTATTAAAATCTCAAAGGGGATCTCAATTTTAGCATAACCATCATTTGGTTTTGAAACTCCACCCTCACTAATTTTCAATAGCCAATTTGAAAAATCATAAATCTCTTATTTTTTTTCTTGTTCACTAGAACCACCGTGGAGTCGCACATTCTTTGTTAAAGTCAAAACCTCACAATAAACCCATATATATGAAGCATTAGTTGTTGTGTGAATGATATTTGACCTAGTTCCTCTATGTATAACATGCAATATTTGTCTAACATCTCCATCAAAGACTACAAAATTTCCACCAAAAATATCATCAGAGTTGCTATAATTACTCATCACATCCTTTAAAGTTTTGTCGAGTGCTTCAAAATAATACTTGTGTGCCACTAGTGCCTCATCCCAAATAATCAACTTGGTTTGTTTTAGAAGTCATGCGAGGTCATCTTCATTGTTAACCTTGCAAGTTGAATTATCCAAAGTTGGTACCAGTATTTTGAACTTAGAGTGTTCAGTTCTGTCGCCAGGAAATAAAAGAGATAATATTCCACTTATGACTACAATTAAAACTATATCATGTTTAGACCTTAAAGAACTTGCTAGAATTCTCCACATATATGCTTTACCAGTACCTCCGTAGCCACGTAGAAAAAATACTCCTCCTTTTTTATTGTTAACAACCAACATGATTTTTTTGTATATATTTCTCTGTTCATGTACAATAAAGATATTGAGTTTGAATAAATTATGCAGTAACATAATAAAAAAAGCTAATGTTGCATGAATAGAAGTCTCTAAAATACCTGTTAGAGCACTAAATATTAGATTGAATTTTGTTTTAAGGCTTGAAACATCACAATTTTTTTCGTTATAAATGAATTGATTACCCAATTGATGTATAACATAGCTATCTCGATATGGATTAGATTTGAAGTCTTTTAGAGTTCTACAATTAGCCTGAAGTAATTTTTATATCTCAATCAAGGTTAAATTTTGCAATTCTGAATCACCCAACATCAATTCTGTAAAGAAAAAAAAGGACCATTGTGTGTGGTAAGTAACAATTTTGAATACATACAAAATAATAATGATATTAATAACTGATTTCAATAAAATTACTTACCTGAATTATTTGCCAATTGTCTTTGGGTGTGGAAGAGACCATTGAATAATAATTTCCATGTTTTATCCCAAACATGAACAAACATGTTTATAGTTCCAAAGGACAACTTAATGACAAAAAGCTCTCTTAAGCAATGACCATAATCCCATCCAGTTTCTTCTGTAATAGCACCCATGTATTTTCTATCGTCGTCATAAAAACCCATAGCAAACACATGCATCCCTAAATGATTCATATTGAGTGTTTGTAACCTTACAAACATCCCCATAAGTTGTTGGTCCGTTGACAACAGTCAACATCACTCAGAAATAAAATAATTCTATAATTGTCGGAAGCACCCAAATTAATTGACCAATGGTAAATCCCTTTTTTTTCGGCTTCCACAACATATTTCTCTTATCACAAACAAATTTCGTTACAAATTGACCGCATGTTAATTGTTTGACATATTGATATTTTGCATTTGCAATCAACAAAGATTTAAACATAGATTTAGTTACACTTGTTTTTTATAAGATGTCCCCTATCCTGTCAAAATCAATGTAGTGCACAACTTTCTGACTAATTAAATGATAAAACATACGCTCTACGACAGATTTTCTTCCATGAGTCTTGTAAGAAAAAAAAAATTCTCCAACATGCTTCGCTTGGTAAAATGTACCTACAATCCAAACATTGTTTTATTTCATCAACCGCCCCCTGATCGTTTAAAGGAGATTTGTTTGAAGGAACTATAGTGGCAGCTACGACCATATCCTCTGCGATCATATTTGAAAAGGTACTTAATTGAACTACTTTGGTTACTTGATGTGAGACTTATACTTTAAAAAGCAACCTTGTGTTATATGGGACAACATGTCTACTGTCCAATGAGACACCATTTTTCACAATAATGTGTGTTTTTTTAATCTTCTTTTGTACATCGGATAACCATCGTTGTCAACAATGATATTTTTATTGAACATTTTGGGAATGTACTACAACCATTATCTGTTTTTCATGTAAGGTGATGATATTAAATATATAAAATTCTTACAAAATTTAATAGCTACAATAATTTTATTATCTATCAATTTTCATAACTAATTTGCACTTTATTTACAAATTAATAAAATAAATAATCATAAAATAGAAATATTTTGGTTTCTAAATATTAAAAAAATCATGTAATTAAACTTTTTAATAGCAAATCATCTTATTATTTGATCAACTTTTATAATTAATTTGATTTTTTAAGTTTTAAAATTATAAAATTCGAATGTATAATTTAAAAACACGATATACACTTTCTCAATAGTATGAAATATTCCTAATACCTAGAAATAACAAACTCACTTTAAACTAAAACAAATAGCCACAAAATTCAAAACATTTAACATATTTTAGTCCAAAAAATAATAATTGAGTAATGTTAGAAAAATTGTGTAATTCCTTTTTTTATTTAAATAAAAACTTGAAACTACCTCAATACCATTATACAATATAAAACATATACAAAACAATTAAAAAATATTTAAACTAAATATCTCAATATTTTATGAAAACAACAAAATATTAACAATTACGATATTTAAATAAACACAAAATTGATAAAAAAAATTAAAATCTCCGCGCAACGCGCATATTATCATCAAGTGTATTGGAAAATGAGCCAATTGTATTTAATTGGTATAAAAATTTAAAAAAATACGTGGCAATATTAGTGTCTTGCAAGTGTTTATAAGTGACAATTGTTAAAGAAAAAACTTTTACAACATGTTAGTTATTTGTAAGTTAAATGCATTTACAATTTAATACAATGCTTTAATTAATTTAGTAATTGTTATTTATAAATATGGTTAAATGTATGATATCTCTAAAGTGGGAGAAACTCTCCAGTTATGTTCCCGGGAGATAATGGTATATTAGTGGGACATAAAACATCACACTAAGTATTAGGATCAAAATAAATAATTACGTATCATAAAAAAATACAAAAAAATATAATAAAAGCAGGTGTTAAATTGTCACTAAAGTAGTGATTTAAACATAAATTTTGTTTATGGTAAAATAGTTACTAAAGAAAGAGTCTCACATAAAGGGAACCACAAAGTGTGGCATCAAAAGGTTTTAATGTCTGGAAGTGTGGGTTGAAACAAAATTTAATTGATATTTACAAATTATAACAAACATGCAAGTTGAGAGTGTTTAAATTTTTCCATTATAATGTGTTTGTTCACTTTGGTTGACGACAACTCTCCATTACAGTGGTCCTTTAGAGTTGTTGACTCAATGAAATCATCAGGCACAATCCATTTAGCATTTGCAGTTGGTGTCATTGGTTCAGGTTTATATTTTGAAGTGATTTCTAGGTCCTGCGAAATATTGGAAAGTGATATTAGATAAGTAATGGAAAAATAAGTAAATGTTAAAGATATTTAGTTATGCTATAACAACTTCCCATTCAACTTTAGCATTGGCCTCATTGACACTTTCTTTGATCTATAAAAGCAATAATTAATTAGACATGAAAAACTATAAATGTTGTACATTGAGATGGTTAATAAAAATTTGTTTTTGCTGCAAGTTATCTCAACCTGCAAAATACTTTCTCTAATGGAAGGTTTAGATGTTGGCAGATGTTTAAGAAAACGAATAAAATATCATTATGCGTGGTTATATAATGAAATAAATAGTATCACTATTAGAAAAAATATCTTCGGTGACACAATATTACAACGATCATTTTTCCACCGTTGTCATATAATATTTTGTACGCGCAAATTTTTTTATTAAGAAACTTTTCATCACAGTTCCTTAAAAAAACCATGGTCATAGAGTTTGGATGACAAGTTTCGAGTCTCAGCATAAACATTTTTCCTTTTATTCAATAAAAATTAGCGTATGGCCCTTTTCATTTATTGTTATTTAAAAATTGAAAGTATAACAACCACAATTATTTAGTTCAACCGTGGTTATATGTTCCATATTTCACAACAGTTGAAGCTTGCAACCGTTGTGAAATGTTTTCCCACAAGATTAAAATATTATAGGTACTTCATTTTGTTCATAATACACAAGGGTTCCCTAGCGAACGAGACGATAACAATAGTGAAACCTTCACCATCTTCATTCATTTCTGGAAACTAATATCATTTCTGGAAAGGAAAGCATCATCCTCTTCGAATTATGGTATGTTATCAATCTTTCTCTCTGACGTTTTTGAATGTTTATGTTCTTCATAAGAGTTATTTACCATTATATCTCTCTGACACTTCTAAACATTAATGTTCTTCGCTAAGTTGTTGTGTGTATTGACATTGTCATGTGTATTGTTCATGTTGCCATGGTCATGTTTTATTCAGATTTTGTGAAAATGCTTTAGGTTTTTGTGTTGAATATATTTATGTTTTATTCAGACACTATAACGTTTCTGACTATGTTTATGTTTTGGTGTTTCCATGTTCATGTTTTATTCAGACATTGTCATATGTATATAATCATATTAGGTCTGGTGTTTTGGTTTTTAATGTTGAGTGTGTATCATATGCATAAATTTTAGAATTTGTTATGAATCGTAGTTGGATGAAAGTCGATAGATTAAGTCTGGTGTATGAGAAAGGAGTTCTTGAATTCCTTGAATTTGCCGAAAATAATGTTCCCGACAATAATGGTATCTTTTATTGTCCTTGTGTTGTTTGCGGAAATATTAGAAAACAGTCAAAGAAAGAAATATTACATCACCTATGTTGTGATGAAATATGTCAAAATTATACAACATGGACGTGACATGGAGATGTGGATAATAATCGAAATGTGACATCACAAATGGATGGAGATGATGATATGGATGATTGACTAGAAGATATGATTCCTGATATTGGAGAATCATCTTATATGAAAGCACATATTTATGGTACTTTATGTATCGACAAATATGTGCCTTTATATAAGGGGTGCACCAATTTTACACGATCGTCTGCGTTGTTAAAATTGTTTAATCTAAAGGAAAAATGCGGGTGGTCGGATAAAAGTTTCACATATTTGCTTGATTTGTTGAAACAAATGCTATAAGAAGATAACAATTTGCCGAATCGATGTTATGATGCCAAGAAGATGTTGTGTCCAATGGGTTTGGAGTATGTCAAAATACATGCATGCCCTATAATGATTGCATATTATACATGAAAGAGTATGAAAATTTGGATAAATGTCCACAATGTGGTGAGTCGCGTTACAAGTTGAAGAACAACAATGGTGATGACAATTATTATGTTAGTAAGAAGCGTCCTCCTGCAAAAGTATTATGGTACTTGCCAATAATTTCAAGGTTAAAGAGACTTTTTTGCTAATACGAATGAT
Source organism: Lathyrus tuberosus (assembly GCA_022829125.1). Classification (NCBI taxonomy): domain Eukaryota; kingdom Viridiplantae; phylum Streptophyta; class Magnoliopsida; order Fabales; family Fabaceae; genus Lathyrus; species Lathyrus tuberosus. The sequence goes on along the minus strand of JALAZF010000852.1, from coordinate 857,580 downwards.
GCAAAGAATATTAGATGACATGCAGATGAAAGAAAATATGATGGAAATATTCGCCATGTAGCTGATTCTTTGTAATGAAAGAAAATTGATTCATTGTTTCCAGATCTTGGCCTTGAGCCAAGAAACATTAGGCTTGGGCTTGCCGCATATATAATGAACCCCTTTGGTAACCTAAGTACTAACCATTCTTCGTGGTCTGTTCTTCTCACGATTTATAACCTAACTCCTTGTTTGTGCATGAAGCGCAAGTATATGATGTTAAGTATGATAATTTTTGGACCATGACAACCTAGAAATGACATAGATGTTTATCTAAGACCATTAATTAAGGATTTAAAACTTTTGTGGGATAAAGGTGTTGACGTTGATAATACATATTGTGGTGAAAAGTTTAAGATGCGTGCATTAATATTTTGCACAATTAAAGACTTTCCTGCATATGGTAATTTGTCCGAATATAGTGTCAAAGGACATAAAGCATCTCCTATATGTGAATCTGATACCTTTTTCACCACCTTGAGTTTGGAAAAAAGACTGCTTACCTTAGGCATAAAATATTTCTAAAACCTGATCATCCTTATCATAGATTGCGAAAGGATTTTAATGGAGAGCAGGAGTTTGAAAGTGCTCATAAACCTTTAAATCATGATGAAGTTTATCAACGACAAGAACACCTTAATGTTGTCTTTGGAAAGAAAAAAGACGGTCCTGTTGGGAGAAATATTTGGAAAAAGAGATCGGTGTTCTTTGATTTTCCATATTGGTATATACTTGATGTAAGACATTGTCTTGATGTGATGCATGTGGAGAAAAATGTGTGTGACAATTTGATATGAACACTTTTAAATATTCCAGGCAAGACTAAAGATAATAAGAATTCCCGTTTAGATATGGTGTAGATGGGTATACGACAACAGTTGGCTCTATAAGATAGAGGAAAAAGATCTTATTTGCCTCCGGCATGTCACACTCTATCTAAAAAGAAAAAGAAACATTTTTGTGAGTGTTTGCATGATATCAAAGTTCCCCAAGGTTACTCTTCAAACATTAAGAGACTTGTATCAATGAAAGATCTCAAGTTAGTTGGCTTAAAATCTCATGATTGTCATGTCTTGATGCAACAACTTCTACCAGTGGTTATCCGTGGCATCCTTCTAAAAAATGTAAGAGTAATTATAACCAGAATATGCTTATGCTTTAATGCTATATGTAGTAAATTTCTTGATTTCAAAAAATTATATGAATTAGAAGACAAAGCTGCAATAATATTGTGTCAATTGGAGATGTATTTTCCTCCATCTTTTTTTGATATTATGGTTCACTTACTTGTTTATCTAGTCAAAGAAATTAGATATTGCGGTCCCGTTTATTTAAGGTGGATGTATCGTATATACCTATACATGAAGATATTTAAAGGATATACGCTGAATCATCACTGACCAAAAGCTTCGATCGTTGAAAGGTACATCACAGAAGAAACTCTTGAGTTTTGTTCAAACTATTTGTCTGAAACAGAGTCTATTGGAATTCCAAAGTCTCGTCATGCTGACAGATTTGAAGATAGAGGTACTCAATGTTTAAATGTTAAGTCAATGCATCGAGATGTAGTACTTCAAGCACATTTCTATATATAGAATAATCTTAGTGTAGTTGAACCTTACATAGCTGCTCACAAAAAAGTTATAAAGAAAAAATATCCCCGAATGAATGACAAGCTGTTATTGACACGACATAACAAGGAATTCATGAGTTGGTTTAATATGAGGATTTTTAATGATGATTGTGCATCTTAGACAATTAAATGGTTATCATACATGTCAAAATTTACTGCGATAACTTGGACGACATACGACATTTCTAATTATTCCTTTTATACAAAAGCAAAAGGTGATCGTAGTATAATGCAAAATAATGAGGTTATAGTTGAGGCCAAATCCATATATTTCTCTATTTTGAAAGATAAGTGTAACGCCCCGATTTGTTTAATTGTATTTATTTATTTCATTTATGTGAATTTTGTGAAATGTGTGAATTTATTGTATTTTACCTGCTAATTGAGTTAATTGGTTAATTTCCCTGATAGGTAAAATATTTGCAATAAATTATAATTTCTTTTCAAATTTTATTTCCCGAAATATATTTCTTCACTGTTTATGTTTTATCGCGTTTTGGGAACATTTGCGAGAAAATTGAGTGTAGGGGTATTTTGGTCTTTTTGGCTTGGTTAGAAATTGTTTTTCTTTTAAAATAGAAAAAATAGAGGTTAGAAAGAGAGAAAAAGAAGTTAAGAGAAATAGAGAAGGAGAAGAAGAAAAAGAGGAAAACTTGGAGTGTAAGAAACCGATTCAACCGACACTTCGAAGCGCGATTAATCGGGTAAGGGTGCGAAACTCGGTGATGCTATGCTTGTGTATGATTGTGTATGTGTGTGTTGGAATGTTTGCTGGTTTTTCCTAGCTTTTCCATTCTAGGTCGAAATGAGAGAAAATGATAGAAATCGATGTTTTCGCGGTTGAAATGCGATATAAATGTTGTAGAATACTTGTTACTATGATTGATATATGTTCTAGTTGTTATGTTATGGTTTGGAAGTGTTTTGGTGGAGGAAATGTTGGGTTGGAGTGAACAACAGCGCTGCTGAGATTTTCTGGGTTCGCAGGTTCGCACTGCGAATAGGACAGCGAAGGTTCGCGGGAGGTTCGCCTTGCGAACTTTCTGCTATTTTTTCTCTGCCATGGTTCGCAGGGAATTTGCATTGCGAAGGGGAAAGCGAAGGTTCGCTGGAAGTTCGCCTTGTGAACTTTATGCTGTTTTTTCTCTGCCATGGTTCGCTGGGGGTTCGCATTGCGAATAGGAAAGCGAACATGACAAATTTTCCATTTTGTTCTTGTCATAACTTTTGGGTCGTATGTCGGATTGAGGCGCGGTTGGATGCGTTGGAAAGCTAATGAGATGTTCTTTCTTATAAAAATGGTTTTGAGACTAGTGGCCGATTTAATTGTGTCGAGAATTGGAATAGTGTCTTTTTTGTCGACTTTTACCGTCGTAATTGTGTGCGATTGATGTGTTATCATATGATATGCTTTTAATATATATCGTATAGCTTGTGTGCTATTGTATGATGTGAATGCATGTGATGAAATGTCGTGATAATGGTTTGTGGCCTTATGGCAAATAAATGCATTGTGTTATGTTTGATTGTATATGCATGATTATGGATGTTGAAATGGTTCACATGGTTGTATATGTGTATTCATTTGATTGTAATGAGTCATTGTATGCCAAGCATCATGATATGCATTCTTGTGATGTTGTGTGCCCTTGTGGTGTGTGAGCGACAAAACGATTCCAGAGGGAATCTGTTGTAACGATCGTGTGTCTTATATAAAGATGACCTAAAGCGACGTTATAGACGTTCGTGTGCCTTATACAAAGAGGACCTAAAGCGATCGGATCGTGTACCTTATACAAAGAGGACCTAAAGCGATCCAAAAACATCGTGTGCCTTATACAAAGAGGACCTAAAGCAACGGGGAACATCGTTTGCCCGACGGGGAGTACCACTAAGTAACAAGCGATGATTCCAATAATTCCTGAGTGAATTAATGATGAGAATGATGGATGGATGGTACCCGCATTTGCATAGAGTCGTTGTGTCGGTATCTTTGCATTTGCATAAATCATGAATGGATTGATTATGTGTGGAAAATCATGAATGGATGGATTATGTGTGGAAAATCATGAATGGATTGATTATGTGTGGAAAATTGTGAATTGCTTGATTATGTGTTGAGCTTGTGATAACATTGGTGATTTGATATGCCTTTGTGATGGATGTATGAGATATGAATTGTGTTATTTTGTATTTGAATTATGGTGAGAATGTTTTACATGTGTATTTTGTGTTATTATATAATTGTATGCAACTATATTATAATTGTGTTTCTCACCCTTCTGCTGTTGTTTATTGCTCTATGAGGCAATTGCAGATTAGTAGTCTTGGAGGCTTTTGTGAAGATTAGTTCTCCATCCGTTTGTCAGTCAGTCTGCTCTGATACGTAACACGAGAGTCGGGGAACGTTTTTGTTATATATGTATACATTTGTTGGATCTATTTTGTACTACCTTTGTATGAATATTTTGATGTTATAGAATAATTTATTTTGTAAAACAAGCCAGTTATGGATCTTTCCGCTTTATTTCATAATTGAACTTTCCTTTTTGTTGGAAAAAGCTTCCTGAATTATATTTATTCCATTTTGTGTTATGTATCCAATTTATGAGCAGGGATTGCTTTCTTTCTTTAAATGTGGCATCCTTGTTTCCGTCTAAGAATAATAAATTTTTATTTACTCTAATTTATTTATGTATTATTTATTCGCGATGGGAATTGGGGTGTTACATTAGTGGTATCAGAGCAGGTCGGTCCGTCCGGCCAAGTTGTTGAGTCAGTTTGTGTGACAGTTGAATACTGTCGAGGTTGTTTGTTCCTTAGTATGTGATATGTGTGTGAAACACTTTCAGTACTTTCTGGTTTTCTAATCCTTTGTCTTCAGGATTGAGAATGAGATAAGTGGGGGAGAAGTCGGAGCTTCTCCAATTTGCTTCGGTTGTGTGCCGTAGGTTGCAAGATTGTAAGTATTGTTTGGACAGTGTTGTTCCCGGTTCTGGAGGGAATGCGGAGGCAAGGTTTATGTCAACTAAGGATTTGTGCTTTAGGTAGTTTTGTGCACAAGATGCAAGAAATGCTATTATAGTTTGGTAAAGACGGTTTATGCCCCATCATGATTGTCGGATGTCTATTGACAAATTGAGGAACTGATCACCCTTAATCTCTTATTGATAGTAGACGGAATTATGTTGGATGAAATAGACGTGTCTTTCTGGCTTTGATAGTGTGTGTAATGAATTGTTTGGAATTAAGAAAATAGTTACGGATTGTTTTATTGAGTCGATGAAGATTCTAATATCGGAAGATGAGACGGATTAGAGGTTTTGGTATGTTGGTTCAGTTGGGAAGTCGTTGAGAGAGAACGATTGGGTATCGTTAATGGTTGTTCTCAGAGAGTAGAGTGTGAACTCAAATTTGACGAAGGTGAGGATTTGAGGTTTGGATCTGCTAAGTAAGTAGAAGAACTTTTAGGAAGTGAAACTCAGATGTTTGTCGTGTTTGTGATGATAGTGTTTTGGAAATTGGCAGGAAGTCACAGTGATGGGCCGTCAGTTGTGCATGGTTTTCAGATGTGTTTTTGGATGAAACATTAGTGTGTCGACTTGAAGAGGTCCAACATGGTTGGTAAGGAAAAGGATGATAGTATGAGGTTGCGTGTTAATCAGTGAGTAGTATGGAAACTTGCGGTTGTGTTCCGGATAACTTGAGTTTTGAATTGTGATGAATTGCGAACGATTTGAAGTTCCTTGATGGTATTACTTTTGTTATGGGTTGAGATCTCGTGTCAGCAGAAACCTTGAGTAAGTTGGAACCCTGTAAGAAGAATTGTTATGGAATGTGGTAACCAAAGATTGTTAAGCTATTTTGGATAAGTTTATAGTGAAGTTTATTGGATGATATTCTGATTTATTTTAAATCAAAGGATGAGTATGTAGAGTATTTGAGGATTGAGTTACGAGGGTTAAAAGAGAAGGAGCTTTCTGCTAAATTATCACAGTGAGAGTTTTGGTTAAAAAAGGTTAGTTTCCTTGGATATGTTATTTCTGATGATGGTATTGTTATGGATCCATCAGAAGTAGATGCAGTTCTACAATGGGAGGCTCCAAAGTCGATTAAGGAGATTAGAAACTTTTGGGCTTAGTTGGTTGTTACTGCAGGTTATGGAGGATTTTGCGAAGTTAGTGCTTATGTTATCTCAGTTGACTTGCAAAAGGAAAGTCGTTTGTTTGGGGATGTTCGTTGTAAGGAAGGTTTCAGAGAGCTGAGGTGGAAGTTGTCTACGACTCCAGTTTTGATTTTGTGTGATCCTAATAAACTGTTTATGGAATATTGGGATGCGTCCTTAATGAGTTTAGTTAGTATGTTAATGCGAGAGGGTAAAGTCATTTCTTATGCCTTACGACAATTGGGGTTTCATAAAAGGATCTATACTATTCAGGATTTGGAATTGGCTGTGGTTACTTTTGTGTTGAGAATCTGAAGGTATTATTTTTATGGTTTTGAGTTCGAAGTGTTTAGTAATCACAAGAATATTGAGTACCTGTTTGGTCGGAAGGAATAGAGTATGAGACAACAAGGATGGTTGGAGTTCCTGATGAGTTATGACTTTAGCTGGAATTATCCTATTGGTGAGGTTAGTGTCGTGCCTGATGAGTTAAGTTGAAATTTTTTACATATGTCTGCTTTTATGGTTAAAGAGTGGGAACTTTTGGAAGAATTTAGAGATTTGAGTTTGGTGTGCAAATTGACATCTGATAGCGTGAGGCTTGGTATGTTAAAGGTTACTAATGATTTTCTGTTGACCGTTAGCAAGAAACAGAGGCTGGATGTGAAATTTGTTGATTTGATGCGGTTGGAGATAAAGGGGTGAATGGTGACTTTAAAGTGGATGATCGGGGTGTTTTGAGATTCCGTGGTAGAATTTGTATTCCTGATGATTTGGAATTGAAAAAGATGATTTTAGAGGAAGAACACCGGAGTAGTTTGAGTATACAGCCGGGAGTTAATAAAATGTATCACGATTTGAAGGAGATCTTTTGATGGTCAAAGGATTAGAATTATTTGAGCAGTCAGAGACTTGTGTCTGGTGTGTGAGATAACTCAGTGGAGTGTAAGGTTGGGTCTTTTAGAAATGAACTATGCTTTTTCTGGTGAATATTAGAGAAAGTCAGAAGTTGGATATGGAATTGGTAGATTTGATTGTTGCGAGTAATCAGAGTGCGCATCGAAAGTGTGAGGTGGCACATTTCGTATATGCATGTGTGACTTGTAAGGGTTCATAGGTTGAACATTGGGAACATGTAGGAATGATGAGACCATTGGACATTTCAGAATGGAAGTGTTAGGTGAAAGGTTTAAATATTATTCATGGGCTACTATGTAGATGGATGTTTTGGTTATATGTTCGATTGGTGAATCGTAGCATTGTTGTAATAATGTTGTGTGACAAGGATGTTGGTATTGTGGTTATGTAGAGGTTGTTGAAACGATGTTGGGTCATGGAACTTTATGTTCTTGTTTGTGTTGTTGCCTCGTTTCCATTGTGATGGTTCGAGTACGAGTAGCTATTTCTTGTGTGGGGAATTAGGGGAGTGTTACCTGAGTGTTGGTAACGTGGTTTTCTTTGAGTCGTGAGTTAGTCGTCAAGTGCATTGTATGGGCTTTGCATCTTGTCGTTGTAGTTGCCGTCGTTGTCGTGTCGTTGTTGTAGCTGCTGTTAGCAAGGTGGTTTGTCAGTTTGTGTTATTCGTGGTGTGCCTAGTGTTGGCATGTTAGTGGGTTAGTCGGATGCGAGAGTCGTATCCGGAGTTGTTCGTCTCAGTTATATTTTCGAGGACGAAGATGTCTAAGTGGGGGAGAGTTGTAACGCCCCGATTTGTTTAATTGTATTTATTTATTTCATTTATGTGAATTTTGTGAAATGTGTGAATTTATTGTATTTTACCTGCTAATTGAGTTAATTGGTTAATTTCCCTGATAGGTAAAATATTTGCAATAAATTATAATTTCTTTTCAACTTTTATTTCCCGAAATATATTTCTTCGCTGTTTATGTTTTATCACGTTTTGGGAACGTTTGCGAGAAAATTGAGTGTAGGGGTATTTTGGTCTTTTTGGCTTGGTTAGATATTGTTTTTCTTTTAAAATAGAAAAAATAGAGGTTAGAAAGAGAGAAAAAGAAGTTAAGAGAAATAGAGAAGGAGAAGAAGAAAAAGAGGAAAACTTGGAGTGTAAGAAACCGATTCAACCGACAATTCGAAGCGCGATTAATCGGGTAAGGGTGCGAAACTCGGTTATGCTATGCTTGTGTATGATTGTGTATGTGTGTGTTGGAATGTTTGCTGGTTTTTCCTAGCTTTTCCATTCTAGGTCGAAATGAGAGAAAACGATAGAAATCGATGTTTTCGCGGTTGAAATGCGATATAAATGTTGTAGAATACTTGTTACTATGATTGGGATATGTTCTGGTTGTTATGTTATTGTTTGGAAGTGTTTTGGTGGAGGAAATGTTGGGTTGAAGTGAACAACAACGCTGCTGAGATTTTCTGGGTTCGCAGGTTCGCACTGCGAATAGGACAGCGAAGGTTCGCGGGAGGTTCGCCTTGCGAACTTTCTGCTGTTTTTTCTCTGCCACGGTTCGCAGGGAATTCGCATTGCGAAGGGGAAAGCGAAGGTTCGCTGGAAGTTCGCCTTGCGAACTTTATGCTGTTTTTTCTCTGCCATGGTTCGCTGGGGGTTCGCATTGCGAATAGGAAAGTGAACATGACAGATTTTCCTTTTTGTTCTTGTAATGTCTTTTGGGTCGTAAGTCGGATTGAGGCGCGGTTGGATGCGTTGGAAAGCTAATGAGACGTTCTTTCTTATAAAAATGGTTTTGAGACTAGTTGCCAATTTATTGTGTCGGGAATTGGAATAATGTCGTTTTGTCGACTTTTACCGTCGTAATTGTGTGCGATTGATGTGTTATCATGTGGTATGCTTTTAATATATATCGTATAGCTTGTGTGCCATTGTATGATGTGAATGCATGTGATGAAATGTCGAGATAATGGTTTGTGGCCTTATGGCAAATAAATGCATTGTGTTATGTTTGATTGTATATGCATAATTATGGATGTTGAAATGGTTCACATGGTTGTATATGTGTATGCATTTGATTGTCATGAGTCATTGTATGCCAAGCATCATGATATGCATTCTTGTGATGTCGTATGCCCTTGTGGGGTGTGAGCGACGAAACGATTCCAGAGGGAATCTGCTGTAACGGTCGTGTGCCTTATACAAAGAGGACCTAAAGCGACGTTATAGACGATCGTGTGCCTTATACAAAGAGGACCTAAAGCGATCGGATCGTGTGCCTTATACAAAGAGGACCTAAAGCGATCCATAAACATCGTGTGCCTTATACAAAGAGGACCTAAAGCGACGGGGAACATCGTTTGCTCGACGGGGAGTTACACTAAGTAACAAGCGATGATTCCAATAATTCCTGAGTGAATTAATGATGAGAATGATGGATGGATGGTACCCGCATTTGCATAGAACCGTTGTGTCGGTCTCTTTGCATTTGCATAAATCATGAATGGATTGATTATGTGTGGAAAATCATGAATGGATGGATTATGCGTGGAAAATCATGAATGGATTGATTATGTGTGGAAAATTGTGAATTGCTTGATTATGTGTTGAGCTTGTGATAGCATTGGTGATTTGATATGCCTTTGTGATGGATGTATGAGATATGAATTGTGTTGTTTTGTATTTGAATTATGGTGTAAGTTGTGGTGAGAATGTTTTACATGTGTATTTTGTGTTATTATATAATTGTATGTAACTATATTATAATTGTGTTTCTCACCCTTCTGCTGTGGTTTATTGCTCTATGAGGTAATTGCAGATTAGTAGTCTTGGAGGCTTTTGTGAAGATTAGTTCTCCATCCGTTTGTCAGTCAGTCTACTCTGATACGTAACAAGGGAGTCGGGGAACGCTTTTGTTATATATGTATACATTTGTTGGATCTATTTTGTACTACCTTTGTATGAATATTTTGATGTTATAGAATAATTTATTTTGTAAAACAAGTCAGTTATGGATCTTTCCGCTTTATTCCATAATTGAACTTTCCTTTTTGTTGGAAAAAGCTTCCTGAATTATATTTATTCCATTTTGTGTTATGTATCCAATTTATGAGCAGGGATTATTTTCTTTCTTTAAATGTGGCATCCTTGTTTCCGTCTAAGAATAATAAATTTTTATTTACTCTGATTTATTTATGTATTATTTATTCGCGATGGGAATTGGGGTGTTACAATAAGAATCCTATTTTGGCAACCACCACATTCTATGGTTTCATTGAGGTGATTTTGGAGATTGATTATGCTACTTCCAAAGTGCCTTTATTTAAACGCAAGTGGGTTCCCAATAACAATGGTGTACAAAATGATAAGTTAGGATTCACACGGGTTGACCTTGGCAAGGCAACTTATAACACCGAACTATTCATCATGGCTACTGAAGCAAAACAGGTTTTTTATGTGACAGACCCTACAGACTTTTCGAGAAGATGGTCAATTGTTTTCAGTGGAAAACTCGTTCCTCCTAATGATGATGACAGTTTTGATATTCCTTCCACTCATTCTTATGCAACACGAGTGCCTAATTCATATGAAGAAGTTGATAGAGATGATGTACATGCTATTCGTAACGATTTTCAAGAAGGCATATGGGAAAATTAAAAAATAAGTATTTTGTATTCCTCATTCATAATTTATTGTATGTTATAATTACTAACGATGTTATTTTCTAACAACTATTATTATTTGAAATTATTGGTGTTTAAAGTCAAGACACCAAAAGACAAGACACCAAGACACCAAGATATTATTATTTGTTGTAATGATGTGTACATTATATGTTGTTTTGTGCCATTTTGATTTTGATGTAATATACAATTTTTGGTTTCTAATGGAATTGCGTCATTGATGTAATACAATTTTCGGTCTAATTCAATTAAAAAATGGTTGTATTGTTGTTTCTAGTTTGACATGATTCAGAAATATTCAGGTTTAAAATTTGGGAATACTGTAAAGTTGAAAAAAATATATATAAAAAACAAATTATATCACAACGGTTTTTAACATAACCGTTGTTATAAGTAGAACACGCTATCCAGAATAATAAAAGGCAAGAATGACATTGCTGGGATTCGAACTCAGGACCTATAAATTATTTCACAACTGTTGTTTGAATAAATCGCTGTCATAAGTAGCACGCTACCTAACTTATAACCACGGTCTGTCGCCTGTTATGGAAACCATCATACATACAACCACACACTACCTAACAACAGATGTGCAACTGTTATTATATGTGTTTCAGAACTATCATTATGTGTTTTTCGTAGTAGTGTATGCATGCATAACATTACCTTGTCCTTTTCCATGGTACTGAGTAGGTTTTTGACAAAGTCTTCATTTCGAAAGATGTAGACAACATCTGAACTGCCTCATCTTGGTTGCCACTTGACTTTAAATTCTTTAGTCAAACCAAAGCATGAATCAAAAGCAAGAGGAAATTCAAGTGGATCATCCACTTTTGCCTATTTTGGTTAGGTAAATAATGGTATGAGTATCTATATATGATAATAGGATTTTTCTCAGAGGAGCATATGTCATAAAAAAGTATGCCACCTTTATCAATGTGGTGCAGAGCTGTGCAACAAATACACCCAACAATTATGTACACTCGTGGTCCCAGAAAATAAATGTTGAACGATAATCGCAATGTAAAACTTAAATTTCAATTTTATACCTAAACAACATAAATAAGACTCATAAACAATTGGAAAATGAAAATTTAAGTGAACGAAAGATAAGTAACACCTATATATTTTGACTTATGTGGTATGGAAGTCAACACACATAAAAAATATGCTTTTTCCCCCTTAACAACCTTTAGACATTGATGACATGTCTGATAATACCACCCAAATTTCGATGCCTTAAGTATGTGATTCGTAACAACTATAACACAAAAAGTCACCTAAAAAATGAGGGGATTAATACAAAATTAAGATTAATAAATTAACATATACAAAATTATTAAATGGGAAATGTTATTTACATCTTCAAGTTTGATAATATCATTGAGAGAAAGTAGGATAGGCTTTGCCATGAATTTATCGTAATGACTGAATTTAGAATCACCTGAGTTTTAACACCACATATGAGAATGTGTACTCAAAACTTAACTTGACTATTCAACATATAAATCTTTAGGGATCCTAAATTAATATGAGAAAATGTCTTCAAATTGAGTTAAATAAAATAAGAATCGGGCATAAAAGTATATATTTACATTGAAATAAAGACTACCTATTCAGAAAATCTATTATCTCAGGTAGATCTTCATTGATGTGCATCTTCGTTATATTGTACGTGTTAGAAACAAAAAGTAGATATTAACCTACAACATTGACTACTTAGACATTTGCATTAGTTAAGTTAAGAAAAAAAGATAAATAATGTTTAAGGAAAACTAATAAATAAATAACAACTTTCTTATTTGACCTTGGCATATGCAAAAGGATAAGGGTTGACAATGAATCCTTTCTCTTTTGATTGTAATTCATGAATTGTAATACGTATCCATCTCAATGTGTGCAATTCAGATTGTAATTCAAGAGATATTTGTGGTCTAAAGCCTTAAACAACATATCATTTAATTGCTCTTTAAAATTTACAATCGTGTATGTGTTGTTTATTGTTAAAATAGAATCAAAAGCTTGTTTATACATTGTCGAAACTATGACATGGATATCAATTTCTTGAATGGAAAAAATATGAAATGATTGGTTACAAATAGGAAAACACAAGAGATGAGGAATACGCAAAGCTGTAATGTTTAACAACTTAACTTGAGAAATAGAGAAAATAACCATGTAGAATAGAAAGAAGTAAAACCAACCATGAAAAGGAACAAACATGCATTTCAGATCGAAGCAAAACCAAATGATATGAGAATAATAAAAATAAACAATGACACACAAAACTTACTTCATTGTCAATTAATATCATCTCAAAGTGCATAGTCGTGTTAGATACAACAGTCCACTTTTGGTGGACTTTGACAACATCCTCCCACAAATCTTTACAATCATTTATGTATTTAATCAGTTCAAAGAGTCTTACTATAGTGAATAGATTAAGCATTGCATAGAATGGTTCAGATGAGGAAGATAAATGTAATTGTTAGCATAAATTCAATGGAGTTAAAATGCATATAGATGTGTTCGTTGAAGAAAATGAGTTTGGTAATCGAAAGTTAGTGATGAAAGATATGATAAGATTGTAAAAAATGAACAAAAGAGAGAAGACTTGTTAGGTTGCAACCAACCCGACAATTAGTTGGAAAATTAAAAAAATAAACTTTTTATTCAATTTTTCAATACATGACAGAAGAAGGGGGAAAATGAAATTTTACTTTTCAATTCATATAATTTATTAGTTAGATAAATATAATTTTTTTTTTCTATTTGAAGATACACAATTTTTTCAATTGATATAAACATTTTATTTATTTACAACATTGACAAAAAGAGCCCATCTCATATTTGAGGTGAAGTATACATATACACTTTATTGCTATCTCCCTATCTCTATCTTCCATTTCCTTCTACCTCACACTCCGCCTCTCATCCATGGCTTGCTCAGCTCCATCCGCTTCTCTCCTATCTCCAAACCCTAACACACTCTTCTCTCCCAAATTCTCTTCTCCACGTCTCTCTTCTCTCTCAATCCCCAATGCATCCAATTCTCTCCCCAAACTACGCACTTCCCTCCCTCTTTCCCTCAACCGCTCCTCTTCCTCTCGCCGCAGTTTCGTCGTTAGGGCTTCTGTAAGTTCTTCAACAACCTCTCTTTACTTCAATATTCTCAATTACTAATTTTCTTCATTAACTCCATTTTTGCTTATTTTAACTCCTTTTTCTACTGGTACAATTCGTTATAAAAATCAAATAGTTTTTAGTTGTGGAATGTTCTTATGTGAAGTTTTCTGTTGAAGATGTTTATTTGTTGTTTTGTTTTTATTATTGTTTGTTTGAAATTTTGAATCTTTGGTTAATATGATATATGGTTTCAGATTCATGTGTGTGGTTATGGTTGAATTTCTGTTTGCAGCATTGTTGAGCTTATTAGTTGATAATAGTTACTGTTGCAGTGAAATGCAATTTTTTTGTATCCATTATAGTGTAGTGAATGTTTGGTTTACCTTTTGGAAATCTAAAAGCAATTCTAGAGATGTAGAATTGATTTTGGAATGATTCTACTTTTCTAAAGTAGAATCTTTAGAATTAATTTTGCCTTTAAAATTGTTTGTACTTGAAGCTAGAATTTGTAGCTTTTGAGTTTAAGATTTATTTTTACATTAAAATTTAATGGTCAACTCAGTTCTGCATAAAATTATCTAAACATAAATCACTTTACATTCAACTTACTTTTATCCATAATCAATTTTACAGAATCAATTCACTCACTTGGAATGATTTAAAACCAGATGCACAATTAGGCATTCATGACTCTTACATCTTGTGGTTTATGAGCATGAAATTGAAATGCAATTTCTTGATTATCCCATTCGTTTGTGTTGTTCGTAATTAATTTCCAATTATTGACTTTTGTTACATCATTAATGAAGTTGAGAATACAAGCCTCTGAGCATAGTTTTTCTCTTGCTTAATCTTTGAATTAGTTAATTAATAAATTTTGTTTCTGTTTGAAGAGTGAATTACCATTAGTTGGGAACTCAGCGCCGGATTTTGAAGCTGAAGCTGTTTTTGATCAGGAGTTTATCAAGGTAGACAGACTGTTGCTTGTGAAGTGTTTTCTTTTGTAATTTATTTATCTTTGACTAAAGCAATGTCTTTTCAGGTCAAACTATCGGAATATATTGGGAAAAAATATGTTATCCTCTTTTTCTACCCATTGGATTTCACGTTTGTTTGTCCCACTGGTTAGTTGATTCTATAGTAAACTATAGTTTAGATGTAAAATCTTCTCTTTTTCATTCTGACATCGGTTGCTTATCTACAGAAATCACTGCTTTCAGTGACCGCCATGCAGAATTTGCAGAACTTAATACAGAGATATTGGGTGTTTCAGTTGACAGTGTGGTTAGTTTGGACTTTATTTTTAGTAATTATTTCTATTGCTGTTAGCTCTTATATAGATTTTTCTCCATACATTTCTTGATATGAAATTGTTTGATTCATGTTGCCCACTCTATCTAGTGGATAAAAGGCCTTGCTTTGCTTGTTGTAATTTTTTTCCTTCTTGATATGCATTACTTCTGTTTGCCTATGCATATTTGCTACCGAAGAAAATGAAGGGCGTTCGATGACTTGGCCCACGTACAGTGTCACATATTATCCGCCTGTGGATATTTCATGATTTGTATTTCTTTGTTTTATAGTTGGATAACCTGCGCTGACTCCTTCATTTTCATTTTCCTCTGCTACTAGCTTATGTAAGACTAGGATTTAAATCAAAATATCCGTTGTAAAATTTGTTTAAACTCTGGTAATTGCAAATGTGTTTTTCTTGATTTTCTGACTAAAGATGTAATGTAGTGTGATTCATAAGATTCAGAGGCTGTTCCTTGGCAGACTATGGCCCAATATTCCCACCAGCACACACATCCATTATGTTATGATATACAATGTTTGCATGTTCATAATTATCTTTTAATGTCCAATCCAAAGGCACTTCAAAACTCTGCTTCTTGATTAGTGGCACTATTTTTTTTATTGCAGTTCTCGCATCTTGCATGGGTTCAAACAGATAGAAAGTCTGGTGGTCTTGGCGACTTGAACTATCCTTTGGTTTCTGATGTCACCAAATCCATTTCAAAATCTTATGGTGTTCTCATTCCTGATCAGGTATGTTTTGACACTTTGACCTAAACTGTGGCTATTCATTTTCTTCCTATCATATTCAATGTCTTTTGTGCTTTAGTTTATATTTCTCTGGAATGAAATATAGGAATTAGGTGCTGTCTTGGTAATAGCTTCAGTGTGTGAAACTGTGAGCTGTTGCCTTTTATTCCACTATTTTTGGATCTGTTGCAATGATTGAAAAAATATTTCCAATGATTTAGGGGATAGCATTGAGAGGATTGTTCATTATTGACAAGGAAGGGGTTATCCAACATTCTACCATCAACAACCTCGGAATTGGTAGAAGTGTTGACGAGACAAAGAGAACACTCCAGGTAATTACATATCCAATCTGCACCACATCAGGACTGACCATATTTTAGTTTATTTGTTTTTCTCTCTCTCCGTTTTACCCTTCTATCGTTAAATAATGTGTTTGACACCATTTATTCAATGGTCTCGCAGGCTTTGCAGTATGTGCAGGAGAACCCAGATGAAGTTTGCCCTGCTGGGTGGAAGCCTGGTGAGAAGTCCATGAAACCAGACCCCAAGGGTAGCAAAGAGTACTTTGCTGCTGTGTAGAATGGCTAATAGTAAATTGCTATGAATCATTTGGGATGTAAAAGGATTTTGTTTCATGTAATTCTAGCCATTTTAAATTATGAGGCCTTTGGGCTTAGACTCGTGCAATCACACGATAAAAATAAAAATTATGAGGTCCAAAAGTGTGTGGTTACAGAAGCATGCTTGCGTACCTTGATTTTGGAGTGAATTATGAATTGATGTATTATCTGTATATCATGTATGTGTATGAATAATACTTTCATTTATAATGAAACTTTAAGCTGTCGCTGCTATGTGATTTAATTAAGCAATGAGCTATTTCACCTAAAGAAATACTAAACTAATTTTAGGTGCATTTAGAATGCTGCTGCTACTGCTTTCAGTTATGACGTAAGTATGAGTAATGTGATTAGGTTAGGCCACATAGTTACTCACCTTGACCTAAAATTGATTGATAAGATGATTTGTATTTATCTCAAATCGGCAGTTGTGATTGATATGGTAGTCTATGACAAACATGATACGAGTCAGCGAGACTAATGATCCAAGACCACGAGTGAGAACCATTTATATATGAATCATCTTTTTATGTGAGACTTGAGAATTTACACTTGCCTCCAACACAAGAGTGAACACAAATGAGTGATAAGTTTCACATTGATCCCAAGGAACATCCTATTAATTATAAATTATTTGAATTTGAGATTAATTTTAATCACTCTTAAAATATTTTTGTGAGCCCATTTGTTATAGTAGTTTTTGAGAAAAAAAACCAATTTCTTAAAAAACTAAATTAATTTTAGTGAATTTATTTATAAAAGCTGAGCCAGACATTTGTACTTTTGTTTAAGGGAGTGCGGGGTTCATTATCCATATCCGATACTCAACACACACTCTTTGCCCGTGTTGCGTCCTCTCTGAAACTCTTTAGAAATTCAGGCAACTTTCCTTGAAAGGGAAAATTAGGCTCAGAGTATGTCCCTTTCCCAGAAGGCCCTGTCACTGTGTTGTATCTCTCACACTTCACCGAAACTATCCTCAGCCACTCCATGCTACACCACCAGTTACCCTACGCAAAAGGGATCATTAAGAACAACTCAAATCCAAAAACTCAACCCTCCATTTCTCATTAGTGTTAAACAGCGATGGAAGGTGAAGCCTTTATCAGCATCTCTTTCGTTTCCACAGCCACTTGACCTCACAGAAGACAACGTGAGACAGGCTTTGGTCGATGCTCGAGCTGAGCTGGGTCAAATCTTTGACACTTCTGTTGGCATGACAGGTATGTTGATGAATTAAACACCAAAATTATGGTGTTACATTACATAAATATCTTGAACTTATGTTTCAGGTGTAGTTGAATTGGTGGAATTAGATGGACCTTACGTGACTATTAGCCTCAAGGGTAGGTTTTGGCATAAACGTTCAACCGTTCTCGCCAGAGTCGCCAATTATCTCAAACAGAGGATTCCTGTAAGTCTATTTGTTCTTCTTTCTCACTCTCGTGTTCATTTGATTTTGAAACTTTTGGTTTTCTAGCAACCGCGGACAATGAATCTTTTACATAGAATTCAAAGATTCATGCATAACAATGTTGCGTCTCTTAGAAAAATGTAATTTTTAAGAGGATTGATTTTGCCATAAAAAAAATAGTGATGTAGCTTATTGTCTGTTTGCTTTCTATTTCTGTATAATCTTTACTATATGCTACGGAATGATATTATATTTATATCCGATTTTTATGTGTTGGTTTCAGGAGATTTTAGAGGTTGAAATAGAAAATGAGCAACAATTGGATGATAGTCCTGCCAATTTCTAAGGTAATTCATTTTTCTTTTTATTTCCTAAATATCAATTGCGGTTGTGCAAATGCACATCTAACTTTGGTCCATGAACATGTAGAGAGACGATGATGGGTAAATCTTTCTCAACTTGAAAAGCTTGGATATGAGGATGGTCACTATTTTGCATTCTTATGTTGTTTTTCCACTGATTCTTCGAGCTTCTTAGTACTATAAATGATAAAGAGTGTTCTGAATCTGTATTATTTTTCTCCATTTCAAACACATGTTGATATGTAAATGTTTCAGAATATTTAAGATCTTCATAGATTGTTTATTATCATTGAAACATCACTTGAGAGATTTCTTGCAGCAACTTTAATATGATATTTCATGTTATTATAAGCATATATTGTGTACATTTGAGGTATTAGGTCATAATTTTGGTCTCATGTTTTCCAAATATATATCTATGTTTCTATTTCTTCTAAAATTTGTAATGAAACTGTCGACGAAGCTAAGTTATGCTGATAGTATTTAGATTTTCTTTTTTACCTTCATACATAATTTGGAGTTTCAACCCTCAATTTTGTGCTTTCCTTCACAATCTATTGTTTCAGTTTGATCAAGTTTCTGGATAAAAGCATAACGTTGGAGTTATACTACTAGCTGCTCTCACAATCAACTTGATTCCCGCAGGTTCATTTTAGTCTCAAGTTACACGATACTGATTGATGCATTGGCAGTTTCCACTTCTATCATATGTTAAATTTTTTCTGCCTTATGACCCTCACCCCAGAACCCTCTTGATAATGTATGCATATTCATTTTTCAGCTTGCCTCTGAGTCCTCTTCAAACCTCTCATAGTTAGAAAATATGTTTGAATGCGTGAAAAGATTTATGAAAGAGATAAATTTGAATTTTTGAAATGTACATCCTATATATATCACGAATCATTGTTATGAAAGGATGTACAAATTTGAAAACCAATTCATGAAGCATTGTTATGAAAAGATGCACAAGTTTAAAAACCAACTCATGAAGCATTGTTATGAAAAGATGTACAAATAAAAAAAAACATTCTATGAAGCATTGCTATCTATTAGAAATATTTTGAAAAAAAAAAAAAAATGCATTGCTTCTGATTGTTATTCGAATACCAAAATGTGGTAATTGAATTTCACTTAAAAAATGTTTAAAAATTTAAAATTTGAAAATTGGTATTTGGATACCATATGTGATATTCGAATACCACTCTTTTAAAAGTGAAAAATCTATAATTTTTTCAATTGTATTTGAATACCATCAGCACTGGTATTTGAGATACCATATATGTTATTCGAATACCATTAAACCAATTTTGATTCTGTTTGAAAAATAATCGAAAACCAGTATACAATATTTGAATACCGTCGACAATTTGACTAAAAATGACTTTTTAAAGAGTTCTTTCATGCATCTGAATTCAATAGGTTTAGGAAGATTATAGATAATGTTTGATACATATTTCTAAGCATTCAATGTGATATAATGTGAATTGTAATGTACCTTTAATCATGATTATTTACTTGGTTATCTTCATCATTGATAACCCTTTGACATTCCACTTTTATTATTTATCTTCTTTGATAAGCGTTTATCGTCATCAAAACTAAAACAAGATTGATGATGAACATATTGTTCACAATCTCTCACTT
The DNA here is from genome assembly GCA_022829125.1 of Lathyrus tuberosus. Lineage (NCBI taxonomy): Eukaryota > Viridiplantae > Streptophyta > Magnoliopsida > Fabales > Fabaceae > Lathyrus > Lathyrus tuberosus. Next base: position 837,932 of record JALAZF010000852.1, on the reverse strand, counting down.
TTAGATTAAGACAAAATATATTGATGGAAATTTTTGTTTGACACTTTATGCTCGCCCTATCATGTATATCTCCCCCTCTATTATGCAATTCATGCTTTGACTCTGGTATCTTAAAAATTAGCAAAATCAACATCTATTCCCCCATGTTGACATTATCAAAAAGAAAAAGAGTAAAATCTAAAGTAAAACAATATAAGAAAAATATACATCATATATTAAAGTAATTATCTTCTTCACAATAATTTGATGACAATGTTGATATCAATGTTGATGCTCTTTTAAAGTGATTTTGTTATACCAATGAGATGCTCTTGAAAAGTGCCAATATTTTCAATTTATCTTCAACCAAATGAGACTTTAATCTTACTATACCATATGGTCTTATTTTATCTTGAACAACCAATCTTAATATTACAAATTTAGCACATGGTCTCCAAGTACACCTACAAAATAAAATAAAAGTTCTTTCTTTAAGTACTCTTGGGGTAGTTCCTTTCTCAATCCATACATAATTCTCATTCCCTATACTAAAATTTTTAAAATAACATGCATTGGTGGCATGACCTTTCAAATTAAAATAAGGTTTAATATCCTTTTTGGTCCTGTATGTTAACCTCGAGGTTCATTTAGATCCTTCATATTGGTCCCTTAACTGTTCAAAACGTAAAATGTCAGTCCTTTTAGTCTAATTATTAATGAATTTAACGACTAATTATTATATTTTTCCGTCACTAATTAGACTAAAAGGACTAACATGGTACGCTTTGAAGAGTTAAGAAACCAATATAATACTCTTTTAAGGGGTCAAAATGAATTCGAATGTTAACATACGAGATCAAAAAGCGTATTACGCCTTACATTAAAACAAATATGTATCATGTTAGACATCTTTTTTATGATTATAGAAGTAATTCTTATTACATGCCTTTCTAGGATGCACATTATGACATACTTTTCTAAATTGAACATTGTTACATGTATTGTTAGATTTGACAAAGATAATCTTTTTGATTTGTACTTGTCAAAAAGTACATGTGTGTGTGTTTCTCTTGCAAGGTGTTATACTCCAAATTTGTCCTACCCTTTTATTTTCTTGTCCCAAACATGTGTTCAGGGATGGTTGAAATTAAGTGGAAATCTGACTTAATCTTGGTCAAACAAGGGGTTTGCTTCCTTATCAAGTTATCAGACTGTGTCAAAATTAAGTGCTTCATGATTGATAATCATCTGGATCAAATTCATTTTTCAGTTAGGGTTTGGTACAGTTGTATCGAAGCTCAAGTCATAATCTTCTGATTTCAAGGCATTTTCTTGCTCAAGGAGTTTTACAGGGAAGACTTTGGCTCATCAAGATTCAAATTGCTATAAGGTCAAGGTGGATTCATTTTAAGGCTCTAATTCATTCAAAGATCAAGATTGATTTATGGTTTAATTCAAAGTCTTATTCATTTCAAGTGAAGAAGTCAAGAATGTTGGAGTTTGGTTCTAATTGAAATTTCAAGTTTAATTGTCATGGTTTTAAATCAAGAATCAAGGTCAATGTTATCATGGCCAAAGTTCAAGCATGGTGCAAATAGAAATATGGAGGGTGCAAATTCAAATTTCAAATTACAATTCTAAATCCCAACCAAATCACAAAGGAAGTTCTACAAAAAAAAATGGCTCATGGCAAGTTGCATCAAAAAGTCCATTTCATTCAAAAATTATACAAAGACCAATTCCAATTACAATTTTTTTTGTCTTACAACAATTGCCAAAAAATAAGAGGAACAAGCTTCATACAAGCTTCAACATTTACATCCAAGCTGCTACACGCCCACCTTCCTACCCCACATAAGCCAAATTCAGCCAAAACACGTCCAATCTTGCTACACTAAAACAACCACAAGTTGCTACCCCACACTAGCCTTCCCAAAAGCTACATACAAAGCTCCAAGCCAAGGCACTATACATGAGCTGCAAACCTTCACAATAGAACAAAACACGACTTCAATAAGCTGCAAAACGCCACTATTCCACATGAAAAATACAAGCTTTACAAGCTGCTTCAAAATCCACGCCAAGCTACCTTCATACAAGTTGCAACAAGCTTCAGCCTTCACAAATTACACGACCCATCACCTACAAATCCAAGCCATCATGCCAAAAAGCTGCTACCTCAGAAACAAGATAAACAATACAAGCCACAAGCTACAATTCACAAAACCACATGAAGCCATATGAAAATAAGGCGAGCAAACTACAAGTCTTACACAAGCCAAAACAACAGTTGCTACTAGATGCTACAAACACTAATACACCAAGCCAACGCAAAATACGCAATGCCAAACTACCTACACAAGCACCTCCAAACGCGTGAGCAAAACGAATACGTCACTTTCCCAAACGCAGCTACGACATGGAAACGAAAAAAAACAAATTCACATCAAAACAACATCAAACTTTCACAATGAGAAATCACAAATGCTCACCTCATTCGTCCTATAAATAGAGACCTTCTTTCACTCTCAGAACCAAGCTTTTGAGAGCCAAATTTCCTCTGCCAATATCATTCTTCAACCTTCAACCACAATTCCAAATTCATTACCACTTCACTCAATATCACAACAACTCACACTCATATCAAAGAAACATCACAACACATTACATCTACAACTTTTTTTGGTACCTAAAGAAAGAGTTATCTAAACCTCTGATTTGATGTAATCTTCTTTATTTCACTCATTTCCTATTCAATTTGTGTTTGAGTCCGACTTTGGTGTGAGTAAGGTTAAATCATTAAGATATTTGGAGAGAGTGAAGAGAGATGAGGGTTGTATGACCGCCGCCGCCGTAGGGCGTGCCGGCGCGGTGGGATTGAGTTTTTACCGGCATCTCATTTCAAAGGTGGAAGAAGACTTTCACGTGTAGCTTGCGTTACTGTTTTTTAGAGTTTCTTACCTCACCCTTGGGTTTCTTACGCACCATGTGTGTTTCCAAAAATACCCCATTGTTTCTGGAGATGTATCTCCGGACGCACCTTTTTTTACTCAACGTTGGTTTTTTTCGGAGCTGCATCTACAGTAGGATTCCATTTATATAGCCCCGGAACAAATTAGAATACTTACGCGCCATAGTCTCTTCTCCTCCCACATTCGTCATTTTTCTTCTCATTCTCAAACTCTCTCAACTCAAAAAATCTTTTTCCACCAAACTTCATTATTTTCAATCAAGTCCGACAAGGAGCGTTCATTTCAACGATCAAGAAACACATACACATTCAAAGCTTGATATAATCGGTAAGTTTTCGAGTTTCCGAGTTATTTTAGAGTATTTCCCGTAAATGAGTGAGAATCTAGTTTTACGGGTAGAAATCTTTAGATAGTTTTAGAAACACATTTTAGAGACAATGTAGGTATTGTTTGCTGGCTGAAACGGACGGCCGGGGCTTCAAAAATCACATTTCCATGGCTAGGGGACGCCATTGTCCTAACCTTTGAGTTGCAGGTTGTACCGGATCTACATCTACGGAACAATTTAACATTGGGGCGCTTTCGTAGGTGCAGCTCCGGAACAACCCAAACATTGTAAATTCTGGGTTCTTCCATAGATACATCTACGAAACTTGTTCTGGGTGTGTATATCCGGAAGTAGAAAATGTTAACTTCTTTCTTTTTGGTTTTTTGATTTATTTGTATCTAATTGTTTTTTCTTGGTTATTCCGTTGCAGACATTATGGCAAACAGAGACGATAGATTGCGTCTTGGACGGGTTTCGCAGCATGCATCTATGAGACGCGAGCGGAGCCAGACCACCGTTACCGAGGCCGATACAGCTGAGGCACAACCTACTGGACAACCTTCTTCATCACATGTCCAGGACACTCCCTCGACCTCGTATCCCACCCCATCATTGACTTCTTCATCGCGAAGGCATCGGGATTCAGCTGAGGGCTCATCACAGGCCCCGTCATCCCGCAGGTCTTGTCGGGATACTCCTGTTCCTCATCCTGTCGATGATGTTGCTCCGGTGCCACCTCCAGAGGCTCAATATCCCCCTCATCTTTGTACTTATTTTTATTTATATCATGGGCTAAGTCATTTTTTTACTAAAAAAATCATAATTTTTTTCTTCATATTTTTGTTGGAATTATATCGAATCTATGGAGAATTCCAAATCAATATTGATGAACAAGAAGAATCAATCACACCGATCGATTCTACCTCTCGTTCTTCTCTCTTCACTCAAGTGAATAAATCACACATTGGTTGCAAGATGATTCCGCTACACAATGATTATTGAAGAATAAAAGAAAAGATGGGTTGCGAAAGAAAAGAGAAATTATGGTTTTTGAGAAAAGAGGAAGAAAAAGAATATTTTCTGGAGAGTTGTTTTCTGCCTTTAAACTAAAGTTTTTTTATTCAATCTTTCTCTATACAACTGCATTACTACAAATATATGATACCTCCCTATTTATAGGATGAGATTGCCTGCACACTAAGCAATCTCCAACTAACCTAACTAACTCAGCTAAAATAAACAAATAAAGCTAAGTCTAAATTTCCGTCAAGATACACTTCTTCGACATTTTGACAACTATACAATTTCTACACAGAGCATTTCGACAACAACAAAGTCTGTCAAAATGGTGCTTTGACACAAAGAATTATATTCTCAACATACCCCCTAATGCATTGTGTCTAAGCTATCTATATTCATCATTGTTATTAGTCTTTTGAACACTTTGACCTGCACACCTTTCGTCATGATGTTTACAATCTGATTCTCAGTTCTGCAATTTTCTAAGTTCAACTTCCCATTTTCTACTTGCTCTCGAAGATAATGGAACCTCATTTCGATGTGCTTGCATCTTCCATGTGCTATCGGGCTCTTCGCCAGATTGATAGCAGACATATTATTGATCTTCATGGTAAAATCTCCATGATTCTTCGCTGTAATTTCTTTGACCAAATTGATTATCCACGTTGCTTGACATCCTGTAATACCCCGTATTTTATTACTCCGGATAATATTATATTGTGATCGACTGAGCCCAGTGTACTCTGAGAAATTATTTGACAAAATAATTAGAGTAACTGTGGAACTTAGAATAAATCCAATTAATATTATCTGACTCTGAGGTATTTTACTAATTTGGACTTAAGAGACTTTTTAGACATTTAGTAGTATTATTTATTAATGATAGTTTATTATATGCTTCCTTTTCCTCCCATTTTCCAAACAAAAAAAAAGTTAGTAAGAAAGAGAGAGAAAGAAGAAAGAAGGAAAGAAAGGAAAGGAAGGAGAGAAAAGTGGAGAAGAGGAAAATTTGAAGAAAGTTCAAGAACTTCAAGAATCATCATCATCCATTCATCAAATCTTCACCCAATCTTCTCATCATCTTCACCTTGCTCTTTCAAGGTGGGTTCTAGTTAGAAACCTCTTTTTTTGAGTTTTGGATAATATGAGTTTTAGGTTAGAATGTGGGAATTGATGTTTTAACGGTTAGAAATTGATATAAATCGAAATGAATGCTCAATATGCTTATAGAAACATGTATTGATGATTGTTTTGATGTTTTGGTTTGATTGGAAATGTTAGGTTTTGTGAAACTTTATGTTCTTGAGAAATGTATGGTTTTTGAATGTTGTTGATCAAACCTTGCTAGAACTAGGTTGTAGCACCTCTGTTGGTTGTAATTTATGGTTGAGAAGAGGTTTGGATGTGTGGGGAATTTCTGTTTTTGCTGAAGCATTTTTCTGAGTTTCGCAGAGTGCGCTTAGCGCGCAGGAGCCCGCTCAGCGCGGTGTTGAATTCCTGCAGCCCCTCCAAACCAAAGAAAACGCGCTTAGCGCGGACAGGGGCGCGCTTAGCACGACCTAGGACTTGAAGTTTTCTTCCAAAACGAGAAAATTCATAACTTTCGATTCGTTTATCGGATTCGATCATTCTTTATATCTATGTAAAGCCGAGGAAATATTCTATGCAATGGAGTTGAAATATATTGATTTTACCGACCGATTAAATAATCGAGAAAGTTCCAAAAGTGTTTTAATTATGTTTTAAATGTTATAATTATTCTATTGTGAAATTGTGAGATGCCTTGCCTATCCTATTATTGTTTAGCATGATTGTAATTGAATATGCATGTTAATATGGAAAAAGAAATAGAAAGAGTGAGGAAAACCCCCTTATGAACTATAGGAGAATTAAGAAGGTTTGGAGACACTAGTATGGAACATGTTGGTTAACCTTCGTGGTTTGAAAGGCATGAGAGGCCTTAAGGCATTATAGCCTTGTGATTGTCGAATACAATCGTATTGTTGTATGTGATCATGTAATCGTAATCGGTTTATCTTGAGTGTAGTTTCATGAGTCTCGGACTCCTCTGAAATGGATGCACAACTACTTGGCAGGTTTGATTCCCCGTATTGTACGAATGGTGCCCATGGAGCGTATGCTTGTGACGGTTAATGGCCCGTGTGAAGTGACGATTCATAACGGTTAATGGCCCGTAGAACCCGAATCCATTTGTATGTCAAGTAGATTACAAGGATCTATGACTCGGGTCGCCTTCTAGACGTAGAAGCAGATGAGAACAGGAGGTACCTTGGTATGGTTATCGATTAGTGATGTTGTGAGTTAATGAACTCATGTCATGTTTCCATATAGTGTGACAATTGAAATGTGAACTCAAGAGTCTTTCCCCTTTTCCCCGGACTTGAGTTAGGATTGTTAGAACCTTGTTAATCCGAGAGGATCCATAAGATAGGGAACTCACTGAGATTTGATGTATCTCACCCCACATTGTTGATGTATTTCAGGTGCTTCAGGTTCCGAGAAGGGTAAGGATAAGGTCCTATGATCTTTTCCTTGCTTGTTGATGGCTAGCTTCCGTAGCGGAGTTTATTTTGAGATCATTGTTGATCTAGTTCTTAGTTTTTATCTTTTGAACATCTTGTGTATAATATGCCTTAGGTTTTTGTACTTTGTACTTTAGGGCATTTATTTGTATACAATGTGTTAACTAGGAGCTTATGTGTTTCAATACCAAACACTTGGATCTATATATAATATTTATGCTTTGATGTATGAGTTTTATATATGGGTGTTACAGTTGGTATCAGAGCAGGTCGTATCCTCGACCTAGCCATGAAATAGTATAAGTATTTCTTTCCGCTTCATATGCGTTGTGTCGCCAGTGGTCTTAAGTGTTATATTTATGGCATTGAGCCCGATCAACTTAATCCTATTTGTATGACCTTTAGGAACATGGCTGAAGGACGTAGAAACACTCGTGGTAGACCCCGCACCACTCCTGAAGGGACGAATCCGCCGGGCGGCGATGACAATGCTCCTCTATATCAGTTTATGCAACAGATGCAGCAACAACAGAATCTATTCATGCAACAAATGGTGCAACAAATGAATGGAGGTTTGCATCCTACGGTAGTTGTTCCAGAAGCTGAAGGTGGGAAATTCTGGGATTTTATCCGCATGAATCCCCCATTATTTCATGGTGGATTAGATCCCGTGAAGGCTCACAAATGGATTTTCAGGTATGGAGAGGATTTTCTTGATAGTCCAATGCAGCGAAGAGAACAAGGCGTTGTTCGCTTCTCATTCACTGAAGGGTCCCGCTATGAGATGGTGGGAGAGCGCTTCAACTTTGATGGCTATTCAGGAAGTGCCCAAGGTTTGGGAACAGTTCAAAGTTATTTTCATGGAGAAGTATTTTCTGAGCTCATTGAGGACTCAGAAAGAATTTGAATTTCAATAGTTAAGACAAGGTAGTATGACTGTGGCCAGTTATGCTGAGAAGTTTGAGGACATGGCTGCTTATTCTAGGCAGGCTATGTATGCTCCAGATAGAGGTGGAAGGTGGACCAATTTATTTTTGGACTTAGAGCTGAAATATCCCATAGTTTATCTCAGAGAGAGTTCACTACATATGATTAAGTGTTAAGGCAATGCTATGTGGCCGAGCATAGTTTGAAGAAAGTCCAAGCTGAAGGTGTTGCGAGTAGAATGAATCAAGGGGATCACGGAAGATCCAACCAACAATTCAGGCCTAGGTAACAAGCCTTTAAAGGAAAGCAAGTTCAAGATTCAAGGGCGGGTACACCTCCGGTGTGTCGCACTTGTGGAAGGATGCATTATGGAAGGTGTGGTATAGACAATGTGAAGTGTTACCAATGTTAGAAGGTGGGTCATTTGAAAAGGGATTGTCCTCAGAATAGGACTCAGATACAAGGAAAGGTTTACACCTTAGATGCAAGGAAGAAGAAGAGTGACAATTCCTTAATTGCTGGTACGTGCTTCGTTAACGGATTTCCTTATTTTGTTTTGTTTGATTGCGGAGCTACACACTCTTTTGTATCGATGCAATGTATGAAGCGACTTGGGTTGCATTCCGTTCCTTTGTCTCCTTCTATGGTGGTCACTACCGCCATGGATGAAATAGTTGAGACACTGTCGATATGTGAAAACTGTGTTTTGTCTGTGGACGGTAGAGTTTTTCAGATTAATCTTATTTGTCTACCGCTTAAGAAAGTTGATGTCGTTTTGGGAATGGATTGACTTTCTGCTAATTCGGTGTTTATTGGGTGTGAAGAAAAGCTCATCATCATTCCATCTATTGATGCTACCCCGAAAGATGTCTTAACAACTATTCTAGAAGGTACGGTTGGAATGATAAATTTCTTGTTCGAAGAAGAGAAATCTGTTCTTTTGGTCCTCACTAAGGAAGGGAGTAGTGACCTTCAAGTTATGGATATTCCAGTAGTTTGCGAGTTTTCCGAAGTTTTCCCCGAAGATGTCACTTCTCTTCCTTCGGAGAGGGAAGTGGAATTTTCTATTGACCTGGTACCGGGAACGACTCCTATATCCGTTTCTCCGTACCGGATGACACCGCTTGAATTGAGAGAACTGAAGGAACAATTGGAGGAGCTTATGGCTAAGCATTTTGTTAGACCTAGCGTATCACCATGGGGAGCCCCAGTTTTGTTGGTAAAGAAGAAAAACGGCGGGATGCGATTGTATATTGATTATCGTCAGCTGAATAAAGTCACCATTAAGAACAAGTATCCCTTGCCCAGGATAGACGACCTATTAGATCAATTGAAAGGAGCCTGTGTGTTCTCGAAGATTGATTTGAGGTCGGGTTATCACCAAATCCTAGTGAAGAGTTCCGATGTACCTAAGACTGCATTTAGGACCCGTTATGGTCATTACGAATTCTTAGTGATGCCTTTCGGTGTGACTAATGCTCCAGCTGTTTTTATGGATTATATGAATAAGTTATTTCAAGCTTACTTGGATCAATTTGTTGTGATCTTCATTGATGACATTCTTATCTATTTCCGTACTCCACAAGAGCACGAAGGACATTTGAGAATCGTCTTATCGATCTTACAAGAGAAGCAACTTTTTGCCAAGTTCAGCAAGTGCGAATTCTGGATGTCTGAAGTTAGTTTTCTTGGTCACGTTATATCACAGGGTGGTATAGCGGTGGATCCGTCAAAGGTTGAAGCTGTGATTAATTGGGAGAGACCAAAGAATGTATCGGAAATTAGAAGTTTCTTGGGTCTAGCAAGTTACTACAGAAGGTTTATCAAAGGCTTTTCGCAATTAGCGTTGCTAATGACTAAGCTTACTCGGAAGCATTGCCCCTTTGAGTGGGATTCGACGTGTGAACAAACTTTTATGAGTTTGAAGGAAAGATTGACTACAACTCCTGTTCTGATTGTTCCCGATCCTAGTAAGTTGTATGAGGTATTTTGTGATGCGTCTAAGATGGGATTAAGAGGCGTTTTAATGCAAGAAAGTCATGTGGTGGCTTATGCTTCTCGACAATTGAAAATTCACGAGAAGAATTATCCGACCCACGATTTGGAATTAGCGGCGGTGGTGTTTACTTTGAAAGTGTGGCGTCACTATTTATATGGAGTACATTTTGAAATGTTTAGTGACCACAAGAGTTTAAAGTACCTCTTTGACCAAAAAGAGTTGAATATACGTCAAAGGAGGTGGATGGAATATTTAAAGGATTATGATCTAGAGCTAAAATACCATCCAGGTAAAGAGAACAAAGTGGCCGATGCCTTGAGTAGGAAAGTTTTGAGAAAGGCCAAATTGATGATGTTAGAATATTCGTTGTTGGAAAAGTTTAGAGATTTAAATCTTCAATTTGGGTGGACTCCTAATGGAGTGATTATGGGGAATTTAAATGTCAATTCTACGTTAAGAGTTGAAATTCAACAAGGACAATTATTGGATGAGAAGTTGCACGAGATGGTCAAACTGAACGAACAATATAAACAATGGAGGATATGTTGAGAGCTTGTGTACTAGAAAGTAAGGGTAATTGGAAAGAACTACTGCCATTGATTGAGTTCTCCTATAACAATAGTTACCATACGAGCATCGGAATGGCTCCTTATGAAGCTTTGTATGGAAGAAAATGTAGGACCCCTTTGTGTTGGGAGGAAGTTGGGGAAGATAGAATCTTAGGACCCAAAATTATTCAGGAGACTACGGAAAAGATTCGAATGATCCGCAAGAAAATTAAGCAAGCACAAGATCGACAAAAGAGTTATGCGGACAATCGAAGGAGGCCTCTAGAATTTGAAGAAGGTGACCATGTGTTTTTGAAAGTCACTCCTAGATTGAGATTGAAAGGACCGTTTAAGTCGCGCAAGTTAAGCCCGAGATACGTGGGACCGTATCAGATCTTAGAAAGGATTGGTGAAGTAGATTACAGATTGGCCTTACCGCCTTCTCTGTCGGAAATGCACGACGTTTTCCATGTATCTCAACTTCGGAGGTTTGTTCCAGATCCTCTTCAGCCGATTCTACCAGATACTATTGAAATAGAAGCAGACTTAACATTTGAACCTCAACCGAGCCGCATTGTGAGAAGAGAAACGAAAGTATTAAGGAACAAGGAATTTCTCTCGTTAAGGTGCAGTGGGATGTAACGCATCCGGGTGATGCAACTTGGGAACTTGAATCGGAAATGCGAGATGCTTACCCTCATCTGTTCATGTAATCTTTAAAATTCGAGGGCGAATTTCTATTTAAGGGGGGGGGGGGGGAGGATGTAATACCCCGTATTTTATTACTCCGGATAATATTATATTGTGATCGACTGAGCCCAGTGTACTCTGAGAAATTATTTGACAAAATAATTAGAGTAACTGTGGAACTTAGAATAAATCCAATTAATATTATCTGACTCTGAGGTATTTTACTAATTTGGACTTAAGAGACTTTTTGGACATTTAGTAGTATTATTTATTAATGATAGTTTATTATATGTTTCCTTTTCCTCCCATTTTCCAAACAAAAGAAAAAGTTAGTAAGAAAGAGAGAGAAAGAAGAAAGAAGGAAAGAAAGGAAAGGAAGGAGAGAAAAGTGGAGAAGAGGAAAATTTGAAGAAAGTTCAAGAACTTCAAGAATCATCATCATCCATTCATCAAATCTTCACCCAATATTCTCATCATCTTCACCTTTCTCTTTCAAGGTGGGTTTTAGTTAGAAACCTCTTTTTTTGAGTTTTGGATAATATGAGTTTTAGGTTAGAATATGGGAATTGATGTTTTAACGGTTGGAAATTGATATAAATCAAAATGAATGCTCAATGTGCTTATAGAAACATGTATTGATGATTGTTTTGATGTTTTGGTTTGATCAGAAATGTTAGGTTTTGTGAAACTTTGTGTTCTTGAGAAATGTATGGTTTTTGAATGTTGTTGATCAAACCTTGCTAGAACTAGGTTGTAACACCTCTGTTGGTTATAATTTATGGTTGAGAAGAGGTTTGGATGTGTGGGGAATTTCTGTTTTTGCTGAAGCATTTTTCTGAGTTTCGCAGAGCGCGCTTAGCGCGCAAGAGCCCGCTCAGCGCGGTGTTGAATTCCTGCAACCCCTCCAAACCGAAGAAAACACGCTTAACGCGGACAGGGGCACGCTTAGCGCGACCTGGGACTTGAAGTTTTCTTCCAAAATGAGAAAATTCATAACTTTCGACTCGTTTATCGGTTTCGATCATTCTTTATATCGATGTAAAGCCGAGGAAATATTCAATGCAATGGAGATGAAATATGTCGATTTTACCGACCGATTAAATAATCGAGAAAGTTCTAAAAGTATTTTAATTATGTTTTAAATGTTATAAATTATTCTATTGTGCAATTGTGAGATGCCTTGCCTATCCTATTATTGTTTAGCATGATTGTAATTGAATATGCATGTTAATATGGAAAAAGAAATAGAAAGAGTGAGGAAAACCCCTTATGAACTATAGGAGAATTTAGAAGGTTTGGAGACACTAGTATGGAACATGTTGGTTAACCTTCGTGGTTTGAAAGGCATGAGAGGCCTTAAGGCATTATAGCCTTGTGATTGTCGAATACAATCGTATTGTTGTATGTGATCATGTAATCGTAATCGGTTTATCTTGAGTGTAGTTTCATGAGTCTCAGACTCCTCTGAAATGGATGCATAACTACTTTGCAGGTTTGATTCCCCGTATTGTACGAATGGCGCCCATGGAGCGTATGTTTGTGACGGTTAATGGCCCGTGTGAAGTGACGGTTCATAACGGTTAATGGCCCGTGTCATACCCCAAATTTGTCCTACCTGTTTATAGTTTTCATCTGTATATCTACCCACTAACTATTATTAAAAAAAAACAAAAATATGTTCCTTTGCTTCTGGCCAGAGCTCAGGGTTTCGCAAGGTTGAATTGAATTAAATCAAGACTCAGTTGAGGTTTATTCTGGTCAAGTGTGCGTGTAGTGATGTTTTCAGTACAAGTGAAGGTTTGGTATAATCTTGGTCAGACAAGGTGGTTTCATAATCAAGGCCAGGGTGTGCTTAATTCGGATAATGTGTGACTGAGGATTCAGTTAGGGTTCTAGGCCTATTCAAGTCAGTTGGTGTGGGTCAGATTGTCAGGATATGCAAGTTATCAGTTATTTTATAGTTGAAGGCTATCAAGGGCAGTTCGTTCATTTCCATTCTCATTTTATCCATATCGTCTAATCCAATTACCATTATCCATCCTATGTCCAAATTTTCATTATCCATTATTACCCACATTTTTATCCATATCTCTTTCAATTACCATGTCCATATCCAATATCCATAATCCATATACATTTATTTTTAATTTCTAAATTTCCAAATAAATTCACAATCCATTTTTTTCTTAATCATGGCTATTCTTTTTTCCAATTAATTAAGGCCCATAACATTTGTTTTACAGTTACAATTACAAGAAGGACATTATCTTTTGATTTCACAAAGCCTATGACATTTTTTTTGAAGCCCAAATGGCATTCATTCACCATAAAATTACAACATGATACAACAACTATACGCACCGCCCCTGCAAACAAATAACACCAACATTTTCCAATTGACTCAACCATTGCCAAAACCAATATGTCACGAGCACCACAACTTCCGGTCAAAGTCACACCATCTGCAGCAAAACAATTCCAAAAACCACAGCAAGAATACGACCCCACACAAGCCAGCTATCCCTGCAACACAAATCATACCGTTCTGCTCAACCTTGACACTAACCTGCTACAACAACAACGACATATCAATATCTCTGCTACACCAACAACAGACATCAGAATACCTGCAAATGAAAACAACAGCACAACAATACAAGACAAGAATTGGTACTGATAAACTTATTGGAGAAGTTTGTGATTGAATTGAAAAGAAGGAGAGGAATAGAGTTGAAGGGGGGAGAAATTTCAGAAAAAGGGACACTCACCAGTTCTAGGTTCGTTCTCTCTTAAAAACAACCACAAACGGCCTCACCATCATCACTTTGCCTCATCACCACCGTGCCACAAACCACCATAACCCACCAATAAATCCAAAACTTTCTCTACATCGTTCTTCGACCCACAACCAAACTGTAACAAATTTTCACCCAATCTCTGTTTAATCCTTCAACCTCCATTAATACCCCCCTCATCAAAACCTAAACCTTCTATCAATCATCTAAACCAAAATCATCTCAAAAGCTCAACTTTTCAAAACCTAAAACACACCAATCCGAAACACTCTTCAACCCTCACCAACCTTAATCTTCTTCATCCCTCACCAACCCTTTCAAATCGGACAACTCCAACCACAAATCACTCCAAACCCACAACAGAACTCAGAACCAAATCGTAAACCGAAGTAGAAGAGAGTGAGGTTGAAACGAATCGAAACACAAACCTGTTTTGAAATCCAAAATCTGAGCGAGAGAGTTTCGAACCTCAAATCCAACTCAGAGACATAACCCAAGCGAAGGACAAATCGAGAGAAGGTTGATGTGAGACGATCTGCACTAAAGGGTTTTCCTGATGTTTCTATTTGATTGCATTTTTTTCTTCTTGTTTTGAGAAGCTCGATGAAGGCCGAACGCAATTACGAGAGAGGGTTCTCTCTGAGCGAGTTGTTGTGACCTTGATAGTGTTGTTTTTTTACCTTATTTATAACTTGGTCCTTTATTTTATTTTGATTCGATTTTGGGAAAGAGAGACCCTCAATGACACATTTTGTTCTGGTTTTATTTTAAAATGTTTGACTAATGGATGCGTCATACCCCAAATTTTGACCACTAAGATTCCCATCATTGTGGAAATCATCATCACAATATGGATAAACCATCATACCTCATCAATCTCCTCAGGGATTGTTGAGCATTCACTACAATCAAAATTAGGGTTTCAAGCCCTCTCTGAGTGCTTAGACAAAGGGTCAATCAAGGAATGACATGGTCTTCAACTTGTCTAACCTCTCAAACATCCACAATGGATCAAGAGGACTCCCACTTCAAGGATTAAGCAAAAGGTTGCTCCCTTCTAGGTGGATCAAGTCTCAAAATCGACAGTGTCACCAAATTAGGGTTTTGGTCGACCAGGGCCTCCAGATGGAAATTTTCCTCTGGACACAAGCCAATGATCCAAAACATAACCTAATATACTCCATGGAACCTCATGGACCCAATTATCCAGTCAACTTTGCCTCAGGGGATGCATTCATAAAAAATCAGGAATTAGGGTTTCTTGACCTAATTCACCCCTAAGTTGACTTTTGGTGCAAATCATGAGCCAAGACCTCAAGAGAGGGTTTGAGGGTCTCTAATGAACTATATTGATCCATTTGGAACAATGGATTAATCCAAGAAGCTTGAGCAACAAGTCTCAATTTCATTTGCACCACAATTAGGGTTTTAAGAGGAAAGTCAACTGTAACTTTGACTTTTGACCAGGACATGCTCCCAAACCCTAGGACATGCCTCAATATACCCTATGACACCCATGGAACATGTCCATCAAGTTTGATTTAGGTCAAGGACATGATTTCCTGAAGAATTGCACAGTTTGGAATTCATTTGATAAAAAGTCAACTGTGCACAAAAGTCAACTTTGACTTTTTGAGATTTTTCACCAAAATGGATTTTTAACCCTAAAATGATGTTAATGTATGATTTGAATCATCATTCATCAAGAAAAATCAAGAAAAGTTGGATAACTTGTAAAAGGGGTAACCATAAAAACTTAGAAAATTTTCTAAGTTAAAAATAAAGTGGCTAGGGTACCAACTTTGGAGGGTCATAACTCCTAAACCACAAGGCCATTTTTTCCATCCAAAACTTGATTTGTAGATCTTATTGCCCTCTACAAAAACTTCAACTAGACCTAACTCCAATTCATTGTGGATTTTGAGCTATGAGTGAGCCAAAATGGCTGAAAATATGAAAGTACACCATTTTCCAACACTTAGAAAAAATTCTGTCCAAGACAGATTTTGTTGAAACACCAAAACTTGTGAGATCTTTTCACATAGATGCAAGCTGAATCAAATCCAAAGTTAAACATCAATGTTGTTGCATATGTTGCAAAAAATTCAAAGAGCCTAACAACATGAATTGATTCAACTTGAGCCAAGAGAAATCCATGCCCAAAGTCATGCTGCTGCAAGCTGTTTTGGAAAAATCAGTTTGCATGTTTGCTTGCCACACACGATTTTGAACCAAATGCTGAGGATCAGCATGCCACATGTATTCAAACCAATCACATTGCATCTAATCCAACTGATAAATCTGAGTCAAAAAGCTAAGGAATCTTCCAACTTGAAATTCATCCACTTTGGCACATTTTGCTTTGAATTCAAAGTGCATTAATGTGGAATAACATTGTCAAGGTAGCTACCCTACTCAGTCAAATTCTCTGATTAAACAACAATAAAAACATCTGAAGAATGTGATTTTGGTCAAGGCATAGCCCTGCTCTTGGGAATGGCTAGCTTGCCTTGCTTGAGAAGAAATCCTCCAAGCCAATCCATGCAAATGTGATCTGATCCAGCAGCCATTCACTATTCCTCCAAAACAAAAGTTGATCACCTATAAATAGAGGTCCCAATGGATCATTCAACTCACACCAAAGCCAGTTACAACACTGCTTTCTCTCATTCTTCCTTAAACCTCAAGTTTTTTGGCTTATTGAGTAACCACTATCGGGTTTTGAGTTGCAGCCTTAGGCAATCAATTCTAATTGCTCAAACACATCACATATGATGTATTTGAGGTGTCCAAACACTTAAACACTGACTGTAACACCCCAAGCTCAAAATCACCCTTCAACCAAGCCATTATGCCTCAATTATGCAGGTGGAGGTCTCCAGCTTGATCCAAAGAGTTTCAAAGTGTTCCAGAGCTTGTAACACACTCCATAACATCCATTGAAGCTGTAGGGATCATTAATTCACGACTGGAACAAAGTTTGTGTAGAGTTCCATTTCAGCTTGCATCAAGGTAAGCCTCAAAACTCAAACTCCATGATCCATGCATATTTCCCCGCATGATATTTTTGCCAATTGCTTGCCATCATATGCTGATTGTTTTCCCTCAGAAAATTTGATCATTGCACTCATAATCATGCCTACTCGATTGCTTTTGCAAAATTAGGGTTCATACGGCCACAATGATATAATTTGTTATACACTGAAAATGAATAAAATTGGGTATTGCCATCTTCTTCCTTGTGAAAAAACACATGAGTTTGGTGTTTGAATGATGTCCAATGGTTGAGAGATGAGTGAGATATGGTGCTTCATGCACGAGCTCGAGGAAGAAGATGGCCATGGCGCCATTCTTCAGGGTTTCCAACTAAGTTTGATATATATTTTTCACTTGCCATGTTATATTTGAATTGGCATTGCGCCCCAGCGGTTCATCAGCTGGTTTTGTGTGTATTGGCAAGCGAGAGGTATGGGGTTCGAATCCCCCTCGCCCCAGACTTCTTTTTATCACTTGTTTATTTTATTTTTTTTCATATTATTATTTTTAATGATTTGAAAAATTAATAACTCCTTCAATTTTTATCATTTTTGATTGGTTCTTTTTGCAATAATTCACAAAAATGTTGAAATATTTTATTCCACCAAAAAATTAGATTTATATTATTTATTTAATATAATTAGTATTTTGTGAATAAACTCATTTTTAATTGTTTTTAAACATTCTAAAAGTGAATATTTACTTTGAAAATCAAAACCTAATGAGTTTAAATATTCCTTGTGATTATCCCTCATTTTTTTCAAACCTTAAACAAAATCATAAATGGATTATTCAAATTTATTTTGTATTTTGTTTGATTTTCTTTAAGTATTTACTTTTAAAGATTAAAATTAGGGTTTTTGATTAATTCAACTTTCAAAATTAATTTTCAAATACACTTGGGCCTCTATTAGAGTTTAAGACCCAACACCCTTGTACAGAAAACATGTTGGGCCTCATTCATTGTATAAGTCCCTCTGTACATTTTCAAATAAACGACACGATCGTCGCCTTTTCAAAATAACCCTGGGCCTACCCTCGAGTAGTAAGACCCATTTCTTTTCTTAAAACCCACATGGGCCTCTATTAGAGTGTAAGACCCAATCCCTTTTTAACCAAAACCATTTTTGGGCCTCAGATATTGTATAAGCCCCTCCGCGTTAAAAGAAAACCTCGGCGCGATCGCCATTTCAAACGGAAAAGTCATCTGGGCCTACCCTCGAGTAGTAAGACCCATCTCTTTTTCTTTAAACTTTTTTTTGGGCCTCTATTAGAGTGTAAGACCCAACACCCTTGTACAGAAAACATTTTGGGCCTCAGTCACTTGTATAAGTCCCTCTGTACAAATTCAAACAGTGCGCTCACTGATAAAACCCTGAGCCTCTCCTTGAGCTGTAAGCCCTAAATCTCTCCTTTTTAAAGCACTTTCTCCTTTGATTTTGAATATATTGTTGTTTTCAATCTTTCCTTGTTGAACAACTAACCAAACAGCATGGAAGCTCTACAACCGAGTAAGTGGTTATTGCTTTCATTTATCGCTTTCATATACATATAACTGTATTGTGGGGCTGTTTCACTGTAAGTCTTCTTTCATAAACTCATATCAACTGTGTAATAATAGTATAGATATTTAGAGTTTCCCCGGCAACTACGTCTAGCATTAAGCCCGTTGATCACTCTTAGAAATAGTCTAAACTAGATCCCCATAGGATTACCAGACACAGTCTTCCCTCCTCTTGGGGTTAAACAATATGGAGATATGAAAGGCAGCATTCTCTGTGAACCCTTTCATAGACTGTCACTCATAGAAGTTGTCAAGAAGCTCTACTCCCCAGAGATGATCTTTTCTCCGTGAATGGCATCTCTTGAGTTTCTTCCAAATTCTCGAACTTTCCTGGCTTGATCTATTCTCGGTGAATGGCATGTCTTGAACTTCTAGGGGTTTGGGGACCCACAGGCTTCTTAAAAGCACTTGTAAAGAAGCTCTACTCCCCAAAGATGATCTTTTCTCTGTGAATGGCATCTCTTGAGTTTCTTCCAAATTCTCGAACTTTCCTGACTTGATCTATTCCTTGTGGATAGCTTGCCTTGAATTTCTCGGGGTTTGGGGACCCATCGGCTTCTCAAAAGCAAACGACCTCCTCTTGGGCATCGTACAAGGACCCACGGGCTTCCTAAAAGCAACCCCGCCTCCTCTTGAGCTTAGTACAAGGACCCTCCGGCTTCTTAGAAGTATTCACAACCTCCTCTTAGGCTTCGTATAATGATCTCTTCCTCCGGGAATGATAGCCTCCTCTTGGACTTCGTACAAGGACCTCTCGGCTTCTTAAAAGCTTCCAGCCTTCTCTTGGGCTTCGTACAAATTGTCCCGACGGCCTCCTAGAGGTATAGGAACAGAACTTAGTCATCTGCATAGAATATTCCTTTCAAAGAGTCTACTACTGTTTCTCAAAGCATAGTACAAAAGATGAAACTCTAGACTTGGACAGTCTAATCTCCTTGAGTCTCAAAGACATTTTCAAGCACCCTTCAAAAATAGGAAGAAAACCCGTAGACTCGGACAGTCTCAATACCCTTCAGATTTCCCGCTTCCTTAAAGAACAGGAATAACTCGGATCCTTGAATCAAATCCATGAGTACAGTGTTGCTCATATAAGAACTGATTTTCTCTTTAAAATCAGTATACTGGACCTGTCATTTAACTGAAACAACATTTAGCCTCTCTCTCGGGCTTTGTACGAGACACATAAGAGACTCCCTCGTTGAGTCAATTACCCCTTTCGCCTCCATCTCGGGCTTTATACGAGATACAAACAGGTTTTTATTGAGCCAAACAAATTTTAGCCTCCATCTCGGGCTTTGTACGAGATACAAAAACTCTCTTGTTAAGTCAAGTAGCCTTCATCTCGGGCTTTATACGAGATACCAAAAGACTTCATCGTCAAGTCAAAACTTTTTAGCCTCTCTCTCGGGCTTTGTACGAGACATATACTAGCCTCCTCTTAGGCTTTGTATAAGAAAACCACTGGTTGATCCAATCAACCTTTTAGCATCAAAGCTGTGCCTCGTTCACGGTATACAAACATCAACAACTCCTTCCCTTTCATCTAATCGCTGTAAGCGGCAAGCCTCTGGATCATCTACATCCATGCCACTGTCCCTCTTTTAGCATGAGAAATTCCTAAGGAAAGATGGCATTGCTCTACACTGAGTTAAAGTCTTCTCCTTCAGGTTAAAATCCCCTATAAAGGAAATTATGGCATTGCCGGATCCACACATCCCGGTTAAAGTAATCTTCCTTTACAGTCCGTCACCCAACAGTTGTGACATACAACCCCCTCTTTAGAGATGACAAATTCTCTCTAAAGTTAACACCTTTAGCTTCACATCTTGGGCTTTGAACAAGATACAAATAGACCTTTCAGCTTCACATCTTGGGCTTTGAACAAGATATAAATCACCTTTCGCTTCACGTCTTGGGCTTTGAACAAGACACCAAAAACAACCATTTCCTCCCATAAAATAGGAGGAACTACGAACGCTCTGATTTCCCTGTTTCGGTAAACGGGAATACGTAGGCATAAGATTGAAAGAAAAATCTTAGCGAGCACACTAAACAAAAACCCAAAATCCCATACTCTCATGTATCTATCAAAAGCATCAGTCCTAACATCCTAATCCTCGTTCCCCGCCAGAAAATCCAAGAAAGAGAGAAAACCGTATTGGCGAAAATACAAATAACCAGTACAAAGGCCCCCCCACATTAATAGCATTCGTAACCTAACAGACCGATGTTTAAACTCAGTATGCAAAGCAGGGTTAATTGGAGACATCTATTTCCCTTCCTTCATCAGCTTTAATAGGATAAAAAATGAATCGGCCTGTAGTAAACTCAACCGCAGAGAGTGACCAGTGCTTAAGAACCGCGTCCAAAATTGCTCGCTACAGAAAAATGGCGCCCACCGTGGGGCCAATTTCTAAACCTTTTTCTCTTCACTTATGTGAAAACCACAGATTGGGGCTTCCGCCGGGGAACCCATTTTCTGTCAGGAACTTAGGATTCATAGCTTTAAAGGTCTAGGATGATTATGACAAATATATATACTGGTTTTCCTAATTGCTATAGGTGTTTATTTTTCTGCTAATGGGAATGCGTGTGATGCCGCATGTGGAAAGATTGAGTATACACTTAAGATAAGTGATGGCGACGAGGTCGACCATTAACCTCAGTCGAGGCTGACCAATGCAACCCATTCTCTCACCTAGACAATGGGCCGATTGTTAAGTCTGAGAAGCTGAGGAGCCAAACCCTTTTGTAGTGCGGAAACTATCGGGAATAGTTGTTACACGATACTACCCTCATTTGAGGCTGGTGATCTATTCTCGGTGAATGACACTTACTCTAAGATTACTCTACAACTCGCTGGCGATCCGCTTGTTGTTTTGCTTTCCTGGGAGGAGCTGATGATAATGAGTACAGGTACAAAAATCACCTTAGTATAAACCTTTGGGGATGGGTAGAGCCTTGACTTCATGACAACGACCCTTTGACCCCATGTTTTTTCTATGTTTTTGTGTGCTGCATTCATGCATTCATTTAAAAAACATTAAAACATTCAAATTAAACTGAGACTGTGATTGCAAATATCAGAGAAAAGGATTGCACTAATGGATTTCGGTAGAAGGAGAACTCATAGTTATACCTTCAAGGTTCCAAAACTAGAGGATTTGAGAAGGTTAGCAAGGATGATCAATAACCCTGAGGCTTTCAGAGCCAAGCACGGAGGTCTGCTACCACTGTTAAGAGTCCATGTGATTGAGGGAATCATGGATGCGCTCATTCAGTTTTACGATCCGGTTTATCACTGTTTCACATACCCGGATTACCAGTTAGCACCAACGCTGGAGGAGTATTCTCATCTGATCGATTTACATATCACTGATCGAGCTCCATTTTTTGGACTGGAAGAAATTCCAAAGAATCAGATCATTGCAAGAGCAATTCATTTGGACGAGTCTGAGGTCAGGACTCACCTAACTACTAAGGGTGGCATCCAAGGTTTGCCAGCCTAGTTCTTGACAAAGAAGACCCTGTATTTTGCCAGTATAGGAAACGTGACTGCTTTTGAAAGCATCTTTGTCTTGCTCACCTACGGGTTATTTTTGTTTCCCAACATTAATAATTTCGTCGATATCAACTCCATTAAGGTTTTTCTCATTGGAAACCCTGTGCCAACTTTGGTCGCAGATGCATATCATTCTGTACACTTGGGAAATTTGTACAGCGGAGGGGAGATCACATGCTGTGTACCTCTGCTTTACAAATGGTTTATCTCTCACTTGCCCAAGTCTGCTGCTTTTTGGGATTGCAAGAGTGCCTTACGTTGGTCGCAGAAGATCATGTCTCTTACCAACTCTGATATAGATTGGTGTAATAGGATCTTTGAGGGAATCAGAATCATTGATCGTTGTGGAAACTTCCCCAACGTACCCCTCATAGGAACTAAGGGAGGAATCAACTACCATCCAGTTCTCGTTCATCGTCAATTTGGATACCCGATGAGGCACGTCCCACGGGGTGTTCATCTGGAAGGTCTTTTCTTCAAGGAAGGAGAAAATGACAGAGCACTAAAGATGGAAATAGTGCACGCTTGGAAGCATGTTCATAAGAAAGGATGAGAGTCTCTAGGAAAACCGGACTGTGTCTCGGTGGAGCCTTATCTCCACTGGGTACAAACTAGAGCTCTCAAGCTAAAGATGCCTTATCATCGTTACGGAATTCTTCCGCCAAGGGAATCTGTCATGTACTTCATGACAGAAACTGAAAAGCTTCAGGTTACTCTCAACAAAGTTCAACAGGAGAGAAGGTCTTGGAAGAACAAGTACCGCACCCTCGACGTAGAGTGCATCAAAATACAGCAATTACTGAAAGATAAGGATGCTCTGATTGAAATTTTGGAGCAACATGCTGTGGATAATCAGGATAACCAAAGGAATTTGCTCG
Organism: Lathyrus tuberosus; assembly: GCA_022829125.1. Classification (NCBI taxonomy): domain Eukaryota; kingdom Viridiplantae; phylum Streptophyta; class Magnoliopsida; order Fabales; family Fabaceae; genus Lathyrus; species Lathyrus tuberosus. Next base: position 815,091 of record JALAZF010000852.1, on the reverse strand, counting down.
CTCCTTTCACTTGGCAAAGGAATGACAACCCGACAACGGCCCAAGAGCCACGTCAAAAAAAAGGAAGATACCAGAATCAGCACCTGATTTCTCTTCAGAGAGGACTCGGGACCCATTAGTTTAGGTTTCTGTTTCTGCACCTTGTAATCTACTGTATTTCCATTTCTGTAATCCTTTGAATTTCAATAAAAAGGGGTTTCCCCACTGTTTGATATTTGCAATCTAATTGTCGAAGTTTATTTTGATTAAACCTTAAACAATTAATATAATCATTGCATTCATCATTCTCACATCGCGTATTCTTCTTACCTACGAATCTCACGTTTGTGTCTCGGTTCTAGAGTCAAACTGTCTCATTCGTATAATACTCGGGCCAATCGTCAGAAAAAGATGGATGATCTTGAGGAAGAAAACAGAGAGTTTAAAGAAGAGACCGACGCTCTGAGAGAGGATATGAGAAAGCTTCGTAACGACATGCAAGCCATGACAGAAGCTCAGTTACAAAGGACTTGTAGAAGCAAGCTTCACTCACATTGTGTTTTGATGAAGACAACACAACAAGCTCTCTACAAAGATAATATGCAAAAAGAAAGAGAATCAAGCTACATGAAGTACAAGAAGTTCAAGTTCAAGAAGATATCCTAAGTACTATCAAGTTGAATCAATTAGCTTCAAGTGTTCAAGTATCATGAAGATCAAAGGTTGAACAAAGGTATATCAATGTCATTTAAAATGCTTATACAAGTGTTCAAAAGTGTCTCAAGCATACAATATATATTGATAAAATAGTTCTCAAAATATTTCTTTAATTGGAAAAATTATTTTTCATTTTTGAACCATATTAAATCACTTTCAAATATAATCTATTGACTTGGGTAAATCAATAGATGTTGTATAAAATTGGTTCAAATACTTAGACAAATTTTTTAATTATTTAATTTATTTAAACATTCAGTTTTTGGTAAATTATGGCGTTTTTAACTGTCGTACCAGCACCAGAAATAGCCATAATTCACACCGTTCTGAACCAGTATTTTAAATTTTAAATTTCAAAATTATTTGGTAAATTGTGGCGTTTTGAAACGACGTAACAGACCAAACAACCGCCACAATTTACAACGTACTGAAACAGTGTTTTTTATTTAAAATCGAAAAATGTTTTGTTTGAATGCAACTTTTCATTATATCTTTTCATGGCATCTGTTACATCATTTGTCTTATTAAATTCAGAATTTTTCGAACCATTGCCATGACTTTTGAATGGTTGCTTTCATCAATATAAATACATGTCATTTTCAGATTAAAACTTACCTCCTAGAAATTTCATAAAAAAAAATCCACTCATTCTTTTCATCTTTCAGTTATTCTTCAAGTGTTCATTCAAACATATTTTTGAGAGAAACCTTTGCATAAATTTCACACATTATCATTGTTTCATCTCATTTTATTCAAGAACACTTGTATATTTAATTTGAGTGATATTTGTTTCAAGGAGAAGATCGATCGTGAAGATTGATAGCATCATATTCTCAAGACATCAAATTTATATCAAGATTATTTTCTGTTTTACCTTGTTATCCAGGACTGTTGGAAACAAGTGAGTGTTTTGAAGAGGATTGTTCTTCATACACTTAATTACCTATAGGTTAGATAGTAAGCATCACTATTGGTGTGATTAGGTTGTACAATAATTCTAAACTATAGTGAACTCTCTTTCGTGTTGAAGGAGGAGTGGAGTACTCTCGGGCTGTGAGGGGAACCACTATAATTCTCTTGTGTCATTTTTCCTTTCCGCATTTTACTTTCCAGCACTTATCATAAAACGGAAAAATAACCAAGAACCGGTAAAAAGATCAAAGAAATTTTTAAGAACCTAATTCACCCCCCTCTTAGGCGCATTTACAACTTACAATTGGCATCAGAGCAGGTGATAGGTAACCTGTTCCTATTCGATTCAGATGGCTTCCGCAAACAATGATCTTGTATTCAAAGACGGTGGTAGTAGCAACAAGCCTCCTTTGTTTTCTGGCCAATACTTCGACTTCTGGAAAATCCGTATGAAGGCACATTTAGAAGCACAAGGAAGTGATATATGGGAGGCTGTTCAAAATGGTCCTTTTATTCCTACAACGGTTTTCAACGGAGTTGGTACGCCAAAACCACAAGAATCATGGGATGAGGATGATAAGAAAAAGGTTCTCTATGACAAAAAGGCAATAAATATTTTACAAAGTGCACTTGGAATGGATGAATTCTTCCGCGTCTCAACATGTACAACGGCCAAGCAAATATGGGACACTCTTGTAGAAACTCACGAAGGAACCGCCGAAGTCAAAAGATCCAGATTGAATACCTTAAGTCAAGAGTACGAGTTATTTAGAATGCAACCAGGAGAATCAATCCTAGGCTTGCAGAAAAGATTCGTGCATTTGACAAATCACTTGAATGCACTTGGTAAGACTCTAACGAATGATGAACTTAATCTTAAAGTGCTTAGGTCTTTAACAAGAGAGTGGCAACCCAAAGTGACGGCGATTTCCGAGAAGAAGAGTTTATCAACGATGACATCCGCTACTCTATTCGGAAAGCTTCAAGAATATGAGACAGAACTTGGACTATTGGAGAAACGTGAGAACCAAGAAAAGAAATCCAAGAGCATTGCCTTAAAAGTCGAATCCAAAGTTGTGAAGAAAGAAGACAATCCCGAAGAGGACGAAAACTTTATGCTTCTTGTAAAAAGACTAGGAAAATACTTCAGTGCAAAAAATAATATTGGAAACTCTAGTTTCACAAGAAGAAAGAAGTCCTCAAAGAACAAAGAAAAAGAAGCATCAACATCCAATGGAGACATTATATGCTATGAATGTGGAAAGCAAGGCCACATCAAACCGGAATGTCCCAAACTCGCAAAGAATCGTGACAACAAAGGAAAGAAGGATTACAAAAAGAAAGCCTACATTGCTTGGGATGACAACGAAATAAGTTCTTCATCGGACTCCGATAGTGATCAAAGCGCAAATCTAGCATTGATGGCATCACATCATTCCGACGATGAAGACGATGAGGTTAGTAGTAACTTTTCAATTTATGATAATGATGCTCAAGGAGCAATTGATGAACTTTTAAGTGAATGCAAAATTCTATATAAAACCATCTCATCTCAAAAGAAACAAATATCCATCTTGGAAGAAAATATTGAGAAAATGGAAAATAAGTTCAAAGATGAAAAAGAAGAATTAATCAAGAATTTTGCATGCACTAAATGTAAGTCACTTGCTTTTCAAATAGTTCAAATGAAAAGAGTCCTAGAAAGATATGAGAAAGGACAAGTTGGATTGGAACATGTTCTTAGTAGTCAAAGATACTCAAATGATAAAAGTGGTCTAGGTTACTCAAGATTTTCTAAACAAACTTCTAACAAGACCATTTTTGTAAAAGCTAAAGGACAAATTCCTTTAGAGAAAAGTGACAAGCCTAAAATGGTTCAACAATATAACAAAAGGAAAAGAAATAATAAGAAGAAGTCTTATAATAAGAAGAAATCTTATCCCCCTAGATATAAAAGCAACTTTGAGCCTACGTGTTTCTATTGTGGTATTAAAGGTCATACTCCTAATGCATGTTATATTAGAAACTTTAGTGTTGCTCAAGGCCATTATGTATGGGTCAAGATAGGAACTAACTTTGAAGGACCCAAGGCTATTTGGGTACCTAATAAAACGTAACTCTTTTTTGTAGGTATGCTTGATGACCTCTTCAAATCAATGGTATCTTGATAGTGGATGTTCGAGGCACATGACGGGTGACCTAAGCAAATTTTCACATCTAACGCTTAAGACCAAAGGATATGTTACTTATGGTGACAACAACAAAGGAAGAATCCTTGGCGTCGACATCATTGGTTCACCGCCTTCAACAACTATAGAAGATGTCCTATATGTGGAAGGTCTAAAGCGTAGTCTCCTTAGCATTAGCCAATTATGTGACCGAGGTTTCAAAATCAACTTCACTAAAGATGAATGCTTGATTGAAAATGAAGTTACTCATGAAGTTATGCTAAAAGGTAAAAGAGTAAATAACATATTTTTAATTTCCTTAGATAACTTGTCTTTGAATGTTAGGTGTCTCTTGGCAAGCAACAATGAATCATGGTTATGGCATAAGAGGTTTGCTCATATTCATATGGAGCACTTGAATAAGTTGATCAAGCATGACTTAGTCATTGGATTGCCGAAGATCAAATTCATCAAAGATGGGTTGTGTGGCGCTTGCCAAAAAGGAAAGCAAACCAAATCAACTTTCACATCCAAGAATGTGGTGTCCATAACTAGGCCACTACAATTGTTGCACATGGATCTCTTTGGTCCATCGAGAACAAAAAGCTTCGGAGGTAATGTCTATGCATTAGTTATTGTTGATGATTTCTCTAGATATACTTGGACATTGTTTTTAGTGCAGAAAAGTGATGCTTTCAAAGCCTTCAAGAAGTATTGCAAAGAATTATTAAAGAGATTTGATATGTATTTATGTATGTTATAATTATGAACTGTCATTGTTTTGGAATCCTCTTCCTTTTTGCTAATGACAAAGGGGGAGAAGGATTGGTTTCTCTAACATTTTAGTGCAGAAAATTATTACCCTCATGAATTTAGGGGGAGAATCAAACTTAGAGAAACATCAAGTCTAAAGATTCAATCTTTCAATGGATTGGTTGTCATCATAAAAAAGGGGGAGATTGTAGAAGCAAGCTTCACTCACATTGAGTTTTGATGAAGACAACACAACAAGCTCTCTACAAAGATAATATGCAAAAAGAAAGAGAATCAAGCTACATGAAGTACAAGAAGTTCAAGTTCAAGAAGATATCCTAAGTACTATCAAGTTGAATCAATTAGCTTCAAGTGTTCAAGTATCATGAAGATCAAAGGTTGAACAAAGGTATATCAATGTCATTTAAAATGCTTATACAAGTGTTCAAAAGTGTCTCAAGCATACAATATATATTGATAAAATAGTTCTCAAAATATTTCTTTAATTGGAAAAATTATTTTTCATTTTTGAACCATATTAAATCACTTTCAAATATAATCTATTGACTTGGGTAAATCAATAGATGTTGTATAAAATTGGTTCAAATACTTAGACAAAATTTTTAATTATTTAATTTATTTAAACATTCAGTTTTTGGTAAATTATGGCGTTTTTAACTATCGTAACAGCACCAGAAACCGCCATAATCAACACCGTTCTAAACCAGTATTTTAAATTTTAAATTTCAAAATTATTTGGTAAATTGTGGCGTTTTGAAACGACGTAACAGAACAAACAACCGCCACAATTTACAACGTACTGAAACAGTGTTTTTTATTTAAAATTGAAAAATGTTTTGTTTGAATGCATCTTTTCATTATATATTTTCATGGCATCTCTTACATCATTTGTCTTATTAAATTTAGAATTTTTCTAACTATTGCCATGACTTTTGAATGGTTGCTTTCATCAATATAAATACATGTCATTTTCAGATTAAAACTTACCTCCTAGAAATTTCATAAAAAAAAATCCACTCATTCTTTTCATCTTTCAGTTATTCTTCAAGTGTTCATTCAAACATATTTTTGAGAGAAACCTTTGCATAAATTTCACACATTATCATTGTTTCATCTCATTTTATTCAAGAACACTTGTATATTTCATTTGAGTGATATTTGTTTCAAGGAGAAGATCGATCGTGAAGATTGATAGCATCATATTCTCAAGACATCAAATTTATATCAAGATTATTTTATGTTTTACCTTGTTATCCAGGACTGTTGGAAACAAGTGAGTGTTTTGAAGAGGATTGTTCTTCATACACTTAATTACCTATAGGTTAGATAGTAAGCATCACTATTGGTGTGATTAGGTTGTACAATAATTCTAAACTATAGTGAACTCGCTTTCGTGTTGAAGGAGGAGTGGAGTACTCTCGGGCTGTGAGGGGAACCACTATAATTCTCTTGTGTCATTTTTCCTTTCCGCATTTTACTTTCCAGCACTTATCATAAAACGGAAAAATAACCAAGAACCGGTAAAAAGATCAAAGAAATTTTTAAGAACCTAATTCACCCCCCCTCTTAGGCGCATTTACAACTTACAATTGGCATCAGAACAGGTGATAGGTAACCTGTTCCTATTCGATTTAGATGGCTTCCGCAAAAAATGATCTTGTATTCAAAGACGGTGGTAGTAGCAACAAGCCTCCTTTGTTTTCTGGCCAATACTTCGACTTCAGGAAAATCCGTATGAAGGCACATTTAGAAGCACAAGGAAGTGATATATGGGAGGCTGTTCAAAATGGTCCTTTTATTCCTACAACGGTTTTCAACGGAGTTGGTATGCCAAAACCACAAGCATCAAGGGATGAGGATGATAAGAAAAAGGTTCTCTATGACAAAAAGGCAATAAATATACCTTAAGTCAAGGGTACGAGTTATTTAGAATGCAACCAGGAGAATTAATCCTAGACTTGCAGAAAAGATTCGTGCATTTGACAAATCACTTGAATGCACTTGGTAAGACTCTAACGAATGATGAACTTAGTCTTAAAGTGCTTAGGTCTTTAACAAGAGAGTGGCAACCCAAAGTGACGGAGATTTCCGAGAAGAAGAGTTTATCAACGATGACATCCGCTACTCTATTCGGAAAGCTTCAAGAATATGAGACAGAACTTGGACTATTGGAGAAACGTGAGAACCAAGAAAAGAAATCCAAGAGCATTGCCTTAAAAGTCGAATCCAAAGTTGTGAAGAAAGAAGACAATCCCGAAGAGGACGAAAACTTTATGCTTCTTGTAAAAAGACTAGGAAAATACTTCAGTGCAAAAAATAATATTGAAAACTCTAGTTTCACAAGAAGAAAGAAGTCCTCAAAGAACAAAGAAAAAGAAGCATCAACATCCAATGGAGACATTATATGCTATGAATGTGGAAAGCAAGGCCACATCAAACCGGAATGTCCCAAACTCGCAAAGAATCGTGACAACAAAGGAAAGAAGGATTACAAAAAGAAAGCCTACATTGCTTGGGATGACAACGAAATAAGTTCTTCATCGGACTCCGATAGTGATCAAAGCGCAAATCTAGCATTGATGGCATCACATCATTCCGACGATGAAGACGATGAGGTTAGTAGTAACTTTTCAATTTATGATAATGATGCTCAAGGAGCAATTGATGAACTTTTAAGTGAATGCAAAATTCTATATAAAACCATCTCATCTCAAAAGAAACAAATATCCATCTTGGAAGAAAATATTGAGAAAATGGAAAATAAGTTCAAAGATGAAAAAGAAGAATTAATCAAGAATTTTGCATGCACTAAATGTGAGTCACTTGCTTTTCAAATAGTTCAAATGAAAAGAGTCCTAGAAAGATATGAGAAAGGACAAGTTGGATTGGAACATGTTCTTAATAGTCAAAGATACTCAAATGATAAAAGTGGTCTAGGTTACTCAAGATTTTCTAAACAAACTTCTAACAAGACCATTTTTGTAAAAGCTAAAGAACAAATTCCTTTAGAGAAAAGTGACAAGCCTAAAATGGTTCAACAATATAATAAAAGGAAAAGAAATAATAAGAAGAAGTCATATAATAAGAAGAAATCTTATCCCCCTAGATATAAAAGCAACTTTGAGCCTACGTGTTTCTATTGTGGTATTAAAGGTCATACTCCTAATGCATGTTATATTAGAAACTTTAGTGTTGCTCAAGGCCATTATGTATGGGTCAAGAAAGGAACTAACTTTGAAGGACCCAAGGCTATTTGGGTACCTAATTAAACGTAACTCTTTTTTGTAGGTATGCTTGAAGACCTCTTCAAATCAATGGTATCTTGATAGTGGATGTTCGAGGCACATGACGGGTGACCTAAGCAAATTTTCACATCTAACGCTTAAGGCCAAAGGATATGTTACTTATGGTGACAACAACAAAGGAAGAATCCTTGGCGTCGGCATCATTGGTTCACCGCCTTCAACAACTATAGAAGATGTCCAATATGTGGAAGGTCTAAAGCATAGTCTCCTTAGCATTAGCCAATTATGTGACCGAGGTTTCAAAATCAACTTCACTAAAGATGAATGCTTGATTGAAAACAAAGTTACTCATGAAGTTATGCTAAAAGGTAAAAGAGTAAATAACATATTTTTAATTTCCTTAGATAACTTGTCTTTGAATGTTAGGTGTCTCTTGGCAAGCAACAATGAATCATGGTTATGGCATAAGAGGTTTGCTCATATTCATATGGAGCACTTGAATAAGTTGATCAAGCATGACTTAGTCATTGGATTGCCGAAGATCAAATTCATCAAAGATGGGTTGTGTGGCGCTTGCCAAAAAGGAAAGCAAACCAAATCAACTTTCACATCCAAGAATGTGGTGTCCATAACTAGGCCACTACAATTGTTGCACATAGATCTCTTTGGTCCATCGAGAACAAAAAGCTTCGGAGGTAATGTCTATGCATTAGTTATTGTTGATGATTTCTCTAGATATACTTGGACATTGTTTTTAGTGCAGAAAAGTGATGCTTTCAAAGCCTTCAAGAAGTATTGCAAAGAATTATTAAAGAGATTTGATATGTATTTATGTATGTTATAATTATGAACTGTCATTGTTTTGGAATCCTCTTCCTTTTTGCTAATGACAAAGGGGGAGAAGGATTGGTTTCTCTAACATTTTTGTGCAGAAAATTATTACCCTCATGAATTTAGGGGGAGAATCAAACTTAGAGAAACATCAAGTCTAAAGATTCAATCTTTCAATGGATTGGTTGTCATCATCAAAAAGGGGGAGATTGTAGAAGCAAGCTTCACTCACATTGAGTTTTGATGAAGACAACACAACAAGCTCTCTACAAAGATAATATGCAAAAAGAAAGAGAATCAAGCTACATGAAGTACAAGAAGTTCAAGTTCAAGAAGATATCCTAAGTACTATCAAGTTGAATCAATTAGCTTCAAGTGTTCAAGTATCATGAAGATCAAAGGTTGAACAAAGGTATATCAATGTCATTTAAAATGCTTATACAAGTGTTCAAAAGTGTCTCTAGCATACAATATATATTGATAAAATAGTTCTCAAAATATTTCTTTAATTGGAAAAATTATTTTTCATTTTTGAACCATATTAAATCACTTTCAAATATAATCTATTGACTAGGGTAAATCAATAGATGTTGTATAAAATTGGTTCAAATACTTAGACAAATTTTTTAATTATTTAATTTATTTAAACATTCAGTTTTTGGTAAATTATGGCGTTTTTAACTATCGTACCAGCACCAGAAACCGCCATAATCAACACCGTTCTGAACCAGTATTTTAAATTTTAAAGTTCAAAATTATTTGGTAAATTGTGGCGTTTTGAAACGACGTAACAGAACAAACAACCGCCACAATTTACAACGTACTGAAACAGTGTTTTTTATTTAAAATTGAAAAATGTTTTGTTTGAATTCATCTTTTCATTATATCTTTTCATGGCATCTCTTACATCATTTGTCTTATTAAATTCAGAATTTTTCTAACCAATGCCATGACTTTTGAATGGTTGCTTTCATCAATATAAATACATGTCATTTTCAGATTAAAACTTACCTCCTAGAAATTTCATAAAAAAAAATCCACTCATTCTTTTCATCTTTCAGTTATTCTTCAAGTGTTCATTCAAACATATTTTTGAGAGAAACCTTTGCATAAATTTCACACATTATCATTGTTTCATCTCATTTTATTCAAGAACACTTGTATATTTCATTTGAGTGATATTTGTTTCAAGGAGAAGATCGATCGTGAAGATTGATATCATCATATTCTCAAGACATCAAATTTATATCAAGATTATTTTCTGTTTTACCTTGTTATCCAGGACTGTTGGAAACAAGTGAGTGTTTTGAAGAGGATTGTTCTTCATACACTTAATTACCTATAGGTTAGATAGTAAGCATCACTATTGGTGTGATTAGGTTGTACAATAATTCTAAACTATAGTGAACTCTCTTTCGTGTTGAAGGAGGAGTGGAGTACTCTCGGGCTGTGAGGGGAACCACTATAATTCTCTTGTGTCATTTTTCCTTTCCGCATTTTACTTTCCAGCACTTATCATAGAACGGAAAAATAACCAAGAACCGGTAAAAAGATCAAAGAAATTTTTAAGAACCTAATTCACCCCCCTCTTAGGCGCATTTACAACTTACAATTGGCATCAGAGCAGGTGATAGGTAACCTGTTCCTATTCGATTCAGATGGCTTCCGCAAATAATGATCTTGTATTCAAAGACGGTGGTAGTAGCAACAAGCCTCCTTTGTTTTCTGGCCAATACTTCGACTTCTGGAAAATCCGTATTAAGGCACATTTAGAAGCACAAGGAAGTGATATATGGGAGGCTGTTCAAAATGGTCCTTTTATTCCTACAACGGTTTTCAACGGAGTTGGTACACCAAAACCACAAGCATCATGGGATGAGGATGATAAGAAAAAGGTTCTCTATGACAAAAAGGCAATAAATATACCTTAAGTCAAGAGTACGAGTTATTTAGAATGCAACCAGGAGAATTAATCCTAGACTTGCAGAAAAGATTCGTGCATTTGACAAATCACTTGAATGCACTTGGTAAGACTCTAACGAATGATGAACTTAGTCTTAAAGTGCTTAGGTCTTTAACAAGAGAGTGGCAACCCAAAGTGACGGCGATTTCCGAGAAGAAGAGTTTATCAACGATGACATCCGTTACTCTATTCAGAAAGCTTCAAGAATATGAGACAGAACTTGGACTATTGGAGAAACGTGAGAACCAAGAAAAGAAATCCAAGAGCATTGCCTTAAAAGTCGAATCCAAAGTTGTGAAGAAAGAAGACAATCCCGAAGAGGACGAAAACTTTATGCTTCTTGTAAAAAGACTAGGAAAATACTTCAGTGCAAAAAATAATATTGAAAACTCTAGTTTCACAAGAAGAAAGAAGTCCTCAAAGAACAAAGAAAAAGAAGCATCAACATCCAATGGAGACATTATATGCTATGAATGTGGAAAGCAAGGCCACATCAAACCGGAATGTCCCAAACTCGCAAAGAATCGTGACAACAAAGGAAAGAAGGATTACAAAAAGAAAGCCTACATTGCTTGGGATGACAACGAAATAAGTTCTTTATCGGACTCCGATAGTGATCAAAGCGCAAATCTAGCATTGATGGCATCACATCATTCCGACGATGAAGACGATGAGGTTAGTAGTAACTTTTCAATTTATGATAATGATGCTCAAGGAGCAATTGATGAACTTTTAAGTGAATGCAAAATTCTATATAAAACCATCTCATCTCAAAAGAAACAAATATCCATCTTGGAAGAAAATATTGAGAAAATGGAAAATAAGTTCAAAGATGAAAAAGAAGAATTAATCAAGAATTTTGCATGCACTAAATGTGAGTCACTTGCTTTTCAAATAGTTCAAATGAAAAGAGTCCTAGAAAGATATGAGAAAGGACAAGTTGGATTGGAACATGTTCTTAGTAGTCAAAGATACTCAAATGATAAAAGTGGTCTAGGTTACTCAAGATTTTCTAAACAAACTTCTAACAAGACCATTTTTGTAAAAGCTAAAGAACAAATTCCTTTAGAGAAAAGTGACAAGCCTAAAATGGTTCAACAATATAACAAAAGGAAAAGAAATAATAAGAAGAAGTCATATAATAAGAAGAAATCTTATCCCCCTAGATATAAAAGCAACTTTGAGCCTACGTGTTTCTATTGTGGTATTAAAGGTCATACTCCTAATGCATGTTATATTAGAAACTTTAGTGTTGCTCAAGGCCATTATGTATGGGTCAAGAAAGGAACTAACTTTGAAGGACCCAAGGCTATTTGGGTACCTAATTAAACGTAACTCTTTTTTGTAGGTATGCTTGAAGACCTCTTCAAATCAATGGTATCTTGATAGTGGATGTTCGAGGCACATGACGGGTGACCTAAGCAAATTTTCACATCTAACGCTTAAGGCCAAAGGATATGTTACTTATGGTGACAACAACAAAGGAAGAATCCTTGGCGTCGGCATCATTGGTTCACCGCCTTCAACAACTATAGAAGATGTCCTATATGTGGAAGGTCTAAAGCATAGTCTCCTTAGCATTAGCCAATTATGTGACCGAGGTTTCAAAATCAACTTCACTAAAGATGAATGCTTGATTGAAAACGAAGTTACTCATGAAGTTATGCTAAAAGGTAAAAGAGTAAATAACATATTTTTAATTTCCTTAGATAACTTGTCTTTGAATGTTAGGTGTCTCTTGGCAAGCAACAATGAATCATGGTTATGGCATAAGAGGTTTGCTCATATTCATATGGAGCACTTGAATAAGTTGATCAAGCATGACTTAGTCATTGGATTGCCGAAGATCAAATTCATCAAAGATGGGTTGTGTGGCGCTTGCCAAAAAGGAAAGCAAACCAAATCAACTTTCACATCCAAGAATGTGGTGTCCATAACTAGGCCACTACAATTGTTGCACATGGATCTCTTTGGTCAATCGAGAACAAAAAGCTTCGGAGGTAATGTCTATGCATTAGTTATTGTTGATGATTTCTCTAGATATACTTGGACATTGTTTTTAGTGCAGAAAAGTGATGCTTTCAAAGCCTTCAAGAAGTATTGCAAAGAATTATTAAAGAGATTTGATATGTATTTATGTATGTTATAATTATGAACTGTCATTGTTTTGGAATCCTCTTCCTTTTTGCTAATGACAAAGGGGGAGAAGGATTGGTTTCTCTAACATTTTTGTGCAGAAAATTATTACCCTCATGAATTTAGGGGGAGAATCAAACTTAGAGAAATATCAAGTCTAAAGATTCAATCTTTCAATGGATTGGTTGTCATCATCAAAAAGGGGGAGATTGTAGAAGCAAGCTTCACTCACATTGAGTTTTGATGAAGACAACACAACAAGCTCTCTACAAAGATAATATGCAAAAAGAAAGAGAATCAAGCTACATGAAGTACAAGAAGTTCAAGTTCAAGAAGATATCCTAAGTACTATTAAGTTGAATCAATTAGCTTCAAGTGTTCAAGTATCATGAAGATCAAAGGTTGAACAAAGGTATATCAATGTCATTTAAAATGCTTATACAAGTGTTCAAAAGTGTCTCTAGCATACAATATATATTGATAAAATAGTTCTCAAAATATTTCTTTAATTGGAAAAATTATTTTTCATTTTTGAACCATATTAAATCACTTTCAAATATAATCTATTGACTTGGGTAAATCAATAGATGTTGTATAAAATTGGTTCAAATACTTAGACAAATTTTTTAATTATTTAATTTATTTAAACATTCAGTTTTTGGTAAATTATGATGTTTTTAACTGTCGTACCAGCACCAGAAACCGCCATAATCAACACCGTTCTGAACCAGTATTTTAAATTTTAAAGTTCAAAATAATTTTGTAAATTGTGGCGTTTTGAAACGACGTAACAGAACAAACAACCGCCACAATTTACAACGTACTGAAACAGTGTTTTTTATTTAAAATTGAAAAATGTTTTGTTTGAATTCATCTTTTCATTATATCTTTTCATGGCATCTCTTACATCATTTGTCTTATTAAATTCAGAATTTTTCTAACCATTGCCATGACTTTTGAATGGTTGCTTTCATCAATATAAATACATGTCATTTTCAGATTAAAACTTACCTCCTAGAAATTTCATAAAAAAAAATCCACTCATTCTTTTCATCTTTCAGTTATTCTTCAAGTGTTCATTCAAACATATTTTTGAGAGAAACCTTTGCATAAATTTCACACATTATCATTGTTTCATCTCATTTTATTCAAGAACACTTGTATATTTCATTTGAGTGATATTTGTTTCAAGGAGAAGATCGATCGTGAAGATTGATAGCATCATATTCTCAAGACATCAAATTTATATCAAGATTATTTTCTGTTTTACCTTGTTATCCAGGACTGTTGGAAACAAGTGAGTGTTTTGAAGAGGATTGTTCTTCATACACTTAATTACCTATAGGTTAGATAGTAAGCATCACTATTGGTGTGATTAGGTTGTACAATAATTCTAAACTATAGTGAACTCTCTTTCGTGTTGAAGGAGGAGTGGAGTACTCTCGGGCTGTGAGGGGAACCACTATAATTCTCTTGTGTCATTTTTCCTTTCCGCATTTTACTTTCCAGCACTTATCATAGAACGGAAAAATAACCAAGAACCGGTAAAAAGATCAAAGAAATTTTTAAGAACCTAATTCACCCCCCCTCTTAGGCGCATTTACAACTTACAATTGGCATCAGAGCAGGTGATAGGTAACCTGTTCCTATTCGATTCAGATGGCTTCCGCAAATAATGATCTTGTATTCAAAGACGGTGGTAGTAGCAACAAGCCTCCTTTGTTTTCTGGCCAATACTTCGACTTCTGGAAAATCCGTATTAAGGCACATTTAGAAGCACAAGGAAGTGATATATGGGAGGCTGTTCAAAATGGTCCTTTTATTCCTACAACGGTTTTCAACGGAGTTGGTACACCAAAACCACAAGCATCATGGGATGAGGATGATAAGAAAAAGGTTCTCTATGACAAAAAGGCAATAAATATACCTTAAGTCAAGAGTACGAGTTATTTAGAATGCAACCAGGAGAATTAATCCTAGACTTGCAGAAAAGATTCGTGCATTTGACAAATCACTTGAATGCACTTGGTAAGACTCTAACGAATGGTGAACTTAGTCTTAAAGTGCTTAGGTCTTTAACAAGAGAGTGGCAACCCAAAGTGACGGCGATTTCCGAGAAGAAGAGTTTATCAACGATGACATCCGTTACTCTATTCGGAAAGCTTCAAGAATATGAGACAGAACTTGGACTATTGGAGAAACGTGAGAACCAAGAAAAGAAATCCAAGAGCATTGCCTTAAAAGTCGAATCCAAAGTTGTGAAGAAAGAAGACAATCCCGAAGAGGACGAAAACTTTATGCTTCTTGTAAAAAGACTAGGAAAATACTTCAGTGCAAAAAATAATATTGAAAACTCTAGTTTCACAAGAAGAAAGAAGTCCTCAAAGAACAAAGAAAAAGAAGCATCAACATCCAATGGAGACATTATATGCTATGAATGTGGAAAGCAAGGCCACATCAAACCGGAATGTCCCAAACTCGCAAAGAATCGTGACAACAAAGGAAAGAAGGATTACAAAAAGAAAGCCTACATTGCTTGGGATGACAACGAAATAAGTTCTTTATCGGACTCCGATAGTGATCAAAGCGCAAATCTAGCATTGATGGCATCACATCATTCCGACGATGAAGACGATGAGGTTAGTAGTAACTTTTCAATTTATGATAATGATGCTCAAGGAGCAATTGATGAACTTTTAAGTGAATGCAAAATTCTATATAAAACCATCTCATCTCAAAAGAAACAAATATCCATCTTGGAAGAAAATATTGAGAAAATGGAAAATAAGTTCAAAGATGAAAAAGAAGAATTAATCAAGAATTTTGCATGCACTAAATGTGAGTCACTTGCTTTTCAAATAGTTCAAATGAAAAGAGTCCTAGAAAGATATGAGAAAGGACAAGTTGGATTGGAACATGTTCTTAGTAGTCAAAGATACTCAAATGATAAAAGTGGTCTAGGTTACTCAAGATTTTCTAAACAAACTTCTAACAAGACCATTTTTGTAAAAGCTAAAGAACAAATTCCTTTAGAGAAAAGTGACAAGCCTAAAATGGTTCAGCAATATAACAAAAGGAAAAGAAATAATAAGAAGAAGTCATATAATAAGAAGAAATCTTATCCCCCTAGATATAAAAGCAACTTTGAGCCTACGTGTTTCTATTGTGGTATTAAAGGTCATACTCCTAATGCATGTTATATTAGAAACTTTAGTGTTGCTCAAGGCCATTATGTATGGGTCAAGAAAGGAACTAACTTTGAAGGACCCAAGGCTATTTGGGTACCTAATTAAACGTAACTCTTTTTTGTAGGTATGCTTGAAGACCTCTTCAAATCAATGGTATCTTGATAGTGGATGTTCGAGGCACATGACGGGTGACCTAAGCAAATTTTCACATCTAACGCTTAAGGCCAAAGGATATGTTACTTATGGTGACAACAACAAAGGAAGAATCCTTGGCGTCGGCATCATTGGTTCACCGCCTTCAACAACTATAGAAGATGTCCTATATGTGGAAGGTCTAAAGCATAGTCTCCTTAGCATTAGCCAATTATGTGACCGAGGTTTCAAAATCAACTTCACTAAAGATGAATGCTTGATTGAAAACGAAGTTACTCATGAAGCTATGCTAAAAGGTAAAAGAGTAAATAAAATATTTTTAATTTCCTTAGATAACTTGTCTTTGAATGTTAGGTGTCTCTTGGCAAGCAACAATGAATCATGGTTATGGCATAAGAGGTTTGCTCATATTCATATGGAGCACTTGAATAAGTTGATCAAGCATGACTTAGTCATTGGATTGCCGAAGATCAAATTCATCAAAGATGGGTTGTGTGGCGCTTGTCAAAAAGGAAAGCAAACCAAATCAACTTTCACATCCAAGAATGTGGTGTCCACAACTAGGCCACTACAATTGTTGCACATGGATCTCTTTGGTCCATCGAGAACAAAAAGCTTCGGAGGTAATGTCTATGCATTAGTTATTGTTGATGATTTCTCTAGATATACTTGGACATTGTTTTTAGTGCAGAAAAGTGATGCTTTCAAAGCCTTCAAGAAGTATTGCAAAGAATTATTAAAGAGATTTGATATGTATTTATGTATGTTATAATTATGATCTGTCATTGTTTTGGAATCCTCTTCCTTTTTGCTAATGACAAAGGGGGAGAAGGATTGGTTTCTCTAACATTTTTGTGCAGAAAATTATTACCCTCATGAATTTAGGGGGAGAATCAAACTTAGAGAAACATCAAGTCTAAAGATTCAATCTTTCAATGGATTGGTTGTCATCATCAAAAAGGGGGAGATTGTAGAAGCAAGCTTCACTCACATTGAGTTTTGATGAAGACAACACAACAAGCTCTCTACAAAGATAATATGCAAAAAGAAAGAGAATCAAGCTACATGAAGTACAAGAAGTTCAAGTTCAAGAAGATATCCTAAGTACTATCAAGTTGAATCAATTAGCTTCAAGTGTTCAAGTATCATGAAGATCAAAGGTTGAACAAAGGTATATCAATGTCATTTAAAATGCTTATACAAGTGTTCAAAAGTGTCTCAAGCATACAATATATATTGATAAAATAGTTCTCAAAATATTTCTTTAATTGGAAAAATTATTTTTCATTTTTGAACCATATTAAATCACTTTCAAATATAATCTATTGACTTGGGTAAATCAATAGATGTTGTATAAAATTGGTTCAAATACTTAGACAAATTTTTTAATTATTTAATTTATTTAAACATTCAGTTTTTGGTAAATTATGGCGTTTTTAACTGTCGTACCAGCACCAGAAACCGCCATAATTCACACCGTTCTGAACCAGTATTTTAAATTTTAAATTTCAAAATTATTTGGTAAATTGTGGCGTTTTGAAATGACGTAACAGACCAAACAACCGCCACAATTTACAACGTACTGAAACAGTGTTTTTTATTTAAAATTAAAAAATGTTTTGTTTGAATGCATCTTTTCATTATATCTTTTCATGGCATCTCTTAAATCATTTGTCTTATTAAATTCAGAATTTTTCTAACCATTGCCACGACTTTTGAATGGTTGCTTTCATCAATATAAATACATGTCATTTTCAGATTAAAACTTACCTCCTAGAAATTTCATAAAAAAAAATCCACTCATTCTTTTCATCTTTCAGTTATTCTTCAAGTGTTCATTCAAACATATTTTTGAGAGAAACCTTTGCATAAATTTCACACATTATCATTGTTTCATCTCATTTTATTCAAGAACACTTGTATATTTCATTTGAGTGATATTTGTTTCAAGGAGAAGATCGATCGTGAAGATTGATAGCATCATATTCTCAAGACATCAAATTTATATCAAGATTATTTTCTGTTTTACCTTGTTATCCAGGACTGTTGGAAACAAGTGAGTGTTTTGAAGAGGATTGTTCTTCATACACTTAATTACCTATAGGTTAGATAGTAAGCATCACTATTGGTGTGATTAGGTTGTACAATAATTCTAAACTATAGTGAACTCTCTTTCGTGTTGAAGGAGGAGTGGAGTACTCTCGGGCTGTGAGGGGAACCACTATAATTCTCTTGTGTCATTTTTCCTTTCCGCATTTTACTTTCCAGCACTTATCATAAAACGGAAAAATAACCAAGAACCGGTAAAAAGATCAAAGAAATTTTTAAGAACCTAATTCACCCCCCCTCTTAGGCGCATTTACAACTTACAATTGGCATCAGAGCAGGTGATAGGTAACCTGTTCCTATTCGATTCAGATGGCTTCCGCAAACAATGATCTTGTATTCAAACGCGGTGGTAGTAGCAACAAGCCTCCTTTGTTTTCTGGCCAATACTTCGACTTCTGGAAAATCCGTATGAAGGCACATTTAGAAGCACAAGGAAGTGATATATGGGAGGCTGTTCAAAATGGTCCTTTTATTGCTACAACGGTTTTCAACGGATTTGGTACGGCAAAACCACAAGCATCATGGGATGAGGATGATAAGAAAAAGGTTCTCTATGACAAAAAGGCAATAAATATACCTTAAGTCAAGAGTACGAGTTATTTAGAATGCAACCAGGAGAATCAATCCTAGACTTGCAGAAAAGATTCGTGCATTTGACAAATCACTTGAATGCACTTGGTAAGACTCTAACGAATGATGAACTTAATCTTAAAGTGCTTAGGTCTTTAACAAGAGGGTGGCAACCCAAAGTGACGGCGATTTCCGAGAAGAAGACTTTATCAACGATGACATCCGCTACTCTATTCGGAAAGCTTCAAGAATATGAGACAGAACTTGGACTATTAGAGAAACATGAGAACCAAGAAAAGAAATCCAAGGGCATTGCCTTAAAAGTCGAATCCAAAGTTGTGAAGAAAGAAGACAATCCCGAAGAGGACGAAAACTTTATGCTTCTTGTAAAAAGACTAGGAAAATACTTCAGTGCAAAAAATAATATTGGAAACTCTAGTTTCACAAGAAGAAAGAAGTCCTCAAAGAACAAAGAAAAAGAAGCATCAACATCCAATGGAGACATTATATGCTATGAATGTGGAAAGCAAGGCCACATCAAACCGGAATGTCCCAAACTCGCAAAGAATCATGACAACAAAGGAAAGAAGGATTACAAAAAGAAAGCCTACATTGCTTGGGATGACAACGAAATAAGTTCTTCATTGGACTCCGATAGTGATCAAAGCGCAAATCTAGCATTGATGGCATCACATCATTCCGACGATGAAGACGATGAGGTTAGTAGTAACTTTTCAATTTATGATAATGATGCTCAAGGAGCAATTGATGAACTTTTAAGTGAATGCAAAATTCTATATAAAACCATCTCATCTCAAAAGAAACAAATATCCATCTTGGAAGAAAATATTGAGAAAATGGAAAATAAGTTCAAAGATGAAAAAGAAGAATTAATCAAGAATTTTGCATGCACTAAATGTGAGTCACTTGCTTTTCAAATAGTTCAAATGAAAAGAGTCCTAGAAAGATATGAGAAAGGACAAGTTGGATTGGAACATGTTCTTAGTAGTCAAAGATACTCAAATGATAAAAGTGGTCTAGGTTACTCAAGATTTTCTAAACAAACTTCTAACAAGACCATTTTTGTAAAAGCTAAAGAACAAATTCCTTTAGAGAAAAGTGACAAGCCTAAAATGGTTCAACAATATAACAAAAGGAAAAGAAATAATAAGAAGAAATCTTATCCCCCTAGATATAAAAGCAACTTTGAGCCTACGTGTTTCTATTGTGGTATTAAAGGTCATACTCCTAATGCATGTTATATTAGAAACTTTAGTGTTGCTCAAGGCCATTATGTATGGGTCAAGAAAGGAACTAACTTTGAAGGACCCAAGGCTATTTGGGTACCTAATAAAACGTAACTCTTTTTTGTAGGTATGCTTGAAGACCTCTTCAAATCAATGGTATCTTGATAGTGGATGTTCGAGGCACATGACGGGTGACCTAAGCAAATTTTCACATCTAACGCTTAAGGCCAAAGGATATGTTACTTATGGTGACAACAACAAAGGAAGAATCCTTGGCGTCGGCATCATTGGTTCACCGCCTTCAACAACTATAGAAGATGTCCTATATGTGGAAGGTCTAAAGCATAGTCTCCTTAGCATTAGCCAATTATGTGACCGAGGTTTCAAAATCAACTTCACTAATGATGAATGCTTGATTGAAAACGAAGTCACTCATGAAGTTATGCTAAAAGGTAAAAGAGTAAATAACATATTTTTAATTTCCTTAGATAACTTGTCTTTGAATGTTAGGTGTCTCTTGGCAAGCAACAATGAATCATGGTTATGGCATAAGAGGTTTGCTCATATTCATATGGAGCACTTGAATAAGTTGATCAAGCATGACTTAGTCATTGGATTTCCGAATATCAAATTCATCAAAGATGGGTTGTGTGGCGCTTGCCAAAAAGGAAAGCAAACCAAATCAACTTTAACATCCAAGAATGTGGTGTCCACAACTAGGCTACTACAATTGTTGCACAAGGATCTCTTTGGTCCATCGAGAACAAAAAGCTTCGGAGGTAATGTCTATGCATTAGTTATTGTTGATGATTTCTCTAGATATACTTGGACATTGTTTTTAGTGCAGAAAAGTGATGCTTTCAAAGCCTTCAAGAAGTATTGCAAAGAATTATTAAAGAGATTTGATATGTATTTATGTATGTTATAATTATGATCTGTCATTGTTTTGGAATCCTCTTCCTTTTTGCTAATGACAAAGGGGGAGAAGGATTGGTTTCTCTAACATTTTTATGCAGAAAATTATTACCCTCATGAATTTAGGGGGAGCTCCACTTTAGGGGGAGAATCAAACTTAGAGAAACATCAAGTCTAAAGATTCAATCTTTCAATGGATTGGTTGTCATCATCAAAAAGGGGGAGATTGTAGAAGCAAGCTTCACTCACATTGAGTTTTGATGAAGACAACACAACAAGCTCTCTACAAAGATAATATGCAAAAAGAAAGAGAATCAAGCTACATGAAGTACAAGAAGTTCAAGTTCAAGAAGATATCCTAAGTACTATCAAGTTGAATCAATTAGCTTCAAGTGTTCAAGTATCATGAAGATCAAAGGTTGAACAAAGGTATATCAATGTCATTTAAAATGCTTATACAAGTGTTCAAAAGTGTCTCAAGCATACAATATATATTGATAAAATAGTTCTCAAAATATTTCTTTAATTGGAAAAATTATTTTTCATTTTTGAACCATATTAAATCACTTTCAAATATAATCTATTGACTTGGGTAAATCAATAGATGTTGTATAAAATTGGTTCAAATACTTAGACAAATTTTTTAATTATTTAATTTATTTAAACATTCAGTTTTTGGTAAATTATGGCGTTTTTAACGGTCGTACCAGCACCAGAAACCGCCATAATCAACACCGTTCTGAACCAGTATTTTAAATTTTAAATTTCAAAATTATTTGGGAAATTGTGGCGTTTTGAAACGACGTAACAGAACAAACAACCGCCACAATTTACAACGTACTGAAACAGTGTTTTTTATTTAAAATTGAAAAATGTTTTGTTTGAATTCATCTTTTCATTATATCTTTTCATGGCATCTCTTACATCATTTGTCTTATTAAATTCAGAATTTTTCTAACCATTCCCACGACTTTTGAATGGTTGCTTTCATCAATATAAATACATGTCATTTTCAGATTAAAACTTACCTCCTAGAAATTTCATAAAAAAAAATCCACTCATTCTTTTCATCTTTCAGTTATTCTTCAAGTGTTCATTCAAACATATTTTTGAGAGAAACCTTTGCATAAATTTCACACATTATCATTGTTTCATCTCATTTTATTCAAGAACACTTGTATATTTCATTTGAGTGATATTTGTTTCAAGGAGAAGATCGATCGTGAAGATTGATAGCATCATATTCTCAAGACATCAAATTTATATCAAGATTATTTTCTGTTTTACCTTGTTATCCAGGACTGTTGGAAACAAGTGAGTGTTTTGAAGAGGATTGTTCTTCATACACTTAATTACCTATAGGTTAGATAGTAAGCATCACTATTGGTGTGATTAGGTTGTACAATAATTCTAAACTATAGTGAACTCTCTTTCGTGTTCAAGGAGGAGTGGAGTACTCTCGGGCTGTGAGGGGAACCACTATAATTCTCTTGTGTCATTTTTCCTTTCCGCATTTTACTTTCCAGCACTTATCATAAAACGGAAAAATAACCAAGAACCGGTAAAAAGATCAAAGAAATTTTTAAGAACCTAATTCACCCCCCCCCTCTTAGGCGCATTTACAACTTACAATTGGCATCAGAGCAGGTGATAGGTAACCTGTTCCTATTCGATTCAGATGGCTTCCGCAAACAATGATCTTGTATTCAAAGGCGGTGGTAGTAGCAACAAGCCTCCTTTGTTTTCTGGCCAATACTTCGACTTCTGGAAAATCCGTATGAAGGCACATTTAGAAGCACAAGGAAGTGATATATGGGAGGCTGTTCAAAATGGTCCTTTTATTCCTACAACGGTTTTCAACGGAGTTGGTACGCCAAAACCACAAGCATAATGGGATGAGGATGATAAGAAAAAAGTTCTCTATGACAAAAAGGCAATAAATATTTTACAAAGTGCACTTGGAATGGATGAATTCTTCCGCGTCTCAACATGTACAATGGCCAAGCAAATATGGGACACTCTTGTAGAAACTCACGAAAGAACCGCCGAAGTCAAAAGATCCAGATTGAATACCTTAAGTCAAGAGTACGAGTTATTTAGAATGCAACCAGGAGAATCAATCCTAGACTTGCAGAAAAGATTCGTGTATTTGACAAATCACTTGAATGCACTTGGTAAGACTCTAACGAATGATGAACTTAATCTTAAAGTGCTTAGGTCTTTAACAAGAGAGTGGCAACCCAAAGTGACGGCGTTTTCTGAGAAGAAGAGTTTATTAACGATGACATCCGCTACTCTATTCGGAAAGCTTCAAGAATATGAGACAGAACTTGGACTATTGGAGAAACATGAGAACCAAGAAAAGAAATCCAAGAGCATTGCCTTAAAAGTCGAATCCAAAGTTGTGAAGAAAGAAGACAATCCCGAAGAGGACGAAAACTTTATGCTTCTTGTAAAAAGACTAGGAAAATACTTCAGTGCAAAAAATAATATTGGAAACTCTAGTTTCACAAGAAGAAAGAAGTCCTCAAAGAACAAAGAAAAAGAAGCATCAACATCCAATGGAGACATTATATGCTATGAATGTGGAAAGTAAGGCCACATCAAACCGGAATGTCCCAAACTCGCAAAGAATCGTGACAACAAAGGAAAGAAGGATTACAAAAAGAAAGCCTACATTGCTTGGGATGACAACGAAATAAGTTCTTCATCGGACTCCGATAGTGATCAAAGCGCTAATCTAGCATTGATGGCATCACATCATTCCGACGATGAAGACGATGAGGTTAGTAGTAACTTTTCAATTTATGATAATGATGCTCAAGGAGCAATTGATGAACTTTTAAGTGAATGCAAAATTCTATATAAAACCATCTCATCTCAAAAGAAACAAATATCCATCTTGGAAGAAAATATTGAGAAAATGGAAAATAAGTTCAAAGATGAAAAAGAAGAATTAATCAAGAATTTTGCATGCACTAAATGTGAGTCACTTGCTTTTTAAATAGTTCAAATGAAAAGAGTCCTAGAAAGATATGAGAAAGGACAAGTTGGATTGGAACATGTTCTTAGTAGTCAAAGATACTCAAATGATAAAAGTGGTCTAGGTTACTCAAGATTTTCTAAACAAACTTCTAACAAGACCATTTTTGTAAAAGCTAAAGAACAAATTCCTTTAGAGAAAAGTGACAAGCCTAAAATGGTTCAACAATATAACAAAAGGAAAATAAATAAATAGAAGAAGTCTTATAATAAGAAGAAATCTTATCCCCCTAGATATAAAAGCAACTTTGAGCCTACGTGTTTCTATTGTGGTATTAAAGGTCATACTCCTAATGCATGTTATATTAGAAACTTTAGTGTTGCTCAAGGCCATTATGTATGGGTCAAGAAAGGAACTAACTTTGAAGGACCCAAGGCTATTTGGGTACCTAATAAAACGTAACTCTTTTTTGTAGGTATGCTTGAAGACCTCTTCAAATCAATGGTATCTTGATAGTGGATGTTCGAGGCACATGACGGGTGACCTAAGCAAATTTTCACATCTAACGCTTAAGGCCAAAGGATATGTTACTTATGGTGACAACAACAAAGGAAGAATCCTTGGCGTCGGCATCATTGGTTCACCGCCTTCAACAACTATAGAAGATGTCCTATATGTGGAAGGTCTAAAGCATAGTCTCCTTAGCATTAGCCAATTATGTGACAGAGGTTTCAAAATCAACTTCACTAAAGATGAATGCTTGATTGAAAACGAAGTTACTCATGAAGTTATGCTAAAAGGTAAAAGAGTAAATAACATATTTTTAATTTCCTTAGATAACTTGTCTTTGAATGTTAGGTGTTTCTTGGCAAGCAACAATGAATCATGGTTATGGCATAAGAGGTTTGCTCATATTCATATGGAGCACTTGAATAAGTTGATCAAGCATGACTTAGTCATTGGATACGCCAAGGTTTACTGCCGTAGTCACGGTACCACACCCTGTGGTGCACACTGTCCCGGAAGGACAGATTCCACAGATACCTTCTGGTAAGAAGGAAACTATGTTTGACAGAATGGAGGAATTCCAGGAGCAGTTCTTGGAAATACAGAAGGAACTGCAAGCCATTCGCGGTCAGGATCTATTTGGAAAGGACGCCGCAGATCTCTGCTTGGTCCCAAATGTGAAAGTTCCGCACAAATTTCAAGTGCCCGACTTTGAAAAGTACAAGGGTAACTCTTGCCCTCAAAGCCATCTGGTGATGTACGCCCGGCGGATGTCAGCTCAGACGGAAAATCAGGACCTACTGATTCACTACTTTCAGGATAGTTTAATCGGTGTCGCACTCAAATGGTACATGGGTTTGAACCGTGCCACAATCAGCACATTCAGAGATCTTGGCACTGCCTTCGTCCAACAATACAAATACAATTTGGACATGGCACCCGACAGAGATCAACTCAGATCGATGTCGCAAAAGGACAAGGAAACCTCTAAGGAGTATGCTCAAAGGTGGCGTGAAATCGCCGCTCAAATTTGTCCACCTCTGGAGGAAAAAGAGATGACAAAGATCTTCTTAAAGACCTTAAGCTCATTTTACTATGACCGAATGGTTGCCAGTGCGCCCAGTGATTTCACTGAAATGGTCGGCATGGGCGTACGTCTTGAGGAAGCCGTCCGAGAAGGACGTTTGGTAAAAGACACTGGATCAACGAGCGGTACTAAAAAATACGGTAGTACTCTCCCTAAGAAAAAAGAGCAAGATATTGGGAATATCTCTCTCGGAAAGCAAAGGCGACGTTATCAACCAGTAGCAGCTGTAATTCCTGCTATTAATCTTGCGCCTATTCCTACGTATCAACCTCAGGTTGCGCAGAGCCAACCTGATCAGCCAAGGACACAACAGCCTCTTCAGCAGGCTCGTCCTCCATATAACAACAACCGTACAACACGGCCACTGGGATTTGATCCTATACCCGTGTCGTAGGCAAAGTTGTTTCCATTACTACTGGCTAAGGGGCACATTCAGACTAAATCTCCTCTTACAGTACCGAAAAATCTGCCTTTTTTGGTTTAAGGTGGATCAAACATGCCCTTATTATCAAGGAGGTCCAGGGCATAACATAGAGACTTGTCTCAATTTCAAGTCCGACGTGCAAAAACTTGTTAGGAGCGGGGTCTTATCCTTCAAGGATACAAATCCTAATGTTCTCACGAACCCGCTGCCTCAACATGAGAAGGCTGTAGTCAATTTGATAGAAGGAGAGACTAACGATGTCTATCAAATTCACGATGTACTCTTGTTGAAAACCAATATGGTCAAGATGCATTGTAGACAGAGTGGATATGGCCATGTGCCACCTCATAATTATCACCAATGTGATGTCTGCTCTAAAAACAACCAGGGATGTTCTGTGGTGCAAGCAGCTCTACAGGAACAGATGGATCTTGGATGGATCCAAGAGCACCGAGTTCGTGGAGTTAACATGGTCTACATGAATTCTAACGTCATTCAGAACCTCGATATCCTTGCAATGAATGTAAACTTGGTGGCGATGCACTCAAGGCAAAGCCAGTATCATAATCTGCCGTGGCACGATTACGGTTCCTGTCTGATTTGCTCGGTAAACAAACAGGGATGCTCTTTTATACAGGAGGCCCTCCAGCGTCAGATGGATCTTGGATGGATCCATGACTACCATGATAGGAATTCCTATCAAATCAACATGGTTCAGATCTTCGATATTTGCGTGATGAATACCAACCTGGTAGAGTTACGTGCTGAGCAGGTCCGACTCGGATTCTTAATATCACATGACTATCAAAGCTGTAAGGCGGGTTGCGAAAATGATCGAGGTTGTACCCTTGTCCAGGAGGCACTTCAGCACTTGTTAAATCACTTATGGATGCCAATTTATATGGATGAAGATACTCAGCAAATTAGTATCAGCAACATGAGTCCTACTCGGGGTCAAAGTCAGGATGTCCGATCTGTGGAAGCTAACCTAGTGAGGTTACATTGTATTCAAAGTGGGCGTGGCCAGGTGCCACCACATAACTATGAACGTTGCGGCGTCTGTTCGGAAAGTAACCAAGGGTGTTACTTTGTGAGAGCAACTCTTCAGGGTCAGGTAGATCGTGGAGAGATTCGCCCATATCCGGGTTCTGGACCCATCAACTGGACGCCGAACTACCTTGCCGATCAAGTTGAGGATGTTGTCACGATCTCTGGTCATCACAGGACCAGGGATGTTTTTGCCATTATCCCTCTACTTGACGATTCTAGAGCTCCCAACCGGGAGCGGATCGAGATTGCTTATGATGGTCAGAAAAATCATAAGGTTCCCATAGTCATCTATCTGTCGGGACCACTACCGTATGAATCAGCTAAGGCAATCCCTTACAAATACGGTGCAACGACAGTTGAAAATGGAAAGGAAATTCCATTACCCTCCGTCGTGAATATTGCAGACATCAGTCGTGTAACACGGAGCTGTCGAATCTTCAACCGAGGAGTTGGAGAACCTAACAAGGAAAAGGAACTTCAGACAGAAGCTCCCGATCCACCAGTCGGTCAATCCAGTAATCCCGACCTTTCGAAAAATGATGATGAGATGCTGAAGCTCATCCAAAGGAGTGAATATAACATTGTTGATCAGCTGTTACAAACTCCTTCAAAGATCTCGGTATTATCACTGTTACTCAGTTCAGAAGTCCACAGGGAGGCTCTATAGAAAGTCTTGGAGCAAGCCTTTGTGGAACAAGATGTAACAATCAGACAGTTCGATAGTATTGTCTCTAACATCACTTCCTGCAATAATTTGGGATTTAGTGATGAGGAATTACCCGAAGAGGGTCGCCGTCATAACATGGCGCTCAACATTACAGTTAACTGCCAGGACGATGCTTTAGCCAGCGTACTGGTAGACACAGGGTCAGCCCTGAATGTTATGCCAAAGTCCACTTTGATGCAATTATCATTCAAAGGCCCTCTGATGAGAATCAGCGAGGTCGTCGTCAAAGTGTTCGACTGATCCAGAAAAACAGTTATCGGCGAAGTTGATCTTCCTATAACTATCGGTCCTCACACTTTCCAAGTCACTTTCCAGGTCATGGACATCCGGGCAACATACAATTGTTTATTAGGAAGACCTTGGATACACCAGGCTGGAGCGGTTACTTCAACCCTCCACCAAAAGCTAAAGTTCATCAAGAACGATCAACTTGTCACGGTCTGCGGGGAGCAGGCCTTGCTGGTGAGTAACTTGTCATCATCTGCTGGTATAGAACCCGAGGAGGTTATTGGAACTCAGTTCCAAGCACTGTCGGTGAGCAAGAATAATCAGTTCCAAGGAGGAACCTCGATTTCCTCATACAACGATGCTATCAAAGCGGTCGAGAGTACCGATACAACAGGATGGGGACAACTTGTCATTCCTACTAGCAATAAAACAAAGAAGGGTCTTGGTTTTTCTGCAACCTGTACCCAGACAGCTGCCAACGATGAAAGTCTTCATCCCCTTCGAAACTTCTTCCACAGTGGAGGTTTCCTTCACCCAGTGTCTCAGGCAGTACATGCTATCAATGAGGAAGATCCCTCCGACACAGATGAAGAATGGAAGTCCTATCTTAACGAGGACGGTTATATGTCTCAGGAAGAGGTGCCTATACCATTTTGCTTTCCTGCACAGAGTCCGAGATTTATACCACGGTCAGATGTCGAAATGATATATGAAGATTGTGATCCGGAAGGATGCCGTGCTCCGTCAAATTCATTAGAGGAAGACACTCCGATGAAAGACAATTTTGACCACAATTACTATGGCCCAATGGATGGTCTGCCAATGTGGCAACCTTACCCAAGAGACTTGGGGCCAGAAAGTCAGCTGAGTAATGAAACTCAGCTGAGCATCATTGAACAGAATACCTGTGTCCCCACCATGTCAAGGGATCAACACTCAGGTCATCCTGAAGCTACTCAACATGAAGATGAATTTGCAACGTTTACAGGACTTGAATTCATCAACTATGCTTTTCCCGAGGTCAACGTCATAGAAAGGGATGACTCCTCCAGTTCCAAAGAAGTTTGGGACACTCTGGGACGACCGAGTGGAAAATACGACTATATGGTCAAGTACACCGCTCCCGAAAGCTCTCGTATCAAGCTCGAAGATATCCAGCCTACTGGATGGGGAGATACTGCTGAGAGCACAAATGCTATGCAAAATGCAACAGAGGAATTCTCCTACGACAATTCTGCTTGGGAGACAGATTCCAATGATCCCGCTCCACCAGAAATCAGCGTTATTTCTGAAGACAAATCAAGGAAGGTGCCAGACTTTGTGATTCACCGAGGAGTTCGCCGCCAATGGGTTGCCGTCGAGGTTCCGAAGATCGTTCATCAGTCAAAGTAATTGCCATCTTTAACCTTTCACCCTGCCCAGGTGAAACAGATGTTTTAATAGGGCTCGCTTTCTGTAAATTTCCCTCTTCGCTTAGCCCAAAGCGACAGAGTTTTGTTTTATAGGGCTGTAGTTTCAAGGATCGACTTGTTCATTAATAAAATAACGTCGTTCTGTAATTTCCGCATTAATTGTTGTTTTCTCTTTTTGCTTTTTCAGAAAATGGTAATCCTAAAAAACAATTAAAAATAAAAACAAGCAGTAAAATAAAAACACTGCACACACTTGCATTTCTCTATCTCTTCTAAACACGAATCATCACGTCATGCAGATTGCTTATTTTAAACCCCGTTGAAACATACGATCCGATGCCTTCTCCCAACTTTGAGTTCCCGGTATTCGAGGCTGAAGAAGAAAATGACAACGAAATTCCAGAAGAGATCTCTCGACTACTCAGACAAGAGGAAAGGTCCATTGAACCTCACAAAGAACCGTGGGAAACGATAAACTTGGTTTCAGAGCAAGAGAGAAAAGAAATCAGGATTGGGGCACTGCTCAGTCCAACTGCCAGAGAGGGTTTGATAAAGCTTCTCAAAGAATTCCCCGATGTATTCGCTTGGTCCTATCAGGATATGCCAGGGTTGGATACCAGCATCGTAGAACATCACTTACCGTTAAGGTCAGAATGTCCGCCAGTAAAGCAGAGGTTGAGACGGACTCACCCGGACATGGCCATCAAAATCAAAGAGGAGATACAGAAATAGATCGACGCAGGTTTCCTCGCTACATCTGAATATCCTCAATGGTTAGCCAATATCGTACCCGTTCCGAAAAAGGATGGAAAGGTCAGAATGTGTGTTGATTACAGGGATCTGAACAAGGCTAGTCCAAAGGACGACTTTCCTTTACCACACATTGACATGCTGGTAGACAGTACAACAAAGTTCAAAGTCTTCTCCTTCATGGATGGATTCTCGGGCTATAATCAGATCAAAATGGCGCCGAAAGACATGGAGAAAACTTCGTTCATCACCCCATGGGGTACCTTTTGTTACAAGGTAATGCCGTTCGGTTTGAAGAACGCCGGGGCAACCTATCAAAGGGCCATGACTACTCTGTTTCATGACATGATACATAAAGAGATAGAGGTATATGTCGATGACATGATTGCAAAATCTAAGACAGAAGAGGAGCATGTGACCCACCTGTCAAAATTGTTCGAGCGTTTGCGAAAGTACAAACTCCGCTTGAATCCTAACAAGTGCACCTTCGGTGTCCGTTCAGGGAAACTCTTAGGGTTCATCGTCAGCCAGAAAGGAATTGAGGTTGATCCTGACAAGATCAAGGCCATTTAAGAAATGCCTTCTCCGAAAACTGAAAAACAAGTCAGAGGATTCTTGGGACGTTTGAACTACATCTCCAGGTTCATATTCCTTATGACCGCGACCTGTGCGCCGATCTTCAAATTACTGAAAAAGAACCAGGATTGCGTTTGGACAGAGGCCTGCCAAACCGCCTTCAACAGTATTAAGGAATATCTGTTGAATCCTCCGATTCTATCACCTCCAGTGGAAGGAAGACCACTGATCATTTACCTCACAGTTCTAGAGGAATCAATGGGATGTGTACTTGGCCAACAAGATGAAACTAAACGGAAAGAGTCTGCCATTTACTATTTGAGCAAGAAATTCACCGACTGCGAAACTCGGTACACTATGCTTGGGAAAACTTGTTGCGTTTTGGCTTGGGCAGCCAAACGTCTTCGCTAATACATGATTTGCCATACTACTTGGTTAATCTCAGAAATGGATCCAATCAAGTATGTTTTCGAAAAACCTGCTCTTACGGGAAGAATTGCCCGTTGGCAGATGCTGTTATCAGAATATGACATAGAGTACCACGCTCAGAAAGCCGCTAAGGGAAGTATTTTAGCCGATCATTTGGCTCATCAACCGATTGACGATCAAGAATTAATCGGGTTTGACTTCCCAGACGAAGATGTCATGTATCTAAAAATGAAAGATTGCGATGAACCGCTACCCAGTGAAGGGCCAGAACCAGGTTCCCAATGGGGACTTATCTTTGACGGAGCAGTTAATCATTAAGGAAACGGAATTGGGGCAATCATTGTTACCCCTCAGGGTACCCACATTCCTTTCACTGCCAGACTTACGTTCAAATGTACGAACAACGAGGCCGAATACGAAGCTTGTATTATGGGTCTCGAGGAAGCGATTGATTTAAGGATCAAAAACTTGGACGTATACGGTGATTCAGCCTTGGTTATCAATCAGATAAAAGGAGTTTGGAACACATACCAATCAAGACTGATTCCTTACAAAGACTATGCAAGAAGGTTATTACCTTTCTTCAACAGAGTTGAGTTTCATCATATCCCTCGTGAGGAGAATCACATGGCTGATGCATTAGCACCATCTCTTCCATGATTAGTGTAGGTCAATGGAACGACCTACCTAAGATTAACATAATGCGCCTTGAACGGCCCGCCTACATATTCACGATTGAAGCAGTCCTAGACGACAAACCTTGGTATCATGATATCAAATGCTTCCTTCAGAAACAAGAGTACCCACCTGGGGCATCCGAGAAAGATAGAAAAACCCTCAGGAGATTGGCTGGAAGCTTCTTCCTGAGCGGTGACACTCTCTATAAGAGAAATTTTGACATGGTCTTGCTCTGATGCGTAGACAGACCAGAAGCAGACATGCTTATGAAAGAAATTCATGAAGGGTCCTTTGGCACTAATGCCAACGGACACACAATGGCGAGGAAAATTTTAAGAGCAGGGTACTATTGGTTGACCATGGAATCTGACTGCTACAAGTACATGAGGAGGTGTCACAAGTGTCAGATATACTCCGACAAAATTCATGTACCGCCATCACATCTCAAAGTTCTTTCTTCCCCGTGGCCTTTTTCCATATGGGGAATCGACTTGATTGGCATGATTGAGCCCAAGGCTTCAAATGGACATCGGTTCATCCTAGTAGCCATTGACTACTTCACCAAGTGGGTCGAAGCAGCGTCATTCGCTAATGTAACCCGACAAGTGGTGGTCCGATTTATCAAAAATAATATCATCTGCCGTTATGGTGTTCCGAGCCAGATCATTACTGATAATGGATCTAACTTGAACAACAAGATGATGAAGGAGTTGTGTACAAAGTTCAAGATCGAACACCATAACTCATCTCCCTACCGACCCAAGATGAACGGAGCGGTAGAAGCGGCTAACAAGAACATCAAGAGGATCGTTCGAAAGATGGTTGTAACCTATAAAGATTGGCACAAGATGCTACCCTTTGCTCTTCACGGTTATCGTACATCTGTTCGCACTTCAACAGGGGCAACCCCTTTCTCTCTAGTGTATGGCATGGAAGCAGCGCTCCCCATAGAAGTAGAGATCCCGTCAATCCGAGTATTAATGGAAGCTAAGCTCACCGAGGCTGAATGGTGTCAAAGCCGACATGACGAATTGAATCTGATCGAGGGGAAGCGAATCACGGCACTATGCCATAGTCAGTTGTATCAACAGAGAATGAAGAGGGCGTTTGACAAAAAGGTTCGACCTCGTGTCTTCAGAAAAGGAGACCTCGTGCTCAAGAAGATACAGTCATTTCTCACTGATTCGCGAGGTAAATGGACTCCGAATTATGATGGCCCCTATGTGGTCACGAAAGCTTTCTCAGGCGGCGCCTTGAGACTTGCGACCATGGACGGAGAGGAATTTGCCTACCCCACGAATGTTGATGTAGTCAAGAAACACTTCGCGTAAACTAAAAAAAAAACGTCTCGGTGGATTGAAAACCCGAAAGGGCGGTCCAGGCAAAAGTTAGAGACAAAATAAAAAAAATCATCCCGATGGATTGGAAACATCACAGTACAATCCAGGCAAATATTAGGGATAATGGCAAGTAACTATGTTCAACAGAGGCAAGTCCCTCAGCAGCAGTTACATCATCCGTCGGAAAACTCCAGTCAAGGTCATCTTCGACAGAAGCTCAGGATGTCCCGAATTCAAAGTTGGTAGAAGGATAGTGATCGTTATGTTTCAACGTAGCCCTTTTCCCTGTAAATTACCATTTTCTAACTTTGTATATACTCTTTGGAATCACGCGTTTGGCTGATCTCCATCTTATCAATAAAATTTGAGCCCTTGTACTTTTGTTTGTAATTCTTATTTGTTTTAGCTTTACAGAATGGCATTTTAACAAGATTAACGATTCTTGAAATAAAACAAAAATGAATTTACTTGTTAAAACTTTTTTTGCTTTTAAATTAAAGACGACAATTTCTTTTGACTGTTGAACATCAGAAGAACATCGGTTGCTTCTCCGGAAGTAATCGAACCTCAAAGTGCAGAATCAAAGTACTCCTTCTAACCCAGTACGCCTGAATGAAGGGATCAACTATGTCAAAGACCTTGTTTCGTCTGACACGCCTCGGCCGAGTTCTCATCTCCTAAGCCCGACCAACATAGCTCCCAACATGGACTATCTCTCCTAAGCAAGGTGGAATTGCTATTCTGAACCAACGGTACTTCTTCGCCCCGCGATGGCCGAGTATCCAGTCGTGCTCACCTGTCAGTTTATATGTCGCGTCCGTTTTGTCAGCATAAACATACATGCATCATTGCATTATTGATTTACATTCACATTTCATATTGCATCGCTATCACTCTAGTCGGTCTTGTCCCCTAGTGATAAAAGTCCTCTCAATCGAGTTGTCAGCCTTTTCCTCGTCAGGAAACGCTGTGTCTGAATAGCCTAGCCTCCAGTTTATTTCTGGAAGGAAGTTGGCCCTTGACCACTTTGATAACTTGAACCTCTGAAAGACCAGAGAGCCCTCAGTTAACATCACTCTTCGCCGTTGAAGATGATATCCTTGTTTTCCTAGATTAAAGAAAATCCCGAGAGAAAGCCTCCTAAATCGGATATTCGACAGTACGGCAGTTTTTCTCCGAAAAACCCACTGATGAAAAGGTCATCGGCGCCTCAAAATTGGATCACATCATATGGCATTTCTCCGAGAAGATCTCCGAGAAAAGTATGATGTAAAGACCCCAAGCGAATGCAGTCTCTCAAAGGACTCGCATTCCCCAAGTAGAGTCAACAAATGACATCTCCAACAGAGAAGTTTGTACACCTTTACAACTCAGACGACTGGGTTCCCCAGCAAGTCTGACATCGAAACTTTTTCCACCCAAATGGCATCTCCCCAGGAAAATTCGGCGAGAAGTTTGAGGGAACACCGCTACGAATAGCGTCCCTTGTCAGTAAAGTTTATTGACGAAAGAAACTAAGACCAGTTCCTGTGTAGGAAACCAGGATCGAGGGGAAGTTTACATCAGAAACTAAGACCAGTTCCTTGGTAGGAAACCAGGATCGAAGGGAAGTTTATTTTAGAAACTGAGACCAGTTCCTTGGCTGAAGACCAGGATCGAGGGGAAGTTTACCTTTTCTAAGCATCATTGCTTAGCTAAAGAAGATGAATGCGTAAGCTACCATTCATAACCACCATCAAAATTTAGGGTATTCCGATATTTAATCCTCTTGCACCCCGAATGCCCGAATACCTTCGTCATTCACACCTTCGTGTCCAAGAAGATTAAATAGGGGCATCTGTCATACCCTAAATTTTGACCACTAAGATTTCCATCATTGTGGAAATCATCATCACAATATGGATAAACCATCATACCTCATCAATCTCCTCAGGGATTGTTGAGAATTCACTACAATCAAAATTAGGGTTTCAAGCCCTCTCTGAGTGCTTAGACAAGGGTCAATCAAGGAATGACATGGTCTTCAACTTGTCTAACCTCTCAAACATCCACAATGGATCAAGAGGACTCCCACTTCAAGGATTAAGCACAAGGTTGCTCCCTTCTAGGTGGATCAAGTCTCAAAATCGACAGTGTCACCAAATTAGGGTTTTGGTCGACCAGGGCCTCCAGATGGAAATTTTCCTCTGGACACAAGCCAATGATCCAAAACATAACCTAATATACTCCATGGAACCTCATGGACCTAATCATCCAGTCAATTTTGCCTCAGGGGATGCATTCATAAAAAATCAGGAATTAGGGTTTCTTGACCTAATTCACCCCTAAGTTGACTTTTGGTGCAAATCATGAGCCAAGACCTCAAGAGAGGGTTTGAGGGTCTCTAATGAACTATATTGATCCATTTGGAACAATGGATTAATCCAAGAAGCTTGAGCAACAAGTCTCAATTTCATCTGCACCACAATTAGGGTTTTAAGAGGAAAGTCAACTGTAACTTTGACTTTTGACCAGGACATGCTCCCAAACCCTAGGACATGCCTCAATATACCCTATGACACCCATGGAACATGTCCATCAAGTTTGATTTAGGTCAAGGACATGATTTCCTGAAGAATTGCACAGTTTGGAATTCATCTGATAAAAAGTCAACTATGCACAAAAGTCAACTTTGACTTTTTGAGATTTTTCACCAAAATGGATTTTTAACCCTAAAATGATGTTAATGTATTATTTGAATCATCATTCATCAAGAAAAATCAAGAAAAGTTGGATAACTTGTAAAAGGGGTAACCATAAAAACTTAGAAAATTTTCTAAGTTAAAAATAAAGTGGCTAGGGTACCAACTTTGGAGGGTCATAACTCCTAAACCACAAGGCCATTTTTTCCCATCCAAAGCTTGATTTGTAGATCTCATTGCCCTCTACAAAAACTTCAACTAGACCTAACTCCAATTCATTGTGGATTTTGAGCTATGAGTGAGCCAAAATGGCTGAAAATATGAAAGTACACCATTTTCCAACACTTAGAAAAAATTCTGTCCAAGACAGATTTTGTTGAAACACCAAAACTTGTGAGATCTTTTCACATAGATGCAAGCTGAATCAAATCCAAAGTTAAACATCAATGTTGTTGCATATTTTGCCAAGAATTCAAAGAGACTAACAGCATGAATTGATTCAACTTGAGCCAAGAGAAATCCATGCCCAAAGTCATGCTGCTGCAAGCTGTTTTGGAAAAATCAGTTTGCATGTTTGCTTGCCACACACGATTTTGAACCAAAAACTGAGGATCAGCATGCCACATGTATTCAAACCAATGACATTGCATCTAATACAACTGATAAATCTGAGTCAAAAAGCCAAGGAATCTTCCAACTTGAAATTCATCCACTTTGGCACATTTTGCCTTGAATTCAAAGTGCATTAATGTGGAATAGTGCATTGTCAAGGTAGCTACCCTACTCAGTCAAATTCTCTGATTAAACAACAATAAAAACATCTGAGGAATGTGATTTTGGTCAAGGCATAGCCCTGCTCTTGGGAATGGCTAGCTTGCCTTGCTTGAGAAGAAATCCTCCAAGCCAATCCATGCAAATGTGATCTGATCCAGCAGCTATTCACTATTCCTCCAAAACAAAAGTTGATCACCTATAAATAGAGGTCCCAATGGATCATTCAACTTACACCAAAGCCAGTTACAACACTGCTTTCTCTCATTCTTCCTTAAACCTCAAGTTTTTTGGCTTATTGAGTAACCACTATCGGGTTTTGAGTTGCAGCCTTAGGCAATCAATTCCAATTGCTCAAACACATCACATATGATGTATTTGAGGTGTCCAAACACTTAAACACTGACTGTAACACCTCAGGCTCAAAATCACCCTTCAACCAAGCCATTATGCCTCAATTATGCAGGTGGAGGTCTCTAGCTTGATCCAAAGAGTTTCAAAGTGTTCCAGAGCTTGTAACACACTCCATAACATCCATTGAAGCTGTAGGGATCATTAATTCACGACTGGAACAAAGTTTGTGCAGAGTTCCATTTCAGCTTGCATCAAGGTAAGCCTCAAAACTCAAACTCCATGATCCATGCATATTTCCTCGCATGATATTTTTGCCAATTGCTTGCCATCATATGCTGATTGTTTTCCCTCAGAAAATTTGATCATTGCACTCATAATCATGCCTACTCGATTGCTTTTGCAAAATTAGGGTTCATACGGCCACAATGATATAATTTGTTATACACTGAAAATGAATAAAATTGGGTATTGCCATCTTCTTCCTTGTGAAAAAACGCATGAGTTTGGTGTTTGAATGATGTCTAATGGTTGAGAGATGAGTGAGATATGGTGCTTCATGCACGAGCTCGAGGAAGAAGATGGCCATGGCGCCATTCTTCAGGTTTTCCAACTAAGTTTGATATATATTTTTCACTTGCCATGTTATATTTGATTTGGCATTGCGCCCCAACGGTTCATCAGCTGGTTTTGTGTGTATTGGCAAGCGAGTGGTCTGGGGTTCGAATCCCCCTCGCCCCAGACTTCTTTTTATCACTTGTTTATTTTATTTTTTTTCATAATATTATTTTTAATGATTTGAAAAATTAATAACTCCTTCAATTTTTATCATTTTTGATTGGTTCTTTTTGCAATAATTCACAAAAATGTTGAAATATTTTATTCCACCAAAAAATTAGATTTATATTATTTATTTAATATAATTAGTATTTTGTGAATAAATTCATTTTTAATTGTTTTTAAACATTCTAAAAGTGAATATTTACTTTGAAAATCAAAACCTAATGAGTTTAAATATTCCTTGTGATTATCCCTCATTTTTTTCAAATCTTAAACAAAATCATAAATGGATTATTCAAATTTATTTTGTATTTTGTTTGATTTTCTTTAAGTATTTACTTTTAAAGATTAAAATTAGGGTTTTTGATTAATTCAACTTTCAAAATTGATTTTCAAATACACTTGGGCCTCTATTAGAGTGTAAGACCCAACACCCTTGTACAGAAAACATGTTGGGTCTCATTCGTTGTATAAGTCCCTCTGTACATTTTCAAATAAACGGCACGATCGTTGCCTTTTCAAAATAACCCTGGGCCTACCCTCGAGTAGTAAGACCCATTTCTTGTCTTAAAACCCACTTGGGCCTCTATTAGAGTGTAAGACCCAATCCCTTTTTAACCAAAACCATTTTTGGGCCTCAGATATTGTATAAGCCCCTCCACGTTAAAAGAAAACCTCGGCGCGATCGCCATTTCAAACGGAAAAGTCATCTGGGCCTACCCTCGAGTAGTAAGACCCATCGCCTTTTCTTTAAACTTTATTTTGGGCCTCTATTAGAGTGTAACACCCAACTCCCTTGTACAGAAAACATTTTGGGCCTCAGTCACTTGTATAAGTCCCTCTGTACAAATTCAAACAATGCGCTCACTGATAAAACCCTGGGCCTCTCCTTGAGCTGTAAGCCCCAAATCTCTCCTTTTCAAAGCACTTTCTCCTTTGGTTTTGAATATATTGTTGTTTTCAATCTTTCCTTGTTGAACAACTAACCAAACATCATGGAAGCTCTACAACCGAGTAAGTGGTTATTGCTTTCATTTACCGCTTTCATATACATATAACTATATTCTGGGGCTGTTTCACTGTAAGTCTTCTTTCATAAACTCATATCAACTGTGTAATAATAGTATAGATATTTAGAGTTTCCCCGGCAACTATGTCTAGCATTAAGCCCGTTGATCACTCTTAGAAATAGTCTAAACTAGATCCCTATAGGATTACCAGACACAGTCTTCCCTCCTCTTGGGGTTAAACAATATGGAGATATGAAAGACAGCATTCTCTGTGAACCCTTTCATAGACTGTCACTCATAGAAGTTGTCAAGAAGCTCTACTCCACAGAGATGATCTTTTCTCCGTGAATGGCATCTCTTGAGTTTCTTCCAAATTCTCGGACTTTCCTGGCTTGATCTATTCTCGGTGAATGGCATGTCTTGAACTTCTCGGGGTTTGGGGACCCACAGGCTTCTTAAAAGCACTTGTAAAGATGATCTACTCCCCATAGATGATCTTTTCTCCATGAATGGCATCTCTTGAGTTTCTTCCAAATTCTCAAACTTTCCTGACTTGATCTATTCCTTGTGGATAACTTGCCTTGAATTTCTCGGGGTTTGGGGACCCATCGGCTTCTTAAAAACAATCGGCCTCCTCTTGGGCATCGTACAAGGACCCACGGGCTTCCTAAAAGCAACCCCGCCTCCTCTTGGGCTTAGTACAAGGACCCGCCGGCTTCTTAGAAGTATTCACAGCCTCCTCTTAGGCTTCGTATAATGATCTCTTCCTCCGGGAATGATAGCCTCCTCTTGGGCTTCGTACAAGGACCTCTCGGCTTCTTAAAAGCTTCCAGCCTCCTCTTGGGCTTCGTACAAATTGTCCCGACGGCCTCCTAGAGGTATAGGAACAGAACTTAGTCATCTGCATAGAACAATCCTTTCAAAGAGTCTACTACTGTTTCTCAAAGCATAGTATAAAAGATGAAACTCTAGACTTGGACAGTCTAATCTCCTTAAGTCTCAAAGACATTCTCAAGCACCCTTCAAAAATAGGAAGAAAACCCATAGACTCAGACAGTCTCAATACCCTTCGGATTTCCCGCTTCCTTAAAGAACAGGAATAACCCGGATCCTTGAATCAAATCCATGAGTACAGTGTTGCTCATATAATAACTGATTTTCTCTTTAAAATCAGTATACTGGACCTGTCATTTAACTGAAACAACATTTAGCCTCTCTCTCGGGCTTTTTACGAGACACATAAGAGACTCCCTCGTTGAGTCAATTACCCCTTTCGCCTCCATCTCGGGCTTTATACGAGATACAAAAAGGTCTTTATTGAGCCAAACAAATTTTAGCCTCCATCTCGGGCTTTGTACGAGATACAAAAACTCTCTTGTTAAGTCAAGTAGCCTTCATCTCGGGCTTTATACGAGATACCAAAAGACTTCATCGTCAAGTCAAAACTTTTTAGCCTCTCTCTCGGGCTTTGTACGAGACACATACTAGCCTTCTCTTAGGCTTTGTATAAGAAAACCACTGGTTGATCCAATCAACCTTTTAGCATCAAAGCTGTGCCTCGTTCACGGTATACAAACATCAACAACTCCTTCCCTTTCATCTAATCGCTGTAAGCGGCAAGCCTCTGGATCATCTACATCCATGCCACTGTCCCTCTTTTAGCATGAGAAATTCCTAAGGAAAGATGGCATTGCTCTACACTGAGTTAAAGTCTTCTCCTTCAGGTTAAAATCCCCTATAAAGGAAATTATGGCATTGCCGGATCCACACATCCCGGTTAAAGTAATCCTCCTTTACAGTCAGTCACCCAACAGTTGTGACATACAACCCCCTCTTTAGAGATGACAAATTCTCTCTAAAGTCAACACCTTTAGCTTCACATCTTGGGCTTTGAACAAGATACAAATAGACCTTTCAGCTTCACATCTTGGGCTTTGAACAAGATATAAATCACCTTTCGCTTCACGTCTTGGGCTTTGAACAAGACACCAAAAACAACCATTTCCTCCCATAGAATAGGAGGAACTACGAACGCTCTGATTTCCCTGTTTCGGTAAACGGGAATACATAGGCATAATATTGAAAGAAAAATCTTAGCGAGCACACTAAACAAAAACCCAAAATCCCATACTCTCATGTATCTGTCAAAAACATCAGTCCTAACATCCTAATCCTCGTTCCCCGCCAGAAAATCCAAGAAAGAGAGAAAACTGTATTGGCGAAAATACAAATAACCAGTACAAAGGCCCCCCACATTAATAGCATTCGTAACCTAACAGACCGCTGTTTAAACTCAGTATACAAAGTAGGGTTAATTGGAGACATCTATTTCCCTTCCTTCATCAGCTTTAATAGGATAAAAAATGAATCGACCTGTAGTAAACTCAACCGCAGAGAGCGACCAGCGCTTAAGAACCGCGTCCAAAATCGCTCGCTACAGGATGATGTTGAAATATTGGTCTTTAGCTGCATGGCTTCACCCCATTTTTGTTCACCCGTGAGTATTTTTTGGGGATGATGGGCTCCCCTAGGCCCACATGATTACCCCATTGTTTACTTTCTCATCCCCGTTAATTGCTGATTCAAGTTCTTTTATTTTTTTATTTACTTTTTTCCTGATTTTATCTAGTATGTTTCTGTTGATTTATTTCTATTTTAATTAAGGGCCAATGATATAATATCATTCATAATTTAATCAAGTTGATTAAGTTGTGACTTATATGAGGCCTACCTATTTATTTATTTTTATTTCAATTTATTCACTATTTTTTATTTAGTTTGGGTCGATGAAAATCCAATATCGATTGATTTATCGATTTCTCGATTAAATCTCGATAAAGGTGAGACCTTTACTCTTTGTATTCACCTTTTCGATTTTATTTCATTTTTATTTCGTTTTGGGTCAATGAAAACTAAATATCGATCGATTTATCGATTTCTCGATTAAATCTTGATAAAGGTGAGGCCTTTATTATTTTTATTGTCACTTTCAATATTTATTTCATTTTATTATTATTCATTATTTTATCAATTTTGGGTCAATGAAAGTCAAAAATCTGATTACCGATTTATCGATTAAATCGAGATTAAGACGAGACCAACTTTCATTTTTATGTCGATATTATACCTTGTCAATTCTATATCGATTATATCGTTGTACATATTGTATCATATTCATATTCATTTCATTCGCTCACCCTTAATCGAAAACAATTAACAACTATCGCAACCATAAAAAACGAACATGAACGGACTGTGGTTATGATCATTTGCTCGACGCGCATTCAAGGCTTAGTTTAGGACACTTTGCGCACACACGGCTTCCTCTTGGGCTACCTTACAACGAGACCCTTTATTTCCTGTCAACACTTGTATTTTACATGTACCCCTCT
This sequence comes from Lathyrus tuberosus, assembly GCA_022829125.1. Taxonomy (NCBI): domain Eukaryota; kingdom Viridiplantae; phylum Streptophyta; class Magnoliopsida; order Fabales; family Fabaceae; genus Lathyrus; species Lathyrus tuberosus. Next base: position 773,008 of record JALAZF010000852.1, on the reverse strand, counting down.
CCCATTCCGATGTATGCATTTATTATTGCTTTGATTGTGGTTTGTTTACTAGGAGCACCCCTAGGGACTAGCATAGGCAACCCATTTTCAAACCAAACTCTCGATTCGTCGTCGAGCCATTTTCAAACAAACCTATTTTAAAACCAAAAACTCGATTCGTCGTCGAGACATTTTTCAAACAACCCATTTTCCAACCAAACCCTCGATTCGTCGTCGAGTTTTTTTTCCAATCAAACTCTTTTCATTTACAAATAAACCTTGATCCAACGTCAAGCGGATTTTCATATTCAAACTCCAAAAATAATTAACAACTATCGTAATTCTTTTAAGGTGAAAAATGGGGGTTCAAGTCTTTGATCTTCCTTCGATTGTTTGGGTGCGAGTTCTCTTACTCGTGTGTAAGCAATTGACGCCTATTCTTTTAACAAATCCAATCCTTTTCAAATTAACCAAGCACGTACAATAAACCCTTGATCCCACGTCAAGCGGATTTTCATAATCAAATCTCAAAACAACTAACAACTATCGTAATTCTTTTAAGGTGAAAAATGTGGGTTCAAGTCTTTGATCTCCCTTCGATTGTTTGGGTGCGAGTTCTCTTACTCGTGTGTAAGCAATTGGCGCCTCTTTTAAAAAAAAATCAACCAACTTCCTTGTTTCGTGGGCGTACCACGAACTACGACTGCTCTGATTCTTTATTCTCGTCCGAGTAAAGATACGTAGGCACAAGATTGCGACGATCTTGACGAGTACACTTTTTATTTTTTCCCCGTTTGCGTCCACACTTTTTCTTTTTCCCCCGTTTACATCCACACTTTTTCTTTTTCCCCCGTTTGCGTCCACACTTTTTCTTTTTCCCCCGTTTGCATCCACACTTTTTCTTTTTCCCCCGTTTGCGTCCACACTTTTTCTTTTTCCCCCGTTTGCATCCACACTTTTTTTCTTTTTCCCCGTTTGCGTCCACACTTTTTCTTTTTCCACCTTTTCATACTACCTTCCCTCCATTTTCCGTCTTCCCTCTATCCCTCCCCGTAGTCGAACTACGATTGCTCTGATTTCTCATTCTCGTCCGAATAAGCATACGTAGGCCCGAGGTCGCGATGATCTTGCCGAGCACCCTATCCTTAAACCATCCAATTTCCCCTTAGCATCGTTCTCTTTTACCTTACCGTTTTGCATTTTATTTCAGAGAAGAAAATAGACAAACTTAGCTAACGAGTATCGCGATTTGAATCAAGAGGTTCCCGTTGAGTACAACGGACGTGAGGGGGTGCGCGTACCTTCCCCTCACGTAATCGACTCCCGAACCCAGAATGTGGTTGCGGCGACCATGTTCTTACCTCCTTCCTTAAAGGTTTTCTCGATATTTTCCTTTCCCTCTTTTGGGATAAATAAAGTTCGGTGGCGACTCTGTCGAACCGTTTTCCGCGCCTTTTGCGCGAGGGTCGTATTTTCGATGAATTTTTGAGGTGCGACAGCCCGTAGAACCCGAATCCATTCGTATGTCAAGTAGATTACAAGGATCTATGACTCGGGTCGCCTTCTAGACATAGAAGCGGACGGGAACAGGAGGTACCTTGGTATGGTTATCGATTAGTGATGTTGTGAGTTAATGAACTCATGTCATGTTTCCATATAGTGTGACAATTGAAATGTGAACTCAAGAGTTTTTCCCCTTTTCCCCGGACTTGAGTTAGGATTGTTAGAACCTTGTTAATCCAAGAGGATCCATAAGATAGGGAACTCACTGAGATTTGATGTATCTCACCCCACGTTGTTGATGTATTTCAGGTGCTTCAGGTTCCGAGAAGGGTAAGGATAAGGTCGTGTGATCTTTTCCTTGCTTGTTGATGGCTAGCTTCCGTAGCGGAGTTTATTTTGAGATCATTGTTGATCTAGTTCTTAGTTTTTATCTTTTGAACATCTTGTGTATAATATGCCTTAGGTTTTTGTACTTTGTACTTTAGGGCATTTATTTGTATACAATGTGTTAACTAGGAGCTTATGTGTTTCAGTACCAAACACTTGGATCTATATATAATATTTATGCTTTGATGTATGAGTTTTATATATGGGTGTTACAACATCCAGTCTTGGTTCAGCAGGTGTCGCAGTCGAATTGCAGTCTTCAATCTCAAATCTTTTGAGTATTTCATTTGCATATCTTCTTTGATGCATCATCAGACCTCTACTACTCTTGTAGAATTCGATACCAAGGAAGTATGAAATGTTTCCTAGATCAGAAATTTCTAACTCCTTGCTAAGATCACCTTTGATGTCTTTGATCTTTTTCTTAAAACTACATGTTATTAACAAGTCATTGACATAGATACACAATATAAGCAATTCAACCATGTTACTTCTTACATATACTCCATGCTCATTTGTGCACTTCACAAATTCCTTCTCCCTTAGGGAAATATTTATCTTCTTATTCCAAGCTCTTGGAGCTTGTTTAAGTCCATACAGAGCTTTATGCAGCCTGTATACTTTTCTTTCTTGGCCTTGTTTCACAAACCCAATTGGTTAAGCAATATAAACTTCTTCATCTAAGAGGCCATTCAGAAATGCACATTTCACATCCATTTGACACATATGCCAGTTGTTCGTGTTTGCTAGACTAATAACTAACCTGATTGTTTATATCCTCAACATGTGCAAAAAAGTTGCTGAAGTCGATTTCTTATTTCTCAAGCAATCCTTTCGCCACAAGTCTTAACTTGTGTCGAGTTACTTCTCCTTTGGGATTTAACTTCACCTTGTATACCCATTTCACATTGATTGCTTTCTTACCTTTAGGCAATTTCACAAGTGACTAAGTGATGTTAACTTCGATAGACTCCAGTTCCTCATCGCTTTCATCCACATCGCATCCTTCAATGCCTCGGCTGCATTGAATGGTTCGACATCTGCATAGAAAGAATAATGTACCAACTTACCTTCACCATTGATCACATCATCTGGTGTAATCACACATTCTTGCAACCTTGCAGGCATATGTCTTGTTCTTCAAGGCCTGCTTCTGCTTACTTGACCTCTTACTTCTTCTTGTCGAACTTCTCTTTCGACTTCACTTGATGGTTCTTCACATAGGATTCTCACTGAATCCTTTTTGACATTTTCAGTCCAATCCTATTCCTTAAGCTCATCTATGATCACGTCCCTGCTAATCAATACTTGCTTATTCATTGGGTCAAAAAACTTGTATCCTCGAGTCGAATAATATCCTATTAGGATCATTTGACTTGACTTGTCATCAAGTTTTCTTATCAACTGATAAGGCACATGTCTATGTGTTATATATCCAAGTACCTTCAAATGACTCAAGCCAGGCTTAACACCAAACCAACATTCTTCTAGCGTGATTCCTTCTAGCTTCTTCATTGGACATCTGTTCAGTATGTATGTTGCAGTCGACACACATTCTCCCCATAATTCTTTGGGTAAATGGTTGCCTTTCAACAAATCTCTAACCATATTCATGACGATTATGTTCTTCCTTTATGCAATTCCATTCTACTGTGGAGTTTAGGGTGGCACCACCTCATGCACAATCCCTTCTTTCTCACATAATGTGTCAAAGTATTTCAACACATATTCTCCAACACCATCAGTCCACAAAATCTTGAGCTTTCGAACGCTTTGTATTTCGACCATGGATTTAAACTTGGCAAATACCTTAATCACTTCACTTTACTTCTTAATCAGGTAGGTCTATAATTTTTGACTAAAATGGTCTATGAATGTGACAAAGTATCTGTTACCTCCAAACGTATCCACCTGGATAAGACCACACACATGAGTATATGCCTTCAAGAATTTCCTTCGGCTTTTTTTCGGCATCCTTGCTGAATTTATTCTTGTGTTGCTTTGCCTGCACACATTCTTCACATACTTCATTTGGAATGTCGATTTTTGGTAGTCCTGAAACCATGTTTCTCCTTTTTAGATCTCTGATGTCTTGAAGTTGAGATAGCCTAGTTGATAGTGACATATCCATTTATCCATGCTAGCTGCAGTTGCAAGGCACTTGTGCTTCATCACATTAAGTTCAATCTTGAAGGTTCTATTACGAGACATGAGAGCCTTCAAGATTAACCTTCCACCTGAATCGTGAACTCTTATCATCTTATCTTCAATCGACATTTTATAATTATTCTCGACCAACTGCCCTATGTTGAGCAAATTACTTTTCATGCCTGATATATACAATACATTGGAAATTACTGATCTTTTTCCATCTTTCCTCATAATTAGAACACCACCAATACCTTCGGCAACTAGAGTATTTCCATTTGCAAATTTCACCATGTTCTTCATTGAGGGTTTTATGTTGACAAACCAATCTTTCCAACTAGTCATGTGTGAAGAGAATCCTAAATCCAAGTACCATTGGTCCTTGAAGCTTTCTTGATTTCTTGTTGTGACCATCAACAACATCTCTTCTTCTTCTTCTTCTTCATGTTTTGCAAACTTTGCATCATTTTCTTGATTATTTTGTTTTTCAAGACAATCACTAGAATAATGGCCATACCTCTGACAATTGAAACACTGAATGTGACTTTTGTCAGATTTTCTTCCACCACATCTTCCTCTACCAATAACACCACCTATATGGTTACTTTGGTATGAAGATCTTCTTTGGTTAAACACATTTCCTTCTTGTTGGTTTCCTCTACCAGTCAAATTGTTGTAGCCTCCTCTACCTTTGTTGTCGAACCATTTTCCTATTCCTTTCTTTTCCTTTGCTGATTGCGCTGGTAGAGCGACGTCACTTTTCGACTTGCTTGCAGCTCTTTCAGCCATTCTTTGTTCATGAGATTCAAGCGTTCCTTAAATCTCTTCCTTTGTCATTGTTGACAAATCTTTCGACTATTCTATGGCTACTACCATGTGGTCGAACTTTGGATCCAATGACCTCAGATCTTTGTGACAACTGATCTTGATGTCAACGTTTCTCCACATATCTTGGTTTGATTCACTAGTTTCGTAACCCTAGTGAAGAAATCAATTATGCTTTCACTTTCTTCCATCTAAAGCAATTCATACGTTTTTTGTGAGTTTGTAACCTAACATCTTTTACCTTTTCAGCGCCTCCAAACGATTTCACCAAGATTTTCTATGATTCTTTCGCCGATTCTACATCACTGAACTTTTCAAAATTATCTTGAGCAACACATTGATGAATCATAAAGTGAGCTTTATAATCATTCTTCTTTAATTCTTTGTGTACAACCCTTCATCCGTCGCGTTTTCTGCAAGTGAATCACTCCTTCCTTCACAAGATCCCAAAGATCTTGATAGCATAAAATAATATTTATCTGTTTGTACCAATTCTCGTAATTCTGATCTTTAGAATTGGGAGACTCGCCGGAAAATGCTCATTCGGATGACTAATTGTGCTATGCTTCCTAAGAATCCCAAAGCTTGTGCTCTAAATACCAGATGTTGGAATTACACCAAACCTATAGAGAATTCTGAATCAATCTTGATTAACAAGAAGAATCAATCACACCGGTCGATTATGTCTCTTGTTCTTCACTCTTCACTCAAGTGAATCAATCACACATTGATTGCAAGATGATTCCGCTCACAACAATTATTGAAGAAGAAAAGGAAAGAGGAATTGGGGAAGAAAAAAGAAATTAGAGTTTTTGAAAAAAGAGGAAGAAAAAGAATAATTTCTGCAGAGTTTTTTTCCGCCTTCAAATTGAAATTTTTTTATTAAATCTTTCTCTAAGCAAGTGCATTATTACAAAGATAGTGTAACTTTCTATTTATAGGTTGTGATTGTTAGCACACCAAACAATCTCCAACTAACCTAACTAACTCAGCTAAAACAAACAAATAAAGTTAAATCTAAATTTATTATCGGGATACACTTCTTCTATATTTCGACAATTATACTATTTCTACACTTAATATTTTGACAATGATAGACTTTGTCGAAATGGTATTTTGACAAAAAAAAATTACATTCTTAACAATTTTCTCTCATTATTGCAATCTCATTGATGGGTGCTTCTAAGTTATATAGTATAATAGAAAAATGTTACGTTGACACTATTCTAATGTGTTGAAATAACATCATTTCTTATAATAACACCAAGAGAGGAGAGATGTATATTTAGACATTGAGAGCGTGTTAGCACTCAATAGTCAAGTCCATTAGCAACAACAACGTGAAACCTCAAACTCTACCTTTACCGTTGGGGTGTCAAAAGTAGAAAAATAAAGTAATTAACCTAAATCCAAATACTCAACAAACATATCAAAATTTGGTATGTGGTCAAAACTCAAAACTGTATACTATTATGTCGTAAGTATATATATATTTTTTGTCAACTCAGATATTAAACTAATTTTTTATATTTAATAAAATGAATATACACCTATTTATTTAAAATTTAAATTATCTAAAAACACATAGATTATACTATTGATTACCGTATAAGTTTCATATTTACCAAAAAAAAAAAGTGCTTATGATATGATTCAAACCTCTTCTACAACATAATGATGAGATCATAGACTTAAACTTAATACATTATAACTATCTAATTCAAGAAATTAGTTTTTCCTCTATCATATTTTATAATCTAAAATAACTTCCTTATTTGCCCGTTGTGGTTCTTGGCTTCTTCCTAATGCTAACCAAAAACTAATACTAATGCATTTATAAACAAGCCACCGAAACAGAAAAAATCCCACAACTCATTTCATTCTATCTCTCACTTCTCTACAAAACACAAACAAAATACTAAACACAAAACCACAACACCATTTCCAATGGCCCCTTATCCTTACATTCTCTTTTTCTTTTTCTTTTTCCTCTCTCTCCTCACATTCTCTTCCTCAATCCCAAACACAAACACCATTAATCTCCCACTTTCCCCACTATTCACCAAATCCCAATCCTCAGATCTAATCAACTCCCTCAAAACCGCCGCTTCATCTTCTCTAACAAGAGCCCACCACCTCAAAACCCAAAACCCAAGTCACAAGAAACCTTCTTCTTCCTCTTCTCCAACCAACACACAAATTTACTCCAAAAGCTACGGCGGTTACTCGATCAACCTCAACTTCGGAACACCGCCGCAAACCTTGTCTTTCATCTTAGACACAGGTAGCAGCCTCGTATGGTTCCCATGTTCCTCTCACTACCTCTGTTCCAATTGCAACTTCCCAAACATCAACCCAACAAAAATCCCTTCCTTCATTCCCAGAAACTCATCCACCTCAAAAATCCTCGGTTGCGCAAACTCCAAATGCGGTTACATTTTCGGACCCGACATCAAATCTCGTTGCCGAGGTTGCAATCCGCAATCTCAAAACTGTGGCAACATCACTTGTCCCGCTTATATAATCCAATACGGTTTAGGCTCAACCGCTGGTTTCTTACTATTGGATAATCTAGATTTTCCCGGAAAGAAAACCGTAGATAATTTTCTCGTAGGTTGTTCCATTTTATCTACCCGACAACCCTCCGGTATCGCCGGATTCGGTCGAGGAGAAGATTCTCTTCCGTCGCAAATGGGACTCAAAAGGTTCTCTTATTGCTTACTTTCTCACCAATTCGACGACTCGCCGGAAAATAGTAACCTGGTTTTGCAGGTTTCTTCCACCGGCGATGGAAAAACAAGTGGCTTAAGCTACACGCCGTTCCGGAAAAACCCGTCAACGAACAACACGGCATTTCTTGAATACTATTATGTGAATCTTCGGACTATCGTTATTGGAGGGAAACGTGTTAAGATTCCGTTAACGGTTTCAGAACCGGGAACCGACGGTAACGGTGGAACCATCGTTGATTCTGGATCAACGTTTACTTATATGGAAAAGGAAGTTTTCGATTTGGTTTCGAAAGAGTTTGAGAAGCAACTTTCTAATTATAGCAGAGCGAAAGATGTTGAAGCTGCATTGGGGTTGAGTTTATGTTTTAACTTCACCGACGTGAACACGGTGCTGTTTCCGGAGATGGTGTTTCAATTTAAAGGGGGTGCGAAAATGAAGTTACCGGTTGAGAATTATTTTTCTCTGGCGGGTGAAGGGGAAGCGGCGTGTTTAACTGTTATGTCAGACGGAGTTTCTGCGCCGGAGAGAAACGGTGGTCCGGCGATTATTTTGGGGAATTATCAGCAGCAGAATTTTAATATTGAGTTTGATTTGGAAAATGATAGGTTCGGATTTGGACCTCAGAGTTGTCAAAAAAGTGCTTAATTAATGACAGGTTGGAATTGAAAATGATTGTGTTGCATGTGCTGGCTTTTTCAATACCGTTGAAAATGAAATGACGGTGGTTACCGGAGTGCATGGTTGTGACTATGCGGCGTGGCGGGCGAGTTTATTATTTAGTGTATATGATTTATTTTATTGTTTTATTATTGAGTCATTGGAGTAAGCATAAGATTATTCCTTGGCTTTTCTTTTTATTTACTTTTGCATAAAGTTACTAAAGTAATTTAATTTATATTGATGCACGCTAAGTCATCATTTTTATAAATCAAATTTATAAAGCAGGAACATGTGATATTCCTTTTGGTGTTTAAAGTTGTGGTACAATGATTAATGAATTATTAAGGGTGTATTTATTTCATACTCCCTCTGTCACAAATTATAAGACGTTTTGCGTTTTCACACAAATTAAGAAACTTAATTATTACTTTATGGGAAAGATAAATTATGTATAACTTTACAGTAATGTCCCTCATAATTATGTAGGAGAGAGAAATTAAAAGAGTTGAAAGAATAAATAATAATAAATATTTGAGGGTATATTGGGGAAGATGTCATTTATATTGCATTGAGAATGTAAGGTGACTTATAATTTGGGACAAAATTTTTTAGCAAAGTGACTTATAATTTGGGACGGAGGGAGTAGTTGATAAAATTATTTTTAGAAATAAAACATGCCTAAAAAAAAATTATGATTTTCTTTTCAATGAAATGAATGGGATTTTTTTTACATAAAAATGAGAATAAAATTTAAATGACTAATTTTAATAAATAATTCTAAATAACATTATTATAATCAATCAAATTATACAAACTACCCTTCACTTTTTTTCTTTCTTATCTTCATAATCATTTAGATAAAGTTTCTTAAAACCAAATTATACAAACCAGCATGAGTGCAACATCTGACATCCTGTAAGTCAGTTTACGTGAATACATATGTGCGTGCGTTTGATAGGTTTCAAGAAGATTTACCATTTATGAGTTGTATTTTTTAGCAATATGTTTTTTTTAAGAAAGATTGGCTAAAAAGATTGTCCAAGACCAAATCAAATTAAATGAGATCAAATCCCTTGGCGGACATTAATGTATAGCAAATCAAATATGCATCAAAATCAAATATGTTTGGTTTCAAGTCAGATGCCCATGCCTAGCAGATAATTTGCTATATAAGAATATGCATTCCCAACAAGAACGTGTGTGCAAGAATTGAAGATCTAGTGTGTTTGAGTTTGATATTTGAGTCTTTGTACTTGTTGTTATTTGTGCACCTCTATAAAGCCTAAGTTCCATATCAAAGACATTGGGTTGTTTTGTTAGTTGAGTTGTAATTCAACAATCTTTAAACTTGTTTTATGTATTAATCACTAAGGTTAGTGATTAAGAGAAAGTGATAGGGGTTCTCATATTTAGGGGGAGTCCTAAATAGAAAGACATATGTATTATTAGGTAAAAAGACATCGAACAAGGTTTGTTCATCTAAGACTAATTATACTAATAATATTGAGAGTATATTTCCTTTCTTGGGTTGGAAGTCCCCAGACGTAGGTGACGTTACACTGAACTATACTAATAATTGAGAGTGTTCATCTAAGACTAAGTGTACTAAAAATATTGAGAGTGTATTCCCTTTTTAGCGCTAATGAATTGTGTTGCTGAACGATGTTGTACATGTTGTTCAGCAACTAGTTGGTGCATTGCAATTCATGGTTAGCTCGCAACAGTTGAAAGCCATGTAAGGCTTTAAGTTGGGAAATCACAGGTGGAATCTTAGGTCTAATCGAAGACAATTGGACATATCCATCTATCTGAGGAGTCTATACCTGATTTAGATGCAACTGAACATCTGCTTCTGGATTCACAACTTTTTTGCGGAAGAGGTAGAGGTTTTGATTGATCTCTACTTGAGCTACAATAGCGACATCGACTTCTCGCGTAGCAGCATACCAAGTAGCTTTGGATCCAACCATTACTTGGAAGTGTAGGAATCATAAAATTGGAAATTTAGGAAATTAGAGGTGAAGCGAAACTTGATTTGATTGAACATGACAAATATTCGTGTTTAATTTCGAATGTTACCGATTTGATGACCTAAGAAGGTTTCGAACTGGCGAATTGAGTAGTAAATGTGAAATATGGAAAATATAGGAATCGTAAGTCGTTTCCCACATACAGTGTCACTATTCTATACTAGAACAAAAAATGGAGTGAATATCAAAGTTAATGGCGGATCTGAACTTTTAATGCGATAGAGAGAGAGAGAGATGACCTGTAAGGTTAACACTCCAACGCTCAAGTCAGTATGTGAGGGAGAAGAGTATATTGAAATCGAATTTGAAACTGAGTACCTGAATTAGCGCGCTTTCTATTTATAGTAGAGAAGAAGTAACAAACATGATATTTGTTAAGAGTTGATCGCAGAGAGCCGTTGGATGCACCTGAGGTTTTAATCCTCTGTATTTGTCAACGAGATAGCTCTTGTGCGCTAAAAATATTCTGGAAGGATTGTAGCTCATATTGAATGGTCAGCTGAAGCCACTATGGTCAACCAAAAATAGTAGGTAATGTGCTAGTTAAATTAAGTTAATATAAATTATTGATATAATGTTTAATTATTGACGATAGCATTTATTTATATTTTTGTATTAGTATAAACGAGTCGTAGATATTTACAAATCAACCAATAAAAGAATGAATGTTATAAAATTAGAGGAATACAAATATCATTGGTATTCTTTAAACTAAAATATTATATATATTTTTCATTAATTGATATAGTTGACCAATTTATAAAAAGTTTTAAAATTATATCAATAAGTGGAGAATGATATCTTTACTAACATACCATAATCAAGCTTTGACATATTCATATTTATTATAAAGGATGAAAATAATGTTAATCCCATCATGCCTTCTCTCATTTCCATTGAACAAAGGGGTTTCATTAATGACAGAAACATAAAAAATTGCACTTGTTTAACCTCTGAAGCCATTAATGTGTTAGATAACAATTGTGCTCATAGTAACTTGGCCTTTAAGGTTAATATTGTCAAGGCTTTTGACACAATAATGTGGGATTTTCTTATTTGTGTCTTGAAGCAGTTTGGTTTTTGTAAACAGTTTTGTGATTGGATTGCTCTCCTTTTATCATCTGCCACTATCTCAATTAACTTTAATAGAGTTCGGCATGGTTATTTCAAGTGTTCTCAAGGAGTGAGACATGGGGATCCTCTCTCCCCCATTCTATTTTATCTACCTGAAGATGTTTTAAGCAGGAGCATTGGCAAATTGGTTCTTAATGGCGAGTTTGACCTCATCAAATCTTCCAAGAACACTTTCATCCCTTCCCACATTCTTTATGCAGACGACATCCTTATTTTCTAAACTGCTAAGTCTTCTAACAGTAGGGCTCTCAAAAAGGTGTTTCATGAGTATGATGTTGCTTCTGGTCAAAAAATTAATCTTTCTAAATCCTTCATCTATCCTGGAGCAGTCAGCAGCAGAAAGCTAAGATTGTTGATTTGACTGGCTTTAGATGTGGTTCCCTCCCTTTCACTTATTGGAGAGTTCCTTTATTTAGGGTAGGGTTAAGGTTTGCCATTTTCTCCATACTACAGACAAAATCCTTGCCAATTTGTCTTCTTGGAAGGGGTTTCTTCTTTCTATGGAAGGGAGACTCACCCTTGTCAAGTCAACTGTTTTTAGCATGCTTTCCTACACTATGGCTATGTATTCTTAGATGGTTTCTTTAATCAAACAGATAGAGCAAGCCTGCAGAAATTTCATTTGGACAAGTGATATTCAAAAGAGAAGTTTGTTCATGGTGGCTTAGAAAAAATGTTGCCAGCCTCTTAATGGGGGAGGTCTTGTCCTAAGATCTCTGATGAGATTGAATGAGTCATACAACTTGAAGCTTGGTTAGGATTTATTAAGTAGCAATGACAGTTGGGCCTACATTCTTAGAAATAGGATCTTAAGGCCTAAAGGGATTATAAAATATCACATATTTTCTACTTTATGGAATGGTGTTAAATCTGAGATCAACACTATCACTTCCAATTCATCTTGGCTCATTGGCTCTGGCAAAGACATTAGATTCTGGTTTGATAATTGGTGTGGGCAACCTTTGATTCATTACACTTATTTGGATTTCTTAGCTTCTAAAGGTATTATGCCTAACAACAAAGTCTCAGATTTCATTTGGGATGATAACTAGAGCTTTCCTTATGACTGGCAGCTGTGGTTCCCTTTCCTTTATTCCCTTCTTCCTTCTATCTCTTATACTAATCATACTTTTGCTGATAATTTGAATTGAACTCATAATGAGAATGGTTTACTCACTCTTAAGGATGCTTATAATTTTAAGACCCCCACTGCTACAGTTTCTACGTGGGCTTTGGAGGTGTGGTGTGCAGACATTCCCCCTAGAAACTCTATGTTAGTTTGGAAGATCATTTCATGGGCAAATTTCTATTAATAATCTAGTTATGCATAGAGGTATTACGATGGCTTCTAGATGTTATCTTTGTAATGATGTTGTTGAAACTTTGGATCACTTTTTCATCAATTGTAGTTATGCTCAGGGGTTGTGAAGATGGATCAAGGCCAAAACGAACTTAAATCTGCAGTTTTCGTCTGTTGAAGAATTGCTCTCTCCTTGCAAATCTGGCAGGTCTCCACTAGCAGCTTGGTTATTAAAGTTACTACCATTTTTTTGATTAATCAAATATGGAAAGCAAGGAATGATATTAAGTATAACAATAAGAATATTTCCATAATGGACTCCATCAATATGATCAACATGATGGTAAAAGTTTCAGGAGACACCACATCTAATAGTTCTTTCATTTCTGTTAATGGCTTCTCCTCTATCAAAGCTTTTGGTGTTAATATCTGGCCTCATCGAGCTCCTAACATCAAGGAGTTTCTTTGGTATCCTCCTAACCCTAGTTAGATAAAATACAATTGTGATGGAGCCTTCAATGCCTCTTCTAATGCTGTGGGTGCTGGTGGAATCTTTAGAAACCACTTGGGGGATTTCATTCTTGGTTTTGCGGAGAATATTGAGCCTATTTCTTCTTTCTTTGTTTAAGTTGCAGTTGTTATCAAGTGCTTGGAGTACGTGATTCATCAGGTTGGAATAAGCTTTGGATCGAAACAGATTGCTCCTTGATCCTCAAAGCATACTCCAACCCTCTTTTGATTCATTGGAAGCTTAGAAACAATTGGAAAAACCTTTTAGAAAAATTTACTATTTCTAATCTCATTATTTCTCATATATTTAGATCATGAAATTCGTGTGCTGATTACTTTGCAAATATATTCCTTAACACCAGTTTCTCTATAGTATTTGATTATATCCCTTTAGAAATTCAGAATGATTTTGTAAAGAATAGGTTAGCCATACATTTCTTTAGATTTATATCTTCTTGATGGGGCTAGCTTAATTCTCCTTTTTGTATCATTGGTTGTAACTTTTTCTTTCCTTAACTAGTAAAACACCCGTGCTTCCGCACGGGTAAATTTATCTTCATATTGTAGAAATAATATATTGAGATACAATTGTGAAAAAAACTCATTTATTCTAAATGGAAAATGTGTAATGAATAATTTTGATATGAAAATTTTTCAACTATAAATTTGTAATATGGTTATACAAAATTTGCAAGAAAAAAATTCTTCAATACGAATGCAATTTGCAGCACATGGCATACAACGAAAGTGTCCCGTGAATCAACGACAACAAACTCTGTTTCTGCTATTAAAAATGGTTATGTAAAATCAAACCACGTTGTGATTAGCAGAATCCATATCAATTCAACGGCATTAAACAACATATTAGCAGCAACATGTTAAGAGTTCATGAAATTAGAAACTAAAATTAAAAACTAAATTTTAGTCATAATTAATTTAATTTGAGATAAGGTCAAACATAATTGCTTACAGTCTAAGTTTTTACTCTCCACACCATTCCATTTTGTTTTTCCTTAACTACATCTTTTTTCATAGCAAATGCTTTTTCTTATTATATAAAAAAATTTGTTGTAAAAACAATAGAAGTACTCACTTTTCTATGGGAAGAAGTATAACAGAATCATCATCAATTGCCTTGGTGCTTTCTAGCACCTGATTATAATCAAATATTATGGTCCAATACAATGATTTTTAATCACAAGAAAAATAATTTAGGTAAAAGGGATATTATTGGGAAGCTTCTGCAAAATAAAATTATAAATGTAGCTATACATCCATAAATTTCAGTAGAATAAAATTAGAAAAACCTAACTCAAGTAATCTAATACATTAATAAACAATTCATCTAAGTTACAATGCGTTTTCTTCTTCCTATGACTACAGTGAAATTTTCTTCCGCTTCTATTGGTTTTTCTTGAACTGCATATTGACTGCTTTTCCTGGGCATTGATTACAAACTGCAAGGTTAAACAATGAGGATAATGTGCAAACATGTAGAATAATATGCTCACAAACTACCTTTACTTGCAAGGTGGAATGCTTGACACAAAAAGGAAACTCTTTCTTCAAAAGACTATCAAGATATATAGGATAGATTTGTGGGTGATCATGTCAATAAGTATGATCAATGAGTTTAGACAGTATATTTGAAAAGGCAAAACTTTCTTCATAAGACATAAGTAACTTACTTCTTTCATGATATTTCTCAACTTGGCAGCAGTCATTCCAACAACTGGGACAGAGTCTTTGTCCCAAACACATGATTATACAAACATAATTGTCGTGTTTAACATCAATATCAATTTTATATCTGCAATAATCAATAGTGAAAATTAGTATGAAGCAAATAAAGTTGAGACCATAGTCATAAACTAAGACATGAGGACTTACTTGGTGACTTCGACGACACTATGACCATCACAGTTTCATTGAAAAGGAAAATCATGATTTATGTTTGCACGATTACATCCTGAGAAGCAATTATAGTATCAGTGAGAAGGTGTGGATTTGAACCTCATGGTTGTTCCAATGGTTGTGCAGAAGCAGTCCTTGTTTACAGACGTGTAAAAGATAAGTAATGGATAGGAAAATACAAATGCAAGCAAACTAAAATGAAAAAGAATTCTAGTTACCTGATGTTGTCCAATGATTTCAGACAAAATGACTTTCTTAACAGCAGCAGGATGAGGACTGAAAATGAAATTCAAAGCAGAAAATCTATTTTTTTTAGTGTCTCACCTGTCATAGGACTAAAAATCAAACCAAGTTGTTATTAGCAAAATGCATATCAATTCAACCGCATTAAACAACAAATAAGCGGCAAGATGCTAAGAGTTTAGGATATTAGGTTTCAGACTGGAATTTATTCCTACTCATCATCAACCACCAACAAATGGCAGATCGAGACGTTTGTCCCAATTCAATGCCATGAGATGTAAAAGGGACACTATATCAGAAGGAACAACAGGAATGAGAGGAATTTCGCAGCAACATTCAAGGCTCAGAAGAAATTTTTTCGTCACAGCCAACCAACAAATAGTGAAACTGTCCCGTGCAACAACGACAACAAACTCTGTTCCTGCTATAACAAATGGTTAGGTAAAGTCAAACTAAGTTGTTATTAGCAAAATGCATATCAATTCAACGGCATTAAACAACAAATAAGCGTCAAGATGCTAAGAGTTCAGGATACCAAGTTGAACCTCATGGTTGTTCCAATGGTTGTGCAGAAGCAGTCTTTGTTTACAGACATGTAAAAGCTAAGTAATGGATAGGAAAATACAAATGAAAGCAAACTAAAATGAAAAAGAATTCTAGTTACCGGATGTTGTCCAATGATTTCAGACAAAATGACTTTCTTAACAGCAGCAGGATGAGGACTGAAAATGAAATTCAAAGCAGAAAATCTATTTTTTTTAGTATCTCACCTGTCATAGGACTGAAAATCAAACCAAGTTGTTATTAGCAAAATGCATATCAATTCAACGGCATTAAACAACAAATAAGCGGCAAGATGCTAAGAGTTCAGGATATTAGGTTTCAGACTGGAATTTATTCCTACTCATCATCAACCACCAACAAATGGCAGATCGAGACGTTTGTCCCAATTCAATGCCATGAGATGTAAAAGGGACACTATATCAGAAGGAACAACAGGAATGAGAGGAATTTCGCAGCAACATTCAAGGCTCAGAAGAAATTTTTTCATCACAACCAACCAATAAATAGTGAATCTCTCCCGTGCAACAACGACAACAAATTCTGTTCCTGCTATAACAAACGGTTAGGTCAAGTCAAACCAAGTTGTTATTAGCAAAATGCATATCAATTCAAAGGCATTAAACAATAAATAAGCGGCAAGATGCTAAGAGTTCAGGATATTAGGTTTCAGACTGGAATTTATTCCTACTCATCATCAACCACCAACAAATGGCAGATCAAGACGTTTGTCCCAATTCCATGCCATGAGATGTAAAAGGGACACTATATCAGAAGGAACAACACGAATGAGAGGAATATCGCAACAACATTAAAGGGTCAGAAAATTTTTTTTCGTCACAGGCAACCAACAAATACTGAAACTGTCCCGTGCAACAACGACAACAAACTCTGTTCCTGCTATAACTAGTGGTTAGGTAAAGTCAAACCAAGTTGTTATTAACAAAATGCATATCAATTCAACGGAATTAAACAACAAATAAGCGGTAAGATGCTAAGAGTTCAGGAAATTAGGTTTCAGACTGGAATTTATTCCAACTCATAATCAACCATCAACAAATGGCAGATCGAGACGTTTGTCCCAATTCAATGCCATGAGATGTAAAACGGACACTATATCAGAAGGAACAACAGGAATGAGAGGAATTTTGCAGCAACATTCAGGGCTCAGAAGAATTTCTTTCCCCACAGCCAACCAACAAATAGTGAAACTGTCCCATATAACAACGACAACAAACTCTGATTTGCATTGGAATTTAAAACTTTTTAAATGCACAGTAATTAAAAAGACAAACCTGCATAACTGTGAGCCTAATTCAATGCAACCTGCAACCTGATTTTTTCACAAGACTGGTGATCATGTACAGAAGATAACATATAAATTATTGATCATATTGATACCAAGTAATTTGCTAAAATTAGAATGTCAATAACTATAATCAGTAAACCAACTACACAAAATGAATATGGACTATAGAGATTACAGAGAAAATACCATCCAATCTTCAAAAGCCAATGTCAGTCATGAAATTTTGATGGTGAAGCCTATAAAAGTTAACAGAGCCTTACCATAGTTTCCAAATCATCATCTTCCGGAGCATGCATTGAATACTAATTTCTCAGGGTTCCCATGAATATCATCAACATACACTTAAAAGCCCATTCGATAATGATGAAAAGAAACAGAAAATGATATCAACCGGAGAGAAAAAGGCAGAGGAAACAGGGCGGCGTGCGAATCTGTAGAGAAAGAGGGTGGCGATCGGTTGTGTGGAGAAAGAGGGTGGCGGCCGAGAAGGGCGTGGGTTAGGGTTTGGTGGCGGGAGAGAGGGAGAGATAGAAATGTTGGGATTAGTGAAACTGTCCCGTGTAACAACGACAACAAACTCTGTTTCTGCTATAACAAATGGTTAGGTCAAATCAAACCAAGTTGTTATTAGCAAAATGCATATCAATTCAACGACATTAAACAACAAATAAGTGGCAAGATCCTAAGTGTTCAGGATATTAGGTTTCAGACTGGAATTTATTCCAACTCATCATCAACGACAAACAAATGGCAGATCGAGACGTTTGTCCCAATTCAATGCCATGAGATGTAAAAGGGACAATATATCAGAAGGAAAAACAGGAATGAGAGGAAATTCGCAGCAACATTCAGGGCTCAGAAGAATTTTTTTCGTCACAACCAACCACCAAATACTGAAAGTGGCCCGTGCAACAACGACAACAAACTCTGTTTCTACTATAAGAAATGGTTACGTAAAATCAAACCAAGTTGTTATTAGCAAAATGCATATCAATTCAACGGCAGTAACCAACAAATAAGCGGCAAGATGCTAAGAGTTCAGGATATTAGGTTTCAGACTGGAATTTATTCCAACTCATCATCAACCACAAATAAATGGCAGATCGAGACGTTTGTCCCAATTCAATGCCATGAGATGTAAAAGGGACACTATATCAGAAGGAAGAACAGGAATGAGAGGAAATTCGCAGCAACATTCAGGGCTCAGAAGAATTTTTTTCGTCACAACCAACTACCAAATTCTGAAAGTGGGTCGTGCAACAACGACAATAAACTCTGTTTCTGCGATAACAAATGGTTAGGTAAAATCAAACCAAGTTGTTATTAGCAAAATGCATATCAATTCAACGGAATTAAACAACAATTAAGCGGCAAGATACTAAGAGTTCAGGATATTAGGTTTCAGACTGGAATTTATTCCAACTCATCATCAACCACCAACAAATGGTAGATCGAGACGTTTGTCCCAATTCAATGCCAATGAGATGTAAAAGGGACACTATATCAGAAGGAACAACAGGAATGAGAGGAAATTCGCAGCAACATTAAGGGCTCAGAAGAATTTTTTTCGTGACAGCCAACCACCAAATACTGAAAGTGGCCCGTGCAACAACGACAATAAACTCTGTTTCTGCTATAACAAATGCTTAGGTAAAATCAAACCAAGTTGTTATTAGCAAAATGCATATCAATTCAACGGCATTAAACAACAATTAAGTGGCAAGATACTAAGAGTTTAGGATATTAGGTTTCAGACTGGAATTTATTCCAACTCATCATCAACCACCAACAAATGGCAGATCGAGACGTTTGTCCCAATTCAATGCCAATGAGATGTAAAAGGGACACTATATCAGAAGGAACAACAGGAATGAGAGGAAATTCGCCGCAACATTAAGGGCTCAGAAGAATTTTTTTCGTCACAGCCAACAAATAACATCTGCAGCATCATAAAATTGATGGCATCATGGCAAGGTTCATATTAGTGACAAGGTTCCCTAATGTATGTACCAAAGCCAATTTAAATGTTGCTAAAACCTGCAAAAAGGAACAGAGCCATAAATATATTAAATAATAATAGAAAACAGCAACAGAACATTATATAGAACAACATTCTAACAACACATGTATGATAATAAATAACAGTACCTGTGAAGAAGTGAGTTTTCGACTTTTTTAAAGATTAAGACCCCACATGAACTATAACATACAAGTCATATTAAAATGCTAAATTCAATCAAAATAACAAAATGCATAAAATGTAGCAAAATGGTTCCAAAAAAGACATAACGTGAAGTCGATCCTGACAATAATTAAATAATTGATCCTAATTTCATTACAGGCCTAGATGAAAATGTAAAATATTAAAGATAAAAACTAAAACCCCTAGCCCTCATAAAGTTACTCCAGGTAAAAGGTGCCTCATCCTCATCATCTGAATCTAAAAAACGCATCCTGGCCTGTCTTCTTCGCAACGCCTTTCTTCTTGCCCTTCTTAATCGTCTCCTGGCTTGTCTTCTACGCAGTGCAGCAGCTTGTTGTGCCTCCTGAGCTTCCTCGGCCTGGAAAAGTACTTCTTCTTGAACATGTTGTATTTGTTGGACCTCGTCAACCACAGGTATTACCTGGGGAACTTGTTGGACGTCTTGAGGTTGTTGTTCATATGCCTCAGATTCATGCAGGACAACGTTATTTGAATTCATTGTTTTTTTTCCCTATCCTATGGTGATGGTTGTGTGATACAACAAATACATAGCAGGACTTTATAATGTGTAATTTTACTGGTGTTATTCTCATTACATTGGTAATCTACAACTATTTAGTGGAGTTGGGTCATTAATTGTTTGGTTAATTGAAAAGGCAATGTCAGTAATAATTTGGCATTGAAACCTATCAATGACGTGTTATTAAATTGTCATTGAAACCTAAAGGTCACAGTAATGATTTGCATTGGATTTTAAAACTTTTTAAAAGCACAGTAATTAAAAAGACAAACCTGCTTAATTGTGAGCCTAATTCAATGCAACCTGCAACCGAATTTTTTCACAAGACTGGTAATCATGTACAGAAGATAACATATAAATTATTTATCATATTGATACCAAGTCATTAGCTAAAATTAGAATGTCAATAACTATAATCAGTAAACCAAATACACAAAATCAAAATGAACTATAAAGATTACAGAGAAAATACCATCCAATCTTCAAAAGCCAATGTCAGTCATGAAATTTTGATGGTCAAGCCTATAATAGTTAACAGAGCCTTACCAGAGTTTCCAAATCATCATCTTCCGGAGCATGCGTTGAATACTAATTTCTCAGGGTTCGCATGAATATCATCAACATACACTTAAATACCAAGTCATTAGCTAAAATTAGAATGTCAATAACTATAATCAGTAAACCAAATACACAAAATCAAAATGAACTATAGAGATTACAGAGAAAATATCATCCAATCTTCAAAACCCAATGTCAGTCATGAAATTTTGATGGTCAAACCTATAATAGTTAACAGAGCCTTACCAGAGTTTCCAAATCATCATCTTCCGGAGCATGCGTTGAATACTAATTTCTCAGGGTTCGCATGAATATCATCAACATACACTTAAAAGCCCATTTGATAATGATGAGAAGAAACATAAAATGATATCAACCGGAGAGAAAAAGGCAGACGAAACAGGGACCCATGGGATTCTGTAGAGAATTTCCAAATCATCATCTTCCAGAGCATGCATTGCATACCAATTTCTCAGGGATCGCAGCAATATCATCAACATACCCTTAAAAGACCCTTCGATAATGATGAAAAGAAACAGAAAATGATATCAACCGGAGAGAAAATGGCAGAGGAAACAGGGCGGCGTGCGATTCTGTAGAGAAAGAGGGTGGCGATCGGTTGTGTGGAGAAAGAGGGTGGCGGCCGAGAAGGGCGTGGGTTAGGGTTTGGTGGCGGGAGAGAGAGAGAGAGAGATAGAAATGTTGAGATTTGTGTGGGTTAGGGTTTGTTTGAATGGAATTGGTATTTTGAAAATGTGGACCAATGACAGTCCAACAAATGGCAAAAAATGTGAGAAAGTAAGTTAGTAAGGGTGATGAATTCTATAGTTACAATAATGCCCTTTGTGTAGTCTAAATAATTTGAAGTGAAAGGGCACAATTGGAAAGTCATTGCACTTATTTGTAATTGCTTTATAGTAGATATTGATCTTATTCAAACAAAAAAATAGTTATAATATTATATTGAAAATAAAATTAATCAATTCGGATAAATATTTTTATAAAATGTTAGTTATATCATGAAAGAGTGAATATTTTTTTACCATAAATAGTATAAGTGTTTGATAAAAAGAATAATATAAGTTTTAAAAATATCCATGGAATCTTAACTTTCTAAATATTAAAACTTTAAATAAAAGTAAAGTAGTAACGCATCAAAAGATATTACCACCATAAAGAAAATATGGAACCAAAATAAACAATGGAAAAAGATATTATGATCTCAGTCAGAAAAAAGAATGATACTTATTTACAGCTTTGCTATTATGACACCGTTTTCATGATCAGTTACTGATATGGAGTGATTCCCTAAAAAGACCTGCTGCACATGACATGAACATATTCTTTAGCTTATTTTTGCGTTCTTATTTTCTGAATATTTAACCTAAAAGAACATGTTCTTTCAAAAAACAACATAAAGAAAGTTCTCTTTCACGTGTGAGGAAGGTAAAGTAAAGCGGTGAGTTCCTTATTATTCGTTGTACGTATCTTCTGTGTAGCGTTATTTGCGAATCATGTTTAGCCTCTAATTGAAATTGTCACATGATATAGGAAGTTCATGTTTCAGCCAGAATTAATATTTGGTTTCACATCTGAGATGTTGTTGTCTTCTTCTATTGCTAAACGTTACATGTTGTATTGTATGGCAGAGCAGTGTTGTTTTGTTATATATGGTACCGACATGGTAGAGGTGAAATAATTCCAAATTACTACTTTGTTGGTATTTGTCACATGCACATTGACTTACCTCGTCTTGTGATTATATATACATAATACAGAAGAAGTCACAAGTTGTTCAAAATACTACTTTTTAACTGCTTCAAAAGATTGAAAACAATGCTGTCAAATGTCTGGTTATTGTAGCAGAAAAGACAGGATCTGTCTGGAATTTGGATTGTAGTTAGTTAGGTTTAACTTGAATTTTATGGATTGAGTAGTAATAATCATATGAAGATAATCGAACTCGTATCAAATGGATATTTGCAAAAACTATTTGTTACGGATATGCCCGCACTACATATATGGATTACATATAGGATAGGGCATAGTTGGTTACTCTAAAATTGAGCGAGTATGGGTACACTAGTACTCATCTGCATGCATAGATCAATGTTCTATCAACTACTGTCACAAAGTTGGAAAAAAATGTTTAAACAATTTAATGGAATCTGAATGGATCCATAAAAACTTTTGATGGCATCAAAATCAACAATCAATCCTTAGATCTACACATACGTATCTCAATCAAAAATTCCATCAACATTTTTTTGGACCTTTAATAAACTATTTAAATTTGGATCGTGCATTATAAATATATTTGATATTTGAGATGGCACGAAATAAATTAAACGCGTGAAATAGAGAAATATATCAATAATTAAATGTGACGAGTAGAAATACAAAATATCGTTTATAAAAAACAATAATTACAAGTATGTGGTATCGGGGATTTTTGAGGCCAGAAGTGTATTATTGATTACCCATATCTCTGGTTCCTCTTGAGCCGTTTCTCTTTCTAGACATGAGATTGCCATGGTTCTTCTCTGAACCTAGCCATCACTAGATTGAAGTCCTATCTAACTCCAAAATATATTCATGCATGATCATGTATAAAAGACAAGCATGCTACTCAAACATCCATCACAAATCATCATCAAAATATAGTTCCTCTCTTAAACCATAAGATTTGTCAATCACAGACCTCACTGTAAACCCACCGAATTACTAATCTCAAAATATTGCCAATCACGTGTCTCACTGTAATCCTGTCGGATTATTAATCTCAAAAATATAATTTTAAAATAATTACTATTCACCTCAAAAGGAGTAAAGTTATGTTATTATTCAACGACTCTAAATTTGTTAAAATTACTCATAAAACCTCGAAATTTTATTATATTCTTTATAATTCAATAGAGTTCTCAAAAAGGTAAAAAATAACACAACATCCCTCAACTCTCAAAATGACACTGCATTATCCAAAAGTACCTTAAACTGTTCAAAAGTGTTCTAAGGGCAACTCTTTCATAGGAGATAACTCTATTGGACTCTAAGGGCTAGCGATTTACTTAATTTACTCAAAAGTGACTTTAAGGTTACCAAAAGGTCACTGACATAAAAAATTGCTCAATAGTCATAGAAAATTTTCCAAACTCGAAAACTACCAAAAACGCCGCAGCGCAATTCAAGTCGTTGTTGCGACACACGCCTCGCGGCCCCAAATCCTCACACCGGCCGTCACGGCAACCGCTGCGCGACCCCTATCTGAATTTTGACTGCCTTCTTCCAACACGACAACCTCCGCGCGACCCTCTGATCCGCAACCTCGCGACACGACATCCCATTCCCCCCAGATCCGATTTTTTGATTTTATTTATCCAAAATGCCTGATTTTTTCGATTTTCATGAAAAGTCTGTATTTTGAAAAAAAAAATTATGATCTTTTGGAAAAATTAGGGAAACGTATTGATGGTGATAAAAACGAACAAAAACACAGACATGAAAAATATCCAAATTTTTACAGTAACATACCACAATTCACAATACATCTCATGTTAACACATGTTATAATAATATCATACAACAATCGACAATCTCATAAATAACAAACCATTTACGGTGACTATATGAGATTTATTCCAAATCCTACACAGAAACTAAGTTATTCATGGATCGATGCCAATAGGGTTTTACCCAAACCTTATTTGACCAATTATATTACAGAAAGAAAACAGAGTATAACGTTGGCGCTGATGAGAGGGTAATGACCCCTCACCACCCTGGCTGCCTATTATCACCCATTAGCAAAGAAATTCCCCCGTCACCTCAAAATTATAGCTTTTCCTACGATCATTTCCCAAAGACTTGTGCAAATCCCAATTTCCAGATCAGCCTCTCCTAATTTTTAATTTTCTTTTTACGTAAAAACCTAGTCTCTCTCTCTCTCTCTCTCTCTCTCTCTCTCTCTCTCTCTCTCTCTCTCTCTCAATATATGATAATTAACCTAATTTTATTCTAATCTCAATTGGGTTTACAACTTCACACTCACACCCCCAAATAAATCAGACGCTCATATTTTTATTTCTAAAAGTCTATTTTTCAAATAAAATGTAACACTTTATTTTATTTAAATAAAAATTTTAATTAAATAAAAATTTAATAAAAAATCTAAAAAATATGTGTTATTCCTAATAATTCTATTTTCTCCAATTATTACTAAATAATCAAAATTATTTAATTATCTATAATAATTTAAATAAATTATATTTTTTTCACTCTCAAACTCTCTAATCCTAGTTGATCGTACCTGGATCAGACAATTGATAGTGGCCAACGACGTCTGGAATGGCAGCTCCGGTGATGGTGAGAGACAGCGGGCAGGGGGGTGTACCTGCAAGGTACTCCGACACTCAAGTGAGAGAGTGCACAGAGTAACAGCAAATACAGAAAGTGTAGAGTGGCAAGAAGAATGTGTCTAACTTGACCCTCTCAAATGAGAGGGTATTTATAGAGAGCCCCCAGCGCGGGGCCAACGGTTACCTGCAGTGGGCTGGATCAACTAGGCCCACTCCGAGCAACTGCTAGGGCTTACGTGTAGTAGTGAAGACCGGCACGTGGTCTTCGCCCTAGAGTAACTGCTCCTATATTTTCGGAAGTAGGGCAGACCGAATCCTTCGGTCGTGGGAGGTTACTTGTAACGTGTCCACGTGGTATGGACCGTTGGGTACTCCTCGTGGGGAGGAGCCTTCTGGGTCGAGGAGATATGAATCCCGTAGAATAGACATGACCTCGCGGGGAGGCATCATGTCCGTCGAGGAGTGATGTGTAGCATTCTCGCGGGGAGAAGCTGATATGTCGGGGAGGTACATCTCAGCAGGGTGTGATGTCCTCCTTTCTTATTGTCCCAAGTGCCCGACACCGCCAGAGTGCCCGACGAAACTGTGGCTTGCACATGGCAGTCACGTGTCTTGCAGAAGGGCCTTATTGGGCCTCCCCAGGCTGTATGGGTTGGGCATGCTCGCCTGTTGGACAGCCTCGACCCAGTCCAGAACAGGAGCCCCCCAAGTCGTTGCTCTGAGATGTCAGAGTAATGACTTAAAGGTTACTGGCATGTCGGGGATACGCTAAGAGAGGAACCGAGGAGGCCATTCTCGTGCTCGAAGTTCCTACGGTCGCACACTAGTCGGGGACAGTGGTGTCTGGTCGTAACGCCGGGGAGATGAGGGGTTTTAGATTTGAAATGTTGGGGAAAAATCGAAAGGACACGCGTGGGAGGATGAACGGCTGCATGTGTGCCATGTGTCGTCTGTCATCATTACCTAGGGCGGCTAGCTAGGGTAGCGCACTCAAGTGCCCTATGTCCCTCGAGTTCCGTGAAAACCACTATAAAAACTCCTCCCCTCGTTCATTTTCCCACTTTTTTCGTTTCTCTCTCAATAATCTCCCTCCTTCTCTCTCTATCTTCTACAGCAGCCGTTCGCCGCCGTCAACTGCCAGAACTCCGCACCGGAAACCTAAATCGTCGCCTATAAGGTATTTGTTCAAAAACTGACCTTTTTCTTGCGTTTCCTCTTGATTTTAACTAGCGTATAGCACTTCCTTGGTGAACTGATGAAGTTCCCATGAGAAATGAAAGGGTTCCTGGCGAATACGGCGGGAATCTTTTGTTGTTGAGAGAGGAAGTGTTGAGAACTTCTCTCGCTTTTATTGAATGTCTTGGGGACAAGGGATGAATATCTCGGGGACGCGATGAATGTCTCGGGGTCCCCAATGGTTACTCTTTTCGTACGCGTTATGGGAAAAAGGGGCAGAATTTTCCGGGGAGGCGATGAGTTCCCCAGTGACCATGTTGTTCCTCGGCCGGATATGTCGGGGAAACGAGAAAGCCTTGCCCCTTCCTCGCCCGTTCGCTTGAACAGCGGTGGAGGGGTGAATTTGATATGACCCATCGAATTCACCGTTTCCTTCTGCTTTTCAGGTAAATGGGCGGTTTGGTTGCGAAGGTGGCCGTAGGATCCTTTGAAGAAGACGACCACCCAGAGTCTCCTATGGCTCATATGGCTTTCGCACAAGAGCGCCCGCTCGAGGAGTGGGTCTGTGACGAAGCCCTAGAGATGTCATCCATCTTTGTCTACCGAGATGTGGAAGATGCGTTCTGTACCGTCGAGCATTGGCTAATTGGGTCCGATAAATCATGGAAGGTTTTCCACCCTGAAGAGCATCACCGAATATGCTTGCCTTATCGAGGAATGCGTATCCCATTATACGAGTTCATGTTCGACGAAGCGGGGTGGAGGTTGCCCTTCACAGATTTCCAAGAGGGGGTCTTCGCCTGGTTGAAGCTGGCACCCTCGCAGATTCACCCGAACTCGCTGGCCTTTATCCGGGCTTTTGAGCTTGTTTGTAAACACCTGAAAATCAGACCGACAGTGTCCCTCTTCTTTCGAATATTCCATCTTCAAAGGTCGTCGGATGGTGGACGACACGGCTGGGTGCCCTTTAAGCAAAGCAAAGTTCTGTTCCACACGTATTTGGATTCCATCCGGGATTTCAAGTACCGTTACTATTTTGTGAAGCCGGTCACCCTTGGGGCTATCAACTCGCTATACCGGAGAGTTACCCGTGAAGTGGACGGTCGCTCCGAGGAGGTTCTGGAGCCGAAGTTCCCAATGTACTGGACGGAGGAACACTTCAAAAAATGGGTGGATAAATACAAGGTGAAACACAATAAGTTGGACGCCGACGACCGGGCAGCTTATGATAAGATCGTCGCATTCGTGGAAAGCTTCAATGAAGCTCAGTATGAAACACTGGATGGCGAGCCTATAATGGGAGCAGACAGGCAGGTGGTGAAGCAACGTCGCTTGATCAATACCTGTGTTCTGCTCGAGACCTTCTCCGATGAAGAAGCAGATGAGCTGTTAGGTGGTGAAAACATCCTCGACCTAAGCCTTCCTCGCGTCTGAATATCTTACCTTACTAATGTTTTCTTTCTTTTTGCAGGGAAAATGGCCGGAGCTGAGGAGAGGCTCAAGAGGTTGAAGGCGAAGAGGGCTCGGGAAGAACAGGCTCGGGCAGAACAGGCTCGGGGAGAGCCGTCTCATTCAAAGGGCCAAGGTGTTGCTCCTTTTGGGGCCATGCCCGAAGGTATTTCCTCTGCTGCGATGCCCGAAGGTTCCAGCCAATCCCAGCTTCCTTTGACTGCGTCGGGGACTTCAGGCCAGCGCACACCTCCTGCTGGGAGCCAGTCCTCAGGTAATCAAGGGATGCCGAAATGGCTACGGGTTTCGAATGCAGAGTTTGTCGACCTGGCCCACGAAGAAAGTCCCCCACCTCCTCCAAGCTTCGAACTCCCACCATGCCATCTGAAGCCCCGCTTCTTCTCTGAAGTCATCTATCCTCGCGTCCCTCCCTCTGAAATCCAAGCTGTGCTGGGGACCGCTGTGGAAGCGAGGAGGAGAACGATCTTTGAGGACATGTCTACCGTTATGCGGCTTTGTTCGACTGCTATTGTCCTGAACGATGAAACCCGCCCCCTGCTGAACTTTCTCGACTGCAAGAAAGGCTCGAGATCTTGGAGGCTGAACTGCTAGACCTGCGCAAAAGTTGAAGGAATGCAGGGACCTGAATAAAGAACAGAGCAAGCAACAGCAGCGGACGGAGATAAAGCTAAAGGAAACTGAGGAAGCGGAGAAAGGTCATATTTCCCGGATCACCGAGCTGGAGGCAGAGGAGAAGCAGCTCAAGCAAAGGGTCGCGGAGATGGAGAATGCTTTTCGGCCAACTGAAGGTGAAACTGAAGAGGATAAGCTCCTAATCTCTCGGGCAGCTCTGGTGGCCAAAATCAGAAGAGTCGAGCAGGATCTCCGGCTAGCCGAGGATGATACTCTTGAGGCCATAGACATAGGGTTCCGAAATGCAGTGGCGCAGCTTCAGATCCTAAATCCCGGCCTCATGATCGACGGGGATGGTGCTAACTGCAAGGTGGTCGATGGCCGGATAGTGCTACTCGGGCAAGAAGGAAATGCCAACGAAGGAGGCGGGCCAGACGCTGCTGAGACTGCTGCTGCGTAAGAGTATAGTTTACTTGGCCTGCATGCCATTTTGTTGTTTTTGCCCGGCTTGTGGGCCAGGGGTTTATTGATGTAATATTCGTACAACGGGTTTTGCCCGATTCTAATACTTCTCTTTTGCCTCTTTATTTATTTTGCTTGTGTGTGATACTTTATACATTACTTATTTTTGCCTAAGTAGTTGAGATCGCTGGTGCCTTGGGAGTTTGCTCGACTCTGATGATCCTCGACTGTGAAGAGAGCTAGTCGAGTGGTCGGGGGTTGTACTCCGACCTTCAACGAGGCTAAGAGGTCGGTCGAGGTCTTAGCATCGTGGCGTGAACTTCCCATCGCGAGCTGGGTGTTCTGCCTATTTGGTACGTCAACAACGGAGCTCGGTTGAGGTCTCCTCATCGGGCCAAAAAGTCTCACGCACACACTTCATGGTTTTTGGCCGTCGTGTGTTATATAGAGGTGTCGCGCATGTACCGTTGCACTCCCCTGTGGTCGCGACGTCGTACTGTCCCGGGCAGTGTCTAACTGTAATATTGTTTGAGCTTCTCAGCATTCCATGGTCGAGCAAGTTGTTCACCGTGGAGGTTTTAGAGGTAATAGGCACCCGTCCCCATCTTTGCGATGACGCGGTATGGGCCCTCCCAGTTTGCGGCCAGCTTTCCTTCGCGTGAATCTTTCTGATTTCTCCGTAGGACAAGACTGCCTACTTGGAAGTCTCGTTTGATAACTTTGTCATTATAACGCAAAGTTATTTTTTGTTTTAAAGAGGCTTCTTGGAGGAAGGCGCCGGTCCTTATCTCTTCGACAAGGTCGAGCTCCTCTCGCAGGGCATCGTTGTTTGTTTCTTCGTCGAGGGGAGCTTCTGTCCTCCTCGATAGTTCCCTGATCTCCACGGGGATAACTGCCTCGGTTCCATACGTTAGGCGAAAATGGGTCTCCCCGGTCGTGGAGTGTGGGGTTGTTCGATACGCCCAGAGGACGCTGTGCAACTCCTTGACCCACCGTTGTTTGGCCTCACCGAGTCATCGCTTCAGTCCCCGGAGTATCACTCTGTTCGCTGCTTCGGCCTACCCGTTGGTTTGAGGGTGTTCGACCGACGTGAAGTGCTGTTTTGTGCCCATTTTGGCAACGAAGTCTTGGAAGTTCCTGTCGGTGAACTGTGTCCCGTTGTCAGTGACAATGGCTTGGGGCACACCGAATCGAGCGAGGATGTTTCTCTTGTAGAAACAGAGTATGTTGAAGGCAGTGATTTTGGCCAGCGCCTCTGCCTCAATCCACTTCGTGACGATGAGGTACTTATTTTGGTACGACCCTATGACGAAAGGTCCGAGGATATCCATTCCCTACCACGCAAACGGCCATGGGGATGACAATGACCTAAGCTCGTTTGGAGGAGCAAGGTGCATGTCCCCGTGTCTTTGATAGCGGTCACATTTCTTGACGTGTTCCTTTGCATCATGTTGCATAGTGGGCCAATAATACCCCGCTCGGAGTGCTTTCTGGGCTAGGGACCTTCCGCCGAGGTGCTGGGCGTTGATCCCTTCGTAGATTTCTTGGAGGATCCCCAAAAATTTGCTTTCTTCGACACTCCGGAGTAAGGGAATGGAGAATCCTCGACGGTATAGTTTACCTTCGACGATGGTGTACGACATGCCCGCCTCTTGACTATCCCCGCTTCTTTAGGATCGTCCGGCAGTTTGCCCGTCATCAAGTATTCGTAAACTGGGGTCATCCAACAGTTTGCGTCCCCGATGGTGTTGACCTCTGTGGTTGGTGTGGGTTTGTTTATGCTCGGCTGGGAGAGTATCTCCTGGATAACTGATTTGTTCCCTCCTTTCTTCTTAGTGCTCGCAAGCTTGGAGAGCACGTCTGCTCGAGTGTCGTGCTCGCGCGGGATGTGAGCCACCTCCGCGGAGACAAATTTCTTCAACTTTTCTTGCACCAAGGTTAGGTACTCGATGAGACTATCGTTTTTGGCCTGAAATTCTCCCCGAACTTGTGATGCCACGAGCTGGGAGTCTGTAAAGATTTTGACTTCTTTTGCGTCAAGGTCTTCCGCAAGTCGAAGTCCCACGAGGAAGGCCTAGTATTCAGCTTGGTTATTCGATGCCTTGAAGGACAGTTCGAGGGAGACCTCTATCAGGATGCCCTGCTCGTTTTCGAGGATGATGCCCGCTCCGCTACCTTTTGTACTGGAGGCTCCGTCGATGTAAATCGTCCATTTCTGGGAGCCATTGGTCGAGGATTCAGGGACAGTCATTTCCGCTACGAAGTCGGCCAGTACATGAGCTTTCAAGGCTTTTCTTCCTTCGTATCGAAGGTCTAACTCGGATAGCTCGAGAGACCACCGAAGCATTCTCCCCGCCATATCTGGCCGACTGAGGAGCTGTCTGATAGACTGCTCCGTCCTTACCATGATCGTGTGGGCCAGGAAGTAATGACGTAATCTTATGGCTGCAGGTACGAGGGACAAGGCGACCTTTTCAATCTGTTGGTATCTGAGCTCGGGACCCTGAAGAGCTCTGCTCGTGAAATAAATCGGTTTCTGTCCGTCGGGGGTCTCCCGTATGAGGACAACACTCACCACTTCGCCGGTGACGGCCAGGTACAAGAAAAGTATTTCCCGGTTATCTGGTCGGGACAAGACCGGGGGTTGTGACAATACTTGTTTTAGATGGAGGAGGGCTTGTTCGCATTCTTCACTCCATTCAAAAGTCGCCTTCTGTCGGAGAAGCTTGAAAAAAGGGAGTGCGTACTGAGCAGATTTGGCGACAAAACGGGAGAGAGCAGTCAGTATTCCTTTAAGTGACTGGATCGACTTCTTCGAGTTCGGGGTAGGGATTTTGGAGAATGCCCTACATTTGTCAGGGTTCGCCTCGATTCCCCTCTCCGTGAGGTAGAAGCCGAGGAACTTCCCTGCGCGAACACCGAAGTTGCATTTGTCGGGGTTGAACCTCATGCGACATTTCCTCGCCGTGTCGAACACTTTCTTGAGATGAGCAACATGGTCGACTTCTTCTGCAGATTTGACAATCATGTCGTCCATATAGACCTCGAGCACGTCGTTGATATCTGCCCGGAAGACCTTGTTCATCACCCGTTGGTAGGTGGCGCCAGCATTTTTCAAGCCGAAGGGCATTACGTTATAGTAGTAATTGCCCGACTCGGTTATGAAAGCGGTATGCTGCTTGTCGGACCCGTCCATGGGGATTTGGTTGTACCCCGAGTAGGCATCCATGAAGGATAGTAATTTGAATCCTGCAGAGTTATCGACCAGCTGGTCGATGTTAGGTAAGGGATAAGAGTCTTTCGGGCATGCCCGGTTAAGATCCGTGTAGTCAACGCACATCCTCCATTTTCCATTATTTTTCTTAACGAGTACAACATTTGAGAGCCAAGTCGTGTACTTGGCCTCGGAAATAAAGTTTGCCTCTAGGAGGTCTTTTACAGTTTTTTCAGTAGCCTCCATTTTTTTTGGAGACTGCCTACGCCTACTTTGAGCTACAGCCCTAGCGACCAGATCTATAGTCAGCTGATGACAAGCTACTTCAGGGTCCAGTCCGGGCATCTCTGCAGCACTCCAGGCGAACAAATCTGCATTTTCTCGGAGGCATGCCTTCAGTTGCCTCTTTGCCAAGTCGGGGAGTCCATAGCCAATCTTCACGCTTCGATCTGGGCTGTCGCCGAGAGGA
The DNA here is from genome assembly GCA_022829125.1 of Lathyrus tuberosus. Lineage (NCBI taxonomy): Eukaryota > Viridiplantae > Streptophyta > Magnoliopsida > Fabales > Fabaceae > Lathyrus > Lathyrus tuberosus. The sequence goes on along the minus strand of JALAZF010000852.1, from coordinate 740,733 downwards.
ACCAGCTCGAAATCTCTGTCTGGGATGGGGCGCGTTGGGTGGAAAGGCTGCCTATTGATCTCAACTAGGAGGTCCTCGACTGCAGCTTCTTCCTGCTCCCCGGGAAACCTGCTGTCAAGGTCGACCGTGCTGACCGGTGGGAGTGGAACCTGCACGACGTCTGGAGATGCCCCTGCCTGAGTCTTGGGTTTGACACCGCCGACGAAACTCAGACCCTTGATTGCTGCGTCGAAACATCTTCTGGCCGCCTTGATGTCCCCATGGAGAGTGACCATACGTCCACGCTTTATGTAGTACTTCATCTTTAGGTGGACCGTTGACGGTACGACCGTCAGTTCCGCCAACGTGGTCCTCTCCATGATGCAGTTGTAGAGGGACGGGCAGTCCACCACCTAGAAACGCGTCTTCACCTGTCGGGCAGTTTCCTCAATCCCGAAGGTGACCATCAACTCCACGAAGCCCCATGGTCTGGTGGTCGCGCCATTGAAGCCTTGTAGGTCTGGCCCTACGTACGGGGACAAGTGTCTCTTGGTCAGCTGAAGGGTCTCGAAGAGGTAGACGTACATGATATCCACCGAGCTCCCATGGTCAACCAAAATTCTGTGGACATCAAAATTGGCCATCTGTGCCCGGATCAGGAGGGGGATGTTAGCGTTAGGTGCCCCACCAGGAAGTTCCTCGAGGTAGAAGGTAATCAGAGTTGATCTTCCATTAACCCTCTCGAGGGTAGGGGCTTGAGGAGTTGTTGCTTTCAGTTCGTCGAATTTCCTCTTTATTGACCCTACGATCAAACGGTCAGGGGCTCCGCCAGATATGACCAGGGCTTGGGGGAAAGACTCCCAGGTACTGCGGGCACTTATTGGCTCCTCTGCTGGGAAGCTCTTCCACATGTTTCGGACAGCTTCAGGGTTGTCGAGCTCTCCCGAAAAGCCAAAGTCTTTAGGTCACGTGATGCTCAACGCGACTTGTAGCGATCTGTTGTTGGGAGAAGGAGTTGACTCCTCGACATTCTGGGCCTCCTGGCCGCTGGGGCGGGGGGCCTCTTGCTGCTTGGCATACTTCTTCAGGTACCCCTCTTTAATCAGCGTTTCGATTGCGTCCTTAAGGTGGATGCAATCTTCGGTAACGTGCCCGTGACTGCGACGGAACCGGCAGTACTTGGACTTGTCAGCATTTGGTTTGGCAGCCGTCGGTTTCGGGAAGCGGATTCCCCCTTTGACGAACTCCGAATTGGCACAGTCGCTAAAAATGAGCGCGCGGGTCGCATTTAGCGGTGTGTAGTCTTTGAAAAGGCCAGACGGTTCCCGTGATTCGCGGGGCTCTTTGGTCCGGGCTTCTTTTTTTCTTTCCCCACCTCGCCTAGGTGGGGGGGAGTCTTCTCTTCTCCTGTCTCCACCTCGCCTGGGTGGAGGGGAGTCTTCATCCTTGTTGCCGCGGGGGCCTTCTCTGCGCCTCGAATCGAGGGCAATTTGTGCGGCTTCAGCTTCCTCGAACTCAATATGCGACTGAGCCCTCTCGAGGAGGCCTTCAAAGCTGCGGGGACGGTGTAGTCTGACGGTTTCTGCAAACTTGGATCCTAGTCGCAAACCCTTGATGATGAGATACATTTTGATGTGATCGGTCACGTGGATTTCGACCGCTTATTTGTTGAACCTCTCGATGTAGCTCCGGAGAGGTTCATCCTTCCCCTGAAAGATGGCTTCCAGGGAGGCTATCGTCTTCGAATGTCCACGAGAAGCCGTAAAATGTTTTTTGAAGCGCTCCCTCAGGACCTTCCACGACGTGATTGATTCAGATGCTAGGTTCTTGTACCAAGCCATGGCCCCTTTCCGAAGAGTCGTAGGGAATAATAGACATTTGATAGCGCCGACGACATTCCTGAAATCGAGCAGAGCTTCAAAACTCTAGACATGGTCATTAGGATCAGATGTCCCGTCATATGTCCCCAAGGATGGGGGCCTCTCTAGGCCCTTAGGAATAGGGGCGTCCATGATGTGCCTGGCCAGAGGGGTCCGGTAATCGTCGTCCTCGCTGGCTCCCGGAGACACAGAGGGGGAGTGTCGTCCATGAACATAGTGACGCCTCGGGGAGTGGTCCTTTGGGCGGCCTCTGGGCTCCTCGGCGTCCGGCCTGCTCCTTTTATTTTTCGAGGAACGAACTAGCCCCTTTGGTGGCGGGGAGCGGTGAGCGTAGCTTGCGACCCCTGGGAACTGGGGAAGGGCTGCGAGATGTAACACCCCCAATCTATACCCCCAATTAATAAAGCGGTAAAGAAAATTCAAAATTTCGTCAGAGTATATTTAAAATTATCATGGCATAGACAGGGAGAATCACATTATATTGAAACAAAACATACAACACCTGCTCATAAAGATATGCAACAGTGGGGTAGCAATCAACAGAGGAGCTCAGTTCCTTACACCCACATTTCAGTTTTTAGAATAAAAGCGGAAAATCTAAAACTGAATATCATACATGTATATCACATAAAGGTTCATCTGTTATCAACAGACTCTTGTTAATATACAACTCCAAAGGATAAAGATGCATATACACAACATCACAAAATAATCCTAATCAATCTCCCGACTACCCGGTGCTACATATCAGAGCCGACCGACAGAAGAATGAAGACATAAGCTTCACCAAAGACCTCCAGCAACACTAATCTGCAATGCCTCATAGAGCATTATAAAACAGCAGAAGGGTGAGAAATAACAACTAAACCAAGATTGCATAATAATATGCAAAAACATATAAAAATCACATACATAGTTATTCTCACCACAAGCATCACATACCAATACATATAGCACGCCACGTATACTTAACATATTTCTAACATTTCCAACAACATAGCATATATCAGTTATGCCAACATAATCACACATTCACACATAATGCACACCAAAGTTATGACATATGGAAACACATCACCACATCACATAGCATGTCCACATATGAAACATATTCTCCACAACCAATGCATTCATCACAAGGCATCTCAATCATGGTCAATACATTTCTCACAAACGCATATATATTCATATATCACATATACACATCAATTTCACCAATACTATCACAAACTAACACATACTCGATCAATTCACAATTCTCACACATAATCAATCAAATCATGACTTTCCACACATAATGCATCCATGATTTATGCAAATGCACGGAGACCGACACAACAACTCTATGCACATGCCATGCGGTACCGACTTCCAATGTTTCTCATGTCTCATCACCAGTTCACTCAGGAACTATTGGAACCATCGCTCGTTACTTAGTGTAACTCCCCGTCGGGCATACGATGTTCACCCGTCGCTTTCGGTCCCCACATGGGCACACGACGTTTATGGATTGCTTTCGGTCCCCACATGGGCACACAATCCGATCGTTTTCGGTCCCCACATGGGCACACGATCGTCTATAACCATCGCTTTCGGTCCTCACATAGGCACACGATGTTATAGCGGATTCCCTCTGGAACCAAACCGTCACTCAGGACGTCACAACAATGCATATCATGATGCTTGGCATACAATGACTCATGACATTCACATTGCGCACTTATATGCAACCACAATCATGCATATAACATCAAAATATAACAATTACAACAACTTGTCACATGCTTCAACATCATCACATTCATGCATTGCAACACAATTCAAACAATGCATTTCAAACCATAAAGGCCACCACACAACATACCTTGAATTTCACATAAACAATGCATTTCATCACAAACCACAAACCACAACAATTAGCATTTCATCATATACATTCATATCAAGAATTACTCACCATCACCCACAACAATCCTACACATTTCATCATAGGTATTCACGTCATATAACAACACACAAGCTATACGTTATATAACAAAAGCATACCGCACGACAACACATCAATCACACACATTCACGACGGTAAAAATCAACACAATGATACGGTTTCAATTTTCTGCTATTATTGAACCAGGTACAGATCTCAAAACTATTTTTCCTAGAAAGAACATTTCGTTAGCTTTCCAACATTTCGAACGGGGGTCAAAACCGACTTACGGTTCAAGAGTTATGAATTTTTGAAGTTTTGCCCAAAACAGAATTTTTCTGCATAATAGCCCTACGGGTTTATGCATTTTCGTCCGAAAATCCGACCGATTCAATTATTTTCTTCGAAACAAACACATACTCATTCATACCAAACATATAGTAGTGATTTGGAACAATTAAACGTGAATTCTAGGACTTTCGATTTCACTCCGAATCTTAAACTCTCAATTCTCCAAAAATGCAAAAACTTACAAAATCAACAAAATTCGATAAAACAAACATACTCAATCACGACCTAACATTACTCGACACATCTACGCAATTTATTCCGACTTTCGTCCGTGAAAACATTGATTTCTAACCATTTTTCTCATTTCGACCTAGAATGGAAACTAGAAGAAAATAACCAAAACAGTCCATGAAAACATACACATATACATACACAAGCAAGATATAATCGAAACTTCTCACCCTTACCCGATTATTCGCGATTGAAACGGAGTAATCTTTGATTTTCCTCTTTTCCTCTTTTTCTCCTCTTCTTTCTTTCCTTATCTTTTCTTTCTCTTCTTTTTCTTTTTCTTTCTATTTCTCTCATTTTCTCTCTTTTTATAAAAATATCTACCCCCAAAAAGACCAAAATACCCCTCAGCTCAAATATCTCCCAAACGCTCTCAAAATGCGATAAAACATAAACATACCGATGAAATATATTTCGGGAAATAAAAGTTGAAAAGAAATTATAATTTATTGCAAATATTTTACCTATCAGAGAAATTATCCAATTAACAGGGAAAACTCATTTAATTTACACAATTCACCAAATCCAACAAAATACCAAAAATAACATATAACTTCCACTGGTGGATGTTCAGTGCAAAAATTGACCAAAAGTATTTTCAGGCAGATTTTAAAGGTAACTTCCACTGGTGGAAGATCAGTGCAAAAACTGACCAAAAGTGTTTTCAGGCAGATTTTAAAGGTAACTTCCACTGGTGGAAGATCAGTGCAAAAACTGACCAAAAGTGTTTTCAGGCAGATTTTAAAGGTAACTTCCACTGGTGGAAGATCAGTGCAAAAACTGACCAAAAGTGTTTTCAGGCAGATGTTAAAGGTAACTTCCACTGGTGGCTGTTAGTTCAAAATGTGACACATTTATATTACGAAACTCTCAATGCATAAGCATGACGCATTAACATGAAACACAATAAATCACACAATTCACAAAATTTCACATAAATGGAATAATTAAATATGGTTAAATAAATCGGGGCGTTACAACTCTCCCCCACTTAGAAATTTTCGTCATCGAAAATATAACTGATACGACCAGCTCCAGATACGACTCTCGCATCCGACTAACCAACTATCATGCCAACAAAAGGTACACCACGAACAACACAAACTGAAAAACTACCTTGCTAACAGCAGATACAACAACAACACGACAACGACGACAACAACAACGACAAGATGCAAAGCCCATACAATGCACTTGACGACCAACTCACGACTCAAGAATACCCAAGTTACGGACACACACAGGTTCACTCTCGAACCGAAACACAACAAGAACATAAGCTTCACGACACCACAAGGTCTCAACAACATCAGCAAAACCAAAACACCAACATCCTTGTCACACAACCATACCACGACAATGCTACGATTCACCAATTGAGCATATAACCAAAACATCCATCTACACAGTAGCCCATGAATAATATTCAAACCTTTCACTTATCACTTCCATTTTGAAACGTCCAATTGGTTTCATCATTCCTATAGATTTCCAATGTTCAACCTAAGAACTCTTACAAGTCACACACGCATATATGAATCATGCCACATCGCGCTTCCACTGCGCACTCTGATTACCCAAAACCATCAAAACTACCAATCTCACGTCTAAAGTCTAACTCCTTCTCATATTCACCAAAAACCACTGTTCACTTTTAATATTCCCAACCTTACACTCTACTGCATTATCTCTCACACCAGATACGAGTCTCTGAACTGCTCAAATAATTCTCATCCATCCAAACAGACATGTATAAAACCTTCGACTTAACTCATCAGGCACGACATTAACTTCACTAATGGGATAATTCCAACTAAAGTCATAGCTCATCACAAATTCCAACCATCCTCTCTATCTCATACTATATTCCTTCCGACCAAACAAGTACTCAATATCCTTGTGATTACTAAACACTTCAAATCCATAACCAAAAAGATAATACCTCCAAATTATCCAACACAATACAACCGCAACCAATTCCAAATCCTGAATAATATAGATCCTTTTATGAATCCTCAATGGTCGTAAAGCATAAGCCACGAATTTACTTTCTTGCATTAACACACTACCTAAACTCATCAAAGACACATCACAATACCTCACAAACTGTTCATCAGGATCACACAGAATCAAAACTGAAGCTGTAGACAACTTATACTTCAGCTTTCTGAAACTTTCCTCACAATGAACATCCAAAACAAATGACTTACCCTTTGCGCGTCAACTGAGATAACAGAAGTACTAACTTAGCAAAGTCTTCCATAACCTGCAGTAGCAACCAACTAAGCCCAAAAGTTTCTAATCTCCTTAACCGACTTCGAAGCCTCTCATGAAGAACTACATCTACTTCCGATGAATCCACAACAAATACCATCCTCAGAAATAACATATCCAAGAAAACTAACCTTTTCAACCAAAATTCTCACTTGAATAACTTAGCATAAAGCTTCGTCTCTTTTCAATACTTGTAATTCAAATCCCACACACTCTACCTATTCTTCCTCTGAGTTTATAACAGATCCGAATATCCTCAATCAAAGCCATTACGAACTTATCCAAATAAATATGAAAGATACGATTCATCTACTCCACAAACATTACAGATTCATTACTAACACCAAATACCATCACTATACGTTGTAATGCCCAAACAAATTACAAAAGATATAAATTCTTAAAGTTCTTGCAAAATTCTTTTCCCTGGGTAACTGGTTACTCACACACAAGCTTAACCGAGTACATAACAGCCTATCCCAACGATAACCACCATAACCAGTCCCATTAAATCGATCAAAGCCTCAACTCACAAAATTCACCATTCTTATCAAACGTTCTAACATGTATCAACAATCAACCAAAAAGAACTCTTAATATTAATATTACATCCACACAAAAGGGTTCTCTCAAGATTTCCATTAATGCTCTAAAACTCCAAAGACTACAAACCTCTCCAGAACTCTAAATTTCAATTTCCAAAGTCTCAATACCATTATACGCATCATGCTTGTTATTCCATTCAATCATTCTTCCTTGTTGGTTACTTACAATACTGGAGCTCTCTAAGACAACACCTTAATGTTCCATCCAAAAACACATCTGAAAACTATGCCCAACTGACGGACATCAATGTGGCTTCCTGCCAATTTCCAGAACACTACCATCGCAGACAAAACAAACATCTGAGTTTCACTTCCTAAAAGTTCTTCTACTTACTTAGCAGATCCAAACCTCAAATCCTTACCTTCGTCCAATTTGAGTTCACACTCTTCTCTATGAGAACCACCATTAACGATGCCCAATCATTCACTCTCAAAACTTCATACTGAACCAACATACTAAAGCCTCTAATCCGTCTCATCTTCCAGTATAAGAATCTTCATCAACTCATCGAAACAATCCGTAATCACCTGCTTAATTCCAAACAATTCATTGCACACACTATCAAAGCCGGAAAGACACGTCTATTTCATCCAACACAATTCCCGTCTGTTATCAACAAGAGATTAAGGGTGATCAGTTCCTCAATTTGCCAATAGACAGCCGACAATCATGATGGGGCATAAACCATCTTTACCAAACTATAATAGCATTCTTGCATCCTGTGCACAAAACTACCTAAAGCACAAATCCTTAGTTGACATAAACCTTACCTCCGCATCTCCTCTTAAACCGGGAACCACACTGTCCAAATAGCACTCACAACCTTGTAACTGGGAGAAGTACAAGCTTCTCCCCCACTTATCTCATTCTAACTCCTGCAGACAAAGGATTAGAAAACCAGAAAGTACTGACAGTGTTCCACACACCTATCACGTACTAAGGGACAAACAACAACGACAATATTCAATTGTCACACCAACTGACTCAACAACTTGGCCGGACGGACCGACCTGCTCTGATACCACTTAATGTAACACCCCTAATCTATACCCCCAATTAATAAAGCGGTAAAGAAAATTCAAAATTTCGTCAGAGTATATTTAAAATTATCATGGCATAGACAGGGAGAATCACATTATATTGAAACAAAACATACAACACCTGCTCATAAAGATATGCAACAGTGGGGTAGCAATCAACAGAGGAACTCAGTTCCTTACACCCACATTTCAGTTTTTAGAATAAAAGCGGAAAATCTAAAACTGAATATCATACATGTATATCACATAAAGGTTAATCTGTTATCAACAGACTCGTGTTAATATACAACTCCAAAGGATAAAGATGCATATACACAGCATCACAAAATAATCCTAATCAATCTCCCGACTACCCGGTGCTACATATCAGAGCCGACCGACAAAAGAATGAAGACATAAGCTTCACCAAAGACCTCCAGCAACACTAATCTGCAATGCCTCATAGAGCATTATAAAACAGCAGAAGGGTGAGAAATAACAACTAAACCAAGATTGCATAATAATATGCAAAAACATATAAAAATCACATACATAGTTATTCTCACCACAAGCATCACATACCAATACATATAGCACGCCACGTATACTTAACATATTTCTAACATTTCCAACAACATATCATATATCAGTTATGCCAACATAATCACACGTTCACACATAATGCACACCAAAGTTATGACATATGGAAACACATCACCACATCACATAGCATGTCCACATATGAAACATATTCTCCACAACCAATGTATTCATCACAAGGCATCTCAATCATGGTCAATACATTTCTCACAAACGCATATATATTCATATATCACATATACACATCAATTTCACCAATACTATCACAAACTCAACACATACTCGATCAATTCACAATTCTCACACATAATCAATCAAATCATGACTTTCCACACATAATGCATCCATGATTTATGCAAATGCACAGAGACCGACACAACGACTCTATGCACATGCCATGCGGTACCGACTTCCAATGTTTCTCATGTCTCATCACCAGTTCACTCAGGAACTATTGGAACCATCGCTCGTTACTTACTGTAACTCCCCGTCGGGCATACGATGTTCACCCGTCGCTTTCGGTCCCCACATGGGCACACGACGTTTATGGACTGCTTTCGGTCCCCACATGGGCACACAATCCGATCGCTTTCGGTCCCCACATGGGCACACGATCGTCTATAACCATCGCTTTCGGTCCTCACATAGGCACACGATGTTATAGCGGATTCCCTCTGGAACCAAACCGTCACTCAGGACGTCACAACAATGCATATCATGATGCTTGGCATACAATGACTCATGACATTCACATTGCCCACATATATGCAACCACAATCATGCATATAACATCAAAACATAACAATTACAACAACTTGTCACATGCTTCAACATCATCACATTCATGCATTGCAACACAATTCAAACAATGCATTTCAAACCATAAAGGCCACCACACAACATACCTTGAATTTCACATAAACAATGCATTTCATCACAAACCACAAACCACAACAATTAGCATTTCATCATATACATTCATATCAAGAATTACTCACCATCACCCGCAACAATCCTACACATTTCATCATAGGTATTCACATCATATAACAACACACAAGCTATACGTTATATAATAAAAGCATACCGCACGACAACACATCAATCGCACACATTCACGACGGTAAAAATCAACACAACGATACGGTTTCACTTTTCTGCTATTATTGAACCAGGTACAGACCTCAAAACTATTTTTCCTAGACAAAACATTTCGTTAGCTTTCCAACGCTTCGAACGGGGGTCAAAACTGACTTACGGTTCAAGAGTTACGACTTTCGATTTCACTCCGAATCTTAAACGCTCAATTCTCCAAAAATGCAAAAACTTACAAAATCAACCAAATTCGATAAAACAAGCATACTCAATCATGGCCTAACATTACTCGACACATCTACGCAATTTATTCCGACTTTCGTCCGTGAAAACATTGAATTCTAACCATTTTTCTCATTTCGACCTAGAATGGAAACTAGAAGAAAATAACCAAAACAGTCCATGAAAATATACACATATACATACACAAGCAAGATATAATCGAAACTTCTCACCCTTACCCGATTATTCGCGATTGAAACGGAGTAATCTTTGATTTTCCTCTTTTCCTCTTTTTATCCTCTTCTTTCTTCCCTTCTCTTTTCTTTCTCTTCTTTTTCTTTTTCTTTCCATTTCTCTCATTTTCTCTCTTTTTATAAAAATATCTACCCCCAAAAAGACCAAAATACCCCTCAGCTCAAATATCTCCAAACGCTCTCAAAATGCGATAAAACATAAACATACCGATGAAATATATTTCGGGAAATAAAAGTTGAAAAGAAATTATAATTTATTGCAAATATTTTACCTATCAGAGAAATTATCCAATTAACAGGGAAAACTCATTTAATTTACACAATTCACCAAATCCAACAAAATACCAAAAATAACATATAACTTCCACTGGTGGATGTTCAGTGCAAAAATTGACCAAAAGTATTTCCAGACAGATTTTAAAGGTTACTTCCACCAAAAGTGTTTTCAGGCAGATTTTAAAGGTAACTTCCACTGGTGGAAGATCAGTGCAAAAACTGACCAAAAGTGTTTTCAGGCAGATTTTAAAGGTAACTTCCACTGGTGGAAGATCAGTGCAAAAACTGACCAAAAGTGTTTTCAGGCAGGTTTTAAAGGTAACTTCCACTGGTGGCTGTTAGTTCAAAATGTGACACATTTATGCTACGAAATTCTCAACGCATAAGCATGACGCATTAACATGAAACACAATAAATCACACAATTCACAAAATTTCACATAAATGGAATAATTAAATACGGTTAAATAAATCGGGGCGTTACACGAGATGCCTCTGGGGACTGCGAATGTCTTGGAAATGGCGGTGGTCGGTGCCTTCGCGGGGAAGTCCGACCACGACCTTTCTCCAGCGCCTCGATCCGGATGTTCTGGTTGAAGATCATCTGGTTGGTCTGATTGACCAAAGCAAACAGGGCAGCAGTGCTCGAGTCCGCATTTGGCGGCGGGTCCACGGGCTGGAAAACGGGCTGGAGGACTATTTCATGTCCGTCTTGGTGAGCTGTCTCGTATTCCACTTCCTAGGAAAATGGTGAGGCAGTGAGTCCGTCTCTGATGTCGTTCTCCATGACAGGTTGGGCAGCGTTATTGTCGATGCGGTTGCCAGTACTGAGCTGCGCGATAACGTTGTCTAGAGCTTGATTCGCCGACGGGTTGGCCATGATGGTTGTTGAATGGAGAAAGCGTTGGTTTATCGAGCAGAAAAACGGGGAAGCTTATATGTCCCCACAGTCGGCGCCACTGATCGTACCTGGATCAGACAGTTGATAGTGGCCAACGGCGTCTGGAATGGCAGCTCTGGTGATGGTGAGAGACGACCGGGGGGTGTACCTTCAAGGTACTCCGACGCTCAAGTGAGAGAGTGCACAGAGTAACGGCAAATACAGAAAGTGTAGAGTGGCAAGAAGAATGTGTCTAACCTGACCCTCTCAAATGAGAGGGTATTTATAGAGAGCCCCCAGCACGGGGCCAACGTTTACCTGCAGTGGGCTGGATCAACTAGGCCCACTCTAAGCAACTGCTAGGGCTTACGTGTAGTAGTGAAGACCGACACGTGGTCTTCGCCCTAGAGTAACTGCTCCTAGATTTCCGGAAGTAGGGCAGACCGAATCCTTCGGACGTGGGAGGTTACTTGTAACGTGTCTACATGGTATGGACCGTTGGGTACTACTCGCGGGGAGGAGCCTTCTGGGTCGAGGAGATATGAATCCCATAGAATGGACATGGTCTCGCGGGGAGGCATCATGTCCGTCGAGGAGTGATGTGTAGCATTCTCGCGGGGAAAAGCTGATCTGTCAGGGAGGTACATCTCAGCAGGGTGTGATGTCCTTCTTTCCTATTGTCCCAAGTGCCCGACACCGCCAGAGTGCCCGGCGAAACTGTGGCTTGCACGTGGCAGTCACGTGTCTTGCAGAAGGGCCTTATTGGGCCTCCCTATGCTGTATGGGTTGGGCCTGCTCACCTGTTGGACAGCCTCGGCCCAGTCCAGAACACTAGTAATTATTAAATTTCCAAAATACCCTTAATTCTCCCAAACACCCAAAGTGACACCATTAATTAAATAACACACATATAAACATTTCAATAATAAAATAAAATGATAATTTAAAAATCGGGGTGTTCCAATAACCATTCATCTCTGCTAGCTACAGTTGTTAGACACTTATATTCTAACACATCAAGTTCAATCCTGAAGGTTCTATTATGAAACATAGAAGCCTTCAAGATTAACTTGTTACTCGAGTCCATCACTCTCATCATTTTATCTTCGATCAATACTTTGTAACTTCTCTAGATCAACTGACCTATACTTAGTAGATTACTCTTTATGCTAGGTATGTACAACACATTAGAAATTACTAGCTGTTTACTATCCTTTCTCCTGATCAGAACATCACCAATACCTTCACCAGACAGGGTATTTTGATTTGCAAATTTTACCTTGTTCTTCAATGAAAGACTGATGTTGATAAACCAATCTTTTCTTCCAGTCATGTGTGACGAACAACTCGAGTCGAGATATCATTGATCTTTGAATCCTTCTTCTTCTTTTGTTGTGGCTGTTAGCATCACTCTGTCTTCTTTGTAAGATTTGCATCACTTTCTTAGCGCCTCCAAATGATTTCTCCAGGATGTCCCATGCTTCCTTTACTGAATCTACACCCCTAACTTTCTCAAAGTCGTTTGGATCAACGTATTTATGGATTAAAAAGAGAGTCTTATAATCTTTTTTCTCCAAATCTTTGTGTGCATCATTTTGTTCATTCGTTTCATTCTCTCTAATTGGTGTTACTTCATTCTTCACTAGATCCCAAAGATCTTGATAACAGAAAACAACATTCATATGCTAACACTAATTCTCATAATTCTTACCATTCAAAATTGGAAGATTTCCTGGAAAATGTCCGTTCAGATGATTCATCTTGATTCAATGCGTACCAAAGATCACACAGAGAAAACTCAAATCTTGAAGTTAAGCGAATCAATCTTGATGAACAAAAATCAATCTTCCTGATTGATCACGTTTTTTGTTCTTCACCATTTACTCAGGTGAAACAATCACTCCTTGGTTGCAAGATGATTCTAGACTACACAGAGAATTGAAAGAACAAAGCGAGACAATTAAGAAATAAGAGAAAAAAATTCTAGAGAAGGAAGAAGAAGATTGTATTGTTGTGCAAACGACATTCTAAGTGTTTGTTACAATGTGAGCTAATCACAACTGTGATTTATGAAACTACACAATGCTACTACAAAGCTTCTCACAAAACTTCTTACTAACTAGCTAGTTACAAATGAAATAGAGTTCCTCTCTATTTATATATGAGATTACTTGCACTCCAAGTAATCACAAAAATAACTAACTCAACTAAAACTAAGCTAAGTCAGTCTTCTTCGACTTTGTCGAGGTTGACTCCTTTAACCAAACTAAAACACCCTTCGACAAACTGTATTTGACTTTCTATCAAATACAATTAATACAGACTATGTTCGACTCTTATTGAACTCACACTATTTCGACATACAAAATTACATATTTAACAAGTTTTAGATAATATTTAGTCATTTAATTTGTGCAACAATATTCCTATCTAAAGAGTCAAGAATCATATTTTTTACCAATCGTACCTGAACTTTAAATCTACTATATAGCAATTAGAAGAAAGGTCACTGCTTTGACATTTATGCCCTTTCTCAAAAAATATTTTACACTACACAAGGGTTAAAAACGTAACTAGACAATTCAACACAAATTCATTCTTCCATTGCCCTACATCCTGCCATGTGTTATATTTTCATTGGTCCGCAAGTCTACTCTGATTTTTCCCTCCATACATAGTTTCCTCACTTTCAAAAGGTGCTCATTCACACTTCTATCTCTCTCTCTCTCTCTCTCTCTCTCTCTCTCTCTCTCTCTCTCTCTCTCTCTCTCTCCCTCCCGTTTTTCTCTTCCCCCACCCCCCACAAACCTTAACCGCCCGCCACCCTCTTTCTCCACCCTATTACGGTCACCACCAAAAACATTCTCGTCTCTCATTCTTCCATTGCTGTTTTGGCTAAAACAATCGTGAGACATATACCTCCCTCACTTACCTTCATGCGTGACTTTCTCTCTGCCCTTTCAAATTGTGAATCCTCTCCTGGCGATTCCTTCTGCGACGACATCGTTGACGGACAATGGAGGTGACTTTGGAGACGATTCTGGATGTGATATCCACAGCGGCGGGGCGGCGCTCTTCCTCACAAATTCTCGCCCTGTTCTCAATGGTTGATCATGTTTCAACTTCAACTTTAATTTTCGGCGAGAGGGTTTAAATAGCTCAGGTTAGGAAATAAATTCCTTGATCCCCCTGCTCTTTATCTTGTGAAAATTTTGAACATGTTAAGATTTGATTCTTGCAATTTGGTAAATTGGTAATTGAAGATTCGTTGAAACAAATTGTTTATGTTTGAAATCTGAATTAAGAATTGCTGTTGTTTCTGCTTTGATGCTTATGTTGCTGTGATTTGTTGACGTTTCTGCGAAATTACGAAATTGTTTTAATTTTCACGGCTGCGATTGTGCAGCTTGAATTGTGTTGAAATTGTTTTACGGAATTGTTTTAATTTTCACTATTGGATAGTATATTTCAACTTTAAATTGTAACTAACTTCAATGTAGAACTTCTGATTGCTGGTTGATTTTATTTCTATTACATATACTTGCCAAAACAAAGTTATAAATTTTTTGCAGGTTTGAAATCTTGCTTGAAGGTGCAGCCATAAAGTCTTGACATTAGAAATCAGATTACCATAATTCTTTTAACATGAGGTCAAGTTTGTAAAAGGTTCTTTTGATTTTTTTGGATCAAACATCAGATCTTGTGATTAGTTAGTTATTAAAACAAATAAGTCTTGACATTGTTTAGTCTTAACTATCTTTTATTTAGATACTTAGCTTGTGTATTGTTAAATGCTCTCATTCTCAATTTTAGCTTATGCTTTGTTGTGTAGTACAAATTCGGTTTCTTGAAGCACTAACTTCAAATGCCTGCCCATTTCTTATGTTAATGTAATGACAATTGGAATTATACACTCATGTTATAATGGCCAACCTCTGGTTTTTCAAGGTGATGGAGCAAGATTTTATGCAATTGGTGTCATTGTTGATATCATTGGTGATGGTGCATACTTCACATCAGTTGGTGCTGGAGCTTCAGCTAGCCATGCAAGAGCCTTTATCTAAACATTGGTTTTCTGAAATTTCCAGATATAGTAGTTGCAGCTGTATTGTCTGGAAATAGAAACTTTGAGGGCAGAGTTCAATGAGTCGGAGCGATAAGTTTCACGTAGGCCTAGGAAACTTGAAACTTATTTACTCTTGGAAGGAAAGGAAACTTACTCACTATATCAACAGAAAAATGAAGGTATATGATTTGGATGACTCATTAGTTATTTACAATTTATTTCTATAAAAACTAAGCATGTAAAACATTGTTAGTGTTGCTAAACAGTTAAAGATGACATGAGTTTTGTGCTTCTGTTCATAATGAAAGGTCAAAGAATTGCTACATCAGACGTACAAGTTTTATGCCTCGTATGAAGTTGACTTTACAGATAATGCTAAGGTGATAATGTTTCTTTAATACTTCTTTTTACATCAGATTGTTGTTTTGTACTTTGAATTTGTTGGTTCATTACATGAACAACTCTTAATACAAAATATCATGGTAAGTTAATATTGTAATTAACTTTCCATTTTGAGCTCAGGAAATTAAAGATTTACTTTTGAAGCAATGATTGTAGAAATGGAGAAAACTCAAGCATGAATTGAATTATATGCTGCTGTTCGCTGTTGATCTTGGCGAACAACCTCTGGTTTACCAGAATGGTGAAATCTGGGTTACTTGCAGGATTAACCAAACAAATCCTAGGACGTCGGGCGAAAACTTAGATCAACGTGATAAATTTTAAATTAAGGGTGATATCTTGGTTCTTGGTTTTATGTATTTAAGTCTCTTGGAATAAAGGATTTCAACTAACTTTAAAGGAAAGTCTGAGATAAAAGAAAATGACTCTGAAAAGAACTTTTAAAGTAAAATGGCGAAGAAAGAACTTTAAAATAAAATGACGAAGAAAACATAAAGATTCTGGTAAATGTAAAGGAATTGGTAAAAAGACTTTGATTGATAAAGAAATTAAAAGATGGTGTTTACACGTACATTTTTCCAAATAACTCTTTTCTCTCACACGGGTACTTTGAGTAATTGCAGGAAGTTTTGTACAAGTTTTTTCACACTGAATTCTAATAACAACTATCCTATTTATAGATAAACAAAATAACTGCTATTAACGACTAAATCTTAAAATTTCGACATCTGGCCTTCTGCATGTCTTCCTTTCGCCAGATACTTCCACGCGTCTTCTGCCAAACGTTATAATTCTCTTGAATTTGAATCTTCAAGTTATGTCGAACAAACGCGTCCTTTCAGACTTGTCGAATTGTCAAAAAATGATAAATGTCCCTCAAACCTGTCTGACGAAGACTTCCTCATATTTCTGTCGAAGTGTCGAAATTCTTATCTTGTAGTTATCATCTCTAGTCAAGGAACATCATTTTGCCTTCCAAGACATGGTGTCGAAAATATATGTCTACAAATTGCCCCCCAGCAAAGATGTTTCGACTTATTTCTGGAGAAACCATCATTTGCTGTCGAAGCTATTTCGACGCCATGTTACCTGCATTAATGATGCTGGTTTTCAAGACGTGACCTTTGTTCAGTCCCAAGAAAATTCATCATTGCATTTCTCTGAAAACGTTCCATCAAATCCCACGTTCAGACATGATGTCCATACCCCTAAAACCTAGCTAGCCATGCTTTTTTCAACTTCCACTTTTTATCATCACTGTTAAGATGATGCCACGTGCCCTCCATGATCACCACTAAACCTAAAGGGCTTTTGATAATCTCTTATAAATACCTGAACCATTATTTCTCTTTCTTTTTTACGCGTTTGAACTCTTCTTCTTCACAACTGCTTCAAATCTTCATCTTCTTTCTAAAACTTTCTGATTCAACAATGGCTTTTCAAAAATTATCAAGCAGCAAACCTTCCAAAAGTGAGCAACCTTCCATCATCCCTCCTGCGCATAGGTTGGATGAACCAACACTGATTGGGGATCAACAATACATTCCTGAGCCTCCAAATGCGAGGGAAAAAGACTGCATTTTTAAATCCCAGGTACTCATCCCTGTTATTATTTCTGGTAATCACTATGCTATGTTAGGACCACTCCCTAACCCAGACATTAAACCTGAGCGTTTACAAGAGTTCTTTCCTACTTATTTTCACACAAAACCCATAGGTGCTGGGGTAAAACCCCCCACTCTAGAGAAACCAGTAGAACAAACTGAACCTCAAGGTTCAAGCGAAAAAGATGAGGAAGCAATAAATTTAACTTATCTGAATTATACTAGGATTTTTAGAACTTGCCCTTGGTCGAAAGACCTTTCAGACTACTTGTCTTGGTTGAACAGAGTTGAAAACGTTAAAGAAAAATTTTGGAAAGAAATAGGAATTTTTGACTTGATACAATTATCAAGAGCAGGACCCAATGTTTGCCCTAACATGCTGCTAGCCTCCCTTTACTTTTGGGATAGTACGTATAACACCTTCCACCTCCCCTGCGGGATGGTTACCCCTACGCTGTTCGACATAGCCGCCATAGTTGGCCTTAGTCCAGTTGGCATTGACTTCGACCCCACTCACCTGAACGAGGACTCCATAGATTTCGACACTAGTTTCGCCCCATACTCCCTTTTTATGTCTCACTACCATGGCGAAAATGACCAAGAAGTTTCTGACAAAGAGCACATAGCTTTTCTAACCTTGTGGCTGACCAAATTCGTCTTTTGCTCCCGCTCACTTCAAGTGGCTAAGAGGTTCATCACTATGGCGAACCAACTCCACGCTGGGATCAAATTATGCTTGAGTGAGGTAATCTTGGCGAACCTGTATGAGTCCTTGAGTGAAAGCGTGCGTTCTTTGAAGACATTGAAGGACAAAGGGAAGCTTAATTTGGCAGGCCCCTTTTGGCTCTTGCAACTATGGATGAATGCCACTTTCGAAGCCTTTATTCCTGTGAAGCATGACATAAATGAAAGGGAATTCAAAAACAGGAGTGTCGAATGGCCTAGATTGGTGCAATTGACACCAACTGATGAAGCAATTAGCCTTCGGCGGGCCTTTACTAGCTACGTAATGATGTTTGCTGAGAGACATCATTTTACTTCGACTATGGCTCCATTTGCTGACAGAACAATTGGACCTGAATGGTTTTCACGACAATTCCCCTTGCAAACCAAAAAAGATGAAAATATCTTCCTAAATGTCTGGGAATCCTTTTTGACCCCTAGGCTCCTGTTCTCCCACCGCAGTACTACGAAACCCCAGATTGCCTTAATAGTTTATCAACCTAACTTGGTCGCCAGGCAATTTGGCCTAATTCAAATCATGCCTCGACCTCTTTTCCCTAAAAAAGGGGCCATCATTTTCTACAACTCCTTCCACGACGAAGCCACCAGCAGGGAATTGTTGAAAAAGCTGACTGACGAATCTTTGGATATTCGACCGGTGGTTTTTCAACCATAATTCCTTTGCACTCCTGAGTTCGACGCATGGTGGAGGGAATACTATGCTACCAAATTTTTCGACGTAAAAGCTTTCACCACCCATCTGACGAATGCTTTTGCTCTTGTGCAGGAACGGACTAAAAAAGGTACACAAAGACATATCCAAGAAATACAAAAATTTCAAAAATACTTTGAAACCGTTTACAGACCTGATGATCTTAGTCGAACCATACGCGAAGCAGCGGTTACTTTAAAAGAAAAATTCACGGAGAAGTTGGAGAAGTTGACACTGCCTCCAAACATTCGACCAGAAGTGCGTTACAACTTGGCTTTCAGCTATTACCCTCCTAAATTTCCACCTTTACCATCTGCTGAATTTGGTGTGGCTTTAAGTCCTCCATTCCCAGATTGGTTCACATGTGGGAATCATATGAAAATTCTTCGTGAAAGTTATAAAAAACCTGCTAAACGCGTGGTTGCGACTAAGTATCATCTGGATAACTACCCAGGGCACCTTCATATTGGAATAGAACACGTTCGCGTGGAAGATCCCATTCTTGAAGGTGTTAACAACAACACGAATTTTATCATTTTATCATCACGTATTTCTCACTGCCTAACTTTCCCCTTTTTCTATCTTTTTTTTTTTTAGCTGTGAAAGTGCCTGCCAAGAAAGCTTCCGTCGAAACTCCACAAAGTGCCGCCCAGACACCTTCGACTAAGGTATAAATCTCTTCCTCTTTTGATCTATCCTTTTATCTCTTTAAGACACTCACTATTTTGATTTATATGATCAGGTAAGTCAAAAAACCTCTACATTCCAAAAAAGAAAGAAAATACCAGAGATAATCCCTGTCGAAGAGTCCAGTGATGAGTCTCCATCTCCAAATCCCCCTCCTCCAAAGAAGAAAAGACTGCTAAAAATCGCCTCACAAAAATCCATTGTCAAATCTTCTAAAAGGGAATCTTCTAGCAGTCCTGCTACAAAACATCAGCCGAAGGATACGGGGAGTGGAAAGTCTAGCTCCAAAACTGAGACTTCTAAGGTAAATTTCAATCTCGACCCTTCTCATTTATTTTATCTCATTTCTAACTTAGAAATTTTTTCTTTTGATAGAAGCCAAAGGTCGTCGACAAACAGCCTGAGACAATCCAGGAGGAGGTCGTTCGAGAGGAGGACACTCCCATCAAAGAACTTGAGAGACAAACGGTCGAAGCATTCAACACTACTGTGGGAGCTGATTCTGATAACACCTCTCCTTCTCATCCTGGATTACACGCTGAGCAACAAAAAGATGATGATGCTGAAGCAGACACTGCTGTCAAAGGAGATCCTGAAGAGAAGACTGCTGACGAAGAAGATCTGTCGAAGCAACAGGAAGCTAGGCGAACTTCAGAGCATAGCAACCAGCCTACTCCTGACCAAACTCAAAGGAGTTCCCAAACAACTGGTTCGACTAGTCTTTCTCATGAAGAGCTTGAGAGTCTCAAAGTGCAGAAACCCCTGGACTACCTGAAAGCCATACTTAGCACCAGATTCAATTTTAAAGACTCTTCCTACAGCAGTTCGACTACTTCTGGAGCCACTTCTGAAGTGCAGTCTCTACCCAATATCATGACTCAGATCAAGGCAAAGATCCTTGATGTTGACTTGTTCCAAGTTCTAGAGGAAAATGCCATTGCTCCAATGGAGTTGAAGAAACTGTTGAAGCAAGTTAACGTCTTGGATGCTTCTGTCGAAGTCTGCAATTTTGTGATAGAGCTGACAACTGTGATTGACTTATCCAGCGCAGATCTTCACCGTCGAAGGGACTTATGTCAACAAATCAAGAAAAAAAATGGACCAACAAGCTGCTGAATGGAACTCTGTTTCTGTTTCGACAAATAAGGTTTCGAAACTACAAGAGCTTTCTGAAGCCTCTGTCAAGAAGATTGCTACTTGCCATAACCACATTCAAACATGGAAGAAACAAATAGCAGTTCTCCAAGAGAAAATTTCCAAAGAGGAGGAACTCATAGCTTCTATTCAGCAGCCTAGGCAAAGCGAGATTGATGAAGAGTTGAAGGTTGGCATTCAACACGCAGAGACCGCTCAAAAGATCAACCAAGAGATTGAAGTTGCCCATATTCACAGGAACCTCTGTGATCGTCGACTTCAATTTCAGAAAGACAAATTTACCGCTTTGAAGGCACAGTTTGCAAACCTTCAGCTTTAGTCGAATTTTCCTGTCAATTTCTAGCCCTTTGAGGCTTTATTTGTAATGATCTAACGCCATCTGTTTGGCAGCACACTATTTACTTTCAATTTCAATTTTATTCGACTGCTATCTTTATTTCCTGCAATATTGGTTTATACTTTTTCAAATATTTGCCATTTATTTTTAATATCCTTTCGTCTTTCCCTATTTCTTCGACCTCATATGCGCCATTAGAAAATATTTTCAAAACTTTGAAAGGTCCTTCCCATTTGGGAGACCATTTTCCCATAACTCTGTCTTTTCGATCCATAGGAAGAATTACCTTCCACACATAATCACCAATTGAAAAAGTCTTAAATTTTACTTTTCTATTGTAGAACTTTTCGACTCTCTCTTTTTGTCTCTTTATGAGATCTAAGGCACGTAGCCTTTCTTCGTCTAAATCAACCAATTCATCCATCATCATACTCCAGTATGTCTCTGATGGGATCTGATGATGCCTTTGAACCCTAACTGATTGCAAATACAACTCGGCTGGCAAAACTGCATCATGCCCATAAGTTAATTTAAATGGAGTCGAATTGGTTGCTTCTTTAGGAGATGTTCGACAAGCCCATAAAATTTGATCTAAGGTATTGTGCCAATTTTTTGGCTTTCCACCTACATGTTTTTTGATCAAATTTATCACTACCTTGTTAGCTGCTTCGACTTGTCCATTAGCCTGAGCATAATAAGGTGTCGAAGTAAGGAGCTTAAAACCTGTATCTTGTGCAAACTTCTGCATTTTTCGACCGGTAAACACAGATCCTTGATCTGTTGTTATTGTTTCCGGTATCCCAAATCTGTAGATTATATGCTTTTGGATAAAATCCATAACCGCTTCTTGATCTACATTCACCAATGGTATGGCTTCAATCCACTTAGTAAAATAATCTACTCCAACTAAAATGTACCTTTGCCCTTTTGAAGAAGCTGGTCGAATTTCACCGATTAAATCTAACGCCCAACCTCTGAACGGCCAAGGCTTTACAATCGAATGTAACTCACTTGCAGGAACATGTGGTATGCCTGCATGTACTTGGCACTCTTGACACCCTTTTGCAAATTCGACACAATCCTTTAGCATTGCTGGCCAATACATTCCTTGTCGAAACAATAACCACTTCATTTTGTGGCCTGCTTGGTGTGCGCCACACGCTCCACTATGCACATTTGACAATGCTATGTATGCTTCATTTTCGCCTAAGCATTTCAACAAGACTCCTTCCGCAGTCTTCTTGAACAATTCATTGCCAAAAAGTACATAACTCAAAGCTCTATATTTTACCTTTCGTTCGACTTTTTGACTTGGATCTTGCAAATATTCTTTGATGGGTTTTCTCCAGTCTTCGACTCCTGCATCATCTACGTTGCAAATCTCATAATTCTCTTCGTCACCATATCCCAATTTTATTGTCTCTAAATCTGATGGGGACAAACCTACAGATATGACTCTTCCTCTGACTTCAATGGCTTTTTCTAACTTCTCCTCCGACACTTTGTATCCTGATGCCAGTTGAGCCAGATCATTCGCCTCTTGATTCTCCATCCTGGGAATGTGCCTAAAAACCACATTGTCGAACTTCTTGAGAAGTCTACTTGCTATCACGAAGTACATTATTAGATTCTCTTTCACACATTTGTACTCCTTAGTCAACTGCTTTATTACCAACTCAGAGTCACCCATTATTTCGACTCTTGTTGCCCCCAATTCCAACAAGATTTCAAGTCCAGCAATCAAAGCTTCATATTCGACTTCATTGTTCGAACACAGCCCTTCGACTTTGTACTTGAACTTTGTTGGAATTTTGTCAGGAGAAATAATCACCATCCCAATACCAAGTCCATTCTTATGCCTGGAACCGTCGAAATACAGTTTCCAAGGTGCTTGTTCGACGTATTCTATAGTTTCAACTATAGAGTGGTCAGCTATAAAATCAGCCACCACCTGTCCTTTCATAGCCTTTAAAGGCAAATATTTTAAGGAGTATTCTGTTAGAGCCAAAGCCCACTTTCCAATTCGACTATGTAAAATAGACTTAGACAACATATGTTTTATTACGTCGAAATGAGAAGATACATATACATCAACAGGCTTTATATAATGCTTCAATTTCATACAAGAGAAATATACACATAAACATAGTTTTTCTATAGCACTATATCTAGTTTCAGCATCATTTAAGACTCTGCTGAGATAATAGATGGCCCTTTCGACGCCATTCTCATCCTCTTGACATAACATACTTCCTAATGTCTTGTCTGATGCAGAGATATACAGTCTCATGCTTCTTTTCCTACAAGGGGACATCAAGATTGGAGGACTAGCCAAGTACTCTTTGATTTTGTCGAAAGCCACTTGTTGCTCTTGCCCCCAGGTGAATTCTTCTTTCTTTAGTCGAAGTAGAGGAGAAAAGGGTTGTGTTTTTCCACTGAGGTTGGAGATGAATCTTCTTAGAAAATTGATCTTCCCTAGTAGAGATTGCAATCCCTTTTTCGTTGATGGCGCTTTTGCTTCCATTATAGCTTTGGCTTTGTTTTCATTTATTTCGATCCCTTTCTTGTGGACCACAAAACCTAAAAAATCACCCGCCTGCACACCAAAAGCACATTTAAGGGGATTCATCTTTAGACCAAACTTTCTCATCCTCTCAAAGGATTGTCGAAGATGGTCTATATGATCTTTTCCTGAAACAGACTTGATTACAATATCATCAATGTAAATCTGCATAAACGTCTCAATAAAATCATGGAAAATTGAATTCATAGCCCTTTGGTAAGTGGCCCCAGCATTCTTTAACCCAAAAGGCATCACTACCCATTCATAAGTTCCAATTGCTCCAGGACAACGAAAAGCTGTCTTAGAAACATCTTCTTCAGCAATAAAAATTTGGTTATAGCCAGAGTATCCATCCAACATGCTTAGATACTCGTGACCTGCTGCAGAATCTATAAGCATTTCTGCGACTGGCATAGGATATTCGTCCTTTGGGGTAGCAGAATTTAAATCTCTAAAATCAATGCATACCCTAAGTTTGCCATTTTTCTTAATAACCAGAACTATATTTGCAATCCAATCAACATACCTGGTAGTGCGGATGAAGTTGCATTTTAGAAGTCTTTCGACCTCTTCTTTTATTTTTGACAGAACTTCTGGTGCAAAGCGCCTTGGAGTTTGCTTGACTGGCTTCTTCCCTTCTATGATTGGCAGCTTCAATTCGACCAAACTTCTGTCCAAACCCGGCATTTCGTCATAATCCCATGCAAAGCAATCTTTGAACTCCTTCAACAACTGGATTATTTCGACTCTGAACTGAGGATCCATCCTTGCACTTATGTAGGTTGGTCTTTTTTCTGCCCCAGCCCCAAGTTGATTTCTTCTAAAGGATCCTGCGCCACCATCTTCAAGTTGTTCGACACTGGATCTTTTTCGAACCCCAAAGGTTCATCGTCATAAATGGCGTCAAGTTTCTGGTTTTGCCATTCGTCTATTTGGTTGTTGTTATTATTTTCCTCAACGTCTTTTTGGAGACACTGTTCATTTGAATCTTCATGATTGGCTTCGACAGCCATGTATTTTACTTCGGCCTCCAGAGCCACTTTGAATTTGTTTTCGGCTATGTAAGCCGTAATTTTGTCGAGCACTGCTTGTTCACTCATCATCATTGTCGAACTCATTCCCCCATCCTGTCGGTGCTACGTTGGTAGTCCCCCACATGTAGTTGGAGTCACCAATGACTTCCTTATCCCACTGAAAACCATGTGTAGGATGGAGATACATGGAACAGTACGCGTTGTCCGTTGCCTTCAAGTCAAATTTCGCCGGAATGCAAGGGGGTATGTGGGCTAAGTTTTTGTCGAAACTTCGATCGCTTATATTGTTAACTTCGGACATGAAGTAACTTTGGTCTGCTTCTATGTTCTCGACGATTCCATCTGGCCTCCAAATAACTATTCTCTGGTGCATCGACGAGGGAACAGCACCTATACCATGGATCCATTCTCTTCCCAACAGCAAGTTGTAGTTTGCCCTAGAAGCAATAACTATAAACATTGTTGGCCTTGTTATAGTACCAACTGTCAGATCCACTTGAATAACTCCCATTGTTGTTCCTACCTTTCCTTCGTAATTTGACAGAACCATGTTGTGGGGCTTTGCATCCGAGTCATCTTTGCCAATCTTTTTCAGCATGAAATGGGGCACTAAATTCACAGCGGCACCCCCATCCACTAGGATCTTGTTCACACCGACACTCTCAATCTTTCCTTTGATAAACAAAGGCTTCAAGTGCGCCTTCATGGAATCGTCTGGTCTTTCGAAGAAAGCATTTTGCTCTTCGACACAACCATTATTCATTACGTAGTAACACACGGGCTTGTGCACCATCGTTTCCTCTTCCATCCCATCCTCTCCGTCTTCGACTTCCATGATCCTATCATAGTCTCTGGGAAGGACCGAGACCACATTACAGCCAACGTCGAAGGATGCCTCCGAATCTGACTTGAAATCATCTGTCATCTCGTCATCCTCCATCTTCTTCTCTTTGGGCACACTTTGCGCTGCCACGCTGTTTGGTTTGATTTGCTGGAGAGGCTTCTTCTTGTTCGCCATTTGAGCGTTGCTGCTACATTCTGCTTCATCCTTGTTTCCAGCCACTTTTCTCATCATACCTTTTTCAGCAGTTTCCTTCTCAAACCTCTTTTGCCTTTGGAACCTCCTCCACTGGGATCTCGACATGGGGTTCTTCCCTTTATAATTCTCTGAAGGATATGGCCTAGGTTTATATTTCTCCAACTCCTTCTTGTTTTCCATTGAAGTGCCTCTCTGCACATCGAAATTCTTCCACTTCTTCTGGCCTTGGGCATCTCTGATGGGTTGAACCCATTTGTCATCTATCACTTTGTTTGATGGCTTGTAAGTGCCATAGTGTCTGTCTCCGTGCCTCCATTGGTGGTGCTCACTCCTTCTTGGATCGTATCTTGTCGCTCCCTCATTCGCCTTCCTTCTTGCTTGATCTATTGCCTCCAGGTGGGTGGCAGCCTTTCTGTCGAAAATGGAACTGCAACGAGGGCATAGCATCACGTCACTCTTCCTTCTCTGGCACCTTTTGATGAATTCGACCAAACTCTCATCTTCTTTGGGGTACGCCAGCTTTTGGTACTCCTCTCGACGTTGATCTTCATCTACTGCTGCCTGAGTTTTCTGCGAAACTTCTACCATATTGATTCCCACGTTTTGCTTGTCAGCAATGGTTAGTCTGTTCATCTTTTCAATGAGCTTTTCCTCTTCGACTCTGTCCTTCTTTTTCGTCAAGTCGAACTTCCCTTCTGGGCAGCAACACCAGGATATGTTCCTAGGAGCATGCTTGCAGCAACACTTGTTTGACTTTTCTTTAGGATCCTCTTTTATTCTTCGTAGGATCCCATAAGTCCCAGATTTCCCACGGCCATGTACAGCTTTTTCTTTCATTTTTGTGACTTCCTTGTCGAAAGGTCCCATGATGTTGATGCAGTAATTTGCAACATCGGCCTCCTTCATGTTGTCAAGATCAAGGCCTTCAGTAGCCTTGTTTTCAGCAACGAAGTCCTCAGTAACTTCTTCCTTGGCGATAGGGGAATCACCATCGTCATCAAAATCGCTTCCCCAACCAGTTGGTCGGATTTCACTGATGTCGGTGCGATAAGTTGCAGGAATAGTGTACTTCACCAGGTAGTCGAATTTTCCACTTGGCTGTCCCAAGCAATCCCAGATTTCTCCCGGTCGAACCACCACGTCTTCAACAACACTGTCATCGTTCTTCTCGTTGGACCCCTCTGTAGTTTTCTGATTTTCAAAGCTTTCAGTAGCTTCGACCTTACCTTCATCGTCGAAGTCCTCAGTGACTTCAACTGTGTTTTTGTTGTCAAGATCTTCAGTGACTTTGACTTCATTATCGTTGTCGAACGCTTCAGTACCCTCGACTTCGTTCTGGCCTGCAAGATCTTCAGTGATCTCGACCATGTTGATACTGGTGTCGAAACCTTCCATAGCCTCCACCATCTCGAAACTGCCATCAGAAGCAACTTCAATCTCCACCATATTCACAGTGGATGGTTCAGCATAGTGTGCTTCGACAACCTGCATGGGATTCGAATCAATCCCCATTTGTTGTTTTGGCTTCTCGCCGAACTTCAGCCTTCCATCACGGATAGCATTTTGAACTAGATCCCTGAAAAGAAAACATTGAGATGTTTTATGACCCAAAAAGTTATGGTACTTACAAAAACCCCTCTTTTTCTGCTGTTCGACAGGTGGTTCTTTGGCGCCTGGCGGCTTTATTAACTGACCATCTTTGACTAATAAATCAAAAATTTCGTCACACTTGGTGACGTCGAACGTATAAGTTCGTTTGGGAAACTTATCATTCTTTTCAGGTTCGACTGGATTTTTTCCATTCGACGGAGCTAGTACTTTACAGGCGTATGGAGGGCCTGACTTTAGTTCTGCCAGATCAATTTCTTGCTCGTCGAACAAAATTAGTTCATTTTCGTCACCATCATCATCCTGGCATACTCCTACATAGGCCACTCTTTCCTTTTTATTTTTATTTGATCTGAATTTCTCAGCTTTTAGCCTCTCAATCTGTCTTACCCTATCTGCTAATTGTGCCATATCTCTTAAATATTGAGTGTCTAATTTTTTCCTTATAGAATAATCTAGACCCCCTGCAGCCATTTCGACTAACTCCCGTTCTGGCACTTGTGTGAAACATCTTGCCTTAAGCAACCTGAACCTGTTTAGGTAATCATCTATAGGTTCTGAAAATTTCCTCTTAACACTGGCTAATTCCTTCAAACTTATCTTAGTCTGACCCATATAGAATTGTTCATGGAACAATCTTTCTAATTGGGTCCATGTGAATATAGAGTTCGCGGGCAAGGATGTAAACCAGGTGAATGCATTTTTTGTCAAGGAACTTGGAAAGTACTTCATTTTCAAATTTTCGTTATTGACTATTTCTCCCGCTTCTATTAGATAACGCGCTACGTGCTCTATAGTAGATTCACTAGTATCTCCTGAAAACTTAGTAAACTTAGGAACTTTCCATCTTGGGGGTAGTTCCTCTTGCAGAATGTGTTCTGACAATGGGGAAGTATAAGTAGGCCTTTGCAAACCTATATTTACACCGTTTTGGGCCATTATCCTTTCGACCATGGCTGTTATGTTATTTTCGACAAGAAAGTTATTATATCGTATTCGCTGTTGCAACACATCATCAGCATCTTGGCCTCTCTGGACTATTACCCTCCTAGGTTCTTGTTGAACGGGGATTTCGACACGAGGCTGCTCGACCACTGCCTCTTGGTTTCTAGGGTTTGCCTGAGGATTCTCTAAAGGCCTTTGATTTATCGTGGGTTCCTCTTCGACATTTACTACTTGGTTTTGAATCACTTGTTCTCTTTGTCGTGTTTGAGGAACACCAAAAAAGTCAGCAATGCGCGTCATTTGCGCAGCCAACAATTGGTTGGTTTGGGTAGTGTTTTGTATTAAAGGGTTAAACACTGCCCCCATTTGTTGAGTCAACATTTGGACCATATCATGATTACTTTCGTCCATTTGTTGTCGAATTACTTGCGCAGAATTATTGGTAATTGCTGGCATTTGGAAATTTGGTAGGGATTGGTTCAATCTACTCATATTTCCACCGTATCCTGATCCTTGCAATGGCGAAGACATGTGGACCATGGCGTCAGAATACAAGGGTGGTGCACTTTGCAAATTTGCCATCACTGACGTTGGCATTCCATATGGTTGTTCTCTTCCGAACATAGGTATGGAAAAATTTGTCTGAAATGGCCTAAAATTTTGTCCTCCCGGAGGAGGCGTCCCCAAAGGCCTTGAATGTCCCATTGTGGAGGAACTAGGCATACTTTGGGAGAGCGAAACCGCTGGTGTAAATCCTGTTGACGAAGGCATAATCTCCTCCAGAACAGGGTTTGAATCCACATTTCCCCCTGCCGAAGGTATAGGGTTGGAAACTGGAATATTTTCATTTGAATTTGAATTGGGGTTAGGATTATTTGACTGATTCGCCATTTTCCTTACTCTAGTTCTTTTGGGTCTCTCTACGTCAGATACGGCTAATTTACCGCTTCTTAGTATCATACAACGAAGAAAAAGCCTTAATTTTTAAAATTTATTTAAGTTTTATATTGCACTGGTCCCACTGGGCGTGCCAATTTGTTCGCTGTTGATCTTGGCGAACAACCTCTGGTTTACCAGAATGGTGAAATCTGGGTTACTTGCAGGATTAACCAAACAAATCCTAGGACGTCGGGCGAAAACTTAGATCAACGTGATAAATTTTAAATTAAGGGTGATATCTTGGTTCTTGGTTTTATGTATTTAAGTCTCTTGGAATAAAGGATTTCAACTAACTTTAAAGGAAAGTCTGAGATAAAAGAAAATGACTCTGAAAAGAACTTTTAAAGTAAAATGGCGAAGAAAGAACTTTAAAATAAAATGACGAAGAAAACATAAAGATGCTGGTAAATGTAAAGGAATTGGTAAAAAGACTTTGATTGATAAAGAAATTAAAAGATGGTGTTTACACGTACATTTTTCCAAATAACTCTTTTCTCTCACACGGGTACTTTGAGTAATTGCAGGAAGTTTTGTACAAGTTTTTTCACACTGAATTCTAATAACAACTATCCTATTTATAGATAAACAAAATAACTGCTATTAACGACTAAATCTTAAAATTTCGACATCTGGCCTTCTGCATGTCTTCCTTTCGCCAGATACTTCCACGCGTCTTCTGCCAAACGTTATAATTTTCTTGAATTTGAATCTTCAAGTTATGTCGAACAAACGCGTCCTTTCAGACTTGTCGAATTGTCAAAAAATGATAAATGTCCCTCAAACCTGTTTGACGAAGACTTCCTCATATTTCTGTCGAAGTGTCGAAATTCTTATCTTGTAGTTATCATCTCTAGTCAAGGAACATCATTTTGCCTTCCAAGACATGGTGTCGAAAATATATGTCTACAGCTGCTGAGAGAGGATATTGGATGTGTCACAGGGTTTGAAGAGTCATGTGGTTTGATTAGCTACCGACATCGTATTCCGCAATCACACGCCTTCACAATGACATCGTATCGCGGTAACGACACAGTTTTCTTTTCCGATTCTTATATCTGTTGTTTTGTGTACACTGTGTTATCATTTCTTAATGTTTCAATTTGGTGTCGTGGAGGTTATTTTGCTGTGCTGCTTATTATTCGATCTCGTGGCATTGTTAATGTTCCGTGTTGTTGTATCTCGAAATGTTGAACATACAGATGTTAGATTACTTGATTGTTAACTGCATATCTGATTTCTGTTTCGATTACGGTATTGTGAACTTGAAAATATTTTTGATTGCTAATCGTTATTTTTCTGTTGGTTTCGTGTTTCAATTCGATAAACTATGTGATTTGAAATCTTTGTTTTTCTACATGTGATCTGATTCTGTCACATTATTCTTGGCTGCTGAGACATATTGAATTCCATTGTGTTTATGTACATTTCAATTCCTATCCAATTTGTGTTGTGACAAGTCGACACTACGGTAACGACATACTCCTGTTTCTTGTCATTACCTGTAGTTGATACTTTGGTGTAATAGGAATCATGAATTGTTGCTGTTACTGAGTTAAATTTTGAGGCGGTGCAGAATGATTATTATTTCTCATTGTTGTGTTAACTTGTGAACTGTCAATGTGTATGATGTGTTCATACTTTCTATTTGTTATTTGATATATGCATTTCGATTGTCGGTTGCATTTCGATTGTTATTTAAATATGTATTTATAAATAGAGTTGTGTTACTCAAGGTTAGTTTGATATATGTATTATTTTACATTTTTATGTATTGTAAGTGTTTGGTAAAAGATCTGTGTGTCTTTCTTTTTTCCTAATATGCCCTGTCTTTTCTCAGTAATTGATTTGTTTTGTTCATGAAATCAGTCTATTCTGAAGTTTTCTCTGCATTTATCATTTTTAACTCTGCATTTCTCTGTAAGCTTGAATATTTACAATTTTGGAAAATGTCCATGTTATTCGGCGCAGTAGTTTGACTGGTAGATGGTAATTAATTTCAGTAAACTTTATATCATTTTTGTTAATCGCTTATTTCAGGTATTTCATCGCAATCCTCGCAAGCTATAAGGTATGTCGTTATTCGTCCATGTATTCGTTTTGTAATGGTGTGGTTTCATTTTTTGATTTTGCTTTGTTTTTTTATTCAGATTTAGCATCATCACCATCGCTTCGTTTGTAATGACGCATCGTTTTTAACGGCATCGGTATCTTCGTTTTACTCTGTTTTTTATAGGTTTTTCATTTTTACTATGTTCTTCTATTCCAAGATTTTTTATTTACTACTTTGATGTTTCAGGTTAAGAGTTGTAACATTGTTCAAATTCCATTTGTGTTTTCATTTCAAAACTTAAGAGTTGATATGGTTTAATTTGTGGGATCTACACCTTTCACTCTTGATGATTTACTGTATTTCTTTAAGAGTTGTTTAACCTTTTTGAGTAGAATGGGTGAGTAAAGATTAGAAACCGTTTTGAAATTATCTATTAATGTATAATTTTGTTTTTGTTTTGTTATCTTATAGATTGATCTTGATGTTGCAAAGAGAATTTTGGTTGTGATGTTGTTTGCTTCACTGCTGATGTTGGCCAAGTACGTTATGACTTCTGGAATTCATTTTTTGTAATCAAGATTATTGTTGTCTAATATTGTTTATTGATGAGGCGTTTTTAGATTGTAAACATTCAGCTGAGAGTGTTTGGCTTACTCAGTTTGTTATTGATGTTCATAGGGCATAAAAGAATTTGATGGTTTAGAATTTGATGTTCACATGAGAATAATTCAATTTTTTGAGAAAGTGTTATTTCATGAACTATATTGATATTACTATTATTAATTTTCAGTTCACAAATTGATCCTCAAAATAGCTAAAATACCACAACATTTATATTGTATCAAATAAACTTTATATTTCACGGGTCACTATTACCACAACATATATTTTATTTTAATCAATAATTACCTTAATTTGAAAGGTAAAATCTTTATTTTTAAATATTAAATATTTTTTTTATCTCACGAGTTCCTTTTTATATTTTAATACAATTGAATTTATATAATTATTGTTTGTTTTAAAATTAATATCTAATTTCATATTTAAATACGTATATAAATATATTTTATATCATATCAAATTTATATATACATTTAAATAATTTTACCCGCGCGGGAGCACGAGTATCTTACTAATAATTATTTAAAATATCAGAAAGACAAAAAAAAAAATTCTCTTTCACTTGTGAGGAAGGTACATTAAAGTGACGAGTTTCTTATTATTCGTTGTATGTATCACCTAAGTAGCGTTATTTGCGAATCATGTTTAGCCTCAAATTGAAATTGTCACATGATATAGGAAGCTCATGTTTCAGCTAGAATTAATATTTGGATTCACATCTAAGATGTTGTTGTCTTCCTAAACGTTAGATGCAGTATTATTTTGTTACAATGGTACCGACATGGTAGAGGTGAAATAATTCCAAATTATTACTTTGTTGGTATTTGTCACATGCACATTGACTTACATCGTCTTGTGATTATATATACATAATACAGAATAAGTCACAAGTGATTCCAAATACTACTTTTTAACTTCATCAAAAGATTGAAATCAATGCTGTCAAATGTCTGGTTATTGTAGCAGGAAAGGCAGGCATCTGTTTGGAAGTTAGATTGAAGTTAGGTTCAACTTAAATTTAATTGCCTGAGAATTGTAATTATTTGAAGATGATAAATTGTTCCTTAATTCTGAAACTTTTGTGGATAATCAAAGCAAGAATTGTAAGCATCTAGTCATTGTGGTACAGATCAATTTGACTTTAAATGTTTGGTTATCTTAACATGATTAATTACTTACGTCTCAATAGAAATGCTTTTTATTTGGACAATGTGGGTGCTTTTTATATGGATCATGCTAGTACACACCTATGTAGATGTGCATTAGCAACATACACTTTAATATATTTTTGTGTGGGCCCACAAATTTTGGGTGAGACCCACATTAGAAAGAAAGAAAAAAAAAAAAGATTTAATGTATTTTTTTGTGGAGCCCATCAATTTTGGGTGTGTGTTAGTATTTCCATATATATATATATATGTTCTGGACTGGACCAATGGCTGGGCATGACCCAATCCACTTCTACTCCAGAACGGCCCAAAGTCCAATCCACAAAGGGGCAAAAGTTACCTTTCTGCCCCTCCAACCGGGCAGGGACTGCATCGCTCCTCCCCGGAAACAATGCCCGTTAAG
This sequence comes from Lathyrus tuberosus, assembly GCA_022829125.1. Taxonomy (NCBI): domain Eukaryota; kingdom Viridiplantae; phylum Streptophyta; class Magnoliopsida; order Fabales; family Fabaceae; genus Lathyrus; species Lathyrus tuberosus. The sequence goes on along the minus strand of JALAZF010000852.1, from coordinate 707,083 downwards.
CACGGCTTATCCATTCCCCGAACAGTTGAGGGCATGTGCCCGAAACTAAGCTTGTGCCCGACATAAAGGCTAGTTTGGGTAGTTACCTATTCTTCGGGAAAACGGTTATTTCGCTCCGAAAATAGGACCGTTGGCCACGTGTTGGGGGCTTTATATAAACCCTCTCGCTTGAGAGGGTCAGGTATCCAATATTCACCCTATGAATTCATACTTTGTACTTGCCCCTTTTCTCTGACCCTTTCTTACTTGAGCGTCGGAGTGCCTTGCAGGTACACCCCTTATCCTCTTCTTACGGCCATCACCTCAGACGTACTTGGTGGCCCACTTCTACAGGATCTGATCCAGCCTTCACGATCAGTGGCGCCGTCTGTGGGAACCATTGTTTTCCCTATCTTTCTTTCCCTAGAAATCGAAGATCAAAGCATATTTCAAGACCATCATCATGGCCTCTCAAGATCACGCCAAAGGTGCTCTCCAAACCGCAATTCTCCCCGTCAACAAGACTGAATTTGACGGTCCATCATCTCTTCTCCGAGATGCCCGTTTTTTTAGGGACGGGGCCACAGCTTCTCCTTCCCATACCCCTGCTGACCGTAACAACGATCAGCCCTCACTGGACGTCCAACCCGTTCCTGTTCCGCCCAACGCCGACCCTGCTGTGGCAGCCCTCCTGGAGGCGATCAACAAAACCAACACCCTGATCCTGCAGTAGAACGAGAGAATCGGGGCATTAGAGGAGTCCAACCGTCCAAGATCCCCTCCTCCGCAGAGGAACCAGCGACGATCAAGGAGCCCGCAACCCTCACGCCGTCTGGAAGCGTGACCAGATTTCGCCGCGTAACCAGCACTCTCCCAGCCACACGAGGACTCGAAGGAATGAGCAGTCACCCCTGGTCAAGTCCAAAGTCCGGGCCCGATCGCCTTCTCCCCGAAGGAACCGCTCACATTCTCCCCGAAGGAACCGCCGCCGCGAGCGTAACCTTCGGCCCCTGTCATTCACCAGTTCCAGCAGCGACGATGAGTCTCGCGACCCATTGTCCCAGGAAATCTTGGCTACCCGTCTCCTTAAGGGCCTGGTGTCATACCCCAAATTTGTCCTACATGTGTATAACTTTTCATCTGTATATCCATTTCCACCTTGTCCAATACAATTTCTAAAGTCCATATCCATAAACCATTTTGTTCCAAAGCCATTTTAATTCCAAATTTCACTATAATTATTTTTGTTCTTTTCAATTATCCAATTATCCAGTTCATGTCCAAAATAAAGTCCAATCCTTTTTTTTTAAAGACCATAAACTTTTTTTTCTAAATCCATAACTATCCATTTCCCTTTTCCATTTTTATATTCAATATCCATTTTTTAAATCCATTTATCCTAATTCCATTTCAAATCCATCCAAAGAATATATTCAATTCCATTATCATTTCGCTTTCTTCTAAACCATTAATCATTCCAAACAAAATCCAATAAAATCCATTTCACCTTCTTTGTTAAGCAACTAAGTCACCATTTCTTTAGTCATTAATATCTAAAAATTACATGTCCACATTCATTTTTTCTACAACCCATACAAAGTCCATTCGACACAAAAATGCTAAAAAAATTTGTTACAAGCCCATTACAATAAATTACACAAAAACAAAAAAATAATAAAGGCCATCTACTAATTTTTTTAAAGTCCATTTTACAAAAGGCCATATCATTACTACATACACTCCCATAAACAAATTCCCAAGCCATGCATACCAATCCATATACCGCCATCAGCCATGACCTTCCAAGGTAGCTATCCAAGTCAAAAGAAATTCGGCCACCACAAATGAGTCGTTTCCAAGCATTACCACAACAACCAATTTCAAAAGCAATCACAGAAAGTTCAAACTCATCAACTATACGCACAACAACAATTTCTTCAGCAAAAAAAAAAAAAAATTGTACCGTACCGCAAATGAAGAAACCATATTGCAGCAGCAAAACAAAAAGTAATTGTTAGCCAAAGCCATCAATTTACCATAAGCAACCACAACTTCACATAGCTCACACAAAAACCGAATTCGTACGCATTTCACAACACCATTCCACGCCCCATCAATTTCAAAACAACAACCTGCACGATGCAACCTGCAGACACGGACCACCCACACCAATTTCCTGCTATCCCACAAGTTTATGCGAACACCACGCCAACAATTTCCAACTCACATTTTCTCAATCCAATTCCCTATTTCACCCCTCTCCACTCCTATAAATCAGACCTCCTATTCACTCTCATTAAAAACCTAGCCACCACTAAATCTCACCTTCAACCCTCACAAACCTTCCGCCCACCTCCACATACAACACAACCTTATTTCTTTTTTTTTTCGATTTGCAACAACAACAACTCTTCTTCAATCTTCAACACATTCAACCCTCCAACCCGCACTACAAAGCAAAACCCAGAACAACTTCAAAAAACCCAAAGAAACATCTTCAAACCCTTAACAACCTTCTTCACCCACATATCATTTCTTCAACCCGAAATCATCAAACCCAAAACCAGAACCCGCTTGAAGTAGAAGAAGAAGAGAGATTGGGTAGAAAAAAAAGGAGCGAACCTCATACCTGAAAGCAAATCGTGAGCGAAATCAAGACAAATCAGAAGGAGAAGGAGGCCGTGCGAATTTGTACAAGGTTGAGACGAATACGTTGATGTTGTTCCTTTTTTATTTTTTATTCTTGCGACCACTGTGTGTGCTTCATAAGAAAGGATGCGCGATGATGGAGAGGAATTTGTTTCCTTCTTCTGAGCATGTTATTTGTGAATTTGACCTTGAGCTCTTGATTCAAATGGTGCCATTGTCGTTCCACTGCTAGTTTGTCTTAAAAAGAAAGATTTGATATATGATTTTGTGGTTGGATTACAAACCGTGTATTTAGGGTTGTGATAAGAGGTTGGGCTTTTCAGCCCGTATAGACATTCATACACACACCTTGTTATCCAGCGCACCCCCTTCCCTTTGTTTTCTCTTTTTGTTGTTTAGTGTTTTAAAAGGAATTGGCTTGTTTGTATAAAGGATGATGGGCTCAGGAAGCCCATAGGATTTCTACTCTATACGCCACCTTAAGACCATGCTCTTCCTACCTTTTTTTGTTAATTTTTTTTAATATCATCTTATGTTTTGTTGATTTTCTAGATTTTTAGAATTTTTTTTTTTAATATGGTGAACCTTTTAATGTCAATATGTTGTATGACTCTTATAATTTCAATTTTATCTCTCATTTCTTTTTTCTATTTGTTGGCCAATGATATAAAAAATATCATGATTTGTGGATCTATTTCAAATAGATCTATAATCTTGGTTAATATGAGGCCTATTTATTTTATTTTTGATATATTTATCTTTTTTATTCATTTTTGGGTCAATGAAAACCAAATATCAAGGATTTATCGATTTTCGATTTTAAATCTTGATAAAGGTGAGACCTTTATTCTTTTTCTTGTCATTTTCGATTTTATTTCATTTTTATTATTTTTATTTCATTTTTTATTCACTTTTTGGTCAATGAAAACCAAATATCTAAGATTTATCGATTTTAAATCTTGATAAAGGTGAGACCTTTATTCTTTTTCCTATCTTTTTCGATTTTATTTCATTTCTATCATTTTTGTTTCATTTTTATTCATTTTTGGGTCAATGAAAATCAAATACTAAAGATTATCGATTTTTCGATTTAAAATCTTAGTAAAGATGAGACCTTTCTTAGTTTTCCGATTTTTATTTCTATTTCAATTTATTTTTCATTATTTTATATAATTCACTTTTGGTCGATGAAAATCAAAGATCGTTGATTATCGATTTCTCGATTAAATTCGATTAAGACGAGACCAATTTTATTTTATGTCAATATTATCCCTTGTTCATATTATCCCGATTATATTATTCATACTCTTATCATATTGTTCATATTATTATTCATATTTATCTAACCATTTTCTTTGTTCACCATTAATCAAAAAACACTAAAAATATCGAAACCTAAAAAACTAATTGATTGACTGTTGGTTATGATCATCCACTAGCTCAACGCTTTCGATCAAGGCTAGCATAGGACACCTTGCACACACACGGCTGTCTCTTGGGCTACCTTACAACGAGACCATTTATTTCATGTCATCCCTTGTAATTTACATGTACCCCTCTCCCATTCCGATGTATGCATTTAGTTTTCTTTGATTGTGGTTTGTTTACTAGGAGCACCCCTAGGGACTAGCATAGGCAACCCATTTTCAAACTAATTCTCGATTCGTCGTCGAGCCATTTTCAAACAAACCCATTTTCAAACCAAACTCTCGATTCGTCGTCGAGCTCATTTTCAAATCAACCTCTAACCAAACTCTTTTCATAACAATAAACCCTTGATCCAACGATAAGCGGATTTTCATAATCAAACTTTAAAAACAACTAACAAACTATCGCAACTCTTTTAAGGTGAAAAATGGGGGTTCAAGTCTTTGATCTTCCTTCGATTGTTTGGGTGCGAGTTCTCTTACTCGTGTGTGAGCAATTGACGCCTCTTCTTTTAACAAATTAAATCCTTTTCAAAATAACCAAGCGCATACAATAAACCCTTGATCCCACGTCAAGCGGATTTTCATAATCAAACCTCAAAACGACTAATAACTATCGTAATTCTTTTTCAAGGTGAAAAATGGGGGTTCAAGTCTTTGATCTCTCTTCGATTGTTTGGGTGCGAGTTCTCTTACTCATGTGTGAGCAATTGACGCCTCTTTTAAAACAAATCAATCAAATCCCTTGTTTCGTGGGCGTACCACAAACTACGACTGCTCTGATTCTTTATTCTCGCCCGAGTAAAGATACGTAGGCACAAGATTGCGATGATCTTGGCGAGCACACTTTTTTCTTTTTTCCCCGTTTGCGTGCACACTTTTTCTTTTTTCCCCGTTTGCGTGCACACTTTTTCTTTTTCCTCCGTTTGCGTCCACACTTCCATTTTTTTCCGTCAAACCCCGTAGTCGAACTACGATTGCTCTGATTCCTCATTCTCGTCCGAATGAGCATACGTAGCCCCGAGATCGCGATTATCTTGCCGAGCACCCTATCCTTAAACCACCCATTTCCCCTTAGAATCTTTTCCCTTTTATCTTTACCTTTCCTCATTTATTTTAGAGAAGAAAATGAACAAGCTTAGCTAACGAGTATCGCGATTCGAATTAAGAGGTTCCTGTTAAGTACAATGGACGTGAGGGGGTGTACGTACCTTCCCCTCACGTAACCGACTCCCGAACCCAGAATGTGGTTGCGACAATCATGTTCTTACCCCTCCTTAAAGGTTTTCTCGATATTTTCCTTTCCCTCTTTTGGGATAAATAAAGTTCGGTGGCGACTCTGTAGAACCGTTTTCCGCGCCTTTCGCGCGAAGGGTCGTGTCTTCGATTAAGCGGTTTTTTTCGAGGTGCGACAGCTGGCGACTCTGCTGGGGATCCATTTGCTCCATGCAAGAGAGAGCCACGCCTATCTTGATTCGAATCGCTAGCTCTTTAGCTTTGTTTACCTTTTTCTTCTCTTTCGCTTATGTACTTGCTTTCTTATTTCCTTATTTGTGTTACCTTTCGTGATATTGTTGGGTTGTTCTGACATTGGGAACTTTGTGAGATGGCTCTACTCCCGAGTCGAGAAAAACCCTAGGATTAGGATGGTGGTTGTGTAGTGTAGGCTTGCGTGGTCTCTTTCGCGTGAGTTGAAGCGAAAACCACCGCTTGGAGTAGATCCCCTTGGATATATTATTGTTGTGGTGAATCTTTGCCATGGTGGTAATACCTTCGAGGTGGGTCGTCGATCCCAAGGACCATTAACCCAATTTACCCATGGTGGTTGGTAGTGTTAATTCTATGTGAGTTAATGCGAATGCCCCAATCAGATGAGATCCCTCGAACGTATTACTTCCTGACAGTAATATTTTCGACCTCGATCTAGGATTCTGAGAACCCTATTTAGAACCCGTGTGCCGATGGTTGTGTAGTGGGCGCCTCCGAGGAATCTTTCTCGTGGGGAAGAAACGAAGACCTCACCTAGACGAGATTATTTCGAGGATATTATAGTCGGATGTCTCTTCATCTTGGTTATAATGTGTCGAAATATATCCATAACTCTAGGCACCTACCCGTCTTAGAAACCTACCTATGGGCTTTCTTGATCCTAGTTGTGGTTCTTGACCCGTTCCTCCGGCCAACCTCAGAACTGTTCGAAGCTGTTTGATCCTGCGATCCTGGATCTTGCATCTTGCATTGCATTGCATTGCATCTGTTATGCATCTTGCATTGCATTTTCAACCTCAGAATCTCACTTCAACTTCCTTCCTTCTCTAGTAAATCAAGTTGATTCCTCGACACCAGTACGCACTCGAGCTAATACCAGACGAATGATGGAACAAATTCAACAAGAGCAAGCCGCCTTCAGAGAAGAGTTGGACTCTATCAAAGGAAAAATCGATCAGATTCTCGAAGCCATCATGATGGCCAGAAAAGAAGAAGAATTGCGTGAAGCTGCTGCTGCCCACAACACTGTGCCTGTTCAAGCATCTACCTCAAGGCTCTCTATTCCTGTTCCCAACCCTATCACTTATGGGATACCAATGGACTTCGCTCCTGCCACATCTCAACCACCTCCAACATCTGGAGTTACTGTTGGTGCCATTCCGCAAGCCCAACCTGTTGTCACTCAGATTCCTATTCCTCATGCTGAAGAAAATTTGGTAGATCAGTATGATGAGGTACAAAATTACCATGCCGCTATCCCAATTGTCAATCCTACCGCTGCTCAGGATTCTGAAGCTATCAAAATGTGTCGTGATCTAGATGAGAAACTCCGAGTCATGGAGGGACACAACTCAACTTCTTTGAATGCTCTGGATATGTGCTTGGTGCCAGATGTTGTCATTCCTCCCAAATTTAAAGTGCAATAATTCCCGAAGTACAAAGGCCTCAGTTGTCCCCACATGCATCTAAGGATGTACTGCCGCAAGATGGCTGCCCATGCCAAAGACGAAAAACTGATGATCCATTGCTTCCAAGACAGCTTGTCTGGGGCATCTCTTGAGTGGTATATGCAACTGGAGCGTAGCAATATGTCCACTTGGGATGATCTAGCTGATGCATTTGTCAAGCAATACAAATACAACACTGACCTTGCTCAGAATCGTACTCAACTTCAGAGTATGGCTCAAAAGGACAACGAATCCTTTAAGGAGTACGCGCAACGCTGGAGAGAGCTAGCTGCAAGGGTACATCCACCTCTTATTGATTGTGAACTGATTGACATCTTCATGGGTACTTTGCAAGGCCAGTACTATGAGAAGCTGATTGGCAATGTCTCAACTGGATTATCTGATTTGGTGATCGTTGGTGAAAGAATTGAGGAAGGTTTGAAGAGCGGAAAGATCCAAGAAGGATCTAGCAGTTAGTCTCAAGCCAAGAAACCCTTCAATGGATACAAGAAGAAAGAGAGTGAAACAAATGTTGTCTCTGCTCAGAAAGGGCAAGCTCAACAAGCTCCCCCTCTAATGCCTGTTCAAATGCCATACTTCCAGTATCCGTGTGTTGTTGCTGCGCAATACGCTTCAATGCCTTATCAGCCAACAGTTCAAGCTGTTTAAGCTCCAATGCCTCAACAACAGGTTCCTAAGCAACAATCCTACAATCAACAAGGGTATCAATATCCTCCTCAACATCAACAACAGAGAGCTGCTCAACAACGTCAGCCTAGTCAACAAAGGACAAGGAGGTCTGATAGAGACTTTGATCGTCTGCCAACATCATATACTCAGATCTTTGCTCAATTGATGGAGAATAAAGTAATAGCTTTGAGGGACCTAGCTCCTCCAACTGTCATTCCCCCAGATTATGATGCTAATGCTCATTGCGAGTTTCATAAGGGTGCTCCAGGGCATACGATTGAGGACTGCAGAGCTTTCAAACACAAGGTGCAAGACATGATCGACTTAAAGTTTCTCACGTTCAATGGGAGGGCTTCAAATGTCATCAAAAACCCTCTGCCGCCGCCAAACTAGTGCCAGCATCAAGTCAAGTCAAGTCAAGTTTATTCCCCGAAGAAGGCAGTCATGTTGCCATCCCATTATTTGCATTCTTCTTATTTTGCTTTTGTTTGTTTAAGTACTGTATGCTTTGAACATTGTCGTTTGTATTTGGTTTTCTTAAGGTATTGACAATGCATGTTTTGAATCAGTTATGTCGTATTCACTCATTTTTTTTCTCTTACTGCAAATCACAGACACATTTATTTCCACTTCACTCTCTATATCAAACTATCGTTTAGTAATGATTGGAGGGAGGATGATGACAACGAAATACCCAAAATTGCAAATGTATGCTTTTAGATGAAATCCCGCCAATGATGTACATGCATTGTTTCAACCCCCAAACACTGGAGAGACAAGGAGTTAATCCCTAGTAAACCACTTCGAGCCTAGAAGTAGTAGTTTCCTTCGGATATTCAAACCCTTACGCTTAACCTGGGGTAGGGTAGTGTTCAGTTAATCCAATTACGCACTCAAATCACAAAGCAAAATTCTACAAGACATGATGGCTGTTCATCAATTACCATGACTTGGTAGTCATAATTGTAGCACCCTAAAATTTTCCCTCCTACCTTTAGTACTAACTGGCTTATGTTTCATTTCATTTTGCATTATCATGTGTGCATATCATTGGTTCTTAGCATGGGATTAAGGTGCCTGAGGCAAGTTCAAGAGGTGGAGATGTTCTTCAAAGGGTCAAGCAAGAGAGTTCAAGTGGATCACTCTCTCCTTACCAGTGCAGAAACTAGGGTTTTGAGGATCTTGGGTTTGTTGCTCCAATGGGCAAGCTCCTTGGGTTTTTGTCATCACCAAATGGCATATCTTATCTTTGTTAGAGAGGATACACATCATATTCAGAGGAATTTGGATTTGGAGACTGTGTTATTTCCTCCTAGACTGAGGGTATCAAAATTAGGGTTTTCTATAAAGTCAGTTTATTTCTGATTTCTTGGGCAAGACCTGATTCCATGGTATTCCTTGGGTCCCTAAGTATCTCGGAGTGGAAGATTGTCCATCAGTTTGGTTCAGGAGAAGTTTAATTAGCCAATGGATTGGGAATCAGGAGAATCAGGAGAAAAGTCAACAGTGAGAGGGTAAGTCAACTGTGAAATTTTGAGGTTCTCTTCAAGGTTTTCAAGGTCTCACATCCTCATATGGTCTTCAAGAGTCAATTTTCATACTATTTATCAGGAATCAAGGGTTGGTACAAAAGTTACTAAATATGGAAATGACCTATAATTTGAAAGTTTCCTTTTTGGGCAAGTTCCTACACTACATTCAACTTGACTTTTCATCATCAAAGAAGCTTCAAATGAGTTTACCTCCAACATAAAAGTTGAATATATTTTTCTCCCCTTTCCAACAAGTACTAGTGGGTCTCCATATCATTTATGAAACTCAAGTTATGATCAAAAGAAGGCAAAGTGGTTTTTAGGGTTCCATTTTCACAACTTTTGCATTTGGGACATAGTGACCCATAATTAATTCCATTGCTTCATGTCACATGCTAACATCAAAGGACACTCCTCAAGGATCAATTTAGGCCTTTGAATCAAGTGAATCCATGGTGTATTTATCACTTATTCTCCATTATTTAAAATTGCCAAGTCATTGAAAACTCATGAACCAAAATGTCTCAAGGCCCAAATCAAATTCAGGTGTGGTTAGCAATTCAAACATGAGTGATCCATCATAGAATGTTTGGATATCCATGCATGGAAGGAGGTGTATCTCACATAATGTAATTTTCCAAAATCATCCAAAACTCATTAAGTGGGGAATTACCAAGGCCCAAATCATTATCAGTGAAAAACCCTAGTGTATTTAAGCTTACTCATGCTAGGGTTAGGGAGAGGAACACGTGATATTAGAGGAGAAAAAAGCTTGAGCCCTAAAACTTTTCTTCATTGAATCTCTCAATCCACAAGGTTTCTTCCAAAAATTCTTCCACAATCTTCTTTCCTGGGATCCCTAGAGCACGAATCAATCCCCATTCGCAGCTAAAAGCAAGGATATAGGAGGCGTGATCTCAGGTTGGTGGGTTTTTTTATGATCCTAAAACTCTTCTTTTTGACATGTATATTGATGTGTGATTATCACTGATGATTCTGATGTGATTATTTTTTAGAATGGACGCGTATATTGGTTGTATGGTGAGTTTAAAGTTTTGAACCCTAACATTATTTCCTTCGTTTTTCATTATATATTGATTATTTGTGATTTTGAGTTGCATATTTGAGATCATGGTTAAATTCTGGTTTGAATGATGTAAGAGTCGTGGATTTCTGGGTTTGTTTTAGTGAGAGCTCCGTTCAGTGCCGCCGGAGAAGACGACCGGAGCTAGGGCTCCGGCGTCTGGCAAGGTTTCAGGCGAGCTAGGGTTTGGAGGTGGAAGAGATAATCCTGGCCGTCCAATGGTTTGATCGCACGGTCATCACATTGCCACGTTTTAATTTTTTGTTTATTTTATTGGTTTATGTGTGTGTCCATTCATGATAGTTATGGTGCACCCTCAATCTCAACCTCTCATCATGTGTTATTTTTAATGGTTTGACTTAATGTGAAGCGTTGATGTGATCTGACGGGTATTATTTTGACAGCGCATTAATGAGGGATCATGGTACGCACGTGTTCTTTTTTTATTTCTGGGCAATTGTGTATGCGCGTGCCTATGTTAATTGTGGTGTACTCATTAATCACGGCCTTTGATCATAATGACTGGTTGATTATGTTGACTTGTTTTTGAGCGTCTGATGAATCATGTGGCCCTTATTGAACCTGAGCATTGACTAGTTGTATTGTGTTCCATTGACTTTCGCTTGTTGGACTTTTTAGCTTGGGCCTTGTTATTCGCACCCCACATTTTCCAGCCCATTATCATTCCAACGTGAATGAACTACTGAACGCACCCCCCATGTCATTTTCTATTTTTATTTTATTTAATTATTTGCATCATTTCATTTTAATCTTTTTTAAAATAGTTAATTGCATTAAAAAATTACCAAAAAATTCATGCATCATTTTTATAATTTTATAAAATTTTCCAAATTTTATTTTTATTATTTTATTTTATTTTTATCTTCTGAAATAATTATTTTAATATTTTTCCTTTGAATTATTCATATCATGCATACCTTGCATTGAAAATTTTTGTTCTCATAGCATACAAAACCTTTTGAATTCATTCACCAACACATTGGAATGCATTAAAATATTTTTCTCTAATTTTTAAAATCATTTCATATTGCATTTTAGTCCTCCTTTTTTGCATATTGATCCATGTTTCTTGTCTGAACTTTGCATGATTGTTTGAGTGACTTATATTTTGAATTTTGGCATGAATTTTGAGCATGTTGTTTGTTTCTGGTTGAGAAATATTGATAATTAATTTGGAAATTTTATAATATTTTTTTACTAATTATGTGTCTGCTCTTTATTTGAGATCTTCTTGTATGCACATCCTTGATCATGCCTGAGTTTTTGTTTGAGAAGGCACTTGTGCCATTGTCTGATATTGCTTCTTTGGGTTCTTAAACCATGTTTAGATTGTTATAGGTCACTTGAGTACCATCATATGCCATTGTTTGGATTTCATTTGTCTCATTTCTTTTACGTGTGTCTGTTTTGTACTAACTTTGTATGCAGGGGCTGAGGTAAGTTCTTTGAGGGTGTGGATAGTTATCCATGTCCACTCTCACTCTTTCTGTCCCTCATCTTTTCTTTTCTTTAGCCTTAGGTTGTTGTTAAACCTCACTAACCATAGGTCACCCATGCATGATAACATTAGGACTCTTAGTTTCCCTTTAGAGTTTCCTTTGTGTCTTCTCCCTTCTTATCTCAAAACTTCTTGAAAACACTTAATAAGGATAAAGTGTATTGCGCACGAGCCTTAAGCGTGGGGAATGAGAAATGAGGGGCTTCCTCTCATTTTCCTAGAGTGCTTGGCGAGCGTCCTGTCTTGGGACGATTTGTTAAGTATTCGTCCTTGTGCCCTAGACTTTGGTGCAATGCAAGTTATGAACTAACTCAAGTCACTTCTGTCCTAAAAAATACAAACAAACTTCAAACCTTTTTGTCCTTCGGGATTGTCAAACTAAAGGCTATTTTCAAAAAGGGCACGTTACTTTCCGTCTGAGACGCAAACAGGCATCGACCCTAACTGCCGGACGGGAACTTAACGTCGCTCATAAAAAACACAAAAAGAACTTGGTCCGAACTACGTTGACTCTGAATTTCCCATTGCATAAAGGGAGTACGTAGGCCTAGGACGTTGACGTCCTACCGAGTCTGTCTTTGTTTTTCCCTTCCCCGTCTTAGCACAACCCTAGATGATAATATAACTCACCCTTAGAATAGACAACAAGCGTGGATCCCATCGAGTACGATGGACGCGTTGGGTGCTAGCACCTTCCCCTCGCGTAACCGACTCCCGAACCCAGGTTATGGTTGCGATCACCATTCCTTTCCCTCTTCCTCAGGTTTATGCGGTGTTCCCTTTCCCTCTCTTGGGATAAATTTACACGGCTGGCGACTCTGTTTTTCCGCGCCACTCTCGCGTTTGTACCTGGATGAAAATCCTGGGAGCGACAACAATCCTCCAACAAAACCCAAAAAAAAAAAAATCAAAAGTCTGCTAAGTCGAGCACCTCAAAGGAGACTTAGGCAAAAAAGGGCAACCCTGATGGACTCGAAAAGCGAAAGCAGTCCATGCAAAAAATAGGGATAAAAAAACAAAAGAGGCCCTCGAATCCTCAACCAAAAACAAAATAAGTTTCAGTGACCAGCAAATCAAAATCAAAGGGCCACTGACATCCATCAAAAATAAAATAAAGGTGACTGCCATTTCAAGCATACCTTGAACCGTCAACCCTTTTAGAATACAAACACGTGCAAAATTAACTGAATGTAGAACTGGAAGTTCATCATGAAGAAGGGGTGGGTACAAATTTTACTTGGAGCCTGATATCCTTTGTTTCTTAAACCGTAAACCAGACCACGTTACAACCCTCAAAATACCTAATTGAGGCGAGGTTTATTCTAAAAGCATACTATTGCAAGGTTGCGTAAACTGACTCCCTATATTTGCTAATCTTCAGCATTGGTGTCATTCTCCTTGCTATATATTTCACACCACCAAAATTAGCACAGTGTCTGGACTAATGGTCCATTCATCTCACTATCACGACGCTCGAATAAACGAATATTTTTCAAATCTTGCGTGAGCATTGCATTAAGATTACCATTTATGAATGTACATTTTAACTGAAAATCAATGCTAGGCATTCATGACACTCCAACAAGGGGCAATCAAAGAGGAATTTGAGCTTTCAGTGGTGCCGACCCAAAGCAAGACTTCCTCAAACCCTCAGTCAGGGGAAATTCCTTCAACAGCTCAATTAGGGACAAAATCATCTCAAAGCACGTCCTTTCAGAACTGGTTAATCAGGGGCAGACCATTACCATGTTCAGACTGGGGCAAGACCCATTGCAGCAGGCTATCCTGACCATTAAGCACAGAGTTGTGGATCTTTAAGGAGTGAACCCACAATTCATCAACAAGTGGTCAAACTCAGAGCTTCAAGAGCGTATTTTTCTGCTTCAACCGTGGCATCTTCAACAAACTGAGTGTCGAGGAAATCAATCCCTCCCACCGCCCAAAGTCCAATCCACATTGGCAACTACCAAAAGTCCACTATGCTGGCACCTTCCAAACATATCCAATCACCCATATGCATCGCATTCAGCACCATTTGCATCATATGCTTATCCAAAAATTAATCATACTTCCCTAGCACTTGCATCTCCGCGCGTCAGCATTTGCATTGCACATCATTAGTAAATCAAGCATTCGTACATGTGCATAGTCAAGATCCAGGGTTAATCTCAAGACTGCAAGACGATCTTCAGCCCAGCCAAGGGCATCTTCTTCAATTCGTGGGCGTTCCTCACGAAGTTGTTCAACCTTGAGTTAATCCCAAACTCAAGACAATACTGCAAGCAATCTCCAGCCCAGGTAGGGGCACCTTTTCAAGTTCATGGGTGTTCCTCATGAAGTTCTTCAACCTTTTTGTTGATAAAGTTGTGATCTCCAAGCAAGTCAGTGAGCATTCCTCATTGAGTTCTCTACTACAACATTTTTGTTGATGTCTTCAAATAAATCTCACTCATCATATCCCCAGCAAACTTGACCTTTTGTCAATTGCCTTACTATCATCCTTTTGGTGATAGCCAAACCCTGTCAACTCAATTTGCCTGCATCCTTTTGGTGTTGGTGACCCTCAAATCAGAAACTTATTATCATCCTTTTGGTGGTAGTCGTTCATGTCATTTCAATTCAACCTTCATCCTTTGGGTGTTGGTCCTCGCAAATAAGAAGTTCCTATCATTCTTTTCGTGGTAGTAGCTTATTTTGATCCGTCATCCTTTTGGTGTCACCGATCCATAAACCCTTGGTCTGTGTGTCATCCTTTTGGTGAGTGACAGCCTTTGTTATCGTTTTGCTTGCTATTATCCTTTTGGTAGTAGTAAGCTGTGTTCCCTATTATCCTTTTGGTAATATCAGGCTGTGTTATGTGCCATACTATCCATTTGGTAGTAGCAGGTTGTGTTGGGTGCCCTATTATTCTTTTGGTAATAGTAGGTTGTGTGTGTGTGTGTCCTATTATCCTTTTGGTAATTGCAGGCTTTGACCTCATTTTCATCCTTTTGGTGGAAGGGTCTGTGTGCGTGTGTGCCCTATCATCCTTTTGGTAATAGCAGGCTTTGACCTCATTTTCATCCTTTTGGTGGAAGGGTCTGTGTGTGTGTGCCCTTTTATCCTTTTGGTAATAGCAGGCTTTGACCTCATTTTCATCCTTTTGGTGGAAGGGTTTGTGTGTGTGTGCCCTATTATCCTTTTGGTAATAGTAGGCTTTGACCTCGTTTTCCATCCTTTTGGTGGAAGGGTCTGTGTGTGTGTGCCCTATTATCCTTTTGGTAATAGCAGGCTTTGACCTCATTTTCATCCTTTTGGTGGAAGGGTCCGTGTGTGTGTGTGTGTGTGCCCTATTATCCTTTTGGTAATAGCAGGCTTTGACCTCATTTTCATCCTTTTGGTGGAAGGGTCTGTGTGTGTGTGTGCCCTATTATCCTTTTGGTAATAGCAGGCTTTGACCTCATTTTCATCCTTTTGGTGGAAGGGTCTGTGTGCGTGTGTGCCCTATTATCCTTTTGGTAATAGCAGGCTTTGACCTCATTTTCATCCTTTTGGTGGAAGGGCCTGTGTGCGTGTGTGCCCTATTATCCTTTTGGAAATAGCAGGCTTTGACCTCATTTTCATCCTTTTGGTGGAAGGGTCTGTGTGCATGTGTGCCCTATTATCCTTTT
Organism: Lathyrus tuberosus; assembly: GCA_022829125.1. NCBI lineage: Eukaryota > Viridiplantae > Streptophyta > Magnoliopsida > Fabales > Fabaceae > Lathyrus > Lathyrus tuberosus. Next base: position 691,617 of record JALAZF010000852.1, on the reverse strand, counting down.
GGTAATAGCAGGCTTTGACCTCATTTTCCATCCTTTTGGTGGAAGGGTCTGTGTGCGTGTGTGCCCTATTATCCTTTTGGTAATAGCAGGCTTTGACCTCATTTTCATCCTTTTGATGGAAGGATCTATGTGTGTGTTCACTATCATCCTTTTGGTGATAGGTCTGTCATCCTTTTGGTGTCAGATTTCTTGTATTTCAACCTCCCAAGCATTTTCTTTCTTTTCGGACAAATTCGTGGTCTTCTTCATATCTAATTGACTTCTACCTTGAAAAATGAACACCGTGGCAATTCATCTTGATCGGTTCAAGCCAATTAGATAGGGGCATCTGTCATACCCCAAATTTGTCCTACCTGTGTATAACTTTTCATCTGTATATCCATTTCCACCTTGTCCAATACTATTTCTAAAGTCCATATCCATAAACAATTTTGTTCCAAATCCATTTTAATTCCAAATTTCAGTATAATTATTTTTGTTCTTTTCAATTATCCAATTATCCACTTCATGTCCAAAATAAAGTCCAATCCTTTTTTTTAAAGACCATAAACTTTTTTTTCTAAATCCATAACTATCCATTTCCCTTTTCCATTTTTATATTCAATATCCATTTTTTAAATCCATTTATCCTAATTCCATTTCAAATCCATCCAAAGAATATATTCAATTCCATTTATTCCATTATCATTTCTCTTTCTTCTAAACCATTATCCATTCCAAACAAAATCCAATAAAATCCATTTCACCTTCTTTGTTAAACAACTAAGTCACCATTTCTTTAGTCATTAATATCTAAAAATTACATGTCCACATTCATTTTTTCTACAACCCATACAAAGTCCATTCGACACAAAAATGCTAAAAAAATTTGTTACAAGCCCATTACAATAAATTACACAAAAACAAAAAAATAATAAAGGCCATTTACTAATTTTTTCAAAGTCCATTTTACAAAAGTTCATATCATTACTACATACACTCCCATGAACAAATTCCCAAGCCACACATACCAATCCATATACCGCCATCAGCCATGACCTTCCAAGCTAGCTATCCAAGTCAAAAGAAATTCGGCCACCACAAATGAGCCATTTCCAAGCATTACCACAACAACCAATTTCAAAACCACAGCATGGGACCCCACCGTACCTGCAATCACAGAAAGTTCAAACTCATCAATTATACGTACAACAACAATTTCTTCAGTAAAAAAAAAAAAACTTGTACCGTACCGCAAATGAAGAAACCATATCGCAGCAGCAAAACAAAAAGTAATTGTTTGCCAAAGCCATCAATTTACCATAAGCAACCACAACTTCACATAGCTCACACAAAAACCGAATTCGTATGCATTTCACACCACCATTCCACGCCCCATCAATTTCAAAACAACAACCTGCACGATGCAACCTGCAGACACGGACCACCCACACCAATTTCCTGCTATCCCACAAGTTCGTACGCACACCACGCCAACAATTTCTAGCTCACATTTTCTCAATCCAATTCCCTATTTCACCCCTCTTCACTCCTATAAATCAGACCTCCTATTCACTCTCATTAAAAACCTAGCCGCCACTAAATCTCACCTTCAACCCTCACAAACCTTCCGCCCACTTCCACCATACAACACAACCTTATTTCTTTTTTTTCGATTTGCAACAACAACAACTCTTCTTCAATCTTCAACACATTCAACCCTCCAACCCGAACTGCAAAGCAAAACCCAGAACAACTTCAAAAAACCCAAAGAAACTTCTTCAAACCCTTAACAACCTTCTTCACCCACATATCATTTCTTCAACCTGAAATCATCAAACCCAAAACCAGAACCTGCTTGAAGTAGAAGAAGAAGAGAGATTGGGTAGAAACAAAGGAGCGAACCTCATACCTGAAAGAAAATCGTGAGCAAAATCAAGACAAATCAGAAGGAGAAGGAGGCCGTGCGAATTTGTACAAGGTTGAGACGAATACGTTGATGTTGTTCCTTTTTGAATATTTATTCTTGCGACCACTGTGTGTGCTTCATAAGAAAGGATGCGCGATGATGGAGAGGAATTTGTTTCCTTCTTCCGAGCATGTTATTTGTGAATTTGACCTTGAGCTCTTGATTCAAATGGTGCCATTGTCGTTCCACTGCTAGTTTGTCTTAAAAAGAAAGATCTGATATATGATTTTGTGGTGGGATTACAAACCGTGTTTTAGGGTTGTGATAAGAGGTTGGGCTTTTCAGCACGTATAGACATTCGTACACACATCCTGTTATCCAGCGCACCCCCTTCCCTTTGTTTTCTCTTTTTGTTGTTTTGTGTTTTAAAAGGAATTTGCTTGTTTGTATAAAGGATGATGGGCTCAGGAAGCCCATAGGATTTCTACTCTATACGCCACCTTAAGACCATGCTCTTCCTACCTTTTTTTGTTAATTTTTTTTAAATATCATCTTATGTTTTGTTGATTTTCTAGATTTTTAGAAATTTATTTTTTTAATATGGTGAACCTTTTAATGTCAATATGTTGTACGACTCTTATAATTTCAATTTTATCTCTCATTTCTTTTTTTCTATTTGTTGGTCAATGATATAAAAAATATCATGATTTGTGGATCTATTTCAAATAGATCTATAATCTTGGTTAATATGAGGCCTATTTATTTTATTTTTGATTTATTTATCTTTTTTATTCATTTTTGGGTCAATGAAAACCAAATATCAAGGATTTATCGATTTTCGATTTTAAATCTTGATAAAGGTGAGACCTTTATTCTTTTTCTTGTCATTTTCGATTTTATTTCATTTTTATTATTTTTATTTCATTTTTTATTCACTTTTTGGTCAATGAAAACCAAATATCTAAGATTTATCGATTTTAAATCTTGATAAAGGTGAGACCTTTATTCTTTTTCCTATCATTTTCGATTTTATTTCATTTCTATCATTTTTGTTTCATTTTTATTCATTTTTGGGTCAATGAAAATCAAATACTAAAGATTATCGATTTTTCGATTTAAAATCTTAGTAAAGATGAGACCTTTCTTAGTTTTCCGATTTTAATTTCTATTTCAATTTATTTTTCATTATCTTATATATTTCACTTTTGGTCGATGAAAGTCAAAGATCGTTGATTATCGATTTCTCGATTAAATCCGATTAAGACGAGACCAATTTTATTTTATGTCAATATTATCCCTTGTTCATATTATCCCGATTATATTATTCATACTCTTATCATATTGTTCATATTATTATTCATATTTATCTAACCATTTTCTTTGTTCACCATTAATCAAAAAACACTAAAAATATCTAAACCTAAAAAACTAATTGATGGACTGTTGGTTATGATCATCCACTTGCTCGACGCTTTCGATCAAGGCAATCTTAGGACATCTTGCACACACACGACTTTCTCTTGGGCTACCTTACAACGAAACCCTTTATTTCATGTCATCCCTTGTAATTTACATGTACCCCTCTCCCATTCCGATGTATGCATTTAGTTTTCTTTTATTGTGGTTTGTTTACTAGGAGCACCCCTAGGGACTAGCATAGGCAACCCATTTTCAAACTAATTCTCGATTCGTCGTCGAGCCATTTTCAAACAAACCCATTTTCAAACCAAACTCTCGATTCGTCGTCGAGCTCATTTTCAAATCAACCTCTAACCAAATCCTTTTTCAAACCAAACTCTTTTCATAACAATAAACCCTTGATCCAACGTCAAGCGGATTTTCATAATCAAACTTCAAAAACAACTAACAAACTATCGCAACTCTTTTAAGGTGAAAAATAGGGGTTCAAGTCTTTGATCTTCCTTCGATTGTTTGGGTGCGAGTTCTCTTACTCGTGTGTGAGCAATTGACGCCTCTTCTTTTAACAAATCAAATCCTTTTCAAAATAACCAAGCGCATACAATAAACCCTTGATCCCACGTCAAGCGGATTTTCATAATCAAACCTCAAAATGACTAATAACTATCGTAATTCTTTTTCAAGGTGAAAAATGGGGGTTCAAGTCTTTGATCTCTCTTCGATTGTTTGGGTGCGAGTTCTCTTACTCGTGTGTGAGTAATTGACACCTCTTTTAAAACAAATCAATCAACTCCTTTGTTTCGTGGGCGTACCACGAACTACGACATCTCTGATTCTTTATTCTCGTCCGAGTAAAGATATGTAGGCACAAGATTGCGATGATCTTGGCGAGCACACTTTTTTCTTTTTTCCCCGTTTGCGTGCACACTTTTTCTTTTTTCCCCGTTTGCGTGCACACTTTTTCTTTTTCCTCCGTTTGCGTCCACACTTCCATTTTTTCCGTCAAACCCCATAGTCAAACTACGATTGCTCTGATTCCTCATTCTCGTCCGAATGAGCATACGTAGGCCCGAGATCGCGATGATCTTGCCGAGCACCCTATCCTTAAATCACCCATTTCCCCTTAGCATCTTTCCCCTTTTATCTTTTCCTTTCCGCATTTATTTTAGAGAAGAAAATGAACAAGCTTAGCTAACGAGTATCGCGATTCGAATAATGAGGTTCCTGTTGAGTACAACGGACGTGAGGGGGTACGCGTACCTTCCCCTCACGTAACCGACTCCCGAACCCAGAATGTGGTTGCGACGATCATGTTCTTACCCCTCCTTAAAGGTTTTCTCGATATTTTCCTTTCCCTCTTTCGGGATAAATAAAGTTCGGTGGCGACTCTGTCGAACCGTTTTCCACGTCTTTCGCACGAAGGGTCGTGTCTTCGATTAAGCGATTTTTTTTGAGGTGCGACACCTGGAGAAGCCCCCGTCACTGGGCACGTACGGCGGGACTGCTGACCCCGACGAACGCATCAAGAACATCAATGCGCTGTTGGACTACCGTGGTGTACGGAGCGCCATTAAGTGCCGGATATTTCCGACCACCCTCCGAAAAGGGGCGATGACATGGTACAAGCAGCTGCCCGGAGAGTCCATTACCTCATGGAGGCAACTGGGCAGAATGTTCTCATGGAAATTCACAGCTTCTCGCCGTCACCCCAAGACTGAGACCTCCCTTGGAGCCATAATCCAAGGGAATGACGAACCTCTCCACGCATATATCGAGAGGTTCAACAAAGAAGCAGTACAGGTCCCTACAACGGACGAGATGAAAAAGTTTCTGCTCGAACAAGGACTCCGCCGGGCTCCGAGTTCTCTAAAGTTGACGTCCTCGCACCACCGAGGAACCTAGATGCCCTCCTCCTCAAAGCCCAATCACACATTCAGTACGAAGAGAAGGTTGCGGCCAGCAACGTCCGAGCATCACGCCATCAGGAGAACGCTCGGGCCTCCCGAGGAGAGGAAGCCTTAACATCTCATCGAGGCGAAAGGAGGCACGAGGAGCGTCCTCGGGACTTCCGCGACAACAAGGGACCCTCCGGGCGATTCCACGACTATACCCCCCTGACCGTATCCAAGGAGAAGATACTGTCCGAGTGTGCGAATTTAGAATTCAAGCAGGCAGGGGTCCGCTTCCCCAAACAAATGCTGGCCAAACCCAACGCAGACAAATATAAGTACTGCCGTTTCCACAAGAGTCACGGCCACACTACTAAAGACTGCATCCATCAGAAGGATGCTATTGAGATACTGATCAGGGATGGCCACCTGAAATAGTTTGCAAAGAAGAAGGACACTCCTCGGCAGGATGCCCAGGAGTCTAAGAAGATAGAGGAAGAAGTACCCTCCTCGGAAGAAGCCAACATCCAGGTCGCTATGTCCATATCGCGACCAGAGGACTTCTACGTCCCTTACGGGCTCAACGCCCCTACTTATTTCGCGGTCCACAGCCTGTGGGAGACGTTTCCCTCCGCCATGGTTATCTCTGGCGGGGGCTTCAACAAAGTCACGGTGGGCTTCGTGAAACGAAAATTCGAGCATCTGATCAACACAAGCTCTAATAGGGTGACCATGCTCGATCAGGCCCAGAAGGGCTCTATCCCCATCTTCTTCTACCAGGAAGAGCTCCTTGGGGGGTCTCCCAACTCGAGCATACCTTTTCTCGTCAGAGCCCGAATGGTGAACTTCGACGTTCGCAGAATCCTCGTCGACCAGGGCAGCTCGGTCGACATCATGTACTCCTAGCTGTTTTCAACACTTCAGCTCGACGAATCACACCTTACCCCCTATGTGGGGTCTGATTTGCAGGGATTCAACGGACCAGTGACCAAGCCATGGGGATACGTCGAACTGATCGTAACCTTCGGATCAGCTAAGACGGCCAGATCCGTCAAGGTACAATTTCTGGTGATCGACTGCCCATCACTTTACCAGTGCATATTCGAAAGACCAACTCTGGCCGAGTTGGTAGATGTGCCTTCAACAGTTCACCTCAAGATGAAGTATTACACTTCTAAAGGGATGGTCGCCACCCTCCACGGCGACATCGAAGCTACACGACGGTCGTTCGAAGCAGCCACAAAGGGGCTCAACGCCATTGCATCCAAGCCAAAGGTATCAAGCAAGCCCGCCTTGCCCAACAGCTCTGAGGAAGCCAAGCCTCTGCCTCAGGTCGACTCCATCGACCTCGACAACCGCTTCACCGAGGAGGACCGGGCAGCTTCAACCGACTCATCCAGCAGCAGTACCCATCCGATGCGCCTAATCCCGGATGGCAGCTTCGAGCTCGTTCTGTTCGGTGACGACCCTCAGCGGGGAGTGAAGATTGGAGCATACCTGCCCGACATAGCGAGGAAACAGCTCAAAGCATGCCTCTGCGAGAATGCCGAACTCTTCGCCTAGAGCACCGCCGAGATGCCCGGCTTAGACCCGTCCGTCGCCTGCCACCAACTGACAATTGACCCGGCCGTCAAGGCCGTAGTACAACGTAGGAGAAAGCAGTCTCCGGAGAAAACAGAGGCTGCAGAAAAAACTGTAAAAGACCTCCTCGAGGCCAAATTTATTTCGGAGGGCAAGAACACCACTTGGCTGTCGAATGTTGTACTCGTTAAAAAATCTAATGGAAAATGGCGAATGTGCATTGATTATACCGATCTTAACAAGGCATGCCCGAAGGATGCATATCCCCTCCCCAATATTGATAAACTTGTTGATAATTCTGCCGGTTTTAAACTCTTATCTTTCATGGACGCCTACTCAGGCTATAATAAAATTCCAATGGCGATGGCCGACAAAAAATACACAGCCTTCATGACCGAATTGGGCAATTTTACTATATAAGAAAAGTTAGGGCTGTGGAAATTTCATTTTTGCCCCTTTTCCTTACGTGTCACTCATACAACCAACCTTCTTTTAATTTCTTTTTCTTTCAAAAAAACACTTTTATTTCTCTCTCGACCTTTCTCTCTCTATTTCTCTCTCTGTTTTCTTATTCCTTCTGCATCTTCTTCTTCCCCTTATTCTTCTTTCCCCCTCTTCCTTATTCTTCTTCTTCTTCATATATCTTGCTAACGAATCCCTAACCGAAGCCAATAAAACTATCGAACTCAATTCTACAGATGCGATTTTGTATATTTTCATTGCTACATATGATTTTTTCTTGTTGTTTCGTATCTGACTTTTTGTTGTTGATCTTTCAGGAACTATGAAACCGAGATTCGACGGGTAAGGCAAAGTTTTGGTTTCTCGTCATCCTTTTTGCTTCCAGTGCTTCTTCTTCTCTCTGAATCTAACTGCCTTTCCATCGAAACCGTGAGATTGCATCTAAGAAGGCGGATCTGAAGTGTAAATCGGCGGTGACATTATGGTTCTGCGTGTGACTCACGGTGGCTGAGCGCTAATGATGGTGGACGGCTTGATTGAAGATGGGTGAGCTTTTGTGGTCAGAAAAGGAACCTGGAAAAAGAATGGTGTGTAAATTGGTTTGCGATTGTGCGAGGGTTGGACTGAGTGAAACGCAGCGGTTTCCGACACAGGTAAACTCTACTTTTCTCATTTTATATAGTTTTCTTCATTAAGTGAACATTTTGAAACACTTTTGTATAACAGGCTCACTGTAGTGATCGATTTTCTGCATACCCAGTAAAAGGTGAACATTTTGATGCCTTAAATTTTAGCTTTGTAAGTTCACTTGATCGATTTTCCCGGTGGGTCTGAAGCTATTATTGTTTGCGGTTTTTGTAGTCATATTTCATTATCAGATTTTTAGTCACATTTCAATTCTTATGGACATATTTCAATGGCATACAGGCAAATGAAGATGGTTGCTGCTATAGTTATGATCTCAGGAATTTGGATATAGCCAAATATGTTCATAAAGATCACGTTTCTACAGTGTAATAATGGGGTTTCTTTAAATTTTTACCCTTTTTTTGTAATTCTGCAAATCGTCGTACTAACATTTTCATTACAATCTTTCGTTCGCTTTTGTTGAATTAGAGACGTATTGTTGCGGTGAAAATCGGATAACAAGCCATTAATTAACTTGCATCGCATTTGTTTGAATTCACCACAGACTTTGATTTATCCAAAGGAAAGGTTCAAGATCGAGAAAACCTAAAGGGGGGAGATCTAAGGTTCGGGGGTTGGTTATACTAAGGGAAGGTATTAGCACCCTTAATATCTGTAGTACTCTACAGGAACCTCTTGTTTAGTTTGTGTTATGTTATGTTTGCTTGCTAAGAATATCTATGCTAAGGTAAAGACCTAAAAGTATGTACACTAAGTTTGCTCGCCAAGACGTCGCATCTTATGCCTACGTATCTAACTAAAAAATCAGAGCAACTGTAGTTCACCTAACTAAGGGTGAAAGAGGAACCATTGACTATGGCCAAAGTTCCAAGGGGAAATGAGTGTGAGCTCATTTTAGACTTTTAAGAAACTCTCTAAACCTAAGTTATGATGGGAAAAGTGAGTTCTCATGATGGTGAGAATCACATAGAGTTCAAAACTCTAACCTATTGCTAAGTTATGATTCAATGGCTCTTATGAGGCCAAGAAAAGGGAAAGGCTCTTATGAGGCCAAGGTGGGATGATTTGTTTATTGACTCATGAGTCAACTTAGGAGGACTTTTCTTTGGAATAGTATTGAGGATGTGTCAAATGAAACAGGCAACTAGAATAGTTGTCCACAAGACTTTATCAGAAAATATGTACAAGTCCCAACAACGGGGGAAATGAAAATTGAAATGAAATAGAAATAAAAATGGTCTAGTCTTAATCAAAGTTTATCAATAAGATTGACAACCATGATTCTTGACTTTCATCGACCAAAAAGTGAATGGAACTGAAATAAAAGACAGTGGTCTCATATTAATCAAAGTTTTGTCGATTCAATGAAGTCAACCAAACCATGAAGTTTGTTATGTCATCGACCCAAAATAATGAAAATGGAATCGAAATGAAAATAAAGTTGGTCTCGCCTAAATCAAGATTTAAATCGATAATCTTTTTTACTAGACTTTCATTGACCAACAAAAAGAAAATGTGGGCCTCATACTAATCAAGAGATTTATTGATTATGATAAATCAACAAAACATGATTTTCGTAACATCATTGGCCAAAAATAAGGAAAATGGGATTTAAATGAAAATAAAGTTAGTCTCGTCTAAATCAAGATTTAAATCGGTAAATCGATAATCTTGATATTAGACTTTCATTGACCAACAAAATAGAAAATAAAAAGTGGCCTCATATTTATCAAGACTTTTAGGTGATTTAGAATAAATCAACAAGTCATGATTTTTTGTATGTCATTGGCCAAAATAATGAAAATGGAATCGAAATAAAAGGAAAATGAAATAAAAAGACTTAACAATTTTTATTGGAAAGAAAGTAAGATGCTATAAATTTCCAAAACCAATTAAATTAAAATCTAACAAAGAGGGAGGGGGTTAATGTAACGCCCCGGTCAGTTTTGTCTTTTTAATTATTTGAGTCGTTTTGAGTATTTTATTATTATATTATTTTATTTTCGACTTTTATGTGAAAATATGTTATTTTTCATCGTGAATATATTTTATCGCATTTTGGGAATATTTGCGAGATATTTGAGTGTAGGGGTATTTTGGGCATTTTGATTTATTTTGTTAAGTTAGAATATAATAGAAAATAGAAAAAGAGAAAAATAGTAAGAGAAAGAAAAAGAAGAGAAGAAGAAAAGAAAAGGAGAAGAGAAGAAAAGAGAGAATTTGGAAAACTTGAAAATCAATCATCCGACTTTCTAGAACACGATTAAATCGGGTAAGGGTGTGAAACTCGATTATAATATGTTTGTGTATGATTATGTATGTGTTTGCTTGGATGTTTTCTTGGTTTTCCAAAGCTTTGAGTTCTAGGTTGGAAATGAGAATTTTGTTAGAAATCGATGGTTTCGCGGTTGAAAATCGATGTAAATGTAGTAGAATACTTGTTATCAGGCTTGGGTGATGTTTTGACTGTTATATGTTGGTTTGGAAATGTTTGGTTGGAGAAAATATCATTTTTGGGTGATTTGGTGCGCTGTTGGGTTTTACTGAATTCGCAGGTTCGCACTGCGAATGGCCAGCGAATGGGTGGCGAGCGTTCACGTGATGTTCGCACTGCGAACGTTGTATTATTTTTGCTTCTGCCACTGTTTGCTGGAGGATTCGCATTACGAATGGGGTGGCGAACATTCGTTGGGACGTTCGCACTGCGAAGGGTGGAAATTTTCTAGGCTATTTTTGCTTCTGCCTTAGTTCGCTGGGACATTTGCACTGCGAATGAAGTAGCGAAGGACTCGCTAGGAGCTTCGCACTGCGAATGTAGCAGTTTTCCCAATTTGTTTTCTCTGTAACTTTTGATCCGCGAGTCGGTTTGAGGCGTGGTATGATACGTTAGAAAACTTGTAGCATGTACTTTCTTATGATGATGATTTTGGAGATTGTTGTCCGATTAAATTATGTCGGGAATTAGAAAATGTGTTGTTTGGTTGTCGACTTTTGCCGTTTAATGGTGTGAATTTGATGTGTATGTACAATATGCTGTTGGTGTGGATATGGTATGACTTGTGTACTGCTGAGTGATGAAATTGCATGAAATACATATTGTGATGATGATTGGTGGCCTTATGGCAAGAAAATGCGATGTATGGTAATTGTTGATATATGCATGATTATGGATGTGTGCATGTGTGCATATTAAATGTCATGAGTCATTGTATGCCAAGCATCATGATATGCATTATTGTGACGTCCTGAGTGACAGATTGATTCCAAAGGGAATCTGCTATAACATCGTGCGCTTTAAAAACAAGAGGACCTAAAGCGATTTGATATATCGTGCGCCTTAAAAATAAGAGGACCTAAAGTGATGGTTATAGACGATCGTACGCCCATGTGGGGTGTGAGCCATCTGATGGTGCGCCTTATACCAAGAGGACCTAAAACAATCCATAAACGTCGTGCGCCTTATACCAAGAGGACCTAAAGCGACGGGGAACATCGTAGGCCCGACGGGGTGTTACTTGAGTGATCCTCAGTAACGAGCGATGATTCCAGCAGAGTTCCTGAGTGAACTAGTGATGAGAAATATTGGAAGTCGGTACCGCATGGCATGTGCATAGAGTCATTGTGTCGGTCTCTGTGCATTTGCATAAATCATGGATTAATTGTGCATGGAATTGTGAATGTGATTGATGAGATGGAATATGTGTAATTGTATTGATGATGAGTGTATTGTGTATGATTAATGTGTAGTGGTATTTGATACTTGAGAATTGTACTGTGTTGAGTTATATGTGATTGTGGTGCATTGGTGGTGGGAATAATTTACTTGTGCATGTCTGTGTTAATATATAATTATATGCAACTGTATTATGATTGTTTTTCTCACCCTTCTGCTGTTTTATAATGCTCTATGAGGCACTGCAGATTAGAGTGGATGGAGGTCTTTTTGTGAAGCTTTGCATCTTCATTCTTTTGTCGGTCGGCTCTTATATGTGACACCGGGTAGTTAGGGTGGCCGTTTGTGATTATTTTGTATTATGTATATGTACCTTTTGGATTGTACATGTACGACTTGATGTATGACAACTTTCATGATATATATATATTGATATTCAGTTACAGATTTTTCGCTTTTATTCTGTAATTGGATTGTGGGTGTATTACTACCTGAGTTGCTGCATATCTGTATGAGCTTGTATGTTTGTCTTCAATTGATGCGGCGTCTCCAGTCTATGCCGTGCATGTTTTAAATATACTCTGATGAAATTTTGAATTTTCTTTTACTGCTTTTGTTAATTGGGGGTATAGATTGGGGGTGTCACATTAAGTGGTATCAGAGCTAGTCCGTGTTAGTTCGTGTCTGGTTGTGTTAGTCTTTGTCGGTGTTGGCGTCTGGAGTGAGTTGTTTGTTTAACCATAGTTTCTGTTATTGGAAATGAACAGAATATGGCCAGTAGGAACGATGCTGCTTTGGCTGCTGCGATGCAAGCTATGGCTCGTGCTGTGCAGGGTGCACCTAATGCTGTGGTGTAGCGGCAAAATCGCGAGTGTAAGCTATTGATTAACTTAACTCGAAAAGCAAGAGTCGCCACCGCACTTTTATTTTATCCAAAAAAGGAAAGGAAAAAGAGAGAACAAAACCTACACAAGCTCTAAACAAGAACAAGTGAAGAGAGACTGGATAAGGGGGGTTGGTTACGCAATGGGAAGGTGTTAGCACCCAAAACGTCTATAGTACTCTATAGGAGCCCTTTGAAATATCTACCGCTTTTGGTCTGAAAATGGTTTTCTTGAAAAGTGATTGAGGAGATGAGAAAAGAAATTGTTTTTTAGATTTTTGTGTTTGAAGAGACTTGTCGTCTCATGCCTACGTACCCACGATGTGCAATGTAGGATCAAAACCCCGTAGTTCGTGGTACAAAGAGTGAAAATTGTTTGTTTTGGTTGTTTTTAAATGTAAAGACAAGTCGTCAATTCCAAACGAATAATTCCGCTTAAAGAAATGAATCATGTCTAAACTTATGAAAAAGTTAAAGGAAAAGTGCACGAGGGCACAAAAAAGAGAGTAAGTGAGTTTGGTGTTTTTTAATGTCTTTTGAAAAAAGGTGTCAATATGCTTATGTAGTTTAACATTTGATTAAGAAATGAAAAGAAAAGAGTAAAGATCACTTGACAAAGTCAAGGTTTGTTTATGAAAGCGGTGAAAGTTTGAAATCAAGAAGGTTTTGAAAATGAGAGAGAGTTTTGAAAATTAAAGAATGGGGAGGAGAAGAAGAGACTATCCTAAGGCATAAAAGAAAAGCTAAGGAAGAGAATAGCCTAACCGTACAAGTATGCTTCCAAGTCTTCGAACCATAATTCCAAAGCAAAGGGAGAAAGGTCCTAAGTTCTAAGTCCAAGGTTCCAAGAATTGCATTGGATGTCCAAGGTCTAAGTTCAAATCTCCAAGTCCATTTAAATAGGATAGTAACCATAGTTCAAGATTAGAATTACAAGTTTTTTAGAGGTTTTGGCCTTTATTAATGTTTTAGGTCCAAATGGACAAAATAAAAAAAAAGGCATAAGCATAAACATGTGTCCAATGGACAAAGGAAAAAAATGCGGAAGCATAAACATATGTCCAACAGACAAAGGAAAAATTGCGGAAGCATAAACATGAAATGAAATGATAAAATGAAGCATAAAAGAAAAAAGAGATAGGGTGCGAGAAATAATTGTAAAGAAGTTAGTACAATAGTAAATGTTAGTAAGTTAGTGATTAGTAGTTAAAGTTAGTGATCAATTATAATTGAATAATTGCACTTAGGTCAAGATTAATGAAAACTCATTAGCGGATTGATAAGACCAAAGCCTCCTAACAACAAGTTTCATAAGTTTTGAACCAAAAGACAAATAATCAACTATTCTTGATAGTTTTCCGAGGCGGGACAAATTTTGGTCTATGTTAAGCGCACGCCGAGTAATTTGTTCGAGCAATTACCCTACGAATGAGGTCGGCCATGAGATGTATGTGTTAATGCACGCGAGATGAACGATATATGGATCGTTATCCAAAAGCGATGCCACACGAAAAGAAAAGGTGGTAATGATCTCGTCTCGATCGAAATTCAACAAAGGAATTCCAAGATCACTTCGACTTTCATCGATCAAAAAGAAAATAGATGAAAAAAAGTGGATCTAAAAATTATGATCCACACAACCAACAACAAAGCCAAAATAGGAAAATAAATTAAATGAAGAGAAAGAAGAATTAAAATATTTTTTCAAAGGATTTTTAAAAGACATTTTTCTAATCAAAATTTAAAAACAATAGTAAGTCTAAAAATCTAAAAAAAAAGGCATCAAGTAGAAAATATATATATAAGGATTTAAAGAAAACAATTAAAGAGAAATTAAAAGAAAAAGGAAATGGAGGTTTCAATAGCAAAAATGTGGTGGTGGTGTGTAGCAAATCTACACGGGCTCCAGGCCCAAAATTGATTAAAAAAATAAAAAGAAAGAAAAAAAAAATGATATAATTCAAAATAAAATCAAAAGCAAGGAAATGAGAATCAGAAGCTAACATAACTTCATCATCTTCTACTAAGTGACGCACCACCACCACTGTTCACATGACGGAGAGAGTTGCGAAAAGCACCACGAAGGAGCGGCGACGGTTGGTGATGAGACGGAGCTGGTCGAAATTAGACGCAAATTCCAAATATGTTCTTGATTTTGAATAACAGTGTCTTGATAGCTCGAATTGAAATCGCGGAAATCTCGACAAAAATCTCCAAATATCCTTCGATTCAGGTTAGAAATGGTTCAAATCTTCTTCCTCTTCTGAACTTCTATTGTTGTTGATGATGGAGTTACGAAGTGATGCGGATCCGAACTTGGAGATTGGATTTGGAGAATTAAAGAAAGGAATTAGTTCTTGATATTGAAGGCTTGATGAAATTGGTTGAAGGTTATTTTATTGAAGATGTGTTGAAATGTTGTGTGATGTTGATGAAAGTTAATGCATAATTTTTTTTATCGAATGTGGAAGGTAATTGAGGAGGATTGAAGCTTGATGAATTTGGTGGTATTTTTGCAGCGTGTTCTTGGCTGTTCAAGCTTGGAATTAGAGTGAAGCAAGGCTTGTATTTATAGAAGAATTGGTGAGAATTTGGTTGAAAGTTTAATTGTCGTTTCCATCTTTTTTCTGCGTTTTGGACCGGTGCTGAATGCGTGACGATGGTTTGCGTTTTGGCTTGGTGAAATTCTCATGAGTTGGCTGTGCGTGTGGCTGGAAGTTGTGGTGTTTGGTTTGGGCTGGGAGTTTGTGTTGATGGTCACGACTGGGATGGAAATTTGGCTGGCTGGA
The DNA here is from genome assembly GCA_022829125.1 of Lathyrus tuberosus. Classification (NCBI taxonomy): domain Eukaryota; kingdom Viridiplantae; phylum Streptophyta; class Magnoliopsida; order Fabales; family Fabaceae; genus Lathyrus; species Lathyrus tuberosus. The sequence continues at coordinate 676,385 of JALAZF010000852.1, read as the reverse complement.
TTATGCGCCGGTTTGTGTGTGTTGAAACAGGCTTGGAGCTACACTTGCGCCGGCTGGGTTTTGGGTAGTTTGTGTTGAAGGCGTGTAAGCTCATTTTATGCGTATGGCTTGGCTAGTGTATTTGTGTATCAGCTTTTTTCTTTTTATTACCTTTTTCCAAACATTATACTAATGGCCTTTGAATTATGAAGTGTGCTGGTAGTAGCTTCTTTTTTTTTATTGTGTATTGGGCTTTGATTGGAATAGGAGGTGTGGGTAGAAAAATGGAAAATGGGCCTTAGGTATTTTTTGTGATATTTTTTTTGTATATGGAAAAGAGAAATGGGCTTGTAGATTTTGGTGAATATGGTTTAGAGAACAAAATGTAATTAAAATGAACAAACAAATAAAGAAATGAACTTGGATATGAAATAATTTTGGATACAAGTTTAGGGAAAAATTGATTGGAAATAAATAATGGATATGAGAAAATGGTTTAGATAATGGATATAGAAATGGATATAACAAATGGATAACCAAACTTTCTCACAAGCCACTGATAAAGTGCACACAGCTACCACTGAATAAGCCACAACTGAACAACATCCATTTGAATATGACTTTTTGAACCCAAAACTCATATGAACCACTGCTTGATAAATTGAAGAATCTCAGCACAAGGCATCTTGCTTTTGAACAAACACCTGCGACTTGAAATCACATCATTGTCTTTGACAAACCTGCACAACACACAGAGAGAGAAATAAGCAAACGGCAGCATATTGTTTTTGCATTTTGGTTAGAGGTTAGATAAACAGAAGCAAGTAAGAAAGAGAAACACACAGTTGCTCAGGAGAAGCACAAACTGTGATCTTGCTTGTGGTATGATATGTAAATGAAATGAGTGAAATCTTAGGGGTAAAAATTGGGGTCTTACAGCTGCCCCTATTTAAGTTTCTTCAATCAGGAGATATGAAGGTTGAAAACTTCGTCTCGACAAGATTGAAGATACTTAAATACAGAAAACCAAATTTTTAACCATAAGATGTCACAAGATGATATGAATGCAAAGTATGAGACAGACTGCGGAGAAACTTGAAACAAAGGGTTTAAGGTAAATTGAAAGAGGTGACATGCAGAGACACGTCGGGGAACACAAGCTATTTCTGGAGATCTGTCAAGGCGACAAAAAGTATCCATCAATAGTTGGAAAGAGAGGGACAAGACCCTGGGAAGACAAGTAGTGACATCCAAGAATAGCATTGGATAGAAATTACAACCGAGACAAAAGGGATGTCGAAAGATGTCCAAGAATGGCATTGGACAGCAACAAGAAAGTTTCTAGTAAAAGCAGCAGCGTCATCCAAGAATAGCATTGGATGGAGGTGAAAAACACTCTGTTGGGTAAGATATCCTAGAATGGCATTGGATAAAGGCACTGCCACATTCAAGAATGGCATTGAATGAGGCAACAATAAGCATCAGAGACATCCAAGAATAGCATTGGATTCAGCTGAGGAAAAGATATCCAAGAATGGCATTGGACTTAGCTGGGGAAAAGGTGTCCAAGAATGGCATTGGACTCTGTTGAGGAAATCATATCCAAGAATGGCATTGGACAGAAGAAATCACAACATCCAAGAATGGCATTGAATGTAGTGAGAAAAGTTCTAGAAAATATATCAGAATTATCCAAGAATGACATTGGATAAAAGGTTCACAATATCCAAGAATGGCATTGATTAAGTGAGTGAGGACCTTCAGGAATGGCACTGAAAGGTAAAGATAAACTCATTCAGGAATGGCACTGAATGAACAGATACAACTTTCAGGAATGACACTGAAAGGTAAAGGTAAATCACTTCATTCAAGAATGGCATTGAATGACAGTGAAAAAGACATCCAGGAATAGCACTGCATGCAAAGGAGAAAACTCATTCAGGAATGACACTGAATGAACAGGTAAAACTTTCAGGAATGGCACTGAAAGTAAAGGAAAAAACTCATCCAAGAACGACACTGAATGAACAGCTAAAACTTTCAGGAATGGCACTGAAAGATAAAGGTGAATCACTACATTCAAGAATGGCATTGAATGACAGTGAAAAAGACATCCAGGAATAGCACTGAATGCAAAGGAGAAAACTCATTCAGGAATGGCACTGAATGAACAGGTAAAACTTTCAGGAATGGCACTGAAAGATATCCAAGCAGATCTGTTAGGGATTATAGAGGAGAGAAAAGGCTTCCAGGAATAGCACTGGGAGAAATAAGAGGAACAAGGTATCCAGGAATGGCACTGGAGATCAAAAGAGACAGACATCCAGGAATGGCACTGGAGTGAAAGAATACAAAGATCCAGGAAAGCAGGACGTCCAGGAATAGCACTGGGTGAAAAGACAGGTAAACGACAACATTCAGGAATGGCACTGAATGAAAAGGCAGGTAAAAGTTTTGGTAGGTGCCAAGTAAGTTAGACTTTAGATCACAAGGTAAGATGTTGAAAGCAACAGGACCTCGGAAAAATGCATATGAGCACGAAGCACACTTCGAGCTATGAAAATGTTTCTATGCAATGATATGTAAATGATTTATGTATGCGATGCAGATGATAGAGACAACTGAGATAAACTCTTTTGTGAGGGTAGAATGGAAATCTGATTCCTCAACACAGGGAACACTGCCCACTCTGCTTGGAGAGAAGATGTTGAACACATCTCTGCCACCCTTATGAACTGTATCAGGCTGATGGTCTTTTGAGGAAAGACATCTTGAGGATTCTTGAAGAAGATTGCCCCAGATTGATTGACTGATGAAAATAAACTGATCATGGCTTCAGTCTGACTGCTGCAGGGAAAGAATGAACTGATCATGGCTTCAATTCTTGAAATGATTGCTGAGGATAAACTAATCATGGCTTCAGTTGCTGGGGATGAACTGATCATGGCTTCAGTTCTTGAAAAGACTGTTGAGAAGGCTAAACTCAGTATGAATCTTGAAAGAGATCTTCTGGTTAACCAATTCTGAGAATGGCTTGCACTGAGCAACAAATCTTGAACTGATTCACAACAGGATCAGGAAGTAATGTGCCCCTGATAGGATCATTGACCAAGTTTCTCAACTGTTTGAAAATTTCTTGATGAGGAAAGTTTGCCTGCAAATAGGATTATTCAAACAAACATGGTAATTTTAATACAAAGCTCATGCAATTTTGAAATCAAAAATCATTTTTGGAATGATATTACTGATGTAAAGCAAAATGAAACACTTGTCAAAACACGGCGGTTAAGACATGCAAAGATGAAAGATAAAGCAAAGACAAAACATCAAAGCAAATGATTGGCAACAAACATAGGAGTCAGTTTACGCAACCTTGCTGTAGTATGCTTTCAAAAGAAACCTGGCTTCAATTAGGTCTTTTTGAAGGTTGTAACATGGTCTGGTTCACGGTTTTTGAAACAAAGGATATAGGCTCAAAGTTTATTTGTACCCAACCCATTATTCGTGATGATCTCCAGTCCTATGCTCAGTTAATTCAAACTATCCATTCAGGTTCCAAGAGATTTTGGAATTGCAACACATGTTGTGATGATGGTTCAAGGACCAAGAAATTTTTGAGATGGCAGTCACTCTTTCTTACAACATTTTGTTGTTTTTGATGAGGACCTCAGTCAACTTGTTTTGTCTTTGAGGATTTTGGTAACCTCTTGATTTTTCTTTTGTTATCCCTAACTTTTTCCTGAACTGTGTCATTTGAGCTTACAGTCAGCGGGATGCCCCAATTTTTACCTAAGTCTCCTTCATAGGTTTTGACTTAGCGGGCTCTTCTTTTGATTTTTTTCATCATTTTTTTTAAAGAATAGTGACTGCCTGGCTTAATGATTACGGTGAACCATCATTGGCTTTGGATTTGAAAGACATCTTCGACACTTCTTTAATGTGTGCGAAGGAAAGCTTGTGATTGCAACCTTTATTGGAAGGCGTCTTGCATGTACAGTCAAATTAACTGAGAACTACCAATCCCCAGGTTAAGATTGCAGGTTTTTTCGTATAGAAAGAAACTCCAACTTCTAGGCTCGAAGGGGTTGACAAGGGATTAACTTCCTTATTTCTCCAGTGTTTGGGAGTTGAAACAATGCCTGTACATCCTCAGCCAAGTTTTAAATTGAAAGCATACAATCCAGCAATTTTAGGTATTTCACTTTCATCATCCTCCCTCCAATCTTTGCATAAACAAAAGCTTGATAAAGAAAGTGAACAGGAGATATATTTTTTGTGAAAAAGAAAGCATAAAAATGCACACAGTGGATATAAATGAATTGAATCAAAAGTTGCAATGCTCATTTCATTGAAATTACCATGAAAGTACAAATAAAATTTGAAAGCGAACAGTCAATACAATCAATGGAAAATGCAAACAGAAAGAAACAAGGCCTAGTGACTAATCAGCAACAAGGATAAGTTGTCCTGTCTGAAACACTGGCTTTAGGAGATGATCCGTCTGAACTGACTCAAACTTCACTTGGCATGCTCTGGTAAAGGATTGTTGACAACGTTGGGATTATTATCAACAAAGTCCAGGATTTTTAAGTTCACCAATTCTTGTACTCTATCTTTCAATGCAAATCAACCTTCCAAGTTATGGCCTGCCCCATCTTGATGGAACTCACAGTGAAGATCAGCCCTGTAGCCGGCTGGGAGAGAATTTGGAGGAGGAGGTAGAGTCCTTGTTGTAATTAAACCTTTCTTTACAAGACATGGATACAGCTCAGTGTAGAACATCGGGATAGGATCAAAGTTAACCCTATTGCGATTCTGATTCTGTTTAGCAGGCTGACGAGGAGCTTGAGCTGGTTGAGCATTAACAACAGGAGCAACTGCAGCTACGTATTGTTGTCTCTGACGAGGTTTCCTCTCAACTGAAGCAGCATGGGTATCACCATCCTTTTTCTTTTGAAAATTCCCAGCAAACTTTTTAGCACCACTGAATGCTTCAGCATTAGCAATCCTTCCTTTCTTGATACCTTCTTCTAGTCTCTCTCCAATAGTGACTAGGTCAGCAAAACCAGATGATACACTGCCTATCATCTTTTCCCAATAGAGTGGCTGAAGAGTGTCCATGAACAATCCAGTCAATTCTTTTTCAGCTAAGGGTGGCTCCACTTGAGCAGCTAGCTCTCTCCATCACTGAGCGTACTCTTTGAAGGATTCTTTTTCTTTCTGAGACATATTCTGCAATTGACGGCGGTCAGGTGCCATGTCCAAGTTGTACTTATATTGCTTTAAGAAAGCATCAGACAAGTCCATCCAGCTTTGAATACGGTTCTTATCAAGTCCCATATACCATTTCATTGAAGCCCCACTCAAGCTGTCTTGGAAACAATGAATGAGTAGTTTGTCATCTTTTGCGTGAGAAGCGATCTTGCGGCAGTACATCACCAAGTGAGTTCTGGGACAGGTGTGCCCCTGGTATTTCTCAAAATTAGGAGTTTTTAATTTTGGAGGAATAACCAAGTCGGAAACGAGACACATGTCCATTGCGGCAGCATTAAAGACATCACTTCCTTCCACGGCTCTTATCCTTTTGTCAAGAGTCTGCCATTGCTCTCTGACTTCTTCAATGTATCCAGGTTCTCCCTGAATTTCAGATTGTGGACCAGCAACATGGTACACAAAAGGATTCTCAGGAGAAGCTTGAGCAACAGAATGCACAACAGGCTGAGGTTCAGTAAACAAAGGAGCTGAAGATACTGGTGAGACAAACACAGGAGTAGTTGTAAAGGGTGGCGAGTAATTAGGAGGTAACCCAAATTCTGGCCAAGTAGAAGCTGGTTGCTGAGTCAGTGGAGGGTCAACAGCAGCAGTTGAAGTTTCAACAATCACGGTCCTCTGAGGTGGTTCACCTCTAGCAATCAGAACTTGCAACATTTCTGTGAGCTTGGTCATGCCGGCCTTCAACTCATCAATTTCCATTCTGACTTCGGCGTTGTGTTGTTCTTGATTTTTCATTCTCAATCTGACAGCAGCTCTAGTTCCGTAGTTGTGTTGAGGAAATAGCTTGACGGTGAACAGATAACTGGAGAAGGAGACAGTTGAAATGAGTTTCTGAGACAACTGGGAAGAAATGCATATGTATGCTCATGGATGAAAGAATGCATGAATGCAACAACCACAAACAAGATCACTCGAAGCACACAGGTTCAAAGGTTCGCTCTGAAGAGAACACCGGAATACCAGGTTGATAAGTCCATACTGATAAGAAATCCAAAGTACCGGGCATGTTGAAAGTCAGGGTTTCCTGCAAACCTGTAAACACCCGCCCATTCTCACATGTGGGTACTAAAAAGCCGGGATCCTCAGTTTCAGATTCTCGATTTGAGAAGCAGTAGTACATTCATCCCTCGGGGTACAATACTATCGCCAAACAAAGAGGTCGTCCACTGATTCCTCCAAAAAGGATATCCTATAGCAAGTTCCCAGCATTGGGTCCTCGGATCAAGACTGTGCAATGGGTTTCCCACCGAACGTGGTTTGCCACTGTCACATCCCGGGAGGAGTGCCGTTACTGAGTCCTCGGGAATGGTCATCAGAGTCGACAATTCCTCAAGAGAATAACTACTGGCCTGTATCAACATACAGTAGCAGAAATCTCATGATAGAACCTCGTCTAATTGTAGGGATCGTGATCACCCGCACGTGGCCAACACCACGGGAGTGTCACGCCTGCCCACACTAAAGCCTAGGTGTATGCTCGAGCCTGGGTATTGGGCTTATCTCTCAGAACATCCCAACCTGTCAAATAGAAAATCCAGCCAGTACAGCACAGACAAAAAGCAGTAAATAAATCAAAGTAGGCTAAACCCCTTAAGGGATGGACCAGAAAGAGGTCAATCTGTCCCCAGCAGAGTGGCCACTTTTCTGTAGCGGCAAAATCATGAGTGTAAGCTATTGATTAACTTAACTCGAAAAGCAAGAGTCGCCACCGCACTTTTATTTTATCCAAAAAAGGAAAGGAAAAAGAGCGAACAAAACCTACACAAGCTCTAAACAAGAACAAGTGAAGAGGGACTGGATAAGGGGGGTTGGTTACGCAATGGGAAGGTGTTAGCACCCAAAAAGTCTATAGTACTCTATAGGAGCCCTTTGAAATATCTACCGCTTTTGGTCTGAAAATGGTTTGCTTCAAAAGTGATTGAGGAGATGAGAAAAGAAATTGTTTTTTAGATTTTTGTGTTTGAAGAGACTTGTCGTCTCATGCCTACGTACCCACGATGTGCAATGTAGGATCAAAACCCCGTAATTCGTGGTACAAAGAGTGAAAATTGTTTGTTTTGGTTGTTTTTAAATGTAAAGACAAGTCATCATTTCCAAACGAATAATTCCGCTTAAAGAAATGAATTATGTCTAAACTTATGAAAAAGTTAAAGGAAAAGTGCACGAGGGCACAAAAAAGAGAGTAAGTGAGTTTGGTGTTTTTTAATGTCTTTTGGAAAAAGGTGTCAATATGCTTATGTAGTTTAGCATTTGATTAAGAAATGAAAAGAAAAGAGTAAAGATCACTTGACAAAGTCAAGGTTTGTTTATGAAAGCGGTGAAAGTTTGAAATCAAGAAGGTTTTGAAAAAGAGAGAGAGTTTTGAAAATTAAAGAATGGGGAGGAGAAGAAGGGACTATCCTAAGGCATAAAAGAAAAGCTAAGGAAGAGAATAGCCTAACCGTACAAGTATGTTTCCAAGTCTTCGAACCATAATTCCAAAGCAAAGGGAGAAAGGTCTTAAGTTCTAAGTCCAAGGTTCTAGGAATTGTATTGGATGTCCAAGGTCTAAGTTCAAATCTCCAAGTCCATTTGCATAGGATAGTAACCATAGTCCAAGATTAGAATTACAAGTTTTTTAGAGGTTTTGGCCTTTATTAATGTTTTAGGTCCAAATAGACAAAATAAAAAAAAGGCATAAGCATAAACATGTGTCCAACGGACAAAGGAAAAAAATGCGGAAGCATAAACATATGTCCAACAGACAAAGGAAAAATTGCGGAAGCATAAACATGAAATGAAATGATAAAATGAAGCATAAAAGAAAATAGAGATAGGGTGCGAGAAGTAATTGTAAAGAAGTTAGTACAATAGTAAATGTTAGTAAGTTAGTGATTAATAGTTAAAGTTAGTGATCAATTATAATTGAATAATTGCACTTAGGTCAAGATTAATGAAAACTCATTAGAGGATTGATAAGACCAAAGCCTCCTAACAACAAGTTTCAAAAGTTTTGAACCAAAAGACAAATAATCAACTATTCTTGATAGTTTTCCGAGGCGGGACAAATTTTGGTCTATGTTAAGCGCACGCCGAGTAATTTGTTCGAGCAATTACCCTACGAATGAGGTTGGCCATGAGATGTATGTGTTAATGCACGCGAGATGAACGATATATGGATTGTTATCCTAAAGCGACGCCACACGAAAAGAAAAGGTGGTAATGATCTCGTCTCGATCGAAATTCAACAAAGGAATTCCAAGATCACTTCGACTTTCATCGATCAAAAAGAAAATAGATGAAAAAAAGTGGATCTAAGAATTATGATCCACACAACCAACAACAAAGCCAAAATAGGAAAAGAAATTAAATGAAGAGAAAGAAGAATTAAAATATTTTTTCAAAGGATTTTTAAAAGACATTTTTCTAATCAAAATTTAAAAACAATAGTAAGTCTAAAAATCTAAAAAAAAAGGTATCAAGTAGAAAATATATATATAAGGATTTAAAGAAAACAATTAAAGAGAAATTAAAAGAAAAAGGAAATGGAGGTTTCAATAGCAAAAATGTGGTGGTGGTGTGTAGCAAATCTACACGGGCTCTAGGCCCAAAATTGATTAAAAAATTAAAAAGAAAGAAAAAAAATGATATAATTCAAAATAAAATCAAAAGCAAGGAAATGAGAATCAGAAGCTAACATAACTTCATCATCTTCTCCAAAGTGACGCACCACCACCATTGTTCACATGACGGAGAGAGTCGCGAAAAGCACCACGAAGGAGCGGCGACAGTTGGTGATGAGACGGAGCTGGTCGAAATTAGACGCAAATTCCAAATATGTTCTTGATTTTGAATAACAGTGTCTTGATAGCTCGAATTGAAACCACGGAAATCTCGACAAAAATCTCCAAATATCCTTCGATTCAGGTTAGAAATGGTTCAAATCTTCTTCCTCTTTTGAACTTCTGTTGTTGTTGATGATGGAGTTACGAAGTGATGCGGATCCGAACTTGGAGATTGGATTTGGAGAATTAAAGAAAGGAATTAGTTCTTGATATTGAAGGCTTGATGAAATTGGTTGAAGGTTGTTTTATTGAAGATGTGTTGAAATGTTGTGTGATGTTGATGAAAGTTAATGCATAATTTTTTTTATCGAATGTGGAAGGTAATTGAGGAGGATTGAAGCTTGATGAATTTGGTGGTATTTTTGCAGCGTGTTCTTGGATGTTCAAGCTTGGAATTAGAGTGAAGCAAGGCTTGTATTTATAGAAGAATTGGTGAGAATTTGGTTGAAAGTTTAATTGCCGTTTCCATCTTTTTTTCTGCGTTTTGGACCGGTGCTGAATGCGTGACGATGGCTTGCGTTTTGGCTTGGTGAAATTCTCATGAGTTGGCTGTGCGTGTGGCTGGAAGTTGTGGTGTTTGTTTTGGGCTGGGAGTTTGTGTTGATGGTCACGGCTGGGATGGAAATTTGGCTGGCTGGATTATGCGCCGGTTTGTGTGTGTTGAAATGGGCTTGGAGCTACACTTGTGCCGGCTGGGTTTTGGGTAGTTTGTGTTGAAGGCGTGTAAGCTCGTTTTATGCGTATGGCTTGGCTAGTGTATTTGTGTATCAGCTTTTTTCATTTTATTACCTTTTTCCAAACATTATACTAATGGCCTTTGAATTATGAAGTGTGCTGGTAGTAGCTTCTTTTTTTTATTGTGTATTGGGCTTTGATTGGAATAGGAGGTGTGGGTAGAAAAATGGAAAATGGGCCTTAGGTATTTTTTGTGATATTTTTTTTGTATATGGAAAAGAGAAATGGGCTTGTAGATTTTGGTGAATATGGTTTAGAGAACAAAAGGTAATTAAAATGAACAAACAAAAAAAGAAATGAACTTGGATATGAAATAATTTTGGATACAAGTTTAGGGAAAAATTGATTGGAAATGAATAATGGATATGAGAAAATGGTTTAGATAATGGATATAGAAATGGATATAACAAATGGATAACCAAACTTTCTCACAAGCCACTGATAAAGTGCACACAACTACCACTGAATAAGCCACGACTGAACAACAACCATTTGAATCTGACTTTCTGAACCCAAAACTCATATGAACCACTGCTTGATAAACTGAAGAATCTCAGCATAAGGCATCTTGCTTTTGAACAAACACCTGCGACTTGAAATCACTTCATTGTCTTTGACAAACCTGCACAGCACACACAGAGAGAAACAAGCAAACGACAGCACATTTTTTTTGCATTTTGGTTAGAGGTTAGATAAACAGAAGCAAGTAAGAAAGAGAAACACACAGGTGCTCAGGAGAAGCACAAACTGTGATCTTGCTTGTGGTATGATATGCAAATGAAATGAGTGAAATCTTAGGGGTAAAAATTGGGGTCTTACATGCGGGTAATGATGAGTTCAGGAAGAACAGACCACCTGTCTTTAAGGGGAGACATGATCTTGATGGTGCACAGATTTGGCTGGAAGAGATTGAAAGGATTTTCCGAGTTATGGATTGTACTGAGGACAGTAAGGTGAGATTGGGAACTCACATGTTACAGGAAGAAGCTGATGAATGGTGGAATAGTACTCCTTTAGTTGCTATTATTGATAGTGGAGCGACTCATTCATTTATTTCGTCTGAGTGCGCGAAGCGTTTGAATCTTGTGTTGTCTTTGATGGATGATGAAATGGTTATTGATACTTTAACAATGGGGTCAGTAACTACTTCTTTGGTTTGTTTGAGTTGTCCTTTGACCATTTATGGTAAAAAATTTGAAATGGATTTAGTGTGTTTGTCGTTGGAAAGGTTAGATGTGGTTCTGGGAATGAATTGGTTGCAATTCAATATGGTTCATATTGATTGTTATCATAAGCTGGTAAGGTTTCCTTCTCTCGAAGAAGACGAAGACTCGAGTTTCTTATCTACCAAAGAGTTGAAGAGACTTTTGGCGGATGAAGCTCAGTTGTTTGAGTTGTTTGCATCGTTGACTGTGAACAATCAAGTTGCGCTTGATGTGTTTCCGGTTGTGTGTGATTTTCCTGAAGTGTTTCCTGAGGATATTTCAGATGTGCCGCCAGAGAGAGAGGTGGAGTTTTCTATAGATCTAGTTCCTGGTACTAGACCTGTTTCTATGGCACCTTATCGTATGTCGGAATCTGAGTTGGCTGAGTTAAAGATACAGTTGAATGAGTTGTTAGAGAAGAGGTTTGTGAGGCCAAGTGTTTCTCCTTGGGGCGCTCCAGTTTTGTTGGTGAAAAAGAAAGATGGAAGTATGCGATTGTGTATTGATTATCGCCAGTTGAATAAGGTGACGATTAAGAATAAGTATCCTCTTCCAAGGATTGATGATTTGATGGATCAGTTGGTTGGTGCTTGTGTGCTCAGTAAGATTGACTTGAGGTCAGGGTATCATCAGATTAGGGTGAAAGAGAAAGATATTCAGAAGATGGCTTTTAGGACACGTTACGGTCATTATGAATACTCTGTGATGCCGTTCGGGGTTTCTAATGCGCCAGGTGTGTTTATTTAGTACATGAATCGTATTTTTCACGAGCATTTGGATCGATTTGTTGTTGTGTTTATTGACAACATTTTGATTTATTCTAAGTCTCGGGAGGAGCACGTGGAACATTTGTGTATTGTTTTGTAGGTTTTGAAGGAGAAGAAGCTTTTTGCCAAATTGTCTAAGTGTGAGTTTTGGTTGTCGGAGGTGAGTTTTCTTGGACACATAATTTCAGGTAATGGTATTTCTGTGGATCCATCTAAAGTATAAGCAGTTCTACAATGGGAGGCTCCGAGATCTGTTACTGAAATTCAAAGCTTTTTGGGTTTGGCCGGTTATTATCGAAGGTTTATTGAAGGTTTTTCTAAGCTAGCACTTCCTTTGACCCAGTTGACTTGTAAAGGGCAAGCGTTCATTTGGGATATTCGGTGTGAGGAAAGTTTTAATGAGCTGAAGAGAAGATTGACGACAACTCTGATTTTGATTTTGCCGAATCCTAATGAACCGTTTGTGGTGTATTGTGATGCGTCTTTGATTGGTCTAGGTGGTGTGCTAATGCAAGACGGTAAGGTCGTGGCGTATGCTTCAAGGCAATTGAGGGTGCATGAGAAAAATTATCCTACTCATGATCTTGAATTAGCGGCTGTGGTTTTTGTGTTGAAGATTTGGAGGCATTATCTCTACGGTGCAAGGTTTGAAGTCTTTAGTGATCATAAAAGTTTGAAATATTTGTTTGATCAGAAAGAGCTAAATATGAGGCAACGTAGATGGTTGGAATTTTTGAAGGACTACGACTTTGGCTTGAATTACCATCCTGGTAAAGCTAATGTGGTAGCCGATGCGTTGAGTCAGAAATCGTTGCATATGTCCGCTTTAATGGTTAAGGAATGGGAACTTTTGGAATCGTTTAGAGATTTGAGTTTGGTATGTGAAGTGTCGTCGGATAGTGTGAGGCTGGGTATGTTGAAGGTTACTAATGATTTTCTGATGACGGTAAGCGAGAAACAGAAGTTGGACGTGAAATTAGTGGATTTGATGTTGGTTGACGGAAAAGATGCGAGTGGTGATTTTCAAGTGGATGTTAATGGTGTGTTGAGGTTCCGTGGGCGAATTTTTATTCCGGACGATTCGAATTTGAAACGAATAATTTTGGAAGAAGGACACCGGAGTAATTTGAGTATACATCCGGGAGCGAATAAGATGTACTAAGATTTGAAAAAGATTTTCTGGTGGTCTGGATTGAAAAGAGATATGGCTCAGTTTGTGTATGCTTGTTTGACGTGCCAGAAGTCAAAAGTGGAACATCAGAGGCCGAGTGGGTTGTTGCAACCGTTGGATATTCCGGAATGGAAATGGGATAGCATTTTGATGGATTTTGTAACGGGATTGCCGAATACACAGCGAGGGCATAATGCTATTTGGGTGGTTGTTGATAGGCTGACTAAATCGGCTCATTTCATTCCGATTGACATCAGTTTTTCTTTGGAGCGGTTAGCTGAGATTTATATCAGTGTGATTGTGAAGTTGCATGGAGTTCCATTAAGTATTGTTTCCGATCGAGATCCAAGGTTTACCTCGAGATTTTGGGAAAGTTTACAGAAGGCATTGGGTTCTAAATTGAGATTGAGTTCAGCTTATCATCCACAAACGGATGGTCAGGCCGAGAGAACGATTCAGTCTTTGGAGGATTTGTTGAGAGCGTGTGTTTTGGAACAAGGTGGTGTGTGGGATAGTTATCTTGCGTTGATTGAATTCACGTATAATAATAGTTTTCATTCTAGTATTGGAATGACACCATTTGAAGCATTATATGGACGAAGATGTCGGACACCATTGTGTTGGCATGAATCGGGCGAGAGAGCAGTGGTTGGACCGGAGTTGGTACAGCAGACTACAGACAAGGTGAAGTTTATTCGTGAGAAAATGAAGGCTTCTCAGAGCAGAAAAAAGAGTTATCATGATTGGAGACGGAAGGATCTTGAGTTTCAAGAGGGCGATCATGTATTTCTAAGGGTTACACCGGTAACGGGTGTTGGTCGTGCATTGAAATCGAAGAAACTTTCTTCTCGGTTTATTGGTCCTTATCAGATATATGCGAGAGTGGGTGCGGTGGCTTATAGGGTAGCGTTGCCGCCGAGTCTGTCGAATTTGCATGATGTGTTCCATGTTTCACAGCTTCGGAAGTATATTCCGGATCCGTCGCATGTGATTCCTATGGATGAGGTTGAGGTAAGGGAGAACCTTACAGTTGAGGCTTTACTGGTGAGTATTTTGGATCGCGAGTTGAAGAGGTTGCGGGGCAAGGATATTGCACTTGTGAAGGTGGCGTGGGGAGGCGCTGCTGAGGGAAATTTGACTTGGGAGTTGGAGAGTCGGATGCGGGAGTCGTATCCAGAGTTGTTCGTCTCAGGTAAGATTTTTGAGGACGAAAATTTCTAAGTGGGGGAGAGTTCTAACGCCCCGGTCAGTTTTGTCTTTTTAATTATTTGAGTCGTTTTGAGTATTTTATTATTATATTATTTTATTTTCGACTTTTATGTGAAAATATGTTATTTTTCATCGTGAATATATTTTATCGCGTTTTGGGAATATTTGTGAGATATTTGAGTGTAGGGGTATTTTGGGAATTTTGATTTATTTTGTTAAGTTAGAATATAATAGAAAATAGAAAGGGAGAAAAATAGTAATAGAAAGAAAAAGAAGAGAAGAAGAAAATAAAAAGAGAAGAGAAGAAAAGAGAGAATTTGGAAAACTTGGAAATCAATCAACCGACTTTCTAGAACACGATTAAATCGGGTAAGGGTGTGAAACTCGATTATACTATGTTTGTGTATGATTATGTATGTGTTTGCTTGGATGTTTTCTTGCTTTTCCATAGCTTTGAGTTCTAGGTTGGAAATGAGAATTTTGTTAGAAATCGATGGTTTCGCGGTTGAAAATCGATGTAACCGTAGTAGAATACTTGTTATCATGCTTGGGTGATGTTTTGACTGTTATATGTTGGTTTGGAAATGTTTGGTTGGAGAAAATATCATTTTTGGGTGATTTGGTGCGCTGCTGGGTTTTGTTGAATTCGCAGGTTCGCACTGCGAATGGCCAGCGAATGGGTGGCGAGCGTTCGCGTGTTGTTCGCACTGCGAACGTTGTATTATTTTTGCTTCTGCCATTGTTCGCTGGAGGATTCGCATTGCGAATGGGGTGGCGAACATTCGTTGGGACGTTCGCACTCCGAAGGGTGGAAATTTTCTAGGCTATTTTTGCTTCTGCCTTAGTTCGCTGGGACATTCGCATTGCGAATGAAGTAGCGAAGGACTCGCTGGGAGCTTCGCACTGCGAATGTAGCAGTTTTCCGAGTTTGTTTTCTCTTTAACTTTTGATCCGCGAGTCGGTTTGAGGCGTGGTATGATACGTTAGAAAGCTTGTAGCATGTACTTTCTTATGATGATGATTTTGGAGATTGTTGGTCGATTAAATTATGTCAAGAATTAGAAAATGTGTTGTTTGGTTGTCGACTTTTACCGTTTAATGGTGTGAATTTGATGTGTATGTGCAATATGCTGTTGGTGTGGATATTGTATGACTTGTGTACTATTGAGGCATGAAATTGCATGAAATACATATTGTGATGATGATTGGTGGCCTTATGGCAAGAAAATGTGATGTATGGTAATTGTTGATATATGCATGATTATGGATGTGTGTATGTGTGCATATTAAATGTCATGAGTCATTGTATGCCAAGCATCATGATATGCATTGTTGTGATGTCCTGAGTGACGGATTGATTCTAGAGGGAATCTGCTATAACATCGTGCGCCTTAAAAATAAGAGGACCTAAAGTGATTTGATATATCATGCGCCTTAAAAATAAGAGGACCTAAAGCTATGGTTATAGACGATCGTGTGCCCATGTGGGGTGTGAGCGATCGGATTGTGCGCCTTATACCGAGAGGACCTAAAGCAATCCATAAATGTCGTGCGCCTTATACCAAGAGGACCTAAAGCGACGGGGAACATCGTAGGCCCGACAGAGTGTTACTTGAGTGATCCTCAGTAATGAGCGATGATTCCAGCAGAGTTCCTGAGTGAACTAGTGATGAGAAATATTGAAAGTCGGTACCGCATGGCATGTGCATAGAGTCGTTGTGTCGGTCTCCGTGCATTTGCATAAATCATGGATTAATTATGCATGGAATTGTGAATGTGATTGATGAGATGGAATATGTGTAATTGTATTGATGATGAGTGTATTGTGTATGATTGATGTGTAGTGGTATTTGATACTTGAGAATTGTACTGTGTTGTGTTATATGTGATTGTGGTGCATTGGTGGTGGGAATATTTTACTTGTGCATGTCTGTGTTAATATATAATTATATGCAACTGTATTATGATTGTTTTTATCACCCTTCTGCTGTTTTATAATGCTCTATGAGGCATTGCATATTAGAGTGGCTGGAAGTCTTTTTGTGAAACTTTGCATCTTCATTCTTTTGTCGGTCAGCTCTGATATGTGACACCGGGTAGTTAGGGTGGCTGTTTGTGATTATTTTGTATTATGTATATGTACCTTTTGGATTGTACATGTACGACTTGATGTATGAGAACTTTCATGATATATATATATATTGATATTCAGTTACGGATTTTCCGCTTTTATTCTGTAATTGGATTATGGGTGTATTACTACCTGAGTTGCTGCATATCTGTATGAGCAGGTGTTGTATGTTTGTCTTCAATTGATGTGGCGTCTCCAGTCTATGCCGTGCATGTTTTAAATATACTCTGATGAAATTTTGAATTTTCTTTTACTGCTTTTGTTAATTGGGGGTATAGATTGGGGGTGTCACAGTTAACCCATAAACAAAGGTGTAAAGAAAAAAATGGAATCATGTGGGTTAAACAAAGCCAATCATCCCTCTCCAAAAAAAGAGCAACACGGACAGAAAGTAAATAAAACGGTGGAATCATTTGGGCTAAGTCAGGTCCATCATCCACTTTCAAATGCAGATAACAAAGAAAGGGCCATGAGACCCCACCACCCTCAGTCGTCACCACAAAGGAAAGGAAAGGAACGAACAACGCAACATAGAACGAGAAAGAAGACGATGGTTTCATAACAGAGGTTCGCACTCCAATCGCTCTCCCTACTATTCGTATTCTCTCACGATCGTTCTTCAACATCAGGTCAACACTTTCGATCGCGGCCTCCTCTCTCCGACATCGCTAGCGTCTCGTTTGACTTTTGATTCAGGTTCTCTCACGATTTACTTCGTCTGATTCGTCTAAGTTTTGGTTCGATTTATATGCGATTTCAATCTCTCTTGATTTTTCCTTCTCTTTTTCTGATTCTGAGTTGATTAAAGAAAAAAAGTTGATTGGATTGATGATTAAATGGGTCGAGTTGTATGAAGGAAGAGATGAGCGGAGGTTTCGAGTTGTACGTGGCGGAAGGAGTTGTTAAAAGGTTGAACGTGGTGGTTTGTTGAGTTTGGAATGGAAGAGGATGCGATTGGAAGGAGACGGATTTGAAAGGGTGAAACAAGGATGGTTTTGTTGTTCTGAGTGCACCGAAGGGAAGGAGATTGGGTTGTAGGTTCAGATGATGAATTGAAATGGTGAGTTATGGTTCTGAAATAGGGTGAACTGATTTGAGAGTTTTGTGAATGATGTTGATTTGTTTTTGTGTTATTACATAATGGGTTCGTAAATTATTGATGAAGAAGGAGGCGGAGTGTGATTATTGAAGGGTTTTTTAGACTGAACTTGAGTGGATTGAAAAGTGTGTGAAGGTCTTGAAGGTTGGAGAAGAGGGTATGGAAAGTGGTTTAAAGGTTGAACGAGAAGAAGGTTGGTGATTGAAGGAGTTCCAATTTGGATCGCTGAGAGTGGTTTATTTTTTTGTGTTTTTTTTCCTCCATGACATCTCTCTGTTCTCTTTTAAAACAAATTCAAACAGAAAACTGTGTTGATCTGTCCTTGTCTTTCGCAGATTTTTTGGATTGCTGTGGTGTAAGGTCGTTGTTGGTATCAGGTTTTGAACATTGTGGATGTAGTGTTTTGATAGCAGGTATGTGTCTCAGGATGTGCAGATTTGTCAAGGTTGCATTTTGGTGAATATTGCAAGCACTTGGTCAAAGTTTTGTAGCAGGGTGATGTAGGTCGCGTGGCTGGATGGATTTGAGGGATGCAGAGAGAACTTGTTACTTCTTTTTCTGTTTTTTGAAATTTTTTGTATTTTATAATGTATTATGAATAAAAGAAAAGAGGATTTCTAAATATATTTTTATGATTTTTTTTTTTACGGAAGAAAAAATAAATAAATAAACTCAAACCTAAAAGTAGACTTAAATAATAATTAAAATTAAAAATAAACTAAAATTGATAAAAATTAAGCTAGTTAAATTAATTTAGACTAAAATCAAAAGTATATTTAAATTAAAGTTAAACTAAAATAAAAAATAAAGCTAGTTAAATTAATTTAGACTAAAATCAAAAGTAAATTTAAATTACAATTACACTAAAATTAGTGATTTAAAATAATAAAACATTAAATTTCTAAATAAAAAAAATGTTCTAAATGCTCATGAAAATACTTGAATAAATAATAGAAGGAAACAATGACGAAAAAATGTGTGACTATGATTAATGGACCAAATGACCACAAATGCTAAGACAGATGACCTAAACATGATATGACAATGATCAGAGGATCTGAGGGTAAAATTTGGGGTACAACAGTTGCCCCTATTTAAATATCTTCACCGAATGACATGAGAGATGAAGATCCTCATGAAATCATGGTGACAGATATTTAAATATAGATAACCGAAAATTTTGCCCTTAGATACACTAATATGCAATGTTATGGACAAAACTAACCTATAATGCTGGCATGCCATGAGTTTCTAACATGATGATATGATGCCATGATAGTGCAAAAATGCAGACAAACAGGACACAGAAGGATAAAGAGCTACCAAACACAGGTGAGCTTCACTGGGGAAGGATGAAGGTTAGTATCCATAAGGAAGACTCACTGGGGATGCAAACTAGCCAATAAAAGAGACTCACTAGGGAGACTCTGAGGCAACACTGGGGATGGAAGAATAAAAGGGGAAACCCTACAGATCCTCACTGGAGATGGGAGCCAGAGACTTGTTCTCTACTGGGAAAAGATCCAGGGAGATGGACGACAGGTTCATATGTGACCGGACGACACTGGGGAAAATTAAAGACATTCTTACTGGGCATGAAACCAGAAAGAAAACATGATCTCCACTGGAGGATCAATTTGAAATAAAAGGATAGACATCCTACAAAGAGTTTCTGGGGATTTCTTATATTGAAGAGTTTAAACGGGATCTTCAAGAAAAGCCAGAAAAGACAGAGACCAAACTCTGTGTGTACCAAATGATGATCAATCACAAGGACTTTCAAAGAGATATTGATAATGACTGAACTTCTACTGGGAACCAGATTAAAGTACCAACAAGGATTGGACTCAGAAGTGACATGCAAGTATACACCAATTTGGGTTGGATAAGATACCAGTTTAAGTTGGTTTGGGTACCAGTATGAGCTGGATTTTAAATTTCGGTTTAGGTTCATATTTGACCTGGTTTCAAACAACGGGTTCACGATAACCTGAAGTTTAGGTTCACATCTGGCCTGGTTTCAAACAATGGGTTCACGATAACCTGAAGTTTTAAGTTCAAATCTGACCTGGTTTCAAACAACGGGTTCACGATAACCTGAAGTTTAGGTTCAAATCTGACTTGGTTTCAAACAACGGGTTCACGATAACCTGAAGTTTAGGTTCACATCTGATCTGGTTTCAAACGAAGGGTTCATGATAACCTGAAGTTTAGGTTCACTTCTGACCTGGTTTCAAACGACGGGTTCACAATAACCTGAAGTTTAGGTTCACGATAACCTGATTTCAAACAACGGGTTCACGATAACCTGAAGTTTGGGTTCACGATAACCCGAAGTTTAGGTTCACATCTGACCTGGTTTCAAATAACGGGTTCATGATAACCTGAAGTTTAGGTTCACATCTGACCTGGTTTCAAACAACGGGTTCACGATAACCTGAAGTTTAGGTTCACATCTGACCTGGTTTGACGGCAAGAAAAAAAACATATCCGAAGGTACGAAACCTGAACTCGGAACACCTCATCAAACAAATTGACGGCAAGGAAATAAACACATCCGAAGGTACGGAACCTGAACTCGGAACACCTCGTCAAATAGATTGACGGTAAGGAAATAAACATATCCGAAGGTACGGAACCTAAACTCGGAACACCTCGTCAAACAGATTGACGACAAGGAAATAATACATATCCGGGGGTACGGAACATGAACTCGGAACACCTCATCAAACAGATTGACGGGAAGGAAATAATACGTATCTGAGGGTACGGAACCTGAACTTGGAACACCTCATCAAACAGATTAATAGAAAGGAAATAATACATATCCGAGGGTAAGAAACCTGAACTCGAAACACCTCATCAAACAGATTGATGGAAAGGAAATAATACATATCC
The DNA here is from genome assembly GCA_022829125.1 of Lathyrus tuberosus. NCBI lineage: Eukaryota > Viridiplantae > Streptophyta > Magnoliopsida > Fabales > Fabaceae > Lathyrus > Lathyrus tuberosus. Next base: position 656,093 of record JALAZF010000852.1, on the reverse strand, counting down.
GAGGGTAAGAAACCTAAACTCGAAACACCTCATCAAACAGATTGACGGGAAGGAAATAATACATATCCGAGGGTAAGAAACCTGAACTCGGAACACCTCATCAAACAGATTGACGGGAAGGAAATAATACATATCCGAGGGTAAGAAACCTGAACTCGGAACACCTCATCAAACAGATTGACAAGAAGAAACACCTCAAATAGGGATCACATCAAACAGGTTGATGGAAAGGAATAACACATCTGAAGGTACGAAATCTGAGCTCGGAGAACCTCATCAAACAGATTGACAGGAAGGAAATAATACAAATAGGGATCACATCAAATAGGTTGATGGAAAGGAAAAACACATCCGAAGGTACGAAACCTGAGCTCGGAACACCTCATCAAACAGATTGACGGGAAGAAATACCTCAAATAGCGATCACATAAATAGGTTGATGGAAAGTGACTGATTGAAGGTAACACCATGGGTAACTGTAGAAGTATAAGTAAAACCAAGAACGGATAAGCTTCTCGGGAGAGAGATTGGCACTATTGTTGGGTATAAATTCCAAAGAGATGTTGATATCACAACACTGCTGGAGGAATAATTTTGTCTTTAATGAGGATCTGTAAAAGATTCTTCCTGCGAGACATAGTGCGAAATAAATCCACGTTCAAGATGGGCTCAAAAACCACACCTGCCAGGGATCAAAGTTCAATCTAGGAACAAGCTAGAAAGAAACGGTCAAACAAGACTCCAATTGAGGAATGAACTCAAATGAGGATTTATCTTATCCAAATGTGGAAAAGATAACTGAACCAACCATCATCCACGAGAATCAAACTCTGTGGGGAATTCAGAAAAGATGGGCGATTTATGCCTAGGGCTGACTTTCTATTGGAGTGAATAGACAAACCCAGTCACTTGGGGAGATAAACGCCAAAGTGAATCAAAGATAGGTAAACACCAGGAAGATAGCAAAATGCTAAGATGCTATGCATATGAGTGCTTATGCCATGCTTATGCTTATGCTGACAAAACAGACAAAAGGAAACGAGACTGGAGATGAAATAAACATCTCGACGAGGATACCCAGCCAAACTCCTCAGATTGGACCATTACTGGGGATGAATAAGTAGGATCACCAGATCTACTTCATTGGGAAAAAAGTATTCCACTGGAGGTATAGCATCATGACTTCACTAGGATTGCCATCATGAGCTTGATTTCCTTACTGGAGGAAGAAGATCCATGGAGACTGGCCAAGCGCGACCGAAGTAACAATTTACTGGGAAGCTGGCAAAGGATATCACAAGAACAGGGTAGTTCTGCATCCTGACTTGCATGATGATCACCATAATAAACAACAGCTCTTGCAACAGGTAATCTTCAAATCTTATCTGCCCCAGATTACATGGTATGTTGGGAGAAGATACCAAGAGGATTTTACAGAAGAATCAGCATACGAAATGCCTCAAAAAGCTTCCAACTCTTAGATTCATGAATCTCGGCGTAACTGCCCCAGATTAACGGCGTTTGCACAACATAGTCTTTGAACTTGCTCTTCAGACTGGTTGATCTGTGAAGGAAATGCCCCAGACGAACTAACCATTGAGAGATTTGTCAAATCTCGACCTGACTGCTTCTGATTAACTGGTCTGCGAGGATAAGTCATCAAAAGGATTTTACAGAAGAATTGGCATACCAGATGTTTCAATATCTTCCAACTCTTGGAGAGGTTCGTGAATTTCGACATACCTGCCCCAGATTAACTGCATTTACACAACATGGCCCTTTAGACTGTGGTAGAAACAACTAGGGAACAAACTTGCCCCTGTTGATGGGTCACTGGAGTCCAAACTTGTCATAAGATAACCTCAAGAAGGTTTGCTCCAATATTCTGAACTTGAAGAGTTTTACCCCTGATTCAATAGCTCTTGGGATGGTGGAATGGCATATTCCTCCATTTGGCAGCCCCTGGCTGAGCTTCCTTTATCAAGACAAATTCCCTAGCTGGCTGCATTTGTCGGGATTCCTTTGACATTTAATTGTCTTTGCAAACAAGTATTGTTCATTAAAAATTGGCAATTTCAATGTAAAATTCATGCAAGCTTTTGAAAACAAATTTTTATTGATGAAACACACACAGTGGAATGATTAAATCAAAACAAACTGGATCTAGTCATTTTACAGAATGACAGATGAAGTGATCAACACACACAATTAGTAAAGATTATTAGGAGTCAAGTTAATCAACCCTGCTGTAGCATGCTTTCAAAACAACCTTACCTCAATTAGGTCTTTTAAGGGTTGTAACGTGGTTTGGTTCATGGTTTATAAAACAAAAGATAAAGGCTCAAAGTTTATTTGTCCCCACCCACTCTTCGTGATGAACTCCGATCCTAGGCTCAGTTAACTTAAGCTATTCATTCAGATTCTCATAGGCTGGAAATTGGACTGATGATAGTTGATGATGATTCAGACGCCTTTGTAGTCATTGCTCCTTTACAACATTTGGTTATCCTTTAATGCTGAGGTTTTGAGACCTCTTCTTGTCTTTCCTGAGGTTTTGAGACCTTTTCTTATCTTGATTGTTGTACGAACCTTCTTGTATAAGGCGAAGTTTTGGGCTTCCCATCTTTCTTGGCTTTTGCCTTGAAAGGGACTCGGCTCAACCTTCGATTAAGGATTTCTCAACGATCCTTCCTTATTTGTCGCTTCGGGAACAACTTGTACAACATTTATTCACTTGATTAGAGAGAGCTGACTGATGTCTTGTATGAAGCGCTTGTATTCGAATGCATAACTAAGTTGAACTGAGAACTACCCTGCCCCAAGGTTGAGATTTAAGGGTTTTTTGTATAAGGAAAGAAAACTCCTACTTCTAGGCTCGAAGGGTTAACGAGGGATTATCTTCCTTATTTCTCCAGTGTTTGGGAATTGAAGCAATGCCTTACATCCTTGGCGAGGTTTAATTGAAAGCATACCACAGCTATTAGAGATGTAATGTTTTCGTCATCCTCCCCAATCTTTTCTTAACAACAAATTTGATAAATGGAAAGAAACAAGATAAAGATATATTTTTTTTGTTTTTCGTAAAAGTAAATGAGTGAAACGAATGGACTTAATCAAAAGATGCATAAACACTTCATTAATCCTGCCAATTTGAAAAACAAAAGCTTATAAGCAAATACAAATTCAAACATGCAAAGAAAAATACAACAAAATGCTGAAACAGCCAAAATATTGCCAGCTTCAGGGGACTGAGCTTTTCCTTTCTTAATTTGCCATGGAGCTAGCCATCTTCAGAGTTGATTGTCGAGATCAGTCTGAGAATCATCTTCACATCCACTCTCAGCAATTTCTTCCACTTCAGAGTCTGATGAATCTGCTTGATTAGGTGGAAAATTTTTGATTTGGATGCCTTAAGGCGTGAACGAGAACATATTAGAGTCAAGCAGAGTCTGAACCTTGTTTCTGAGCACTCTACAATCTTCAGTTGAATGCCTCTGTGCCCCAGCATGGTAGTCACAACGGATGTCAGTGTCAAAACCCGACGAGTTTGGAAAAGACGTTGGATCTATCTCCTCTGGCACTATCAATCCACTTTTGATTAAATCTGGTAAGAACTGACTGTATGGTATTGGCAATGGAGTGAAATTCCTTTTTGGCTTTCTTGGCCTTTGTCGTGCATGCTGTCGCGCCTGATGGTGGTAGGACTGTTGATAATGATGAGGTCTTCGATTTGGAGAAGAATATTGTCTCTGTGGAGAGGATAGTATCTGACGCTGAGACCTAAAAGATTGCTGACTCTGAACACTTGAGTTGCATGAGCGCTGAGGCTGAAGTGTCGGAGCTTCCCAAGTGGAATTACTTTCTTTCTCCCATTCTTCTTGAGAACTAACAACTGATTCACTCTCACTAACAGGGATGTCCGAGGTACTTTGGATTTTTCCACTCTTAAGACCACTCTCGATGCGCTCTCCAGCTATTACCAAGTCAGAGAAGTTTGATGTCACCATTCTAAAAAGTTTTTCCCGGTACGGGCCTTGCAAGGTATCCACGAACTAGTCAACCAATTCCTTATCTAAAAGTGGTGGTTGAATGCGAGAAGCTATTTCTCTCCACCTCTGAGCATATCCTCTGAAGGATTCATTGTCTTCTTGAGATAAGTCTTGCAAATGCAGGCGGCTGGGAGCCAAGTCAAGATTGTAGTTGTATTGTTTAACAAAGGCATTGGATATGTCTTACCATAATTGGATGTTTCGACTCTCTAGCTGCATGTACCAATTCAATGATGCCCCACTCAGACTGTCTTGGAAACAGTGGATCATAAGTTTGTCGTTACGGACATGTGAAGTCATTCTTCTACAAAACATCACCAAATGCTGCTTTGGACAGCTATCCCCTTTGTACTTCTCAAACTTTGGTGTCTTGAACTTAGGAGGTATCACAAGGTCAGGTACCAAACACATGTTCAGAGCATTCAGATCAGCAGAGTCACGACCCTTAAGTGCATCAAGCTTTTATTCCAAGGCACGACATTTTCCCATAATCTCAACATATCGTGGATCCTTGATTTTCACCACAGGGACTAACTCTTGGGAATCTGGCTCAGAGAACGCGAAGCTACGGTATTCCATGGCATCAACAGAAGAGGAATGTCCATCTTGGATAATGGCACGCTCTTGTATAATCTGATTCTCAGCAGGAATCCGCACAGGTTGAGCTTAGGCAACATCGTTCACAGAAGTCCTTTAAATGTTGTCATCTTTCTTTGCCAAGTCTGTCACAATCTGATCCAACTGGTTTCTCAACAAGTCGAAATCTGCTTTGGTCACAAACTGGTTCTACTCTTCTGAGTTCATGATCCTCCAAAATCTACTTCAAGTCCAATGATGGCTTCGGGAAGTCAACTGCTGGGTTACGAATAGAGGATAGATGAGACTCAAGGCTGAGAAATGCAAATGGAATGTAAATGCGTATGCAATGCTAATGCAAGCCAAATGGTTTCAAGGAACTCAAAAGCAAGTTGCAAACATTTTTGGAAAACTAAAAAGTTTTGTTTCAAAATCCATGATCTTTATTGGTTTTTACAAAGGAGAAGACACTTGAATTCCTTGAAACCGAAAGGCTGTCATGAATGGACGAATGTATGCACAAACACACATATACAGATATTCATATATTCACACATATGTACAGGGAAACAAATGAGGGCCTAGGTTTGAAGATCACGAGCATGGAGCCATGGTCTACCCGTCCCAAAAGGTGTGTACTATAGGTTTTCATCTGCAGAATAGGGTTCTAAAAAGTTCCCAGAGTCGACAATCCATCTTTCGGATATTATCAACTTCCCAAATGACTCGGTAATCAATAATATTCTCAAGAGAATCTCGTTTGAGTGTAGTATCGCATGACAACCATTTCAGAAATAGACTCCATCATGGTCACCGCACTACATCCTAAAAGGCTTAAGTGGGGTTTGGTAACTACGGTCCTCAATATCAACGGCTCCTAGGTCGAGAGTAGCACGTTTTCACGAATAGATTCGTTCAACATGACTAAACTCTCAAGAGGGCCTCAACTGAGTGATGGTGTCTCAAGTCAACTTTTTTAGGAATCGACTCCCTCAAAGCCTCTTTGAATATACCATCGTCCTATCATAAGTGCACTCAAGTCCGGGTTAGGACTTATCTCACCACTCAAAAGTAGCACCCTGCATACAGAAGATCCCAAGCAGAAATAGGTATACAGATATATATATATATACAGATATGTACATGTATAACAAACAAACATAAATAACATAAGCAAAACAAGGCAGGCTTAACCCTCTAAAATAAACTCTTTTCCCCAGTGAAGTCGCCATTTCTGTTGCGGTGAGAATCGGATAACAAGCCATTAATTAACTTGCATCGCATTTCTTTGAATTCACCACCGACTTTGATTTATCCAAAGGAAAGGTTCAAGATCGAGAAAACCTAAAGGGGGGAGATATAAGGTTCGGGGGTTGGTTATACTAAGGGAAGGTATTAGCACCCTTAATATTGTAGTACTCTACAGGAACCTCTTATTTAGTTTGTGTTATGTTATGTTTGCTTGCTAAGAATATCTATGCTAAGGTAAAGACCTAAAAGTATGTACACTAAGTTTGCTCGCCAAGACGTCGCATCTTGTGCCTACGTATCTGACTAAAGAATCAAAGAAACCGTAGTTCACCTAACTAAGGGTGAAAGAGGAACCATTGACTATGGCCAAAGTTCCAAGGAGAAATGAGTGTGAGCTCATTTTAGAGTTTTAAGAAACTCTCTAAATCTAAGTTATGATGGGAAAAGTGAGTTCTCATGATGGCGAGAATCACATAGAGTTCAAAACTCTAACCTATTGCTAAGTTATGATTCAATGGCTCTTATGAGGACAAGAAAATGGAAAGGCTCTTATGAGGCCAAGGTGGGATGATTTGTTTATTGACTCATGAGTCAACTGAGGAGGAGTTTCCTTTGGAATAGTATTGAGGATGTGTCAAATGAAACAGGCAACCAGAATAGTTGTCCACAAGACTTTATCAGAAAATATGTACAAGTCCCAACAAAGGGGGAAATGAAAATTGAAATGAAATAGAAATAAAAATGGTCTAGTCTTAATCAAAGTTTATCAATAATATTGACAACCTTGATTCTTGACTTTCATCGACCAAAAAGTGAATGGAACTGAAATAAAAGACAGTGGTTTCATATTAATCAAAGTTTTGTCGATTCAATGAAGTTAACCAAACCATGAAGTTTGTTATGTCATCGACCCAAAATAATGAAAAAGGAATCGAAATGAAAATAAAGTTGGTCTCGCCTAAATCAAGATTTAAATCGATAAATCGATAATCTTTTTTATTAGACTTTCATTGACCAACAAAAAGAAAATGTGGGCCTCATACTAATCAAGAGATTTATTGATTTGGATAAATCAACAAAACATGATTTTCGTAACATCATTGGCCAAAAATAAGGAAAATGGGATTGAAATGAAAATAAAGTTAGTCTCGTCTAAATCAAGATTTAAATAAGTAAATCGATAATCTTGATATTAGACTTTCATTGACCAACAAAATAGAAAATAAAAAGTGGCCTCATATTTATCAAGACTTTTAGGTGATTTAGAATAAATCAACAAGTCATGATTTTTTGTATGTCATTGGCCAAAATAATGAAAATGGAATCGAAATAAAAGGAAAATGAAATAAAAAGACTTAACAATTTTTATTGGAAAGAAAGTAAGATGCTATAAATTTTCAAAACCAATTAAATTAAAATCTAACAAAGAGGGAGGGGGTTAACCCATAAACAAAGTTGTAAATAAAAAAATGGAATCATGTGGGTTAAACAAAGCCCATCATCCCTCTCCAAAAAAAAGTAACACGGACAGAAAGTAAATAAAACGGTGGAATCATTTGGGCCAAGTCAGGTCCATCATCCACTTTCAAATGCAAATAACAAAGAAAGGGTCATGAGACCCCACCACCATCAGTCGTTACCACAAAGGAAAGGAAAGGAACGAACAACGCAAACATAGAACGAGAAAGAAGATGATGGTTTCGCAACAGAGGTTCGCACTCCAATTGCTCTCCCTACTATTCGTATTCTCTCACAATCGTTCTTCAACATCAGGTCAACATTTTCGATCGCGGCCTCCTCTCTCCGACATCGCTAGCGTCTCGTTTGACTTTTGATTCAGGTTCGCTCACGATTTACTTCGTCTGATTCGTCCAAGTTTTGGTTCGATTTATATGCGGTTTCAATCTCTCTTGATCTTTTCTTCTCTTTTTTTGATTCTGAGTTGATTAAAGAAAAAAAGCTGATTGGATTGATGATTGAATGGGTCGAGTTGTATGAAGGAAGAGATGAGCGGAGGTTTCGGGTTGTACGTGGTGGAAGGAGTTGTTAAAAGGTTGAACGTGGTGGTTTGTTGAGTTTGGAATGGAAGAGGATGCGATTGGAAGGAGATGAATTTGAAAGGGTGAAACAAGGATGGTTTTGTTGTTCTGAGTGCACCGAAGGGAAGGAGATTGGGTTGTAGGTTCAGATGATGAATTGAAATGGTGAGTTATGGTTCTGAAACAGGGTGAAGTGATTTGAGAGTTTTGTGAATGATGTTGATTTGTTTTTGGGTTATTACAGAATGGGTTCGTAAATTATTGATGAAGAAGGAGGCGGAGTGTGATTGTTGAAGGGTTTTGTAGACTGAAGTTGAGTGGATTGAAAAGTGTGTGAAGGTCTTGAAGGTTGGAGAAAAGGGTATGGAAAGAGGTTTAAAGGTTGAACGAGAAGAAGGTTGGTGATTGAAGGAGTTCCAATTTGGATCGCTGAGAGTGGTTTTTTTTGTTGTGTTTTTTTCCTCCATGACTTCTCTCTGTTCTCTTTTAAAACAAATTCAAACAGAAAACTGTGTTGATCTGTCCTTGTCTTTCGCAGATTTTTTGGATTGCTGTGGTGTAAGGTCGTTGTTGGTATCAGGTTTTGAACATTGTGGATGCAGTGTTTTGATAGCAGGTCTGTGTCTCAGGATGTGCAGATTTGTCAAGGTTGCATTTTGGTGAATATGGCAAGCACTTGGTCAAAGTTTTGTAGCAGGGTGATGTAGGTCGCGTGGCTGGATGGATTTGAGGGATGCAGAGAGAACTTGTTACTTCTTTTTCTTTTTTTTTTTTGAAATTTTTTGTATTTTATAATGTATTATGAATAAAAGAAAAGAGGATTTCTAAATATATTTTTATGATTTTTTTTTTACGGAAGAAAAAATAAATAAATAAACTCAAACCTAAAAGTAGACTTAAATAATAATTAAAATTAAAAATAAACTAAAATTGATAAAAATTAAGCTAGTTAAATTAATTTAGACTAAAATCAAAAGTAAATTTAAATTAAAGTTAAACTAAAATAAAAAATAAAGCTAGTTAAATTAATTTAGACTAAAATCAAAAGTAAATTTAAATTACAATTAAACTAAAATTAGTGATTTAAAATAATAAAACATTAAATTTCTAAATAAATAAAAAATTCTAAAAGCTCATGAAAATACTTGAATAAATAATAGAAGGAAACAATGACAACAATCAGACGAAAAAATGTGTGACTATGATTAATGGACCAAATGACCGCAAATGCTAAGACAGATGACCTAAACATGATATGACAATGATCAGAGGATCTGAGGGTAAAATTTGGGGTACAACACGTATCTATTTAATTGTTTCTCATTTGTAGGTGAGATTCTTCCCTAATGCTGCCGGTCACAGCCGAGAGATTTATCATACTAAAAGAATGCAAAGAGTATTCTATGTCATGTTCACCGGTGATGGAAGTTACGTGATTTCAGGAAAGTGATGATTTTATCGCTGGCCTCTTACGCCTATTAACTGTAACTTTTGCAGCTTAAACCACTGTTTTAAGAAATTGAAAGTAGGTATGTGATGCAGATATGTACTAAAGATTACGGGAGCCAAATAATTGCCGATGTTGATGCTTTGTTGATGCTATTTGAATCCTCAAAACATATTGTGAGGATCTTTTAATTTTTTCTAAGTCGCCTATGTTGCCGGTTGGTAATGATTGCTTGATGCAGTTAATACCAAATTCAATGTGATAAAAAAAGATGGTTGGAGTGAGAAAATGTCTTATTTAATGTTGAAGTTTGGATGTTTATTCTTGAGGCAGGACCTGCAACTAGAGCACCCTGATTGCAAGGATCTTGACTACAACTCAACTTTTGCAAGCTGATGACTGTTATGTGCTTGAAACTTGATTTTTTTAATCAAATGAAGTGACTAATTTTTCAGGAATGAAGACGTTGGAAGAGTAATACCACAAATGCTGACATGGAGACACATATATAATGATATCAACGTTGATTTTGATATCCAGTCTGGCATGATGGCAACAGAAACAGATTGTTGTTTTTATCCGCGCTTCAACTTTACGGTACGCACTGAATTAGTTACTCTTTCGCTGCCTTTTTCTTTCCCTACTTGTGTTACATAATTTTTCACTAATTTAGGATGAAGATGCGGTTCTTTGTATGTTATAATTTCACAGGTATTGCTTTTTTATTTTGTTTTTATGGATTCATTGAAAAGTGGTAAATGCAGTGAGTTCTCCTTCGTCGAGTAGTCTATTATGATTTCTTTCTTGAAATGTTTCTTTTTTCACTTAATGAGTTTTGTCTATTATGGATTCATTGTGATACTGTATTATATATGATTTTAAATTTAATTGTTTGTTTTTTGTTTTATGGTTTAATGACCGTGGAAATTTTGGCAGAAACCACATGTTCTACCATTCTTAGCAGGCCAATATCTTCATATTTTCTTCTTGATTGCATCACCGTGTTGCTTCAATAAAAAAGGGATCTAAGAATGGACAGATCTATGGTGGAAAATCGGCGGCAAGATTGTTGGCGGCGAGGTTTCGATCTGAAGTGGAAGGTATGGAGGCTTTGGATTTGTGACTTTTGATAGTTGCTTACCCTGGTTTTTCGTTGTTTTTCGATACTGTTATGTTTCGTCTTATATTATTTATATTGTAAGCAGAGGCCTCAAAATGGAAATGTCGGTGATTCTCACTTGGTAAAATCATCTTTGACTGTGAAATCTCATAATTGTAAATGATAAAGCTATGTGTACATTCCTAACTAGCATGAAGCAATAATGTTTTGGTGAGGTTTTAAAGCTTCAGTTTAACTTCGGTGCATGATGATGGTAAGATTCAAAACCACTCATTGAAGACTATATTAGGAAGAACTAGCATGACCTGATATACTTAATTAGCTTTTTATATCTTCAAATGTCCTATTACTGTAAAGAATGTTAGAAATGAATCTAACCTTATGAAACTAACTTTGATACCTTTGATTACTGAAGGTTTATGGTTTATTTCATGTTGTGTTGATGTCTTAATGTTTTGTATTTATACAGCTACTCAACTTGCTTTCGTCGTAAGCGTGCCAGCTACCTTAAAAATCAGAATACTAAATGTGAGTGCATATCAAAACATGAATTGAGCAATGATGGGTGTTCTAGATGAAACTAGAACCCTTGAATATGGTTAAGTTTTTGTTCGATATTCTAACAACAGGTTCAACAACCTTTCTCATGTTTTCCCTCAAAAGGGTCACAGGTAGATATATTCTTCAATATCTCAACTATTATGCATATGATCAAGAAAATATTATATTTCTTTTGATATATTTGATGTTTTTAAAGAATCTAAAAGAGCATGATAAATACAATACTTCAATCTCAATTAAGTTTTCTTATTTAAAAGGGAAATTTGGATGTTGCTTCCCTCTATTGTCAAGTTTTTTATTTATTTAAAAACTGTCTGTTGACAGTGATCCTGATTTCTAATATTAGGCCACAACCAAATGAATGTTCTGGAAATGATCTAGACAATGCTATTTTATACCTGTTATTTAACAACACATCTCTTCTTTGAAGAAGCAGATGTTGAGAACATATTAACCGTGACAGGAATTCTTGGAGGGGCGTTCCTTTCATCTGACTGGGCAAACCATTCGCGTAAACCTGTTGAGAGGGAAAAGATCAAGCATTTTGAAACACTCATTGTAAAGCATGCTCTCCCCATTCCAGTTTTTTCTATTGATATATTATGATTCCAACAGAAAACTATAAATCACATACAAGAAAATTAACTCACCAGCTACACTATTTTACAGTTGACGTAGACAATGCAGCTGGAAAGACGGTATATAACTCACACCCCAACCCTTCAGATCAATCTGCATAAGATGCTAAACTTGTGTCCCGGGCCTCCCATTCCTAGGCTTTAAGGGGTAATTGTAAAGGAGTCCTTACTTTCAGCAGAAGCAAGTTGAAAATAATGTTTGCGATGAGAAACAAGAGCAGCTGTCCTCTGGCATATCTGGAGGTGATTTATGTAACAGCTATTTCAAGAACAAAGACTTGAAAAGGAAGGCCTCCCCTAATGACAATACTCAAAATGTAAGATATTTTTCCACATTGAACCTTTTGTTTTCTTTAACACATGTAGTGATGGTCTGAATTTCTCCAATACAACATGCAGGCCAGGCAAATGCTTTGAATTTCCTATTTGCTTTAAATTTAATTGGTCCAACTTACATATTGGGGAAACACTCAGCCTCATTTCATCAGTGATATCTGGATGCTGTTACTCTTTGTCAGCTATACCTTAAAAACCCAGCACCAGTCCTATTTCTCTCAGCAGGATCGGTTTTCGCAGTTTGCCTTCGCAACTGATGTTGGGTTCTTACCATAGTTGCAATTGTTCTTTATGAAGGAGCCATTTAGTTTTGTTGTTTTGAATTTTCTGTTATACATGTAGTTGAATCCTTAATGAACCTTGAAAGCTTACCTATTATAGTTGTTATGAACTGATGCGAAAGGTGATATAAGTTAATATTGCAGTTGTCACATTTTGGTGTTCTATAAATGATGGTAATCTGAATGTTGTTTATGGTATGGGTTAAGTTGATGTCATGAATAACAGGTTGTAGAATATATACTGGTTTTGTAGTCTGGTTGTTTGAAAGTGATAGCAGGAAGCATGAAACTGATTCCAAATGTTAAATGATAGCAGGCCTTAGTGTTTGCCAAGTGAGGGAACCAAAGTAAAATGAAGTGAAACATTGTGACAGTTAGAAAGTAATGGGAAACCATAATAGGAAGGTGGTTAGGCCCTACTAAATGTAATGAAATATTCTCACATTAAAAAAAATTATGGACAAAAGAATTATGGTATGAAAACGGGAAAGGCGTGAGTTGGTTGAATGGTTAACATAGTGTCATAATATACCATTAGGTTTCATGTTGGTAGTAGAATTGGAGAAGGTGGTAAACATGTGGCAGTTAATTCTGTAAAGTAATTGTGTGTCTTACTAATAGTCAATTCCAATGACAAAAGGACCACCTCAATTTCAATGACAAAATAGTTTCTTCGCTAACCTCTTTGATATTCAATTTCAATTATGTAAAATATTTCAATTAATTTGATTAATTTCATTACCATTCATTTTCTTATCATTCAATTTCATAATAGCCAGTAAATAATTTTAAGATTAATAATTTTTTGACAGAATAGACTTACCCAACATTCTAATTTAATTAAATAATTTTATGCTAAATAAATTTTATTAAATAAATTTTTAAATTATTGCTTTTAAAAAGAAAATAATATATAAGAAAATTTTCCTTTTAAAATAAAATTAATGATCTTTTTTGAGTTAGTTTTATTTTATAAAAGGTAAAAAAAATGATTTATGTTTTACTATACCTTTTCTCATATTTGGATCACTATTATTTTTTCACATACTTACGTCATTGACAAATATTTATTATAAATTAATTTAAATATCTAAATATTTATTAACGGAAATTTGAAGTTATTGATAGAAAATTTGAATATTAACGGGAAAACGACGGGAGCATGAAGTTATTGATCAAAATATTGAATATTAACGGGAACATGAAATTACTGATCAAAATATTGAAAATTAACGGGAGCATAAAGTTTATGATCAAAATATTGAATATTAATGGGAACATGAACTCACTTATCAAAATATTAAAAATTAACAGAAACATGAAATTTCTAATCAAAATTCTTAGTTGTGGAAAATGAACATAAAGTTGCTGATCAAAATTTTGAACACGATTGTTTTTTTATTGGGTGTTATGATTTTAATTTTTTTTTAATTTACAACAAAATTTTTATATTTTTTTTTATATTTCATAACGTGACTGATGACGTATCCGCGGTCTACACCAGAACCCGTGCGGACGCACGGGTTTCCCACTAGTTATTACTACAACGTAATGCCCTTCGACCTGAAGAACGCCGGAGCGACCTATCAGAGAATGATGAATAAAGTCTTCCGGGGAGAGATAGGCAACATGCTCGAAGTCTACATGGACGACACAATCATAAAATCCCACGAGGAAACCGATCACACTGCCCATTTAAGGAAGGTCTTCGAACAGGCCAGAAAATACAAAATGCGTTTCAACCCGGAGAAGTGTACGTTCGGTGTCCGGGCAGGAAAGTTCCTCGGTTTCTACTTAACAGAGCGGGGAATCGAGGCCAATCCCAATAAATGCCGAGCATTCTCTGAGTTTCCAATGCCCAAGTCAAAGAAATCCATCCAGTCCCTCAACGGGATGCTTGCGTCGCTATCTCGTTTCGTGGCCAAATCTGCCCAGCACGCCCTACCATTCTTCAAACTCCTCCGCAAGGAGGTAGCGTTCGAAAGGACCGAGGAATGTGACAAGGCTCTTCTCCATCTGAAACGGGCGCTCTCAGAGCCACCAGTCCTCTCTCACCCGGACAATGGCGAAACTTTGTACCTGTACCTCGCTGTAGCAACCGAAGCAGTGAGTGTCGCTCTTATCTGCGAGACCCCTGACGGACAGAAGCCTATATATTTCATGAGCAAAACACTGCAAGGACCAGAGTTAAGATACCAACAGATATAAAAAATGGCTCTGGCCCTCATCAACGCAGCCAAAAGATTAAGACACTACTTCCTGGCTCACACGATCGTGGTTCGAATAGATCAACCCATAAAGCAGCTGCTGGGACGACCTGACATGGCTGGTTGAATGCTCAAATAGTCGTTTGAACTATCCAAATTTAACATCCAGTACGAAGGCAGGAAAGCCCTCAAAGCCCAGGCTCTGGCCGACTTCGTCTCAGAAATGACATTCGTAGACTCCCCCACGAGCGAAGCGCGTAAATGGACCATTTTTGTGGACGGTGCCTCAAGATCGGCGGGGAGCGGCGCGAGCATCATACTGGAAAGCGACGAAGGAATCATCGTTGAAGTATCACTCACCCTGTCCTTCCCAACCTCTAACAACCAGTCTGAATACGAGGCCATCCACGCTGGGTTACGCCTAGCCGAGGACCTGGGCGCAGAAGAAGTCGTCATTTGCACAAATTCACAACTCGTGGCCCTTCAGGTCCGATGAGAATATCAAGCCAAAAACGACAAACTGACCGAATACCTAGCCCTGGTCAAAAGGGAAATGGCGAAGTTCGCAACATTAGAAGTGAAACATGTTCCCCGCGAGCATAACGTGCGAGCAGACATTCTATCCAAACTAGCAAGCACAAAGAAGAAAGGCGGAAACAAGTCCGTCATACAAGAGGTACTTCCTCGACCCAGTATCGAGAAGGCCTTCCAGACCCTCGACGTACAGGTGATCGGCAACAACAACTGCTGGATGACCCCAATTTACAACTATCTCGCTAAAGACGAACTTCCGTCTGACCCAAAAGAGGCCAGCGTAGTTAGGCGAAGAGCTTGCTCCTACGTCCTGGTCGAGGATAAACTCTACAGGCGAGGATTCTCCATTCCACTGCTCAAGTGTGTCGAGGAATAAATGTTCGCACACATCTTGCGCAAAATCCACGAGGGAATCAACGCCCAACATCTCGGCAGAAAGTCCCTTGCCCGAAAGGCCCTTCGAGCAGCATATTACTAGTCGACCATGTAGCACGACGCTAAAGAACACGTGAAGAAGTGCGATAAATGCCAACAGCACGGGGACATGCACCTGGCTTCACCTAACGAGCTCAAGGCAATGTGTTCCCCGTGGCCATTTGCCTGGTGGGGCCTAGACATCCTAGGACCCTTCATAGTCGGATCAAATCAGAACAAATACCTAATAGTGGGCGTAGACTACTTCACAAAATGGATAGAAGCAGATGCTCTAGCCAAAATAACTGCCCTCAACATACTGCGTTTCTACAAACGAAACATCCTTGCACGTTTTGGCGTCCCCCAGGCGATAGTCACAGACAATGGGACATAATTCACGGACAGGAAGTTCCAAGACTTCGTCGTCCAGCTAGGTACGAAGCAACACTTCGCATCTGTCGAACATCCCCAGACAAACGGGCAAGCCGAAGCGGCGAATCGGGTCATCCATCGAGGCCTCAAACGAAGGTTGGACGAAATGAAGAAGGCTTGGGTTGAGGAGCTGCACAGTGTGTTATGGGCAATACCACACAACTCCACATTCTACAACTGGGGAAACACTTTTCCGTCTAGCGTACGGGACCGAGACTGTAATCCCCGTCGAAGTTCACATACCCTCCAGGCGGACAGAGTCGCCCCTAGACGAGGAGATGAACGACGAATTATTAACAGAAGAACTCGACCTCGTCGAGGAAATCCGAACTGGGGCAGCCCTCCGCGAAGCCTCACTAAAACAAAAAATTACCATCAAGCACAACGCCAAGGTGATACGACGAGAGTTCGACGTGGGAAGCCTTGTTCTAAGAAGAAACCACAAAGACTCTCGCGAAGGCAAACTAGCCGCCAACTGGGAAGGACCCTATCGTGTCCGAGTAAAACGGAGAATGAGGCCTATTACCTAGAACATCTCAACGGGGAAGAACTTGCTCGACCATGGAACGCCAAAAATCTAAGACAATAGTATAGATAAGGCCCTAATTCTCGGTTCGACTCGTCACGACGACGAACGTCAGCTGCCAACCACTATGCACGCCTAGGTACAAGCATCACATAACAATAAAGCAGAACCCTGCTCAGTAACGAGCCGAGTAACTGCTCGATAGCGGTCCTCGATCGAGTACCGCCGTCGTTAAAGAACTGTGACTGGCAGAACCCCAGCTCGCGATGGGACGTTCACGCCGCGAACTCAGACCTCAAACGCAACCTGAGCTCCGTACCCCTGCCAGGATATTTCCCGGCCGTTCGACCAGTACCCCTCACTGACGAACACATCTACAACGAGCAACCCCCTGAAACTTCACATAAGTCAAATACTCCCTATCACGGGCAGACATACATTCATAACAAGCATGAGTACAACACTTAGCAGAAAATAAAAGCAAGTAAAACCATGCATATAACAAAACTGGCCACCAAGACCGGGCATATAATTTAAACATAATAAGTGGCCACTAGGACCACGATTGTGCTGAATTACATAAACCGGGGGCCATGTCCCCAAAATAAGTTACAACAATTACGCGGCACGCAGGCCGGACAAATTACAACATCATAAAGAAAACCCCTCACTCATCCATCTAGGCGGCGGGATCGGGCTGATGATCCTGGTTCTCCGCGGGCTATTCCTCGGCATTCTCTTCGAGGAGGGTGGCAGACATAACGATCCATCCATCCTCAACATGCGCCAGATAATGGGTACCCTCGACAGAGAAGTCAAGCTCGGGGTTCATCGCCCGCAGTTGAGACACGACGTTTTTGAAGGATTCATCCGCGACGGCAATGTTGTCATCCTCGGCCATCAGCATACGGGTGACCAGCTCGAACCTTGTCTTTAATTCCTTCACATATTCAGGTTCATCCTCACCCGGGGCATTGACCATCCTCAGCTGCTGGACCAGCTCCTCAGCCGCCTTCTTCTCCGCAGCCAGCGTAGAATTCTCCTTCTTCAACCTGGCCACCTCCTCCTCAGCCTTCTTCCGAGCATCGTCCGCACTCTTGACCTCTTCTTTGAGGGGCGCCATGGTAGCCCAGGCAGCATTAAGTTCGGACTCAGTTGCAGAGTCCCCTTCAGCATAAACGGCTGCCATCTCCAACATCCTGACCAAAGCTGAAGCATCTTGAGCCACCAACGTCCTCTTGCTTGGGCAGTCCATGCTTTCCAAAAGAAGAGATTCGGCCCGTGGCACGACCAAGGAATTCCCCTCAAAGAATCTCCTATCAATTATGCAAGGAGGAAGCTCGAATCTCCCTTTCTCTGGGGCCCGGCTGAGATCCACAGCGTCAGTAACCCTTGGCCGCTTAGATCGTCTGGTCAAAGGCAGGGGAGATTGTCACTCCCGAAAGATTTGCATCCAACGATACAAACGCGAGAGTGGCGCAGAAAACACAGAGTCGCCAGCAATATGTATTTATCCCGAGAGAGGGAAAGGAAACATTGCATAAACCTGAAGAGAAAGGAGGAAAGACATGGTCATCGCAACCATAGTCCAGGTTCGGGAGTCAGTCATGCGAGGGAAAGGTGTTAGCACCCCACGCATCCATCGTACTCGATGGGATCCACGCTTGTTGTCTAAACGGAGGGTGAGTTGTCCTACTATCTATGGCTGAACAAAAGAAAACGGGGATGGGGGTGACTAAGACGGACTCGGTAGGACATATTCGATGCCCTAGGCCTACGTACTCCCTCAGTGCAATGGGAAAGTCAGAGTCAACGTAGTTCGGACGGGAACTGTGGGGGAAGGTTGTTCGCCAAAACAATCGCTGTCTTGTGCCTACATATCCTCAATCGGACGAGAGAGAGGAATTAGAGCTAATGTAGTTCGTGGGTACGACCACGGATGGGTAAGTGTTTTTTACGTGAGCGACGAGCTCTTTTCTGAAAATGAAATTTGAAACCCAACAATCCCGAAGGATAAAAATATTTGAATTTGTTTTTGTGTTTCTTAGACGGAAGTGTTTTCTTTTTAAGTTAGTTCATAACTTGCATTGCACCAAAGTCTAGGGCAAAGGGACGAATACTTAACGAATTGTCCCAAGACAGGACGCCCGCTAAGCACTCTAGAAATATGAGAGGAAGCCCCTCATTTCTCATTCCCCACGCTTAAGGCTCGTGCGCAATGCACTTTATCTTTATTAAGTGTTTTCAAGAAGTTTTGAGATGAGAAGAGAGAAGACCCAAAGGAAACTCTAAAGGGAAACTAAGAGTCCTAATGTTATCATGCATGGGTGACCTATGGTTAATGAGGCTTAGGAGGGATAACTACCTAAAACCTAATGCTAACCCTACTCCAAGCTTAATCAAAAATTAAGTTGGACTAGGTAGCTCTAAAGGGAGAGAATCCAAGACTTAAACAAGTCTTGAGATTCATGGGAGAAAGAAAGTGAAAGAGAAGAATGAGAAAGATAAGGATGAGATAAGAAACAAGATAGGGCATCAAGCACATTATATCAAGTATATCCAACTTACATCAATAAACAAGTCTCACAGATCATGCAAAACATCTCAAGTAAGCATGCAAAGGTAATCATGAAAGAATGCAAGCATACTTATATGAAATGCACAATTAAGCACCAATGAACTTCATATCAAGATGAAATGAGAAAAATAAGATGAAGATGAAAGCAAGGCAGAATCAAGATCATACCATCATCAACAATTCTCATGTGCAAGAGAAGATCAAAACATGAAACATTATGCACCAAAGAAAGTCCACAAAAGGAAGTCAAAGTACAAGCACTTAAAGCATACCCAAACATGATCCACAAATTGAAAATTTTGGTCATAAGGGACCTCAACCAGGGGTAAACATCATATCAAATACTCATGCAAAGAATCACAAAGAAACTCAATCAAACAAGCATGTCAAAGCAATTAGGGTTAAGAGATGTCAAGAGATGATCATGCATAATTCACTTAAGCAAAAATAATCAAACATATATCAAATGACATTCAAAAATTGTGGAATTAAAACCCAAGTGACCTAAGTCATAAGCTAGCAACATGCCAAAAATCACACAAAAATTCACAGGTTAAGTACCTCAAACAATGCTTCAAAGTTGCATAAGAACAAAGAAGAACAATGCACAAATAGAGGGACTAAAATGCAATATGAAATGAGTTTAAAAATATGAGAAAAATGTTTTTAGGAACCTCAAGACAGAGTGTGCACAATTGAGACAATTCCATGAAATATACAAAAACAATGGGATGCGAATCATATACCAAAGATGATAACAAAAATCAACAAGGCAGAGTGTGCACAATTGAGACAATTCCAAAGGAAATTAATCAAACAATTAAATCAGGTGCACAAAATAAAATAAAATGGAAAAATAAAATTTGACAAAATTTTATAAAATTCCAAAGATGCTTCATGATTTTTTTGGTGATTTTTAGATGCATAAATCTATTTTTAAAAATTAAAAATAAAAACTATGCACAAAGAAAAATAAAAATGCAAAGGGATGATGCCAGGGGGTGCAAATAGCAAGATAATCACGTTGGAAAATTAAATGGGCTCAAGGAGGGGGTGCAGATATCAACCCAATCCATAACAAAAAAAACCAGCGCAGCCCAACAAAAAAAAAAAGATCCAGTTAAACAACTTGACTCAACATCAACCATTGGATCAGATCTACGCATGATATCAAGTCAACAAGTCCACTCAGTATACAAGATGAAAGGTCAGGATCAAGAGTTCATGATAACAAAGGTACACACGCGCACATCCACATCATTCAGAAATTAAAAGCAGAGCACGTGAATAGCACATGCTATTTAATGCATTGGCAAGCCATAAACCATCAGATCAATCTAACGCATATCAATCAGTCAGCAGATCAAAGATTATGCAAGATCAAGGGTCAGGATTTGAAGCACATAATATTAAACATGGATTAGCACACACACACACATTAATGAAAACACGTGAAAATTAAATGAAGTGGCTAAACATGAGCCATCAGATCCGAACAACCAACGGCTATGATTCCATCTCCTTCCTCTAAACCCTCACCTGCCTGAAAACAAACCAGACGCCGGAGCCCTAGCTCCGGTCGTCTTCTCCGGCGACCTCAACATCAAAATTTCTCAGAAATCACAAACAAGTACACCATTCCACTAAGATTTTAACAAGGATCAAGAATATCACTTTCATTTCAACAGATCATACATGTATAAACCAAATCTAAGGAAAAAAGTTTGGATCTAAAAACTTCAGATCCACGATACAACCATGATACACGTCCAAAATCAAAACAAATCACATCAGGATGATCAGCAAAGCATGAGAAACATTAAGCACACAAGAAAACTGAGTTCTATGATCAAGAAAATCACACTAACCTGAAACTTGTAGAGCTCAAAATACACCAAGAAATCCTTCAGAAAGCTGCAGATCTACTCCTTAGGACTTCTGATTGCAAAATAAATGCAATATGAGGCTTGAATCAGGCTGGATCTTGAAGTTTGAAAGTGAGCAACTCAAATTCGAATCTGATGAAAACCTTGCTTGGAGCTTCAAACAATGGTTGATTCTTGTTCTATGGAGTATGTGGATCAAGAATATGGAAAAAGTTCTTCAGAAACCCTTGTGAGGAGTGAGTTTCAAAGAAGGAAAGTTTTGAGCGAAAAATGAGATTCAGAGCAAATGAGAGTGCATGAGGTGTGAATGAACGTGTGAATCTTCTTATATAGACTTGGTTAGAGCTCTGAGCATGATTAGGGTTTGATTAATCCGTTGATTAAGGTTATCCAAAGTGATTTGCAAAAATGCAAGTTGTGATGAACCACTAATCCACACGCGTGTGGGTCATGAAATAAGTATGATTCTTCTCCATTTTACTTGCTGATCATAATGGAATTGGGTTTGGGCTTTGTAGTGGTCTGATTTGTGAGATTCAATCCATCTTGCAAATTTGCATTTTGTGGAATTCATGACGTACATGGCACGGATTGGAGTGATTCAAGGGTCAAAAATGGTTCTCATGGAGTGTACTTGAATGTTGTAATGTGACTTGAAGCATTAGAACCAATTACAAGTCATTTTGAACCAAAATGTAAAAGGTGGAAAAATGGATACATGTGAAAACCTTAAAAACACTTTGCCTTCTTTTGGTCCTATCTTGAGTTTCACAAATGGTATGGAGATGGTCTAGTACTTTTTCGAAAGGGGAGAGAGAGATCTTCAACTTTCATGTTTGAGGAAAATTCATTTGAAGCTTCTTTGATGATGAAAAGTCAAGTTGAATATGGTGGAAACACTGCCAAAAATGGAAAGTTTCAAATTATAGGTTATTTCCATATTTAGTAACTTTTGCACAAACTCTTGGCTCTTGATGAATGGTATGAATATTGAAATTTGAGGACCATATGAGGGCATAAGACCTTAAAAATCATGAAGAGGACCACAAAATTCCATGGTTGACTTTCCTCCTTACAGTTGACTTTTCTTGGTTCACAAGCAACTGATCCACTGAACATCTTCCACAATGAACCACTAGCCAAGCCTTCCTCTATGAGTGTTTGGGAGCATATGGAACCCATGAGAGCATGCTTGAATCCACAAAGTTTTCTCAAGAAGCTCTTTGAACCCAAGAACCCTAATTTGGTCCCTCTGGTTAGGAGGGAAATATTCACTTGAAATCCTTGCCATTCTTGATCTTATGAAGATATGATGACCTCCACAAAACACCTTGAGGCTTGAGACTCCTTTGAGATGAACCAAGTACCTTGATCCCATGCTAAAAACCAATGCTATGCACAAATGCTAATGCAAGAAATGCAAAAAAACATAAGCCAGTTAGCTTCAAAACAAAAGAGCAAATTTTGGGGTGTTACAGAGATCCCCGGGGAGTCGGAGTGGGAGAAGAAGTCCCCGCAGCAAACTGAATCGGAGTAGGGGCACGCGCACCAGCGAATCGATACTTGAGAGGGACCGCTCAGGCCTTGTTCCTCGCAAGAGCATTCTTCATAACCCTCTCATAGGCCTGAGGCATCTCACCTGCACAAACAAAAGTCAAGTACGTTAGATACGAGGAAAAGAAATAATGCGAACAAATCTAAATAACTAAGACTACCAAGCAGCTTCTCGACTTCCGCAGGAGTCTTGCACTCCAGGAGTGCCTTGGTGTTAATAAACCGGTATTCAACCTTCTGACTACCGTCCTCCTCGAAGATTAGGTTACCCTTATTCGTCCAGCACTCCGTGAGCCGGAAGGAGTTAACGTACTTCACCAACGCCTCGTACGCCACGGCATCCTGCCCATGTAGCTCGTGCGGTTGGAGAACGTAGTCAATGGGCTTCCTGGTGAAATGGTTGGGTCCCCAGTGAATAGGGAACTTGTATATCCTCTCCCCGACGAACTTCCCCGTCTCGTCGCGCTGATCATTTCCCTCCTCATCAACCTCGATCTCCCAGACGTATATGCTATCTTGGGCAGCTTCCGACACGGGCTCGATAACATAATACCGCTCCTTAAACGTCCGTATCGACTCCGAAAAAAGTTTAAATAATTTGCGAGGCTGCTTCAAAGAGACCCAACCATACTGCCTCCCCGACAGCTGCCTTTGAAGATGGAAGACGGTGAAAAATAGAGGAAGAGTAGCCCCTATGGCGAGATACTCGCACACCAGCTCGAACGCCCAGATGAAGGCCAACGAATTAGGGTACAACTGCGTAGGGGCCAACTTCAAGTGCACGAATATCGACTGCTGAAAATCGATGAACGGCAACCTCAGACCCAGCTCCTTGAAGGCATACTCATACATAGCAAAGCGGTCCCCGTAATTCGTGCAGACCTTGTCATCCTCAGAAGGAAAGTACATCTTCCACTCCCCCTCTGGCCTAACTTCTGTAAAGACGTCCCCTAAGTACTTTGCAAAAGTAAACACATGTTCAGCAGTTTCGGCCACCTCTCATTCCTTCACGGAACCCTCGACGACATCCTCGTCCACGTCTTCCAACTTCTCTTCCTCCCCGACCTCACTAGGGGTACTCGAAACCGTCGACCTACTACTATCCGAGGAACTTGTTTCTTCCTCGGACGAATCCAGGATAATCTCTCCATCTGTCCCCGTCGCCATGTCGATCACCTGAAAAACAGAGAAAAAGGTGAATTCGACAATAAATCAAATCCACCCTTCCACCGCTAGTCAAGTGAAATTGCGCTCAAAGGGCTGAGGACAACGTCCCCGGCCTAAGCCCTAACATCAAAAGAAAAACTGAAACCTCCCCGCAAGGAAACGCTCGAAACAAATCGTCCCCGAGCGAGGAGCTTCCCCGCACTCATACCCAGTTTCCGTTTGAAGCTTCGCCGGAAACCGCAAAGCTTCACCGGAATTTGGGAGTATTCGACCAGAAAATTAATCACCAACTCAGAAGATGAACAATCACAGCATTTACACATGCGTCGCCGTCGCAACGATGCCGTGAACCGCCCTCCTCACTAAGACATACCAAAACATCCGGCGACGTACCAGAAGTGAAAAATGGCACGACCATCGTCCACCAACAATAATCACCAAAAAATAATTTATTTCATCTTCTACACCTAAACCTAACCGCATGCAAGACTACAAACAACCGTTTAATGGGTAAAAAAGCACAGAATAAGCAAACTTACTTGATTTAGAAGATAAAAGACGGTTCCCCAGAAGCTGACGCGGTGGCCGGAGTAGCAGATGACAGTGACGATTGTAAAACCCTAAAATTTGCCCTATCATTTTTCATATCATTTGGCATGTGCTTTCATTGCATTACATTGCATTTAAGCATGGAAAAATAAAGCATTGCATTACTTTCAGCATAGGGCATGTGATCAGTGGTCCTCAGAGTGTTGATCATCCAAAGCAAGAGAACAAGAGCCAAGGGTCTTCAAGCAAGACTCAAGAGTCTCTTACATCTCATATGATCTCAATTGATCCCACAAGTCATTGGAAGATGGGAATTCATCAAGAAATTTGGGCAGTTCATCATCTCTTAACCAAAAGCAGTCAAAATTAGGGTTTTGGATTCAAGTGCTCTCCGGATGAAATTTTGGTTCAAACTTGATCTCAATGTTTTCTACATGATATCAAGTATCTAAGGATGGAAGATTGCCCATTTGTTCATTTCATAAGAGGTTCAATTGGTCAGTTGCTTGAGAATCAAGAAATTGGGAAAAAAGCCAACTGTGCAGTGAAAAAAGTCAACTCCTGACTTTTTAAGGTCAAATTCATGAAATTCAAGTTACACATGTTCATTGGACAAGATTTGATCAAGGAATGATGCAGGAATCATGAAAAATCAAGAAATGTACAAAGTTGCCATTTTTAGAAACTTAGGGTTTCCAAAAATGGCAAGTTTGGACCATTTTACACTACACTTTAAGGCTTCCTTTCTTCAAGATAAAAGCTCCAAACTTCATGTCCAAGCTGAGCCAATTAAAGATCATACTCTAAGCTTCAAATCTATATAAAGAACTCTTCCATTGGATCAGAATTAAGGGAGTTATGATCAATCAAAGTTTGGTAAAATCAAGGCAAATTCCAAGTCATGGCAAGGCAAGTTCAGGCCCCTAGGCCATAATTTCATCAAACACTTGGTGTGCCAAATTTCAAGCCATTTTTCTCATGGAAGAAAGCTTCAAATGAAAAAATACTGAACATCAAAGTTGTTCATCTCCATGTCCTCTTTAACTTTGATGTTGGACATTTTTCCATTTGAACAAGTTATGAAGGAGTTATGAGGGTTCCAAAAGAGATGTTTCATGCTGAAAATCCACAAGGCCATGATGCCATGCACGCAACAAGTTTCCAGGCCCATGCATCAGTTGTGAGTCCTTGGGTTGCAAGCCATTTTCAAGTATGTTAAAGGTCTCCATTCAATGTGATTTCCATACCAAACTTGTTCTACCATATGTCCTCTTTCTAATGACATCAAGAACCTCATCATTCCATGCCTTGTACATGAAGAATTTCATCACCAAATCTCCATGTTTTCATTAATATCAAGCTACCCTAAGTTGGAAGGTTATGACATTGGTGTTGTTGATTCTCATCAGTTTGCACGCATACTACATACCACCCACCTTTTTGCTTTTTTGAACACACCACTCTCTTACACACCATAACATGCCATGCTATCATGCACTAAAAAGGAAAAGAAAGAAACTTGCTCTACAAGCTTGTTGCTACACACTTACATCACCACCATTAATTTTAATAATCACCACTAATTACATAACTTCATCACCATCTCACTTCATCATCCTCACCATAGCTGCCAGAAACCTCTCCACACCTTAAGCAAACCTTTCCAACTCGCCATTAACCCTCTTAACTCAGTTAGTTAACTCAAACTCAGTTAAATAACTCACTTAACTTGAGTTCCAACCATCAACCACATGAGTTAACATCCTAACCCCAACCATATAAGCTGAACTCAACACAATTAGAAAGGGGCTTCATCATTTTTCAAATTTCACAAACTCTTCATCTCAAACTCTCTCTGAACACTCTCTCTCATTGCACGAATTCATCAATCTTCTTCATCAATCTTCATCATCAAGTAACATTGAAGTGGTGAGGCATTGAATTGTGGAATCATCTTTAATTTCAGATCCAGTTCCTCTCCATTCTCAAGCATCTACGAGCATTTATTTTGCTCAAACAAGTTCAAAAATTCAAGTTCTCACCTCTGGTTTTCTGAAGATCCAAGAATCTCCACGTTTCAGGTTCCTATTTCTCCAACTCTTTTGCATCTAAGTCACTGATTATAACTTGTTTTATGTTGATAATAGCTTACTAGAAGCAATGTGACATTTACGGCTAGTTGATAGACCTCTTAGAGGTGTAGATCATTTTTTAGGGAAAATTGTTCTTTTTCGTTTCTCTCCGATCATGTATTGTTTGTGAATTTGGACTGTGGATTCTTGTTCTACGTGACTTCCTCTTCATTTTGGTATATGGTTTGTTGATTTCTGGAATTATGTAAGAGTTGCAGTGGCCGAAGGTGGCCGGAGAAGATGACCGGAGGTCCTTCTCCGGCCGGTGAGGTGTTCAATTAGGGTTTTAGGCCAGATTAAAACATGACCGTCTGATTTGCTTGATCCAACGCCTATTATTTTGGCAGCACATTAATGAACGTGTGGTATCTCACGTGCCATCTTATTTGGATCAGTTAGTTCGCATGTGCGTGCATGCGTAATAATTGTGGTGTGCCTTGCATGTGAGACGTTGGATGGACATACCTTCATGATTGATATATTTTGACTACATCTAATGGCTCAGATTGAGTCAATTCTTTGACTGCGCGTGCACCACATCACACACACACACGCGTTTATTGGACTGGGTTTCTAATTGATGTTCACACCCCCATGTTTTGAGCCCATTCACTTTTAAACTGAAAGTTTACTTTCGCTGCACCCCCACTTATATTTTCATTCTATTTTAATTTCTTTTTTACTATTTCCATTTTTCTTATAAAAAATACCAAAATGCATTAAAAAATTCTATAAAAATTCATAAACCATTCTTACACATTAAAATAATTTTTCATATTTTTTATTTCTGAGTTTCTTTTATTTTGACATTATTTTCATAATTTCCTTTTAATTTCTTTTTAAAGTGCATTCTTCTTGATGTTTGGTTCATTTTTATTTTAATTGAACTAGTTCTTTTCTGAATTTTAGCATGGATTTTTGTATGATCATATTACTCATCTTGAGGCACTTAATCCATTTTTTTTTATTTTTAAAGTCATTTTATCATGTATTTTGGTGAGCATTTTTGTGCATTCTTTTGCTTTGATTCCATGTGGTTTTGAGGTCTTGGTTGAATTGGTTTATCATTGATTTTTGTCATGAACATTTGACATGTGATTAGCTTCTGACTCATACATTTTGTGACCTAATTCCATAATCTTTCTAAGTTCATTTCTATTTTTGCCTTGATGATTGTTTACATGTGCATTTATGAACTTCATTGTATGCATATGCTATGGTTTTGTGTCATATTGCTTATGATCTCTTGAGATGATTGATGTTATCTTTTGACACAAGTTTGTTTGAATACTATAGGTCATGTATGTAAAATTATAGGTCTTCCATTTCATTTTGACATGTTTTGCCATTGATGTTCATTTTGCATTCATACTTAATTGTGCACCTATCACTTGTTCTTCTTCAACATAACTTGTGTGTATCTCATATTGGTATGCCATCTACATTCATTCTCACATGTCCCTCTACTGTATATAGATCATTTCATCCATTTTCATTGACTCATGATGTCATATCATATGCATTACAATTACATGAACATTTGAAGCATGTTTCATTTTGTATGAACTTCAATTGGTGTTCTCTTTTTCTTAATCTCTAAGGCGATTTGTGCATGAATTAAACTTGTTCATTTGTGCATTCTCATGTCATCTTATAACATGTATGCTACTGACCCATGTTCATTTGCATCCATAATTGCATTTCACTCTTTTTTATGACTTGTTTTGTAAGTAAACAACATTGTGGATTCTTGTGTGATATTGTTCTACTTCTTCCCATATCTTATTCTTAAGTTTTGGTCTCATGTGGTGGATGGTAATTAATGGATACTTAATGATATCTATGAAGTGGTTTCCTACTGGTTGTGGTGTCCCGTATTGCACCATTACATGTTTTACATCTCTTAAATGTTCATGATGCATCTTTAGTGCATATCCTTGCATTCCTTTGATGTTTGGTAGATTGTTTAGGCATAGATTGATATTGTAAGTCTTTATAATCATTGGTGGATGTAAATAAGCTTTTCTACTGCCCTAGGTCAGTACCATCCTTTAGTGATCCATTCCTTTTAGGTGTGATCCTTTAGAAAACTTCTTAGAGTTTGTTTTAGAACATTAGGACTTATGTGTTTACTTTCTCCACTTGTACTTCACTTGAATTGTTTTAGTACTAACTTTTCAGGGGAAAATGGTAAGTGTGGATGTGTATCCACATTCAACTTCTTCTTCCTCTTTTATTCATTCAATTTTTGTTTGTGCAAAGCATCTAATGCTTTCTTTGTTCAATCTCTTTCATCCCCTTTGAGTTCTTAACTTTACTTCCATCTTGGAAGTAAGTTAGAATTCCCTATTCTTCTCTTTCATTTTAGAGTTAGGTTTCTAAACCACACTTAACCATTAGGAACATCCAAGCATGATAACTTTAGGGTTTGAGTCTTAGTTTCCCTCATTAGATTATACCTTTCTTAACCTTTGAGTCTTCTTCTTCTCATCTTAAAACAAAAGCAAAAACACTTAATAAAGGCATAACATATATTGCATTTGAGCCTTTCATGTGAGAATAAGATAGTGAGGGGTATTCTCTCACTTTCTTAGAATGTTTAGCATACGTCTCGTCTTGGGTCGATATGCGATGCATTCGATCATACATGAGAGACTTAAATGCAATATGCGTTGTAAACACAAAATAATCAAAACACTTCTTTTCAAAAGACAAAAACAAACAAACAAATTCTCTTCTCATCTCTTCACTCCTTTCTTAAGGACTCGTCATGTCCGTTCTACCGTAAACAGGTAACGCCTAAGTCTCCATACAGCGAGCTGCAACACCTAACTGCTGGGACGCACACTCTGACGTTTCCACTAAAAAACACAAACAAAGAAACCCTTGTTAAGGGGAACTACGTCGCTCTGATTCTCATGATCCCGATGAGATAGGTAGGTAGTAGGGTAGGGCCCATTCGAGCACTTCTTTTATTTTCCCTACATTTATTTCTCATTCTTTTTCCATTCCTTTTCCAGTATCTTTTATATCACCCTTTGAGCAGTACTTCAAGCGTGGATCCCATCGGGTACAATGGACATGAGGGGGTGCTAATACCTTCCTCTCGCGTAACCGACTCCCTTACCCTTTCTCTTGGTCACGAGACCTCGTTCTTTCCTTCCCTCAGGTTTACGCAGTGTTTCCTTTCGCTCTCTTGGGATAAATACACATTGCTGGCGACTTTGTTTCCGTGCCACTTTCGCGTTTGTACTTGGATGAAAATCCCGGGAGCGACAACCGGCGACTCTGCTGGGGAGTTGTGGATCTAGAATCTCTGGTTTCCTAAGCGGGTCAGTCCTAGCGCTTGTTTGTTTTTCGTTTATTGGGTGTTTACTTTGATGTTGTATTTACTGTTTTTACTGTATTTCTATTTACTGTATTAGTGCTTTACTGTATTACTGTATTTATCGCATTTACTACATTACATATCATTATTATACTAGACTGTGCTGTGCTGGTTTTCTGTTTGGCGGGATGGGTATTCTGAGAGATAAGCCCATTACACAGGTTTGAGTACATACATAGGATTAGAGTGGAAAGTAGTGTGGCCTATGTAGCATCTTGGTACGTATGGTTTACATGAAATTCACAACCAGACGAGGTTTTCCTGGGAGATGTTCTGATTTGCGCGTCTTGTGCATTTCAGGGTGTTAACCTAGAAAGTTATCGACTCTGGTGACCGATCATTGAGGACCTTAGTGGAAACATCCCTCTTTAGTCGTGACAGTGGCAGTCCACATTCTGTGGCAAACCCATTCACACCCGAGGGCCCACTTTGGAACTTGCATAGGATGGCCTTTATTTTTGGGGAATCAGTGAACGTTCTCTTTGTTTGGCGATAGTACTGTACCCCGAGGGATGAATGTACTATTGCTTCTCAAAACAGAGAATCTGAAACTGAGGAACCGCTGTTTTAGTACCCACATGTGAGTATGGGCAGGTGTTTACAGGTTTGCAGGTGACCATGTCTCCCACATACCTTGATACTCTGGTATTTTCACAGACAGATGATGTAACCTATTACAGTCAGTGGGTTTCTATCTACAATATTATTCCCAGATTTATACAGACACCGTGCACATAGTCCAGCATAGACACAGAGCACGCTGATACCATGCCCTTTTGCATTGCATTATCATGTCATAACATTCATGTTTGTCATTTACATGTGCTTATTACACTCCTGATTCCAATCAATGGGCTCGACAGAGACAATTCTCAAGAGAAAGAGCAATGTTGCCTACAAGTTCCCAGAACCTACTTTGGATTTACTGCATAAGATGATAACTATGGCTGACCCGGGTGTTCTTGTCAATTTCCAGAAGAAATATGGGAAACTGGTTGAGATGGTCCGTAGAATCACACAGTATGAACATGATGCTCTTCACACTTTGCTACAGTTTTATGAGCCTTCGCTGAGATGCTTTCTTTTTCCTGATTACATTTTGATGCCTACTTTAGAAGAGTTCTCATTTATTTTGGGAATTCCGGTCGAATCAACAGTGCCATTCCTTTCTGGTAGTCATCCTAGCATAGAGGAGATTACAGCTGCAGTACAGGGGAAAGATTCAGTGCTAAAAGGAAGTGTGACTATGAAAAATGGAGTCAAAGGTTTTCACTTAGCCTTTCTTACCAATCAAGCTCAAGAGGCTGCTGAAGAAAAGGATTGGGCGGTTTACAATTCCATCCTGGCTTTGTGCATATACGACATTGTTATTTTCCCTAATCAACAGGATTTTGTGGATATGCAGGCTATAAGAGTTTTTGTTCTCAAAAATCCGGTTCCCACTTTGTTAGGAGACTTTTACTACTCTGTGCACTTCAAGAATGAAAAAAAAGGGAGGATCTGTCAATTGTTGCACTCCACTTTTATCCAATTGGTTTTTGAAGCATTTACCTCAAACAGGCGCTTTTGTAGATACAAAGGATTCTGTAAAATGGTCCAAGCGGATAATGGGATTAACTGCTAATAACATTGTCTGGTTTGATCGTAAGTTGTTGGGAATCGAGATTATCACCAGTTGTGGGAATTTTCCCAATATGCCTCTAATTGGCAGGAAAAGGGGAATCAATTATAACCCGATCCTGGCCATTAAACAGTTTGGATACGCCTCCAGGTATCCTTCCACACATCGGGATGTTGAGAAATCTTTGTTCTTTACAGGGATTGAAAATGAGGAAATGCTACGAGAAGTTGTGAATGCTTGGGGGCACCTGCCCAAAACAGTAAAAACAGTTTTTGGAAAAATGGATTGCAGATCTTACTCTGATTATGAAAGATGAATTGAAATGAAGGTGAACAAATTACTCTTGCCTTTTTCAAGGGAACCCCCTTTATATCCTGTAATGCCAGAGTAGCCTACCACGGTAGCCATTGAGGAGTTTGACAAGCTGCAGAAGTTGGAGAAGGAGCTTCGGGTGGAGAATTCAGATTTGAGTAGTCTTCTTCAAAATGCTCTGTATGCTAACAAAGAGTTGGAGCATAAAGCCCAAGACGCCGGAAAAATCTTAGCTGCAAGAGAAAAGGATTTCGCCGAAAGAGCTCAACATTTCCAGAAAATTATTGTATACATTTTTTAACATATATTAAAACTTTTTTTATTATAGAAGAACCCCGTTTCTTTGGGTCCTCAGTTTGAACCGTCACTCACATATTCAACCCTAAAAACCCAAGTTCGTTCCTTTTAAACTGAGAAACGGAATTTGATTTCTCTTAATCCAATTCTTGTTTTCCACCTTGAGAAACTGAATTTGATTTTTCTATGAATCGAAACCTATTTTTCTCAGAATTGAAATCGTTCTTGTTCATGTCAAAGTCACAAATCGAAATCGACTTCTCTTAGCTGAAATCGTTATGTTCATGTTTCGAAGGCACAAATCGAATTCGATTTCTCTCCGTTCCAAAATGATTCTTGTTTATGTTTCGAAGTCACCGAGATCATTCTTGTTCCTGCTTTGAATTTGAAATCGTTCTCGTTCTCGTTCATGTTTCTCTCAGATTTGAAATCAATTCCTCATTCTTTCGGTTATCCAACACCTCACGCTAATGATTTTCAAATAAAAACTCAAAGCCGGTAAGAAACAAAAATCTTTTGATTTTTTTATTTGTATGGATATATATCTTATGAATATTTTTTAGTTGATTTTATTATTTTGAGATTCTCCCAAATG
The DNA here is from genome assembly GCA_022829125.1 of Lathyrus tuberosus. Lineage (NCBI taxonomy): Eukaryota > Viridiplantae > Streptophyta > Magnoliopsida > Fabales > Fabaceae > Lathyrus > Lathyrus tuberosus. Next base: position 623,603 of record JALAZF010000852.1, on the reverse strand, counting down.
ATATATCTAGTAGCAGAAATGTAATAATATTGCATTGTTTTAACTCTAACTTTCATAGTGGCTAAAGAAACATCTACACAATGAAACCTATTATTGCAGGAAAATGTACCGGTTTAATTGTGTATGTTACTTTTATTCCTTTGTAATTAATTCCTTATAGAGACATGGTTGATGTGTGGTTTGTGCATGTTCTTTTGTTAGAATAGCTTTGGTTTATTACTATTGAAAGTTGAATTTCCATAACTTGTATGTTTGATAATAGTACTCCCTGAACTGAACAAGATCCACCCTGCAAGCAATCTTTTTATAAAAAGAGTATCAGTTATTTTTGCACTAATCTTGTAACCATTATATTCTTGAAATGCCCATGTTCCTTTGTTTTGTCTAATTTTCTATAACATCACTTTCTTAGATATTAATTATTCTTTTATCTATGATAGTTTTTAACATGTATTTTTGACCTTTTGTAGAAGTACAGCAAAAACATTTTCAACTCCTAGCATCTTTTTTTGAGATTCTTAATCATAACTCAACCTTTATAATGCTTAAATGTACGTAATAGTTTTACAACTTCAAAATGATAAAATAGAAGGCTAAGAGTTTATGGTATATTTTGTCTCTAGAAAACAAATATGTGTTATATAGAAAATGAGCATTTAGAAATATTTTCTTTAATCTTATTAATATTTTTAGACAACCTTTTATGTTTGTATGCACTCAAATATTTTTTCTTTAATCTTATTTTCTTCTTTATGAAGGATCATGAAAATCAGGTCTTTAGTTTCATCAAATGTTTTCTATTTATTTCCTTTTGTTTTAATACAGCCTTGGCAACATCATTAGCATTTGATTTCATTTGTGATTTCCAAGCAACGCAAGGCCTTTTATCAATGTTTTTAATATCATGTTAGATTCTGTTTCAATTGCACTATTATCATTAATATATTGATTTGGTTCAAGTGCTGTCAATTAGTTCCTATAGAGTAGCAGAATTTGAACAAAAGGCTCATTGTTTGCATTACACAATTCAGTACTAAGTGGTAAAATATCGGCGTTATCACATTGTAGCTCTCTGAGAGTTGAAAAAATTGATAGCACTGATTGGTTCAGAAGCTTAGGGATTTGGTTTAGTTGTTAGGAAGGGAGGGCAATACCAAAATTGATTTGATGTTACCCCATTTGTTTCTAGTTGTGCTTCATGTAGTAATAGTTACCCGATTAATTATAATCCGTGTTTACCATTTAAATTTGCCTATAAAAAACACTAATCTTATTTTGCACAGGGTTGAGTATATGTGTGTGTTTGTGTAATGTTTATGTGCTTAATCTTCAATTATGTTCTTTCTTTGTCCCTGCATGAATGAAATGATATATTAATTTATTCTATTGCAAATAGGTTAAGTTGAATAAGCTCTGGAAGAAATTATGACAAAGCTTTAAGATCAGTGGATTATTAAATCTGCAAAATATACATGATTTATGGTTTATCTAGTTACGACCCATTCTATGTGTATTTTAATTTATTTTCTTCCAATTTGTATATAGGTTGAGATCTGAAGTCTTTCTTGTACATATTAATGTCGGCAAGCTCGTGTTGTTGACTTACTCCATATTCTGATTTATATAAATGTGGTGTAGATGTTGAAGAAAAGAGGACTAACTCAAAGTTTTCACAAGGCAAAAAGAATCATATAAAGCGTTGCAAGTTAACAGACTTCTCTCATTTTAATGGTCAACTTGCCGTTCTTGTTCTATGTTTATTGAGTGTGCTACTAAGCATCATAAAGTTGTTAAGAGAATTTGAAAAGGATTTGTTCAGATTATTAAAAAGCCCCCCCATGTTCTAATTTGTTCGTTATGCTAGTTGTGTCAAAGATAATTAAAAGATTTATTCTAGGAAGTGAGTTCTTACTGTACTAGGAGTTATACCAGAAGATTTTGAAGATAATGTCCTCTGTAAATTTCTATTTGATGACATTGCAAATAATTTATTTTCCTAATTTATTTTTATATGACATGGTTGATTCTTATATGACATTGTTGGAGGATAAAGTGGAAAATTAATGAATTACCAATGTCTTGTGAAACTGCTATCATTTTATTAAAAAAAATTAAGTTTAGGGAACAATTTTAGGTTGTTAGAAAATAAGGTAACATTTAAAAAGCAATTTCAAGTTTAAGGAACAATTGGTAGTTGTTACCAACATTTGAAAACAATAGGGAACATTTTTCAATTGTTGCGATTATTGGCAACATTTTAAAAACGTTGCTTAAGATGCTATTAGAAAAACGTCCCCTTTTCCTATAGTTTAGGGGACGTTTTAGGAAAGTGTCTCCAAAAAGTGAAAAAAAGCGTTCCCTTAAATAATAGGCAACGCTCGTACAGAGGACAATCAGAAAACGTCCCCTATTCTTTTAGACAACATTTCTCTCAATTCTGGCAACACTTTTCAGATGTTGTCAAAGAGGAAAAATGTTGTAGTGTAGCCAAGTTTCAGCAAGCCTGGGATGAGGTTAGAATCGAAAACGCAGAGTTGCAGGAACAGCTGAAGATCAAGGATGACGAGCTTAAAAGGGTGCACAAACAACGGAGGAAATTTTGGGAGAACCTTGGCAAAAGCCAAGAGTAATTGGAAAGCACCAGAGAGGAACTAAGGACTTCCAAGAAGGAGCTTGAAGAGGCTATGGCAGATATGGGGAACTCAAAATGCAAGCCGGCATTAAGAGGCACAAAGGAGTCTGTGATGATGAAGCTCTCCTGATGCATATGGACTCGCTGACTGAAGCCCTAGCGAAAAGAGATGTTCTGATTAAGGAGTTAATCGAAAGACCAAATCACCAGCGCACTCACATACTCTTCGAGGAAGTCAAGTATTCAAGTGAAAAGTTGAAGGATTTAGAGTTGTCATATTGACAGTTTTTCTCTCTTTCTCTTAATGTAATTTTGTTGATGGATATCATCAGGCTTGTTGATGAATCCACTATTTTGATGTATGTTGTTTGAACTCATTGTTGAACGCTGGGCGTATGTCTGTTTTCTTTTTAATTGAAACAAGCAGTTTATTCAGAAATCTTCCTTTGGCAGTTATCTATACACAAGCACATAGCCACGACACGTCCCTTCATATCACGATTGCTGATCTTCAGATTTCTGTGGTTAAGATTGGAATCGGGTGTAGGGCACCTTGGAAATGACAAACATGGCATCTGTATTGCATTGCATATCATTTCGCATTTTGTTGCTTGCCTTTCAGGTACTCGTTGCAGGTCCTCTAACCTTTATTTGGTTTCAGGCACTATAGCTGACAACCACGTTCACCGGTACGTAACTCGCAGAAGCCAAGCTAAGATCATGGAGCAGATGCAAACTGAATTAACTAAGATGAAGGTCCAACTGGGATATTTTATGGGGGACATTCAGGCGTTGTCACAAGGTCCGGAACTGCTGAGAGAAGAAGTCAACCGGATGAAGACTCAGATGGGCCGGGTTATGGGAATTCTGAATGAAGTGTTAAGAGAGGAAAACAATCAAGTGTCCGCTTCCACAGGAGAGGTACTCACTCCTCCTACCTCTTTGGGGTCTCCTCTAGACCATGGATTGCCTCGTGAATCCTCTCCACCGTCAGAGCTTTTTCATCAACAACCGTTTCTTGAGGGTCTTAAGCCAGAAGGGACTGAGAAGAAGTTTGATCCGATCCCGATGCCATATGCTCAGTTGCTTCAGCACTTGCTCAAGTTTCAGCTAATTAAATTAATTGCTGGAGGACCTCCCCACACCAAGTTTCGTATGGGTTCCAATGTCCATGATAGGTGTGAATTCCATTCAGGGGTACCTGGTCATAATGTTGAAAATTGTAAGATGCTCAGGTATAAGTTCCAAGAGCTTATTGATTCAGGGGCAATCGAGTTTGCCCCAATCAGCATTGTCCAGCAAAGAGATGTTCCTCCAACTGCTACTGAAGAGGTGGATATTCCTCCCTCCTCTCAGGGACCTTCCTTAATCCATAAACCTTGGGTTCCGAAATTACCGCATCAGCAAATCACAGCTGAGACCCTCCCGGTTGCATCCTTTCATTATCAACAGAAGCAAGAAAGGGTTTTTGATCCCCTACCGATGTGTTATACTGAATTACTTCAGCAACTGCTTCAATTAAGATTGATCGAGCTCCGGAAGTTGACTCCCCCTACAAAGCTTCCAAAAGGATGGGATGCCAAGGCTTATTGTGATTTTCACTCAAGGGCAGCAGGCCATGATATTGAGGGGTGTAGAGTATTCCAGCACCAAGTGCAAGACTTAATTGACTCCAAATCAATCGAGTTCGGACCGGATGGCATGAAGGTACTAGGTGATATTATGCCAGTAGCTGCAAAGGAAGTGAGTATTCATTCCCCTTCTCTAGGGTCTACCTCAGGTCATGAGTGTATTCCTCAGTTTCAGGATTCAAAGTCGTCACGTCAGCAACCCTTGTTTGTGCCTCAGCCGAATGCAGAAAGGAAAGTGCAAGGGCGGATTGGGCGCCCAAATCAGCATCGGCAGCAGAACTATCAACAACAGGGGCAACTCAGACCCAGACAACCCAAGAGGATATTTGATCCTATTCCTATTCCTTACAGTCAGTTGTTGGCTCGCTTGCTCAAAAGATCTCTGATTCAGCTGCTGAATGCCATGCCAGTGCCATACCCTATTCCTCTAGACTATGACATGAATGCTAGCTGTGAGTTCCATTCAGGAACTTTTGGGCACACACTTGATAACTGTAATGTGTTCCAGCACTCAAAGGTCATTACCCCAGATGGTACCCCCATAAGGTGAAGCTTCTTTGTCAGAGTGAGCGCTCGAGGCTGCGAAGACATCATCAGAAGCAATAAGTCTAGACGGAGTCAAGTCTCCTAAACAAGGACAATCATTTAGCTTCTTTACTGCTTATTCATATGTAGTTTTCATTTGTTTGTTTAAACATTGTTTGCATGTAAAAGCTTGTTTGTTTTCTGAATGACAATCATAATACAATAAGCGTGTTTTTCCTGAAGTAATCCATTTGTATTCACTCATAAGTTTGTATATGTGCATTGCAATACCAACTGTCGTACTTAAACTCTTGAGGGAGGATGATGATTTGAAAACGCAAAAATATCTAGGGGTGTGTTTTTGAATAGGAACCCTGTTAAGGATGTACAGGCATTGTTTCGAATCCCCAAACACTGGAGATATAACGGAGATAGACCCTCGTTAACCCCTTTGAGCCTTGAAGTAGGAGTTTCTTTCGTACGAAAAAACCCTCACGTTTAACCCAGGGGCAGGGTAGGCGTCAGTTAATTTGACTGAGCATTCAAACTTCAAAAGGAGTATGCATCTGAGGATCCATTACCTTCTATTCCACCGTCAAGAGGTCAAGAGATGTGAAACCACAATGGTTATCCATCAACAATCAAAGAGTGAGGCAGTCACAACCCTTTCAACAAAGTCAAGACAAGCCAGTGTCACACGATTTGTTCCGAGAAAAAAAAAGAATAAAATAAAAAAGAAAAAAGCCCGCTAAGTCGAAACTTGAAAACAAGCGACTTAGGCAAAAGTTAGGGCATCCCGCTGGACTTCAAAATCTAAAGATTCAAAAGAATCAGTCCAGGCAAAAATTAGGGATAAAGAAAAAGGCAAAAGAATGCGAAAGTGAAAAACAAAAGGATTACAAAAGAAAATCCTCGAGCAAGAACAAAGTCGTGTGACTACGAACAAAAAACAAAGGGGTGACTGTCACTCCAAAGCCTCATTAGGTTTCAAACCATCAGATGTATGGGTTCCTTAAAGATCACAAAATCTTTTTGAGAGGCAAACGCTTGTGCAAATTAGCTGAATGTAGGACTGGAGAACATCACGAAGAGTTGGTGGGCACCAATAAACTTTGAGCCACAAACCATTTTTCTCAAAACCGTGAACCCGGCCACGATACAACCCTCAAAAGTCCTAATTGAAACATGGTTTATTTCGAAAGCATACTACCAAGAGATAGCGTTCCTAACTCTTGTGAGTTGTGCTAAAAGATATTTGTTGGTATTGTATGTGCATTGCATTCTTTCATTCAAAAATTAATGTCGTATTCTAATCCGTGATTCACTCACAAAGGGTTTGCGACATCTTTTCAGTAAAACTTCAAAATTAACATGTGTGTTGCATTAGAATTTTCATTCTCAGACTAAAACTTTTTCTACTTGCATACATTTGTTAGACATCAAAAGAAGTTTACATATGGAATTTCAGTCCAGAAGCTTAATCTTGCCGAGTTGAGAATCCTGAAACTCCCAAAGGACAGCCACATCCAGTGATACTTCCTCAGGAAACTTTGTTGAGCGGGAGCTTTCCCAACAAGTTGTGTTAAGACGTAGCCGATTTGGGGCAATCACGTCGAATCATCTCTTTAAGGTGTAGCCAACCTGAGCCAATCACGTCGAGAAATCTCTTCAAAGTTCAGCCAAACTGGGGCAATCACTTCGAGATTCAAATCTCTCCAAAGGCAGGTATTCGGGGTCTTTCTTCGAAGATTAGTAGTCAGGGGCAAAACCACTTTAAGGTTCATACTGGGGCAGGCCATCCCAAGAGCACGAGAAGTTAGTCTATCTAGATGACTGATCAGCCTATCCAGGGGTTCAGAATATTGGGGCAGAATATCTCACGGTGATATGAGATTGTTCGTGAATCTTCTCGAGGCAAATTTCTCTGTAGAGCGTACAGTCTGAGACAGTTACTTCGATATCCGACGAATCTCTCCAAGAGTTTGAAGACATTGAGGCATTTTGAATGTTAAGTCTTCTGTAAAATCCTCTTGAGACAAGTTCTTCTGGTGGACCGTGTTGATCTGGGGCAAGTGGAAAATTGTAAAAACTGTTGTTCACGCATATGGAGTCAATCAGCCAAAAGGCTTGAAATAAAGGGGCATTCCAACCCAAGGTATTTGTGGTCCCCTGTCTTCAGCAGGCTTCATTAATCATGCTCCCAGCAAGAGATGCATCAAAACCTTTCTCCCCAACAAGTGGTGGTTCAAAGTTAGATTTTCTCAGTTGCAGAAGTCATATCCAGCACAGGGCATACATGCATATCCTTTTGCTTGCAGGTAGCAGCCTCGTATTAGGCTCAAAAGCAAGATTGAAGCGGTTTCAAAAACACGAGAGCATGGACCGTGTCTTCCAAACAAGTAATCACTTATCCCCATGCAGAATACTGGGGCAATTATGTTCAGAAAGGGGTTCACGTGTCACCCTTTTGTCACAACGTTTTCTGATTGAGTCCATCATTCGGCCAACGGTCGCTCCCGACGATTCGATATCAACAAGTTAATGGCCACTGGTATCATGGTATCTTATTAAGTCGATTCTCTCATTCAGTACTTCCCATAGCTACAAGCTTTTCTGTGTTGATAACGGTTGCAAATTCCCCAGGAGTATGAAGATGCCAAATCTTCTGTAAAATCCTCTTAGGACGATTTCTTCAGATCAGTCGTGTAATCTGGGGCAAAAGCGAGTTTGTGATTCTTCCCAAGCGTGGGGCATCTTGAAATCCCTCTGATAGAATGTGTTCCAGATCTATTATCCCCAGTAGAGTAATCTACCAGTTAATACGACTAGCTCAAGTCTCAATATTTGTCTAAGAGTTTGAAGATGCTCAGTCTTTGATAAAATCCTCTTAAGAGACATTCCCCAGCACGAGACGCTTTGAAGCGGTTTTCCCCAGCAGAGTTTGTTGTAAAATCATTATCCCCAGTGGAGTCGTCAAGCGGAAGGTTCGCATAGCATGGGACATTGTGGCACTTATCCTAAGCTCCACAGTTTTGTTCCTTAACAGATTACCGTGGATTTGCTTTGTGTTTTCCCAGCAGATCTCTAGGGACTCTTTCTTAGCATGTTGCAACAGAATGTCTTCTAACCAGGATTTACGTATCCCCGATGGAGTAGCTCCAGTCCCCAGCAAGATCGTATCTCTGATAATTATATCCCCACAAAGTTCAGCATTGAATCTAGCCAGTAATACTCCCCAGCTGAGTTGTTTTTTTCTCCCCGTAGAGGTTTAGCAAATCAACAGAATCTCTTCCTCAGCAGAGTGTTAGTACATTCTTTCCCCACCCAAGTTGGAAAGTTGTCATTCCTCCAGCGGAGTTGCTATGATCAAAATTCATCCCCAGACAGATGAAATAATTCATGGAAAAGTCATCACTCCATTATATCTCAAAGTCCAATTTATTTTTGGCAAGCGTAACAATTCGAAGCAGATGGATTGTTCGTTCATTCTCCAGCAGAGATATCATCCTTTCAGGAGTCTCTGAGGTCACATCATTGATCATCATTCCTCAACAGAGTCAGCAGGAATGGCTGATATGCATGTAGAGTGTAATCCAGTATTGAATTTTTGCAAAAGTCCACCCGCAGTGTGGCCAATCAGTAGTCAACTGACTTCATCCAAAAGGCACCTTTTCAAAGTCCAGCCGCAGATTGGTAAAAGTCCATCTTAGGGTGGTAAATCATCAAAGTCAAACCGCAGATTGGCAAAAGTCCATCTAAGGGTGGCAAATCAGCAAAGTCTAACCGCAGATTGGCAAAAGTCCATCTAAGGGTGGCAAAGAAAGCTAAAGTCCAACCGCAGATTGGAAAAAGTCCATCTAAGGGTGGAAAAGAAAGCTAAAGTCCAACCGCAGATTGGCAAAAGTCCATCTTAGGGTGGCAAATCAGCAAAGTCCAAAAGACATTGTTAAAGCCCACCGGCAGCGCGGCAAGCCAGTAGTCGTCTGGCGTCGTCCCAAAATACATTCTTAAAGCCCACCGGCATCGTGGCAAGCCAGTAGTCGTCTGGAGTCGTCCCAAAAGACATTCTTAAAGTCCGCCCGCAGCGTGGTAAGCCAGTAGTCGTCTGGCGTCGTCCCAAAAGACATTCTTAAAGCCCACCGGCAGCGTGGCAAGCCAATAGTCGTCTGGCGTCGTCCCAAAAGACATTCTTAAAGCCCACCGGCAGCGTGGCAAGCCAGTAGTCGTCTGGCGTCATCCCAAAGGACATTCTTAAAGTCCACCGACAGCGTGGCAAGCCAGTAGTCATCTGGCGTCGTCCCAAAAGACATTCTTAAAGCCCATCAACAGCGTGGCAAGCCAGTAGTCATCTGGCGTCGTCCCAAAAGACATTCTTAAAGCCCACCGGGAGTGTGGCAAGCCAGTAGTCATCTAGCGTCGTCCCAAAAGACATTGTTAAAGCCCACCGGCAGCGTGGCAAGCTAGTAGTCGTCTGGCGTCGTCCCAAAAGACAGTCTTAAGGCCCATCTGCAGCGTGGCAAGCCAGTAGTCGTTTGGCGTCGTCCCAAAAGACATCTCTCCAGCAGTATGGTTATCGTCATAGTTCTATTCAAGCAAAGTTAATTTGGTTGGGTTTATATCCCTTTTCTTTTTCTCCACAGAGTGCAAATTTTTTGGTTATTTTTGGTATTCAATCTCTCCATACCTTGAAAGTCTGAAAGCAACCGCTATCATCCATTCAGGTCTACAGTGATTGAATAGGGGCAGCTGTAATACCCCAAAATTTTCCCTCTCATTTTTCATATCATTTGGCATGTGCTTTCATTGCATTACATTGCATTCAAGCATGGAAAAATAAAGCATTGCATTGCATTCAGCATAGGGCATGTGATCAGTGGTCCTCAGAGTGTTGATCATCCAAAGCAAGAGAACAAGAGCCAAGGGTCTTTAAGCAAGCCTCAAGAGTATCTTACATCTCATATGATCTCAATTGATCCCACAAGTCATTGGAAGATGGGAATTCATCAAGAAAGTTGGACAGTTCATCATCTCCTAACCAAAAGCAGTCAAAATTAGGGTTTTGGATTCAAGTGCTCTCCTGATGAAATTTTGGTTCAAACTTGATCTCAATGTTTTCTACATGATATCAAGTATCTAAGGATGGAAGATTGCCCACTGGTTCATTTCAGAAGAGGTTCAATTGGTCAGTTGCTTGAGAATCAAGAAATTGGGAAAAAAGTCAAATGTGCAGTGAAAAAAGTCAACTCCTGACTTTTTAAGGTCAAATTCATGAAATTCGAGTTACATATGTTCATTGTACAATATTTGATCAAGGAATGATGGAGGAATCATGAAAAATCAAGAAATGTACAAAGTTGCCATTTTTAGAAACTTAGGGTTTCCAAAAATGGCAAGTTTGGACCATTTAGCACTACACTTTAAGGCTTCCTTTCTTCAAGATAAAAGCTCCAAACTTCAGGTCCAAGCTGAGCAAATTAAAGATCATACTCTAAGTTTCAAATACATATAAAGAACTCTTCCATTGGATCAAAATTGAGGGAGTTATGATCAATCAAAGTTTGGTAAAATCAAGGCAAATTCCAAGTCATGGCAAGGCAAGTTCAGGCCCCTAGGCCATAATTTCATCAAACACTTGATGTACCAAATTTCAAGCCATTTTTCTCATGGAAGAAAGCTTTAAATGTAAAAAATTTTGAACATCAAAGTTGTTCATCTCCATGTCCTCTTCAACTTTGATGTTGGACATTTTTCCATTTGAACAAGTTATGAAGGAGTTATGAGGGTTCCAAAAGAGATGTTTCATGCTGAAAATCCACAAGGCCATGATGCCATGCATGCAACAAGTTGCCACGCCCATGCATCAGTTGTGAGTCCTTGGGTTACAAGCCATTTTCAAGTATGTTAAAGGTCTCCATTCAATGTGATTTCCATACCAAACTTGTTCTACCATATGTCCTCTTTCTAATGACAGCAAGAACCTCATCATTCCATGCCTTGTACATGAAGAATTCCATCACCAAATCTCCATGTTTTCATTGATATCAAGCTGCCCAAAGTTGGAAGGTTATGACGCTGGTGTTGTTGATTCACATCAGTTTGCACGCATACTACATACCACCCACCTTTTTGCTTCTTTTGAACACACCACTCTTTTACACACCATAACATGCCATGCTATCATACACTAAAAAGGAAAAGAAAGAAACTTGCTCTACAAGCTTTTTGCTACATACTTACATCACCATCATTCATTTTAATAATCACCACTGATCACATAACTTCATCACCATCTCACTTCATCATCCTCACCATAGCTGCCATAAACCTCTCCACACCTTAATCAAACCTTTCCAACTCGCCATTAACTAACTTAACTCAGTTAGTTAACTCAAACTCAGTTAACTAACTCAGTTAACTTGAGTTCCAACCATCAACCACATGAGTTAACATCTTAACCCCAACCATATAAGCTGAACTCAACATAATTGGAAAGGGGCTTTATCATTTTTCAGATTTCACAAACTCTTCATCTCAAACTCTCTCTGAACTCTCTCTCTCTCTCTCTCTCTCATTGCACAAATTCATCAATCTTCTTCATCAATCTTCATCATCAAGTAACATTGAAGTGGTGAGGCATTGAATTGTGGAATCATCTTTAATTTAAGATCCAGATCCTCTCCATTCTCAAGCATCTACGAGCATTTATTTTGCTCAAACAAGTTTAAAAGTTCAAGTTCTCACCTCTGGTTTTCTGAAGATCTAAGAATCTCCACGTTTCAGGGTCCAATTTCTCCAACTTTTTTTCATCTAATTCACTGGTTATAGCTTGTTTTATGTTGATAATAGCTTAATAGAAGCAATGTGACATTTCCGGCTAGTTGATAGACCTCTTAGAGGTGTAGATCATTTTTTAGGGCAAACTGTTCTTGTTCGTTTCTCTCCGATCATGTATTGTTTGTGAATTTGGACTATGGATTCTTGTTCTACGTGACTTCCTCTTCATTTTGGTATATGGTTTGTTGATTTCTGGAATTATGTAAGAGTTGCAGTGGCCGGAGGTGGCCGGAGAAGATGACTGGAGGTCCTTCTCCGGCCGGTGAAGGGTTCAATTAGGGTTTTAGGCCAGATTAAAACATGACCGTCTAATTTGCTTGATCCAACGCCTATTATTTTGCCAGCACATTAATGAACGTGTGGCATCTCACGTTCCATCTTATTTGGATCAGTTTGTTCACATGTGTGTGCGTGCGTAATAATTGTGGTGTGCCTTGCATGTGAGACGTTGGATGGACATACCTTCATGATTGATATATTTTGACTACATCTAATGGCTTAGATTGAGTTAATTCTTTGACTGCACGTGCACCATATCACACACACACACGCCCGTTTATTGGACTAGGTTTCTAATTTATGTTCACACCCCCATGTTTTGAGCCCATTCACTTTTAAACTGAAAGTTTACTTTTGATGCACCCCCACTTATATTTTCATTCTATTTTAATTTCTTTTTTACTATTTCCATTTTTTCTTATAAAAAATACCAAAATGCATTAAAAAATTCTATAAAAATACATAAACCATTTTTACACATTAAAATAATTTTCCATATTTTTTATTTCTGATTTTCTTTTATTTTGACATTATTTTCATAATTTCCTTTTAATTTCTTTTTAAAGTGCATTCTTCTTGAAGTTTGGTTCATTTTTATTTTAATTGAACTAGTTCTTTTCTGTATTTTTGCACGTATTTTTGTATGATCATATTACACATCTTGAGGCACTTAATCAATTTTTTTATTTATTTTTAAAGTCATTTTATCATGTATTGTGGTGAGCATTTTTGTGCATTCTTTTGCTTTGATTCCATGTGGTTTTGAGGACTTGGTTGAATTGGTTTATCATTGAGTTTTGCCATGAACATTTGACATGTAATTAGCTTCTGACTCATACACTTTGTGACCTAATTCCATAATATTTCTAAGTTCATTTCTATTTTTGCCTTGATGATTGTTTACATGTGCATTTATGAACTTCATTGTATGCATATGCTATAGTTTTGTGTCATATTGCTTATGATCTCTTGAGATGATTGATGTTACATTTTGACACAAGTTTGTTTGAATATTATAGGTCATGTATGTAAAATTATAGGTCTTCCATTTCATTTTGACATGTTTTGCCATTGATGTTCATTTTGCTTTCATAGTTAATTGTGCACCTATCACTTGTTCTTCTTCAACATAACTTGTGTGTATCTCATATTGGTATGCCATCTACATTCATTCTCATATGTCCCTCTACTGTATATAGATCATTTCATCCATTTTCATTGACTCATGATGTCATATCATATGCATTACAATTACATGAACATTTGAAGCATGTTTCATTTTGTATGAACTTCAATTGGTGTTCTCTTTTTCTTAATCTCTAAGGTGATTTGTGCATGAATTAAACTTGTTCATTTGTGCATTCTCATGTAATATTATAACATGTATGCTATTGACCCATGTTCATTTGCATCCATAATTGCATTTCACTCTTTTTTATGACTTGTTTTGTAAGTAAACAACATTGTGGATTCTTGTGTGATATTGTTCTACTTTTTCCCATCTCATCTTCTTGAGTTTTGGTCTCATGTGGTGGATGATAATTCATGGATACTTAATGAAATCTATGAAGTGGTTTCTTACTGGTTGTGGTGTCCCGTATTGCACCATTGCATGTTTTACATCTCTTAAATGTCCATGATGCATCTTTAGTGCATATCCTTGCATTCCTTTGATGTTTGGTAGATTGTTTAGGCATAGATTGATATTGTAAGTCTTTGTAATAATTGGTGGATGTAAATAAGCTTTTCTACTGCCCTAGGTCAGTACCATCCTTTAGTGATCCATTCCTTTTAGGTGTGATCCTTTAGAAAACTTCTTAGAGTTTGTTTTAGAACATTAGGACTTATGTGTTTACTTTCTCCACTTGTACTTCACTTGAATTGTTTTAGTACTAACTTTTCAGGGGAAAATGGTAAGTGTGGATGTGTATCCACATTCAACTTCTTCTTCCTCTTTTTTTCATTCAATTTGTGTTTGTGCAAAGCATCTAATGCTTTCTTTGTTCAATCTCTTTCATCCCCTTTGAGTTCTTAACTTAACTTCCATCTTGGAAGTAAGTTAGAATTCCCTCTTCTTCTCTTTCCTTTTAGAGTTAGGTTTCTAAACCACACTTAACCATTAGGAACATCCAAGCATGATAACTTTAGGGTTTGAGTCTTAGTTTCCCTCATTAGATTTTACCTTTCTTAACCTTTGAGTCTTCTTCTTCTCATCTTAAAACAAAAGCAAAAACACTTAATAAAGGCATAACATATATTGCATTTGAGCCTTTCATGTGAGAATAAGATAGTGAAGGGTCTTCTCTCACTTTCTTAGAATGTTTAGCATACGTCCCGTCTTGGGTCGATATGCGATGCAGTCGATCCTACATGAGAGACTTAAATGCAATATGCGTTGTAAACACAAAATAATCAAAACACTTCTTTTCAAATGACAAAAACAAACAAACAAATTCTCTTCTCATCTCTTCACTCCTTTCTTAAGGACTCGTCATGTCCGTTCTACCGCAAACAGGTAACGCCTAAGTCTCCATACAGCGAGCTGCAACACCTAACTACTGGGACACGCACTCTGACGTTTCCACTAAAAAACACAAACAAAGAAACCCTTGTTAAGGGGAACTACGTCGCTCTGATTCTCATGATCCCGATGAGATACGTAGGCAGTGTGGTAGGGCCCATTCGAGCACTTCTTTTATTTTCCCTACATTTGTTTCTTGTTCTCTTTTCATTCCTTTTCCAGTATCTTTTCTATCACCCTATGAGCAGTACTTCAAGCGTGGATCCCATCGGGTACGATGGACGTGAGGGGGTGCTAATACCTTCCTCTCGCGTAACCGACTCCCTTACCCTTTCTCTTGGTCGCGAGACCTCATTCTTTCCTTCCCTCAGGTTTACGTAGTGTTTCCTTTCCCTCTCTTGGGATAAATACACATTGCTGGCGACTCTATTTCCGTGCCACTTTAGCTTTATACTTTGATGAAAATCTCGGGAGCGACAACGAGCAGAAATTCTGAAGAAGACGAAGAGAAATCAGAATGAAAAGTTTAAAATGAAGTGAGACTCCCCCTTTTATACAGAGGGGCGCGTGCAGTGACACGTGCTCGTAGGTCATGATGGCTATTAACTAGCCTTCATTGCCTAGTAACTGCTACACAGAGCTCTAGGCACACGTGGCACCCTAACGTTTCCAATTCTGACTAACCGTTAGTCTCCCCGGACACCGGGCAACACGGTCACGAATGCCACGAACACCAGGGGTCACGAACACCACCAGTCACGGGCGCCCCGATGCGGCCTTCCCCATCACCAAACGGCGACTTCACGCTAGCCCCCTGGAGCAACGAGCTGTCCTAAAAGTTATCACTCCCATGCTCGGGAGCAACGACTTGGGGGGCTCTTGTTCTGGACTGGACCAATCCACTTCTGCTCCAAAACGAACCAAATTGCCTAAGTCCAATCCACAAAGGGGAAAAAGTTACCTTTCTGCCCCTCCAACCAGGCAGGGACTGCATCGCTCCTCCCCAGAAATAATGTCCGTTACGCACGGCTTATACACTCCCCGAACAGTTGAGGGCATGTGCCCGAAACTAAGATTGTGCCCGACATAACGGCTAGTTTCGGGCACCCTGCCCGACATAACGGCTAGTTTGGGTAGTTACCTATTCTTCGGGAAAACGGTTATTTCGCCCCGAAAATAGGACCGTTGGCCACGCGCTGGGGGCTCTATATAAATCCTCTTGCTTGAGAGGGTCAGGTATCCAATATTCACCCTACGAATTCATACTTTGTACTTGCCCCTTTTCTCTGACCCTTTCTTACTTGAGCGTTGGAGTGCCTTGCAGGTACACCCCCTCCCCCTCTTCGTACGGCCAGCACCTCAGACGTACTTGGTGACCCACTTCTACAGGATCGGATCCAGTCTTCACGATCAATATATATATATATATATATATATGGTTCATATCCTATGAGAATGCATTTTTTATATAAGAACATGAGAATGAATCTGAATCATTAGATTTTAAAATAAATGGTGGAGATTATGTGTGATTTTTGTTTTTCTCTCTCCTCCATTATTAAAATAAATGATGGAGGAGAGAGAAAAAAAACTGACATATAATCTCCACCATTTATTTTAAAATCTAATGGTTCAGATTCATTCTTATGTTCTTATATAAAAAATGCATTCTCATATGATACGTTCCCTATATATATATATATATTAGAAGATTCATTTTTAACCATCGAAAATTTTGGTCAACGTAGTCGTCGAATTAGCCACAAAAATTTAATAACTATGAGTAAACTATTAGAGATCACTATATTGATCACAAAATAAAATTAACCATCGATTTAGAGATTGCAATTTTGTGACCGCCAGTTCTGTCTTGAAAAAATATTTTTATATAAAATTTAATTTATATAAAAAAATTAGAGACCGAAATTTTGTTTTTTTTTTAATTTTTTAATCTTCTTTATTATGTTATTATTTTCCTTCCAATTTTTTTAAAGATTTTAATTTTCTTTTAATTTTAATTTATTCAGTAAAACGTTCAATTTTTTTTATTGTTTTATCAAATAAAACATATATTTATATAAAAAATTATGCCATTTTATTTTTATATGTGCATAAAAGTGAATTTTATTTTCATTATGCAATTTTTATATGTGCATAATAAAATTATGGATTAAATATGTTTGTGGTCTTCCTAAATATCTCAAATTTTATTTTTACTCCCTCAAAATATTTTCTTCCAAGAATTGTCCTTCTAAAATTTTCCATCCACACTTCTGGTCCCTCCTGCAATTTAGCGATGGTTTTTAGAGCATAGCGAAAAAATTAGTGACAATTTTAGCAACAGTTTATTAGTTAGCGACTGAATTAGTGACAATTTTAGCGACGTTTTAGTATTAGAGACCAAAAGTGTGGATGAATAATTTTAGGAGGACCATTTTTTGAAGAAAATATTTTGAGAGATTAAAAACAAAATTTGAGATATTTAGGAGAACTACAAACATATTTAACCCTAAAATTATATTAATAAATTCAAATTTTATTTTTATTACATCCAATTAAATTGAATAATAATTAGCAATTTTCTACCACTATTTAGAATTTTTTATTTTTTTTATATATGTAAATTTTTATTTTTTTATATATTAGTAATGTTGTGTCTCCTAGGTCAATGGATATAGTTTTTAAGATGATTGATTTTGTCTTTATAAAAGAGCGTAGTGGCGCATCTTGTTATCTGTTTGTCTTTTATTTTTATATAATCTTTATTATATATTGTTGGGTTTCAAGTGTGAAAGTGTTAATACCCTACATTGAGTAGGAACGAAGGAAATATTGGATTTAAAAGAGGGGTGACCCATACCTCCACTTCCTTAAGGTTTTGGGTGGGTATGTGGTGTCAAGGTCTCTTGGAAACATGAAGGTTTATCCCATTGACACTTTCGGCGCTCCCCGACCTCCCAAACAAGTGGTATCAGAGTCTGGTTAGCTCAATGGGGGAGCGGAATTGGATTGTAGTGTTTACCAAGACTAATAATGTGGGTGACTCATACTTATGGGGGTGATTGTTGAGTTTCAAGTGTGAAAGTGCTAAAGTCTTAAATCGACTAAAAAAATTTTTTTCTTCAATTTTACTCAAATTTTCTTTCTTTCTCACGGGTTTGAATTTTTTTAAAAACAATCGTTCAAATCAACACTGCAAAACAAACTTTTGAGGTATAACTTTGGAAATAGTAGGATTTGTTAAGACACTTTATCCTTACAATCATTTATTTTTTTTAAACTGCAAACGAACATGCATCTGTTTTTAGTTCTTGTCAAAGCCACCATGCAAATGAACCGGTGTTGAAATCGGGGCAAACATCGAGAAAACCAGCCATAAATGTAATTCAAACCAACCGGATATTTTTAAAATGTTGAATAATGCCTCAGTTTTAAAGGAGAAAATGTTAAATTTTGAACTTCTTTTAATATACTCTCTTAGATTCTTAATATAAGAAAAAAAAATATTTTTTTGATTTATTGAAAAATTAATGTATCTGGATTACATATAGTCCAAATACAATAATTCTTCCATAAATCTAAATTTTTTTTTTTTATATTACGAACTAAAAGGAGCGATATGATAACAAAAATAATAGGTATTATTATTATTATTATATTTTTCATCTTCCAAATGAAGTTGGTGTCTTAAAAAGGAATGATAAGAAAGGGGTCGTGAACCGCTACTTTTATAGGTGATATTCTTCTCTACTTTTCATTAGCGTTCAATGGGAGACTACTAAGAGTGCTCCCAATCGTATATTAAAATGAATTAACATTACTGTGAATATCTAAAGTTAACTTGTGTCCTTAAATAATTTTTTTATAAGCAAATTGTATTAATATGAGTAATAGGGTACATAACCCTTAATACAACAAATCAAAAGGAAGTGGAAAAGAATAGCATCCCACAAACCCACACAACATACAAATAATCGGATTTACAAGCCAATCAGAGAACATATAATCAACCAAAATTCTATTGATGTGGCTGACTCATATAAAATTTTACAAAGCAGTGGATCATAATGTTTATCAAGACTAGTGATGTGAGTGACTCATACTTATGGGGGTGATTGTTGGGTTTCAAGTGTGAAAATGGTAAAGTCTTACATCGACTAGGAATGAAGGAAATGTTGAGTTTAGAAATAGATATCAAATTTTACCTCGGTTGTTTATAAAATCCGAGGGGAAAAACGATTCAGGAAACTTTTTTTAAAATATTATAATATTTTTTAGTAAACTAAATGATTATCTCGTCGACTTTAATGGCTTATTTCTCACACGTTTTAGCAGAAACACTAGACTTGACTTTGAACTTGCCTTGTGTTTCTATTTGTAATCACTTGTTTCACATGTTAACGGGATCCCTTATAATTGAGGGCATCGAACTTTAAATCGAGAAAGCCACAACAGACAACCCAACGGTGTTGATAGACCAAGATACCCTGGATAATGCCTCTATTTTTGATTGTGAAGGAGGTATAGACCATGCCTTCACAACAAAGGGATCTTCTAAATATTGAGGGGTGATTTTCCCCAAAAAAGACAAGAGGATACTGAGAAAAAACAAAGGGTGTATCGTTCCCCTTAATGAATTTTTCCCTTCAATGATTTTGAGGCTGGCGTGTTTAACAATTTATTAATCATTCCTTCGGAATTGCATATGCTGAGCTTGGCTTACATCAAGGTCTTACGGTACTAGTTATTAAGAAAATTATGGTTCATACCATGTATCCTCTAAGGTTTTGATGATAACAAAGTATTTGAAAAAAAATTAGGATTTCTAAGTAGTTGGTTCTTGTGTATAGAATCATCTTTACTTGATGAAACAGGTAATGTCACAGAACAAGTCTTGGTTCGGTTCTGGTCGAGTACTTATGAAAGAGTCTGATCAAAAAGATATCATTAGTACATTTCAGAATCAGAAGCGTGTTAAACTCTGCCTCTGAAACTGAGTAATGTCAACTCAAGTTCAGCAATCACAGGACTCGAGAGTAGTTGTACTTGTTTCGTAGATGAGTTCTCTGGACAAAGGCCTTATTCAGTGGATAATTTTTTGGCTATGAGTTCCAACACTTGCTTTATTGGAAAAAAGATATGCTAGAATATTTGATCTGAATAAAGTCGTTGGGGATGCTTCAACGACTTTATTTATTCAGATATAAAAGGAGCAGAAGAATTGAAGATCAACCAAGAGAATAACGCTACAACTACAACTGAAATATACAGACACTTCATACCATTCATATAAGCTCAAGAGAAGCTAATTTGTTAAGAGTTCTTATTCTTGTATAACTTAAGAATCTTTTGTGTTAAAATGTGTTGTATTATATTTCAACACCTCTGATTGTTAATCAAGTGTTTTTGTAAGTTATTCATTCTCTAAACAGTCAGTTTAGATAAAGTCTCTTGCCTTAGACTTGAGTAATGAAGTATTGGATTCGTGGAATCTGACCAGTGAAGTCTTGGACCGTGGGTCTGATCAGATATCTTGAACCTGAGGGGTTTGAGCAGAAGTCTTGAATCCGTGGGATTTAAGCAAGGAAGTCTTGGACTGAGGGTCTAAGCAGGAAGTCTTGAATCCGTGGGGTTTAAGCAGGAAAGTCTTAGGATCTGAGGATCTAAGCAAGGAAGTCTTAATCAGATGCTGATTAAGCAAGGAAGTCTTAGGCTGTAGGTTTGAGCAAGGAAAAGTATTATACTTGAGTGTATAAGCAGTTGTAATTTGTTTGTTAATAGTGGAAATCTCTTGTGTTGCAAGGAGACTGAACTACTCTTAGTTGGAGAGGAACCAGGATAACTTTTGTGTGTTCTTTGCCTATTCATTTATTTTTGTCATTCTTTTCACTGCATTTGTTATTTAGATTCTAAACTTTTTTTTAGATTTTGAACTCTGTTCAGAAGTATATACGATTTGATAAAACACAATTCAACCCCCTTCTTGTGTATTTTTCTCACCTTCACTAGTGTGAATACAAAAAGGGTGCGTCGATCACTCCGCTCTTATTACATCTCTACAAAAAGGGTGATATCTCTCTGGTAGTGTAACAATATGTTCGAGGTCGACTCGGAGAGCGTGAAACACTTCAAAGATTAGTACTTTTTGGTTCCCCTCCCCCCAAAGAGGTTACTCATGATAGCATGTGTATTATAGATCCTGGGCCTCACTACCAATTTTTGAACATGTTCTCTAAGTTATGGCACACCATTCATATTTTTGGAGGATTTTGTTGAACAAGTGACTTTAAGCATGAGAGGGGGTGAATTGTGGTATTCAAAATTCGTGATTAAATTCGAGTTTTTTTTACTTAAGAAGCAATTTTTTTTAGAATTTTTAAGATAAGAACAAAAAGTAGCGGAAAGTAAAAGTAGTAAAGTTAATAGTAGAAAATAAAGCATAAGGGTTAAAGAGATGACATCATAGATTTATCCAGGTTTGATCGAAAATTGGCCTAATCCCGAGATATCTTCTTGAGAGTTGACTATATTATTGAGCTTTTAGATGTTATCCCCACTAAACTTGATATAAGTGAGCATAGAGATTTTACATTGGCTTATCCCCAACCACATGTGAGCTTTTCCATGGGTTGAACTCATGAACCAGTTAGAGATTTATAGGTTGATCTTAATAACCAAATAAAACTTTTCTAGGATAGTTTCTAAAACCAAATAGATGTTTTTAAATGGTTTATCTAAATAACCAAACTTAACTCTTCCAGAGTATTGCACTATTCAAAATAACAACAAAGGCCTGACACTAGTATAACTCTTTCCTTACAAGAAATTTTCATTGACAAGGCACTAAGGAAACTTTGGTGATATATATATATATATATATATATATATATATATATATATATATATATATATATATATATATATATATATAGAGAGAGAGAGAGAGAGAGAGAGAGAGAGAGAGAAGAGAGAGAGAGAGAGAGATAGATAGATAGAGAGAGAGAGAGAGAGAGAGAAAGAGAGAGAGAAGGGGGGACAGAAAAAGTGGGGGAGAGAGAGAGACAGAAAAAGTGGGAGAGAGTGAGAGAGAGAGAGAGAATAATTAGAAAAATCTTAAATTTTGGTGTAAAATAATGAAAAGAGACGCCTCTTTTATATAGTAGAATAAATGACATAAAAAGGAAATGATCCATGGGGAAATTAACTCACCTAATGGATTAGTTCCTAAGTCTAATCGACTAGGTACTTCAGATAATGAATTATTTGTGCCCAATATGTAAAGTATGGGTAGAGAGTCATTGACAATCATTTAGAGACTATCATAATTGATTTTACAATAAACTTTTACGGTTAGCCTTATGATTTAATCAAATAGGTAGTTCAAAAATTTCTTCTAATCGAGTTGACCTAATCAACTGGCTAAGGCTTAAAAACATTTTTAGGCATTTTGTTAGTAGAGAGGTGGTTTTTGAAAATAATTTAAGTGTGTGGGTGAGTTGCCTTAGTATCTTAAGAGTTACTCTCATACTTTCACAAGTCTTTGGTCACTTAAACTGACACGACCAGACAAGCTTTCACACTTCGTCTCTCTCCCACAACTCTGAGGCTTTCAAGTTCCTTTGCTAGATACACTGATCATATAAGCACTTCAATGGAACCTTGAGTATCTTACTTTATGAGGCTTGAAATATCTTCATGTTAATCACCATCATCAAAGATTTGGAATGTTATTACCACCAACTTCAGCAATCATTGGTGTTGTTGTCATTAAAATGCAGGAAGGTTATCAACAAGATTATCAACTTCATACTTGCAAGCACATAGATCCACAAATTCTAGATCATATGTTTACAAAATAGATTATTTGTCTCAAGAGGTGATTTACCTTAAAAGACAAAAATTATCTTTATTTGAGAGTTTAGGTTATGTTAATGACATTGTCCCCTCTGATGCAGTGGAAAGGAGATAAGGGAAATGGTACATATATACAAGCTTGTTGGTGGTTGTCAGCTCGAAAGAGGCTAAAAGATCATTTTCGGTAAGTAGCATGAGGAAGTCCCCCTTTTTCCGGGATATCCTTTTGATGATTCACTTTCTAACCAAACTATTAATTGCTTGTAGACAAAATGAAATGTTACAAAATGATGCAACAGATGAAAAGGACTCCCCGGGTCACACCCTTCACGAGGGGGTGTTACCAATGCTAAGACTACTAGGGAAGTTCAAACATCGATATTCATATTCTTCTATACTTATGTCTTTCCTCCTTATGGCCTTAGTGACAACTTCAATATCTTTCTTGGAGGATGATTTTTCTTTTCGAGGAGAGCATTTTTTCTTAATCATCTATTGTACTTAGTAAGTCGCCTTTTCTTAATTATCTATTGTATTACATCATTCAAATGGATGCACTCATTTATGTTATGCCTTTGAATATTGTGGAAACGCAAATATTTAGACTTGTTCTTCCTAGATGATTCTATGACCGGGTAGGGATTCATGATCCTGACTTCCTTTAACTCGTTGTTTTCCCATTATTTCTAGATTTTCTCCCTCGAAGTGTTTAAGGGGAGTGTAGGCGTTGAACTTGCATCGGGGTCTGTGATACCTGTAATCTCTATGAGGGTTATTATTTCTTTCTAGTACTCAATCGTGTTTGAATTTCCATGCTCCCCGACACATCTCTCCTTTTTTTTATAGGAGTTCTTCATCATAACAGATATATGCATGAACCCTTTTCAGCAAATCATTTAGATTACAGGATCCCTCGAGCTCCATCTTTTCCTTGTACATACAATATGTTTTTAACCCCCATATTAAACATCCAACATTTCTGCTAATCATCTATACCCCCACTACAACTGCCACTTTTTTGAAGCAGACAATGTACTAACAAACATTTTCCTTCTTTCCATAACAACCATGGTTATGGATTACTGCTTTAAAGAGGTAAACTAGGTGGTGAAGGCGTCACAATGGACCTTCCATGAATCTATGCACCCATTTAGAAGGGTTTTAAACTACATCATCGTGGCACCGGTAAAGGAGAGTGTAAAGATCTTGCACTTCACCTCTCCCTGGATGTGATATTAATCCAACATGTGGTCTACATGTTCAACATGATCATATAGATCTCATGTTTAATCATAACTTCATAGCTTTGGAGGCTTCTCAAAATACCTTAGTACAATCGAGGATGCAGACGGACAATATGTTCTTCTTTTACTCTAGAGCTAAAGTGTCTGCGTCATATCTTTCCCTTCTTTGAGGATGATATGTTAGTGAATGATAAGGGTGGCGAACCTCATGAGGAGTATGATTATCGTTTCCTCGTTGTAATCAGTTACGAGATGGTGACTTCAGGATGCTTTCCGTGGCGTAGGCATGCGAATAGAAATCGACTCTGGCGTGACGAGCTGATTTCCCTGGGAGGATGCCTCCCATATAATATTATCTTAGTGGAACATTATGAAGGTTATCTTCAATCTTGAGAATTCATCCCGCCATTAATTGTGAATTCTACTAGTGCACCAGATTCTAGACGATGTTTAGCAAGTTTGTGGCTCCATGTACTCCGAGATTCGCCCGTAATAACTTAAGGCTTGGGAGCATTTCTTGTCCAGCAATAACAGGTAGAGGACGAGGCTTGTGTGATGGTACTCCTTAATAAGGCTATTGTATGGGTCTAAAGAATGGAAGAGTCTGGAATGTTCCTTGTCTGACTCTTGGTGAAACAAAATCTTGTTGTGTAGGTTTAAAAGGAGATGCTACCAGAACAAGATCGTCTTCTACCAGATGAAGATAAGGAGGAAGAGGCGGAGCTCTAATAGCTTCAGTGGCAGCAGTAACTTATCGTTGAGCGAAGGACGGGTGACTTTGAATGTCACCATGCTTGATGAATCTGACTGTAGATCTATTGGAGGAGAAGATTGAAAATTCAAGGAAGAATATCTCGTTGAAACTTCATGAAAAAGAGATTTGGATATTTGGTGGAGAGACAGTGGTTTTTTCCCGTAAATTTAGTGGAAATTAGAAGTCGGTTCCCATATACGACGCCACAATTCAATTAGAAGTTAGAAATGAACTGATAGATAGCGAAGTTATGTCTTGATGCAATAAATTTGTACTCTAATGCGGTGGAGAAGGGGATGATTTACAACACCCACTGAGTAAGACAAATCAGAAGTAATGTGTGAATGAAAATGAATTTGAATATCTATAATGAGACATTTTATCCTTACATACTAAGAGCGGTTAAAACTGCTCGCATATGATGTGACGTGTTGCGGTTGAAATTGACGGCAATTGTGTGTTAGATGTAGAAATTGTCTGCTTCTGATTAGAACAAACATCTATCTGCTCTGTATACCTTTCAACTAGAAGTTCGATCTGGGACGTTTTTCTATGATTTTGTGAACGACACAACAAATACTCCATTCGTCTCACAATAGGTGTCCTATTTGAGATTTTCATACTTTTTAAGATAATAATTAATGAATTTAATTGGTATGCACTGGCAGTGTAAAATTATTTTACACTGTCAACCAATCACCCTCGTCTATTCTGTCACATCAGATTGTAATTTTTAAGTTAAGGGTAAGACATAATAGATTAATAAATTTCTTTTGGATGACAGTGTAAAATTATTTTACACTGTTAGTACATACTAATTTAACTCATAATTAATTGTGTTGAATTCAATAATAAACCGAATGTCATTTACTAAAATAATTTTATTAATAATATATAAAGGAGTAGTTATATGATTTAAAAAATAATAAATAAAGGTCTATTAAGGAAAATAAATAATAAATATGACATTGGTATTTTAAAAAGACAAATAATTTAAGACAACTAAAAAAATGACTCGTATTGAGAAATGGAGGGAGTATTATATTCTTTAATTTTTTAAAAATAAATTATTAAAATGTTGCATATTGTAGGCGATAGGTTTGAGAAGCCAATATAATTTAAATTCCTTTTCAGCCGTGCGATACAACGTACACTTCATTTTTCAGATTTAAAATTTTTAAAAAGATGGATTAATTGTACTTAAAAATCAAACTCGTACATAATTCTCATTGTTGGAGTCGTCTTCTCCTAATTCCCATGCCCACCTTCCTTTTAAAGACAGCTAACTACTGTCTTATTCTCTATGCCGTCTTAATTTCGATGATCGAGTTTCACAAAATTGTACGGGAGGAACATAATTTTTTTTTCATATCTTAACTTATAAATACTAAATATTTTGTTCCTTTAAGTGTTTTATATTTTTTTCTAGTATTGTATTTTTAAGATATAAGTTAACATTGCCATTTCCAAATTAATAAATAGATAATAAAAGTGTGGGGGCAGTAGGAGTGCAAATAGCATTGTTGGTCATTGGGGTCGGTCATCAAAGGGACGAGGGTTCCCTACAGAACGTGTTGCATAACTACTTATGTACTACTACAAGTCTTGTCTGCTTTTTTGTCACGGTTTGCACATGTTGATACTAGTTCTACCCACAAGCTTGGAGTTAAAACAGTGGTTGGAAACATGTGTGATTTTAATCATGAACTTGGGGAGCCAGACGTGGGCTAAGGTGCATGCATTTTGATAACACGACTTTACTACGATGTACTTATATAATATAAGTATACTATTTATTGTTCCTCTCACGATAATAGTTTTCTTTCCTTCATCGCATAGAAAATTTTAAAAGAATTAGTGATAATTATCATATATTTTTAGTGAGAAACAGTAAAAATAATGTCCTAAGAAATTTCCCTTATGGAGATTTGTCCATCTTAAAAATAATTTTCTTTTACAAAATTATTATGTTTGGTGTTATAAGGGATTAGCATAATTTTATATTATAGATAATCCGTATTATAAGATGTCATAATATTAGTTTGAGAGATCCGGTCCTATGAGTTCAAAATAGAAGGTAAAGATGTGGTGGAGTAAGATGTTCCACACATTAAGGAACAATCTGTCAGCTACAAATAAGTAAATTTTGCGTTTGATTTGTTTTTGTATTGGGTGATTGATTATACACTTTTAGGAAATATGGAAAGAATTTTCAAAAGATCAGTTAATAAGACCAAATCAGATTGATAGGTATTAGAATAATAATTTATATTTTATTTAATATTTACAAATTGGGTGACCAAGTTTGTTAGAGGGTATTTTAGTATTTTATTGTTGCTTTTGTAGCCCTAGTTTTTTAGCTTATAAATAGGGTAGTGTAGATGTCATTCAAATTATTGTATCCTTATCATTTGTAGCCGTCATTCTATTTTAATATATTCTCTCCTTTTCATCACTATTTTCACTTTGTACACCAACAATTGGTATCTAGAGCTCCGGTTCGGATCAATGGGAAACACGGGAAACACGAGTGAAACGTGAGGATTTCTTGTGTGATTGAATTTTGGTTCTTGATTTGTGTTGAATCTTGAACGAAATTCTGATCAAAATCATAAATTTGTGATTCTGTGGGTTGGGAAACACTGTGCGTGGTAAGTTCTGAGTGTACTGTACAAGGTTGAAGATGATGAACGGCGGCGGCGGCATGAACACCAAGCTTCCAGTATTTGATGGCAAAAACTGGAATCGTTGGATGATTCAAATGCGAGTACTGTTCGGTGCTCAAGATGTTCTAGATCTTGTCACCGAAGGTTATGTTCCGGTAGCAGCAGATGCGACGGAGGAGCAGAAGAACGCACAGAAGGATACAAGGAAGAAAGATCAGAAAGCATTGTTCTACATCCATCAATGTGTGGATGCGAATGTGTTTGAGAAGATTGCAGATTCAACGACGGCGAAGGCGGCGTGGGACACACTGGTCAGATGTTACGGTGGTGACGCATCAATGAAGAAGGTGAAGCTTCAGTCTCTACGTAAGCAGTACGAGAATCTCAACATGAAGAACAATGAGAAAGTTTCTGAGTACATCTCCAGAGTGATTCTGATCACTAATGAGATGAAGGCGTGTGGAGAAACTCTTTCTGAACAAGTAATCATTGAGAAGGTATTGAGATCCCTTACTCCTCAATTTGATTACATTGTGGTAGCAATAAAACATTCTAAAGATCTGAGCACCATGGGAATTGAAGAGCTGCAAAGCAGTCTAGAAGCGCAAGAGTTGCGTCTGACTGAGAGAACTTCTGAAAGGGAAGTAGAGCAGCAGGCTTTGAAAGCAGTTTCTGATAAGAAGCATCAGAAGCAGAGAAGATCTGATGGTGGTCAGAAGTCAGAAACCTCAACTTCTGATAGGCAAAAGAATGCTCAGAAGGGAAAAGAGAAGTATGACAAGAAGAAGATCCAATGTTATTGTTGCAAGAAGTTTGGTCACTTTGCTAGAGATTGTTGGTCAAACAAGGAAAGGAAGTCAGAAGAAGCAAATATAGCCAGAAGTTCTGATGATGAATCTGTGCTACTGATGGCTTCTGAATCTGATGATACGAATTTGACAGACTGGTGGTATATGGACACTGGCTGCTCAAATCATCTTACTGGAAATAAGAAATGGCTGGTTGATTTTGATTCTGAGAAGCGGACAAAGATCAGATGTGCTGATGACAAATATCTTAACGCTGAAGGTATGGGAAATGTCAGAGTTGTTCTAAATAATGGGAAAACAGCATTGATTCAGAATGTGTGGTATGTACCTGGTATAAAAAGCAATCTGATGAGCGTGGGACAATTAATTGAGAAAGGTTTTTCAGTTACCATGAAGGACAATCTTCTGAAGCTGTATGACTGTAATCAGAAGTTGATTATGGAGTCAGAACAGGGAAGGAATAGAACATTCAAGGTGAATGTCAGAACTTCTGACTCTGAATGTCTTAGTGCAACAAGTGTTGTGAAAGAAAGTGAGTTGTGGCACAGAAGATTTGGTCATCTGAATTTCAGAAGCTTAGAACATCTGAATTCGAAGAAGCTGGTACATGGAATTCCTACAATTAAGAAGCCTGAGAAGTCATGCAAAGTGGGCATGGAAGGAAAGCAACCAAGATTGCCATTTGCGTTAAAAGTTGCTCCAAGAGCAAAACATGCCTTGGGAGTAGTACATTCTGATGTGTGTGGTCCATTTCCAGTAGAATCGATCGGAGGGAACAAATACTTCGTGTCATTTGTTGATGAATTCACGAGAATGATATGGGTATCCCTTATTAAGTTCAAACACGAGGTGTTTGCTGAATTCAAGAAGTTCCGAATGAAGGTTCAGAATCAGAGTGGTCAGACTCTGAAGATTCTCAGAACCGATGGTGGGGGTGAGTATAACTCCAAAGAGTTTCAGAAGTTCTGTGAGGAGAATGGAATTGAGCATGAGGTTACTGTTCCTTACACTCCTCAACACAATGGTCTTGCTGAAAGAAGAAATCGTACTTTGCTTGATATGGTGAGAAGCATGTTGAAGGAGAAGAAGCTTCCTCAGAACTTCTGGGGAGAAGCTGTTGCCACCGCAGAATATGTGCTCAACAGATGTCCAACGAAGAAGCTGAAGGAAATAGTTCCTATTCAGAAGTGGACGGGAGAAAAGCAAAGTGTTAGTCATCTAAAGGTGTTTGGTTCTGTTTGTTACAAACATGTTCCAGAAGCTAGAAGATAGAAGTTGGATGATAGAAGCAAAGTAATGTTACTGGTGGGGTACCACAGTACAGGTGTGTACAAGCTTTATTGTCCAGAAACTAATAAAGTTGAGTTCAGCAGAGACGTTATTGTGAAGGAATCAGAAGTTTGGAATTGGGATAAGTCTCAATCTGATTCTGATGTGAGAACTTCTGAAGAAATGTCAGAAATAAGAATTTCTGAAACTGAAGGTGATTCTGACTCTGAAGGAGACTCAGAAGATGAAGGTGATTCTGATGATCCAGATTCTGATGATGATCAAGATTCAGGTGGTGATTCAGATTCTGGGAATATGCCAGATTCTGAAGATGGTCAAGGTTCTAGAGGAAGTCAACCTTCTGGAGCAAGAGCTTCTGAAGGAGAAACTTCTGAGGACATAACTTCTGAGGTTCAAGCATCCGGAGAAGGTTCTGAGCGAGGTCAGAGGCCACAGAGAATCAGAAACATTCCAAGAAGATTTGAAGAGTTTGACATGTTGCAAGACACTGAAGTAGATTCTGAGGGAGAGATTATTCAGTGTGCCATGTTAGTAGACTCTGAACCTGTGAGTACAGAAGAGGCTCTCAAGCAGAAGTTCTGGCTAAAGGCCATGAAAGAAGAACTTGAGGCCATAGAGAGAAACAAGACTTGGAAGCTGACAGAACTTCCAAAGGACAAGAAAGCCATCAGCGTCAGATGGGTTTTCAAGCAGAAGCTAAAGCCAGATGGATCAATTGGCAAATACAAAGCGAGGTTGGTAGCAAGAGGATTTATGCAGAAACCTGGGCTGGATTATTCTGAAGTGTTTGCACCTGTAGCGACACATGAAACAATCAGATTGGTGATTGCAATAGCTGCTAACAGGAATTGGCCTCTGATGCATTTAGATGTGAAATCTGCATTTCTGAACGGTCCATTAGAAGAAGAAGTTTATGTGTCACAACCTCCTAGATTTGTGAAAAAGAATCAGGAAGGGATGGTATACAGATTACATAAAGCTTTGTATGGATTGAAGCAAGCGCCCAGAGCTTGGAATCAGAAGATTGATTCATTTTTCAAGAAGCAGGGTTTTCAGAAATGTGAGATGGAATACGGTGTTTATGTTCAGCATATTTCTGAAGGAAATATGATTCTGGTGTGTTTGTACGTTGATGACATACTGCTGACCGGAAGTTCTGAAAAAGAATTAGCTAAGTTCAAGAAGGTGCTGATGAGTGAGTTTGAAATGACTGATCTCGGAAAAATGACATACTTTCTAGGGATAGAGTTCAGATATTCTGAGAAAGGTATCATTTTGCATCAGCTAAAGTATGAACGAGAACTTCTGAAGAGATTTAAGCTGCAGAATTGTAAGGCTGCTATCACACCTACAGATACAAATTAGAAACTAGATTCTGATTCTGATGGTGAGGATGTGGATGCTACAACCTTCAAACAGTTGGTTGTTCTCTGAGGTATTTGTGTAATACCAGACCTGATATTTGCTATGCAGTTGGAATGGTTAGTAGATTCATGAGTAAACCTAAGTGGTCCCATTACCAAGCTGCTGTCAGGATTCTGAGGTATATCAAGGGAACTCTGAAGTATGGAGTGTTGTTCCCTTCTGGAAGAAAGAGTGAATCAGAACTTCTGAGTTATTCAGATTCTGATTGGTGTGGAGATAGAGTTGATAGAAGAAGTACTTCTGGATACTTGTTTAAGTTTCTAGGAGGCCCTATTTATTGGTGTTCTAAGAAACAACCTGTTGTTGCGCTATCAACCTGTGAAGCTGAATATATTGCGGGTGATGTTACTGCATGTCAAGCTGTGTGGATTCTGAACTTGCTGGAGGATCTGAAGATCAAAGTTGACAAACCTCTGAAGCTGATGATTGATAACAAGTCTGCAATCAATCTTTCCAGAAACCCAGTGTTGCATGGGAGAAGCAAGCATATTGAGACCAAGTATCACTATCTGAGAAGTCAAGTTTAGAGTGTTAGAAGTCCTGCACTGTAGTAACCAGAAGCAGTTGGCAGATGTTCTGACGAAGGCTATCAAGACGGATCAATTCCTTCGCTTAAGGGATGGAATTGGTGTTATTAGTTTTGAGGAAATATAAATTAAGGGATGGTATTAGAATAATAATTTATATTTTATTTAATATTCACAAACTTGGTGACCAAGTTTGTTAGAGGGTATTTTAGTATTTTATTGTTGCTTTTGTAGCCCTAGTTTTTTAGCTTATAAATAGGGTAGTGTAGATGTCATTCCAATTATTGTATCCTTATCCTTTGTAGCTGTCATACCCCAAATTTTGACCACTAAGATTTCCCATCATTGTGCAAATCATCAGCACAATATGGATGTATCTTTGTACCTCATTAGTCTCCCCAAAGGTGGGTGAGCATTCACTACAAACAGGATTTAGGCTTTCAAGCCCTCGCAGAGCTCTTAGACAAAGGATCAATCAAGGAATGACATGATATTCAACTTGTCTAGCCTCTCAAATATCCACAAAGGATCGAGAGGACTCCCACTTCAAGGATTAAGCACAAGTTTGCTCCCTTCTAGGTGGATCAAGCCCAGGATCGCCAGTGTCACCAAATTAGGGTTTGGTCGACTAGGGCCTCCAGATGGAAATTTTCCTCTGGGCATGAACCAATACTTCAAAGCATAACCTAAAATGCTCCATGAAACATCATAAACCCCATCATCAAGTCAAATTAGCCTCAGGGGATGCATACATCAAAAATCAGGAATTAGGGTTTCTTGACCTAATTCACCCCTAAGTTGACTTTTGGGACAAATCATGAGCCAAGACCTCAAGACATGATTTGAGGGTCTCCAACATACCACGTTGATCCATTTGCAACAATGGATTGACCCAAGAAGCTTGAGCAACAAGTTTCATTTTCATCTGAACCACAGTTAGGGTTTCGCGAGAAAAGTCAACTGTAGCTTTGACTTTTGACCAGGACATGCTCCCAAGCCGTGGGACACGATTAAATACACCCTATAACACCCATGGAACATTTCCATCAATTTTGATTTAGGTCAAGGACATGATTTCCTGAAGAATCGCACAGTTTGGAATTCATTTGATAAAAAGTCAACTGTGCACAAAAGTCAAACTTTGACTTTTTGAGATTTTTCATAAAAATGGTTTTTTAACCCTAAAATGATGTTAATGTGTGATTGGAATCATCATTCATCAAGAAAAATCAAAGAAAGTGGGATAACTTGTAAAAGGGGTAACCATAAAAACTTAGAAATTTTTCTAAGTTATGAAAAAAAGTGGCAAGGGTACCAACTTTGGAGGATCATAACTCCTAAACCACAAAGCCATTTTTCTCCATCCAAAGCTTGATTTGTAGCCCTCATTACCCTCTACAAAAACTTCAACTAGACCTAAGTCCAATTCATTAAGGATTTTGAGTTATGCTTGGATCAAAATGGCTAAAAAGTTAAAATTGACATTTTTCAGCACAATGTCCCAACTTCAAGGCTGTTTTTCTCCATGATCCAAGTTGAACCAGGTATAATGTTAAACATCAAAGTTGAATTACGTCATCTAAGCTTTCCGAAAAGTCCTAGAACGTCCATATAGCATACTCGAGCAGGGAGTTATGGATCTTACAAAATGGCTTGCTGAAGTTGAATTTTACAAGGCAGATTTGCGCATTTTTTGTGCCACACGAATTTTCAAGCCTTGTCATCAGTTTGGACACATCTAAGGATCAAATCCAAGTGGGATGATCTGATCCATGAACCTCCCAAGTCCAAGGAACAAAGAAAAGCATGCCAAAGCCTATAAATCCCTAAAAGAGGGACAAAACTCCAATTTTGGTTTGGAGCATTTAATGGATGCTTAGAGGTGGCATGTACTGAGCCATTCTCATCTAAAATTAGTCAAGACTTATCCAAGACCAAGGGAACCTGCAGCCTGTGCCCTAACCTCTAGTCAATGGCTAGAGGAGACTTGCATTTCCATTGGCCAACATGGAACAAACACCTGCTGCAGTTGCCATTCATTGTGGATCCCAAAACAAACTTGCTCTACTATAAATAGAGCTCATTTGTGCTCAGTTTGAGTACACCAAAGCCATCAAACAGATGCTTTCCTCAAATTCTCTCTTTCACTCCAAAATGCCTTCATTAGTAAGGAAATTATGAGTTTTTGAGCTAGAGAGCAATTCCACTCAAACTAATCACACACACACCTCATATATATCATATGTAAGCTGTGTAAACCATCAAAAGTGACCTGTAATCACAACATCACAAAGTCACCTCTCAAAACCTCAAAAATGGCACTTTTTTGCATTTTTCAAGTCATGTCTTGATTCAGCCACTTTCCAAACCAAATAAAACCTCAAACACACTCCAAATATCATCCTTGAACTATCCCAAATGGTGCCACACATCTGGAACACCATTTGAGAGAGTTGGCATTTTGGCCGTTTTTGATCATTTCGCGAGAAAGTGCACAAACTTGCTCCAGAGGTTTCCAGCCGATTCCAACCATCCTAAAAGCTTATAAGAGGTCATTTGAGGTTGTCCAAAGCATCAAATCATTTCTGGAACAAAGCACTTGGAAGGTTGCCCAAAATCACCAAAAAAGAGGTAAAATCCACAACTTGAATTCTTTGAATCATGCTTTCCTTTGTTGTCCACATACATGCATCATATTGAACAATTCTTGAGGCAAAAATATAGTCCTTAATGTGTATGTTGTGATCCTCCCACTATTTGCATTTTGACATGTTTGTTTTGTGGAATTTTGGTTATTTTAAAATATGTACAGTTCTGATTTTTTGTGATTGGTGTGTTCTATACATTAAGTTTTAGTTTGCATGAGTAATACCATTGGATTCCTTGCGAAAAATCGGTCAAGATAGGTTTTTACGGATTTCAATTCCGATGAAAATTGTGAGAGTTACGTGCGTTGGAAATTTTACGCGAAACGGCGTCGAATTAACGATAGCGGTTCTATTTTTTCGCTATGTACAGTGAGTTTCCGAGTGCGTGAATAATACCATTGGATTCCTTGCGAAAAATCGGTCAAGATAGGTTTTTACGGATTTTAATTCCGATGAAAATTGAGAGAGTTACGCGCGTTGGAAATTTTACGCGAAACCGCGTCTAAAACAACGATAGCAGTTTTTGTTTTTTAATTTCTGCGTTTTATACGCCAATTTTCCGCGTGCGTGAGTGATACCATTGGATTCCTTGCAAAAAATCGGTCAAGATAGGCTCTTGAGGATCTTGATTCGGTTAAAAATCGAGAGAGTTACGCGAGTTGGAAATTTTACGCGGAACGATGTTTTAAACGACAGCAGCTCTGGTTTTTTTATCGGTGCGTTTTGTACATTGAGTTTAGGCATGCGTGAGCGATACCATTGGATTCCTTACGAAAAATCGGTCAGGATAGGATTTTGCGGATCTTGATTCGGTTAAAAATCGAGAGAGTTACGCGTGTTTGAAATTCAACGCGGACCGATGTTTTTAATCGATAGCAATTTTTGTTTTTTAATTTCTGCGTTTTATACGTCGATTTTCCGCGTGCGTGAGTAATACCATCGGATTCCTTGCAAAAAATCGGTCAGGTAGGTACTTCCAGATTTTGATTCCGATAAAAATCGAGAGAGTTACGCGTGTTTGAAATTCGGCGCGGAACGATATTTTTTAATCGATAGCAGTTTTTTCTGCATTTTGTGCGTCGATTTTCCGTGCGCGTGAGTAATACCATCGGATTCCTTGCGAAAAATCGGTCAGGTAGGTACTTCCGGATTTTGATTCCGATAAAAATTGAGAGAGTTATGAGTGTTTGAAATTTGATAAAAACGTGTTGAAAATTAAAGTTTCGGTACTCGTTTTTACCCCAAAAAATGTCGAAAATAATATTTTGATATATTTTCTCTTTTTCTTACTTTTTATTTTCAAAACTCAACCAATTTTTTTCACATAGCAAAAAATCATCATTTTCCAATTCGTACCCCATAATATTTTAATCCAAAAAAAATAAAAAATAAAAGTATTATTTTTAATATATTTAAAAATAGTGTTTTAAATTGTTTTAAATGCTTTTAAAATGATTTCTTTTTTTTTTTCTTGATTTTTAAAACCAAAATGATTTTAAATATTTATGTTGATAAAATATTTTTTTTTCATAAACTTTAATCATTATTTAATGATTTTATTTGATATTTTTATCATTTTTTACTTAATTTTTCTTGAAAAAATGCAAAAAAAAAATGAAATTGGGGTTTTCTTTGATTTTCACCCTAAAAAATCTTTTTTAAACACTTGGGCCTCTAATAGAGTGTAAGACCTAATCCTTTTTTGACCAAATCATTTTTGGGCCTCATTCATTGTATAAGCCCCGATAACGTCAAAAACAAACGGCGCGATCGTCGCCTTTTTAAGAAATAACCTTGGGCCTCTCCTCGAGCTATAAGACTCATTCAAAACTTTTGGGCCTCTATTAGAGTGTAAGACCCAATCCCCTTTTAACCAAAACAATTTTGGGTCTCACTTATTGTATAAGTCACTCTGCGTTAAAAGAAAAATTCGGCGCGATCGCCATTTTCAAACGAAAATCAACTGAGCTTCTCTTTGAGCTGTAAGTCCCATTTCTTTTCATTTTTAAACACTTGGGTCTTTATTAGAGTGTAAGACCCAACCTTTTTTTAACGAAACCATTTTGGGCCTCACTTATTGTATAAGTCCCGATACGTTAAAAATCTCG
The DNA here is from genome assembly GCA_022829125.1 of Lathyrus tuberosus. Lineage (NCBI taxonomy): Eukaryota > Viridiplantae > Streptophyta > Magnoliopsida > Fabales > Fabaceae > Lathyrus > Lathyrus tuberosus. The sequence continues at coordinate 587,856 of JALAZF010000852.1, read as the reverse complement.
GCGCGATCGCCATTTTCAAACTGAAAATATTTTGGGCCTCTCCCTGAGTTGTAAGCCCCATATTTTGTACAAAAATACACTTTGGGCCTCTAATAGAGTGTAAGACTCAACCCCTCTTTTTTATATTTTCTTATTATTTTTTTAATAATTTGGAAAATTAATAACTCCTTCAATTTTGATTATTTTTTATTGGTTCTTTTTCTGAAAAATCACAAAAATAGTAAAATATTTTATTCTACAAAAAAATCAAATTTATGTTATTTATTTAATATAGTTGGTATTTTTGTGAATAAATTCATTTTTAATTGTTTTTAAGCATTTTAAAAGTGAATATTCATCTTGAAAATAAAGACTATGGGCCTCCCCTCGTGTTGTAAGCCCCATTTCTTTTCTTTAAACTCTTTGGGCCTCTAATAGAGTGTAAGACCCAACCCCTTTGTAAATACCAAAATTTTGGGCCTCAGTCACTTGTATAAGTCCCACGGTGTTTACAAAACCTCGGCGCGACCGTCGCCTTTTTTTTAAAATTAACCATTGGGCCTACCCTCGAGTAGTAAGACCCATTTCTTTTCTTAAAACTCACTTGGGCCTCTAATAGAGTGTAAGACCCATCCCTTTGTACAGAAAACCTTTCTTGGGCCTCAGTCACTTGTATAAGTCCCTCTGTACAAATTCAACAGTGCGCTCACTGATAAAACCCTGGGCCTCTCCTTGAGCTGTAAGCCCCAAATCTTTCTTTTTTAAAGCACTTTCTCCTTTGATTTTGAATATACTGTTGTTTTCAATCTTTCTTTGTTGAACAACTAACCAAACAGCATGGAAGCTCTACAACCGAGTAAGTGTTTACCCGCTTTCATTTACCGCTTTCATATGTATATAACTGTATTGTGGGGCTGTTTCACTGTAAGTCTCCTTTCACAAACTCATATATATATAACTGTATTGTGGGGCTGTTTCGCTGTAAGTCTTCTTTCATAAACTCATATCAACTGTGTAATAATAGTATAGATATTTAGAGTTTCCCCGACAACTACGTCTAGAACTAGGTGACGCCGTTTCATTTATTCGTATAAATAGACAGCTAGACCCCCAATAGGATCACCAGATATAGTCTTCTCTTCGGCTGTCCTCATTAGGAATTGTCATGAAACTCTACTCCCCAAGATGAATGTCTTCTCCGTGAATGGCATCTTTGAGTTTCTTCCAAATTCTCGGACTTTCCTGACTTGATTTATTCCTTGTGAATAGCTTGCCTTGAATTTCTCGGGGTTTGGGGACCCACGGGCTTCCTAAAAGCATCGGCCTCCTCTTGGGCATCGTACAAGGACCCACAGGCTTCCTCAAAGCAACCCCGCCTCCTCTTGGGCTTAGTACAAGGACCCTACGGCTTCTTAGAAGTATTCACAGCCTCCTCTTAGGCTTCGTATAATGATCTCTTCCTCCGGGAATGATAGCCTCCTCTTGGGCTTAGTACAAGGACCCGTCGGCTTCTTAAAAGTTTCCAGCCTCCTCTTGGGCTTCGTACAAATTGTCCCGACGACCTCCTAGAGGTATAGGAACATAACCTAGTCATCCTCATAGAACAGTCCTTTCATAGAGTCTACTACTGTTTCTCAAAGCATAGTACAAAAGATAAAACCCTAGACTTGGACGGTCTAACTTCCTTGAGTCTCAAAGACATTCTCAAGTGACCCCTTCGTTAAATAGGAAGGAAACCCGCAGACTCGGACAGTCTCAATACCCTTTGGATTTCCCGTTTCCTCAAAGAGAAGGAAATATCCCTGATCCTCAAATCAAATCCCTGAGTACAGTGTTGCTCATATAAGAACTGATTTTCTCTTTAAAATCGGTATATTGGATCTGTCACTCAACTGAAACAGTTACGATAGCCTCCTCTTGGGCTTTGTTCAATGATTCTTCCCAGCGAAGCAAACAGTCACCATAGCCTCTATCTTGGGCTTCGTACGAGATACCAAAATTCTCCCCAGCGGAGTCAAACAACGTTTAGCCTCTCTCTCGGGCTTTGTACGAGACACATAAGAGACTCCCTCGTTGAGTCAATCACCCCTTTCGCCTCCATCTCGGGCTTCGTACGAGATACAAAGACTCTCTTGTTGAGTCAAACCTTTAGCCTCCATCTCGGGCTTCGTACGAGATACAAAGACTCTCTTGTTGAGTCAAACTTTTAGCCTCCATCTTGGGATTCGTACGAGATACGAAAAACACTCTCTTGTTGAGTATAAAAGACTCTCTTGTTGAGTCAAACCTTGTAGCCTCCATCTCGGGCTTCGTACGAGATACAAAAACACTCTCTTGTTGAGTATAAAAGATTCTCCTGTTGAGTCAACCCTTTTAGCCTCTCTCTCGGGCTTCGTACGAGACACATAAAAACTCCCTCTTGTTGGGCCAATAGCCTCCTCTTAGGCTTTGTATAAGAAAACCACTGGTTGATCCAATCAACCTTTTAGCATCAAACCTGTGCTTCGTTCACAGTACACAAACATCAACAACTCTTTTCCCTTCATCTAATCGCTGTAAGCGGCAAGCCTCTGGATCATCGATATCCACGCCACTGTCCCTCTTTTAGCATGAGAAATTCCTAAGGAAAGATAGCATTGCTCTACACTGAGTTAAAGTCTTCTCCTTCAGGTTAAAATCCCCTTTTAAGGAAATTATGGCATTGCTAGGATCCGCGTATCCCGGTTAAAGTAATTCTCCTTTATAACCAGTCACCCAATAGTTTTGACAGACAAACCCTTCTTTAGAGATGACAAATTCTCTCTAAAGTCGAGGTCCTTCAGCTTCACGTCTTGGGCTTTGAACAAGACACAAATAGACTTTTCAGCTTCACGTCTTGGGGTTTGAACAAGACACAAATAGACTTTTCAGCTTCACGTCTTGGGCTTTGAACAAGACACAAATAGACTTTTCAGCTTCACATCTTGGGCTTTGAACAAGATACAAACTACCTTTCGCTTCACGTCTTGGGCTTTGAACAAGACACCAAAAACACCCATTTCCTCCCATAGAATAGGAGGAACTACGAACGCTCTGATTTCCCTGTTTCGGTAAACGGGAATACGTAGGCATAAGATCGAAAGAAAAGATCTTAGCGAGTGCAATCAACAAAAAACCCAAATCCCATATCTCTATCAATCAAAAGCAGTAATTCAAAAGCATCAGTCCTAACATCCTAATCCTTGTTCCCCGCCAGAAACCTTCCGCCCAGATAAAAAGAAAGAAAACCGTATTGGCGAAAATACAAATAACCAGTACAAAGGCCCCCCACATTGATAGCATCCGTAACCTAACAGACCGCTTATGTAAGCAGGGTTAATTGGAGACATCTATTTCCCTTCCTTATTCAGCTCACAATAGGATAAAAAATGAATCGACCTGTAGTCAAAGCTCAAACCGCAGAGAGCGACCAGCGCTTAAGAACCACGTCCAAAATCGCTCGCTACAGAAAAATGGCGCCCACCGTGGGGCCCTTATTTCTTTCTTTCTGTTTTCCTTGTGTAGAAACTACAGAGTGGTAACTCAGTCGGGGAGCCATTTCTGTCAGGAACTTAGGATTCTTAGCTTTATAAGTCTAGGATGATTACGATAAATATACATACTGCTTTTCCTAATTGTTATACGTGTTTATTTTTCTGCTAATGGGAATGCGGCTGATGTCGTATGTGGAAAGATTGAGTATACACTTAAGATAAGTGATGGCGACGGGGTCGACCATCAACCTCAGTGGAGGCTGACCAACGCAACCCATTCACTCTTCTAGCCAATGGGCCGGTTGTTAAGTCTGAGAAGCTGAGGAGCCAAACCCTTTCGTAGTGCGGAAACTATCGGAAATAGTTCTTACGCGATACTACCCTCATTTGAGGCTGGTGATCTATTCTCGGTGAATGGCACTTACTCTAAGATTGCACTACAACTCGTTGGCGATCCGCTTGTTGTTTTGCTTTCCTGGGAGGAGCTGATGATAATGAGTACAGGTACAAAAATCACCCTAGTATAAACCTTTGGGGAAGGGTAGAGCCTTGACTTCATGACAACGACCCTTTGACCCCATGTTTTTTCTATGTTTTTGTGTGCTGCATTCATGCATTCATTTAAAAAACATTAAAACATTCAAAAAACTTCTCTTCTAGTCTCTCTGTTTTTCAAATTAAACTAAGACTGTGATTGCAAATATCAGAGAAGAGGATTGTGTTAATGGATTTCGGTAGAAGGAGAACTCATACGTACACCTTCAAGGTTTCAGAACTAGAGGATTTGAGAAGGTTGGCAAGGATGATCACTTACCCTGAGGCTTTCAGAGCCAAACACGGAGGTCTGTTACCACTGTTAAGAGTCTATGTGATTGAGGGAATCATGGATGCGCTCATTCAGTTTTACGATCCAGTTTATCACTGTTTCACATTCCCGGATTCCCACCTGCCCAAGTCTGCTGCTTTTTGGGATTGTAAGAGTGTCTTACGTTGGTCGCAGAAGATCATGTCCCTCACCAACTCTGACATAGATTGGTGTAATAGGATTTATGAGGGAATCAGAATCATTGACTGTTGTGGAAACTTCCCCAATGTACCCCTCATAGGAACTAAAGGAGGAATCAACTACCATCCGGTATTGGTTCGCCGTCAATTTGGATACCCGATGAGACACATCCCATTGGGTGTTCATCTGGAAGGTCTTTTCTTCAAGGAAAGAGAAAGTGACAGAGCACTAAAGACGGAAATAGTGCATGCTTGGAAACACGTTCATAAGAAAGGACGAGAGTCTCTGGGAAAATCGGACTGTGTCTCAGTGGAGCCTTATCTCCACTGGGTACAAACTAGAGCTCTCAAGCTAAAGATGCCTTATCCTCGTTACGGAATTCTTCCGTCGAGGGAATCTGTCATGTACTTCATGACGGAAACTGAAAGGCTTCAGGTTACTCTCAACAAAGTTCAAAAGGAGAGGAGGTCTTGGAAGAACAAGTACCGCACCCTCGACGTAGAGTGCATCAAAATACAGCAACTACTGAAAGAGAAGGACGCTCTGATTGAAATTTTGGAGCAACATGCTGTAGAGAATCAAGACGACCAAAGGAATTTGCTCACTCCTTTCACTTGGCAAAGGAATGACAACCCGACAACGGCCCCAGAGCCCCGGTCAAAGAAAAGGAAGATATCAGAATCAGCACCCGGTTTCTCCTCAGAGAGGACTCGAGACCCATTAGCTTAGGTTTCTGTTTCCGCACCTTGTAATCTACTGTATTTCCATTTCTGTAATCCTTTGGAATTCAATAAAAAGGGGTTTCCCCAGTGTTTGATATTTGCAATCTAATTGTCGAAGTTTATTTTGATTAAACCAAAAAAACAATTAATATAATCATTGCATTCATCATTCTCACGTAACGCATTCTTCTTACCTACGAATCTCACGTTTGTGTCTCGGTTCTAGAGTCAAACTGTCTCATTCGTACAATACTCGGGCCAATCGTCAGAAAAATATGGATGATCTTGAGGAAGAAAACAGATAGTTAAAAGAAGAGATCGACACTCTGAGAGAGGATATGAGAAAGCTTCGTAACGACATGCAAGCCATGGCAGAAGCTCAGCTACAAAGAACTGTGATCTCAGAGATCACCTCAACGCCCATAGTGGAGAAGAATGATCCTATGTATCAGATGCCGAAAGAACGTCCCTGGGGCATGCCTGTCAACTATATCCCGGGAGGATATGTTCTGCCGATCACTGAAGGTCAGGGAATCGCAACAGAAGCCGCTGGGCCTGAAGGTTACAAACTTCGGGAAAGCGAAGATACCAGGGGCATACTGAAGACTCCTGAAGGTTACAAACTTCGGGAAGCGCCAAGACTTACTGCCGTAGTCACGGTACCACCCCCTGTGGTGCACACTGTCCCGGAAGGACAGATTCCACAGACACCTTCTGGTAAGAAGGAAACTATGTTTGACAGAATGGAGGAATTCCAGGAACAGTTCTTGGAAATGCAGAAAGAGCTGCAAACCATTCGCGGTCAGGATTTATTCGGAAAAGACGCCGCAGACCTCTGCTTGGTCCCCAATGTGAAAGTCCCGCACAAATTCCAAGTGCCCGACTTTGAAAAATACAAGGGTAACTCTTGCCCTCAAAGCCATCTGGTGATGTACGCTCGGCAGATGTCAGCTCAGACGGAGAATCAGGACCTACTGATTCACTACTTTCAGGATAGTTTAACCGGTGCCGCACTCAAATGGTACATGGGTTTAAACCGTGCTACAATCAGCACTTTCAGAGATCTTGGTACTGCCTTCGTCCAATAATACAAATACAATTTGGACATGGCACCCGACAGAGATCAACTCAGATCAATGTCGCAAAAGGACAAGGAAACCTTTAAGGAGTATGCTCAAAGGTGGCGTGAAATTGCCGCTCAAATTTGTCCACCTCTTGAGGAAAAAGAGATGACAAAAATCTTCTTAAAGACCTTAAGCTCATTTTACTATGACCGAATGGTTGCCAGTGGACCCAGTGATTTCACCGAAATGGTCGGCATGGGCGTACGTCTTGAGGAAGCCGTCCGAGAAGGACGTTTGATAAAAGACACTGGATCGACGAGCGGTACTAAAAAATATGGTAGTGCTCTCCCTAAGAAAAAAGAGCAAGATATTGGGAATATCTCTCTTGGAAAGCAAAGGCGACGTTATCAGCCAGTAGCAGCTGTGACTCCTGCTACCAGCCCTGCGTCTATTCCTACGTATCAACCTCAGGTTGCGCAGAGCCAACCTGATCAGCAAAGGACACAACAGCCTCTTCAGCAGGCTCGTCCTCCATACAATAACAATCATACAACACGACCATCAGGGTTTGATCCTATACCCTTGTTGTACGCAGAATTATTTCCGTTACTACTGGCTAAGGGGCACATCCAGACTAAGTCTCCTCTTACCGTACCGAAAAATCTGCCTTTTTGGTTTAAGGTGGATCAGACATGCCCTTATCATCAAGGAGGATCAGGGCATAACATAGAGAATTGTCTCAATTTCAAGTCCGACGTGCAAAAGCTTGTTAGGAGCGGGCTCTTATCTTTCAAAGATACAAATCCCAATGTTCTCACGAACCCGCTGCCTCAACATGAGAAAGCTGCAGTCAATCTGATTGAGAAAGAGACTAACAATGTCTATCAAATTCATGATGTACTCTTGTTAAAGACCAATCTGGTCAAGATGCATTGTAGACAAAGTGGATATGGCCATGTGCCACCTCATAATTATCACCAGTGTGATATCTGCTCTAAAGACAACCAAGGATGTTTGGTAGTGGAATCAGCTCTACAGGAACAGATGGATCTCAGATGGATCCAAGAGCACCGAGTTCGTGGAGTTAACATGGTTTACACGAATTCTAACGTCATTCAGAACCACGGCATCCGTGCAATGAATGTCAACTTGGTGGCGATGCACTCAAGGCAAAGCCAGTATCATAATCTACCACGGCACGATTACAGTTCCTGTCTGATTTGCTCGGTAAACAAACAGGGATGCTCTTTCATACAAGAGGCCCTCCAGCGTCAGATGGATCTTGGATGGATCCAAGACTACCATGATAGGAACCTTTATCAGATCAATATGGTTCAGATCTTTGATATTCGCTTGATGAATACCAGCCTGGTAGAGTTACATGCTGAGCAGGTCCGACTCGGATTCTTAATATCACATGATTATCAAAGCTGTAAAGCGGGTTGCGAAAATGATCGAGGTTGTACCCTTGTCCAGGAGGCACTTCAGCACTTGTTAAATCATTAGTGGATGCCAATCTACATGGATGAAGATACTCAGCAAATTAGTATCAGTAACAGGAATCCTACTCGGCGTCAAAGTCAGGATGCCCGATCAGTGGAAGGTAACCTAGTGAGGTTACATTGTATTCAAAGTGGGCGTGGCCAGGTGCCACCACACAATTACGATCGTTGTAGCGTCTGTTCAGAAAGTAACCAATGGTGTTACCTTGTGAGAGCAGCTCTTCAGGATCAGATCGATCGTGGAGAAATTCGTCCATATCCGGGTTCTGGACCCATCAATTGGATGCCGAATTACCTTGCCGAGCAAGTCGAGGATGTTGTCACAATCTCTGGTCATCACCATACCAGGGATGTTTTTGCCATCATCCCTCTATTTGACGAATCTAAAGTTCCCAACCAGGAACGGATTGAGATTACTTACGATGGTCAGAAAAATCAGAAGGCTCCCGTAATCATCTATCTACCGGGACCACTACCGTATGAATCAACTAAGGCTATCCCTTACAAATACGGTGCAACAATAGTCGAAAATGGAAAGGAAATTCCATTACCCTCCGTTGTGAACATTTCAGACATCAGTCGAGTAACACGGAGTGGTAGAATCTTCAACCGAGGGGTTGGGGAAGTTAACAAAGAAAAGGAACTTCAGACAGAAGTTCCCGATCTATCAGTCGGTCAATCCAATAATCCCGACCTTTCAAAAAACAACGATGAGATGCTGAAGCTCATCCAAAGGAGTGAATATAACATTGTTGATCAACTGTTACAGACTCCTTCAAAGATCTCGGTATTATCACTGTTACTCAGTTCAGAAGCACACAGAGAGGCTCTACAGAAAGTCTTGGAGCAAGCCTTTGTGGAATAGGATGTAACAATCAGACAGTTCGATAGCATTGTCTCTAACATCACTTCCTGTAATAATTTGGGATTTAGTGATGATGAATTACCCGAAGGGGGTCGCCGTCATAACATGGCGCTCAACATTACAGTTAACTGCCAGGATGATGCTTTAGCCAGCGTACTGGTAGACACAGGGTCAGCCCTGAATGTTATGCCAAAGTCCACTTTGATGCAATTATCCTTCAAAGGCCCTCCGATGAGAGTCAGCGAGGTCGTCGTCAAAGCATTCGACGGATCCAGAAAAATAGTTATCGGCGAAGTTGATCTTCCTATAACTATTGGTCCTCACACTTTCTAAGTCACTTTCCAGGTCATGGACATCCGGGTAACGTACAGTTGTTTATTAGGAAGACCTTGGATACATCAGGCTGGAGCGGTCACTTCGACCCTCCACCAAAAGCTAAAGTTCGTCAAGAACAATCAACTTGTCACGGTTTGTGGGGAACAAGCCTTGCTTGTGAGTAACTTGTCATCACCTACTGGAATAGAACCCGAGGAGGTTATTGGAACTCAGTTCCAAGCGCTATCGGTGAGCAAGGACGATCAATCCCAAGGAGGAACCTCGATTTCCTCATACAAAGATGCTATCAAAGCGGTCGAGAGTACCGATACGACAGGATGGGGACAGCTTGTTATTCCCATTGACAATAAAACAAAGAAGGGTCTTGGTTTTTCTGCGACCTGTACCCAGACAGCTGCCAACGATGAAAGTCTTCATCCCCTTCAAAACTTCTTCCACAGTGGAGGTTTTCTTCACCCAGTGTCTCAGACAGTTCATGCTATCAATGAGGAAGATCCCTCTGACACAAATGAAGAATGGAAGTCCTATCTTAACAAGGACGGTTATATGTCTCAGGAAGAGGTGCCTATGCCTTTTTGCTTTCCTACAGAAAGTCCGAGATTTATACCCAGGTCAGATGTTGAAATGATCTACGGAGATTATGATCCGGAAGGATGTCGTGCTCCGCCAAATTCATTAGAGGAAGGCACTCCGATGAAAGACAACTTTGACCACAATTACTATGGCCCGATGGATGGCCTGCCAATGTGGCAGCCTTACCCAGGAGACTTGGGGCAAGAAAGTCAGTCGAGTAATGAAACTCAGCTGAGCATCATTGAACAGAATACCTGTGTCCCCACCATGTCATGGGATCAACACTCAGGTAATCCTGAAGCCACTCAACATGAAGATGAATTCGCAACGTTTGCAGGACTAGAATTCATCAACTATGCTTTTCCTGAGGTCAACGTCATCGAGAGGGATGACTCCTCCAGTTCCAAAGAAGTTTGGGATACCTTGGGACAACCTAGTGGAAAATACGACTATATGGTCAAGTACACCGCTCCCGAAAGCTCTCGTATCAGGCTCGAAGATATCCAGCCAACTGGATGGGGAGATACAGCTGAGAGCACCAATGCTATGCAAAATGCAACTGAGGAATTCTCCTACGACAAATCTGCTTGGGAGACAGATTCCAATGATCCTGCTCCACCAGAAATCAGCGTCATTTCTGAAGACAAATCAAGGAAGGTGCCAGACTTTGTGATTCACCGAGGAGTTCGCCGCCAATGGTTTGCTGTCGATGTTCCGAAGACCGTTCACCAGTCAAAGTAATTGCCATCTTTAACCTTTCACCCTGCCCAGGTGAAACGGATGTTTTGATAGGGCTCGCTTTCTGTAAATATCCCTCTTCGCTTCGCCCAAAGCGACAGAGTTTTGTTTTATAGGGATGTAGTTTCAAGATTCGACTTGTTCATTAATAAAATAACGTCGTTCTGTAATTTCCGCATTAATTGTTGTTTTCTCTTTTTGCTTTTTCAGAAAATTGTAATCCTAAAAAACAATTCAAAAATAAAAACAAGCAGTAAAATAAATACACTGCACACACTTGCATTTTCTCTATCTCTTCTAAACACGGATCATCACGTCATGCAGATTGCTTGTTTTAAACCCAGTTGAAACATACGATCCGATGCCTTCTCCCGACTTTGAGTTCCCGGTATTTGGGGCTGAAGAAGAAGATGACAATGAAATTCCAGAAGAGATCTCCCGATTACTCAGACAAGAGGAAAGGTCCATTGAACCTCACAAAGAGCCGTTGGAAACAGTAAACTTGGGTTCAGAAAAAGAGAGAAAAGAAATCAGGATTGGGGCACTGCTCAGTCCAACTACCAGAGAGGGTTTGATAAAGCTTCTCAAAGAATTCCCCAATGTATTCGCTTGGTCTTATCAGGATATGCCAGGGTTGGATACCAGCATCGTGGAACATCACTTACCGTTGAGATCAGAATGTCCGCCAGTAAAGCAAAGGTTGAGACGGACTCACCCGGACATGGCTATCAAAATCAAAGAGGAGGTACAAAAACAAATTGGCGCAGGATTCCTTGCTACATCTGAATATCCTCAATGGTTAGCCAACATCGTACCCGTTCCCAAAAAGGATGGAAAGGTCAGAATGTGTGTTGATTACAGAGATCTAAACAAGGCAAGTCCAAAGGATGACTTTCCTTTACCACACATTGACATGCTGGTTGACAGCACACCAAAGTTCAAAGTATTCTCCTTCATGGATGGATTCTCGGGCTATAACCAGATCAAAATGGCGCCGAAAGACATGGAGAAAACTTCATTCATTACCCCATAGGGCACCTTTTGTTACAAGGTAATGTCGTTCGGTTTGAAGAATGTCGGGGCAACCTATCAAAGGGCCATGACTACTCTGTTTCATGACATGATACACAAAGAAATCGAGGTATATGTCGATGATATGATTGCTAAATCTAGAACAGAAGAGGAGCATGTGACCCACCTGTCAAAACTATTCGAGCGGTTGAGAAAGTACAAACTCCGCTTGAATCCTAACAAGTGCATCTTCGGTGTCCGTTCAGGGAAACTACTAGGGTTCATCGTCAGCCAGAAAGGAATTGAGGTTGATCCTGACAAGGTCAAGGCCATTCAAGAAATGCCTTCTTCGAAAACTGAAAAACAAGTCAGAGGATTCCTGGGACGTTTGAACTACATCTCCAGATTCATATTCCTCAGGACTGCCACTTGTGCGCCGATCTTCAAGTTACTCAAAAAGAACCAAGATTGCGTTTGGTCAGAAGATTGCCAAACCGCCTTCGACAGTATCAAGGAATATCTGTTGAATCCTCCGATTCTATCACCTCCAGTGGAAGGAAGACCACTGATCATTTACCTCACAGTCCTAGAGGACTCAATGGGATGTGTACTTGGCCAACAAGACGAAACTAAAAGGAAAGAGTCTGCCATCTACTATCTAAGCAAGAAATTCACCGACTGCGAGACTCGGTACACGAGGCTTGAGAAAACTTGTTGCGCTTTGGCTTGGGCAGCCAAACGTCTTCGCCAGTACATGATTCATCATACTACTTGGTTGGTCTCCGAAATGGATCCAATCAAGTACGTTTTCGAAAAAACCTGCTCTCACGGGAAGAATTGCCCGTTGGCAGATGCTGTTATCAGAATATGACATAGAGTACCACGCTCAGAAAGCCGTTAAAGGAAGTATTTTAGCCGATCATTTGGCTCATCAACCGATTGACAATCAAGAATCAACCGGGTTTGACTTCCCAGACGAAGATGTCATGTATCTAAAAATGAAAGATTGCGATGAACCGCTACCCAGTGAAGGGCCAGAACCAGGTTCCCAGTGGGGACTTATCTTTGACGGAGCTGTCAATCATTACGGAAATGGAATTGGGGCTACCCCTTTCTCTCTAGTGTATGGCATGGAAGCAGTGCTCCCCATAGAAGTAGAGATCCCATCAATCCGGGTATTGATGGAAGCGAAGCTCACCGAAGCTGAATGGTGTCAAAGCCGACACGATGAACTGAATCTGATCGAAGAAAAGGGAATAACGGCACTATGCCACTGTCAGTTGTATCAATAGAGAATGAAAAGGGCGTTCGACAAAAAGGTCCGACCTCGTATCTTCAGAAAATGAGACCTCGTGCTCAAGAAGATACAATCATTTCTCACTGACTCTCGGGGCAAATGGACCCCAAATTATGATGGCCCCTATGTGGTCACGAAAGCTTTCTCAGGCGGTGCCTTGAGACTTGCAACCATGGACGGAGAGGAATTTGCCTACCCCATGAATGTTGATGTAGTCAAGAAATACTTCGCCTAAACTAAAAAAAAAAAAAAAACGTCTCGGTGGATTGAAAACCCGAAAGGGCGGTCCAGGCAAAAGTTAGAGACATGAAAAAAAATCATCCCGGTGGATTGGAAACATCAAAGTAAAATCCAGGCAAAAATTAGGGATAATGGCAAGTAACTATGTTCAACAGAGGCAAGTCCCTCAGCAGCAGTTACAGCATCCATCGGAGGAAAACTCCAGTCAAGGTCATCTTCGACAGAAGCTCAGGATGTCCCGAATTCAAAGTTGGTATAAGGATAATGGTCGTTATGTTTCAACGTAGCCCTTTTCCCTGTAAATTACCATTTTCAAACTTTGTAAATACTCTTTGGAATCACGCGTTTGGCTGATCTCCATCTTATCAATAAAATTTGGGCCCTTGTGCTTTTGTTTGTAATTCTTATTTGTTTTAGCTTTACAGAACGACGTTGTTAACATGATTAACGATTTTTGAAATGAAACAAAAATGAATTTACTTGTTAAAACTTTTTCTGCTTTTTAATAAAGATGGCAATTTCTTTTGACTGTTGAACATCGAAAGAACATCAATCGCGTCTCCAAAGGTGTTCGAACCTCAAAGTGCAGAATCAAAGTACTCCTTCTAAACCAGTACGCCTGAATGAAGGATCAATAATGTCAGAGACCATGTTCCATCTGACATCTTCGGCCGAGTTCTCATCTCCTAAGCCCGACCAGCGTCGCCCCCAACAGGGACCGTTTTCTCCTAAGCAAGGCAGAATTGCTATCTTGAACCAGCGATATTTCTACACGCCCCGCGGTGGCCGAGTATCCAATTGTGTTCATCCCTTAGTTTGTATGTTGCGTCAGTTTTGTCCGCATATACATACATACATCATGCATTATTGATTTGCATTCACATTCATATTGCATCACTATCACTCTAGTCGTTCTTATCCCCTAGTGATAAGTCCTCTCAATCGAGTTGTCAGACCTTTCCTCGTTAGGAAGTGAATCATCTAAGCAATCTCTCTCCCATTTATCTCTGGATTAGAGACGGTCCTTGACCACTTTGATAACTTGAACTTCTGAGAAACAAGAAAACTTTCAACAAATGTCGCTCTTCGCCATCGAAGACGATATCCTTGCTTTCCTGGATTAAGGAAAATCCCCAGAGAAAGCCTCTTAATCAGAGATTCGGCGGTACGGCAGTTTTTCTCCGAAAAAACCACTGATGAAAAGGTCATCGGCACCTCAAAATTGGATCCCATCATATGGCGTTTCTCCGGAAAGATCCCGAGAAAAGTATGATGTAAGCCCCCAAACGAAAACAGTCTCTCAAGAGACTCGCTTTCCCCAGTAGAATCGACAAATGGCGTCTCCAAAATAGAGAAGTTTGTGTACCTCTACAATTCAGACGAATGGGTTCCCCAACGAGTCTGACATCAAATCTTTTCCCACTCAAATGGCATCTCCCCAGGAAAATCGGCGAGAAGTTTGAGGAAAACCGCTACTAATAGCGTTCCTTGTCAAGAAAGTTTATTGACAAAAGAAACTGAGACCAGTTCCTTGGTAGGAAACCAGGATCGAGGGGAAGTTTATATCAGAAACCGGGACCAGATCCTTGGTAGGAAACCAGGATCGAGGGGAAGTTTACATTAGAAACTAAGACCAGTTCCTTGGTAGAAAACCAGGATCGGGGGGAAGTTTATTTCAGCAACTAAGACCAGTTCCTTGGTAGGAAACCAGGATCGAGGGGAAGTTTATTTTTAAAAAAAAACTGAGACCAACTCCTTGGCTGAAGACCGGGATCGAGGGGAAGTTTACCTTTTCTAAGCATCTTCGCTTAGCTAAAGAAGATGAATGCGTAAGCTACCATTCATAACCACCATCAAAATTTCGGGTATTCCGATATTTAATCCTCTTGCACCCCGAATGCCCGAATACCTTCGTCATTCACACCTTCGGGTCCAAGAAGATTAAATAGGGGCATCTGTCATACCCCAAATTTTGACCACTAAGATTTCCCATCATTGTGCAAATCATCAGCACAATATGGATGTACCTTTGTACCTCATTAGTCTCCCCAAAGGTGGGTGAGCATTCACTACAAACAGGATTTAGGCTTTCAAGCCCTCGCAGAGCTCTTAGACAAAGGATCAATCAAGGAATGACATGATCTTCAACTTGTCTAGCCTCTCAAATATCCACAAAGGATCGAGAGGACTCCCACTTCAAGGATTAAGCACAAGTTTGCTCCCTTCTAGGTGGATCAAGCCTCAGGATCGCCAGTGTCACCAAATTAGGGTTTGGTCGACTAGGGCCTCCAGATGGAAATTTTCCTCTGGGCATGAGCCAATGCTTCAAAGTATAACCTAAAATGCTCCATGAAACATCATAAACCCCATCATCAAGTCAATTTAGCCTCAGGGGATGCATACATCAAAAATCAGGAATTAGGGTTTCTTGACCTAATTCACCCCTAAGTTGACTTTTGGGACAAATCATGAGCCAAGACCTCAAGACATGATTTGAGGGTCTCCAACATACCACGTTGATCCATTTGCAACAATGGATTGACCCAAGAAGCTTGAGCAACAAGTTTCATTTTCATCTGAACCACAGTTAGGGTTTCGCGAGAAAAGTCAACTGTAGCTTTGACTTTTGACCAGGACATGCTCCCAAGTCGTGGGACACGATTAAATACACCATATAACACCCATGGAACATGTCCATCAATTTTGATTTAGGTCAAGGACATGATTTCCTGAAGAATCGCACAGTTTGGAATTCATCTGATAAAAAGTCAACTGTGCACAAAAGTCAAACTTTGACTTTTTGAGATTTTTCATAAAAATGGTTTTTTAACCCTAAAATGATGTTAATGTGTGATTGGAATCATCATTCATCAATAAAAATCAAAGAAAGTGGGATAACTTGTAAAAGGGGTAACCATAAAAACTTAGAAATTTTTCTAAGTTATGAAAAAAAGTGGCAAGGGTACCAACTTTGGAGGATCATAACTCCTAAACCACAAAGCCATTTTTCTCCATCCAAAGCTTGATTTGTAGCCCTCATTACCCTCTACAAAAACTTCAACTAGACCTAAGTGTCATACCCCAAATTTTGACCACTAAGATTTCCCATCATTGTGCAAATCATCATCACAATATGGATGAACCATCATGCCTCACCAAATGCCTCAAGGGTTGTTGAGCATCCACTACAATCAAAATTAGGGAATCAAAACATAACCTAATATACTTCATGGAACCTCATGAACCCATGCATCAAGTCAATTTTGCCTCAAGGGATGCATTCATAAAAAATCAGGAATTAGGGTTTCTTGACCTAATTCACCCCTAAGTTGACTTTTGGGACAAATCATGAGCCAAGACCTCAAGAGATGATTTGAGGGTCTCTAATATACCATATTGATCCATTTGGGACAATGGATTAATCCAAGAAGTTTGAGCAACAAGTCTCAATTCCATCTGCACCACAATTAGGGTTTTAAGGGAAAAGTCAACTGTAACTTTGACTTTTGACCAAGACATGCTCCCAAACCCTAATACATGATTGAATATACCCTATGACACCCATGGAACATGTCCATCAAGTTTGATTTAGGTCAAGGACATGATTTCCTGAAGAATTGCACAGTTTGGAATTCATCTGATAAAAAGTCAACTGTGCACAAAAGTCAACTTTGACTTTTTAAGATTTTTCACCAAAATGGATTTTTAACCCTAAAATGATGTTAATGTATGATTTGAATCATCATTCATCAAGAAAAATCAAGAAAAGTGAGATAACTTGTAAAAGGGGTAACCATAAAACTTAGAAATTTTTCTAAGTTAAAAATAAAGTGGCAAGGGTACCAACTTTGAAGGACCATAACTCCTAAACCACAAGGCCATTTTTTCTCATCCAAAGATGGATTTGTAGCCCTCATTATCACCTACAAAAACTTAAACTACAGGTCATTCCAATTCATTAAGGATTTTGAATTATGGAGTGATCAAAGTGGCTGAAAAGTGAAAATGTCATTTTTTCCAACACTTAGTGAAATTTTCACTAAGTCAGATTCTGCCTCACTTTTTGCCAAATGTAGGGAGATTTTTCACTTGGAATCAAAAGAGATCAAAACCAAACTTGTTCAAACAGTTGTTGTATCATGTAAGAGCTTTCCAAAATGGCCAAGAACATTGCCAAATTCAACTTACACCATGAGATATGACATTGGCAAGTTGCCTTGCTAAAATCTGTCAAGGCAAGGCAGAATTTGCAACTTTGGTCGATTTTCCAAAATCAACCAAATTCAATTGCTCCTATCCACTTGGACACCTCAGAGGATTGAATCTAAAGGGGACAATCACTGAGCCAAGCCTCCAAATTCCATGGAACAAGAAATAACATGTTGAACCTAGAATGGCCAAAATAGGGACAAGACTTCAAATTTGGAATGAAGCATTCAATGGAACCATCAAGGTGGCATGGACTGAGCCATTCTCATCTGAAATCAGTCAAGACTTATCCAAGACCAAGGGGACCATAGCTCTGTGCCCTAACCTCTAGTCAATGGCTAGAGGAGACTTGCATTTCCATTGGCCAACATTGAGGAAACACCTGCTGCAGTTGCCATTCACTGTGGATCCCAAAACAAACTTGCTCTACTATAAATAGAGCTCAATTGTGGTCAGTTTGAGTACACCAAAGCCATCTAACAGATGTTTTCCTCAAAATCTCTTCTTTCACTCCAATTTTGCCTTCTAAGGCAAGTCACTATCGGGTTTTGAGTTTGAGAGCAATTCCAATCAAATCAATCACTCACACACCTCACATACATCACATATGAGCTGATCAAACACTTAGATTACTTCTGAAACATCAATTTCACAAAATCACCAGCTGGTTGCTCAAGGTTTTAACCAAAGTGTAGCTGAGGTACCACAAAATGATCCAGCCAATTTCAATCAAGTCCAACCATCCAAACACAATCCATAGGGTGTAGGGAAGCTGTTCAGATCATCACCACTCATCTGTAACACCTCCAAATCAAAAATCACATTGCACTTGCTGTCACGGCCTAGAGGTGAGCACATACTTGGTCATCTCTCAATCTATGCATATTTCCTCGCACAATAATTTGGCCATATGTTCATAATCATGCATGGAATGTTTTCCCTCAATTAATTGCATTGTTTGAATCGTGTATCAAAAATCCTAGCCTTCATGCAGAAATTAGGGTTCTTGAGGTCTCTTCGTGATTTCTTGTTGTATGTTTAATTTAAATGAAATTAAAGTACATAGACATGATCGTGAGGTTGAGACGAGCATAATGATATGTGGATTGCATGATATGATTACGTATTCATGGAGATTGGATAGAAAATGCAAATCTGAGAAACCAAGAACACGCATGTGTTCTTCAGCTTGTTCTTGGCGCCATTTTTAGAAATTCAAATATTTGAATTTTGTGATTTTGTTTAATTGATTCAAAAATTAATTTCTCTCTGAGTTTTAATGATTTTGAGTTGATTCTTTTTTTAATAATTCACAAAAATGTTAAAATATTTTATTTTAACAAAAAATCCCAAAAATATTATTTGTTTCATATAATTGATATTTTTGCAAAGAATTAATATTTTAATTGTTTTTGACATTTTAAATATTTTTTCTACATTGATTTTGCAACTTTTAATGCTTTCTAATTATTTTGTAGGTCAATACTTAATTTTTGAAGCATTAATCCAAGATCACAATTTGTTTTCCATGTGTTAAACAATTTTTGATCATTTTAATTGAATTTTTATTCAATTAAATACATTTTTGAAAACAAATTAGGGTTTTTGGATTAATTCAACCCTCATAAATCATTTTCAAAACTTTTTGGGCCTCTTGAGAGAGTGTAAGACCCATCCCCCCTTGTACAAAAACCTTTTGGGCCTCATTCATTGTATAAGTCCCTCTGTACAAGTAAACGGCGCGATCGTCGCCTTTTTTAAAAATAAACCTGGGCCTACCCTCGAGTAGTAAGACCCATTTCTTTTTCTCAAAACTTTTTGGGCCTCTAATAGAGTGTAAGACCCAATCCTTTTTTTGACCAAATCATTTTGGGCCTCAGACACTTGTATAAGTCCCGATATCGTAAAAAACAAACGGCGCGATCGTCGCCTTTTTCAAAATAACCCTTGGGCCTCTCCTTGAGCTATAAGACCCATTAAAAACACTTTGGGCCTCTATTAGAGTGTAAGACCCAATCCCCCTTTTAACCAAAACAATTTTGGGCCTCACTTATTGTATAAGTCCCTCCGCGTTAAAAGAAAACCTCGGCGCGATCGCCATTTTTTAAACGAAAAATCATTTGGGCCTACCCTCGTGTTATAAGCCCCACTCTTTTTCCTTTAAACCTTTTTGGGCCTCTTGAGAGAGTGTAAGACCCATCCCTTTGTACAGAAAACCATTTTGGGCCCCAGTCACTTGTATAAGTCCCTCTGTACAAAGTCAAACAGTGCGCTCACTGATAAAACCCTGGACCTCTCCTCGAGCTGTAAGCCCCAAATCTTTCTTTTTCAAAGCACTTTCTCCTTTGATTTTGAATATACTGTTGTTTTCAATCTTTCTTTGTTGAACAACTAACCAAACAGCATGGAAGCACTCCAACCGAGTAAGTGGTTATTGTAATACCCCAAAATTTGCTCTCCCTCTTTGTCATCATAGCATGGCATTATCATTTATCATATCATATCCACCTCATTAACATTACATTGCATTTAACATAGAAAAATGAAGCATGGCATCCTTCTTACCATCAGGGCATGTGATCAGGTGGAAGGTGGACAATCAAGAGATCATTCAAAGCACAAAGGGTTAATCAAGTTGGCTCTAGGCAAGCCAAGAGGTCTCTCATGTCTCATACTATCTCAATTGATCTTCCAAAACCTCAAGGAAGTGAGATTCAATGGGAGTTTGAAGCACTACATCCTACACTACGCAAGAGGTTCAAAAATTGAAGGAAAACCCTCAAAAGAGATAGCTCATTGATCCAAAATCATCCTCAAATGGTATATCTCATCATCCTTTAAGAGGATACACAACATACTCTGAGGAATTTGAAATTGAAGACTGCACATTTTTCTCCTAGGAGGTGGGCACCAAAACTAGGGTTTCCCATTAAATCAGGGAATCTTTGATTTTTTGGACAAAACTTGATGTCATGGTATTCTACATGTTCTTAAGTGTATGTGTATGGAGAATTGCCCCTCAATTGGTTTTGGAGGTGGTTCAATTGGAAGAAAGATCAAAAATCAGGAATTTGGGGCCAAGTCAAATAATCAGGGGAAAAAGTCAACTCTTGACTTTTTGAGCCCAAAATCATGAAATTCATGTTATATGTGACCAATGTACAAAATTTGATCAAGAAACTCCAAAGGAATCATGAAAAAATCAAGATGTGGAAAGTTGCCATTTTTGGATGAAGTAGGGTTACTAAAAATAGCAAGTTTGGGCCATTTTGCATCAGAATTTGAACCAAGGCCATTCAAATTTGGAGTACCAAATGAAAATTCCACTCTGCCTCAATGAAAGGCCTTGCTTTAAGCTTCAAATCCATGGGTAGAACATTTCCATTGGATAAAAAATGAGGGAGATATGATTGATCAAAGTTGGAGGAAAGTAGGCCAAAAACCATGTCATGACCAAGTTTGGCCAGGTCTGCGCGCAGTCATTTTCTCAAACAGTTGGTGGGCAAAATGTATGGATCAATTACTCATGGTTAAAGGCTTCAAATGAAAAATCTTGCAACATCAAAGTTGTTCCCCTATGTGAGATCTTCAAGATTGATGTTCATGATTTTTTTCATTTGATCAAAGGATAAGGAGTTATGATAGCTCAAAGATTGGTCAACACAACTGAATTTCCATAGGCACCAAGGCCTTGCCTGCAGACCAAGTCACATGCCCATACACCAATTTGGTTCCTTCTGTTGCAAGCTACATTTGATCATGTTCCAAACTTCAATTCAACCTAATTTCAACACCAATATTGTTCCCCAATGTATCATCTTTCTAATGCCACCAATGTTGTGTTTTTTCGTTCATTGACAAGGGAGAAATTCATCCTCAAACACCTGCTGTCACAATGAGGAGTTGCTGCATAGCTTTTGGTTCAAACATACATCAAAAAGTCCTATGTGTGCTGCTCCATTCTTTACTTCATTTGGCCAAGCACCTCTCACACTATGCATACATGCTTAAGCCTTACACGAAAAAGGAAATGAGAAACTTGTTCCACACGCATTCCTGCTGCTACATCAGAATAACATAACATCACCATCTTTCTCCATTATCCTCACCATAAGTGACCATGAGCTCTTCCACACTAAAACAAAACCTCTCCAACTCGTGTCACTAACTGTCATGACTCATTCTGTTAACTCAAACTCAGTTAACTAACTCAGTTAACTGTAGTTCTAACCATCAACCACCAGGGTCAAATCATAACCACACCTATATAAACAATTCTAACAGATTTGGAAAGAGGATTCTCATTGTTTCACTCTCACTCCAAAAGCACTCTCAAGCTTTCTCTCTGAATTTTCTCTCTACCTGCACGAATTCCTCAAATTCTTCTTCAATCTTCACAATCAAGCAAGAAGACATCAATGAAGCATTGAATAGCACAGTTATCTCCAATTTCAGATTCAGATTTCCTCTGATTCTCAAAGCCAAATAGCATTTATTTTGCTCAAATTGAAGTTCTAGAAGTTCAAGAACAAGTTCTCACCTCTGGTTTTCTCAAAAATCCAAAGATCTTCAAGTTTCAGGTTCCAAAAGTTCTCAAACTTTGCTTGCACGATTTGATGTTATTTTAACTGGTTGATGTGTTATTTGAGCTTATTAGAAGCTATATGAAATCGGTTAGCTGATAGAGCTCCTTAGGAGTTTAGAACTGAAACTTAGGGCAAATTTCTCTTCTTCGATTCTCTGTATCCATGCTTGATCTTTGAATTTTGTTGTTGGATTTGTGTTCCTCATGAGCTTAGCTTTCGTTTGGTATATGGCTTGTGAATTTCTGGAGAAAATGTGAGTTGCAGGTGGTGGCTGCTGGCCGGAGAAGATGACCGGAGGTCATCTCCGGCCGGTGACTTTAATTGTTAGGGTTTGTGTGCGTTTTAATCTCAGCCGTGTGTTTTTCATGATCGTACGCTCCAAAATGTGACAGCACATTAAAACTCACATGCTCCTCACGTGCATTTTTCTGAATTTCACTTAAGCATGATGTGGTGTGGTGCATGGTAAGTGGCATGTGTCCTCACGTGCATGCATTGATCTTGAGTACTTTGACTTTTATTTGACCTTGACTTGATCTGATGGTTGTGAGTGAGTCAAAATTGTTGACTGATGGTGCACACTTGTTATTGTGTTTGGCGTGTAAATGGACCTTGTCAGATTGATATTTGCACCCCACTGTTTGGAAGCCCAATGAATATGCACTGTCCAATTGCTATGTTCATACCCCCTGCATTTTGCATTTATTTTTCATTTTTATTTCTTTCTACACGTTTGATTTTTAATTTTTAAAAATACCAAATTGCATTATTAAATTCCACAAAAATTCATGAATATCATTGAAACATTTAGAAAATTTTCCATGATTTTATGTTCTGATTTTATGACCATTTTGCCCCTGTCCCATTATTTTCTTTGAATTTCTTTGGTGTGCATTCTTAATGTGGTACATGACTTTGTTTAATTTTGTTCTTGATCATTAAAGATTGTTTTGATGCTCTTCTTTTTGTATTGAGTCATTATCATCTTTAGGTATGTTAGGTGATTTTTATTTGATTTTTTAGGTCATTTCATGGCATGTTTGGTGTTCACTTTTGTGCTACTTTGTATGATATGTCTATTTTGACCTAGGTGCATTGTTTGACATCATTTTGCCTTGGTTCCTTGCATGCTACTTTGATATGTGATTCATCTCTGATTAGTGAACTTCAATACCATGTTTTCATAATTTTCATGAGGCCATTTGCTTTTTGTTTGATGCATTTCATTTAAAGCATTATAACATGTTATATCATTGTAATCTTTTGTGCATGTTTACATGTTTTCTTTTGTACATAATGGCATGATCATTTGCATATTTGGTGAACCATTCACTTGACATTATAGGTCATTGGTACATATTATATGTCATCCTTGCATGTTGACTTTCATTTAAACCTTGTGCACCTTTAACATGTGGTGTTTGTACTTGTGTTTTCTTTTGAACTTCCATTTCAATTCTACTTCTTCTATTACTTCTTAAATGCTTTGATGTGTCATGCATGAATACTTGTGAGATGTTTATAAATCATTTTTCATTTCATTTCAATTCTGATCCATGGATTACATGTTCCATTTGTGCATATTTCTTCTTTTCTCTTTCATCTTTCATTCTTCCTTTTCTTATAATATCATGTTCTAATGTCTTGGAGGATGTTTGTTGCCTATCCACTTGAGTTTGATTGATAATGCCCATTTGTTCTCATATGATGTACATTCTGGTTGTGGCCCTAAGATTTGTGTTCTCATTTAATTCTTTTGAGTTTTATGATGCATTACATGTTCTTTCACTTCTTATACTTCTTATACTTGTTTACTAACCATGTAGGGGCTTTGGTAAGTTTCAATTGAGTGTGGATAAGGAATCCACATTCAACTTCTATCCTTTCTCTTTTACAATTCCATTTTGTGTTTTGTTAAGCACTTATGTGCTTTCTTTTAATAACTCATCACTTTCCCTTTGTGAATTACAATTCATCTTCTACTTTGGAAGTGAATTGTTTAATTCTTTCTTTCTTTAGACTTAGGGTTGAAACCTCACAAACCATTAGGATCACTCCCTTTAATCTTCAATTAGGATTGAGTCTTAGCCCATATAGATTTTTACCTTTATCCTCCTTTGAGTCTCTTTTCTCTCTCAAAGAAAATTCAAAACATATAATAAAGGTAAACACTTATTGCATTTAGGCCTTTCATATAAAGAAAAGATTATAAGGGGTCTTCCCTTGTAATCTTAAAATGTATAGCATATAGCCCATCTTGGGTCAATGTGTTAGACATTTGATCTTGTATGAGGGACTTAAATGCAATACTTGTTGAAGGTGCAAATAATAAAAAACTTCTTCATTTCTTAATTAACAAAAACACTTAATAAACACAAGTATGCTAGTGTGTTTGAACCTTGACAATTGGAACTAAGGGTGGGGGTCTTCTTCACTCTTAGTGTGCTTTCTTACCCATTCCATCTTGGAATGTGAGAATGTACACATTCCAATGACTAAGATCCAGATACACTGTCATATGCAAACAAATCCAAAACACTTCCTTCTAAAAGACAAAAACAAACAATAACGTCTTTCCTTCGGGAATTCTTTTCTCACCTCATTCACTCTTAGCGTACGAACGTGCTTCTACTCGTTCTCTTGCAAGATGGTAACGCACTCGGACCAGCGAGCCTGCAACACCTGAGCTAGAACGTAAGCCGTTCTCTAAAAAACACAATCCATCCCTAGTGAGGGGAACTACGTCGCTCTGATTCTCATGTTCCCGATGAGATACGTAGGCAGTGGAGTAGGGCCCATGCGAGCACTTCTTTTATTTTCCCTACATTTGTTTCCCGTTCCTTTTCTTTTATTTCTCCTTTCTTTCTTTCAGTTCCTTTTCCAGTATCCTTTCTTTACACCCTTTGATCGAGACAAGCAAGCGTGGATCCCATCGGGTACGATGGACGCGTGGGGGTGCTAATACCTTCCCCGCGCGTAACCGACTCCCGAACCCAGTTCTCTTGGTCGTAAGACCATGCTTTTCCTTTCTCTCAGGTTTACGCGGTGTTTCCTTTCCCTCTCTTGGGATAAATACACATTGCTGGCGACTCTGTTTCGGTGCCACTTTCGCGTTTGTACTAGGATGAAAATCCCGGGAGCGACAGCTGGCGACTCTGCTGGGGAAGAGAACCCAGAATCTCTGGTTTCCTTAGCGAGTCAATCCTAGCGCTTGTCTGTTTTTCTTTCATTGGGTGTTTACTGTTGTGCTATATGTTGCTGTTTATTTATTTTACTGTATTTACCGCATTTTAGCATTACATATCATACATTATATTGTGTTGCACTGTTTTGTCTGTTTGGCGGGATGGGTGTTCTGAGAGATAAGCCCACTACCAAGGCTTGAGTACATACATAGGTATTAGAGTGGATAGTCATGACGCTTGCGTGGTGGTGACCACGTATTGTTGTTCATGAGACCCACAACCAGACGAGGTTCTATCAGGAGCTTTCTGCTACTGCATGTTATGCAGGCCAGTGGTTATTCTCTTGAGGAACTGTCGACTCTGGTGACCATTCCCGAGGACTCAGTTGCGGCACTCCTCCCGAGATGTGACAGTGGCAGACCACATTCTGTGGCAAACCCATTGCACATTCTCGATCCGAGGACCCAATGCTGGGAACTTGCTATAGGACATCCCTTTTTGAAAGAGAATCAGCGGAGGCACTCCTCGATTGGCGATAGTACTGTACCCTGAGGGATGAATGTACTATTGCTTCTCGACCTCAGTGCCAGAAGCTGAGGACCTTTTGTTTTGGAGAATCAGTTGAGGCCTCCTCGATTGATGATGATGCCAAACCAGAAATGGTAAACGTATCATCATTTCTCGACCTGAGAGCCCGGGATACTGAACATCCTAGTACCCACATGTGAGAAGGGCGGGTTGTTTACAGGTTTGCAGGTAACCATGACCTCCTACATACCCGGTTTTCTATCATCATTGCACAAAAAGGAAGTTTCATCCTATTGTATTCATATGGTTCTTATCTATGGTTCTATATTAGTCTCAGAGCTACACTGACACCGTTCACAGTTCAGCACAGACACCTGATTACCTGATCACATTGCCCTTTGCATTGCATTATCATATCCTAACATACATGTTTATTCATTTCCAGGTGCATATATTACCCTTGATTCCAGTCATCAGGTCCCTGCAAAGATGAACACTAAAGAGAGGAAGAATATCATCAGCTATAAGTTCCTTACGCCAACTTTAGGCCCTATTGTTATGCTGAAGGGAATGGCGAGTCCTGCAGTACGAGAAGCTTTTGAAGAGAAATATGGGTGGATTTTATCTATGGTCCGTAATGTCAGTGATTATGAAGCAAGAGGTCTCCATACGTTGATGCAGTTCTATGATCCGCCTCTGAGGTGTTTTGTATTTCCAGACTATGTGTTGGTTCCTACCCTGGAGGAGTATTCCAACATGTTGGGGATTGCTATCAAGGAGGAGCCCCCTTTCTTTGGATCGGTGGGGGATCTTGACTTTGGAAAGGTGGCTGGTGCTCTTTATTTGAGCAAATCAGAGTTAGGCGACAATGTCTCCAACAAAGGAAAGATTCGTGGTTACAAGCTGGAATATCTGATTAAGAAGGCCCAGGAAGCAGCTAAAGGCGAGAATTGGCTTGTTTTTAATGCTTTGCTAGCCCTTTGTATATACGACATAGTGTTGTTTCCCAACGAGCCGGATTTTATTGATACGGACGCTATACGAATATTCATGATGAAGAACCCGGTGCCAACGCTACTGGGAGATCTTCACTACTCGTTGTACAACCGAAACGAAAAGAAAAGAGGAGGGATAATTCGTTGTTGTGCACCCTTGTTCTATAAGTGGTTTGCAGGCCGTTTACCACAATCAGGGGCTTTTGTGGATTCCAAAGATTCTCTAGAGTGGAAACAGCGTTTAATGGGATTGGTGGCCAAGGACATCGTATGGGTAGATCATGGGCTGATTGGCAAGAATATTATCCACAGCTGTGGTAAGTTCCCTAACGTTCCACTGATAGGAAGAATGGGTGGGATTAACTACAATCCTTCTTTGGCCATTCGACAATTTGGGTATGCCCTGACAGGTCCGCCTATTAAGAGAGATGTGGAAGAGTCCCTCTATTTTCATACATCAGATGGTTGGGAAGCAGCACAGAAAGCTTCTGAAAGCTGGGGTAGCATACTGAAAAAGGGGAAAGTTACTCTAGGCAAGCCTAACAACCGGGTTTATCCAGCATATGAAGAGTGGGTGAAGAAAAGAGTTGAAGATTTTCTCTTGCCTTTTGGTAAGGCACCCCTTTTGTATCCAGAGAATGAGAAAGCAAGAAGCACTGCTACTGTGGAAGAAGTTGACAAGTTGCAAGCCTTGGTGGAAAAGCTCCAAGGAGAGAATTCCGAGTTGAGTAGCCGTCTTCAGAATGCTCTACATGCCAACAAAGAGCTGGAGCGGAAAGCCCAAGATGCTGAACAAATCCTAACCGCAAAAGAAAAAGACTTTGCTGGAAGAGCCCAACATTTCCGGAAGGTTAGTAAAGGTGCTGATGATGCTACTCAAGCCCACAAGCAAACCAAACAGGCGTTAGCACAGACCAAAGAAAAGTTAACAAAGTTTCAGCACGCTTGGGACGAAGTTAGGATAGAGAATGCTGAATTACAGGAACAGTTGCAGATTAAGGACGAAGAGCTTGAAAAGGCGCATGAGCAGAGGAGAAAGTATCGGGAAAGCCTCGGTAAGAGTCAAGAACAGCTAGAAGAAGCTAGAGGTGAGCTGAGGAATACCAAGAAAGAGCTTGAAGAAGTCATGATAGAAAGGGAGATACTCAAGATGCAAGCCGGCATAAAGAGACACAAAGGAGTGTGTGATGATGAGGCTCTGATGCTGCATATGGGTTCTTTAAATGAAGCTCTTGAGAAAAGGGATGTCTTGATCAAAGAGATGATTGAAGAGCCGAATCACCAGCGTACCCGTATACTTTTTGAGGAGATCAAATACTCAAGTGATAAGCTGAAGGGTGTGGAATTGTCAGACTGATGTTCTTTTCCTTATATTTTGTTGTTAATGGTTACCATCAGGCTTGTTGATGGATCCATTTTTCCTTGTATTGCATTTGCGGTTGAACCTTTCTTAATTGTACTTGAATACTTTGTTGAATGAGTATGAGCAGTTTTATTCAGAATTATTCCTTATCAGATAGCTGCACACAAGCACATGACCACGACACGTCTCTTTATATCACAATTTCTGGTCTTCAGATTTCTGTGGTTGGATTGGAATCAGGGTATAAAGCACCTCGGAAATGACAAACATGGCATTGCATGGCATTGCATATCATTTTGCATTTTTGTTACTTGCTTTTCAGGTACTCGTTGCAGGGTCTCTAACCTTTATTTGGTTTCAGGCAGTATAGCGGAGAATCATATTCACCGATATTCGACGCGAAGAAATCAAGTAAGAATCATGGATCAAGTGCAAAGTGATTTGGCTGAAATGAGGGCGCGTATGGACCAGTTCATGACCCTCATGACTGGCATGGCGCAAAATCAGGAGAGATTGAGGCTTCTGGTAGAGCGTCCAGACAATGGGCCCGAAGGTGATCAACATAACAATTCACAGGGACACGGCATCCCTCCTCCCGGTGGCAACCCTCCTCCTGGTGGTAACAATCGGGGTAATGGAAATGGTAGGCATGCTGGTGTTACTCTTGAAGATACTCTGGAAGACCAATTTACTCTACTAGATGCTGATGTGGGTAATCAAGGTGATCGAAGGTATGAGGAGTTAGCAGAAAAGATCAGGGCCATAGAATGCAAGAACTCTATGGGTATTGATGTTACCAGCTTGGGGCTGGTCTCAGGAGTCAGAATTCCCCCTAAATTCAAACCTCCCACTTTTGATAAGTATCACGGCAATGCGTGTCCCCAAACGCATCTTCAAGCTTACTTTGGGAAGATTTCAGCCCATACGGATGACGAGAAGCTATGGATGCACTATTTTCAGGACAGTCTGGCTGGGGCGTCCTTGACTTGGTATATGAAGTTGAATAGAGCTGCTGTGAAGAATTGGAAAGATCTGGCAGAAGCTTTCCTGAAGCAATACCAGTATAATATTGACATGGCGCCCAACCGCACCCAATTGCAGGGATTGTCCCAGAATGCCAAGGAGAGTTTCAAAGAATATGCACAGAGGTGGAGGGAAATGGCTGCCCAGGTTCAACCTCCCTTGTCAGACAGAGAAATGGCGGATATGTTTATGGGCACCTTGCAAGGGGCTTATCTTGATAGATTAGCTGCTTGTCCGTCAACTGGATTTGCTGATATTGTGATCGCGGGAGAAAGAATAGAAAGTCTGCTAAAGCTTGGAAAGATCCAGGATGTGAGTGGGGCTGGCTCTTCGGGGACGAAGAAACCGTTTGCTAGTAACCAGAAAAGAAGAGAAGGTGATACGAATGCTGTGTTTAGAGGACGAGGCAGATGGCGTTCTCGAGCTTATTATCAGGTAGATGCTGTAACAATCCCCACACCGTCTGTTCAGAAACAACAACCCCAACAACAAGTTCAACAGCAACAACCTTTTTTCCAGCAAAGGTCTAGACAGAGGGATCGTAAGATGGATCCTCTCCCTATGACCTATGCCGCGCTGTTGCCCCGGCTACTCGAGTTAAAGTTGGTAGAACTCCGTACTATGAAAGCTCCGGTTGCTGGAAACCTGCCACCTAACTTCGATGCTAATGCTCGTTGTGAGTTCCACTCAGGTGCTCAGGGGCACTCCATTGAAAAATGTTGGGCTTTCCATCATAAAGTACAAGATTTGATTGATACTAAAGCCATCAATTTCTCTCCCGCTCCTAATATTACTCAGCATCCCATGCCTGATCATAGTGCAGCAAATGTG
Source organism: Lathyrus tuberosus (assembly GCA_022829125.1). Taxonomy (NCBI): domain Eukaryota; kingdom Viridiplantae; phylum Streptophyta; class Magnoliopsida; order Fabales; family Fabaceae; genus Lathyrus; species Lathyrus tuberosus. Next base: position 558,291 of record JALAZF010000852.1, on the reverse strand, counting down.
TACGCTATTGAAGATGGGAGGAGATTGAAGTTGGTGTTAGACGTTCATCAAGTGAAAACTTCTTTGTTGGTTGTAAAAGATCGTTTATTGAAGGGACAGGTGTTCCCGGGCTGTAATCAAGATTGCTCTGAGTGTATGAATCAGGAGAACGGCTGTGATAAGTTGAAGATGGGTTTACAGAATCTGATCGATGAAGGATGTCTACAGTTCGACAGAGTTGTGAAAGACACTGATGAGATATCAACCGTGACCATCTATTACACTCCCGCTGAGATTCAAATGCCGGTCAATGCAGTTCCCGTGGCGAGTGTTGCGCCAGAAAGACTCAGTCCTGTCACTATCACGGTGCCAGGACCAATTCCGTTCACATCTACGAAAGCTATCCCATGGCACTATGGGGCAGATGTATATTACGAAGGTAAAAAGCAGGAAGTTGAATCATCAATCAGCCCAAATATTGATAATGTAGGGGGTGTAGGGGGCTTTACAAGGAGTGGAAGGTTGTTCGCTCCCCAAACCTTGAGAAGCGATAAAGAGGCAGAAGCTGCAGCAAAGGCTAAGGGTAAACAGGTGGTTGAAAGTGCGCCTACACCTGAAGCAGAGACAAAGATTACTTTTGATAAGGAAATGGAAGAATTTATGAAAATAATCAAGAAAAGCGATTATAAGATTGTGGACCAACTGAATCAGACCCCTTCAAAGATTTCAATCTTGTCACTATTGATGTGCTCTGATGCGCACCGGCAGGCGTTGTTGAAAGTATTGAAGAGTGCATACGTGCCACAAGAAATTACTGTTAATCAGCTCGAGGGCGTAATCTCCAATGTTAATGTTAGCCATGGCTTGGGCTTTACAAGTAGAGATTTGACTGTTGAAGGAAGAAACCATAATAAGGCTTTGCATATCACGATGGAGTGTAAGGGCACAGTGTTATCTCATGTACTGGTAGACACTGGTTCATCACTCAATGTCTTGCCCAAGAAGGCATTGATGAAGCTGGAAGTTGATGGTTTGATCTTAAGGCCTAGTGAATTGGTGGTCAGAGTATTCGATGGGACCAGACGATCTGTGTTTGGTGAGGTGGAATTGCCCGTACAAATTGGACCACAGGTATTCAAATCCACGTTCCATGTAATGGACATACAACCTGCATATAGCTGCCTATTGGGACGCCCTTGGATTCACGGAGCCGGGGCTGTTACTTCTACTCTACATCAAAAGCTGAAGTATGAGTTTGAAGGGCAGGTTGTGACAGTGTGTGGGGAAGAAGACATCTTTGTGAGTCACCTGTCCACGTTCAAGTACATTGAAATGGATGGGGAAATTCATGAGATGCTGTGCCAATCATTTGAAGCAGTCAACATTGACGATGCACCTGAGTCTTCTTCTGTACCAGTTGGGGCTGGTACCTCCATTTCATCTTACAAACAAGCTGTCGAAGTCGTCAGGGCAGGCAACGCCCAAGGTTGGGGCAGGTTGATAGAGACCCCAATGAAGGAAGACAAATTTGGTATTGGTTATCATCCCTCTACAACTTCAGATGCGGGGAGCAGGGGACCCATTACTTTCAATAGTGGGGGAATTATCTACACGGACCAGTCTTGTGCAGCCACAGAGGATAGTGTTGACAGTGATTGTGACCTGGACAACTGGGTACGCCCTCATGTTCCGGGACAACAAGTGCAGAACTGGTTCGTTGAAGAAGTCATCCGGGTTACTCTTCAGACAAAGTAATTTTTCTTTGTTTTTTCTAACCATAATGCATGTCAAAATCTTGCGCTCTGCCCAAGGCGTATAGATGCATTTGTAGGGCCACCATGGTTGCATTTGCAATGTTTAATCATTAATAAAGGACGTTTTGCAATCAAATTTTGTTCTCTGTCTTTCAGTTTTTATTTTTGCACAAAAAAAAATAAATAAAATGGCAATGTTTCATTTTCTTTTGTTTTGCTTAAAAATAAATTCTAAAATAAGGCATGAACCCGTTCATGCAGACTTGATCCTCCGGATACCACTGATAACGATTTTGATATGGCCATGTATGACTTTGACAATCCGATTTATCAAGCCGAAGAAGGGGATGAGAAAGATTGTGAACTTTCTGAAGAACTGGCCAGATTGTTGAAACAAGAGGAAAGGGTCATCCAGCCTCATCAGGAGACTGTAGAAATCATCAATATTGGTACCAAGGACGCCAAGAAAGAGATCAGGATTGGTGCCAGCTTGCAAGCAGATGTGAAGCGAACTTTGACGGAAATGTTGCGCGAGTATGTTGACATCTTCGCCTGGTCGTATCAAGACATGCCGGGGTTGGATGCGGATATTGTCGTGCACAGGCTACCATTGAGAGAAGAATGTCCGCCAGTCAAGCAGAAACTTCGTCGGACTCACCCCGACATGGCTTTAAAGATTAAGGAGGAAGTCCAGAAGCAGTGGGATGCTGGTTTTCTTGCTGTGACAAAGTATCCTCCGTGGGTAGCCAACATCGTGCCAGTACCGAAGAAAGATGGAAAAGTGAGAATGTGTGTGGATTATCGAGATCTTAATAAAGCTAGCCCGAAAGATGATTTTCCACTACCTCATATTGATGTGCTGGTCGATAATACAGCTCAGTTTTCAGTGTTCTCCTTTATGGACGGGTTCTCCGGGTACAACCAGATCAAGATGGCACCTGAAGATATGGAGAAGACCACGTTCATTACTCCGTGGGGTACATATTGTTATAAAGTAATGCCTTTTGGGTTGAAAAACGCAGGGGCAACGTACCAGCGGGCGATGGTGACATTGTTTCATGACTTGATTCATAAGGAGATCGAATGTTATGTAGATGATATGATTGCCAAGTCGAGAACAGAAGAGGAACATCTGGTTAACCTGAAAAAGCTGTTTGAAAGGTTGAGAAAGTTTCGTCTGAGATTAAATCCAAACAAGTGCACGTTTGGGGTGCGTTCTGGAAAGTTGCTAGGTTTCATTGTGAGCGAAAGAGGAATCGAGGTTGATCCTGCCAAGGTGAAAGCAATACAAGAAATGCCTGAACCGAGAACAGAAAAAGAGGTTCGTGGTTTCTTGGGTAGATTGAACTACATTGCAAGGTTCATATCTCACCTAACGGCCACGTGTGAGCCAATATTTAAATTGCTAAGGAAAGATCAAACGGTCAGGTGGAATGACGATTGCCAATTGGCATTCGATAAGATAAAAGAATACTTGCAGGAACCTCCGATTCTAATGCCCCCAGTTGAAGGGAGACCGCTGATAATGTATCTGACTGTGCTTGAAGGTTCCATGGGTTGTGTTCTCGGTCAACATGACGAGACAGGTAGGAAGGAGCATGCTATTTACTACCTGAGCAAAAAGTTCAATGATTGTGAGTCCCGATACTCAATGCTTGAAAAGACATGCTGTGCGCTTGCATGGGCCGCTAAGCGATTGAGGCAATATATGGTTAGGCACACAACCTTGTTGATTTCAAAAATGGATCCTATCAAGTACATTTTCGAGAAACCAGCATTGACAGGCAGAGTTGCACGGTGGCAAATGGTCTTGACAGAGTATGACATTCAGTACACTTCACAAAAGGCCATCAAAGGAAGTATCTTGTCTGATTATCTTGCGCAACAGCCGATTGATGATTACCAACCCATGAAATTTGACTTCCCTGATGAGGACATCATGTTTCTCAAAGCTAAAGACTGTGAGGAACCACTCCCGGAGGAGGGGCCAGACCCTGAATCCAAATGGAGTCTGATGTTTGATGGGGCTGTCAATATGAATGGGTGCGGAGTTGGAGCAGTTCTTATCACGCCGGAAGGTGTTCATATGCCTTTCACTGCCCGAATAACTTTCGGATGCACCAACAATGAAGCAGAGTACGAAGCTTGTATAATGGGGATCGAGGAGGCGATTAATCTACGGATTAAGACCCTTGATATATTTGGTGATTCAGCTTTGGTAATCAATCAAGTGAACGGGAGTTGGTACACGCACCAAGCAAAACTAGTGTCGTATAGAGATTATACGAGGAGATTGCTGACATTTTTCACAACAGTGAAACTGTACCACATTCCTCGAGATGAGAATAGGTTCGCTGATGCCTTGGCCACTTTGTCTTCCATGATCAAAGTGCAAGGATGGAACCATGTACCTAAGATTGAGGTATCCCGCCTTGACAGACCAGCATTTGTGTTTGCGGTCGATGCAGCGTCCGATGACAAGCCATGGTTTTATGACATTAAGTGTTTCTTGAAAAGTCAAGAGTACCCGCCCGGGGCATCGTCCAAAGACAGGAAGACGTTGAGAAGGTTAGCCGGTAGTTTCTTCTTGAACAAAGATGGCGTGCTGTATAAAAGAAATTTTGACACGGTCCTGCTTAGATGTGTGGATAGACATGAAGCAGACTTGTTGATGATTGAAGTGCACGAAGGCTCTTTCGGTACTCATGCCGGAGGGCAGGCAATGGCTAAAAAGTTGTTAAGGTCGGGATATTATTGGTTGACTATGGAGTCAGATTGTTGCAAATATGCCCGCAAATGCCATAAATGCCAGATCTATGCAGACAAGGTGCATGTGCCTCCAAATCCGTTGAGTATCATGTCGTCACCTTGGCCGTTTGCCATGTGGGGCATTGATATGATCGGAAAGATTGAGCCTACAGCTTCCAATGGTCATCGTTTCATCTTGGTGGCAATTGATTACTTCACCAAATGGGTTGAAGCCGCATCCTATGCCAATGTTACAAAACAAGTGGTCGCTCGTTTCTTAAAACGGGATATCATTTGCCGATATGGAGTTCCCGAAAGAATCATCACTGATAATGGTTCTAATTTGAACAATAAGATGATGGCTGAGTTATGCCGGGACTTCAAAATCGAACATCACAATTCTTCTCCGTACCGCCCAAAGATGAATGGCGCGGTCGAAGCGGCCAACAAAAATATCAAGAAGATTGTGCAGAAGATGGTTGTCACGTACAAAGATTGGCATGAGATGTTACCATTTGCTTTGCATGGGTATCGAACGTCGGTACGCACGTCCACTGGGGCAACCCCATTCTCACTTGTATATGGTATGGAGGCAGTGCTACCGGTTGAAGTAGAGATTCCGTCCCTCAGAGTTATGATGGATGTTAAGCTAGATGAAGCTGAATGGGTACGAGCCAGATTTGATCAGCTGAGCCTTATTGAGGAAAAGCGATTGGCGGCTGTATGTCATGGGCAACTATATCAGCGCAGAATGAAACAGGCATTTGACCAGAAGGTGCGTCCTCGGGTTTATAAAGTCGGAGATGTGGTACTCAAAAGGATCCTTCCTCCCAATACAGATCACAGGGGCAAATGGACTCCTAATTATGAAGGTCCATTCGTGGTTAAAAAGGTCTTTTCGGGCGGAGCTTTATTGCTTACAACCATGGATGGCGAAGACTTTTCATCCCCTGTCAACTCAGACGTAGTCAAAAAATACTTCGCATGAATAGACCCGCTGGATAATAAGAAAAAAAATCCAGGCAAAAAAGGGCATCCCGGCGAACCAAAAACAGAATAAGGTTCGGGCAAAAATTAGGGATATAATTGAAAAAATTTGTACACCCGGTAAGTTGAAAACCCGAAAGGGCAACTTAGGCAAAAAAGGGTATCCTGGTGGATCGAAAACCTGAAAGGGCGGTCCACACAAAAGAGGGATTTAAGCGAATGACTACGGTTTGAGTTATCTGTACCCCATTACCGTTTGAACAACTGACGTTCTGAAAGATAGGAATCGGTCTGATCGTTTCTCGGAAGGCAAGGTCGGGGAGTTTTGAAGACATACTGGTCATAACAGAATGGAAACTCAGTGGAATTCCGTTTTCACATTGCCATTAGGATAGTTTCTTTTCTCAATTTTCAGCGGTCACCTCTTTCCAGGGACTGCTTCCGGATGTAATTGCCTATTCCGGGCTCTCAGTCAATAAATTGAATTTCAGTAAAAAGCTTTCTATTTTTGTTTTATTGCTTTGTTTGCAAAAATGTCCTAATTTTTGATAAAACATTGCATTTGAAAACATGGCAGCCTTGCAATAACATGCGCAGAAAAAACATTTGAAATTACTTCGAATGTTGAATACTCCCGGATGGTGGATTCTAGCCACGCAATATTCGGGGCATGTGGGCATATTCTTTTGTTACAGGTAGCAGGTGCAGATGATTTTAAGCACAAGACCAGCAATAAATCACCCCACGCAAAAGACTGGGGCAGTTATGGGTGAGGAGATCGGCGTTCATCGTTCGGTCGACGATTGTTCATAACAGGTCGATATCAGTGAATTAAGTTCAACTGGGTACCGTTGCATCTTATTAAGTCGATTCTCTTATTCAGTCCTTCCAACGGCTACAAGCTTTTCTATGTCGGTAACGGTCACAGGTTCCCCAAAAGAGTGGTCTCGTCGACACCGAAACTGATGGTCACTATCCCCAGCGAAGTCGCAGGAGTTTGAAGAGGCTAAATCTTCTGTAAAATCCTCTTATGACATCTTCTTCGGGGACAAATTGTTGGTTTGTCCATGCATGGGGCATGTTTGTTTCCCCATCATGAAGTGTTGATCATTCCCAGTAGAGTTTGAGGACAGTCGGTCTTCTGTAAAATCCTCTCAAAAGGTATTCTCCAGCACGAGACGTTTTAAAGCAGTTTCCTCCAGCAGAGTTTGTTATAAACTCGTCATCCCTAACGGAATTGTCTAAAGGGAAGCTCGCCTAACATAGGGCATTGTGGTACTTATCCTAAGCTTGACAGTCATATTCTTCAGCAGACTACTGTGGATTTGCTTTGGGTTTCCCCAACAGATCTCTAAGGACTCTTTCTAGCAAGTTGCAGTGGAATGTTCTAACCAGGATTTGCATATCCCTGGCAGAGTAGCCATGATCCCCAACAAGATTGTGTCTCTGGTAATGATCCCCCACAGAGGTCAGCATCGAATCTTGTCAGCAATACTCCCCAGCCGAGTTATAAGGTTGATAATCCCTATAAAGGATCTTGGGTTGAATAAATCCCCAAGCAGAGTTTTAATGGCTCATTTCCCCAGCAGGACGTCATTTAAAAATTCTCATCCCCAGCGGAGTTGCGGTGACCAGAATCCAGCCCCAAACAGATGGAATAATTCCTGGCAGAGTCATCATTCCCTCATATCTTAAAGTCCAATTTATTGTTGGCAAGCTTGACAATTCGAAGCAGACGGATTGTTCATCCATTCGCCAGCAGAGATATTATCCTTTTAGGAGTCTCCGAGATTAAATCATTGATTGTGGTTCCTCAGCAGAGTCGGCAGAGATGTCTGGCGCAGAGGCAGAGAGTAATTCAATTTTGAAATTCTAAAAGTCCAACAGTGGATTGGCAAAAGTCCGTCTTCGGGTGGCAAAAGTCCAACAGTGGATTGGCAAAAGTCCGTCTTCGGGTGGCAAAAGTCCAACAGTGGATTGGCGAAAGGTCCATCTAAGGGTGGCATATTCCAAAAGTCCAACAGTGGATTGGCAAAAGTCCGTCTTCGGGTGGCAAAAGTCCAACAGTGGATTGGCAGAAGTCCATTTTCGGGTGGCACGAAGCTGCAAAGTCCACCAGTAGCGTGGCAGGCCAGTAGTCGTCTGGAGTTGCATAAAAGAAATTATTAAAGTCCACCAGTAGTGTGGCAAGCCAGTAGTCGTCTGGCGTCGTTCAAAAGACGTTATTAAAGTCCACCAGTAGTGTGGCAGGCCAGTAGTCGTCTGGAGTTGCATAAAAGACATTATTAAAGTCCACCAGTAGTGTGGCAAGCCAGTAGTCGTCTGGCGTCGTTCAAAAGACGTTATTAAAGTCCACCAGTAGTGTGGCAGGCCAGTAGTCGTCTGGAGTTGCATAAAAGACATTATTAAAGTCCACCAGCAGCGTGGCAAGCCAGTAGTCGTCTGGCATCGTTCAAAAGACAGATTTTTCTGACGACGTTCATTGAAGATTCAATCCAGAAGTCTCATTGGGTTTATATCCCTTTTCTTTTTCATCATCCAGAGCAAATTTTTGGTTATATTTGGTATTCAATCACTATATACCTTGAAAGTCCGAAAGCGATTGCTTTCGGGCATTCAGGTCTACAGCGCTTGAATAGGGGCAGCTGTAATACCCCAAAATTTGCTCTCCCTCTTTGTCATCATAGCATGGCATTATCATTTATCATATCATATCCACCTCATTAACATTACATTGCATTTAACATAGAAAAATGAAGCATGGCATCCTTCTTACCATCAGGGCATGTGATCAGGTGGAAGGTGGACAATCAAGAGATCATTCAAAGCACAAAGGGTTAATCAAGTTGGCTCTAGGCAAGCCAAGAGGTCTCTCATGTCTCATACTATCTCAATTGATCTTCCAAAACCTCAAGGAAGTGAGATTCAATGGGAGTTTGAAGCACTACATCCTACACTACGCAAGAGGTTCAAAAATTGAAGGAAAACCCTCAAAAGAGATAGCTCATTGATCCAAAATCATCCTCAAATGGTATATCTCATCATCCTTTAAGAGGATACACAACATACTCTGAGGAATTTGAAATTGAAGACTGCACATTTTTCTCCTAGGAGGTGGGCACCAAAACTAGGGTTTCCCATTAAATCAGGGAATCTTTGATTTTTTGGACAAAACTTGATGTCATGGTATTCTACATGTTCTTAAGTGTATGTGTATGGAGAATTGCCCCTCAATTGGTTTTGGAGGTGGTTCAATTGGAAGAAAGATCAAAAATCAGGAATTTGGGGCCAAGTCAAATAATCAGGGGAAAAAGTCAACTCTTGACTTTTTGAGCCCAAAATCATGAAATTCATGTTATATATGACCAATGTACAAAATTTGATCAAGAAACTCCAAAGGAATCATGAAAAAATCAAGATGTGGAAAGTTGCCATTTTTGGATGAAGTAGGGTTACTAAAAATAGCAAGTTTGGGCCATTTTGCATCAGAATTTGAACCAAGGCCATTCAAATTTGGAGTACCAAATGAAAATTCCACTCTGCCTCAATGAAAGGCCTTGCTTTAAGCTTCAAATCCATGGGTAGAACATTTCCATTGGATAAAAAATGAGGGAGATATGATTGATCAAAGTTGGAGGAAAGTAGGCCAAAAACCATGTCATGACCAAGTTTGGCCAGGTCTGCGCGCAGTCATTTTCTCAAACAGTTGGTGGGCAAAATGTATGGATCAATTACTCATGGTTAAAGGCTTCAAATGAAAAATCTTGCAACATCAAAGTTGTTCCCCTATGTGAGATCTTCAAGATTGATGTTCATGATTTTTTTCATTTGATCAAAGGATAAGGAGTTATGATAGCTCAAAGATTGGTCAACACAACTGAATTTCCATAGGCACCAAGGCCTTGCCTGCAGACCAAGTCACATGCCCATACACCAATTTGGTTCCTTCTGTTGCAAGCTACATTTGATCATGTTCCAAACTTCAATTCAACCTAATTTCAACACCAATATTGTTCCCCAATGTATCATCTTTCTAATGCCACCAATGTTGTGTTTTTTCGTTCATTGACAAGGGAGAAATTCATCCTCAAACACCTGCTGTCACAATGAGGAGTTGCTGCATAGCTTTTGGTTCAAACATACATCAAAAAGTCCTATGTGTGCTGCTCCATTCTTTACTTCATTTGGCCAAGCACCTCTCACACTATGCATACATGCTTAAGCCTTACACGAAAAAGGAAATGAGAAACTTGTTCCACACGCATTCCTGCTGCTACATCAGAATAACATAACATCACCATCTTTCTCCATTATCCTCACCATAAGTGACCATGAGCTCTTCCACACTAAAACAAAACCTCTCCAACTCGTGTCACTAACTGTCATGACTCATTCTGTTAACTCAAACTCAGTTAACTAACTCAGTTAACTGTAGTTCTAACCATCAACCACCAGGGTCAAATCATAACCACACCTATATAAACAATTCTAACAGATTTGGAAAGAGGATTCTCATTGTTTCACTCTCACTCCAAAAGCACTCTCAAGCTTTCTCTCTGAATTTTCTCTCTACCTGCACGAATTCCTCAAATTCTTCTTCAATCTTCACAATCAAGCAAGAAGACATCAATGAAGCATTGAATAGCACAGTTATCTCCAATTTCAGATTCAGATTTCCTCTGATTCTCAAAGCCAAATAGCATTTATTTTGCTCAAATTGAAGTTCTAGAAGTTCAAGAACAAGTTCTCACCTCTGGTTTTCTCAAAAATCCAAAGATCTTCAAGTTTCAGGTTCCAAAAGTTCTCAAACTTTGCTTGCACGATTTGATGTTATTTTAACTGGTTGATGTGTTATTTGAGCTTATTAGAAGCTATATGAAACCGGTTAGCTGATAGAGCTCCTTAGGAGTTTAGAACTGAAACTTAGGGCAAATTTCTCTTCTTCGATTCTCTGTATCCATGCTTGATCTTTGAATTTTGTTGTTGGATTTGTGTTCCTCATGAGCTTAGCTTTCGTTTGGTATATGGCTTGTGAATTTCTGGAGAAAATGTGAGTTGCAGGTGGTGGCTGCTGGCCGGAGAAGATGACCGGAGGTCATCTCCGGCCGGTGACTTTAATTGTTAGGGTTTGCGTGCGTTTTAATCTCAGCCGTGTGTTTTTCATGATCGTACGCTCCAAAATGTGACAGCACATTAAAACTCACATGCTCCTCACGTGCATTTTTCTGAATTTCACTTAAGCATGATGTGGTGTGGTGCATGGTAAGTGGCATGTGTCCTCACGTGCATGCATTGATCTTGAGTACTTTGACTTTTATTTGACCTTGACTTGATCTGATGGTTGTGAGTGAGTCAAAATTGTTGACTGATGGTGCACACTTGTTATTGTGTTTGGCGTGTAAATGGACCTTGTCAGATTGATATTTGCACCCCACTGTTTGGAAGCCCAATGAATATGCACTGTCCAATTGCTATGTTCATACCCCCTGCATTTTGCATTTATTTTTCATTTTTATTTCTTTCTACACGTTTGATTTTTAATTTTTAAAAATACCAAATTGCATTATTAAATTCCACAAAAATTCATGAATATCATTGAAACATTTAGAAAATTTTCCATGATTTTATGTTCTGATTTTATGACCATTTTGCCCCTGTCCCATTATTTTCTTTGAATTTCTTTGGTGTGCATTCTTAATGTGGTACATGATTTTGTTTAATTTTGTTCTTGATCATTAAAGATTGTTTTGATGCTCTTCTTTTTGTATTGAGTCATTATCATCTTTAGGTATGTTAGGTGATTTTTATTTGATTTTTTAGGTCATTTCATGGCATGTTTGGTGTTCACTTTTGTGCTACTTTGTATGATATGTCTATTTTGACCTAGGTGCATTGTTTGACATCATTTTGCCTTGGTTCCTTGCATGCTACTTTGATATGTGATTCATCTCTGATTAGTGAACTTCAATACCATGTTTTCATAATTTTCATGAGGCCATTTGCTTTTTGTTTGATGCATTTCATTTAAAGCATTATAACATGTTATATCATTGTAATCTTTTGTGCATGTTTACATGTTTTCTTTTGTACATAATGGCATGATCATTTGCATATTTGGTGAACCATTCACTTGACATTATAGGTCATTGGTACATATTATATGTCATCCTTGCATGTTGACTTTCATTTAAACCTTGTGCACCTTTAACATGTGGTGTTTGTACTTGTGTTTTCTTTTGAACTTCCATTTCAATTCTACTTCTTCTATTACTTCTTAAATGCTTTGATGTGTCATGCATGAATACTTGTGAGATGTTTATAAATCATTTTTCATTTCATTTCAATTCTGATCCATGGATTACATGTTCCATTTGTGCATATTTCTTCTTTTCTCTTTCATCTTTCATTCTTCCTTTTCTTATAATATCATGTTCTAATGTCTTGGAGGATGTTTGTTGCCTATCCACTTGAGTTTGATTGATAATGCCCATTTGTTCTCATATGATGTACATTCTGGTTGTGGCCCTAAGATTTGTGTTCTCATTTAATTCTTTTGAGTTTTATGATGCATTACATGTTCTTTCACTTCTTATACTTCTTATACTTGTTTACTAACCATGTAGGGGCTTTGGTAAGTTTCAATTGAGTGTGGATAAGGAATCCACATTCAACTTCTATCCTTTCTCTTTTACAATTCCATTTTGTGTTTTGTTAAGCACTTATGTGCTTTCTTTTAATAACTCATCACTTTCCCTTTGTGAATTACAATTCATCTTCTACTTTGGAAGTGAATTGTTTAATTCTTTCTTTCTTTAGACTTAGGGTTGAAACCTCACAAACCATTAGGATCACTCCCTTTAATCTTCAATTAGGATTGAGTCTTAGCCCATATAGATTTTTACCTTTATCCTCCTTTGAGTCTCTTTTCTCTCTCAAAGAAAATTCAAAACATATAATAAAGGTAAACACTTATTGCATTTAGGCCTTTCATATAAAGAAAAGATTATAAGGGGTCTTCCCTTGTAATCTTAAAATGTATAGCATATAGCCCATCTTGGGTCAATGTGTTAGACATTTGATCTTGTATGAGGGACTTAAATGCAATACTTGTTGAAGGTGCAAATAATAAAAAACTTCTTCATTTCTTAATTAACAAAAACACTTAATAAACACAAGTATGCTAGTGTGTTTGAACCTTGATAATTGGAACTAAGGGTGGGGGTCTTCTTCACTCTTAGTGTGCTTTCTTACCCATTCCATCTTGGAATGTGAGAATGTACACATTCCAATGACTAAGATCCAGATACACTGTCATATGCAAACAAATCCAAAACACTTCCTTCTAAAAGACAAAAACAAACAATAACGTCTTTCCTTCGGGAATTCTTTTCTCACCTCATTCACTCTTAGCGTACGAACGTGCTTCTACTCGTTCTCTTGCAAGATGGTAACGCACTCGGACCAGCGAGCCTGCAACACCTGAGCTAGAACGTAAGCCGTTCTCTAAAAAACACAATCCATCCCTAGTGAGGGGAACTACGTCGCTCTGATTCTCATGTTCCCGATGAGATACGTAGGCAGTGGAGTAGGGCCCATGCGAGCACTTCTTTTATTTTCCCTACATTTGTTTCCCGTTCCTTTTCTTTTATTTCTCCTTTCTTTCTTTCAGTTCCTTTTCCAGTATCCTTTCTTTACACCCTTTGATCGAGACAAGCAAGCGTGGATCCCATCGGGTACGATGGACGCGTGGGGGTGCTAATACCTTCCCCGCGCGTAACCGACTCCCGAACCCAGTTCTCTTGGTCGTAAGACCATGCTTTTCCTTTCTCTCAGGTTTACGCGGTGTTTCCTTTCCCTCTCTTGGGATAAATACACATTGCTGGCGACTCTGTTTCGGTGCCACTTTCGCGTTTGTACTAGGATGAAAATCCCGGGAGCGACAGTTATCGCTTTCGTTTACTGCTTTCATATTATAAACTGTATTGTGGGGCTGCTCACTGTAAGTCTCCTTTCATAAACTCATATCTACTGTGTAATAATAGTATTGATATTTCGAGTTTCCCCGGCAACTACGTCTAGAACTAGGTGACGCCGTTTCATTTATTCGTAGAAATAGACGCCTAGATCCCCAATAGGAGCACCAGATACAGTCTTCTCTTCGGCTGTCCTCCTTAGGAATCGTCAAGAAGCTGTACTCCCCAAGATGAATGTATTCTCCGTGAATGGCATCTTTGAGTTTCTTCCAAATTCTCGAACTTTCCTGACTTGATCTATTCCTTGTGGATAGCTTGCCTTGAATGTCTCGGGGTTTGGGTACCCACTACGGTCATAATCTTGGACCTTAACTAAGGAACCCTCTTTAAAAGCTAAAAGTCGCTGGATAGTAAACCTCGCACGTTTACCAGTGGTTTTTATCTTTAAAAGAGTTATCTCTCCTAATGGAAAGGAGATGATAGACCCACGGGCTTCTTAAAAGCATCGGCCTCCTCTTGGGCATTATACAAGGACCCACAGGCTTCCTAAAAGCAACCCCGCCTCCTCTTGGGCTTCGTACAAGGACCCTACGGCTTCTAAGAAGTATTCACAACCTCCTCTTAGGCTTCGTATAATGATCTCTTCCCCCGGGAATGATAGCCTCCTCTTGGGCTTAGTACAAGGACCCGTCGGCTTCTTAAAAGTTTCTAGCCTCCTCTTGGGCTTCGTACAAATTGTCCCGACGACCTCCTAGAGGTATAGGAACAGAACTTAGTCATCTGCATAGAACAGTCCTTTCATAGAGTATACTACTGTTTCTCACAGCATAGTACAAGAGATAAAACTCTAGACACGGACAGTCTAACTTCCTTGAGTCTCAAAGACATTCTCAAGCACTCTTCGTTAAATAGGAAGGAAACCCGCAGACTCGGACAGTCTCAATACCCTTTGGATTTCCAGTTTCCTCAAAGGAAAGGAAACCACCCTGATCCTCAGATCTAACCTATGAGTACAGTGATGCTCATATAAGAACTGATTTTCTCTTTCAAAATCAGTATACTGGACCTGTCACTTAACTGACACAGTAACCTTAGCCTTCTCTTGGGCTTTGTACAATGATTCTCCCCAGCGGAGTCAAACAACGTTTTAGCCTCTCTCTCGGGCTTTGTACGAGACACATAAGAGACTCCCTCATTGAGTCAATCACCCCTTTCGCCTCCATCTCGGGCTTTATACGAGATACAAAAAGGTTCTTATTGAGCCAAACAAACAATAGCCTCCATCTCGGGCTTCATACGAGATACAAAAAAACTCCATTGTTGAGTCAAATAACCTCCATCTCGGGCTTTGTACGAGATACCAAAAGATTCCACCGTTGAGTCAAAAACTTTTAGCCTCTCTCTCGGGCTTCATACGAGATACCAAAAGATTCCATCGTCGGGTCAAAAACTTTTAGCCTCTCTCTCGGGCTTTGTACGAGAAACAAAATAGCCTCCTCTTAGGCTTTGTATAATGATTTTCCTAGCGGAAATTAGCCTCCTCTTAGGCTTTGTATAAGAAAACCACTGGTTGATCCAATCAACCTTTTAGCATCAAACATGTGCCTCGTTCACAGTACACAAAAGTCAACAACTCCTTTCCCTTCATCTAATCGCTGTAAGCGGCAAGCCTCTGGATCATCTATATCCACGCCACTGTCCCTCTTTTAGCATGAGAAATTCCTAAGGAAAGATGGCATTGCTCTACACTGAGTTAAAGTCTTCTCCGTCAGGTTAAAACCCTTTTCTTTAGAAATTATGGCATTGCTCGGATCCGCGTATCCCAGTTAAAGTAATTCTTCTTCTCCCCTCTTTAGAGATGACAAATTCTCTCTAAAACTGAGGTCTTTCAGCTTCACGTCTTGGGCTTTGAATAAGACACAAATAGACCTTTCAGCTTCACATCTTGGGCTTTGAACAAGATACAAACTACCTTTCGCTTCACGTATTGGGCTTTGAACAAGACACCAAAACACCCATTTCCTCCCATAGAATAGGAGGAACTACGAACGCTCTGATTTCCCTGTTTCGGTAAACGGGAATACGTAGGCATAAGATCGAAAGAAAAGATCTTAGCGAGCGCAATCAACAAAAAACCCAAATCCCATATCTCCATCAATCAAAAGCAGTAATCAGTCCTAACATCCTAATCCTTGTTCCCCGCCAGAAACCTTCTGCCCAGGTAAAAAGAAAGAAAACAGTATTGGCGAAAATACAAATAACCAGTACAAAGGCCCCCCCACATTGATAGCATTCGTAACCTAACAGACCGTTGTTTAAACTCAGTATGCAAGCAGGGTTAATTTGAGACATCTATTTCCCTTCCTTATTCAGCTCACAATAGGATAAAAAATGAATCGACCTGTAGTTTTAAGCTCAAACCGCAGAGAGTGACCAGCGCTTAAGAACCGCGTCCAAAATCGCTCGCTACACTAAGTCCAATTCATTAAGGATTTTGAGTTATGCTTGGATCAAAATGGCTAAAAAGTTAAAATTGACATTTTTCAGCACAATGTCCCAACTTCAAGGCTGTTTTTCTCCATGATCCAAGTTGAACCAGGTCTAATGTTAAACATCAAAGTTGAAGTACGTCATCTAAGCTTTCTGAAAAGTCCTAGAACGTCCATATAGCATACTCGAACAGGGAGTTATGGATCTTACAAAATGGCTTGCTGAAGCTGAATTTTACAAGGCAGATTTGCACATTTTTTGTGCCACACAGATTTTCAAGCCTTGTCATCAGTTTGGACACATCTAAGGATCAAATCCAAGTGGGATGATCTGATCCATGAACCTCCCAAGTCCAAGGAACAAAGAAAAGCATGCCAAAGCCTAGAAATCCCTAAAAGAGGGACAAAACTCCAATTTTGGTTTGGAGCATTTAATGGATGCTTAGAGGTGGCATGTACTGAGCCATTCTCATCTGAAATTAGTCAAGACTTATCCAAGACCAAGGGAACCAGCAGCCTGTGCCCTAACCTCTAGTCAATGGCTAGAGGAGACTTGCATTTCCATTGGTCAACATGGAACAAACAGCTGCTGCAGTTGCCATTCACTGTGGATCCCAAAACAAACTTGCTCTACTATAAATAGAGCTCATTTGTGCTCAGTTTGAGTACACCAAAGCCATCAAACAGATGCTTTCCTCAAATTCTCTCTTTCACTCCAAAATGCCTTCATTAGTAAGGAAATTATGAGTTTTTGAGCTAGAGAGCAATTCCACTCAAACTAATCACACACACACCTCATATATATCATATGTAAGCTGTGCAAACCATCAAAAGTGACCTGTAATCACAACATCACAAAGTCACCTCTCAAAACCTCAAAAATGGCACTTTTTTGCATTTTTCAAGCCATGTCTTGATTCAGCCACTTTCCAAACCAGATAAAACCTCAAACACACTCTAAATATCATCCTTGAACTGTCCCAAATGGTGCCACACATCTGGAACACCATTTGAGAGAGTTGGCATTTTGGCCGTTTTTTACCATTTCGCGAGAAAGTGCACAAACTTGCTCCAGAGGTTTCCAGCCGATTCCAACCATCCTAAAAGCTTATAAGAGGTCATTTGAGGTTGTCCAAAACATCAAATCATTTCTGGAACAAAGCACTTGGAAGGTTGCCCAAAATCTCCAAAAAAGAGGTAAAATCCACAACTTGAATTCTTTGAATCATGCTTTCCTTTGTTGTCCACATACATGCATCATATTGAACAATTCTTGAGGCAAAAATGCAGTCCTTAATGTGTATGTTGTGATCCTCCCACTATTTGCATTTTGACATGTTTGTTTTGTGGAATTTTGGTTATTTTAAAACATGTACAGTTCTGATTTTTTGTGATTGGTGTGTTCTATACATTAAGTTTTAGTTTGCATGAGTAACACCATTGGATTCCTTGCGAAAAATCGGTCAAGATAGGTTTTTACGGATTTCAATTCCGATGAAACTTGAGAGAGTTAAGCGCGTTGGAAATTTTACGCGAAACGGCGTCGAATTAACGATAGCGGTTCTGTTTTTTCGCTTTGTACAGTGAGTTTCCGAGTGCGTGAATAATACCATTGGATTCCTTGTGAAAAATCGGTCAAGATAGGTTTTTACGGATTTCAATTCCGATGAAAATTGAGAGAGTTACGCGCGTTGGAAATTTTACGCGAAACGGCGTCGAAAACAACGATAGCAGTTTTTGTTTTTTAATTTCTGCGTTTTATACGTCGATTTTCCGCGTGCGTGAGTGATACCATTGGATTCCTTGCAAAAAATCGGTCAAGATAGGCTCTTGCGGATCTTGATTCGGTTAAAAATCGAGAGAGTTACGCGAGTTGGAAATTTTACGCGGAACGATGTTTTAAACGACAGCAGCTCTGGTTTTTTTATCGCTGCGTTTTGTACGTTGAGTTTCGGCGTGCGTGAGAGATACCATTGGATTCCTTACGAAAAATTGGTCAGGATAGGCTTTCGCGGATCTTGATTCGGTTAAAAATCGAGAGAGTTACGCGTGTTTGAAATTCAACGCGGAACGATGTTTTTAATCGATAGCAGCTTTTGTTTTTTAATTTCTGCGTTTTATACGTCAATTTTCCGCGTGCGTGAGTAATACCATCGGATTCCTTGCGAAAAATCGGTCAGGTAGGTACTTCCAGATTTTGATTTCGATAAAAATCGAGAGAGTTACGCGTGTTTGAAATTCGGCGCGGAACGATATTTTTTAATCGATAGCAATTTTTTCTGCATTTTGTGCGTCGATTTTCCGTGCGCGTGAGTAATAACATCGGATTCCTTGCGAAAAATCGGTCATGTAGATACTTCCAGATTTTGATTCCGATAAAAATTAAGAGAGTTATGAGTGTTTGAAATTTGATAAAAACGTGTTGAAAATTAAAGTTTCGGTACTCGTTTTTACTCCAAAAAATGTCGAAAATAATATTTTGATATCTTTTCTCTTTTTCTTACTTTTTATTTTCAAAACTCAACCAATTTTTTTCACATAGCAAAAAATCATCATTTTCCAATTCGTACCCCATAATATTTTAATCCAAAAAAAATAAAAATAAAAAATATTATTTTTAATATATTTAAAAATAGTGTTTTAAATTGTTTTAAATGCTTTTAAAATGATTTCTTTTTTTTTTCTTGATTTTTAAAACCAAAATGATTTTAAATATTTATGTTGATAAAATATTTTTTTTCATAAACTTTAATCATTATTTAATGATTTTATTTGATATTTTTATCATTTTTTACTTAATTTTTCTTGAAAAAATGCCAAAAAAAAAAGAAATTGGGGTTTTCTTTGATTTTCACCCTAACAAATCTTTTTTAAACACTTGGGCCTCTAATAGAGTGTAAGACCCAATCCTTTTTTGACCAAATCATTTTTGGGCCTCATTCATTGTATAAGCCCCGATACCGTCAAAAACAAACGGCGCGATCGTCGCCTTTTTAAGAAATAACCTTGGGCCTCTCCTCGAGCTATAAGACCCATTCAAAACTTTTGGGCCTCTATTAGAGTGTAAGACCCAATCCCCTTTTAACCAAAACAATTTTGGGCCTCACTTATTGTATAAGTTCCTCTGCGTTAAAAGAAAAATTCGGCGCGATCGCCATTTTCAAACGAAAATCAACTGGGCTTCTCTTTGAGCTGTAAGTCCCATTTCTTTTCATTTTTAAACACTTGGGTCTCTATTAGAGTGTAAGACCCAACCTTTTTTTAACGAAACCATTTTGGGCCTCAGTTATTGTATAAGTCCCGATACGTTAAAAATCTCAGCGCGATCGCCATTTTCAAACTGAAAATATTTTGGGCCTCTCCCTGAGTTGTAAGCCCCATATTTTGTACAAAAATACACTTTGGGCCTCTAATAGAGTGTAAGACCCAACCCCTCTTTTTTATATTTTCTTATTATTTTTTTAATAATTTGGAAAATTAATAACTCCTTCAATTTTGATTATTTTTTATTGGTTATTTTTCTGAAAAATCACAAAAATAGTAAAATATTTTATTCTACAAAAAAATCAAATTTATGTTATTTATTTAATATAGTTGGTATTTTTGTGAATAAATTCATTTTTAATTGTTTTTAAGCATTTTAAAAGTTAATATTCATCTTGAAAATAAAGACTATGGGTCTCCCCTCGTGTTGTAAGCCCCATTTCTTTTCTTTAAACTCTTTGGGCCTCTAATAGAGTGTAAGACCCAACCCCTTTGTAAATACCAAAATTTTGGGCCTCAGTCACTTGTATAAGTCCCACGGTGTTTACAAAACCTCGGCGCGACCGTCGCCTTTTTTTTAAAATTAACCATTGGGCCTACCCTCGAGTAGTAAGACCCATTTCTTTTCTTAAAACTCACTTGGGTCTCTAATAGAGTGTAAGACCCATCCCTTTGTACAGAAAACCTTTCTTGGGCCTCAGTCACTTGTATAAGTCCCTCTGTACAAATTCAACAGTGCGCTCACTGATAAAACCCTGGGCCTCTCCTTGAGCTGTAAGCCCCAAATCTTTCTTTTTTAAAGCACTTTCTCCTTTGATTTTGAATATACTGTTGTTTTCAATCTTTCTTTGTTGAACAACTAACCAAACAGCATGGAAGCTCTACAACCGAGTAAGTGTTTACCCGCTTTCATTTATCGCTTTCATATGTATATAACTGTATTGTGGGGTTGTTTCACTGGTCTCCTTTCACAAACTCATATATATATATATAACTGTATTGTGGGGCTGTTTCGCTGTAAGTCTTCTTTCATAAACTCATATCAACTGTGTAATAATAGTATAGATATTTAGAGTTTCCCCGGCAACTACGTCTAGAACTAGGTGACGCCGTTTCGTTTATTCGTAGAAATAGACAGCTAGACCCCCAATAGGATCACCAGATACAGTCTTCTCTTCGGCTGTCCTCATTAGGAATTGTCAAGAAACTCTACTCCCCAAGATGAATGTCTTCTCCGTGAATGGCATCTTTGAGTTTCTTCCAAATTCTCAGACTTTCCTGACTTGATCTATTCCTTGTGAATAGCTTGCCTTGAATTTCTCGGGGTTTGGGGACCCACGGGCTTCCTAAAGCATCGGCCTCCTCTTGGGCATCGTACAAGGACCCACAGGCTTCCTCAAAGCAACCCCGCCTCCTCTTGGGCTTCGTACAAGGACCCTACGGCTTCTTAGAAGTATTCACAGCCTCCTCTTAGGCTTCGTATAATGATCTCTTCCTCCGGGAATGATAGCCTCCTCTTGGGCTTAGTACAAGGACCCGTCGGCTTCTTAAAAGTTTCCAGCCTCCTCTTGGGCTTCGTACAAATTGTCCCGACGACCTCCTAGAGGTATAGGAACAGAACCTAGTCATCCTCATAGAACAGTCCTTTCATAGAGTCTACTACTGTTTCTCAAAGCATAGTACAAAAGATAAAACTCTAGACTTGGACGATCTAACTTCCTTGAGTCTCAAAGACATTCTCAAGTGACCCCTTCGTTAAATAGGAAGGAAACCCGCAGACTCGGACAGTCTCAATACCCTTTGGATTTCCCGTTTCCTCAAAGAGAAGGAAATATCCCTGATCCTCAAATCAAATCCCTGAGTACAGTGTTGCTCATAAAAGAACTGATTTTCTCTTTAAAATCGGTATATTGGATTTGTCACTCAACTGAAACAGTTACGATAGCCTCCTCTTGGGCTTTGTTCAATGATTCTTCCCAGCGAAGCAAACAGTTACCATAGCCTCCATCTTGGGCTTCGTACGAGATACCAAAATTCTCCCCAGCGGAGTCAAACAACGTTTAGCCTCTCTCTCGGGCTTTGTACGAGACACATAAGAGACTCCCTCGTTGAGTCAATCACCCATTTCGCCTCCATCTCGGGCTTCGTACGAGATACAAAGACTCTCTTGTTGAGTCAAACCTTTAGCCTCCATCTCGGGCTTCGTACGAGATACAAAGACTCTCTTGTTGAGTCAAACTTTTAGCCTCCATCTCGTGCTTCGTACGAGATACGAAAAACACTCTCTTGTTGAGTATAAAAGACTCTCTTGTTGAGTCAAACCTTGTAGCCTCCATCTCGGGCTTCGTACGAGATACAAAAACACTCTCTTGTTGAGTATAAAAGATTCTCCTGTTGAGTCAACCCTTTTAGCCTGTCTCTCGGGCTTCGTACGAGACACATAAAAACTCCCTCTTGTTGGGCCAATAGCCTCCTCTTAGGCTTTGTATAAGAAAACCACTGGTTGATCCAATTAACCTTTTAGCATCAAACCTGTGCTTCGTTCACAGTACACAAACATCAACAACTCTTTTCCCTTCATCTAATCGCTGTAAGCGGCAAGCCTCTGGATCATCGATATCCACGCCACTGTCCCTCTTTTAGCATGAGAAATTCCTAAGGAAAGATAGCATTGCTCTACACTGAGTTAAAGTCTTCTCCTTCAGGTTAAAATCCCCTTTTAAGGAAATTATGGCATTGCTAGGATCCGCGTATCCCGGTTAAAGTAATTCTCCTTTATAACCAGTCACCCAATAGTTGTGACAGACAAACCCTTCTTTAGAGATGACAAATTCTCTCTAAAGTCAAGGTCCTTCAGCTTCACGTCTTGGGCTTTGAGCAAGACACAAATAGACTTTTCAGCTTCATGTCTTGGGCTTTGAACAAGACACAAATAGACTTTTCAGCTTCACGTCTTGGGCTTTGAACAAGACACAAATAAACTTTTCAGCTTCACATCTTGGGCTTTGAACAAGATACAAACTACCTTTCGCTTCACGTCTTGGGCTTTGAACAAGACACCAAAAACACTCATTTCCTCCCATAGAATAGGAGGAACTACGAACGCTCTGATTTCCCTGTTTCGGTAAACGGGAATACGTAGGCATAAGATCGAAAGAAAAGATCTTAGCGAGCGCAATCAACAAAAAACCCAAATCCCATATCTCCATCAATCAAAAGCAGTAATTCAAAAGCATCAGTCCTAACATCCTAATCCTTGTTCCCCGCCAGAAACCTTCTACCCAGATAAAAAGAAAGAAAACCGTATTGGCGAAAATACAAATAACCAGTACAAAGGCCCCCCACATTGATAGCATCCGTAACCTAACAGACCGCTTATGCAAACAGGGTTAATTGGAGACATCTATTTCCCTTCCTTATTCAGCTCACAATAGGATAAAAAATGAATCGACCTGTAGTCAAAGCTCAAACCGCAGAGAGCGACCAGCGCTTAAGAACCGCGTCCAAAATCGCTCGCTACAGTAGCCGTCATTCTATTTTAATATATTCTCTCCTTTTCATCACTATTTTCACCTTGTACACCAACAATAGGGATTTAATTTATAGTAGATTACAAATCAAATTAATAAGTTGTACTTTTTTATTTTACTTCATTCGCAAATTTGAAACACTAATGCTCCATGTAGTTGACTGTTTTATTATTTAAGGAGACATGTTCCATATCAGAAGACTCAGACATTGAGAAATAAAACAATGTGTGTTTAATAGGTTGAGTTTGTGAGTTATTTTCGTTTTTGTTTTATGAAACTCTATTCATTTGAATAATTCATATATAAAGGAATATAGTTTGATTTTTTGATTTGGGATAGTTTCATCATTTAAACTCTTTGTAATTGTTTAAACACTAAGGATAGTGGCTGAGAGTATGTGAGAGGGGTCTCATATTTAGGGAAAGTCCTAAATAGAAATTTAGGGGTAGTATTAAGAAAAAAAAAACATTGAACTAGAAGATTCATCTAAAACTAATTTGTACTCTTACTATTAAGAGTGTGTTTCTTTTCTTAAGTTAACGCCCTTCAAATGTATGTGACATTGCACCAAACTAAATTATCATTTCGGTGTGTTAATTTTACTTTAGTTACCTTTTAAGTGTTACTGTTTTAATCTCTTAAATTCTTATAAATTATGCTATTTTAGAGATAAAGTTAGTTAATTTTCTTTTTGATTTTTGATTTTTATTATTAATTTTAAAAAACTTATGTTATATGATATTGGGAAATAAACAACAAAACAAAACATGGACAATTCATTGATTTTAATTGAAATTGAAACAGAAGGGAAAATTAGATAGCATCTTTTACTCCTAAACTTAAATCAAGGACAATGCCCTCACTATTAGTTTGATGAGTTATGGCACATCAGAAAACAGAAAATGATAATTTCAAATTTTAAAATGATTGGTTGAAAATACTAGCTAAGCCTGAAGCATGCTGCTTTTCCCGGTGGATTTTGGAATAGCCTCCCTCTTTCTCTTCTTCTCTTTAACTTCTTTCTGTTTTTCTTTGGCTGATTTGCCTTCTGACTTGGACTGTTCTTCTGAGACAACAGTTAATTGGCTTATTTTCAATCTTGAAGAGGACACAACGGTCCTCTTTTTCTCTTCTATAGGCAACTTAATGGCATGTTTAGTTATGTCAGATGGTTACTTCTTTATTTTCACTATTTTAGCCCATTTAGCCTTGATTTTGAATTCCTTTGCTTTTGCATCTTCCAGAATTATGGCGCCTTCTGACACGCCAGTAGCCTTCAGTGAATCTAACACCTCTTTGTAATTCCTAAGCATGTTGATGGACATAACGTTCGAGTCTGATATCTTGATTATTTCTCCTATTTGATATTGTTCCCTAAAACTTTTGTTTCAAAAGGGGCAGAGAACTCAGGGCTCTCCTCGCCATCCTCAAGTTGTATTTCTTGTTTTTGCCAAAGGTGCTCTACATCAACTTGATCTTCCTCCATAGGCACCTGCACAGGAACAAAAGATAGCTTTTCTAGGAAAGGTTAAACTTCTTGCTATATGTCAGGATGCTTTCTGTTTGCTCCTTCTTTCAGCTTTTCTTCAACATTGATATGTTTGTTTTTGTCCTTTTCCTTGTCCTTTTCCTCAGCATTTTCCTTATCGTTTTCGCTGCTAAGTTCTTCTTCATTCAGTCATCTGTCCTTGAGAGTTTCAGTTTCTTTTCCCTTTTCTTCTTCTTCGATCGATATCTTTTCATCCACCCATTCTTCATTCTCATTGTCCTTGTTAGTTCTTGGATTGGCTAGAATTTTGGTAAAAACAATGTTGATCAATGTTGATGTCTTGTGTCTGATGTCTTAACATTGGGTCATTACATTAGTGAATGTTAAGTTGTTGAAGAGTTAAAGTTTTGGAGACTGATGTCACATGCGGTGTCTTGACATCAGATAGCAGAATATTAAAACATCAGGTTGTGATGTTTTTAGGGCTAAGCGTGTTAGCTTGATTTTGGGAGAGCTGTTAGAGTTTTTGGATGCGAATATCTTGGACAAGATATGTTCTGTTGCAAACAGATTTGATGCAGATTTGTTGGAGATGTTTAAGGGCTGAAGATTTAAAAAGATTTGGAGATAAAATCTGTTTTAAATTCAGTTTTAAATAACAAATCATATCAGATATTGTAGGAGGTCCAAGCCCAAGTCAGAGTTCTATATAAAATGCCTCAACCCTTGGTGAAAAAGGACGAAGAAAGAGAGCTAAAGACTGAGTGTCATTTGTGTCTTCGTGTGTATTTTGTAAACCATTCATGTTGAATTGGTGTTATTGTTTTTGAGGTGTAATTGATATCTCTAGAGTTGTTAAGCAAGAGAGTTTATGTTCTTGATCAAAGTTGTGAAGCAGAATCGAGGTGTGTTTGAATTGCATCACTGAGGTGATTTAGGGAGTGAGTGGTTTCTCATATCTAAGTGGTTTCTTAGGTAGAAGGTTCATTGGGTAGTGATTAAGTTTAGTAGATGTCAACTGGGATTGTTGAGTCTGTAAATTAATACTACTAATAGTGAAATTCCTCCCTGGCTTGGTAGCTCCCAGACGTAGGTAGTTAGACCGAACTGGGTGAATAATTCATTGTGTCCTTTACTGCTTGTTATTGCATTGTCCATAGCAGATTGTGTTGTTGTGACATCACACTTAACATCACACATCTGATACCAGAATTTCAATTGGTATTAGAGCAGGCATCCTGCTCTGCATCTGGGTGAGATCTAGGGCTGATACTTTCTGGTAAGATGGACAAGGAAGTTGGTGGATTTGTGAATAGACCCCCTATTCTGGATGGCTATAATTATGATTATTGGAAACCAAGGATGGTTACCTTTTTGAAGTCCTTGGACAGCGGGGCTTGGAAGGCTGTGTTAAAAGAGTGGAAGCACCCTGTTATTACTGATAAAGAAGGAAACACCAAGCTGAAACCTGAAGAAGAGTGGACCAAGGAAGAGGATGAGCTAGCACTTGGCAATTCTAAGGCCTTGAATGCCATCTTTAATGGGATTGATAAAAACATATTTAAGTTGGTAAACACTTGTGAAGTGGAAAAGGATGCTTGGGACATTTTAAAGACTACTCATGAAGGAACTTCAAAGGTTAAGATGTCAAGACTTTAACTTCCGACATCAAAGTTTGAAAGTTTAAAGATGAAGGAAGATGAAACTATTCATGATTTTCACATGAATATTCTTGAGCTGTCCAATGCATCTAGTGCTCTTGGAGAGAAGATGACTAAAGAAAAGCTGGTGAGGAAAATTCTTAGATCCCTTCCCAAGAGATATAAGATGAAGGTGACTGCAATTGAAGAAGCTCAAGACATCAGCAAAATGAGGGTTGATGAGCTAATTGGATCTCTTCAAACTTTTGAGTTAGGGTTGAGTGAAGAGGAACCTGAAAAGAAGACCAAGAGTATAGCTTTGGTATCTAATACTCAAGAAGAGAAGAAAGGGAATGGTGTTGAGTCTCAGGAGGAAATGTCTCAGGCTATTTTTAAGTTGGGAAGACAGTTTAACAAGGTGTTTAAGAGGATGAATAGAAACTACAAACCTAATGTTAAGAACATCTCCTCTGACATCAACAAGTCAAAAGAGAAGAATGTTCAAGACAAAGGAGTTCAATGCTTTGAGTGTGAAGGCTATGGTCATGTCAAGAAAGAATGTCCTACATTCTTTAAGAAGCAGAAAAAGGGCATGGCTATTTCCTGGTCTGATACTGACAGTGAAAGTGAAGAAGAGTCTGCCAAGCATGTTAGGGCATTGACAGGAACATGTATTTCTGATGGAGAATCTAGTGATGAGGAATTGACTTTTGAGGAGTTAGCAGCATCCTATCAAGAGTTATGCCTGAGGAGTGCAGAGGTTTGTCAAGAAAGTGAGAAACAAAAGAAAAGAATAGTCCAGCTTGAGACTGCTAAAGCTGATCTTGAAAATGAAGTCTTGTTAGTTAAATCTCAACTTGATCAAATGACCAAGTCTGTCAGAATGTTAAACAGTGGGTCTGATACTCTTGATAAGATTCTTCAGGCTAAAAAGGTTACAGAAGACAAGTCTGGCTTAGGATTTGTTGTTGAGGAGAAGGTCTCTGGTGAAGCTAGTACTTCTGGAACCAAAAAGGACATGTCTCAACCAATGTCTCAACATAACAGAAGAAGCCATAATCCTAAACCTAAGCAGGTTGTTCATCAACTTCCTCAAAATGTTGGGAAAGGGTATGCTCATGGTCCTCATCATGGGAAGGCACAGGCTTCTGGAGCTAGGCAGTATATGCCTCCACAATACCATAGGAGTATGCAGGCTTCTAGGTTTAACATGTTCCATCAGATGTCTCAACATCAAGGGAATATGTATGGCTTTGGACCTAATAATGCAGTGCCTCATTATTATGGTAGAAGAAAGCCACATCATCATGGTAGAATACAACCTAAGAGACAGAATCATCACTACAGAAGACAGGCTAACTATGGAAGAAGACAGCCCCAGTACCTTGGATGGCTGCCACAGCAGTTTCATCATCAAGGTGGCAGGAAGTTTAATCACTTTAGAGAAGAGGTTAAAAGAGTTAGGTGTTTCTATTGTGGAAGTTTTGGCCATATGCAATATTCTTGCTTTAAACTGCATGGCTATCCCAAATATGTCCATCAACCTAGACAGAATCAGAACAGGTCTAAGGTTGTTAAAAAATGGGTTCCTAAAGCTGTTGTTACATGTCTATTGGCCCACACATCTGATAGACATTTTGTTAAGGATGGTTGGTACTTTGACAGTGGTTGTTCGAAGCATATGACAGGGTTCAAAAATCATTTGGTGGATATCAAGACTTGCTCCACAAATGATGTTACTTTTGGTAATGGAGAGAAAGGGGAAGTAAAAGGAGTTGGAAAATTGAGGTTTCATGATGGACCAAATTTGGAAAATGTTCTTCTTGTCAAAGGATTGACTGCTAATTTGATTAGCATCAGTCAGCTATGTGATGAAGGACACAAGGTCAGTTACACTAAAGATGAGTGTTTAGTGACTAATGGGAAGAATGAGGGAGTTATGAAGGGAGTCAGATCCATAGATAACTGTTATCTATGGGTACCTCAAGAGTCCAGCTCATCAAGTGATGTTAAGGTTGATGTTGTGACATCAGACTGTAACATTAGCTATGAAGACTTAAGCAGAAAATTAAGCATATTGAAGTTAGTGGCTTATGGAGTGAATTTATTAAAATTCAAAAATTTAAAAGGAAACGTGTTTTGGTGGGGAAAATACATTTATTGGCTTTTAAGTGATCCACAAAATCAGGCTCCATACTTTAGGCTATCAGTTCCTATTATAGCTATCACACGCTTCATCAAACACCATACCCCCTAGACTGTTCATCTCCTTCTCCATCAACAGAAGTAACAACGCTTCCCTGATCCTCAGTTGCTTCACTGGAACAATGTCAAAACAAGTATCATCCCCTTCAAAGAAGTCTTCTTCAAAAAGTTCTTCTCTTGAAAAAGCTAGGGTTTTGACGAAAGAGGGTTCTGCTGTAGAAGCTTTGAATATAGCACTCATCTCCATGATGGTTCCTGAATCTGGTAAGTCAAGACCTTCCAAACTTCAACCCAAAAGGCCTACACCTAATATTGATGATAGTGAAACTAGGAGGTTAGTCACTAGCATTCTTTTTAAAGAAAAATATGCATCTGGGTCTTCCACCCCTCAAGATGTTGAAGAGAGGGTTGATGTTGATCGTAGTCTTACTCAGATTGCCACTAAAATTTTGGATAAGGGTTTATCTATAAAAGGAATTTCTATTCCCCTTAGACAAATGTCAGCTGAAAAGGATGACATGCAGAATGCGGATACCAATCTTCACAGATTGTCTATTTCAGTCATTGAAGATGCGGAAGTGGAAGTTGAAGATGAAGGTGTTCATGTTGAAGAAGAAGTTGAAACCAATGTCAGAACATCGCCTGATAGGGATGTTGGAGCTAGCCTTAGTGAAAAGAAGAATACTGATAAGGTGGATGTGATTGATCTTTCTGATAATGAAGTGAGTGGAAAAGCTTTCCCTGGTATTGCCAAAAGAATGAGGTCTAGAAGAGGGAAGTCAGCAGAGTACTCACCTAAGGAGAGACCTGAGAACAAAAAGAAGAAGTCAACTATGGTGGGACCTGCTAAGACTTGGAGCAAAGTTGCTGTGAATTCCAAAAAGAGAAAGGTGAGGGAGGATTCAGAGTCTGAATTTGATGTTGAGGATGTGTAGACATATATTTTCGACACCATGTCTTGGAAGGCAAAATGATGTTCCTTGACTAGAGATGATAACTACAAGATAAGAATTTCGACACTTCGACAGAAATATGAGGAAGTCTTCGTCAGACAGGTTTGAGGGACATTTATCATTTTTTGACAATTCGACAAGTCTGAAAGGACGCGTTTGTTCGACATAACTTGAAGATTCAAATTCAAGAGAATTATAACGTTTGGCAGAAGACGCGTGGAAGTATCTGGCGAAAGGAAGACATGCAGAAGGCCAGATGTCGAAATTTTAGGATTTAGTCGTTAATAGCAGTTATTTTGTTTGTCTATAAATAGGATAGTTGTTATTAGAATTCAGTGTGAAAAAACTTGTACAAAACTTCCTGCAATTACTCAAAGTACCCGTGTGAGAGAAAAGAGTTATTTGGAAAAATGTACGTGTAAACACCATCTTTTAATTTCTTTATCAATCAAAGTCTTTTTACCAATTCCTTTACATTTACCAGCATCTTTATGTTTTCTTCGTCATTTTATTTTAAAGTTCTTTCTTCGCCATTTTACTTTAAAAGTTCTTTTCAGAGTCATTTTCTTTTATCTCAGACTTTCCTTTAAAGTTAGTTGAAATCCTTTATTCCAAGAGACTTAAATACATAAAACCAAGAACCAAGATATCACCCTTAATTTAAAATTTATCACGTTGATCTAAGTTTTCGCCCGACGTCCTAGGATTTGTTTGGTTAATCCTGCAAGTAACCCAGATTTCACCATTCTGGTAAACCAGAGGTTGTTCGCCAAGATCAACAGCGAACAAATTGGCACGCCCAGTGGGACCAGTGCAATATAAAACTTAAATAAATTTTAAAAATTAAGGCTTTTTCTTCGTTGTATGATACTAAGAAGCGGTAAATTAGCCGTATCTGACGTAGAGAGACCCAAAAGAACTAGAGTAAGGAAAATGGCGAATCAGTCAAATAATCCTAACCCCAATTCAAATTCAAATGAAAATATTCCAGTTTCCAACCCTATACCTTCGGCAGGGGGAAATGTGGATTCAAACCCTGTTCTGGAGGAGATTATGCCTTCGTCAACAGGATTTACACCAGCGGTTTCGCTCTCCCAAAGTATGCCTAGTTCCTCCACAATGGGACATTCAAGGCCTTTGGGGACGCCTCCTCCGGGAGGACAAAATTTTAGGCCATTCCAGACAAATTTTTCCATACCTATGTTCGGAAGAGAACAACCATATGGAATGCCAACGTCAGTGATGGCAAATTTGCAAAGTGCACCACCCTTGTATTCTGACGCCATGGTTCACATGTCTTCGCCATTGCAAGGATCAGGATACGGTGGAAATATGAGTAGATTGAACCAATCCCTACCAAATTTCCAAATGCCAGCAATTACCAATAATTCTGCGCAAGTAATTCGACAACAAATGGACGAAAGTAATCATGATATGGTCCAAATGTTGACTCAACAAATGGGGGCAGTGTTTAACCCTTTAATACAAAACACTACCCAAACCAACCAATTGTTGGCTGCGCAAATGACGCGCATTGCTGACTTTTTTGGTGTTCCTCAAACACGACAAAGAGAACAAGTGATTCAAAACCAAGTAGTAAATGTCGAAGAGGAACCCACGATAAATCAAAGGCCTTTAGAGAATCCTCAGGCAAACCCTAGAAACCAAGAGGCAGTGGTCGAGCAGCCTCGTGTCGAAATCCCCGTTCAACAAGAACCTAGGAGGGTAATAGTCCAGAGAGGCCAAGATGCTGATGATGTGTTGCAACAGCGAATACGATATAATAACTTTCCTGTCGAAAATAACATAACAGCCATGGTCGAAAGGATAATGGCCCAAAACGGTGTAAATATAGGTTTGCAAAGGCCTACTTATACTTCCCCATTGTCAGAACACATTCTGCAAGAGGAACTACCCCCAAGATGGAAAGTTCCTAAGTTTACTAAGTTTTCAGGAGATACTAGTGAATCTACTATAGAGCACGTAGCGCGTTATCTAATAGAAGCGGGAGAAATAGTCAATAACGAAAATTTGAAAATGAAGTACTTTCCAAGTTCCTTGACAAAAAATGCATTCACCTGGTTTACATCCTTGCCCGCGAACTCTATATTCACATGGACCCAATTAGAAAGATTGTTCCATGAACAATTCTATATGGGTCAGACTAAGATAAGTTTGAAGGAATTAGCCAGTGTTAAGAGGAAATTTTCAGAACCTATAGATGATTACCTAAACAGGTTCAGGTTGCTTAAGGCAAGATGTTTCACACAAGTGCCAGAACGGGAGTTAGTCGAAATGGCTGCAGGGGGTCTAGATTATTCTATAAGGAAAAAATTAGACACTCAATATTTAAGAGATATGGCACAATTAGCAGATAGGGTAAGACAGATTGAGAGGCTAAAAGCTGAGAAATTCAGATCAAATAAAAATAAAAAGGAAAGAGTGGCCTATGTAGGAGTATGCCAGGATGATGATGGTGACGAAAATGAACTAATTTTGTTCGACGAGCAAGAAATTGATCTGGCAGAACTAAAGTCAGGCCCTCCATACGCCTGTAAAGTACTAGCTCCGTTGAATGGAAAAAATCCAGTCGAACCTGAAAAGAATGATAAGTTTCCCAAACGAACTTATACGTTCGACGTCACCAAGTGTGACGAAATTTTTGATTTATTGGTCAAAGATGGTCAGTTAATAAAGCCGCCAGGCGCCAAAGAACCGCCTGTCGAACAGCAGAAAAAGAGGGGTTTTTGTAAGTACCATAACTTTTTGGGTCATAAAACATCTCAATGTTTTCTTTTCAGGGATCTAGTTCAAAATGCTATCCGTGATGGAAGGCTGAAGTTCGGCGAGAAGCCAAAACAACAAATGGGGATTGATTCGAATCCCATGCAGGTTGTCGAAGCACACTATGCTGAACCATCCACTGTGAATATGGTGGAGATTGAAGTTGCTTCTGATGGCAGTTTCGAGATGGTGGAGGCTATGGAAGGTTTCGACACCAGTATCAACATGGTCGAGATCACTGAAGATCTTGCAGGCCAGAACGAAGTCGAGGGTACTGAAGCGTTCGACAACGATAATGAAGTCAAAGTCACTGAAGATCTTGACAACAAAAACACAGTTGAAGTCACTGGGGACTTCGACGATGAAGGTAAGGTCGAAGCTACTGAAAGCTTTGAAAATCAGAAAACTACAGAGGGGTCCAACGAGAAGAACGATGATAGTGTTGCTGAAGACGTGGTGGTTCGACCGGGAGAAATCTGGGATTGCTTGGGACAGCCAAGTGGAAAATTCGACTACCTGGTGAAGTACACTATTCCTACAACTTATCGCACCGACATCAGTGAAATCCGACCAACTGGTTGGGGAAGCGATTTTGATGACGATGGTGATTCCCCTATCGCCAAGGAAGAAGTTACTGAGGACTTCGTTGCTGAAAACAAGGCTACTGAAGGCCTTGATCTTGACAACATGAAGGAGGCCGATGTTGCAAATTACTGCATCAACATCATGGGACCTTTCGACAAGGAAGTCACAGAAATGAAAGAAAAAGCTGTACATGGCCGTGGGAAATCTGGGACTTATGGGATCCTACGAAGAATAAAAGAGGATCCTAAAGAAAAGTCAAACAAGTGTTGCTGCAAGCATGCTCCTAGGAACATATCCTGGTGTTGCTGCCCAGAAGGGAAGTTCGACTTGACGAAAAAGAAGGACAGAGTCGAAGAGGAAAAGCTCATTGAAAAGATGAACAGACTAACCATTGCTGACAAGCAAAACGTGGGAATCAATATGGTAGAAGTTTCGCAGAAAACTCAGGCAGCAGTAGATGAAGATCAACGTCGAGAGGAGTACCAAAAGCTGGCGTACCCCAAAGAAGATGAGAGTTTGGTCGAATTCATCAAAAGGTGCCAGAGAAGGAAGAGTGACGTGATGCTATGCCCTCGTTGTAGTTCCATTTTCGACAGAAAGGCTGCCACCCACCTGGAGGCAATAGATCAAGCAAGAAGGAAGGCGAATGAGGGAGCGACAAGATACGATCCAAGAAGGAGTGAGCACCACCAATGGAGGCGTGGAGACAGACACTATGGCACTTACAAGCCATCAAACAAAGTGATAGATGACAAATGGGTTCAACCCATCAGAGATGCCCAAGGCCAGAAGAAGTGGAAGAATTTCGATGTGTAGAGAGGCACTTCAATGGAAAACAAGAAGAAGTTGGAGAAATATAAACCTAGGCCATATCCTTCAGAGAATTATAAAGGGAAGAACCCCATGTCGAGATCCCAGTGGAGGAGGTTCCAAAGGCAAAAGAGGTTTGAGAAGGAAACTGCTGAAAAAGGTATGATGAGAAAAGTGGCTGGAAACAAGGATGAAGCAGAATGTAGCAGCAACGCTCAAATGGCGAACAAGAAGAAGCCTCTCCAGCAAATCAAACCAAACAGCGTGGCAGCGCAAAGTGTGCCCAAAGAGAAGAAGATGGAGGATGACGAGATGACAGATGATTTCAAGTCAGATTCGGAGGCATCCTTCGACGTTGGCTGTAATGTGGTCTCGGTCCTTCCCAGAGACTATGATAGGATCATGGAAGTCGAAGACGAAGAGGATGGGATGGAAGAGGAAATGATGGTGCACAAGCCCGTGTGTTACTACGTAATGAATAATGGTTGTGTCGAAGAGCAAAATGCTTTCTTCGAAAGACCAGACGATTCCATGAAGGCGCACTTGAAGCCTTTGTTTATCAAAGGAAAGATTGAGAGTGTCGGTGTGAACAAGATCCTAGTGGATGGGGGTGCCACTGTGAATTTAATGCCCCATTTCATGCTGAAAAAGATTGGCAAAGATGACTCGGATGCAAAGCCCCACAACATGGTTCTGTCAAATTAGGAAGGAAAGGTAGGAACAACAATGGGAGTTATTCAAGTGGATCTGACAGTTGGTACTATAACAAGGCCAAAAATGTTTATAGTTATTGCTTCTAGGGCAAACTACAACTTGCTGTTGGGAAGAGAATGGATCCATGGTATAGGTGCTGTTCCCTCGTCGATGCACCAGAGAATAGTTATTTGGAGGCCAGATGGAATCGTCGAGAACATAGAAGCAGACCAAAGTTACTTCATGTCCGAAGTTAACAATATAAGCGATCGAAGTTTCGACAAAAACTTAGCCCACATACCCCCTTGCAGTCCGACGAAATTCGACTTGAAGGCAACGGACAACGCGTACTGTTCCATGTATCTCCATCCTACACATGGTTTTCAGTGGGATAAGGAAGTCATTGGTGACTCCAACTACATGTGGGGGACTACCAACGTAGCACCGACAGGATGGGGGAATGAGTTCGACAATGATGATGAGTGAACAAGCAGTGCTCGACAAAATTACGGCTTACATAGCCGAAAACAAATTCAAAGCGGCTCTGGAGACCGAAGTAACATACATGGCTGTCGAAGCCAATCATGAAGATTCAAATGAACAGTGTCTCCAAAAAGACGTTGAGGAAAATAATAACAACAACCAAATAGACGAATGGCAAAACCAGAAACTTGACGCCATTTATGACGATGAACCTTTGGGGTTCGAAAAAGATCCAGTGTCGAACAACTTGAAGATGGTGGCGCAGGATCCTTTAGAAGAAATCAACTTGGGGCTGGGGGCAGAAAAAAGACCAACCTACATAAGTGCAAGGATGGATCCTCAGTTCAGAGTCGAAATAATCCAGTTGTTGAAGGAGTTCAAAGATTGCTTTGCATGGGATTATGACGAAATGCCGAGTTTGGACAGAAGTTTGGTCGAATTGAAGCTGCCAATCATAGAAGGGAAGAAGCCAGTCAAGCAAACTCCAAGGCGCTTTGCACCAGAAGTTCTGGCGAAAATAAAAGAAGAGGTCGAAAGACTTCTAAAATGCAACTTCATCCGCACTACCAGGTATGTTGATTGGATTGCAAATATAGTTCCGGTTATTAAGAAAAATGGCAAACTTAGGGTATGCATTGATTTTAGAGATTTAAATTCTGCTACCCCAAAGGACGAATATCCTATGCCAGTCGCAGAAATGCTTATAGATTCTGCAGCAGGTCACGAGTATCTAAGCATGTTGGATGGATACTCTGGCTATAACCAAATTTTTATTGCTGAAGAAGATGTTTCTAAGACAGCTTTTCGTTGTCCTGGAGCAATTGGAACTTATGAATGGGTAGTGATGCCTTTTGGGTTAAAGAATGCTGGGGCCACTTACCAAAGGGCTATGAATTCAATTTTCCATGATTTTATTGAGACGTTTATGCAGATTTACATTGATGATATTGTAATCAAGTCTGTTTCAGGAAAAGATCATATAGACCATCTTCGACAATCCTTTGAGAGGATGAGAAAGTTTGGTCTAAAGATGAATCCCCTTAAATGTGCTTTTGGTGTGCAGGCGGGTGATTTTTTAGGTTTTGTGGTCCACAAGAAAGGGATCGAAATAAATGAAAACAAAGCCAAAGCTATAATGGAAGCAAAAGCGCCATCAACGAAAAAGGGATTGCAATCTCTACTAGGGAAGATCAATTTTCTAAGAAGATTCATCTCCAACCTCAGTGGAAAAACACAACCCTTTTCTCCTCTACTTCGACTAAAGAAAGAAGAATTCACCTGGGGGCAAGAGCAACAAGTGGCTTTCGACAAAATCAAAGAGTACTTGGCTAGTCCTCCAATCTTGATGTCCCCTTGTAGGAAAAGAAGCATGAGACTGTATATCTCTGCATCAGACAAGACATTAGGAAGTATGTTGTGTCAAGAGGATGAGAATGGCGTCGAAAGGGCCATCTATTATCTCAGCAGAGTCTTAAATGATGCTGAAACTAGATATAGTGCTATAGAAAAACTATGTTTATGTGTATATTTCTCTTGTATGAAATTGAAGCATTATATAAAGCCTGTTGATGTATATGTATCTTCTCATTTCGACGTAATAAAACATATGTTGTCTAAGTCTATTTTACATAGTCGAATTGGAAAGTGGGCTTTGGCTCTAACAGAATACTCCTTAAAATATTTGCCTTTAAAGGCTATGAAAGGACAGGTGGTGGCTGATTTTATAGCTGACCACTCTATAGTTGAAACTATAGAATACGTCGAACAAGCACCTTGGAAACTGTATTTCGACGGTTCCAGGCATAAGAATGGACTTGGTATTGGGATGGTGATTATTTCTCCTGACAAAATTCCAACAAAGTTCAAGTACAAAGTCGAAGGGCTGTGTTCGAACAATGAAGTCGAATATGAAGCTTTGATTGCTGGACTTGAAATCTTGTTGGAATTGGGGGCAACAAGAGTCGAAATAATGGGTGACTCTGAGTTGGTAATAAAGCAGTTGACTAAGGAGTACAAATGTGTGAAAGAGAATCTAATAATGTACTTCGTGATAGCAAGTAGACTTCTCAAGAAGTTCGACAATGTAGTTTTTAGGCACATTCCCAGGATGGAGAATCAAGAGGCGAATGATCTGGCTCAACTGGCATCAGGATACAAAGTGTCGGAGGAGAAGTTAGAAAAAGCCATTGAAGTCAGAGGAAGAGTCATATCGTAGGTTTGTCCCCATCAGATTTAGAGACAATAAAATTGGGATATGGTGACGAAGAGAATTATGAGATTTGCAACGTAGATGATGCAGGAGTCGAAGACTGGAGAAAACCCATCAAAGAATATTTGCAAGATCCAAGTCAAAAAGTCGAACGAAAGGTAAAATATAGAGCTTTGAGTTATGTACTTTTTGGCAATGAATTGTTCAAGAAGACTGCGGAAGGAGTCTTGTTGAAATGCTTAGGCGAAAATGAAGCATACATAGCATTGTCAAATGTGCATAGTGGAGCGTGTGGCGCACACCAAGCAGGCCACAAAATGAAGTGGTTATTGTTTCGACAAGGAATGTATTGGCCAGCAATGCTAAAGGATTGTGTCGAATTTGCAAAAGGGTGTCAAGAGTGCCAAGTACATGCAGGCATACCACATGTTCCTGCAAGTGAGTTACATTCGATTGTAAAGCCTTGGCCGTTCAGAGGTTGGGCGTTAGATTTAATCGGTGAAATTCGACCAGCTTCTTCAAAAGGGCAAAGGTACATTTTAGTTGGAGTAGATTATTTTACTAAGTGGATTGAAGCCATACCATTGGTGAATGTAGATCAAGAAGCGGTTATGGATTTTATCCAAAAGCGTATAATCTACAGATTTGGGATACCGGAAACAATAACAACAGATCAAGGATCTGTGTTTACCGGTCGAAAAATGCAGAAGTTTGCACAAGATACAGGTTTTAAGCTCCTTACTTCGACACCTTATTATGCTCAGGCTAATGGACAAGTCGAAGCAGCTAACAAGGTAGTGATAAATTTGATCAAAAAACATGTAGGTGGAAAGCCAAAAAATTGGCACAATACCTTAGATCAAATTTTATGGGCTTGTCGAACATCTCCTAAAGAAGCAACCAATTCGACTCCATTTAAATTAACTTATGGGCATGATGCAGTTTTGCCAGCCGAGTTGTATTTGCAATCAGTTAGGGTTCAAAGGCATCATCAGATCCCATCAGAGACATACTGGAGTATGATGATGGATGAATTGGTTGATTTAGACGAAGAAAGGCTACGTGCCTTAGATCTCATAAAGAGACAAAAAGAGAGAGTCGAAAAGTTCTACAATAGAAAAGTAAAATTTAAGACTTTTTCAATTGGTGATTATGTGTGGAAGGTAATTCTTCCTATGGATCGAAAAGACAGAGTTATGGGAAAATGGTCTCCCAAATGGGAAGGACCTTTCAAAGTTTTGAAAATATTTTCTAATGGCGCATATGAGGTCGAAGAAATAGGGAAAGACGAAAGGATATTAAAAATAAATGGCAAATATTTGAAAAATTATAAACCAATATTGCAGGAAATAAAGATAGCAGTCGAATAAAATTGAAATTGAAAGTAAATAGTGTGCTGCCAAACAGATGGCGTTAAATCATTACAAATAAAGCCTCAAAGGGCTAGAAATTGACAGGAAAATTCGACTAAAGCTGAAGGTTTGCAAACTGTGCCTTCAAAGCGGTAAATTTGTCTTTCTGAAATTGAAGTCGACGATCACAGAGGTTCCTGTGAATATGGGCAACTTCAATCTCTTGGTTGATCTTTTGAGCGGTCTCTGCGTGTTGAATGCCAACCTTCAACTCTTCATCAATCTCGCTTTGCCTAGGCTGCTGAATAGAAGCTATGAGTTCCTCCTCTTTGGAAATTTTCTCTTGGAGAACTGCTATTTGTTTCTTCCATGTTTGAATGTGGTTATGGCAAGTAGCAATCTTCTTGACAGAGGCTTCAGAAAGCTCTTGTAGTTTCGAAACCTTATTTGTCGAAACAGAAACAGAGTTCCATTCAGCAGCTTGTTGGTCCATTTTTTTCTTGATTTGTTGACATAAGTCCCTTCGACGGTGAAGATCTGCGCTGGATAAGTCAATCACAGTTGTCAGCTCTATCACAAAATTTCAGACTTCGACAGAAGCATCCAAGACGTTAACTTGCTTCAACAGTTTCTTCAACTCCATTGGAGCAATGGCATTTTCCTCTAGAACTTGGAACAAGTCAACATCAAGGATCTTTGCCTTGATCTGAGTCATGATATTGGGTAGAGACTGCACTTCAGAAGTGGCTCCAGAAGTAGTCGAACTGCTGTAGGAAGAGTCTTTAAAATTGAATCTGGTGCTAAGTATGGCTTTCAGGTAGTCCAGGGGTTTCTGCACTTTGAGACTTTCAAGCTCTTCATGAGAAAGACTAGTCGAACCAGTTGTTTGGGAACTCCTTTGAGTTTGGTCAGGAGTAGGCTGGTTGCTATGCTCTGAAGTTCGCCTAGCTTCCTGTTGCTTCGACAGATCTTCTTCGTCAGCAGTCTTCTCTTCAGGATCTCCTTTGACAGCAGTGTCTGCTTCAGCATCATCATCTTTTTGTTGCTCAGCGTGTAATCCAGGATGAGAAGGAGAGGTGTTATCAGAATCAGCTCCCACAGTAGTGTTGAATGCTTCGACCGTTTGTCTCTCAAGTTCTTTGATGGGAGTGTCCTCCTCTCGAACGACCTCCTCCTGGATTGTCTCAGGCTGTTTGTCGACGACCTTTGGCTTCTATCAAAAGAAAAAATTTCTAAGTTAGAAATGAGATAAAATAAATGAGAAGGGTCGAGATTGAAATTTACCTTAGAAGTCTCAGTTTTGGAGCTAGACTTTCCACTCCCCGTATCCTTCGGCTGATGTTTTGTAGCAGGACTGCTAGAAGATTCCCTTTTAGAAGATTTGACAATGGATTTTTGTGAGGCGATTTTTAGCAGTCTTTTCTTCTTTGGAGGAGGGGGATTTGGAGATGGAGACTCATCACTGGACTCTTCGACAGGGATTATCTCTGGTATTTTCTTTCTTTTTTGGAATGTAGAGGTTTTTTGACTTACCTGATCATATAAATCAAAATAGTGAGTGTCTTAAAGAGATAAAAGGATAGATCAAAAGAGGAAGAGATTTATACCTTAGTCGAAGGTGTCTGGGCGGCACTTTGTGGAGTTTCGACGGAAGCTTTCTTGGCAGGCACTTTCACAGCTAAAAAAAAAAAAGATAGAAAAAGGGGAAAGTTAGGCAGTGAGAAATACGTGATGATAAAATGATAAAATTCGTGTTGTTGTTAACACCTTCAAGAATGGGATCTTCCACGCGAACGTGTTCTATTCCAATATGAAGGTGCCCTGGGTAGTTATCCAGATGATACTTAGTCGCAACCACGCGTTTAGCAGGTTTTTTATAACTTTCACGAAGAATTTTCATATGATTCCCACATGTGAACCAATCTGGGAATGGAGGACTTAAAGCCACACCAAATTCAGCAGATGGTAAAGGTGGAAATTTAGGAGGGTAATAGCTGAAAGCCAAGTTGTAACGCACTTCTGGTCGAATGTTTGGAGGCAGTGTCAACTTCTCCAACTTCTCCGTGAATTTTTCTTTTAAAGTAACCGCTGCTTCGCGTATGGTTCGACTAAGATCATCAGGTCTGTAAACGGTTTCAAAGTATTTTTGAAATTTTTGTATTTCTTGGATATGTCTTTGTGTACCTTTTTTAGTCCGTTCCTGCACAAGAGCAAAAGCATTCGTCAGATGGGTGGTGAAAGCTTTTACGTCGAAAAATTTGGTAGCATAGTATTCCCTCCACCATGCGTCGAACTCAGGAGTGCAAAGGAATGATGGTTGAAAAACCACCGGTCGAATATCCAAAGATTCGTCAGTCAGCTTTTTCAACAATTCCCTGCTGGTGGCTTCGTCGTGGAAGGAGTTGTAGAAAATGATGGCCCCTTTTTTAGGGAAAAGAGGTCGAGGCATGATTTGAATTAGGCCAAATTGCCTGGCGACCAAGTTAGGTTGATAAACTATTAAGGCAATCTGGGGTTTCGTAGTACTGCGGTGGGAGAACAGGAGTCTAGGGGTCAAAAAGGATTCCCAGACATTTAGGAAGATATTTTCATCTTTTTTGGTTTGCAAGGGGAATTGTCGTGAAAACCATTCAGGTCCAATTGTTCTGTCAGCAAATGGAGCCATAGTCGAAGTAAAATGATGTCTCTCAGCAAACATCATTACGTAGCTAGTAAAGGCCCGCCGAAGGCTAATTGCTTCATCAGTTGGTGTCAATTGCACCAATCTAGGCCATTCGACGCTCCTGTTTTTGAATTCCCCTTCATTTATGTCATGCTTCACAGGAATAAAGGCTTCGAAAGTGGCATTCAGCCATAGTTGCAAGAGCCAAAAAGGGCCTGCCAAATTAAGCTTCCCTTTGTCCTTCAATGTCTTCAAAGAACGCACGCTTTCACTCAAGGACTCATACAGGTTCGCCAAGATTACCTCACTCAAGCATAATTTGATCCCAGCGTGGAGTTGGTTCGCCATAGTGATGAACCTCTTAGCCACTTGAAGTGAGCGGGAGCAAAAGACGAATTTGGTCAGCCACAAGGTTAGAAAAGCTATGTGCTCTTTGTCAGAAACTTCTTGGTCATTTTCGCCATGGTAGTGAGACATAAAAAGGGAGTATGGGGTGAAACTAGTGTCGAAATCTATGGAGTCCTCGTTCAGGTGAGTGGGGTCGAAGTCAATGCCAACTGGACTAAGGCCAACTATGGCGGCTATGTCGAACAGCGTAGGGGTAACCATCCCGCAGGGGAGGTGGAAGGTGTTATACGTACTATCCCAAAAGTAAAGGGAGGCTAGCAGCATGTTAGGGCAAACATTGGGTCCTGCTCTTGATAATTGTATCAAGTCAAAAATTCCTATTTCTTTCCAAAATTTTTCTTTAACGTTTTCAACTCTGTTCAACCAAGACAAGTAGTCTGAAAGGTCTTTCGACCAAGGGCAAGTTCTAAAAATCCTAGTATAATTCAGATAAGTTAAATTTATTGCTTCCTCATCTTTTTCGCTTGAACCTTGAGGTTCAGTTTGTTCTACTGGTTTCTCTAGAGTGGGGGGTTTCACCCCAGCACCTATGGGTTTTGTGTGAGAATAAGTAGGAAAGAACTCTTGTAAACGCTCAGGTTTAATGTCTGGGTTAGGGAGTGGTCCTAACATAGCATAGTGATTACCAGAAATAATAACAGGGATGAGTACCTGGGATTTAAAAATGCAGTCTTTTTCCCTCGCATTTGGAGGCTCAGGAATGTATTGTTGATCCCCAATCAGTGTTGGTTCATCCAACCTATGCGCAGGAGGGATGATGGAAGGTTGCTCACTTTTGGAAGGTTTGCTGCTTGATAATTTTTGAAAAGCCATTGTTGAATCAGAAAGTTTTAGAAAGAAGATGAAGATTTGAAGCAGTTGTGAAGAAGAAGAGTTCAAACGCGTAAAAAAGAAAGAGAAATAATGGTTCAGGTATTTATAAGAGATTATCAAAAGCCCTTTAGGTTTAGTGGTGATCATGGAGGGCATGTGGCATCATCTTAACAGTGATGATAAAAAGTGGAAGTTGAAAAAAGCATGGCTAGCTAGGTTTTAGGGGTATGGACATCATGTCTGAACGTGGGATTTGATGGAACGTTTTCAGAGAAATGCAATGATGAATTTTCTTGGGACTGAACAAAGGTCACGTCTTGAAAACCAGCATCATTAATGCAGGTAACATGGCGTCGAAATAGCTTCGACAGCAAATGATGGTTTCTCCAGAAATAAGTCGAAACATCTTTGCTGGGGGGCAATTTGTAGACATATATTTTCGACACCATGTCTTGGAAGGCAAAATGATGTTCCTTGACTAGAGATGATAACTACAAGATAAGAATTTCGACACTTCGACAGAAATATGAGGAAGTCTTCGTCAGACAGGTTTGAGGGACATTTATCATTTTTTGACAATTCGACAAGTCTGAAAGGACGCGTTTGTTCGACATAACTTGAAGATTCAAATTCAAGAGAATTATAACGTTTGGCAGAAGACGCGTGGAAGTATCTGGCGAAAGGAAGACATGCAGAAGGCCAGATGTCGAAATTTTAGGATTTAGTCGTTAATAGCAGTTATTTTGTTTGTCTATAAATAAGATAGTTGTTATTAGAATTCAGTGTGAAAAAACTTGTACAAAACTTCCTGCAATTACTCAAAGTACCCGTGTGAGAGAAAAGAGTTATTTGGAAAAATGTACGTGTAAACACCATCTTTTAATTTCTTTATCAATCAAAGTCTTTTTACCAATTCCTTTACATTTACCAGCATCTTTATGTTTTCTTCGTCATTTTATTTTAAAGTTCTTTCTTCGCCATTTTACTTTAAAAGTTCTTTTCAGAGTCATTTTCTTTTATCTCAGACTTTCCTTTAAAGTTAGTTGAAATCCTTTATTCCAAGAGACTTAAATACATAAAACCAAGAACCAAGATATCACCCTTAATTTAAAATTTATCACGTTGATCTAAGTTTTCGCCCGACGTCATAGGATTTGTTTGGTTAATCCTGCAAGTAACCCAGATTTCACCATTCTGGTAAACCAGAGGTTGTTCGCCAAGATCAACAGCGAACAGGATGATGTTCAAGACATCACTCCTGTGAGAAGGTCTATATTGAAAAGAATTGCTGATAAGATTCCTGATATCCCTGTTGACAATATTTCATTCCACTATGCTAGTAGTGCATTCATGTGGAAATTTGTCTGTCAGAGAAGACTAGCGCTGGAAAGAGAACTTGGTGGAGATGCTTTGGATCTTAAGGAAGTCATTGAATTGATTAGATTTGCTGGGTTAATAAAGACCGTGTCTGGACTGTCCAAGTGCTATGATGGATTAGTCAAGGAATTTATTGTAAACATTCCTGTGGCTATTAATGACAGCAGAAATATGGATTTTAGGAAGGTTTATGTAAGAGGTCAATGTGTTAATTTTTCTCCTGAGGTCATTAACACTTACCTAGGAAGGGATGAGAAGGAGTATAGAGAGTTAGAAGAAACAGACAATGCTATGTGCAAGGAAATCACAGCAGGACAAGTGAAAGTCTGGCCTCTGAAAGGAAAATTGTCTGCCAGTTTGTTAAGTGTCAAATATGCTATTCTGCACAGAATATGAGTAGCTAATTGGGTCCCTACCAATCACAAAACAACTATCTCTGTTGGATTGGGAAAATTGATTCATGCTGTTGGGACAAAGAGGTTATTTGATTATGGGGCTTATATATATGATCAGACTATCAAGCATGCTGCTACAAATGCAGTGAAGATGCATATTGGCTTTCCCTCTCTCATTTGTGGGATCAACTTGTCACAACATCCTGGTATTCTTCATCAATCTGATATGGTGTGTAAGAGGGAATCTTCCATGTCAATCATTATAAGCTGTTTGAAAGGAAGCATGTTCCTGACATTGTCAAGACATCAGCTTCAACATCACAACAGCCACCTGCCAAAACTGGGTTGATTTCAGAATTGGAGGAGGCTTGCAAGGAGTTGGATGAAGTCATCAGAGTGAGTACTGAAAGAAAGCTAAAATTTGAAAAACTTCTCATGACTCTGAGATTGGCAGAAAAAGAAGTTGAAGCAGTCAATACTAGCCAAAATGGTGATGATTTCCAGGACAATGTTGAAGGTTTAGGTTCTGACGAAGGTGACCCTAGCACTGAAGATGAAGATGTTGCAGCTAGTTCTGATGGCTCTGATGCTGATGAAGATTAAATTGCTGTTTCTTTAGCTATTTTATATTTTTGTTGTTTATTTTTGCTTCTGCACTTAGTGTGTTTGCTATGTATTCTGAATATTGTTGTTTTTAAGTACTTCTGGTTTATGTTCTGTGATTTGTCTTGTCACATAATGCTGATTTTTGACTGACAATGAGAGCTAGCTTAGGACTATCTGGTAGTTTGTAGGACTAACAGGTTGATGTTTGTCCAATTATGGCTAAAAAGGGGGAGAGTGTATGAACAGCTGTGAGCTGGTTCTTGTTTTGAGGGGGAGTTTGCCCAATGCTGCTGTGAAGGCGATTTCTGTAGCTTGTTGAAGTGGTACTTGAGTTTGTGTAGCTTGTTGAAGAGGTGCTGCTAGGTGTTGTGAAAATTTATCAATTTTTATCCGCTGCTGGGTTCTCTGATGTTAGCAAAGATTGTTTTAGCCAAAATTAGCCAAAGGGGGAGATTGTTAGTTCTTGGATTGACTAGAAATTTGGTAAAACAATGTTGATCAATGTTGATGTCTTGTGTCTGATGTCTTAACATTGGGTCATTACATTAGTGAATGTTAAGTTGT
Source organism: Lathyrus tuberosus (assembly GCA_022829125.1). NCBI lineage: Eukaryota > Viridiplantae > Streptophyta > Magnoliopsida > Fabales > Fabaceae > Lathyrus > Lathyrus tuberosus. The sequence goes on along the minus strand of JALAZF010000852.1, from coordinate 513,539 downwards.
TGAAGAGTTAAAGTTCTGGAGACTGATGTCACATGCGGTGTCTTGACATCAGATAGCAGAACATTAAAACATCAGGTTGTGATGTTTTTAGGGCTGAGCGTGTTTGCTTGATTTTGGGAGAGCTGTTAGAGTTTTTGGATGCGAATATTTTGGAGAAGATATGTTCTATTGCAAACAGATTTGATGCAGATTTGTTGGAGATGTTTAAGGGCTGAAGATTTAAAAAGATTTGGAGATAAAATCTGTTTTAAATTCAGTTTTAAATAAGAAATCAGATCAGATATTGTAGGAGGTCCAAGCCCAAGTCAGAGTTCTATATAAAGCGCCTCAACCCTTGGTGAAAGAGGACGAAGAAAGAGAGCTAAAGACTGAGTGTCTTTTGTGTCTTCGTGTGTATTTTGTAAATCATTCATGTTGAATTGGTGTTATTGTTTTTGAGGTGTAATTGATATCTCTAGAGCTGTTAAGCAAGAGAGTTTCTGTTCTTGATCAAAGTTGTGAAGCAGAATCAAGGTGTGTTTGAATTGCATCACTGTGGTGATTTAGGGAGTGAGTGGTTTCTCATATCTAAGTGGTTTCTTAGGTAGAAGGTTCATTGGGTAGTGATTAAGTTTAGTAGATGTCAACTGGGATTGTTGAGTCTGTAAATTAATACTACTAATAGTGAAATTTCTCCCTGGCTTGGTAGCCCCCAGACGTAGGTAGTTAGACCGAACTGGGTGAACAATTCATTGTGTCCTTTACTGCTTGTTATTGCATTGTCCATAGCAGATTGTGTTGTTGTGACATCACACTTAACATCACACATCTGATACCAGAATTTCAATCCTCTTCCGCTGCTGGCTTGTTCATATCCAGATCTTGAGCAATTTTTGGCACTTCCATTCTTGATTTCTTTTCTGGATTTTCACTTTTATTTTTTGTCTTATTTGATTTCTTCTTTTGCTTTGGTGTTTATTCTAACATGTCAGAACCCGCCTCTGCGACAGATTCAACTTTTACAAACGGAACCTTCATTCGTTTACTCTTTACTTTCTTATCCTTTAAATTTTTCTTTCGTCTCATGTTGAGTCTCTATGCTGTATTCTTCGGTATGTGGTTCGCCCAAAATATTATAAGAACCTTTTAACATAACTTCATTTTTCATTTTTGTCAATTTTTTCTCTCGCAATAGCCCTTTATTTTTTTATTGCAAATGATTTTAGCATTTTATATAAGTTTTTGTCAGATTCTTCTTAGTTGGTAAAGCCTATTTTTTCTATGTCACTAATTCACTCTTATAACATGTCAAGAATTATTTATCTAAAAAGCTCAAATTTATGAGAAATACTTGATTGGTTTTATCTAACACTTGTATATTAACACTATACTGAATTCCTATCATATGTCTTATTTTAATCATGTAAATTATTTTCACAATTTCTTTTGAAGATGACTAGTTTGAATCCCCTGTCATCCAATATGAAATCTGTCACACAACTAACTAAAAATATTAGTGTGACCTGAATGAATAAACGGTGATGATTGGTTGATATAGGTGTGCATTGAAACTTTTCAAAAAACCAGGGGATACTTGTGTACGCGCATTTGTTTAGGAAAAAGAATCTTTAATCAACCTAAATTGAAGGAAAAAATTAATATTATTTAACATAGAAAATAAAGATTTAGAAATTGTTAAAAATAAAAAACATAGATTAAAATTATTTAATTTTTGAATAATTTAATAGTTATGTTATGGAATTAAAAATAAATTTAAAATAATTGTGAGTAGAAAAAAATTAAAGAAATTCAAATTAATTGTGAGTAGAAAAATAAATTCGAATTAATTGTTGACAAATGAAGTTGTAAATAAAATATAAAAAAAACAGTATAAATAAAAATATTAATGAGTAGAAAAAGAATAAATGATTGTTGTAATGATGTACTACCTATTAAATAGAATGGGAAAACAAAAAGTTAAAAAATACTAAATAATAATAGAAATAGCCGTATGCATATAGTGGTTTTGGTTCAAAACATCATCAAAGTATTAGGGTCATAACGTTTTTGCAATGTCTTTGATTGTTAAAAATAATTGATTCAAACAATACATTTATTTTTGCTTATATAAAAATAATTGTATCAATGATAGATTTTTTTTCATTTAAAAGTATATTTGTAACAAACAAGATACTTATTTTAGTTTATAAGATTATTTGTATCAATAATATTTTTTTTTCGTTTATAAAAATATTTTTTACATCAAAAATACAATATTTTACATTTATAATTTAATATTTATTATTTATTGAAATGCCTATATTTACTACAATGATATTATTTTGAAGACCAAAAGAATAAATAACCATAAATTTAAAACGGGGAAATAAAAAAAAAAACAGAAAAATAATTAAAAAAATTACGCATTAGTATTTTGTCAACAGCATATAATAATCTGTCAAGTCAATATAAAATTTTTCTTTTTAAAGCTTAAGGTAAGCAATAAAGCAATATAAAATTAACAAATTTGTTCTTAGAAAAGTGACTAATGAAGTATCTTTAAATTTACCATAATTTTAGTTTATTAGTAGTGAATTTGTTTTTTTTTTCAATAAGCAATTGATTGAAGATGAGCACAAAAAGTGCTCGAAAAAATTACAACTTCAGCGTAATTTGAGATAATCTATAAGATTTTTCCACCAATTATAAAAATACAACACCATTTTACCACTAACTCCTAAACCCATCCACCTCCACAACAGATATTTGATGTAATAGCACGTTTCATCAAGATTCCAAACATCCTTATCGAAAATAATATTATTTCTCCGGGTCCACATACACCAACAAGCTGCCATCCAAACTGATAATCTCTTATTGGCGGTCGCTTTGTTCCTCAACAGTTGATAAAAAGTCACAGCATGATTAGGGACAGAATTTTCATAGATGGGATTCATCTCCAACCAATCATAAACCATTTGCCAAATAGGCTTCGCAAATGGATAATCTATAAATAAATGAAAAACATCTTCAACGGGTGAAAACAAGAACCACACATCAATTCTACAGGATTAAGTTATTGAAGGTAGCTTTGGGGAGAGCAATTCTTTAAAATTCTTCATATTCTACATGCAACTTATCAAATGACAGACAATACTACTATTCAATGAGACAAGAAGTCCTAAGCTATTTAACTACTATAGACACGGTTCAAAAAGAGGTATATAAATATTACAAATGTTGTGAAGTTTAAAAATGATGAAAAATACATTTAGAAATAAGAAATCCAACTTAGTTCCTTCTGCTATGCAAACTGATCAGCCCCATAGAAGATATAAAAGATTTAATGAATTCTCTGCAATAAAAATATCCATCAAATTAGTTGTTATTCCCTAAAGGCCCAATTATAACTTATTAATATTGAAACAATGACTAACACAAAACACTAAATAATAAAATTAGTTTTGACTCTAAAAAAACACACACCTTTGAAAATGAAAAAAAAAATATCAGACCCTTACTTTTTTATAAAATATTGTCAGTCCATTTAATAAATTTTAAACTATCATTTCTAACATCTTTTGCCACTTCTCAAATCCTAATTTGTAAAAGGTACCTAAGAATTTGTCTAATAATTAAACCCAATTTTAAAATGGGTGAAGGGAATAATATAAGGAAAGATAGAGCGCTTAAAAACATTGGTGAACTCTGTTCTCAAAACCAAACTCAATAAATAAATAAAACATCGTAAGAAACTAAAAGTAACTTCTACTAAGATATTACATCTACTTGTTATAACATAGATGCTTTTAAAATCTATGTCAGAAATATTGGATACTGGGCATGGAGTGAACACAGGATAGGGAAGAAACACCCTTACACATTTTCATCTCAAAATTAGAATAAACTTCTTACATCATTAATAAATTCTAGATTGGAAAGTACCTCATAAAATCATTAAAAGCTTCGTATCCTATAGCTTCTTCAAGCATACTTCTGCAACTAGAACATTAGGGCATTTCTTATCACACCACCCTTGTTTCTTAGGCACCATCTGAATTTTCGGTTTTGTCCCCTGATTCCGATGTGCACATCCGGACGCACCAATTTTTTTAAAAACGCTGATTCTTTCCGGATGTGCACATCCGGAAAAAAGGCAGAACATTATTTTTTTTTTTAAAAATCGGTTTTTTTGCTTGGTCGCATATGTTAATAAATCGTCGCAATTTAATATACATTTGACAACATCCATATATAAAATAAAATGATATATATATATATATAATAAATCTCTGTCAAAATACAGTGCATGCATCTAATATAAATATAATACATCAAACAAAAAACTACTGCGTATGGCGAAGGATCTCTCCTGGCTCCCCTGCTCCTCTGCCCCCTCTGCCCCTACCCGCCATCCTGGATCGATGTCTGCGGTACTGAAGTGCCCCCTGAGCAATCGCAATAATCCTGTCCACGGCAAGTCTGGCACCAGAGCCCTCAGGGAGGTGACCGTCCGCAATGGCCTGCCGCGCTATCTGCTCTATCTCACGACAGCGTGGTAGGACATCCTGAGTGTGGTCCAGCTGAGACTGCCGCTCCTCTAATATCTCCTGATGAGCAGGTCTGGGTGGCGATCCCTCAGTAGTGGGCACCATGCATGGGTGTGAGACAGTGTAGAACCACACGATGTACCCAGTAGCAACGCTCCAGTCTGTCTCCGCTCTGGTCGCCCGAGCCTCCTCCGATACCAAGTGGGACTGGTAGTCAGCATATAGCTCATCTATCTGCCTGCGGGTCAAGCCTAGAGGAGCAGACTCATGAGGCATCCTGGGTATCGTCTGCGTGTAACCGAACTGACGCAAGACGCGCTCTGGCAGGTATCGGGCAGTAACAGTCGAACTGTATGCCAGCCATCCTGAGAACAAACAAACCTCATCGAACGGGCGCGTCACACGGTGATCGGCATAGGGGCAATACAAAACGTCCTCAGCAGCAATCCGATCTAGATACACTCTGAAGGGGTCGGGCGCCTGGTTCCCTCTGAGCAGGACAAATGCAGCAGCATGTGGCATATCCTCAGTGTACCCCTGGGCACTCCTCCAACCAGTAATATAGGGAAAGTGCTGTAAAATCCACGCCTGAAATGGAAAACATAACTTGGGTGTCAAACATTATAATGAATACAGAAAGAAAAGAAATGAAAAAATCACTTAGAATATTAGATTGTTACCACGTATAGCGTACAGCTGCCTGCCACAGTCTTGGCTGCCCAGCGGCAACCATCAGAGAGCCTAGAATAGGTGAATGCCAGCGCAGCAGCCCTCCAGTTGTACCGATGGATCTCTGTCTGATCCGAAAGGTACCTGAGGTAGACGATATCAACATAATAGGCGCTGGTGTCCACAAACACCTGCGTGCCTAGCAAAAACAAGTAGTAGCACCTTAGGGCACGCGTCCTGTGGATCGCCACCTCAGCTGGATCACCATCTGCCAGTCCTGCCTCTACAAGCGCCTCAGTAAATCTATCCATCAAAAATGAGAACCGGACGTGTGCGCCCCTCAACTGGTGCACCTCCACATGTGCATTCTCTGGGCTAGCCCCTAGCTCTGTAACCAACAACTCTATGCCGTTCGCCTTCGTCATCCTACCGTGACTCAGAAGGGTACCCGTGATCGGTAGATGTAAGAGGCACGAGATGTCGTCTAGCGTGATCGTGATCTCGCCGTACGGTAGATGGAATGGGGATGTCTCAGGGTGCCATCTCTCAACAAATGCCATCAAGATACCGTACTGGATCTGGGAATACCCAATCCTAGACAGGCCTCCAAGACCAGACTCCACAACTGCAGACGTGAACCACTCAGCTGTAGGCAGCATCTCAATCGTGTCCATAACCTTGCCCCCATGGTTATAGAACTTCTGTGAATCCTTATCCTGAAAATTTCCAAATAAAACAATGTTACAAATGAACATATTTTCAACGAATACAATTCTATAAATAAACCGAGAAAGGTTACCTGTCCTAGCCATACAAATCTGGCAGTATGCTCAGAGTACCCCACTAGTAGGGACATATCAGACGGTCCCCCAGGGTAACCGCCCAGCTCATCGAAATCGTCATCAACGTCAACACCCTCATGTGCTGGGTGATCACCCTCTGGAACAGGAACAGGAACAGGAACAGGGGAACGAGGAGGAGCAGCTGATGGAGCTGGAGTCTCCCGACGACGCCTGCGTGCGGGCTGGGACCCTGATGAACTAGCAGTAGAATCCCGACGCCTCAGAGATGTAGAATCGACGGCTGACGAAGGAGTGGCCTGAACCTGTGATGTGGAAGTGGCCTGAACCTGTGGTGTAGGATGTCCCTCAGCTGTAGGGGCTACCCTAACTCCCTCTGCGTCGGAAGCCTGGGCTATAGACTGCATCTGCTCACGTCGGACAGATGCGTGCTGAGTTGTCCGTCCATGTATGGTACGATCGTCTCTGCCAGCCATGTAATCTGCAAAGCATAATAAATAAATTAAATTTTGTTTAAAAATAATTAAACAAAAACAAACAAAATTAAAAAAGGAAAAAAAAAAAGTCTTCCGGATGTGCACATCCGGAAGGACTCAGAATTTTAAACGTTAGGTATTTCCGGATGTGCACATCCGGAAACACTAAACGTTTCAATGTTTCCGGATATGTACATCCGGTACGTATTTTAAAGTTTAAAAACGGCACTCATGGCCACTGTAACAACCAAAAGGGAAATTTTATGCCCTGATCGTCTGTTTGAAGCAGTAAAAATGACCTACATTGTCTCTAACCTATGTTATTCATACAACCTAACAATTTCTACACCTAAATATCTACTCTAAATCGATTACTCAAAAATTACTCCGAAACTCTAAAATTTGAAAACTTACCGATTAAAATGTGATACGGAGGATTTGGAGTGTGTTGATCGTTGTAGTAGTTGCTCTGCGCCGAACTCGAGTGGAAAAAATTGAGATTTGTGGTGATTGAAAATTTGAGAGTTTGAGAGAGTTTGAGAAGGAGTGGAAATGGAAAGGTGAATAATGAGGGGGAAGAACGTCTGGCGCGAAGTAATAAGAAATACTTCTGGATGTGCACATCAGAATTATTTCCGGATATGCATATCCGGAACATTTCAGCGTTTTTTAAAAATTTGGTGCGTCCGGATGTGCACATCCGGAATATAGGGGCAAAAAAATAATTTCACGTGGTGCCTAAGAAGCTTGGGTGGTGCATTAAGAAATGCCCAAACATTATTAGATGTAAGTTAACATACCAATATCAAGAACCATTGTTGTACTGAATAAAGAATAAAGAATTATATACAACTGGATATTTTGCTCCAAACTGAAGATAGTTGGTTTCTATCTGAGTGAATCGCACACTCAAAAATAACAACAGAGTCGCCACCGAACTTTATTTAGTCCCAAAGGACAAGGAAAATATCGATAAAACCCAAGGGGAAGAGAAACGGGAACGGGGGGTCTGTTATGCGAAAGGAAGGTATTAGCACCTAACGCATCCGTCGTACTCGACGGGAACCATTTCGCTTGCTTCTAGGCTTGGATTGGTTATCTATCTAAAGGCTTCTAGCTAAAGGAAGGAGGAGAGAGAAAGGGGGAAAAGAAAAGAAAGAAAGAAAGTGCTCGCGGAGGATTGTGGCCCTCGTGCCTACGTACCCTCATAGTGCAATGAGGAAATCAGAGCGTCGTAGTTCATGGAACCAGGGGACAGAAAGGAAGAAAGAAAGGGAGAAAGAAAGAAGGGTGGAAGTGTGCTCGCCAAGACATCGTATCTCATGCCTACGAATCATACATTCGAAAGAATGCAGAATCAGAGCTTCTGTAGTTCGTGGAACCAAGACGGAAAAGGTAAAGGAAAGGAAAGTGGTATCAAAACCACGAACAAAAGAAAGAAGGAAATTCCATAGGGGATTCCAAAGAAATGGTGTCAAAACCAAGAAAGGAGTGCAAAGGAAAGAAATGGCAACTGTACTGAGAATAAAGTGCGAGAATGGTGACGAAACCAAGAGAATAAAGGAATAAAGGGGAAATGGTGTCCAAACCAAGAGAATAAGGGAATAAGAGAGAAATGGTGTCCAAACCAAGAGAATAAGAGAATAAGAGAGAAATGGTGTCCAAACCAAGAGAATAAGAGAATAAGAGAGTAATGGTGTCCAAACCAAAAGAATAAGAGAATAAGAGAAAAATGGTGTCCAAACCAAGAGAATAAGAGATAGAGAAAGATTCGCTGGGGATGCAAAAGAAATAGTGTCGTAACTAAGAGGATAAAAGATAAGAGAGAAATGGTGTCCAAACCAAGAGAATAAAAGATAAAGCAAGATCCGTTGGGGATAACAAAGAGAATTGGTGTCGAAACTAAGAAAATAAGAGCAAGGGGAATAGGAAGGACTCCTCTGGGGATCCAAGTAAAGGGATGGTGTCATAACCAAGAGAACAAGGAGACTCGGTATATTAACTGGCTGACAGTGGTTAACCGAAGAAAGAGAGTAGACCCTGGCGGGGAAAAGAAGCTAGTGTCAACAGACGGACTGTGATAAACCAAGAGAGAGAGTGCTGAACCGAGAGAAGGTGTTTGACTCTGAAGGGGCCTCGGTATATTAATTGACTAGCAGTGGTTAACCGGGGAAGAAAAGACTGCAACTCTGTGGGGGTAGAGAAGCATTGGTTTTAATAGAGAAAACTGTGTTTAACCAGGAAAACGGGTGTAGGACCAAATAAAGATCGTGACCCAAAGGACGGGTGTAGGACCGAGTAAAGGTCGTGACCCAAAGGACGGGTGTAGGATCGAGCGAAGGTCGTGACCCCAAAAGGACAGGTGTAGGACCGAGCGAAGGTCGTGACCCAAAAGGACGGGACTAGGACCGAGCGAAGGTCGTGACCCAAAAGGACGGGTGTAGGACCGAGCAAAGGTCGTGACCCAAAGGACGGGTGTAGGACCGAGCAAAGGTCGTGACACAAAGGACGGGTGTAGGACCGAGCAAAGGTCGCGACCCAAAGGGGTTCGATAAACTGACTGAACAAATAGTACTCAACCGAAGAAAGGGTATTTGAACCAAAGAAAGGTTACCAACCCAAGGTGCAAGTATTCGAACCAAGAGGAGGTTGCCAACTGCTGGGGATTCGGCGTTTACAGACGGACTGTGATTAACCGAAAGGAGCGAGTGATTAACCAAGATAAGGTGATTAACTCGAAAAAGGTTCAGTATTTTAATAGACGGACTGTGGTTAACTGAAGAAAAGGGTGATTAACCAAGAATAGGTGATTAACCAAGAGGAACTCAGCATTAACAGACGAACTGTGATTAACTGAAGAAACGGGTGATTAACCAAGGGAAGGTGATTAACCCAAGAGGAGCCCAGTATTAACAGACGGACTGTGATTAACTGAAGAAACGGGTGATTAACCAAAAGAAGGTGATTAACCCAAGAGGTATTCAGTATTAACAGACGGACTGTGATTAACTGAGTAAGAGAACAAAATTGGTGTTTTAACTGACAAGCAGTGGTTAAACCAACAACGGGAGAAGAACCAAGAGAAGATTGCTAACTCCAGGGGGTTTACGGTTTTAACAGACAGACTGTGATTAACCACAGAAAAGAGATTGAGATTCTTCAGGGGAATCAAAATGCAACGATTGATTACAAGAGAAAAGAGAAGTGAAACAAAGGGAGATTGCTAGCGCAAGAATAATGATCTTAACCAAGAAGGATGGTGATCGATCAAAAGGAGAGATTGAAAGAAGTAAGAATGATCAAGGATCGATTCGACTGAGGAAGAAGATACGCTACCGCCTGGAGTTAGAGGTGACTAAGCCAAGCACAGGGTCATTCGTCCCCTACTTGAAGTAGTCAGAATGAGAGTAGGAATTCTACCTTCTCATTCCTTCTCTAACACACATAGGGTGTAGTGCAGAAGTTAAAACTGACAGCGTAACAGCTCCAAGTTGTACAGTGCTCCAGCGTGTTGTGAAGTGAACAGTGTAGTAACTTAGACTTGTAAAGTGCTCCAAAGTGCGCATAGTGCGTCGTGCCGAACTCCAACTCCGCGGGGGGAAAGACAGAAAGAGCTCTAAAGGAAGCCTGGAGAGGGGGAAAGGGAAGGATCAATTGATCGAAACATGGTTTCGATTAACTAATCAAAAGGGAATGTTATGCTAACAACTTTCTAAAGAGAATGGAAAATCATTAAAGCAAAATGTGTAAATTATTGATTATGCAAGATTACGTTCATCCATGAAGAATAAACTTAATGCAAATAAAAGAGAGGGAGTGCAAAACCGTACCACATGACATTGAAAATACAACACAATTCATGTATCATGTAGCTATAGAAAGTGCAAGAATTAGCATGTTCAAACAAAAATCAAGAACACACATAATTACAAGAATTGATAAATCAATCATTGAATTAATGTAAATATGCTTTAAACAGAGGTTAACAACATTAAAAACATCCATATCAATCCATGGAAGTTAGAATGGAAAAGCATGGCAAACACCCTTGAAAAAGCATGAAAATGGTATTCTGGCTCAGTGTTAATCGATTAACATAATTGCACTGTAAAGTGTTAATCGATTAACACATGAAAAACAGCACATTTTACACTGGTTAATCTATTAACATAATTACACTGCAAAGGTGTTAATCGATTAACACTGCATCAGAGGCAAAAAAACAGTTTTCCAAAAGTGCTTCCAACAGTTAATCATTTATTTGAACTACCACATGCTATGGTATGAACTTGTGCACGAAAATTAAAGGCAATAGGATCAACTAATCATCAATTGAAAGCATGAACATGCATATCAAAGATCAAACAATCACATGATTAATCAAAACGAAAAACTATCGAAACTACAACGTAAACGCGTAAAAATGAACGAAACGATAAATTAAGTGAGAATCGACCAACCTACAAGCCGGAGGTTTGGCTTGGTAATTGTTGCCAAGGATTATTGATGAAGATAATCAAAGAAAACCAGAGGAATCTTCACTCGTAGCCGAATTGTATCGAAACCGAGCAAAATTGCGACAAAGCTCCGAAATGCGAATTCGAGCCGTAGAATCTTGAAGCAACCACTTGAGATGAATCCAAAAGTTAATATAGTTCCAGAAACTCAAGTATAATAGCAAGATGATGAAGATAATCGAAGAAAACTATAAGAATCTTCAAGCATGGCCGAATCGTATCGAAACTGTACAAATTGCGACGAAAACTCCGAAATAAGAATTATCACCAAAGAAGCTTGAAGTGATTACTTGAGATGAATCTAAAAGTTAATGAAGCTCCACAAAATCCAGAAGAGTGGAATGATTATGAAGGTTAAGCTTAAGAAAAGGAACTTTCAAGGTGAAAGTAGCTTTTCTTCAATGGTGAATTAAGAGCTTTAGTGAGGTTTGGTGAAGAAGATGAAGAGGAATATGTAGAAGTTGCAGAAAAATGCAAAGGGGAATGAGAGAATTGAGAGTGAAGAAAGTGTGAATTTGTGTGAATGATTATGGAGGATTTGTGAAATGAGGGAAGCTTGGTTTATATAGACTTTAGGTATGGAGTGTGAGAACTTTGGAGCTAGCTTTGGACTTTGGTTTGGACCTAGCTTTGGGTTTGGAACTAGGCTAGGAGTTAGTTACACTTGACTCACTGAGTCAAGGTAGTTAACTCGGTTAGTTAGGATCAACTCGGTAACAATCTCAATGTGAACTTCAACATTCAAAGGTGGAGATGCTTGGAAAACAAGGAATATGGTGCACTTATTTAGAAATAATGCATTGGAACAAATGTAGGTGAATTCTTGAAGGTTCTAGAATGTTCCACATGTTACTAGACCAATGTAGAATCTCAAAATGTGGAGGGAAAGTTGTTGTCTTGAAAAAACAGTAAATTATGCAAAATTTGCATGTGTTAATCGATTAACATAATTGCACTGCAAAGTGTTAATCGATTAACACATAAAAAAAACAGCAAATTTACACTGGTTAATCTATTAACATAATTGCACTGCAAAATGGTTAATCTATTAACCAGGCCAAAAATGCCCTATTTTGCCTGAAAATGGTGTTGTGGCCACGGTTCCGATTTTCAACCTCTTGCTTTGATAAATAGGCATAGAAACCCTTATTTTGTGCTTGTTTTGATAATGTGATGACCTTGTGATGATGCGATTAATCGAGCTTGAAAACCTAAACATTCCTGTAATCAAAACACCAAGGAAAATGCAAATGCGTATGCTATCGATGCGAGTGCACATGCTTATGCAAAAAACAAAAAAGGACGTCAAATTTCGGGTTACAACACAAACCAATATACAACTGAATAAAGAATTATATGTTGAAAGATTAAACTTGATTTGAGTCTAACCTTATTATTTGTGTTTTGGGTTTTTGGACTTAGCAATTTTGGGTTTAAGTAATTTTGCGTAATATTTCTAGAAAACTCTTGTACTGTTTGGAGTGTATAGATATTTTTTAGGGTTGTAACTTTTTCTAGAATGCTCTTGGAATTTCTAAAATTGAGAACTCTCTAAAATTAATGTATCTAGAGTTCTCCTTAGAGTACTATAAATAGAGATGTAATTCTACACTTTTGTATCAAATAAAAATACAAAATTCTCTCTTCCATAAAGAATTCTCTCTTCCATAAAGAATTCTCCTACCTATCAAGTTTCTCTTTGAGCCTCTAATATTTTCACACATTTTCCCTAAACACAAAAGGCTTTATTTCCAACAAAGTGACATCAGAGTTTCAAGGTCCTCAAAACATGATGAATGATGTTTTCCTTTTCAAATGCAGATGCTCACAAAGAACAACTATGACAATTGGAGTATCAAGATGAAGACGCTACTAGGAGCTTAAGATGTGTGAGATATCGTTGAGAAAGGTTTCAAGGAGCAAGATGAAGCCTCGCTAAGCCAAGGTGTAAAGGAGACATTGAAGGAGTCAAAAGAGAGACAAGAAAGCTTTCTTCCTCATTTATCAATTGGTGGATGAAGATACATTTGAGAAGATCTCCAATGCAACGACGGAAAAAGAAGCATTGGACAAGCTTCAAACTAGCAACAAAGGAGTGGAGCAGGTGAAAAAGATTCGTCTTCAAACTCTTAGAGGTGACTTTGAACGTTTATTTATGGAAGATTCTGAGTCAATTTCGGATTATTTTTCTCGAGTATTGTCCATAGTCAATCAACTTAAAATAAATGGTGAAGATGTTGATGGGGTGAAAGTCATGGAGAAAATACTTCGCACTTTAAATCCAAGTTTTGACTTCATTGTTACCAACATTGAAGAAAACAAGGATTTAAAGACTATGACTATTGAGCAACTCATGGGTTCCTTACAAGCATACGAAAAAAACAAAAGAGAAGAATTAAACAAAAGGAGGCTATGGAGCACCTAGTACAACTCAACGCAAAGGAAGGAAACTATGTGAATTACAAGAGGCAAAGAGAATGAGGTCGTGGCCAAGATTGTGGACGTGCACGAGGACATAGAGGAAAAGGAAGAGGCAGTTACAACAACAACTCCAACAACTTCAACAATAGAGAAATAAGTAGGAATCCACAAGCAACAAGAGGTCGTGGAAGAGGAAATTCATGGTCAAGGTGCGACAAATCACAAATCAAGTGCTTTAACTGCAACAATATCGATCACTATGCATCTGAGTGTAGATTCTCAAAGAAGGTTATGGAGAAAGCTAACTTTGTAGAAGAAAAAGGTGGAGAAGAAGAAATTTTGTTGCTCGCATGCCAAAACATATTTGAAGAGAAAAGAAACAAGTGGTACCTCAACACCGGCGCAAGCAACCACATGTGCAACGATCGAAGCATGTTCGTAGAGATCAATGAAGCGACAACTGGCAATGTCTCATTTGGAGAGGACTCAAAGATACCGGTCAAAGGCAAAGGTAAAATTTTCATACGCTTGAAGAATGTGAGTCATCAATTCATATCAAATGTCAACTATGTTCCTAACATGAAGAATAATATTTTGAGCTTAGGACAATTATTAGAGAAAGGCTATGACATCCACTTGAAAAAACATAGTATTTTCTTAAGAGATTGTGGACATAACTTAATTGCTAAGGTGTCTATGTCAAAGAATAGAATGTTCCTCTTGAACATTCAAAATGATGTGGAAAAGTGTCTCAAGGCTTGCTATACTGACTCTTCGTGGCTATGGCATCTACGATATGGACACCTCAACTTCGGCAGTCTAGAATGTTTGTCAAAGAAGGAGATGGTGAAAGGTTTGCCTAATATAAACCACCCAGACCAATTATGTGAATGTTGTCTAATTGGAAAGCGATTCCGAAAAAGCTTTCCAAATAAATCAATGTCAAGAGCGACAAAACCACTAGAGCTCATACACATCGATGTCTGTGGACGAATTGATCCAAACTCTTTTGGTAAGAGTAAATACTTTCTCCTCTTTATTGATGATTATTCTAGAAAAATGTGGGTCTATTTCTTGAAGGAGGAGTCGGAAGCGTTTGAAAACTTTAAGAAGTTCAAAGCCCTTGTGGAGAAAGAAAGTGGTATTTCCATTAAGGTCGTGAGATTTGACCGAGGATGAGAGTTTACTTCAAATGAGTTCCACAAATATTGTGAAGACCATGGAATCCGCCGCCCACTAACATTGCCAAGATCGCCACAACAAAATGGAGTAGCGGAGAGAAAGAATCGGAATATACTTAATATGGTGCGAAGCATGCTTAAGAGTAAGAAGATGCCGAAAGAGTTTTGGGCCGAAACTGTGGCATGTGTGGTTTACCTGACAAACCGTTCCCCAATAAGAAGTGTTCATGAGAAGACACCACAAGAAGCATAGAGTGGAAGAAAGCCAGGTATCTCCCACCTCAAAGTGTTTGGAAGCATTGCATATACCCACATTCAAGATGAAAGGAGAACAAAGCTCGATGATAAAAGTGAGAAGTACGTATTCGTGGGTTACGACTCAAGCTCCTGTTAGATGTCAAACATATTACATATTTGTATTCAATACTTGGCATTTTTCATTTCTTTCTATGTCTAACTTGTGATTTTAGTGGTGATTTGTTGTAATTCTTCAAACATGGGAATATACTTGTGGTGCTTGTAATTTGTGTGCTAGTGTGCAGAAATAGGCATGAAATGATCAAGAAAGTAAGACACATGGAGTGGATGCAAGCTGCCATTGAATCAAGTAGCAAGAGCAGGGTTCGCTAGGAGAATTCTGGCGAAGTCACCAGTGAAGTTCGCCTAGCGAACGGTGGCGAAGCTTCCAGCGAAGAGAGGCAGAAAGTTGGAGTGGAAAAAGGGAGTAAAATTCGCTGTGGCGAGGGAGCCAGCGAATGTTCACTGCATTGTTCGCTAGGCAAAGCTTTCAGCGAAGAGAGGCAGAAAGATGCAGTGGAAAAAGGACCCAAAATTCGCTGGGGCGAAGGTTTTGGCGAATGCTCGCTTCGCAAATGATTTTGTTCGCCTAGCGAACCCGCGATAACTTTTGTGGGCGGTTTAAGTCTGAGGCACTTAAAGTGCCATTTTTTAATCCATTCGCTAGGCGAAGGTTGCTGAATTTTAGTGTTGTATAAATAGATTTTCACTTTTCTTGAAAGGGACTTTTGGCTATTTTCACACAAAAACATAGTTTTCTGTATTTTGATCATCCAAGAGGAAATTTTCACCTAGAGAAGCTGAAGTCACATCCATTCTCGATTATTCGACGTGGATGTCCATTCATCTCCTCTTGAAACTTGTCATCCAAGCTACCATGAGAATGAGTAGCTGAACACTCTTGTGTTAAGGTTAGATGTAGTTGATCTTGATCATATGTATTTCTTTTGATCTTTTGTATATGAACAACGTTTATGATCAATATAGATGGAGTTATTTGTTCTTAATGATGTATTCGTGGTTTGTATTACTCTAGACATAGATTCTACAAATCATGACCTAAGAATTTCATCTCTTAAAAACCAAACTCTAGACATAGATTTGGGATTTGTTATTCGCTTTGTGTTGATCTTAACGATTGTTGTTTCGATTGTTAGCGTGAGACATCATCTAACGGTCTAAACAACGATACTCACGACTTTGCTTTAGACATAAACTTAGTCGAGAGGATACGCGGTTGTATTGGTCGGAAACTAAGTTCATATGCTTGATTTATCGAATATGTGTGAAAAGGATTAGCGAAACCTAACCTTGACATGCTTTTCTAAAAACCTTACAAACTCTTTGCCACAAATTTACTCTTTGCTACCAATTAATGTTAACCAAAATTGAGAACCATTTGAAACTCTTGAACTTAAAACATTGTGACTATTGAACGACAAGCATCTAATATCGCACAATCCCTGTGGAGACGATAAAAACACCCCCTAATACTGTTTCAACAGCTCCAAAGGGTACAAGCTTTATAATCCAAATAGTGGGAATATTGTCATAAGTCGTCACGTGGAGTTCAAAGAAGAAGATTGTTGGGATTGGAGTGTTCAAGAAGACAGGTACGATTTTATTCCTTACTTTAAAGAAGAAGAAGAAGATGAAATGGAATAACCAATGATAGAGGAACATATTACACCACCTGCCTCACCGACACCAAAGTTGGATGAAACAAGCTCAAGTGAGAGGACACCACGGCTAAGGAGCATTGAAGAGCTTTATGAGGTAACCGAAAACCAAAATGACATTAACCTCTTTTGTCTTTTTGGTGATTGTGAGCCTCTAAGCTATTAAGAAGTTGTTGAAAACGTAAAGTGGAGAGACGCCATGGATGAAGAAATAAAGTCAATCACGAAGAATGATACGTGGGAACTTACTACACTTCCACGAAGACACAAAGCAATCAGAGTAAGATGGGGTGTACATGGTGAAGAAGAATGCAAAAAGAGACGTGGGGAGATACAAAGCAAGACTTGTGGCAAAAGGCTATAGTCAAAGACAAGGAATTGACTATGATGAGGTATTTGCCTCTGTTGCTTGTCTTGAAACTATTAGACTGATCATTTCTTTGGCAGCCTAAGATGAATGGAAGATCTATCAAATGGATGTGAAGTCGACCTTCTTGAATGGTGTTCTCGAAGAAGAAGTTTATATCGAGCAACCAAAGGGATTACTCCGCACCGACGAATACGCCGCCGAGCTCGAAGCATCATTGTCATAAACCTTGTTTGGTACTAACCCTTCTGAATCAACACATCAGCTTTTAGGGTTTGCTTGAGAAGATTGGGTTTCAACAACAACATAGATTGAAGTAACCAAAATATTGACTTACCTGCTCGAATCTCGGTTCCATACATCCTGAAAGAACGACAACAAAAATTCAGATACAAAATGACAAAACAAAGGCATTTGTAGCGTTGCGAAAATACAAAATCGCATCTGAAGGAGCAGGATTTGTTATTGGAAGAACTTTGACGGTATCATTACGGTATGTAAAGAAGAGGAAGAAAGAAGAAAAAGATGGAGAAAGAAGAAGAAGAAGAAGAAGAAGAAGATGAAGAAAGAGAGAGAGAGAGAGGAAATTTTAAATTTCAAATTGAAAATTTAAATTGGACATGTTTCCAAACTAGAGAAATGTGAAGCATATCCTTTGGTTTCATGGCATAATTAAAACAAAGGAAAGATGTTGAAATCATCCACGTGGAGGCATGTTTATACAGCGGGGCAATTTTAGTATTTCCAAAACATATAATGTTCTGATATTATAAATGATAGGCTATTTTTTTATCGAAATTACCAAAAGGTCTCAAAGTTAATATTATTGAAATTTTTTAATAAATTTAGTTTATATGGTAGGGTGTTCATCTCTTAAAATAAATTAAAATCGTAATTTTTCTCAAAATATAAAAACTAATATAAAATGTAAAAATTATAAAAAAAAAAATATAAGAACAAAATAATTATTTAGATAAAATATAGGGGTGTAATTTACAAATATAAGGGTGACATGTAGAATTGTCCCTTATGGTTTACAAGGTCTAATTGAAAAAACCCCGTCTATGTTCAAATAAAAAAAGGCCCAATCAAGTTAATCGTGCCACCTCAGCGCCAATCATCCAAACAAATAAAACACAAAAAACAAACAAAAAAACTGATTTACAAAATAGAGGATAATTTAATTTTAAGTCAAAATAGGGGAACAAAAGCACATATCAACCTAAGTTTTATAGGTGATTAGAGTCACTTTTTTTATATAAAAAATTCATTCATTTAGTTGTATACACGTATTTTTCTTATTGTTCATTCTATTGAACACATTCATTTTCTTAGTTTTTATTAGTGGTAGTTATTTAAATCAAACCCGAAGTATGGTTTGTAGAATTTTATTTGCTAAATAATATTATGTGTCCATGTATTTATATATGAGACAATCTTTGGTATATACATGATAGCCCATTTAAACTGTTTGTTTTTCAATTTATAAATTGATATGTGTGTTGGCTTTATAAACTCTTATGTGGTCTTTGTTACAATCAATGTAGAACTAAATTGTTAGCAACTTGTTTTGTCTTTTCTTTGCAATCTCTCTTGTTCCACCTTCCCATATCCATCCCCGATGTGGGACTACGGTGTTCCACTAAGATTTGACTTCACCATCTCCATCATTACTCATCATTCTCGCTCACTTATTTTTTATATTTTTCAATTTTTTAACTCACTCACAATCATTCTAATACACACACCATACAACACATGAGGTGAAAGGAAAAACACTTCCCTCTTTTTTCTTTGCATTATCGCCTCACTCACTTACTCACTTTCTATCACTATCCACACATGGCCTACAACCATCCCTTTTTCTTCTTTATCAAACTTGCAGCAAATACCAAACAAATTCATCCATGTAGAAAATAGTAAAAAGTTTTGAAAATGAAACTTCCTATAAATGTATAAAAAATAATTCCGTCTAAAATTGTTACCCTTGTATACTACATCAACCACAACTTCCCTAAAAGTAAATGAGATTATGCTTGACATCCTCAGGCTTTCCAATATTACCTAACAATATAACAAAATTTTCATGAGAAAAATAATCATGATTCCTGAAACTACTTTCCATATATATAATATATACCATACCCTATGAGTAAGTGGCATATTTTTGGTTTGGCTCCATGTCAATGGCATCTTCCCTTCATCATTGGCTTCATATACTGCCAATTGTTCTGCCTGTGATGCAAGTACACTGATTAATACATATATATTGTTTTTCAACAACTACTAGTACAAAATATATGAAGAGGACAAAAACATTTACTTTTATTGCTTCAAGAAGTTTCTGGTCATCACGAAGGTACTTGAGAATCCAAGTTAAAACACTTGCTGTAGTATCTTGAGCTGCAAATAGTACTCTAATTATATTATCAGCAATTTCCTCATCAGTTACCATTTCTCCTTTTTCATTCTTGTAGTTTAGCAAGTGGCCTAATAGATCCTTCTTAATCTGCTCCTTTCTCTTGCATATTATCTCGCTTATAATCTCTTGGATTCGTTGCCTCGCCTAAGCAAGAAAATATTCGTTAGACCGAGAAAATCTTGTTATGTAAATGAAATATTTCATGGAAAGCGTTAATGACTTGTCCACTAGAAACCCAAGATTCCAAGGATGAAATGACTTGTGTTTCAATATCCGGGATCAGTTTCTTGATTGATTCGGGCGAAAGAGAGGTTTGAACAAGTTTTCTAATGCGAGTGTGATAATCTCCTTGATGGAAGAACAATGCAGAAGAACCAATAAGCTTCTCTTTGCTTTTGGGATATGTAGGTTTGAACAAGTGAGAATGAGTCACCAACACAAATCTTGCAGCCTCAGGACTCGCTAGCATCACACATGGAGATACTGATTGTGTTTTCTTGTTTTTAATCTAATGGGTATCACATCGTTTGGTATAGAAGCAAAACGAGTCTATATATACCAATCAATCATACACGGTAATGAATTGAAAATAGTCTTGGAGTATGTGTGTTTGTCATGAAATAAATATGGGCTTAGGCCAGTCAGGAAATCCTAAATGCTATCTAGATAGATTCTCTATGCCCAGTCAGCCAAACAAGAGATATGGGGTTCTGCAAACAGAATCTTGATATTAACCCTTAATTTAAATATATTTTTTTAAATAAATTAAAGTTATACCAAAATAAAAAATAAAGTTGACGAGAGAAGAAAGATGTATCGAATTCAAATGTATTATCAAAACGTCATTTTTAAGAACGTATAAGGTGCATTATCGCAAATAAGAATATACATGGGTAACCAATTAATGTGAACCAATCTATTTTTATGGTTATGATTTATAAACCAATCTCCTTATTATAAAAACCAATTTGAAATTTATTATCGATTATTTAAAAATGATTTTAAATATGTTTTGATTTTAATCTAAATGATCTAATTAAATCTAAATTCTATTCTCTTTAAATTAATATAAATTTTTTATTTAAATACTTAAAAATATTTATGAATCTTTAAAAATATTTTTTCTTTGAAATATATATATATATATATATATATATATATATATATATATATATATATATATATATATATATATATATATTAGAAAAAATAAAATAAAAATTTGAAAATAAAAAATATTTTATAAATAAGTTTCTTTTATGAAAATAAAAAATATTTTAATTCAAAAAAATAAAAAACATAATTTCTTTTTAAAAAAATGAATTTTTATTTAAAATATATATATATATATATATATATATATATATATATATATATATATATATATATATATATATTTGTTTTTGGTAAAAAAAAATCTGAAAATAAAAAAAAATGTATTCCGAAAAATAAATTTATTTTTAAAATAAAAAAAATGTCAATTCATTCTGACAAAAAGCCTATGAAGTAGTTACCTAGGTGGTTCGCCTCAAAGATCAAAGAAGAGATCGAAAGACTTCTGAGGAGCAAGTTCATCAGAACTGGCTAGTGTGTCAAATGACTTGCCAGTATAGTTTCTGTCATTAAGAAAAATGGGACACTTAAGGTATGCATAGATTTTATAGATTTAAATAACGAGACCCTTAAAGATGAAAACCCAATGCCTGTGGCGGTGATGCTTGTTGATTCACCAACAGCCTATGAATGCCTAAGCACGCTATATGACTATTATGGTTATAATCAAATCTTCATTGTAAAGGATGATGTGCCCAATACGATATTTAGATGCCAAGGGGCATTAGAAATGTACAAGTGGGTAGTTATGCCCTTCGGTTTGAAAAATGGTGGTGCAACGTACCAGAGAGCAATGAATTTTGTTAAGAGTCCCACATCGGACAATATATGGCATGAACATGTATTTATAAGTGGAGGTAATCCTCACTCTACCAACCGGTTTTGTAGGGTTGAGTTAGGCCTAACCACATTTCTTAACATGGTATCAAAAGCCTCGTTTAAGATCTGGTGGGCCACCTGCTATCAGGTTTCCGCTATCAGGTCACCCACCATTTATTTCCACGCTCCAGTTGTCTAGTCCTGAGCGTGAGGGTGTGTGTTAAGAGTCCCACATCGGACAATATATGGCATGAACATGTGTTTATAAGTGGGGGTAATCCTCACTCTACCAACCGGTTTTGTAGGGTTGAGTTGATTTCATTGAGACCATTATCCAGGACTACATTAATGATATTACCATAAAGTCTTTATCCAAAAAGGGTCATCTATACCATCTTCGATAATCATTTGAAAGTATGAGAAAATAAAATTAAAATGAATCAATTGAAGTGCGTTTTTTATGTTGATGCAAGAGACTTATTAGGCTTTGTCGTCCATAAAAAGAGGATAGAGATAAATCATAACAAGACCAAAGCTACACTAGAGACAATGCCTCCCTCGACCAAGAAACAAATTTAGTTGTTATTGGAAAAAATCAATTTCCTCAGGAGGTTTATCTCAAACTTAAGTAGCAAAACAAAAACTTTCTCGCCATTATTATGTTTAAAGAACAAATAAGGATTTAGGTGGGAGTCTAAACATCAAGCGGCTTTCGACAAGATAAAAATCTACTTGTCCAACCCTCTGATTTTGTTACCTCCTACAAAAGGCAAATCAATAAAATTGAATATATTTGCGTCTGAGTTAACTATTGGCAGCATGTTAGCCTAAGAATGTGATAATGGCATCGAAAGAGCCATCTATTATCTCAATCGTGTTTTGAATGATGCAGAGACTAGGTATAGCGTAATAGAAAAATTGTGTTTGTGTCTATATTTCTCCTATACAAAGTTGAAGCATTATATAAAACCAGTTTATGTTTGTTTACATTTTGGCGTCATTAAGCACGTGCTTTCAAAACCCATTTTGCATAATCGAATTGGGAAATGGGCTTTAGCCCTAACTGATTATTCCTTAACATATGCGCCTTTGAAGGCCATGAAAGAACAAAGTGTCACTGACTTTATAGTCAATCACGTGGTTTCCGAAACTACACAAAATTACTTGGACTTTGAATCATGGAAGTTGTACTTCGATGGTTTGAGTCATAAAAATGGATCTGAAATTGGGATTTTGATCATCTCACCAAAAGGGATTCCGACAAAATTTAAATTTAAAATCGAAGGTCATCGTTTAAACAACGAGGCCGAATATGAGGCTTTCATAGCCGACCTCAAGATCTTACTTGACTGTGAGAAAAAAAGGCGTCATAATTAAAGATGATTCACAACTTGTTGCAAAACATTTAACTAAGGAATACAAGTCCATCAAAGAAAATTTGTTGTTGTATTTGGTTATGGCTAATTCGCCGTTACAAAGATTTGACTTAGTTGAGATCAGGCATGTGCCCAGAATAAAAAATCAAGAGGCAAATGACTTGGCACAAATTTCCTCGGGCTATAAATTCTCCTAGAAGAAGTTAGAAGAGTTAATCGAAGTTAGAGAAAAAATGATTCCAACCAACCTTCCCCTTCAAAATTGTCAACGACAAAAATTGTGGGGGCATAAGAGTTTGAAGAAATGACTAACTCCGGATTTTTTGAAAATTTTGTCATTGACGATATGTCAAACAATGATTGTGAAAACCAATTGTAGAGTGCTTGGAAAACCCAACAGGAATGACATATCGAAAGTCCAAATATAGAGCTTTAAGTTACGTCATCATTGGGAATGAACAGTTCAATAAAACTCAGGAGGGCATTTTACTCAAATGCCTCAGTGAAATAGATGCTTATTTAGAAACCTCTACCATCCATAGTGTTGCATGTGGTGCTCATCAAGTAGGCCATAAAATGAAGTGGTTGTTATTTTGATAAAGATTATATTGGCCGACCATGTTAAAAGATTGTATAAAATTCACCAAAACTTGCAAATAGTTTCAAAAGCACGCAGGCATTCAACATGTGCCAGCAAGTGAGTTTTACTCGATAATCAACCCTTGGCCATTCATGGGTTGGGCTTTGGACTTAATTTGTGAGATACAACCACCATCATCTAAGCATCAGAGATATATCCTAGTTGGAATAGATTGCTTCACCAAATAAATAGAAGTCATACCCTTGGATAATGTCGACCAAGAAGCGGTTATAAACTTTATCCAAAACCATATTATTTACAGTTTTGGAATCCCTCAAACAATAACCACGAACAAAGGCTCAATATTCGGTGGTCAAAATTGTGTAGTTTGCTTTAGAATCACAGATCAAGTTATTAACATCCACACCATATTACTCACAAGCAAATAGTGAGATCGAAGAGGCCAACAAGATCATAATTAGACTGATCAAGAAGCACGTAGGCCAGAGCCCAAAGAATTAGCATAAGGCCTTGGACCAAGTCTTGTGGGCTTGTCGAAATTCTCCAAAGGAATCAACTAACTCACTCAATTTTGAGTGACTTTTGGACACAACACAGTATTTCCTGTCGAGATCAATCTATAATCAGATAGGATTCAGAGGAAAATAGAAGTGCCAACGGATCATTATTAGAGCATGATGTTAGACGAACTAGTTGATTTAGACGAAGAAAGGTTAACGGCTTTAAATGTACTTATAAGGCAGAAAGAACAAGTCACCAAAGCATATAATAAAAAGGTTGCGAAAAGCCTTTTTGGTTGGAGATTTGGTGTGGAAATTCATCTTACCCATGGATAAGAAGGATAAAACCTTGGGAAAATGGTCTCCAATTTGGGAAAGAGCATTTCAAGTTAGCCAAGTATTTACAAATAGCGCTTACAAAGTCGAGGTGTTGACCCATGAAGGTCAAATCCTATGCATAAATGGAAAGTACCTGAAAAAGTACAAACTTATGTTGCATGAAATACAAATGAGATAAGAATAGTTGCCTACTGTTAATTTAAAAACAAGATGTTATTCCCAGCGCCAAAAGTGCCAAAACAGCATAATCAAGTTTACAAGAGTGAAATTGTCGAAAGACAAAACACATAAAAGAGAACAAGAATTACAAAGCTAAAATGGAAGATTGGATATGAGTCTTTCAAAGTAAGCCTTGCCTTCTTCAATTCGGATGTTGGTCAGTTGGGGAGCGCCAGTGAATTCTTCGATCTCCACATATTGATTGATGATGTTGTCGGAGTGCTAAAGACCAATTTTAGCTTCCTAATCCAGTTTAGTCAAGTTAGGGCCATTAATTTCACTTTGTTTTTCTCAGCCTCCTTATATTCGACTACAACTCTTCAATCTGCTACTTCCATTTTAGAATATCAGCATCATAAGAGGTGGTCTTGTTAATCTCCTATTCTAGTTCCTCAACTCGGCTTCGAGATTCGACAACTAGAGCAAACTCTTTGGAACATACACTAGCTTTCGATGTCATCTTGGCTTCGACGTCATTTTTATTCTGAAGGTCTTGGGTTATTTGATCAAGCAACGATCCAGATTTCAAGATAAAGTTGACAGGAGCACGAGGAGCAGTAGGAACATTGAGTTTCTTCAGCAAGGATTTAATTCCATAGACAATGAAAAAGTTTTCCTCAATTGCCTAAGATAAATCTCCACTGAGGAACTTATCTTTCAACTGTCGAAGAAGAGCATCCATGGACTCACTAGAAGGCTCGCTGCCAAAAACGGTCAAAGAACCAGAAGACTTCTCAACTAAAAGACTTCGACCACCCATCATCATTTTCATATATCCCACCGAATTCTTCTCCTTCATTTCTTTTAATTCTTCTTGACTAAGAAAAGTGATGGAAGAGAAACCAAGTTAAGGGATTGGAGTTACAGTAGTTTTGGTTGAGGGTGGAGGTATGGTAGCATCTGATATAGTTTTGACTTTTGAGAACCTCGTTGCTAGGAGTTGATTCATTTTTTCGACTTGGATCCTATGGAGATTAGGTGACATGGTGTTCTTTATGAGAAGTGTCACTCTGCTATGGTTTTACTTGGGCAGAGGTGTCAATATTTGGCTTTTCGTGTTGAGATATATCCTCCTTGATGTCTAATTTTATGTTTGTACAGTTGAAATCTTGATTCTCAGAGTCGGAAGATAGTTCATCGTGATGCTGGCTTTCAATTGCTTCTTTCTCGTCCATAATGTTTTCTTCGACTAACATTGTTGGTTTGTCGGCAGTGACCTCCCCAAAAGCCTCTTTTATAATTCCAATTTGGACTGAGGGAGAGCTTGTAGAAACGGGTAGTGTATATTTAATGCTCGACATGGCATTAGCAGAGCTGGTGCAAAAACTAGTAAAAGGATGTTCCTACAAAAAATTTACAATGATGTTAGCATCTTGAAACATGAAACAAAGAAGAACTGCGAACAAAATAAATACCTAGGTTGTGTCAGTTGAAGGGAAATCGTGATCCAAAATGCAGCGGAAATTAAAAATTTTCCTTTAGTGATCATTTGATCTGAATCGAGGAAGTGATCACGAGTGTTGAATGGTGAACAATGCCTCTACTCAGTCCACACGAATAAATTCATTCAGCTTCAGTGCTAGCTTCTACAATTGAAGACTTTAAGTGAGTGTGTGTGTGTGTGTGTGTGAGAGAGAGAGAGAGAGAGAGAGAATTAAAATACGGTTAGGGTTTCACCGACCGAATTTTCATCAAGTGTGAATGCTTATGCACAAGGGTTCTTTTTAAAGAACCACTTGTGTGGGCTGCAAGCTAAAAAACCCACTTAAGTGCACGCGCACCATATCTTATGGCGTACCGTATACCACTTAAGCATATGGTACCTTACCATATTCCATATTCTAATTAAGTGCAATGTACCTTACGGTGTTCTATATTTACTTAAGTGCACCGTACCTTATGGTGTTCCTTATTTACTCTACCTCTTATCAATCTGTCCTTATGTGAGTGACCCTGTAGGTTTTCACGACGATGACAATTATATTAAATCACACATTTAACATAGTAAACAATGAGTGATATCTTGCAACACGTCACTACTACCCAAGTCACGGAAATGTCATGTGATTTGACAAAACCTTTTGTGATAATACTTGTGTGTATAATTACCCTTTTGCCATTATGTCTTTATTGAACACAAGGCATATATTGTGTCATCCTTGTCTAGTTCAATATTGGGCCCTTAGACATTTATCTGTTACGCAGGATGGGCGAATTCCATCTAGGTCACTCATGTCCCTCAATATGCTTTGTGGAGTACCCATCAACTGTCTTTATGGTCATTAAGTTACGGACAATGTTTGATCAGCAATAAAGTACTCGACTCAACATCTAGGGTCTATAGTGGTTTCAGTTCGAAGGGTGGTATACATCATTATCACCATGAGAGTAACTTATGATTGTCGCACCTCGAAAAAGTGGTTCGGACAGAATTGCCACCGAACTTTATTCATTCCAATGAAGGAATAGGAAAATATCGAGAAAATCTTTAAGAGATAAGAACATGGTCATCGTAACCAATTATAGGTTCGGGAGTCGATTACGCAAAGGGAAGGTATTAGCACCCCTCACGTCCGTTGTACTAAGCAGGAACCTCTTAGTTCGATTTGTGATGAATGTTAGCTATTGTTATTTGTTTTCTTCTAAGCGAGTAATGCAAAAAGTAAGGGAAAAAGAATTTCTATTGCTAAGGGAAAATGGGTGGTTTTATATTAGGGTGCTCGCCAAGGATTGAGGCCCTTGTGCCTACGTGTTCTCATTGCAAAATGAGAAATCAGAGCATCCGTAGTTCGGACTATAGGAAAAGGTTTGGATAGGAAAAAGAAAAGGTAGCTCGCCAGGGATTGAGGCCCTTGTGCCTACGTATCTTCATTTGGACAAAAATGAAGAATCAGAGCGTTCATAGTTTGTGAGACTACGATTAGTTTGTTTTTGTTTTTTAAGCAAACGAGTGTTTAGGTCGCATTCTAATTGCTAAATGTTGGCTTGTCTGCTCGCTAGGGGAGGCTGAAGCACTAGTTTATATATGTGGAAGAAGGGACTACACAATGTTCTTTCAAAAAAGTGTTTGAGTTGTGGATCGTACGGGGCCGAGAAAAGACAAGTTTGATGTGTTGGATGTTTTAGAAATGGAAATTATTCAGACAGCGAGAAAGGCAACTCGTATCCAAACAAATGAGGAGAGAAATCGTAGGCTCCAGACCCCTCCTTTTAAGAAATAATATTTGAGTATAATTAAATGTTTTTGATTAATTTGAAAAGTACTCGATGTTGATCGAGGTTTGCGTGCGAAGAGGTGCAAAGACTATTGGAAAGGAGGTCCTATGGGTGTTGGGTAAGGTCGATGGCGATGCACAAGGCAACCGACTTACAAAGGGTGGATGCAAATGGAGTGTGATCGGTTGAAAGATTGATGGTGATGGAAACTTATTGAGTTGATTTATTATGAAAATGCTTGACGTTGGATCAAGCTTATTTGTGTTCTTTTGAAAAGGTGTGATTGATTTTATTTTTGAATTAGTGGGAGCCTAATCAACTAGCAAGCAAAGAGAAAATGGCAAGAGTTATTACACATCATGGGAGTGGGGATAAATTTGTTCAAATGGGGATGGAATGAACAATAAGCAGAAAACCCAATAAACTAAACGTGCACTAGTAAAGTGGGTTGGCCTTTTAGACAACCAACTAGAAGTAATTAATCGAATAAGTCTCATTGTTAGAAAGCCCAAGAGAAAGCTATAAATGATGTACAAAAGTGCCCTAAGACAGAGTAATAGAGAATAGAAATAACCAAGATCTACACCTCCTTTGTTAGGGCTTCTGTACAGTGTCTCAACTCCATGATGCCAAAGATAGTAACCACAGTCCACCACTTGAAAGTATTTTAGGTTTTCGATAATATTATCATGTTTTTGTGTTTTTGAGTAAGATGAACAAATAAGATGAAGATGACAATATGATGTGAATAATGATGATATGAACAATAATATGATCAAGGATATATATGCAATGATATAGTGACAGGAAGATAAAGCAAGAGAATAATGAATCGGAATTAAAGACAGTTGTTAGTTGTTAATTGTCATTGATCGACTGGTTACTTTTCGAATCGGGTCCGCTGTAGCGCTATGTTAAGCAATCGTAACACAACCTATAAGGAAGGTCATACTATGGGAGGTCGGTCAATAACAATGTTTATGCTAAAACACGATAGAGAAATGACATGTAGATCATTCTCCAAGAATCGTGCCACACGAAAAGAAAAGAGAACAGTCTCGTCTTAATCACAAACTTTCATCGATTAATCGAAGGTAACCTATCACGATCCCAAAGTATAGAAAATGATCCAAAGGATCATTCCCTACAGATTTGAAATAATGAAGGTTAAAATACTTCAATAATCAATATTCATGATATTAAAGACTTCATCGACCAAAATCGAAATGAAAATAAATCGAAATGAAAATCAAAATGGAATTGATAATGACAAAGTAGTAAATCAAGAGAAAATAAAAATAAAAATCATAATGAAATGGCAATATATAATTTGAAGGGAGAAAAAAAAAAAGGAAAACAACATAGGAAGGGGGGAATGAAGCAAAATCAAGGGTGTGGTTAAAAAACCAACAAATGGGCTTGGAAGCCCACAACAACACACCAAGACATGCTGTGTGAGTGTGTGGTAACCACCAAGTGGGCTCGGTCCAACCTTTAAGAATAGTAACAAAAAAAAAAACCAAAATCCAATAAAAACAAGGCCATGGTGGGTGTGGTTCATCTTTTAAAACATGCCATCAGATCATAATGAAATGTCAAGAGGGACAAGGGTAGAACTACAACACATCCAAGTCCCTACACGGCCATGGTTGTTGAGCGGAAAACGCTCAAAGAGAAACTAACTTCCTCCTCATCATCGCGCAGGAAATTTCAAGTGTAAAAACAAGAGAATCACATTGCTATTCCCACCTTCATCTTGCTTTCGCTCTGTCTCAAATTGCTTCTCGCTTCCGTCGTTGTATGCTTAGGTTTGTGTTTGTCACTCTCTCTTCTATTCCATCTCAGTTCATCTCTCTGTGATTTGGTTGATTTGCGGTTGGTTGTGGGTTTGAAAGTTGCGAAGGATTGTTGTTGTTGGGTTTTGGTTTGGTTGAAAAAGATTGATAAAGGGTGGTTAAGAATTAGGTTTTAGTAAGATGTGGAAAGAATTTTTCAGCATTTATTTAGCTCCCAAAGAGCTTGGAAATGAGGAGTAGATGTGTGGTTTTTATAGAGAGAGTGGAGTGAAATTGTGACGTTGAAAGGTGGGATCGTATGTGTGATGTTGAGGCTGGTAGAAAATGACTGCGTGCGTTGTAGTTTTGTAAATTTGAGTGATGTGTGATGTTATTGTGTAAAGTCACGAAGGTTGTACGCGTTGTGTATGGTTGTTAAAAAATACTGATGCATATTGTTGTATTTGTGTGGTACGTTGCTTTGATTGTAATTTGTGTGGTACGTTGCTTTGGTTGTAATTTGTGTGTGGGGTACGCAGATGAGTCGTGGTTTGTTGTGTAATTGATTTTGAAGTTTTTTGAAGGCTTGTTATGATTTTAGTATGGTTGGATATTTGTTTTTGTTGTATATGAACCGTGTAATAATTCTGTTGGTAGTTGGTTAGTTGATAGTTGATAAAAGATAATTTTAGAAGATTGTTTAGAAGAAGGCTATGTTATTGATTTCTTGGATGATCAATTACATGATACCAATGGCCTATTTATAGGCTCAAGTTACTACCTTCTACATTACATTAGTTCTTTCTAGAGTTTTCATGATAGATGAGTATCATGATAGTTCTAGGTTCTTCTATCATTTTAATATACTTATAGTTCTAGATTGTTCTACCATATTCATAACTATTATAATTCTAGGATCTTCTACCATTTTCCTACATATTATATTTAAGAATATTCTAGAAATTTGTAGCAATTTCAACACTCCTCCTTGATGCAAATTTCTGTGACTCCAAGCATAGCTCGTAGCTCTTCGAATCTTGGTCTCGGCAACGCCTTCGTGAATATGTCTGCAATTTGATCTTCTGTTCTGCAGTAGTCGAGTTTGATCTCTTTAGTTGCTTCAGCTTCTCTGATAAAGTGATACTTGATTGCTATGTGTTTTGTTCTGTTGTGATGTACTGGATTTTTCGCTATTGCAATTGCTGATTTGTTGTCGCAATTGATTTTAGTAGGCCCGTCCAGTTTTTCTCCCATGTCTTCAAGTATCCTTCGAAGCCATATAGCTTGACTCGTTGCTTCAGCAGCTGCCACATACTCTGCTTCTGCTGTAGATTGTGCAACCGTAACTTGCTTCTTCGACGCCCAAGAGAAAATTCCCGATCCTAGTGAGAAAGCATAGCCAGAGGTGTTTTTCATGTCATCTACCGAACCTGCCCAATCACTGTCGGTGTAGCCAAGTAATCCTGAGTTGCTTTCGGTAGTGTACCATATACCTAATTCTTTTGTTCCTTGTAGATACCTCAAAATTCTTTTTCCTGCTCCAAAGTGTATTTGACTTGGGCTTTGCATGAATCTTGATAGAAGACTTGTAGCATACATTATGTCTGGCCGTGTAGCTGTCAAATATAGGAGGCTTCCAACTAGACTTATGTATATGGAAGCATCAGCTTCTGGTGCTCCATCATTCTTCTGTAGTTTCTCATTTGTTATGAGTGGAGTAGCGATTGGTTTGCAACCATACATCTTGAATTTCTTAAGTAAGCCTTCTGTGTATTTCTTTTGCGAGATGAATATTCCTTCTTTTCTCTGACTTACCTCTATACCGAGGAAGTAACTCATCAAACCAAGGTCGGTCATCTCAAAGGTCTTCATCATGTCTTCTTTAAACTCCATCATCATCTTAGTATTACTTCCCGTGTAGATAAGATCGTCCACATATAGAGAGAGTAAGAGAGTATGCTGACCTTGAGACTTGATGTAAAGTGTAGGCTCACTTTTGCTCCTCCTGAATCCTCGACCCATGAAATACTGATCGATTCTGCTATACCATGCTTGAGGTGCTTGCTTCAAACCGTAGAGTGCCTTTCTTAGTCTTAACACTTTGCTTTCGTCTCCTTCAGACATGAATCCTTGTGGCTGCTCCACATAGATCTCTTCTTCAAGTACTCCGTTGAGGAAGGAAAATTTGACATCTAGTTGATGTATACTCCATCCTTTTTGTGCCGCAAGAGCTATTAAAGCTCTAATGGTATCAAGACGAGCTACTGGTGCAAATGTCTCATTGTAGTCAATCCCAGGTTGTTGTGAGTAACCCTTAGCTACTAGTCTCGCCTTGTGTTTTTGTATGGTGCCATCAGGGTTGAGCTTTGTCTTATAGACCCACTTAACCCCAATGATATCTTTTCCAAGAGGACGATTTACTAACTCCCATGTGTTGTTTTTTTCGATCATCTTTATCTCTTCTTCCATTGCCTTGACCCATACTTCCTGCTTTGACGCTTCTTCAAAGCTTCCAGGTTCAAGAATGGCCAAGTTACAGGTTTCATATATATCCACCAAGGATCTTACTCGTCTTGGATTAGACTCTGGTGATGATAGTTCTTGATCTTCTTGTTGTGGTGGAGGTGAAGCAGATTCACCTGAGTCTTCTTCCTCAGCTTCTTCTTGAGGTAGTTGGACTGGTATAAGGATGTTCTTCTCCACTTTTTCTTCATCCCAATTCCAAGAAGCATTCTCATCAACTTCAACATCTCGACTGATGATGAGTTTTTTTGTTTGCAAGTTGTAGACACGGTAGCCTTTAGAGATAGTGCTATACCCCAGAAAGATACCTCGTATAGTCTTATCTTCAAGCTTGTGCCTCTTCACGTCTGGAATATGAATGTAGAATATAGATCCAAAGACCCTTAGGTGCTTTGCTGATGGCTTCTTTCCATTCCAAGCTTCAATTGGAGTCTTATCTTGTACTGCCTTAGTTGGACATCTGTTGAGTATGTAAACAGCAGTGTATACTGCTTCAGCCCAGAATGTGTTAGGAAGTCCCTTCTCCTTGAGCATCGATCTAGCCATTTCCATAACTGTGCGATTCTTTCTCTCTGACACACCATTTTGTTGAGGAGAATATGCGACCGTAAGTTGTCGCTCAATGCCTTCATCCTCACAAAATTTGTCAAACTCACGGGAGGTGTATTCCTTGCCTCGATCACTTCTTAGTACTTTTATCCGTTTTCCACTTTGATTTTCAGCAAGGGCCTTGAACTTTTTGAATACTCCAAAAACTTCTGATTTTTCTTTTAGGAAATAGACCCATGTCATTCTAGAGAAGTCATCAATGAATAGTATGAAGTACCTGTTGTTCTCGTGTGATGGCGTTCTCATTGGTCCACAGACGTCAGTATGTATCAGCTCCAATAGATCTTTCGCTCTCCATGCTCCACTTGTTGAGAACGGAAATCGGTGTTGCTTACCAACGAGACATCCTTCACACACTTCATTATTCTCCTTTATGCTTGGAAGATCTCTCATCATATTCTTCTCATGTAACAACTTCAAGGCATGTGTGTTGAAGTGGCCAAATCTTCGATGCCAGAGCCATGAATCATCAACTTGCACCTTCATGGCAATGTTAGTTGCATATTTTAAATTTAGCGGGAAGCTTCTATTGCTCTTATTCATCTTCACTTGGGCTATCTCAGACCTTTTATTTTTGTTGTCTAAGATTTTGCATACACCTCCTTCAAAGTGAAGTGTGTAGCCTCTCTCCATCATTTGGCCAATGCTTAGAAAATTTTCTTTTAGGCTGGGAACTAGTAAAACATCATGGATGAGTCGTGTACCTTTATTTGTCTCCACCATGACAGTGCCTTTGCCTTTTGATTCAACCACACTTCCATTTCCCAGTCGAACTTTGACTTTGACAGACTCGTCAATGCTTTTGAAAATAGTCTCATCCTTAGCCATGTGGTTGCTACATCCACTATCCAAATACCAACTTCCACCTTTTTCTTTGATTGAGTCTTGAGTGGCATAGAACATACATTGTTCTTGATCATGCTCCTCTGCGATATTAGCTTGATGCCTATTTTTGTTGCGACAATTTTTCTCTACGTGCCCGAACTTCTTGCAGTGGTTGCATTGTGGCATATTACGGTACCAACAATTTTTCTCTGCGTGACCTAGTCTTTTGCATATATTGCATTGAGAGTTTTTGTCTAGCTTGTTCTTAAGGAAATTTCTAGAAACTTCTCTTCTTCTGGAAGTTTCTCCATAATTTTTCTTTCCTTCACTTTCTTTATTTTGGGGCTGAAATTTTAGCTTTGACTGGAAGGCATTTTCTAGTGTATCTTCTTTATGCCTATACAGTCTTTGCTCATATGCTTCAAGAGAGCCCACAAGTTCTGTCACTGATAGAGTGGATAGATCTTTGGTTTCTTCAATCGTTGTCACGATTGGGTCAAACTTTGGGGGCATAGTAATTAGAATTTTTTCAACGATTTTCTTGTCAAGAATTTCTTCCCCAAAAGCTCTCATTTGATTAACTATTTCTTTAACTTTAGAATAGTAATCTTTAACTGTCTCACACTCCTTCATCTTCAATAGTTCAAAATCTCTTCTTAGAGATTGAAGTTTAACGGCACGTACCTTATCGCTTCCTTGAAACTCCTCCTGCAGCGTGTTCCATGCTTCTTTGGCAGTCTTAGCTCCCATAATTCTTGGAAAAATTGCATCAGTCACCGCTTGTTGCAAGGTGAACAACGCCTTTGAATTTTTCTGTTTGTTTTGCTTCAACTCTTTTTCTTGAGCTGCATTAAGAGCCGAAGTATCCGCGGGAACGGTGAAGCCTTTTTCTACTATGTCCCATAAATCTTGAGATGAAAAAAATGTTTCCATTTTAACACGCCAGAAATCATAATTTTCACCATTGAAAATAGGGACAGAAATAGATGATGATTGAGTGGTGTTATCCATAGTTTAGAAAAAAAATTTCGGAGTGGGTTTATAGTACAAAGAAAATTTTTGTAGTAGTTTGGAGGATTTTAGAATGTTAGGTAGGTAATATAACTACGCCCAATATATGACCGAACGTAGCTCTGATGCCACTGTTGGTAGTTGGTTAGTTGATAGTTGATAAAAGATAGTTTTAGAAGATTGTTTAGAAGAAGGCTATGTTATTGATTTCTTGGATGATCAATTACATGATACCAATGGCCTATTTATAGGCTCAAGTCACTACCTTCTACATTACATTAGTTCTTTCTAGAGTTTTCATGATAGATGAGCATCATGATAGTTCTAGGTTCTTCTATCATTTTAATATACTTATAGTTCTAGATTGTTCTACCATATTCATAACTATTATAATTCTAGGATCTTCTACCATTTTCCTACATATTATATTTAAGAATATTCTAGAAATTTGTAGCAATTTCAACAAATTCTTCCTTGTGCAGGATTTGTAGCAGTGAAGCATAAGGGTGTATTGTTGTATCATGGCTAGTGTTGGCTGCTAAACAAGACTTGGCTGAAGGTTATGTATGGAGGCTTGATTATGGCAATTGGTTGGAAATTGGCTTTTGTACGTGAATCATGTTGATGCGTGGAGAGTCGTGGCTGCAGGTTGTGGCTATGGAAAGATAAGTGTGTGTGGCACTATGTATCAAGACTGCTCGTGAATCATGTGTGGGACTTGGCAATTTTGTGTTTTGTTCTTATTGGGCTTTTTGAACCTAAGGAAAAAAAAAACGGGCTTGTAATATAAAATGGGGAGTGACTTGTGACTTTTTCTTATATTGTTTATGATGGACTTGGATATGATCTCTGTGGACTCTTAAAAAACACGGGCCTCTATGGTTATAATGATTTGGTAATGTGATATGTGCTTAGGAAATGGGGATTTTTTGTGAAAAAATGGTAATGAGCTCTTGTAATACATTTTGATATAGATATGGAAATGAATTAGAAAAATGGAAATTGGATTAAAAAAAATTGGTAATTGGAAATTAAATAAATGGTTTAGGATTGGATATGGATTAAAGAAGATGATAATGAAATGAATCCTAGGATGAATATTTGGAAATTGAACATGAAGTGGAATTTGGATCATGAATCATGAATCATGAAAATGAATTCTCAACTTAGAACCACAGATGCACACCTTGAGTACTGAACCTAATCCAACACCACACTTGAATTGAATCCACAATTGCAATAAGGACAAAATCCTAACAATCTTTGAATGAACCCTGAAAAAATGAATCATGAAACAATCTGGATCTTCAGATGCATTAGGGCCTTGAAACAATGAAATCAAAAGAACATGACTTGAAATATGAATTGTACAGTCCAAACCATGATTGAAAATGAATTGATCCTTGATGATCTTTAACCATGAATCACTGATAACTTGACACAACCAGACAACCTGACCTAAACACAACTGACTTAAATTGGAACAAAACCCTAATTGGAATTTTGCATACACACCACTTGAATTATGCACACCCTGGTCTTGATCATGAAATATCTTCTTGCCTGAACAAGGTTAGGTCAAATCAAATGAACCTCAATCCATACTGCACATACACCTTACTTGATATCCTCAAATGAAACTTGGGCTTAGGCAATAAGAAAATGAAATAAGAAACAATATATTTTTGGATTTTTGATTAATGGTTAGTAGATGGAAATATAGATGAAGGTAATATACAAGTAGGACAAATTTGGGGTATGACAATGACACTTTGCCTAACATTCTATGTAGTACTCTCATAGCGGCTCAATCAAGTATAAATATTACTCATAATATTCATACCTATGTTAAGACTTGGTAACTCCTTATCCATGATCCATGAGATGTGATCATAAGTCTATCTATATAATAGTCTTAATACTTTAAGTTTATCCCACTTCACAGTAAAGCTCGACTACAAATACTTTAAGAATAGTGTCCTTATGTATAATGGGATCTCATGATTAAGTCACACTTAATATTTCATTAAACGGACTAGCTATTTTAGGGACTTTATTATTTTGGAAAATCAAACATAATAAATAAATGCATTTTATTATTAATAAATAATTGATACAAGTACCAAAAGTATTTACCTCTAGGGCTTACACCAACATCAGCATCAGGGCTAAAGTTAGAACTCACTGGTTTGTTGGATGCAAAAATTGGTTTGTTCTTTTTGATCTTCTTGTGGTCCATTGAAGGGATTATTTGTGTCTCTTCTTTCTCGACAACTTGATCAGAGGAAGGACCTGTCTTTTCTAGACCAATCTTAAGGGTTTTGGTTTTTTTTTTCTTTTTCTTCTTTTTTGGCTTAGGCTCTAAAGCTTCGACATAACCCTTCTCCCCCTCAAGATCTTTAAAAACTACGCCTTTTAACTTCTTGAGAAGTTTCCCTTGATGCTTGACTTCGGGATAAATTAGTATCAAATGTTAGCACAATTCGAGGGAACTTGAAAGATTAAAATGGTCAAGAGACAAACCTTTGTTTTCTCTTCTTCGACATGAGCCCCTTCCTCCTGCTTAGCTTTCTTGCTTGGAACAGCAATAGCCAAACTACCTCCTTTTTTATGGCTCTACAACAAGAATGGAAGTTAGGATTCCATCATTAAAAAACTAAAAAAGGGTTTAAAAGAGGATACGTGTGTCGTTTCAGCTGGTTAATCATACTTTTCGCCAGCATCAACAATACCCTTTCTGGCTTTTCTTACAGCAACAGCTGTAAGGATTCGGAAAGGCATATTAAAAGATATGATGATACTAAGAAGGGTAATCTAAAAGGTATTGTTCCTTATCTATAGATTTGGGGGATAAGATCCTAACATCCCCGATGTCGATATGAAGGTGACCTCTATAACTATGTATATCATGCTTAGTCGAAACTACTCTTTGGGCGGCTTTTTTACATTCATTTTGAAAAACTTCTAATGAAGACCCACAAGTAAATCATCGTGGAAATGGGGGTCAAAAGGCCAAAGCAAACTCACAAGTAGGCAAAGGTGGAAATTTGGGTGGGTGAAATTCTAAAGCAAAAGCATACCTATCTGTTACATAAGAAAGGGATTTCAATTTAAGTATCATTTCAACAAGTTTTTCTTTTAAAGTAAGGGCTGCCTCAAATATAGTTCAACTAAGATTGTTTGGGTTATACACAATTTCAAAGTAACGATGAAAAGCATGGATTTCTTTAATATGCGTACCTTTACCTTTTTTAAATTTGGTCTGCAAAGAATAAAAAACTTTCGTTAGGTAATGCTTTAGATTCGTCACATCTACAAAGTTGTTAGTCTGGTAATCATTCCATCATGTGTCTAACTATTGAGTACAATAAAAAGAAATTTGAAATTGAAAAGGTGTGAGGTTGATGAGCTCATCAGACTGTCGAGCGAGGCACATTAGGTATTCTTCTTCACTTATCTCAACGGTGCTGAGACCGATATCTTTTTTCGACTAAAAAGAGATTTGGGTACTTTTACTAAACCCAAACTATAGAGCTACTAGGTTAGGTTGATAGCCAACAAGCCCTAAGATGTCCTTGGTAGTCCCAAGCCTATTTGACAGTAGTCTGGGGGTAAGGAAGGCTTTCCAAATCTCAATAGCCTCGACTTGGTGTTTAGCATCAAAAGCAGGAAATTCTCTTCTAAATCAATATGGACCATGACTTCGGTTAGCAAAGGGGGCCATGGAAGACGTAAACATATGACACCTGGAAAACATCATAAAATATTCAGTGAAGATTTCCTATGTCAAACGATTTCTGATATTCGGGGTAAAAAGCATATGTCTAGTACCTTCAATCTGTCGATTTTGAATTTTCCTCGGCATTATTAGTTGGTATGTCTGCCTTCAGAGAAGACTCGGACGTGGAATTGAGCCAAAGTTGTAAAAGTAAAAAAGGACTAGTGTAAGACCCTAATTTTTTACCCCTAAGATTCCACATGTCATTCATATTTTCATTTGCATTTTTACCACAAGCAAGATCACACATTGGTTCCCTCGTTCCTCTCATCTTTGGGTTTATGCCTTGCAGGGTTTACTAATCATCTGTGTGTTTTCTTATTCACTTTATTGCTTTATTTGTTTATATTTTACTAACCTTAACCAAAATCCAAAAATATTTTTTGCTTTTCTTTCAATAACATTTTCAGAGGAAGAACAGGTCAAAAATGCCAAAATAACAGTCCCACAGCTCGAATGAATTTTATCTGAGAAAAGTCAAAGTTGATCCGCAATCATGTCAAATTTATCTGGTCAAGGATTCCCCCAAGTTTTAATTGATTATTATTCAAGAGACTCCAAGGTTCATGTGTTTATTTCCATGCCTTCTTTGACGAGCAAAAGAATCGAGCCGAATCACAACAGTGCATTAAAAAGAAGTATTTTTCAAAATTTGCACTAAGTAACCGGTTATCATATAGTCTGTAACCGGTTACCCTTGTGGAAATTTGCAAAAAATTCAGCAAATTCAAATTCAGCAATTTTCACACCAATTCTCATCATTTTGATCACATTTAGAATATTCTAGACCATCTCATTTTAATTCCATACATCATCATAATTATTAATTCCCACCATACACCTTCACTAATCACCACTCTTTTATGAATTTCTCTCCAAATTCAAATTCCAAGTCTAATTTTGATCTTCCAAACCAAATTCCAAACCACCAAATTCCCAAGCCTAAACTCTTTAAATAGAGCCCTCATTTCATTCATTTCACAAGCTTTTGATAGCCAAAAAATCTCTTGCAAATTCTCTCCCCAACCACAAATTTTACTAAAGCTCACTTTTCTTCTTTTGAAAGTTAATAAGAATTCACATTGAATCTTGTTCAAATTTTAGCTAAACCTTCATCCAAACTTATTTTCTTCATCAATTCTCATAGATCAAGGCTTTAGTGTTTGGATCTTGAAGCAATTTGAAGGAATGTTCAGATTTGAAGTGGTAATTCATCTTTCACCATTGTTGAAGCTTCATCTTCATCTTCCATAATGTAGATCTTTGGAGATCTTTGTTACTTGATCCTTTGGATCTTGGAATTGTGTTTAATTGCTGGTTTTTGCTGTTATTTTACTTTAAATTTCGTGCAATTTCAGTTCCATGATCACAAGGTGTTTGTAAAAACTTTTGGAATTGGATCATGCTGAATTTTGCACAATTTTCTGCATTCTGGTGCAGAGTAACCGGTTAGCAGATATGCAGTAACCGGTTACTCTGTGTTAATTTTGAAAAACTGCGCTTATTTTGAACTAAGTAGCCGATTAGCAGATGTGCAGTAACCGGTTACTTCGAAACAGAATGCACATTTTGGCTTGTTTTTGGGACTGTTTTGGTTCCTTTTCCATTTTTTTCCCTTTCCTTTTATTCTTAGCCTTAGATCACATAATTGTGTGGTTTAATTTGGCTTTCTCTTTATCTATTTCCCTTTTCTTTTGATCGATAAAAGTCTTATGGATCATAGAATTCCATTGTTGAATTTTGATCAAGACTAAATCGCTACCTTCTTTTCTTTTCGTGCGGTATTGCTTTCGGATGACGATCTACATATCATTCATCTAGCATGCATTAGCACAAAGTGCTATTGACCGGCCTCATTGTAGGGTAATTACTCCATAAATTACTCGGCAATTGCTTAACATAGCGCAACATATGTCCCTTATCGGAAAACAATCAAGAATAGTTGATTATTTGTCTTTTGGTTCAACGCTTACGAGACTTGTTGTTAGGAGGCTTTGGTCTTATCAATCCTCTAATGAGTTCTCATTAACCTTGACCTAAGTGCAATTATTCAATTATTATTGATCACTTACTCTAACAACTAACAACTAATCACTAATTTACTAACAATATTATTGTACCAATCTTGTTTACAATTTCTTCTCGCTCCCTATCTCTCTTTTACTTTTATGCTCCATTATTATCATTTCATATCATGTTTATGCTTCCGCAATTTTTCCTTTGTCCGTTGGACACATGTTTATGCTTCCGCAATTTTTCCTTTGTCCGTTGGACACATGTTTATGCTTCCGTAATTTTTCCTTTGTCCGTTGGACACATGTTTATGCTTATGCCTTTTTTCTCTTTGTCCATTTGGACCAAAAACATTAATAAAGGCCAAAACCTCTAAAAAACTTCTGCTTATAATCTTGGACTATGGTTACTATCCTTTGCAATGGACATGGAGTTTTGCACCTAGACCTTGGACTTCAATGCTATTCTTGGATCCTTGGACTTAGAACTAGGGCTTTTTCCCTTTGCTTTGGAATTATGGTTCGAAGACTTTGGACTTCAATACTATTCTTGGATCCTTGGACTTAGAACTATGACCTTTTCCCTTTGCTTTGGAATTATGGTTCGAAGACTTTGAAGACTTGTGCTTTTGCTTGGTTTATGGTGAAGATAGCTACATTTGTGGTTAGATATTTCTTATCCTTAGCTTTTACTTTATGCTTTAGGATAGTCACTTCTTCTCCTCCTCATTCTTCAATTTTCAAAACTTTCTCCCTTTTTCAAAATCTTCTTGATTTCAAACTATCACCTCTTTCATAATCAAACCTTGACTTTGTCAAGTGATTTTACTCTTTTCTTTTCATTTCTAAACAAATGCTAAACTACATAAGCATATTGGCACCTTTTTCAGAAGACTTTAAAAAACACCAAACCCATTCAAACTCCTTTTGTGCCCTCGTGCACTTTCTCTTTTAAAACTTTTTCATAAGTTTAGACATGATTCATTTCTTTAAGCGGAATTATTCGCTTGGAAATGAAGACTTGTCTTCACATTTAAAAACAACCAAAACAAACAAATTTCATTCTTTGTACTACGAACTACGAGGTTTTGATCATACATTGCACTTCGTGGGTACGTAGGCATGAGACGATAAGTCTCTCCAAACACAAAAATCATAAAAACAATTTCTCTTCTCGTCTCCTCAATCTCTTTTCAAGCAAACTCTTTCAGATCAAAAGCGTAAATATTTCAAAGGGTTCCTATAGAGTACTATAGACGTTTTGGGTGCTAACACCTTCCCTTAATGTAACCAACCCCCTTACCCAGTATCTGTTCACTTGTTCTTGTTTTAGAGCTTATGTAGGGTTTGTTCGCTCTTTTTCCTTTCCTTTTTGGATAAAATAAAAATGCGGTGGTGACTCTTGCTTTTCGAGTTAAGTTAATCAATAGCTTACACTCACGATTTTGCCGCTACAGGAAAAGTGGAGACTCTGCTAGGGACATCCACCCTTTAGGGGTTTAGCCTACTTTGATTTATTTACTGATTTTCGTTTGATTTTCTTGTTACTTGATTGTTCTGTTTGGGAGTTCCTCTGTGTGTTCGAGATAAGTCTTATACCCGGACCAGAGTGTACTTTGAGATAGGAGGATAGTATAGTCAAGGGAGCTTTGAGGGAGTCGAATCCCGAAAAAGCAAAACTTGAGAATCTATCCACTCGATGGTTGCCTCTTTGGAATTACTGATGCCGATCGAGCGATCGTTGAAGGCATTACTTTTTCCATGGAAGCCTATAACACTGAGAACGTAGTAACCTTTAACCCATCATAGCCTTTTTAGGATCTTGGCGCGGAAGCTATGAAGATGCAAATCTGACTTAGCTGTTACGCGATGCCACACTCAGGTTAGATTCTCTTGAGGATAACTACCAACCTCCGAGCAAATCGGTGCGCTGGTGTGTCTGATAGTGAATTGTGGACCCTGGGCACTCTGTGTTAGAACTGCTGTTTTCTGCAGGTACAATGAAGATAAAACCTTAGTACACCTTTTGTGGGATTGGTTTCTTAACCTCGACTTCATGCTCGTGACTCGGACCTTTGAACCCGTGTGCTTTGAGTGATCTTGTTTGTGGTTGTTGCATCCATGCACTCTTGCATCCATGAGCATACATATGCATTCTTCCAAGTCGCCTCAGAAACTCATTTCAATTGTCTCATTCTTCAGTTATCTGTTCACCATCAAGTTGTTTCCTCAACATAACTACGGAACTAGAGCTGCTGTTAGATTGAGAATGGAAAACCAAGAATAACACAATGCCGAAGTCAGAATGGAAATTGATGAGTTGAAGGTCGGTATGACCAAGCTCACACAAATTTTGCAAGTTCTGATTGCCAGGGGTGAACCACATCAGAGAACTGTGATCTCTAAAATCTTACCTGCTGTTATTGACCCTCCACTGACTCAGCAACCAGCTTCTACTTGGCCAGAATTTAGGTTACCTCCGAATTACTCGCCACCCTTTGCAACTACTCATGTGTTTATCCCGTCTGTACTGCCAGTATCTTCAGCTCCATTGTTCACTGGACCTCAACATGTTGTGCATTCTGTTGCTCAAGCTATTCCTGAGAATCCTTCTTTCGTGTACCATGCTGCTGGTCCACAATCTGAAAGTCAGGGAGAACTTGGATACATTGAAGAAGTCAGAGAGCATTGGCAAACTCTAGACAAAAGGATAAGAGCTGTGGAAGGAAGTGATGTCTTTAGTGCTTCCGCAATGGACATGTGCTTGGTTTTAGACTTGGTTATGCCTGCAAAATTCAAAACTCCTGATTTTGAGAAATACAAGGGTCACACCTATCCTAGAAGCCACTTGGTGATGTATTGCCGCAAGATGGCTGCTCATGCCAAAAGCGACTAACTGCTCATTCACTATTTCCAAGACATCTTGAGTGGGGCTTCAATGAAATGGCATATGGGACTTGAGAAGAACCGTATCCAAAGCTGGAAAGACTTGGCTGATGCTTTCTTAAAGCAATATAAGTATAATCTAGACATGGCACCTGATCACCGTCAATTGTAGAATATGTCTTAGAAAGAAAAAGAATCCTTTAAGGAGTACACTTAGCGCTGGAGAGAGCTAGCTGCTCAGGTGGAGCCACCCTTGGCTGAAAAGGAATTGTCTGGTTTGTTCATGGACACTCTTCAGCCACTCTTTTGGGAAAAGATGATAGGTAGTGTATCATCTGGT
This sequence comes from Lathyrus tuberosus, assembly GCA_022829125.1. Taxonomy (NCBI): domain Eukaryota; kingdom Viridiplantae; phylum Streptophyta; class Magnoliopsida; order Fabales; family Fabaceae; genus Lathyrus; species Lathyrus tuberosus. The sequence continues at coordinate 470,239 of JALAZF010000852.1, read as the reverse complement.
TTTGCTGACCTAGTCACTATTGGAGAAAGACTAGAAGAAGGTATCAAGAAAGGAAAGATTGCCAATGTTGAAGCCTTTAGTAGTGCTAAAAAGTATATTGGGAATTTTCAAAAGAAAAAGGATGGTGATACCCATGCTGTTTCAGTTAAAGGGAAACCTCGCCGCAAGCAACAACAATGTGTAGCTGCAGTTGCTCCAGTTGTCAATGCTCAACCAGTTCAAGCTCCTCGTCAGGCTGTTAGACAAAATCAGAATCGTAATAGGGTTAACTTTGATCCTATCCCGATGTCCTACACTGAGTTGTATCCATGTCTTGTAAAGAAAGGGTTGATTACAACGAGGGATCTACCTCCTCCTCCAAATCCTCTCCCAGCCGCCTATAGGGCTGATCTTCACTGTGAGTTCCATCGAGGTGGGGCAGACCATAACTTGGAAGATTGCTATGCATTGAAAGCTAAAGTACAAGAATTGGTGAACTCAAAGATTCTGACTTTTCTTGATGATAATCCCAATGTTATCAACAATCCTTTGCCAGAGCATGCCAAGTGAAGTTTGAGTCAGTTCAGACGGATCATCTTCTAAAGCCAGTGTTTCAGACAGGATAGCTCATCCTTGTTGCTGATTAGTTACTAGGCCTTGTTTCTTTCTATTTGCATTTTTCTTTGATTGTATTGACTGTTTGCTTTTAAACATTATTTATACTTTCATGGTAATTTCAATGAAATGAGCATTGCAATGTTTTGATTCAATTCATTTATATCCACTGTGTGCATCTTTATGCTTTCTCTTTCACAAAACAAAAAATATATCTCCTGTTCACTTTCTTTATCAAACTTTTGTTTATGCAAAGATTGAAGGGAGGATGATGAAAACGAAATACCTAAAATTGCTGAACTGTATGCTTTCAATTGAAACTTAGCTGATGATGTACAGGCATTGTTTCAACTCCCAAACACTGGAGAAATAAGGAAGTTAATCCTTTGTCAACCCCTTCGAGCCTAGAAGTTGGAGTTTCTTTTTGTATGAAAAAACCCGCAATCTTAACCTGGGGATGGGTAGTTCTCAGTTAATTTGACTGTGTATTTAAACACAAGAGAATCATTGCAATCACAAGTTTTCCTTCGCACACATCAAAGAAGTGTCAAAGATGTCTTTCAAATCGAAAGCCAATGATGGTTCATCGTAATCATTAAGCCAGACAGTCACTATCTTTCAAAAAAAATGAAAAAAAATGAAAATAAAAGCCCGCTAAGTCAAAACCTATGAAGGAGACTTAGGCAAAAATTGGGGCATCCCGCTGACTGTAAGCTCAAATGACACAGTTCAGGTAAAAGTTAGGGATAACAAAAAAAAATCCAGAGGTTACCAAAAGCCTCAAAGACAAAATGAGTTGACTGAGGTCCTCATAAAAAACAACAAAATGTTGTAAGAAAAAGTGGCTGCCATTTCAAAATCCCTTGGTCCTTGAGTCATTATCATAACAGTGTTGCAATTCCAAAATCACTTGGAACCTGAATGCATAGTTTGAATTAACTGAGCATAGGACTGGAGATCATCATGAAGAATGGGTTGGGTACAAATAAACTTTGAGCCTATATCCGTTTTTTCAAAAACTGTGAACCAGACCACGTTACAACCTTCAAAAGACCTAATTGAAGTCAGGTTTCTTTTGAAAGCATACTACAGCAAGGTTGCGTAAATTGACTCCTAAGATTATTGCCAATCATTTGCTTTGATGTCATACCTTTGCTTTCTTTTTCATTTTGAATGTCTAAACCATCGTGTTTTGACAAGTGTTTCATTTGCTTTGCATCAATAATATCATTCCAAAAATGATTTTTTTTATTTCAAAATTGCATGAGCTTTGCATTAAAATTACCATGTTTGAGTAATCTTATTTGCAGGAAAACTTTCCTCATCAAGAAATTTCAAACAATTGAGAAACTTGGTCAGTGATCCTATCAGGGGCACATTACTTCCAGATCCTGTTATGAATTAATTCAAGATTTGTTGCTCAGTGCAAGTTATTCTCATATTTGGTTAGCCAGAAGATCTATTTCAAGACCCATACTGAGTTTAGCCTTCTCAAGAGTCATTTCAAGAACTGAAGCCATGATCGGTCCATCCCTAGCAGCTGAAGCCATGATCAGTTTATTCTCAACAATCACTTTAAGAATTGAAGCCATGATCAGTTCATTTTTCCCCTACAGCAGTCAAACTGAAGCTATGATCAGTTTATCCTCATCAATCAATCAATCTGGGGCAGTCTTCTTCGAGAATCCTCAAGATGTCTTTCCTCAAAAGACCATCAGCCTGATACAATTCATAAGTGTGACAGAGATGTGTTCAACAACTTCTCTCCAAGCAGAGTTGGCAGTGTTCCTTGTGTTGAGGAATCAGAGTTCCATTCTTCCCTCATAAAAGAGTTTATCTCAGTTGTCCCTATCATTTGCATTGCATACATAAATCATTCATCTATCATACATAGAAATATTTGCATAGCTCGAAGTGTGTTTCGTGCTCATATGCATTTCCTGAGGTCCTGTTGCTTTCAACATCTTACCTTGTGATCAAAGTCCAACTTACTTGGCGCCTACCCAAACATTACCTGTCTTCTCACCCAGTGCTATTCCTGGACGTCTTGTTTATTTTCTTTCTTTCCAGTGCCATTCCTGGATATTGTCGTTTCCCTGTGCATCTTGTCCTGTTGTTAGATGTTTGTTTCAGTGCTATTCCTGGATCTTTGTTTTCTTCCGTTCCAGTGCTATTCCTGGATCTTTGTTTTTCTTTCACTCCAGTGCCATTCCTGGATGTCTATCTCTTTTGATCTCCAATGCCATTCCTGGATATCTTGTTCCTTTTGTTTCTCCCAGTGCTATTCCTGGAAGTATTTTCTCTGTTCTGTAATCCCCATCAGATTTGCTTGGATATCTTTCAGTGCCATTCCTGAGAGTTTTATCTGTTCATTCAGTGCCATTCCTGAATGAGTTTTCTCCTTTGCATTCAGTGTCATTCCTGGATGTCTTTCTCACTATCATTCAAGGCCATTCTTGAATATAGTGATTTACCTTTACTTTCAGTGCCATTCCTGAAAGTCCTTTCTTTATCCAATGCCATTCTTGGATATCTTTTCCTCAACAGAGTTCAATGCCATTCTTGGATACTTCTAATATATTTTCCAGAATCTTTTCTCACTTCATCCAATGTCATTCTTGGATGTTGAGATTTCTTTTGTCCAATGATATTCTTGGACACGTTTTCCCCAGCCAAGTCCAATGTTATTCTTGGATACCTCTGATGTTTAACCTTGCCATCCAATGTCATTCTTGGATGTCCCCCAATGAAGTTTTCAAATGGAATTTTGTTTATATCCAATGCCATTCTTGGATGACTCTGATGCTTGTTGTTGCCCCATTCAACGCCATTCTTGAATGTTGTAGTTCCATTTATCCAATGTCATTCTTGGATATTTTACCCCCAATAAAGTGTTTTTCACCTCCAACCAATGCTATTCTTGGATGACGTTGTTGTTTTTACCAGAAACTTCCTTGTTGATCTATTGGCACACCTTTGTCTTGTTTGTAGTTTCTATCCAATACTATTCTTGGATGTCGCTACTTGTCTTCCCCGGGTCTTGTTCCTCTCTTTCCAACTATTGATGGATATTTCTTGTCACCTTGACAGATCTCCAGAAATAGCTTATGTTCCCCAGCATATCTTTTCGCGTCATCTCTCTCAATTTACCGTAAATCTCTTGTTTCAATTTTCCCCGCAGTTTGTTTCATCCTTTGCATTCATATCACCTTGGGGCATCTTAGGGCTAAAAAAATATAACTTTTTTGTATTTAAGTATCTTCATTTCTCCCGATAGAAGAGGCTTAAATAGGGGCAGCTATAAGACCCTAATTTTTGACCCCTAAGATTCCACATATCATTCATATTTTCATTTTCATTTTTACCACAAGCAAGATCACACATTGGTTCCCTCGTTCCTTTCATCTTTGGGTTTATGCCTTGCAGGGTTTACTGATCATCTGTGTGTTTTCTTATTCACTTTATTGCTTTATTTGTTTATATTTACTAACCTTAACCAAAATCCAAAAATATTTTTTTCTTTTCTTTCAATAACATTTTCAGGGGAAGAACAGGTCAAAAATGCCAAAATAACAGTCCCACAGCTCAAATGAATTTTATCTGAGAAAAGTCAAAGTTGATCCGCAATCATGTCAATTTTATCTGGTCAAGGATTCCCCCAAGTTTTAATTGATTATTATTCAAGAGACTCCAAGGTTCATGTGTTTATTTCCATGCCTTCTTTGACGAGCAAAAGAATTGAGCCGAACCACAACAGTGCATTCAAAAGAAGTATTTTTCAAAATTTGCACTAAGTAACCGATTATCATATAGTCTGTAACCGGTTACCCTCGTGGAAATTTGAAAAAATTCAGCAAATTCAAATTCAGCAATTTTCACACCAATTCTCATCATTTTGATCACATTTGGAATATTCTAGACCATCTCATTTTAATTCCATACATCATCATAATTAAATCCTACCATACACCTTCACTAATCACCACTCTTTCATGAATTTCCCTCCAAATTCAAATTCCAAGCCTAATTTTGATCTTCCAAACCAAATTCCAAACCACCAAATTCCCAAGCCTAAACTCTTTAAATAGAGCCCTCATTTCATTCATTTCACAAGCTTTTGATAGCCAAAAAACCTCTTGCAAATTCTCTCCCCAACCACAAATTTTACTAAAGCTCACTTTTCTTCTTTTGAAAGTTAACAAGAATTCACATTGAATCTTGTTCAACTTTTAGCTAAACCTTCATCCAAACTTATTTTCTTCATCAATTCTCATAGATCAAGGCTTTAGTGTTTGGATCTTGAAGCAATTTGAAGGAATTTTTCAGATTTGAAGTGGTAATTCATCTTTCACCATTGTTGAAGCTTCATCTTCATCTTCCATATTGTAAATCTTTGGAGATCTTTGTCACTTGATCCTTTGGATCTTGTAATTATGTTTAATTGCTGGTTTTTGCTGTTATTTTACTTTAAATTTCGTGCAATTTCAGTTCCATGATCACAAGGTGTTTGTAAAAAGTTTTGGAAGTGGATCATGCTGAATTTTGCACAATTTTCCGCATTCTGGTGCAGAGTAACCGGTTAACAGATATGCAGTAACCGATTACTCTGTGTTAATTTTGAAAAACTGCGCTTATTTTGAACTAAGTAACCGGTTAGCAGATATGCAGTAAGCGGTTACTTCGAAACAGAATGCACATTTTGGCTTGTTTTTGGGACTGTTTTGGTTCCTTTTCCATTTTTTCCCTTTCCTTTTGTTCTTAACCTTAAATCACATAATTGTGTGGTTTAATTTGGCTTTCTCTTCATCTATTTCCCTTTTCTTTTGATAGATGAAAGTCTTATGGATCATAGAATTCCATTGTTGAATTTTGATCAAGACTAGATCGCTACCTTCTTTTCTTTTCGTGCGGTATTGCTTTCGGATGACGATCTACATATCGTTCATCTAGCATGCATTTGCACAAAGAGCTATTGACCGGCCTCATTGTAGGGTAATTACTCCATAAATTACTCGGCAATTGCTTAACATAGCGCAACATATGTCCCTTATCGGAAAACAATCAAGAATAGTTGATTATTTGTCTTTTGGTTCAACACTTACGAGACTTGTTGTTAGGAGGCTTTGGTCTTATCAATCCTCTAATGAGTTCTCATTAACCTTGACCTAAGTGCAATTATTCAATTATTATTGATCACTTACTCTAACAACTAACAACTAATCACTAATTTACTAACAATATTATTCTACCAATCTTTTTTACAATTTCTTCTCGCTCCCTATCTCTCTTTTACTTTTATGCTCCATTATTATCATTTCATATCATGTTTATGCTTCCGCAATTTTTCCTTTGTCCGTTGGACACATGTTTATGCTTCCGCAATTTTTCCTTTGTCCGTTGGACACATGTTTATGCTTCCGTAATTTTTCCTTTGTCCGTTGGACACATGTTTATGCTTATGCCTTTTTTCTCTTTGTCCATTTGGACCAAAAACATTAATAAAGGCCAAAACCTCTAAAAAACTTCTGCTTATAATCTTGGACTATGGTTACTATCCTTTGCAATGGACATGGAGTTTTGCACCTAGACCTTGGACTTCAATGCTATTCTTGGATCCTTGGACTTAGAACTAGGGCTTTTTCCCTTTGCTTTGGAATTATGGTTCGAAGACTTTGGACTTCAATACTATTCTTGGATCCTTGGACTTAGAACTATGACCTTTTCCCTTTGCTTTGGAATTATGGTTCGAAGACTTTGAAGACTTGTGCTTTTGCTTGGTTTATGGTGAAGATAGCTACATTTGTGGTTAGATATTTCTTATCCTTAGCTTTTACTTTATGCTTTAGGATAGTCACTTCTTCTCCTCCTCATTCTTCAATTTTCAAAACTTTCTCCCTTTTTCAAAATCTTCTTGATTTCAAACTATCACCTCTTTCATAATCAAACCTTGACTTTGTCAAGTGATTTTACTCTTTTCTTTTCATTTCTAAACAAATGCTAAACTACATAAGCATATTGGCACCTTTTTCAGAAGACTTTAAAAAACACCAAACCCATTCAAACTCCTTTTGTGCCCTCGTGCACTTTCTCTTTTAAAACTTTTTCATAAGTTTAGACATGATTCATTTCTTTAAGCGGAATTATTCGCTTGGAAATGAAGACTTGTCTTCACATTTAAAAACAACCAAAACAAACAAATTTCATTCTTTGTACTACGAACTACGAGGTTTTGATCATACATTGCACTTCGTGGGTACGTAGGCATGAGACGATAAGTCTCTCCAAACACAAAAATCATAAAAACAATTTCTCTTCTCGTCTCCTCAATCTCTTTTCAAGCAAACTCTTTCAGATCAAAAGCGTAAATATTTCAAAGGGTTCCTATAGAGTACTATAGACGTTTTGGGTGCTAACACCTTCCCTTAATGTAACCAACCCCCTTACCCAGTATCTGTTCACTTGTTCTTGTTTTAGAGCTTATGTAGGGTTTGTTCGCTCTTTTTCCTTTCCTTTTTGGATAAAATAAAAATGCGGGTGGCGACTCTTGCTTTTCGAGTTAAGTTAATCAATAGCTTACACTCACGATTTTGCCGCTACAGGAAAAGTGGAGACTCTGCTAGGGACATCCACCCTTTAGGGGTTTAGCCTACTTTGATTTATTTACTGATTTTCGTTTGATTTTCTTGTTACTTGATTGTTCTATTTGGGAGTTCCTCTGTGTGTTCGAGATAGGTCTTATACCCGAACCAGAGTGTACTTTGAGATAGGAGGATAGTATAGTCAAGGGAGCTTTGAGGGAGTCGAATCCCGAAAAAGCAAAACTTGAGAATCTATCCACTCGATGGTTGCCTCTTTGGAATTACTGATGCCGATCGAGCGATCGTTGAAGGCATTACTTTTTCCATGGAAGCCTATAACACTGAGAACGTAGTAACCTTTAACCCATCATAGCCTTTTTAGGATCTTGGCGCGGAAGCTATGAAGATGCAAATCTGACTTAGCTGTTACGCGATGCCACACTCAGGTTAGATTCTCTTGAGGATAACTACCAACCTCCGAGCAAATCGGTGCGCTGGTGTGTCTGATAGTGAATTGTGGACCCTGGGCACTCTGTGTTAGAACTGCTGTTTTCTGCAGGTACAATGAAGATAAAACCTTAGTACACCTTTTGTGGGATTGGATTCTTAACCTCGACTCCATGCTCGTGACTCGGACCTTTGAACCCGTGTGCTTTGAGTGATCTTGTTTGTGGTTGTTGCATCCATGCACTCTTGCATCCATGAGCATACATATGCATTCTTCCAAGTCGCCTCAGAAAATCATTTCAATTGTCTCATTCTTCAGTTATCTGTTCACCATCAAGTTGTTTCCTCAACACAACTACGGAACTAGAGCTGCTGTTAGATTGAGAATGGAAAACCAAGAATAACACAATGCCGAAGTCAGAATGGAAATTGATGAGTTGAAGGTCGGTATGACCAAGCTCACACAAATTTTGCAAGTTCTGATTGCCAGGGGTGAACCACATCAGAGAACTGTGATCTCTGAAATCTTACCTGCTGTTGTTGACCCTCCACTGACTCAGCAACCAGCTTCTACTTGGCCAGAATTTAGGTTACCTCCGAATTACTCGCCACCCTTTGCAACTACTCATGTGTTTATCCCGTCTGTACTGCCAGTATCTTCAGCTCCATTGTTCACTGGACCTCAACATGTTGTGCATTCTGTTGCTCAAGCTATTCCTGAGAATCCTTCTTTCGTGTACCATGCTGCTGGTCCACAATCTGAAAGTCAGGGAGAACCTGGATACATTGAAGAAGTCAGAGAGCATTGGCAAACTCTAGACAAAAGGATAAGAGCTGTGGAAGGAAGTGATGTCTTTAGTGCTTCCGCAATGGACATGTGCTTGGTTTTAGACTTGGTTATGCCTGCAAAATTCAAAACTCCTGATTTTGAGAAATACAAGGGTCACACCTATCCTAGAAGCCACTTGGTGATGTATTGCCGCAAGATGGCTGCTCATGCCAAAAGCGACTAACTGCTCATTCACTATTTCCAAGACATCTTGAGTGGGGCTTCAATGAAATGGCATATGGGACTTGAGAAGAACCGTATCCAAAGCTGGAAAGACTTGGCTGATGCTTTCTTAAAGCAATATAAGTATAATCTAGACATGGCACCTGATCACCGTCAATTGTAGAATATGTCTTAGAAAGAAAAAGAATCCTTTAAGGAGTACACTTAGCGCTGGAGAGAGCTAGCTGCTCAGGTGGAGCCACCCTTGGCTGAAAAGGAATTGTCTGGTTTGTTCATGGACACTCTTCAGCCACTCTTTTGGGAAAAGATGATAGGTAGTGTATCATCTGGTTTTGCTGACCTAGTCACTATTGGAGAAAGACTAGAAGAAGGTATCAAGAAAGGAAAGATTGCCAATGCTGAAGCCTTTAGTAGTGCTAAAAAGTATACTGGGAATTTTCAAAAGAAAAAGGATGGTGATACCCATGCTGTTTCAGTTAAAGGGAAACCTCGCCGCAAGCAACAACAATGTGTAGCTGCAGTTGCTCCAGTTGTCAATGCTCAACCAGTTCAAGCTCCTCGTCAGGCTGTTAGACAAAATCAGAATCGCAATAGGGTTAACTTTGATCCTATCCCGATGTCCTACACTGAGTTGTATCCATGTCTTGTAAAGAAAGGGTTGATTACAACGAGGGATCTACCTCCTCCTCCAAATCCTCTCCCAGCCGCCTATAGGGCTGATCTTCACTGTGAGTTCCATCGAGGTAGGGCAGACCTTAACTTGGAAGATTGCTATGCATTGAAAGCTAAAGTACAAGAATTGGTGAACTCAAAGATTCTGACTTTTCTTGATGATAATCCCAATGTTATCAACAATCCTTTGCCAGAGCATGCCAAGTGAAGTTTGAGTCAGTTCAGACGGATCATCTTCTAAAGCCAGTGTTTCAGACAGGATAGCTCATCCTTGTTGCTGATTAGTTACTAGGCCTTGTTTCTTTCTATTTGCATTTTTCTTTGATTGTATTGACTGTTTGCTTTTAAACATTATTTATACTTTCATGGTAATTTCAATGAAATGAGCATTGCAATGTTTTGATTCAATTCATTTATATCCACTGTGTGCATCTTTATGCTTTCTCTTTCACAAAACAAAAAATATATCTCCTGTTCACTTTCTTTATCAAACTTTTGTTTATGCAAAGATTGAAGGGAGGATGATGAAAACGAAATACCTAAAATTGCTGAACTGTATGCTTTCAATTGAAACTTAGCTGATGATGTACAGGCATTGTTTCAACTCCCAAACACTGGAGAAATAAGGAAGTTAATCCTTTGTCAACCCCTTCGAGCCTAGAAGTTGGAGTTTCTTTTTGTATGAAAAAACCCGCAATCTTAACCTGGGGATGGGTAGTTCTCAGTTAATTTGACTGTGTATTTAAACACAAGAGAATCATTGCAATCACAAGTTTTCCTTCGCACACATCAAAGAAGTGTCAAAGATGTCTTTCAAATCGAAAGCCAATGATGGTTCATCGTAATCATTAAGCCAGACAGTCACTATCTTTCAAAAAAAATGAAAAAAAATGAAAATAAAAGCCCGCTAAGTCAAAACCTATGAAGAAGACTTAGGCAAAAATTGGGGCATCCCGCTGACTGTAAGCTCAAATGACACAGTTCAGGTAAAAGTTAGGGATAACAAAAAAAAATCCTGAGGTTACCAAAAGCCTCAAAGACAAAATGAGTTGACTGAGGTCCTCATAAAAAACAACAAAATGTTGTAAGAAAAAGTGGCTGCCATTTCAAAATCCCTTGGTCCTTGAGTCATTATCATAACAGTGTTGCAATTCCAAAATCACTTGGAACCTGAATGCATAGTTTGAATTAACTGAGCATAGGACTGGAGATCATCATGAAGAATGGGTTGGGTACAAATAAACTTTGAGCCTATATCCGTTTTTTCAAAAACTGTGAACCAGACCACGTTACAACCTTCAAAAGACCTAATTGAAGTCAGGTTTCTTTTGAAAGCATACTACAGCAAGGTTGCGTAAATTGACTCCTAAGATTATTGCCAATCATTTGCTTTGATGTCATACCTTTGCTTTCTTTTTCATTTTGAATGTCTAAACCATCGTGTTTTGACAAGTGTTTCATTTGCTTTGCATCAATAATATCATTCCAAAAATGATTTTTTTATTTCAAAATTGCATGAGCTTTGCATTAAAATTACCATGTTTGAGTAATCTTATTTGCAGGAAAACTTTCCTCATCAAGAAATTTCAAACAATTGAGAAACTTGGTCAGTGATCCTATCAGGGGTACATTACTTCCAGATCCTGTTATGAATTAATTCAAGATTTGTTGCTCAGTGCAAGTTATTCTCATATTTGGTTAGCCAGAAGATCTATTTCAAGACCCATACTGAGTTTAGCCTTCTCAAGAGTCATTTCAAGAACTGAAGCCATGATCGGTCCATCCCTAGCAGCTGAAGCCATGATCAGTTTATTCTCAACAATCACTTTAAGAATTGAAGCCATGATCAGTTCATTTTTCCCCTACAGCAGTCAAACTGAAGCTATGATCAGTTTATCCTCATCAATCAATCAATCTGGGGCAGTCTTCTTCGAGAATCCTCAAGATGTCTTTCCTCAAAAGACCATCAGCCTGATATAATTCATAAGTGTGACAGAGATGTGTTCAACAACTTCTCTCCAAGCAGAGTTGGCAGTGTTCCCTGTGTTGAGGAATCAGAGTTCCATTCTTCCCTCATAAAAGAGTTTATCTCAGTTGTCCCTATCATTTGCATTGCATACATAAATCATTCATCTATCATACATAGAAATATTTGCATAGCTCGAAGTGTGTTTCGTGCTCATATGCATTTCCTGAGGTCCTGTTGCTTTCAACATCTTACCTTGTGATCAAAGTCCAACTTACTTGGCGCCTACCCAAACATTACCTGTCTTCTCACCCAGTGCTATTCCTGGACGTCTTGTTTATTTTCTTTCTTTCCAGTGCCATTCCTGGATATTGTCGTTTCCCTGTGCATCTTGTCCTGTTGTTAGATGTTTGTTTCAGTGCTATTCCTGGATCTTTGTTTTCTTCCGTTCCAGTGCTATTCCTGGATCTTTGTTTTTCTTTCACTCCAGTGCCATTCCTGGATGTCTATCTCTTTTGATCTCCAATGCCATTCCTGGATATCTTGTTCCTTTTGTTTCTCCCAGTGCTATTCCTGGAAGTATTTTCTCTGTTCTGTAATCCCCATCAGATTTGCTTGGATATCTTTCAGTGCCATTCCTGAGAGTTTTATCTGTTCATTCAGTGCCATTCCTGAATGAGTTTTCTCCTTTGCATTCAGTGTCATTCCTGGATGTCTTTCTCACTATCATTCAAGGCCATTCTTGAATATAGTGATTTACCTTTACTTTCAGTGCCATTCCTGAAAGTCCTTTCTTTATCCAATGCCATTCTTGGATATCTTTTCCTCAACAGAGTTCAATGCCATTCTTGGATACTTCTAATATATTTTCCAGAATCTTTTCTCACTTCATCCAATGTCATTCTTGGATGTTGAGATTTCTTTTGTCCAATGATATTCTTGGACACGTTTTCCCCAGCCAAGTCCAATGTTATTCTTGGATACCTCTGATGTTTAACCTTGCCATCCAATGTCATTCTTGGATGTCCCCCAATGAAGTTTTCAAATGGAATTTTGTTTATATCCAATGCCATTCTTGGATGACTCTGATGCTTGTTGTTGCCCCATTCAACGCCATTCTTGAATGTTGTAGTTCCATTTATCCAATGTCATTCTTGGATATTTTACCCCCAATAAAGTGTTTTTCACCTCCAACCAATGCTATTCTTGGATGACGTTGTTGTTTTTACCAGAAACTTCCTTGTTGATCTATTGGCACACCTTTGTCTTGTTTGTAGTTTCTATCCAATACTATTCTTGGATGTCGCTACTTGTCTTCCCCGGGTCTTGTTCCTCTCTTTCCAACTATTGATGGATATTTCTTGTCACCTTGACAGATCTCCAGAAATAGCTTATGTTCCCCAGCATATCTTTTCGCGTCATCTCTCTCAATTTACCGTAAATCTCTTGTTTCAATTTTCCCCGCAGTTTGTTTCATCCTTTGCATTCATATCACCTTGGGGCATCTTAGGGCTAAAAAAATATAACTTTTTTGTATTTAAGTATCTTCATTTCTCCCGATAGAAGAGGCTTAAATAGGGGCAGCTATAAGACCCTAATTTTTGACCCCTAAGATTCCACATATCATTCATATTTTCATTTTCATTTTTACCACAAGCAAGATCACACATTGGTTCCCTCGTTCCTTTCATCTTTGGGTTTATGCCTTGCAGGGTTTACTGATCATCTGTGTGTTTTCTTATTCACTTTATTGCTTTATTTGTTTATATTTACTAACCTTAACCAAAATCCAAAAATATTTTTTTCTTTTCTTTCAATAACATTTTCAGGGGAAGAACAGGTCAAAAATGCCAAAATAACAGTCCCACAGCTCAAATGAATTTTATCTGAGAAAAGTCAAAGTTGATCCGCAATCATGTCAATTTTATCTGGTCAAGGATTCCCCCAAGTTTTAATTGATTATTATTCAAGAGACTCCAAGGTTCATGTGTTTATTTCCATGCCTTCTTTGACGAGCAAAAGAATTGAGCCGAACCACAACAGTGCATTCAAAAGAAGTATTTTTCAAAATTTGCACTAAGTAACCGATTATCATATAGTCTGTAACCGGTTACCCTCGTGGAAATTTGAAAAAATTCAGCAAATTCAAATTCAGCAATTTTCACACCAATTCTCATCATTTTGATCACATTTGGAATATTCTAGACCATCTCATTTTAATTCCATACATCATCATAATTAAATCCTACCATACACCTTCACTAATCACCACTCTTTCATGAATTTCCCTCCAAATTCAAATTCCAAGCCTAATTTTGATCTTCCAAACCAAATTCCAAACCACCAAATTCCCAAGCCTAAACTCTTTAAATAGAGCCCTCATTTCATTCATTTCACAAGCTTTTGATAGCCAAAAAACCTCTTGCAAATTCTCTCCCCAACCACAAATTTTACTAAAGCTCACTTTTCTTCTTTTGAAAGTTAACAAGAATTCACATTGAATCTTGTTCAACTTTTAGCTAAACCTTCATCCAAACTTATTTTCTTCATCAATTCTCATAGATCAAGGCTTTAGTGTTTGGATCTTGAAGCAATTTGAAGGAATTTTTCAGATTTGAAGTGGTAATTCATCTTTCACCATTGTTGAAGCTTCATCTTCATCTTCCATATTGTAGATCTTTGGAGATCTTTGTCACTTGATCCTTTGGATCTTGTAATTATGTTTAATTGCTGGTTTTTGCTGTTATTTTACTTTAAATTTCGTGCAATTTCAGTTCCATGATCACAAGGTGTTTGTAAAAAGTTTTGGAAGTGGATCATGCTGAATTTTGCACAATTTTCTGCATTCTGGTGCAGAGTAACCGGTTAACAGATATGCAGTAACCGATTACTCTGTGTTAATTTTGAAAAACTGCGCTTATTTTGAACTAAGTAACCGGTTAGCAGATATGCAGTAAGCGGTTACTTCGAAACAGAATGCACATTTTGGCTTGTTTTTGGGACTGTTTTGGTTCCTTTTCCATTTTTTCCCTTTCCTTTTGTTCTTAACCTTAAATCACATAATTGTGTGGTTTAATTTGGCTTTCTCTTCATCTATTTCCCTTTTCTTTTGATAGATGAAAGTCTTATGGATCATAGAATTCCATTGTTGAATTTTGATCAAGACTAGATCGCTACCTTCTTTTCTTTTCGTGCGGTATTGCTTTCGGATGACGATCTACATATCGTTCATCTAGCATGCATTTGCACAAAGAGCTATTGACTGGCCTCATTGTAGGGTAATTACTTCGTAAATTACTCGGCGATTGCTTAACATAGCGCAACATATGTCCCTTATCGGAAAACAATCTAGAATAGTTGATTATTTATCTTTTGGTTCAACACTTATGAGACTTCTTGTTAGGAGGCATTGGTCTTATCAATCCTCTAATGAGTTCTCATTAACCTTGACCTAAGTTCAATTATTCAATTATTATTGATCACTTACTCTAACAACTAACAACTAATCATTAACTTACTAACAATATTATTGTACCAATCTTGTTTACAATTTCTTCTCGCTCCCTATCTCTCTTTTACTTTTATGCTCCATTATTATCATTTCATATCATGTTTATGCTTCCGCAATTTTTCCTTTGTCCGTTGGACACATGTTTATGCTTTCGCAATTTTTCCTTTGTCCGTTGGACACATGTTTATGCATCCGTAATTTTTCCTTTGTTCGTTGGACACATGTTTATGCTTATGTTTTTTTTCTCTTTGTCCACTTGGACCAAAAACATTAATAAAGGCCAAACCCTCTAAAAAACTTGTGTTTCTAATCTTGGACTCTGGTTACTATCATTTGCAATGAACATGGAGTTTTTCACCTAGACCTTGGACTTCAATGCTATTCTTGGATCCTTGGACTTAGAACTAGGGTTTTTTCCCTTTGCTTTGGAATTATGGTTCGAAGACTTTGGACTTCAATGCTATTCTTGGATCCTTGGACTTAGAACTAGGACCTTTTTCCTTTGCTTTGGAATTATGGTTCGAAGACTTTGAAGACTTGTGCTTTTGCTTGGTTTATGGTGAAGATAGCTACATTTGTGGTTAGATCTTTCTTATCCTTAGCTTTTACTTTATGCTTTAGGATAGTCACTTCTTCTCCTCCTCATTCTTCAATTTTCAAAATCTTCTTGATTTCAAACTATCACCTCTTTCATAATTAAACCTTGACTTTGTCAAGTGATTTTACTCTTTTCTTTTCATTTCTTAACAAATGCTAAACTACATAAGCATATTGACACCTTTTTCAAAAGACTTTAAAAAACACCAAACTCATTCAAACTCCTTTTGTGCCCTCGTGCACTTTCTCTTTTAAAACTTTTTCATAAGTTTAGACATGATTCATTTCT
Organism: Lathyrus tuberosus; assembly: GCA_022829125.1. NCBI lineage: Eukaryota > Viridiplantae > Streptophyta > Magnoliopsida > Fabales > Fabaceae > Lathyrus > Lathyrus tuberosus. Next base: position 454,573 of record JALAZF010000852.1, on the reverse strand, counting down.
TTAAGCGGAATTATTCGCTTGGAAATGACGACTTGTCTTCACATTTAAAAACAACCAAAATAAACAAATTTCATTCTTTGTACCACGAACTACGAGGTTTTGATCCTACATTGCACTTCGTGGGTACGTAGGCATGAGACGATAAGTCTCTCCAAACACAAAAATCATAAAAACAATTTCTCTTCTCATCTCCTCAATCTCTTTTCAAGCAAACTTTTTCATACCAAAAGCGTAAATATTTCAAAGGGTTCCTATAGAGTACTATAGACGTTTTGGGTGCTAACACCTTCCCTTAATGTAACCAACCCCCTTACCCAGTCTCTGTTCACTTGTTCTTGTTTTAGAGTTTGTGTAGGTTTTGTTTGCTCTTTTTCCTTTCCTTTTTGGATAAAATAAAAGTGCGGTGGTGAATCTTGCTTTTTGAGTTAAGTTAATCAATAGCTTACACTCACGATTTTGCCGCTACAACTAGCAATTGAGAGGTTGGCTTTGGGTTCAAAATGTTTCAGGGCATAAGATGCAAGCCCTAATGATTCTTAAAGGGAACATAAAATCAATTGGCCTAAACAAATATTCCTTTCTTCATACAATTTATTAGCTAAAGTAACAAAACTCTTGGCTAATTTTAGGGATTTGGAACAGAAAATATAATGAGACAACCAAAGTGTCAGAAATGCAATATGTTCTTCATCTGGCACATCCTCGATTTGGCCTACAAAATGGTCAGCAATAAAGATGATATAGCTAGTACATTTAGAGTTGAAGACAATTGTACACTTATCCTACTAGGTAGGGTCGAAGCCTAGATATAGCATATATGTAGAGTAGAGTTGGCATTATCATCTTGTAGCGACGTTGGAAAGTGTTTGTCGAGCTTTCCTAGAATTGCAGTGCTGCAAGAAGCATTTCTGAGTTGTACGTAGGGCCAACCCTAGACAAATGGATCAAGTCGAAGAGACCTTGTTCCTTCCAAATGTGGGCTTTCTTCGATTCCACCTTGTTGAGCCAACAAATGTATTCTTTTTGGTTGGTGTATGATTCAGAGTGAAGAACTCGAGACGCGACACTCATGAAGCTCAAATCATAAGTTTGATTTAACCAAACACGAGGCTTGGTGCGATAGTAACAGGGTAAGACTTCCTTAAATTTATCAACATTTGCAGTAGGGTCGGGAAGTGGACCCAGAAATGCATGTATTTTATCAGAAACAGAAAAAGGAATTAGTACATGCGATTTCCAGATTAAGGCTTTTTCCTTCTCCATGGGTGGCTCAGGAACATATAATTGGTTTCCAACTAGGATGAGGACTTTGACAATTGTAGTAAGAGGTAATGATGGTTCCAAGTTTGATGAAGATGCCATTTTCTGAAAAGGTGTAGGAACGGGGAAGAAGATGAAGTTTTGGAGAAAAATATGCAATTTTTATGAACTGGGAAATTGAGATGAAGTAAAAAAAAAAAAGAAAATGGCGAAGGAAGTTATATTTATAGTTTGATAGTAGAGACTCTTCGTTTCTTTCTTCTCTCGAGAACAAAATCATCGCCACCTTTAGGGGACACGTGTTTATTAGTTCGGAGATGGATTAAAAGAGAATGTTTTGTTGTGTGGCTCACGTTCTCCCTAGAAAATTGGAGCCATGATGAAAAGCTTTTGGTGCACGTCTTGAAAAGAAATTTTGGTAAAGTGGCTATGATGATGGTGATATCAGCCCACTACTCTAAATAATGTTGACAATTTCAAAAACGCCATATGTCTCTTTGATGGTCGAAAGTGACATTTTTGGGGGGTAATTTGTGTAAGACCCATAGCTTTTGTTTAATTTTAAGTATTAGGTTGTATAATTATTAGAGAGTTAGGGGTTGCCGACCGTGAGTCCGAGTTTGTGTTGATAAATAATACTGTATCACTAGGGCCAGGTCTGGAGTGTTATCAGAAACGTTACTGTGAGTGGCGTTGTTCTCTTATTTGAATTATCTATACTAATTATCTTTTTTATTTAGGAAATAATTAAATATAAATTTACCGGCTGACCGGTCGAAATAATTATATTTATGAGTTTTATCATTTCCAGTCTGTTTTCTATAATTTCGTCACCTATAATTTATTTTGTTATGTTCAAATTTTATTTTTGATAAAAACATGAATTCAACTGTTTTTCGTTCGGGTCTTTTTCGACACTTGTAGGTGGGTTAGAAAATTTATTATTTCAGAATATAATAATAATAATAATAATAAATAAGTATATGTATTAACTTAGTTTACAAAACCAAATATCAGGATATTTTGGAAAAATGTGATGATTGGTTCCACGTGAGATTTTGAGGGCGGTTACTATTCCTGTAGAGACAAAATATTAACTGTGTTAAGTTGTGGTTATTTCATTTTTACAAGTCTGTTATCTCTCTCCAAGAAAAGAAATAGTTATGTGCTCATCAACTCCATATTCTCCATTTTCAAAAGCTTGCTTCGGTAATATATTTTTCGTACCTTAAGTATATTATTTCTTTAAGCCAATGCATGCATGTATATTACTGGTATGGTTTTCATTTTTTTAGAGTTAACATGAAAATGTTTTGATTTTAATTTAGATAGCATGATTTATATTTTTTTTTAAGGATTGTTTTAGGAGTGTAAATTATCATGTTAATTAATAAGCGTAAGTGAAATTATTGGTACTGGTAGTAGTGTTAGGAGAGTAGAAATAATTGAGTTATTATATTTTGTTAAGAAAATAAATATATTTGGTTTAGGAAAAAATATATATATTGCATGACGAAAAAAAAGAAGAAGAAAGAAACAGGTGCCGGCGACCTATTACGACCGTCACGCGCCTTTTTACCAGGCTACGACCGTAACACCTGTGTTACGACCGTCACAGGCAAAAATATTAATTGAATTTTAATTAGTGTGTTAGAAATTTCTTTGAACTGGAATTTAATTATTCTTTTACGGGAAAAACTATTTTCTATGTGAAAAGATTTATTTTGTTTATAAAGCGATTAGATTAGTAGTTATCGGGAATGGTTATAATTATGAGTTAGAACTGAGAGGGAATAAAATACCTTATCTAACGGTAAATATTACGTGGTTTAGGACGTGATAGTACCGGTACGTGGGAAGAAGGAAATTATCAGGAAGCGTGCGAAGGTAAGGGCACCTTCTAACGATATTATATAGTACTGAATGCGTATGTATTGGTATGAATGATTGTGTGCCCACTTGGGGTCCTTGTGAAAATGATGTGCTGATTGAGTTGATTAATATAAATGTGGGAAATGCTTTCATATGATTTGTGCGAAATATATGAATTGGCATGTGGTTATGATTACCTGAGACGAGATTATATAAATTGTTGCATTGCATTTGTGTGTGCATGCATACCATAGTTGCGTGTAGGTAGTTGGTGCCGAACGGGCCAGGGTGATGTGACTGAGCCGTCACCTAATCCTGAAAGGATTCTACTGCACCAGGTGATGTGACTGAGCCATCATCGATCCTTTGGGATCAAATTGAGTCAGGTGTCTGCGAGGAGGCAACACCGGGTGTCTGCAAGGGCAACACTTTTTGTGCCTGCAAGGCAGCACGGTTAGTGAGGACCCAAGGGGGGTATCACGACTCTCTGCGGAGAGGTAAAATTCTGGGATTCATGCATGGTGAGGGTACCCGACGAATTGGGACCACCAATTCATATAGAGTCTGCATCTAGGATATATGTGCATTTACTTTGTGGTGTTAAATTGTGTTTCAATTATATCATGTGATACCTGTATATGTGTATTCTTTTCTATATGCTATTTTTAGAAAGTGACCATCTACTATTATTATGATGTGGTTAACGACCACCCAGAGTATGGGAGAGCCACAGGTTCCGCCGATCGTGTTGGGGACTGTGACCACTTGGGATTTTATTGACCAGGATCGGCCCAGTGCTTGGAGGATTGACCCGGCTTCAAGTACGACTTACTACTACGGGCAGATAGTGATCACGACTAGACATGACACCCTGCAGATACACCAGAGCATGATTTGGCAGACGACCCCCGTTTCCAGTTCCCATGCAGGGAGCAGGGGGAGTTCCAGGAGTAGCACTTATGGATCCTCAGCCGAGGACACAGAGGAGTTCAGAGGGAGAGACTGTACCTCGTGGTGGATTGGGAGCCACTACTTGTGGAGGATTTGAGGCGGGAGGACCTTTTGTACCTGCGAAGGTGCAGGAGGGGGATTTGTCTGGAGCAGCGACTGCTGCTAGACCTGGACCTTCAGGGGATCCCGCGGTATCTCGCCCGGGTTATTCCCCTAGAGTTTCTATGGAGGGGGATAGTTGCTTTGAGATTCCAGCCCCTTCAGTAACCCCGACCATGTGGGTTGACTTGATCACCAGGGAGTCCGGGGATGTATATAGCGCTGAGATGTATGATGTGACGTCACGAGCCAGAGCCCCTGCCAAGAGTTCTTGCTTGGTCTGTGGCGAGCACCCTTGCATTTGCCCGCCTTAGTTCTTTAGCTTGTGGTTGTATAGTCATATCCTATGCTGATCGCGTTTTCGTAGATTTGGGCCCGTCTTAGTTTAGGTTTGGATATCTTTTTGGATGACTGTACCGTATACTATGATACTTCTAGGAGCAGTTATTGTTATATTTTGGCTACGGAATGCCCTATGTTCATGGCACCCTTATGTTTATAGGTCATGAACTAGGTGCTGTATTTTGGGTTATTGTATTGTACAGGTACGTACACTTTGCTCCTTCGAGGAGTTACTATTGATGCATATATTATTATTTCAGTTTAAAAACAGTTGTTTCCATTTTGAAAAATATGCGTTGTAGTTTCTTCGGATATGTAGAGTCGGCTGTGCATTTGAAAGTAACATACTCCGTGGTTTTGGAATTCGTTAAACGATTGACTCTGATGTTTTAAAAAAAAAACGGGGTGTTACATTTTTGGTATCAGAGCACGGTTTTAGATCTTCAAAGGGAAAGTGTTTTAGGAAATCATCCGTCTAGAGTCTTCGGTTTAATTGTCCAGTCAGTTCTAGAGCTTGAGTAATTAAGTTTACGTTAGGAAGTTGTTGTCTTGAGATAGTGTTGGAAAGCTCAGGAGAAGGTTCTAATCTAAATGTTGGGTTTTGCAGGAAGAAAATGCCTCCCCGACGTGTGCCTCCACCCCCTGAGACTAATGTTCACACCATTGGTCAAATGGCTCATGCAATGAATGCTATGGAAGCTGCTGTGACTGCGCAAACCAATGCTAAGATACAAAGAGATGCAGAGAAGAGAGATCGAGAGATTCATGCTGCTGGGACTCGTACTCTCACTCAATTCCGTCGCCAAGACCTACCTCAGTTCCGTGGGGAAGGAGGTCCTGATGCGGCTGATTTATGGCTTCAGGAATTGGAGAAGATATTCGGAGCAATCCATTGCCCTGAGATAGAAAGGGTGACTCTGGCCACCTATCAACTACTAGGAGTGCTGAGTACTGGTGGAAGAACACTAGGCTAATTATGGAAGGTACATACGAGGAGATAAACTGGGAAACCTTTAAACATAAATTTCTGGCCAAGTACTTTCCAGAGACAGCTAGGGAAAGGTAAGGTGCTCGGATGATGTTGGTCGTCAGACGGGCGAGGTGTTCGGAATGTTGATGAGGAGAAAAGGGGGTGTACCTGCAAGGCACTCCGACGCTCAAGTAAGAAAGGGTCAGAGAAAAGGGGCAAGTACAAAGTGTATTCTTAGGGTGAGAAAATGATACCTGACCCTCTCGCTTGAGAGGGTTTATATAGAGCCCCCAACGCGTGGCCAACGGTCCTATCTTCGGGGCAAAATAACCGTTTTCCCCAAAGAATAGGTAACTGCCCAAACTAGCCGTTATGTCGGGCAGGGTGCCAGAAACTAGCCGTTATGTCGGGCATAAACGCATTTCCGGGCACCTGTCCCTTGCTGTTTGGGCAGCGAGGAAGCCGTGCGTAACGGGCATAAAAGCCGGGGAGGACGCTGCGTTCCTTGCCCGGTTGGAGGGGCAGAAATGTCATTTTTGCCCCCTCTGTGGATTGGGCTTAGGCAATTTGGGCCGCTCTGGAGCAGAGGCGGATTGGGCCAATTCTAGCCATTGGTCCAGTCCAGAACAGGAGCCCCTTAAGTCGTTGCGCCTGGGCATAGGAGTCATGACTTAAGGATTGCTCGTCGCTCAGGGGAGCTAGCACAGAGTCGTCGTTTGGAGACGAGGATGATTATCTCGAGGTGCTTGTGGCCCTCTGTGTCCGTGATATTCGTGGTCGAGACTACATTGTCCGGTATTCAGGGAGATAAAGCGTCAGACAGAATGGGAAACGTTGGGTTGCCACGTGTGCCTCGAGCCCTGTGTAGCAGTTAATAGGTAATTATGGCTAGTGGGCAGTCATTATTGCCTACGGGCGCGTGGGTGCACGTGCCCTCAGTATAAAAGGGGAAAGGTTGTCCCATTTTGCACTTTTTCCCTTCTGATTTCTCTTCGCCGTCTTCTGCGTTCTTTCCCGTCGCCGTCTTCAGAGCATCCGACCACCGTGCCAAGCCTCGAGCAGTCCCTTTTTTTCAACTCAAATCAAGTAAGTTTTTTGATTTCCAGCTTGTTTTACTTTCTTTTGCTGTTAGTGGTAGATTGCATGTGGCTAGGGTTAGCTTTAGGTGACGAAATAGGTAGGTTTCCGGCGAGTGTTGGTGGTGGACGGTGGTTCTGCCCTTCTACTACTTCTAGCACCTCGCCGGAGCAGGTAGTGCGTTTGGTGAGCGTGGTGGTCCACGTCGTGGTCGCGAGTCGTGACCACCGTGTCTGATTATCTTCTGATGGACCGGTGAATTTTCCGGTGGAACGTGTCCAGATTCTGGTGGAGCTTTGCGGTTTCCGATTGAGCCTCAAACGGAATCTGGGCAGGAGTGCGGGGAGGCTCTTCGTAGGGAGGTGGTGTGTCTCGGGCATCTCCTCGCGGGGAGGTTTTTTCGTTTGATGTTAGGGCTTAGGCCGGGGACGTTTTCCTTAGCCTTCTGCGCGCCCTTTCACTTGACTTAGAGGCGGAAGGGTGGATTTGATTTCCTGTTGAATTCACTGTCTTTCTCTGCTTTTTCAGGTGATCGTAATGGCGATGCAGCCAGAGAGAGAAGTTATCCCAGTCACATCCGAGGAGGAAACTGTCTCCGAGGAGAATAGCAGCGCAACGACTTCGAGTTCTACGTCTTCGAGCTCGGCGGCATCGAGCTCCTCGAGCGAAGTTGAAGAGGAAGAGGATTTGGATGTCATGGAGGAAGATGTTGAAGGGTTCTGTCTGGAGGAGTGGGAGGTGGCCGAGCCTTCCAAACACATTTCCACGTTCGCCAGATCTGTGGCGGACGCCTTTACAGAGGTGGTCCCCCGATCTGGCGGACGCCTTTACAGAGGTGGGCCTACCGGGGGATTGGAGAGTGCATTTTCCCACTGTGGACGAGCGGGTCTGCTCGGAGTTCGGGGACCGTTTCACGATGTACGATTACGCTTTCAAGGAGTTAGGGCTGAGGTTGCCCTTCACTGACTTTCAGCGGTCGGTATTTGAGCATCTCAAGCTGGCGCCCTCGCAAATCCACCCCAATTCGCTGGCATTTATATGGGCATTTAAGTTAGTGTGCGAGCATCTCACACTGGGACCCACTCTCCCTCTATTTTTTGCTGTTTTCCATCTTCAACGGCAGCTAGCGGGGAAGAAGTACGGATGGGTTTCGTTGAAGCAGCCCAAGAAGTTATTTAAGTCGTTCTCAGAGTCAATCCGAACGTTCAAGGGACGATACTTCATCGTTGAGCCAGTGTCTGAAGCTGCCTAGGACAGTACGTATGTCTGGGAGATAGAGGTCGATGAGAACGGAGAGGAGCTACTCAACGAGGAGGGGAAGTATATCGGGGAGAGGTTGTACAAGTTCCCGATCCGCTGGACACCTGACCATTTCTCCAAGAAGCCCAGTGCTTACGTCTTCGAGCCGAGCGCGCTACGCAGGCAGGATTCCGTGTCTTATGAGACGCTGGTGAAGTGGGTCAACTCCTTCAGTCTTGTGAGCTGCTGGACGAGCAAGGGTAACCCTATCTTCGATGAGGATGGTAGCCAGAGGGTTGAGCGCAGGGTTATCAATGTGAAGGCACTGCTGGAGTGCAAGACTCCCACGGATGCCGAGAAGCTGCTCGGTAGTCATAGTTACTTAGATTTTGTTTGTGTTACCTTTTTTTCCATGTCGCTAACGTGTTCGTTTCATTTGTGCAGGTGAGATGCCTCAAGCTCGCGATCGCTTGGTGAGGAATGCCCTGGCGAGGAACAAAGTTGGAGCGGCTCCCCCTAAGACTCCTCCTGTTGGTGCCTGTGCTCCTCCTCTTGTCCAAGCTGCCGTGGGGACCTCCTCTTCTCCTTCTCCTGCTCCACGGGGATCTCCACTGCATTTGACCGGGCGGGCCAAGCGGCCACGGACGTCAGATGCTGTGGACCTGACCCGGGCGCCTGAGAAGGGGAAGTTTGAGCTCCACCCGTGCATCCTTGACAGGAGATTTTTTGAAGGCAACACCCTGATTGTTCCTCGGGCAGAATCTCTTAGCTTGGAGAGCATGGACCGATCGAGCAAGAGGGCGCTGGTAGCCCAGGACGCTTCTGCCCTTGTGAGAATGCTGGAGATAGCGGCCGTTTACGCGGAAGGGGACTCTACGCGGGAGGCTGAACTCACTGCTGCCCGAGCTTCTGAGGCGGCTCTGAAGGAGGAAGTCAAGAGTGCTCGTGAGGCTCGGAAGAAGGCCGAAGAGGAGACGGCCAGGCTGAAAGAGGATGTCACCAAGCTGACGGCGGAGAAAAAGGCTGCCGAGGAATTGAACAAAGAGTTGCTAGCGGCCAGCGCCCCGGGTGCCGATGAACCGGATGAGATAAGAGTGTTGAAGACTAGGGCTGAGCTGGTTGCCAGCATCGTGCAGGCCAAGGATGACGGTATCGCCGTGGCAATGGAGTCCTTCGACAGCGCCGTGGCCCAGTTGCGGGTGGTGAACCCTGGGCTGGAGATTTCGACCGAGGGTATCCATTATCTTGCGCGTGTGGAAGATGGTCGCATCGTCTTGCCCGCAGGCCTTGTTCTAGATACCCCTGAGGTTCAGCCCGAGGACCAGCCCGAAGAAGAGCAGAGACTTGAGCCGGCGTCAACCGAGCAAGCGGATGAATGAGGAGTTTTGTTGTTTTGACGTTGTTGTATCTTGTCCGGCCTGCGCGCTGTTGAGTTGTCTGTAATCTTATTTGATTTTGAAGGGGGGGAGGGCGTGGCCCCTTTTTTTATGTAATACACACAATCTTTGGCCCTTGTGGCCTTTTTTATTTAATGTCCGGTTTATGTTATTTATACGATTTTTGTTCATATTGATGTACTTTACATTAGTTGTGCATGTATGACTGCCCGTCGGAGGGTGTGTCTGTTAACGGAGTTTTCTTTTGAAAGATGGCTCGTTGTGTGTGAAATCGCCAGTGCGGAGAACTGGTCGAATAGCAGGGGAAGGTCCCGGCGAGGTTGCGGATCTCAGGTCGCGATCGAGGCCTGAGGTCGCGGCGTGAACGTCCCATCGCGAGCTGGGGTTCTGCCAATCGTGGTACTTGGGTGAAGGCGGTGCTCGGTTGAGGACCGTCGACGAGAAGAGTTCTGGTTCATTTACTTGAGCGAGATTCTACTTTGTACGTATGCGTCGTTTGTACCTGGACGAGCATGATGACCGTTGGGTGGTCCTTTGATGTGAGGAAGCCTATGGTTACTTTAGTTGTAGTATTGCTTAAGTTTTTCAGCGTTCCACGGTCGAGGGATTGCATCCCCATTGAGGTTCTCGAGGAAGTATGCACCATTCCCCATTTTGGCATGGACTCTGTATAGCCCTTCCCAGTTGGCTGCCAGTTTGCCTTCGCGAGAGTCCTTGTGGTTTCTTCGCAGGACAAGGCTGCCCACATCGAACTCTCGTCGTAAGACTTTGGCATTGTGACTGATTGCTATTTTTTGCTTAAGAGATGCTTCGCAGAGGGCTGCTCCTGTTCGGATTTCCTCGACAAGGTCGAGCTCCTCTCTTATCGCTTTGTTATTCATTTCCTCGTCTAGAGGTGATTCGGTCCGCCTGGACGGTACGTGAATTTAAATGGGTAAAACAGCCTCCGTGCCATATGCTAAGCTGAAAGGTGTTTCCCCGGTGGTGGACTGGGGAGTAGTGCGGTATGCCCACAAGACGCTGTGGAGCTCCTCGACCCAGGCTTTCTTCGTTTCATCCAGTCTTCGCTTGAGGTCATGAAGAATGACGCGATTGGCCACTTCTGTCTGCCCGTTGGTCTGGGGATGTTCTACAGAAGCGAAGTGTTGCTTTGTTCCGAGATGGGCGACAAAGTCTTGGAACTTCTTGTCCGTGAATTGCGTTCCATTGTCCGTGACAATTGCTTGGGGAATCCCAAAACGAGCAAGGATATTCCGCTTGTAAAAGCGCAGAATGTTAAGTGCTGTTATCTTTGCTAAGGCTTCTACTTCTATCCATTTTGTGAAATAGTCTACGCCCACTATCAGGTATTTGTTTTGGCTGGACCCCGTCACGAAGGGTCCTAGGATGTCTAGGCCCCACCAGGCGAATGGCCACGGGGAGGTCATGCTTTTTAGCTCGTTAGGTGGGGCTAGGTGCATATCCCCGTGCCGTTGGCATTTGTCGCATCTCTTCACATGCTCCTTGGTATCGTGCTGCATGGTTGGCCAATAATACCCTGCCCGGAGGGCCTTGCGGGCAAGGGACCTTCCTCCTAGGTGCTGGGCGTTAATGCCTTCGTGGATTTCTCGTAATACGTGGGGGACAACTTCTTCCTCTATGCATTTGAGTAGTGGTATGGAGAAGCCTCGTCGATAGAGTTTGTTTTCGAGGATGACGTACGAGCAAGCTCTTCCTCTGATGGTGCTGGCTTCTTTGGGGTCCTCCTGGAGTTCGTCCCTGGTGAGGTAGTTGTACACGGGCGTCATCCAGCAGTCGCTGTCTCCAATCGTGTGTACGTGCAGGGTCGAGGATCCCTTATCGATGCTGGACCGTGGAAGTATTTCTTGGATGACCGACCTGTTTCCGCCTTTCCTCTTAGTGCTTGCTAGTTTGGACAGGACGTCTGCTCGCACATTATGTTCGCGTGGAACATGTCTTACTTCTACTGCTCTAAACTTCGACATTTTTCCCTTGACTAGGGTCAGGTATTTGGAGAGACTATCGTTTTTGGTCTGATACTCTCCTGACACCTGGTGGGCTACGAGCTGGGAGTCCGTGCAGATGACGATTTCTTCAGCCCCTAGGTCTTCGGCTAGGCGCAAACCGGCGAGGAAGGCTTCATACTCGGCCTGGTTGTTCGACGTAGGAAAGGACAATGTGAGAGAAACCTCGATTATGGTCCCTTCGTCGTTCTCCAAAATTACTCCTGCCCCGCTACCGGTCGAGCTGGATGCTCCGTCCACATAGATGGTCCATCTGTTCGCTATGTGGGACGAGGAGTCTGAGAAGGTTACTTCCGCTACGAAATCGGCCAGGGCTTGAGCTTTAAGAGTTTTTCTGCTTTCATACTGGACGTCGAATTCGGACAGTTCCAGTGACCATTTGAGCATTCGCCCGGCCATGTCTGGTCGTCCCAGTAATTGCTTGATGGGCTGATCCGTCCTTACCACGATTGTGTGGGCTAGGAAATAGTGTCTCAGTCGTCTGGCAGCGTTGACGAGGGCCAATGCTACTTTATCTATCTACTGATATCGCAACTCCGCGTCCTGCAACGCTTTGCTCGTAAAGTACACTGGCTTTTGCCCGCCAGGATTCTCGCAAATGAGAATGACGCTAACGGCCTCGGCAGTGACGGCGAGGTATAGGAACAAGACTTCCCCGGTGTCTGGCCGTGATAATACGGGCGGTTTCGACAGAGCTTGCTTCAAGTGAAGGAGGGATGCTACGCATTCTTCGGTCCATTCAAACGCTGCTTCTTTTCGTAAGAGCTTGAAGAAAGGAAGGGCGTGTTGGGCGGACTTTGCGACGAAGCGGGATAACGAAGTAAGTACCCCGTTGAGGGACTGGATGTTCTTCTTAGACGTGGGCGTTGGGAACTCAGAGAATGCCCGACATTTGTCGGGGTTAGCTTCTATTCCTCGCTCCGTTAGGTAGAAGTCAAGGAATTTACCTGCCCGTACGCCGAACGTGCACTTTTCTGGGTTAAAACGCATTTGATACTTCCTTGCTTGCTCGAAAATTTTGCGAAGATGGGCGACATGATCTAGTTCCTCGTGGGACTTGACGATCATATCGTCCATGTATACTTCGAGCATGTCACCTATTTGTCCTTGGAAGACTTTGTTCATCATTCGTTGGTACGTAGCGCCGGTGTTCTTCAGTCCGAAGGGCATTACGTTGTAGTAATAGTTGCCCGATTCGATCATGAAGGTCGTGTAAGTTTTATCGCTCGTGGCCATTGGGATTTGGTTGTAGCCCGAGTAGGCGTCGAGGAACGATAAAAGCTTAAAACTTGCTGAGTTATCTACGAGCTTATCTATGTTGGGGAGGGGGTAGGCGTCCTTCGGACAGGCCTTATTAACATCGGTATAATCAACACACATCCTCCATTTGCCATTATTTTTTCTTACAAGTACAACATTTGAGAGCCATGTAGTGTATTTGGCCTCAGAAATAAACCTAGCTTCTAGAAGGTCTTTGACAGCTTTCTCCGCGGCTTCTATCTTCTCCGGGGACTGTTTCCTTCTGCGCTGGGCAACGGCTTTGACGGCCGGATCAATTGTAAGCTGGTGGCAAGCGACGGATGGGTCCAATCCTGGCATTTCAGCAGCGCTCCATGCGAACAAGTCTACGTTCTCCTGGAGGCACGCTTTTAGTTGTCTCCTGGCCAGGTCGGGGAGGTCTGCTCCGCTCTTTACTCCCCGTTGGGGGTCTTCTCCGAACGGAACGATCTCGAAGTTGCCATCTGGGACAGGGCGTAGGAGATGGCCGCTGTTGTCGAACTGGCTGCCCGAAGTCGTTGGGTCCCTGGCGTGATCTTCCTCGCTGAAACGGCTGTCCAAGTCGATAGATTTGACCTGGGGGAGCGGTTTTGGCTGCTCGGAGCTGCTGGGCAGAGGGGGACGACCAGAAGTCCTCGGTCTTGCTGAGATGGTGCTTAGTCCTTTTGATGCTGCTTCAAAGCACCGACGGGCAGCTTCGATATCGCCGTGGAGGGTGGCGACCATCCCTTCAGAAGTGTAGTACTTCATCTTGAGATGTACGGTGGAAGGTACTGCAATCAACTCTGCCAGGGTTGGCCTTCCAAAAATGCACTGGTATAGTGACGGGCATTCAATTACCAGAAACTGTGCTTTAATTGCTCGGGTTGTCTTTCCTGAACTAAAGGTTACGATGAGCTCTACGTAACCCCGGGGCCTTGTCACTGCTCCGTTGAATCCCTGCAGGTCGGATCCAACGTATGGAGTAAGGTGAGAGTCGTCCAGCTGCAGCGTTTCGAACAGGTGGTTGTACATTATATCAACTGAGCTGCCCTGGTCCACGAGTATTCTGCGAACGTCGAAGTTCGCCATCCTTGCCCGGATAAGCAGCGGGATGCTCGAGTTCGGTGCCCCGCCGAGGAGCTCCTCCTTGTAGAAGGAAATAGGAGCGGACCCTTTGTGAGTGGTGTCCAGCGTGGTGACTTCATTGGAGCTTTTGCTGATCAGTTGATTGAATCTCCTCTTGACTAAACCGACCGTGATTTTGTTGAATCCACCACCGGAAATGACCATGGCCGACGGGAAGGCCTCCCACGGGCTGCGAGCAGCGAGGTATGTGGAGACGGGAAGACTCTCAGGGATGCGGAAGTCCTCCGGCCGAGTTATGGACATAGCGACCTGTATATTGGTGTCATCGGAGGGCGGAGTCTCTTCTGCAACCTTTTTGCTCTCCTGGGTTTCTTGCCGGGGAGCATCTTTCTTTTTCGCGAACTGCTTCAGGTGGCCGTCGTGAATAAGGATCTCTATTGCATCTCTGAGGTGGATGCACTCTTCCGTCGTATGACCGTGACTCTTGTGGAAGCGGCAATACTTGGATTTGTCTACACCCGACCTGGCCGACAGCTGTTTGGGGAAACGGACTCCCGCCTGCTTGAATTCTGAGTTGGCGCATTCGGACAAGATTTTCTCCCTTGAGGTAGTGAGGGGGGTATAGTCATGGAACCGCCCAGAAGGTCCCTTCTGTTCGCGTGCATCGCGAGGCTGATCATCGCGTCTTTTATCTCCTCGACGGGATGTCGAGGGTTCTTCAGCTCTGGATGACCGGGCACCTTCTTGGTTTCGAGAGGCTCGGACAGAGTGGGCAGCGACTTTTTCCTCGTATTGTATATGCGAATGGGCTTGGAGGATAAGGGCGTTAAGGTTCCTCGGTGGATCAAGGCCGATGGCTTTCGCAAAGTCTGAGCCAGGACGTAATCCCTGCTCGAGCAGGAATTTCTTCATCTCGTCGGTCGTTGGCACTTGGACGGCCTCCTTGTTGAACCGCTCAATGTAGGCTCGAAGAGGCTCATCTCTTCCCTGCACGACAGCTCCGAGGGACGCCTCGGTCTTTGGATGGCGTCGCGATGCAGTAAAGTGACGGGAGAAAATCCTCCCCAGCTGCCTCCAGGATGTAATGGATTCTTCTGGTAGCTGCTTGTACCATGTCATTGCTCCCTTCCGGAGCGTGGTCGGGAACAGGCGGCATTTGATGGCTCCTCGTACACCTCTGTAGTCCAAAAGAGCATCTATGTTTTCTATGTGCTCGTCTGGGTCGGTGGTTCTATCGTAAGTCCCTAGAGACGGAGGCTTCTCCAGTCCTTTGGGGAGACGGGTGGCAAGGATCCTGCGGGACAACGGGCCGCGAGGGTCGTCGTCGCTGTCTGAACTCGGAGTTGATGGTGACCGTCGTCTGCGCTCGTGGTGGCGGTCTCTGCGAGGTGAGGGTGAACGTGGCCGGTCACGAGGTCTGACCGGTGGAGAATGCCTATCCTGCCTCGTTCTCTTGTGTCTTGGTGGTGATCGATCCCGCGGGGAGATCTGGTCGCGCTTGCGAACGTGTTGTGATTCAGGCTCATGCCTCGATCTGTGGTCTTCCCCGCGCCTAGGTGGCAGGCTTCTTGATTTCCTGTGCTTACTCTTTGGAGGAGAGGATCTTGGAAGAGATGCTCCCTCGAGAGCTTCTATTCTCTCTCCTTGCTGCAAGATAAGGAGGTTTGTGCGGTTGACAGCTTCCAAAAGAGCTGCAACGGTCAGGTCGGCGCTGGGAGGGCCAGGAATCTGTCGTTCACCCCGACGGTGGCTGCGTGTCTCCTTGCCCGGCGGGAGGGGGAGTTGGAGATGCAGCAGCCCCGTCTCGGAGGAAACGGGGATCTGAAAGTAACGGAGATCTGCCGTCGACGTCCATCTTGTTGACGGGAGCGAGAACCGTAACGTCAACACTTTTTGCGGAGTTCTGAGCGGCCATATGTGGGCGGATCAAAGAGAGTATGTTTTGATCTTTTAGTTTCCGAGGAGGAAAGAAAGAAGGGGAGAACAAGGAGTTCCCACAGACGGCGCCACTGATCCGGCGTATTCGAACGGGTCCACGTAAGCTGGTCGTCAGATGGCAAGGTGCTCGGATGATGCTGGTCGTCAGACGGGCGAGGTGTTCGGAATGTTGATGAGGAGAAAAGGGGGTGTACCTGCAAGGCACTCCGACGCTCAAGTAAGAAAGGGTCAGAGAAAAGGGGCAAATACAAAGTGTATTCTTAGGGTGAGAAAATGATACCTGGCCCTCTCGCTTGAGAGGGTTTATATAGAGCCCCCAGCGCGTGGCCAACGGTCCTATCTTCGGGGCGAAATAACCGTTTTCCCCAAAGAATAGGTAACTGCCCAAACTAGCCGTTATGTCGGGCAGGGTGCCAGAAACTAGCCGTTATGTCGGGCATAAACGCATTTCCGGGCACCTGTCCCTTGCTGTTCGGGCAGCGAGGAAGCCGTGCGTAACGGGCATAAAAGCCGGGGAGGACGCTGCGTTCCTTGCCCGGTTGGAGGGGCAGAAATGTCGTTTTTGCCCCCTCTGTGGATTGGGCTTAGGCAATTTGGGCCGCTCCGGAGCAGAGGCGGATTGGGCCAATTCTAACCATTGGTCCAGTCCAAAACACTAACCATGACTCATTTTAAGGTTGCTTGTTGAGTAATTTGATATATGAAATACTAAAGGTCTTATGTTTCCTAGAAGATCTCTGGCACAAATTCTAGGCTATGTGGATGCAGACTGGGCAGGTTGCTCTAATTCAAGAAGATCAACCATTGACTTTCTCTTCTTCTTAGGAAATTCACTTGTATCATGGAGAGCAAAGAAACAACAAACTATCTCCAGGTCATTTTCAAAGGCAGAGTATCGAGCTTTGTCAACTGCAGCATGTGAGTTGCTATGACTCTTATATCTTTTGAAAGATTTAGACATCACGTGTAGCAAATAACCTGTCTTGTATTATGATTCACAATGAAATTCATATTGCATCAAATCCGATTTTCCGATTTTCCATGAGAGAATAACACACTTAGATAGATTGTCACTTTGTAAGAGAAAAGATCCAAAGAAATGTTCTTAAACTGCTACCAATGTCTACTCAAGAACAACTTGCTAATTTTTTAACTAAAGCCTTGACTCCACCAAAATTCAAGACATAGACATTTATCATGGTCAAGCATGGGAGAGTGTTCAATAACAAATAATAAGTAGTTGAAGTCTTTTAAAGCTAAGCATATGCATTGCACATGATGATATAAATGAGGATCATGAGATTACTTGCTGCCCAAGTCATCGAATTAGTTGTCAAGATTGATTGGAACTATTATAACAATTTTAAAATTATGTTAAGATTAATCTACTACATACCGCATTAGATATAATGTAGCATCATGATAAACATACATTGTAATCGGTTTGCAATGATTGAATTGCACAAATAATACAGTGTCTCTCTTTTCCTTCTCCAATTTTCGAACTCCTTTCATAGAGTTTCCATGGAGTTTTCATTTTCTTAACAACAAACGAATTATAAAAACAATCATACATGCCCATTTATTTAAGGATTAATACCTATTTTCACCCCTGCCATATGAGCGTGTTTTGAAAAACCCTATTACGAAAAAAAAAATTGCAAGATTGACCTTAACATATTTCAAAAGTTACCATTTAGACCTTCATCAGGCCACATCATCAAAAATAATGATGTGACAGTCATTTTTTTAATTTTTTAATGAAAAGAAATTCCACATCATTAAAAGGCTTTGTGAAATGACTCTTATACCCCCACTTTTTAATTTTTTTTTATTTAGTTTTTCTTTTATTTAATTTTTTTAGATTTTATTTAATGTATAATTTTTTTATTTATTTAATTTTTTCTTTAATTATTTTGTTTAATTATATTTTAATTACACGCATTATTTTATTATTTGAATGTTGAAATGTTTAAAGATCAAAAATCAAAAGTTTTGCCCCATGTTCTCATGATTGCAAGGAGTTACTCTTCCACTAGGCCATTTAGTCTTTTTTGTCCATTTATTAACTTCAAATGTATATATTACAACATCTCAATTAACAATTAAATTAACACTTAAATTAACATATTAAATACATAAATGACTTTAAATAAATACTATAACTTATTATTATTTTATTTTACGATCAATTTATTATTATTATTATTTTTTAATTTCAGTTTAATATTTTATTTTATTTATTTATTTTATTTAATTTCAGTTTTATTTATTTTATTTAAAAATATACGTTATTATTTATTTTCAGTTAATTTATTATTTATTATTTATATTTATATTCAGTTTATTTATTACTAAATTCATTTTCAGTTTATTTATTATTTATTTTCAGTTTATATTAATATTCAGTTTATTTATTTAATATTTAGTTTATTATTTTATTTATTTATTTTTATATTTATATTTAGTTTATTTATTTTCAGTTTATTTTCAGTTTATTTTTATATTTATATTTAGTTTATTTATTTTCCGTTTATTTATTATTTATTTTCAGTTTATATTTATATTCAGTTTATTTATTTAATATTTAGTTTATCTATTTATTTATTTAGTTTATTTATTTATTTAAACTAAATATTATTTATTTATTTAATATTTAATAAACAAACTGAAAATAAATAAACTAAATATAAATATAAAAATAAATAAATAAATAAACTAAATATTAAATAAATAAACTGAATAAATAAATAAATAATTAACTGAAAATAAATATTAACGTATATTTTTTAATAAAATAAATAAAACTGAAATAAAATAAAATAAATAAATAAAATAAAATATTAAACTGAAATTAAAAAATAATAAATTGATCGTAAAATAAAATAATAATAAGTTATAGTATTTATTTAAAGTCATTTATGTATTTAATATGTTAATTTAAGTGTTAATTTAATTGTTAATTGAGATGTTGTAATATATACATTTGAAGTTAACAAATGAACAAGAAAGACTAAATATCCTAGTAGAAGAGTATCTCCTTGCAACCATGAGAACATGGGTTCAATCCTTGGTGAGAGCAAAAATTTTGATTTTTGATCTTTAAACATTTCAACATTCAAATAATAAAATAATGGTTTAATGCCATGTGTGTAATTAAAATATAATTAAACAAAATAATTAAAGAAAAAATTAAATAAATAAAAAAATTATAAATTAAATAAAATCTAAAAAAATTAAATAAAAAAAACTAAATAAAAAAAATTAAAAAATGGGGGTATAAGAGTCATTTCACAAAGCCTTTTAATGATATGGAATTTCTTTTCATTAAAAAAATAACTGCCACATCATTATTTTTGATGATGTGGCCTGATGAAAGTCTAAATGGTAACTTTTGAAATATGTTAAGGCCAATCTTGCAACTTTTTTTTTCGTAGGGGAATTTTTCAAAACACGTTCATATGACAGAGGTGAAAATAGGTATTAACCCTTTATTTAATTTGGTAATAAAGTCTGGAAATTCACATCACAGTTCAATAACTTGGGAAACTATTAGTAAACCAATAAGAAAAAAAAATATTTATTTATGTAACAAAATAACAAGTTTATTTATGATATATAAACAATAAGCCTAAAATACTCTCCACCTAATGCAAACTAGCAATATGGGAGAATATATAATAAATACACATAATAATAAAAAGTCTAAAATGGCTTATACATAATAAATTCCCCGAAATGCCCCTCTAGAATATGTATGACTATGTCAAAAGACCAAAACTATGTAACCAATAAACAACAAACAAATATCTATATCATACAAAGTCAACGAATCTGGTTAACAAACCCATCAACGATCCCAATCACACTTGGTGGTCTGAAACCCACCGTCCACCGTCGAAACACCACCGCCAGCGTTCAAAGGAACACGCAACTCACAAGTAATCTTCGGCTTAATCGTCCTCGTCTTAAGCACTCCCAGCTTAAACCTAATCCTCAGATAAATCTTCACATCAATCTCATAAACCTTAGAATCCCTCTCTTTACTGAAATCCAAACTCTGATCACCATCAAGAACCACCACTTTCGAACCCTTAAACGAAGGGTTCAGCGTGTTAGTTGTTTTGTGTCCTTGATAAAACGGATCAAGAAAAACAGAGTCAACTCTAGCATCATGGTACAAAGCCCTAGCTTCGATGTAATCGTAGTAGATACCGAGTCTTTTGTTCGGGTTACGGATTGTCATGTTGAGAGAGAGATCGTAGTTGAGGTTGTTGCTGCTGTTTGTGTAGTTGAATTGCGTGAGGGTAGCGTTGGTGACGTGGACTTTGACTACGTTGGGACGAACGATGAGCCAGAAGAGGAAGATGGCGATTCCGATGATTATTATGGCGGTGAGGATTAGTTTGAAGATGAGGTTGAAGAGACAGCCGCAGCAGCAGTCGAAACCGCCGCCACGGGATGGGCGGTAGTGGGATCTTGGTGGGGGGATGGAAGGGCCGTAGTAGGCTCCGTTAAGTTGTTGTTTCTCGTACATGGTTGGATTGTTGATAAAGGAAGAGAAGAGGTTGTGGAGATAAAAGAGATTGGAAAAAATAAGATATGAAAAAGTGTGAGAAAAGTGTAATATTTATATAGTTGATAGGAAGGGGAGGTATGAGGTATGAATGGGAACGATCCATATGGAGTAGATAGGAAGAGAGGCGAAAGGAATAAGTGTATTTTGTGGACGCGAAACAAGTGAAAAAACGCGTGTAATAGTTTATATTAGATTATACTCCTAGTTGGGAAATAATTACGGCAATGGAATAAAAAACACGGCAGGATAACTAAACAGGGATAGGAAGTCGGATTTAAATCTCCTGCAGTCGGCTCTCTCTGTCTCTCTCCACAAATGATTTTTTAATATTTTTTAAGAAAAAGACATCTAATGGTAAAAAATGAAAGTAAAACAGATCCAATGGTTTCTTAATCTCTTGACTGCAGTGACTGTGGCATATTCCAACTGCAGTGGATCATGGTCCAACTAGAAAGTCTGGTTCGGAATTTAGAACCAATTGTTAGAAAATTCATTAATGTTTTTGAAAAATATTCCTTTTGGCCATAATTAGAAGAATATATTTATTGATTTTAAATTGTAATTCTATAATTTAGGGTGGCAAACAGGTTTGCCCTTTTTTTCTAATCTATCATTCAAAAATCTTTAAAAAGGAGGTGGGACAAGTCGGCATGATCATTTAACTTGACATCTCCGCCCTTCGCCTTCATATAAACTTGACAACCCTCTATTACATATGAAAAGACAACAACACCCTTGCAAATTCATTTCACTTATTTTCTAAATTTATATCCACGCGCAAATTCAAAGTCTAGAGCGATACCGAAAATTTGGATAATACTACCGGAAATTTTCAAAAAAATGTGTTTTTTTTATTGTATAGTGCATAATTTTCGATATTTGGTACCAAAAATTTCAAAATCTGAGGTGTTAATTCTAACATTTTTATCGAAAATTTTAAAATTTCCAATATAAAATCCCATTGAAATTTCAGAATTCCGGTAGTTATAAAAACTTTATTTTTTATCGGAAAATTCTGAAATTTTTTATAGTTATAAAAACTGTTTCTTATCGAAAATTATGAAATTTCCTATAGTTGCTACTTTTTTCTTAATTTTCCTTCTTTTGCAGTGAAATGCAGAAACAGAGACGACATTATTGCAGGCATAGCTACTGATAGAGCAGTAGATCTGAATAGGGCTGCTGAGGCAGAGTTTTTCAAGATACGAGCTGGACGAGTGGTCCCAACCGATTCACATCGAAAGCGGATGGATGAGCAGGGTCAATTTCGCGCACCACGTAGCACTCGACGCCGACCGTTACGATCAGTAGAGCATCCCAGAGTAGGGATGTAAATGGATATCCATGGGGACGAATACTATGATATCCATATCTGCCCCGTTGGATTAACATGATATCCCTATCCGTCTCATATCCATGCGGGTATCCGTTAAGCGGGTAATCCGCGGGTTTTACGGTATCCGCGGATATTTACAGATATCCATGGATAATATTTTTTTTATAAATTTTTTTGTTGAATTTTTTTAACTTCTTTTAAAGAAACAAAAATTTATTATCACATAACATCCATACAATTCACTCTTAATTTAACAATAAAATTTCATCACATTAATTTTCTTCTTATTCACCAAAACATAATTAAATCCAAACATAATATCTATACATTTCATTTTTAATCAAACAAATAAAAGATATTGTGATTGTGAGTTATGATGGAAGAGCAAATGACAGAGGAGTAGGAAGGGAGACACTGGTTTGACAGAGAAAGGACAACACTAGTTGGTTGGACTGTGAAATTGTTGAAGTGAGGTATGAAGTATTGAAGAGTTTAAATATGAAATAGATAATAGAATTTGAAAGAAATGTAAAAGATTTTCTTCAAAGAAAATTAAAAAAAAAAAGAATAAATATAAGAAGACTAATTTTTTTTAGATGATGAAAAGATATAGTATAATAAACTAATGATATTTAAATGATTTTTATAATTTATTAACAGATATGGATATCCGCGGACACGAATATCATTAAACCCGTATCCATATCCATTAACAAACGAATATTTAAATATCCATTTATTTTATCCGTGGATATCCATTAAACTACCCGCTTCATATCCGTGACAGATTTTATCCGCGGGTATGGATTTTTTTGCCATCCCTATCCCAGAGATGAGGTGGCAAATGAGGTGGTGCAGCCAAATGTTGTTGTTGCTGATCAGGTGGTTACTGATTCGATGGTTGCTAAGGAGGTTGTTGAGGAATTGGTTGAGGAGGTGGTTGTTGATGAGGTAGTTGCTCGGGTGGTCAACCTAGATGTTGTTGTTATTGATCTGGTCTCATCTATTACTGTTGACTCAGAGGTTACAACTCCTTTGTCCGAGCCCTCCGTGCACACTGATGGAGGATTCCTTGGAGGACCCATTGACCAGTCGGTGCTTATTGAGTATGTTGACTATGTGGCGTTACGACTATGACAGTGAGAGGTATATGTCTTTTATGTTTAACTTTAATTTGTTTATTATTGTGCCATAAATGCTAACTGCTAATTTTTTTATATATGTTTGTCATAGGATCGTCCCACACTAAAGGTGACATTGCACGAGTCGAAGCTAAAAAACTTCCCGAAGATTATGATGCCTGACCTGGTCAGTTGGATTGTACGAGAGTTTGAGCTCCTTGATTTTGCCCACTGCTGCCTCACCATGCTTGACGCTTCACTACTTACTGCCTTTGTTGAGATATGGCACAAGGAGACATATTCATTTCATCTTCCATTTGGGGAGATTACTATCACTTTAGATGGTGTCTCCTCATTGTTCCATCTCTCCATTAGTGATAGATTTTGGACGAGTCATTTTCTTAGCATGTCGCTTGCATGTATGATTTCTGTACGAGATTTAGGAGTTTTTTAGGCGACCGTGTAGAAGAAGTTTGACATCAACAGAGGCGTTCACCTTCGTATGTCTTGACTTCGGAAGATGTACGACGAGCTTGTAACGGCTAGGAGTTATGAGGCAGCCGCTAGGGTGTACATGTTACATCTAGTAGAATGTAATCTCTTTGCAGATAAGTCAAGTGTTTATATTGACGCCCGATACTTGTGTCTGTTCAGTAGCCTCGAGGTTACCAGTTAGGCTTATGGGTGTGCCTGTTCAATATACTTCAAATTATTATTTTTTGTTGATTTCTTATTTAATTGTTACGAATAACATTTCTTATTTATTATTTGTTGTGTCTGTGTTTTGATATCAGTGTTGGATATACAAGCATTTCCCTATCATTTGTGACATGTTATATGCAGTGGAAGACCATGGTTGCTAGACACTTGCTTGAGAGGTGTCTGCAATAGTATGGTTATGTTCAGAGTATCTCACGAGCAGTTCCGGATATACCATATGCGGGCATTGATTGGTGGTTTTAGAGTAACTTTATCAGCTCTGGTCGTGCCATTAGAGATTGAGCAGTTACAGTTTAGCACTCCTCTCAGTTTGAGGATGGTTACTTAGAGTGGTACCTCACTGTATCACATCGTCGCATCATCCCACCCGTTGAGGATACAGGTGATGCTAGGCCTTCCGATGTTGGGGTACCTGTTGATGATGTGTCGCCGCCGCCTCCTACAATTGATACCGATGACCAGCAACGCCTCTAGATGATTGCAGTTATTATGGATAACCTCATGGGTTTGGTGAACCCAAATGGCGCAGTTTATACTAGATTATCTCGTGTTGCACACATAGCCGGTGGGGGCCTATTTAGACATCTTTTGTATATTATGTATTATTTGTATTATTTGTATATTACTCAAACATATTTATCATAAATTTTTATTAGATAGTATTTTTTGATCTCCCATTGATGCGACATCAACATTAACTAACATTTGACAATGGATTACATAACTTAAAAAAACAATAATAAATTAGAAAACCTAGACACTACCAGTGATTATGGACATTTCATCATCTTAATTATGTCGTCGGCTGACCTTGAAATCTTAGCATCTATCTTGATCGGTCTCTATGTTATCCTACGCCGAAATAATCTCCACATATCATTCACATCTTCATCAGTCTTCAACTTAATAACGTTGTATTTTACCCTCCTGTCAGTATCAATCCAATCATCACGAAACTCGATCTTTATCACCTTTCTATTTTCGGTATCAGGCAACAATTCATTCAACTTGGACGTCAGGCCAGCGAGAGATGTGGTTTCATCCGGAAGCTAGAACTCTATAGGAGGTGAAGCTTCATTGAAGTACACTTCTGCCTTAATCAAAAATTGAGGAAGAGACGTTTTTGAGATGTTTTTATCAAACAACAGGTGGCCCGCCCCTTAACAGGTGACCTCCTATCATTATCAATCAAATCTTCACGAAACTCGATCTTTATCACCATTATGTATCAGACAACAATTCATTCAACTTGGACGTTAGGCCAGCGAGAGATGTGGTGCCATATGAAAGCTGGAACTCTATGGGAGGTGAAGCTCCGTTGAAGTACGTTTTTGCCTTAATCAAAAATTGAGGAAGAGACATTTTTTTAGATGTTTTTATCAAACAACAGGTGACCTCTTTATTTATACAACTTTGCATTTACTCTAGACCACACAAATCTGTTGGTGCAATCACAGCCATCCTAAGCTATCGACAATAATGAGCGTTTAAAATTTCAAACAAATAACACTACTGGAAATTTCACTTAGGTTAAAATTTCAGGTATCAACTGGTAAATTTCGAATTTCTGGAATTTATTGGAACATACCAGAAATTTTGAAAAATATCTGATATACTAGAAATTTACAATACACTACCAGAAATTTAGATTGTACTAGAAATTTCGTTTTGCTTACTGGAAATTTTGAGCGAAAATTTCATTCAGTTTTCAGCTAGGAGCAGTTTTGGCAATTTGAAAGTATGTGGGGGGTGTCAGGTATAATTGGGGGTGGCAAGTTAAAATCTCGGCGGGCCTAGTTGAGGATGTGGGCCTAAACCTTTTTAGTGCACCTTCCTATTAGAATTACAAGTCGACTTATGTAACTCATTTTTAAAGCTTGTAGCCTCTGTTTGATGTGCTAACTGTATAGGTCGACACATGACCTATACAGGTCGACACATGCATTGAATAGGTCGCCCTATGACTTACATAGGTTGACACATGCATTAAAAATCTTGAAAATTTGCATCATTTTCTAAACCTATTGCATTCCTTTTGCTTCTAACTTACACACAAACACACACACACACACACACACACACACACACACACACACACACACACTTCACACATGCATAATTTCTTTTAAGTGATTTTGATAAAATCACAAATGAAACCGGGATTTCAAAGAGTGCTCTTCATTTTCAACCTTCATTCTATGCATACACACAAACAAACTACAAATAATCATTTTTTATTTGGGTGTCATCTAGAATTAGAGTTGATAACGTCCAATTTAGGTTGTTGAACTGTAAATTGGGTTGAGATCTTTGAGGGTTTCAAATAAGAAAACCAAGGCGGGGTTTTCCTTCAAAATAAATTGGGGATTTGAAGGTTTTGGACAAGATTACACAATTTGGATTCGATCAAGTGAAAGCTTTGAAGAACAGAGGTTTCTCGCAAAGGAGTAGCGTGAAACGGTGGATCAAATGGGTAAATCTTGGGTTACAATAATTTGCAATTTAGATTCGATTGAGTGAAAGTTTTGAATAACAGAGGGTTCTTGCAAAGGAGTGGTGTGAGACGGTGAATCAAAATGCTATTGTTGGGTGACCCGATCAAGCTCAGATCAAGGGAAGAGAAAGTTTTAGAATCAACATCAACCATAGGGTTTGTATGGTTGCATTGCTACATTTCTCTTGTAAACGACTTTTGCAAAGTAAGGTTAAATTTCACTATCTCAATTCGAGTTTGAATTGAGAGCAGACGTACCCATAGCGAGGCCGATTAGAGAACTTCTTAAACAAATCCTTGTGTAATCTCTCGCTTTCTCTCTCTCTCTCTCTCTCTCTCTCTCTCTCTCTCTCTCTCCCCCTATCTCTTTTATTTTTTATTTACAAAATTGTTGAATTCTTCGATTGTGCAATCAACACGTTTGGTTAAATTTTTTGATAACCTTTAAAAATAGTGTTGTTGAGTTGATCACAATGTATTAGATTATGGTCGGATTTGCAAATCAACAAAACCATACAAAATTCTAAACGAAATTGATTGCACACAAGGTGTTTGATAATTTGCCTCAATTATGTTTTTGTGTATTTTATCATTGGAAATAGCTTTACTTGTTGAGTAGCTTTCAAGTGATTGTGGTTATAAGCATATTGATTGATTTTTTTTATCATTATCATCAATTTGTTTTTATATACGTATATCCGAACTTTTTGATAGCGGTTCGGTTACCGATTCGATCCGGGTCACTTCCGCTAGCCGTTAAAGTTTTTAAAATAATTTTTGTAAAGTAATATTTTAACTTGGAATCTATTCACCCCCTTTAGATAAGTCGCCTTCGTCTAACAAAACCTAAGTCTATCCTGCAAAAAAGTGAGGGAGAAATGGGGAAAACGCGCGGACACTGCACCTTTAAACCCTAAAAAGGAAAAATATTATGTATATGTTTGCGCTCACAAAAGCCCACAAAGAAAATTGGGCAGGGCAGTGCGGACACATTAGAGGGTGAAAAACTAAACCCTGGTCATCCCCTCACTAAAGTATAGGCAAAACGAGCATGCCCAATGGAGGTGGAGTTATAGCATCTCCAATGGAGGTTGTTTAATGCATATTAGGATTCATAAGTTCTAAAATTTCACATTTTTATCATTGGAGTAGATACATGTAGCGTTATCGTTGCTTAAATATTTGTGTAAGTTACTTCATGAAGAAATCCAAAAAGTGTGTTGCTTAGCATTAAATAATATTAAGTTTGATGATTGGTAGAGGAAATATAAATTGATTAAGATACATAAAGATTGTTTATTTAAATCACTATCAAAATAAAATTGGTTTATATTGCTTAGATATTATTTAAATACAATATGCCAATTTAATCCAACACAAATAACTCAAACAATCAAAATGAGTTCTCCTAATAAGATGCTTTTAATTGCAAGGGGGTTCGTTTTCAAAACAGGGTTGCTTTTACAAATGTCTTATTTTGCAAGCTAAGGTGCGTCACTTGTCTTGACTTGTCTTTTTTAAAAAGATATTTTATTATTTTGCAAGCTAAGGTGCGTCACTTGTCTTGACTTGTCTTTTTTAAAAAGATATTTTATAAAAACAACTTATAATATATACTGGAAGGGGATTCAAACAAGACATACACTCATTTATGGTCTTACAGTGCCAAAATTAGGACAAAACCAACTAGAAAGACTCGTGAATTGGTGATAGAGAGGTCTCCTTCTATGTTACCTCCAAGATTTAGATATAGTCTGTGACAAAAAGTATTTTTTTGTGATGTAACCATAACATAAGATATAAGGTCTTGATAGGGTGGTATAACCCTTTTGGTATTTTTTTCATGCAAGCATAACCTTTATAAATATCAAATTTTGTAAAATTTCAAATACGTCAAATCAATAATCAAAATATTTTACACACTTCATCTTCTTTATTTTACTATTTTTTTTTGTAATTTTTAATTAGTAATTTAACTTTTCATATCCGTATTCAATACTCTTTAGATTAGTTAAGGAGCCCTCGGTTCTAAGATATATTTTCGTCTCCAGTGTATTCGTTTAAAGATAAATGAGGATCACTATTGAGATCTGTCAACTGAATTTTGACTAAATGTTAGTAGTTTATCGACAAAGTTGGCACGCTCTATGAGATACTACATCTAATACCACTAGAAATCTCCAATCACCAGGTCACGATTATGCTCTACATATGCACCTATAGTCTAGAAAGAACCTTGGGAGCATGGATCAACCATAATTGTGATCTATGAGGAGGCCAGGTCTACAATGATTGAATGAATTTTCATAATCAATGGGAACACAAACAATTATGCCTATTCCTAGTGGTTCAGATGTTGTGACAGTTGTTCCACATGAGGGATACATGATATCATCTATACAGTCTCTTAACAACCATGTCTTTCAATAGAGAAAATTACTCATAAGGATACATGACATCATGTATTCGTTCTTTTAACAACTTGCTGATATTGTACGACCTATAGTTCATAATGTGGTCCTAAAAGTTAGAGAGTTTAGACCAAATCAACCAATTCAAATGATAGTTATGTCATGTCAATTACTCAAGGAGTTCAAGGAAGTCAATGTTAGGATGACATTGTTACTCGAAGATATATAGTTGGCATATACAATGGTAGGGCCCTTTTAGGTCCAATTCAGTTATGTACCACATACACCTTTTACCCTTTGTTATTTTAATCCTTGCTAGTGTTTTTTGCAACAGCTATCCCTAAAGAGGACCTAGTGACGAATTATACTTATAATTAGACTTATCATAAATTTGGGCGGGGACACGTGGTAAGAAGAACAAATGAGGCAGTTGTTACACTGGATTTTTCGATCTAACTATGAATGGTAAGTATTCACGAGGCTAGCCATAAATGTACCACGTGGAAGACACAAATAGAGTCAACGTGATTAATATGACTCAAAGTCGAGGGTCACCTATAGTGATGCTGGTCGAAAGTGGTGTTGCCAAAGAGCCTAATGAAAAACATAAGGACTTAGTGAATTAAGCACCATGCCACGGTAATACTTAGTGAAATGGAATACTAGCTCATATTGGCTAAGTGTAAAGTTCACTACGATGGCGGGAAACACGTTGAAGCATGTTACTTTAATGAGTTTCCTTTTCTCATGCCTTAGCAGAAGAGAAGAGGCTGTCAGAGCCTACTGATCTGTTAGCGGATAAAAGAGCAGATTCGATTCTATGCTCAAAACCTTGATCCAGCAATATACTAAAGCGCTTGGATCTGAGATCACATGACCTGATCATATTCCATACCAAGCTTGGAAAGTTGTGCTTCGGTGCGACTTTGTATACAGGGAGGAAGCCTTGAACTGTATATTCGACGACATAGGTTTTGACGAGGATCACTAGTTCTTGGCGCTAACAGAGCTGTTGAAAGATTCAAAAGAAGGAGCGAGGCAGAAACTATTGCATATGCGTCGACAGTTACTTTGAACGTGGGCACATCAAGGGAAAAACCGCTACGTGATCTGAAGACATGTCACCACGAGGATAGTTTTTTAGTCTTATACAGTTATTTTAGACTTTTATATAAAGCAACTTATGTTTATTTTGTAAGGGTTTCGTAAACTGTACACATTTCTGCTACACTCAAAGTACATGCGCCGTGAGAAACGATTGAGGAAAATGTACGTATGTGTTTCACCAATTTAATACATTCCACCATTTTTATCTTAAAACGTCTTGTTTTTATGCATTTCAACCCTTTTTTACTTTCGACTGCCTTTACGCTTCCCGCACTCTATTTTCGACTGCCTTTATCTTTTCAGCAAACTTTACTTTTCTGCACTTTACTTTAAAAGCTTTTTAACTTTCAACCCTTTATTTTACTGTACTTTATCTTTCTACGCAAGCACTTTACTTCGTTTTCGTTCGCACTTGCCCTACATTTCAGTCACGTTTCTTTATCATGACGTCGTTCCAGAAGTTTGCGTTGACTTCAACGAACACCCCTATTTTCGATCAAAAACAACACACAAATATGTCCGGGAGATTTTCGAGTTTGATCCCTTAAGTATTAATATAAACTTGCATTTGTTTTGTGAATTTTCACCGTAAACAGCATTAAGGAAAGTTGGTATGTTATGACTATTATCTTATGGTAGTGTTGTGCAAATGAACAACATGTTTTATGATAAATGAAACACATTTATCCTGACAAAATGAATTGAAAGACCAATTGAGGACTACATGATTCAACAGACAGAGGAACGATTCCCACCTATATTGGATAATCTTACAAAATACATGGCATGACCTGATGTACCCTTACCACCCATGACATGTTCAATAACACCTGAACCAATAGTTAGTTATATTGTTGAACTACTATGGATCATAAATCTATTTTACCAATATAACACCTTAATGGTATTGTGAAATCGTGATATAAACAATATAGAAGTGAACAAGAGCAGCCGGAGAAATCCCCCACCTCAGGTTTGTTCCAACAAGGTTTTCAAAACCTCTCTAACATTTTATAGTGTCAACTAGCTGGAGTTGAGACTATCCCTTTTAGACAACAATTATTGGATCTCAACCTCGTTATCGCTATAATCAAAAGATATATTAGGATTCAATTTAAACCCATGAATAAACCTATGGCGATTTGGTGTTCTTACTCTTAAGTCGTCATTGAATTATTCTCGATAGATCTTCTCACACTCACCACTATCGAATTCAGTGCTTAACACTATTGAATTTATAAGATGATGAATATCACTCTTATAAATTTATTTTAGGTCTTATAATTATTCTATGTGAAAAATGATTTGTTTTTCAATCATTTAAAAAATTAAGAGATTGAAATCACGAATTTAAAAAGAAAAGAGGAAAGTTTCTCCTAAGCCAATATTTACTTACATCAATGGTACAAAAAATATTTCTTACAAAATAAAACTCATATAAAAAGGATATTTTGAAAGGGAACAATTATTTAAAAACTAGAGTTAACTATTAATGTATTTAATGTGTCTTTTTTGACAGGTATTTAATGTGACGTTAAATATTATAATAAGCTAAAATGCTAATTTATTATTTTTCTTTGTCATAATATTTCTACTCTTTTAGATTGGTTGAACAAAACACAATACATATTTTAAATTTAGGGTTAATACACATTTTGGACTCTGCCATTTGGGGCGAATTCTTTCATTTTAGATTTTGACGCTGCTGCCATTTGAAAATTGTTTCATTTTAGACCATTTCATTTTGGACCCTGACGCTGCTTTGTTGGATTTTTTATTTAATTTTTATTCTTTTAATGTGACGTGGCTGTTTTGTTGGCTTTTTATATATTTTATCTTTTTATTTTAATTACACGCGTGGCTTATTTATTATTATTTTATTGCTGTAGTTAAATAAATTTTAGATTAATTTATATTAAATATTAAATATTAAATAAATAAACAAATCATAAATATTTTAACATACATCTAAATTTAATTTAGTTTAGTTTATGTTATATATATATATATATGATACAATACATAAACAATAAAAGCATAGTGACATAGTGATAAAGGGACTTTCATGCAAGCAAAAAGACATGTGTTCAACACTCTTTGAAAACAAAATTTTTAATTTTTGAAATTTAACAATCTAAAACACAACAATAAAATAATAATAAATAAGCCACGCGTATAATTAAAATAAAAAGATAAAATATATAAAAAGCCAACAAAACAGCCACGTCACATTAAAAGAATAAAAATTAAATAAAAAATTCAACAAAGTAGCGTCAGGGTCTAAAATGAAACAATTTTCAAATGGCAGCAGCGTCAGGGTCTAAAATGAAAGAATCTTTAAATGGCAGGGACAGAATCTGTGTTTTTTTTTTACATGATCCTTTTTCGAATTCGTCCCAAATGGCAAGGTCCAAAATATATATTAACCTTTTAAATTTATCTTCTTTGTTTCTTTTTCTACTTATCTCTCTCTCCTCTACTCCATTTAAAACTTTTCTCTCCATAAAATATAGTTAGACCTTATTGTGAATTAGGTAGTAGTGTTCATTTTTTCCTTATAATAACAAAAAATAGTACTAGAAATTTAGGAGAAATTTTGCACAAATGAAACGCGTGAAATTTGAATGTATTAGGAAGGAGCACGTTCGTGGAAACTTCCAAGTTCCAACCTCCCTAAGCAAATTGACTTTGTGTGCTTTCCTTTTCATGTTTAGTTCCTAGCTTTCTAAGTCATCGACTTTTTTATGCTTTCCTTTTTATTTTTCTCGATTTAATATACCTTGACTTTTCAAGTGTTACTAAGTATTAATAAAATCATCAAATACTTTTTTCTATTGCATCTGATATGTATTTGATCAGAAGCGTCTAAATTTTTGGAAACTATATGTTAGTCTCAGTTTAATTATAAAAAAATAAAAGTTTTATGTAATTAAGATTTATTTAAAAATTATTATTCTAAAATCTTATTTAATTATAATTTAATTTGAATAAATTTGAGATTTTGTGTAGTAATTTGTTTTAACGCTCTTACATTTAGTTCAGCGCATACATACCTAAGTTAGTTTTAAGTTATCATTTTTGTACTTTCGCATTTCAAAATATCTTTATAAAATTGGAATTATATGACAACATAATATATTTTTCGATAACGTGATAAAGCAATTTTTTACAAATATAAAACTTAATTTATTTTAAGTTTTATATTTCTAATTTTTTTTTGTCTTTTTAATATTAATTTTATTATTTTTTTAAACAATAAAAAATTTATCATTTATGTTTTTTTACCCGATTACACTTTTAGCATTTTAATGAAGCAATGCTACTGTAGGTTGCCATGTATGACTCCATCTGAATGTATTAAATGTATTTTCAAAGGTGTAACTCAACTTTAAATTTTTTGTGATTCATTAAGATATATTATTTTAAAATAACTCATTTAATTTTAATTTCAATGATTTAATTGAAAAAAAAATTATATTAGGTCACACAACTTTAGTTAATATATTATTTTATTTGTGTTAAAACATATTTTAGTTTGAAAATAATTATTTAAATTATTAAATTAATATTAATATAAAATAAAATTTGAAATTTAGAAATAAAAAAAGGTGAGAGAAATTAAAAATAAAATGTAAAAATAAATTAAATATATTATATTTAAATACAAATGGTTTATAAATAAAAGAATTTTTAAAATATATAAAATATAGAGCAAAATATATAATGACAATTTGATAGCAACAAAAAAAGCTTCAATACCTATTCATTATCATCATTCAATATAGATTTAATATAATTTTTGATCTCGTAAATCTTGAGGTTTATTTTGATCATTAATTTTAAAATAATTCATATTGATTTTTTAACTTTTTAAAATGTATTATATTGGTCATTTTTGTTTAATTAACAACGAAAACATTTAGAAATCAATTGTTAAATTCATCGCAAATTAGATTAAAATGACTAGCATAATACATTTTGAAAATTTAAATAACTCATGATTTTTTTTTTAAATTAGAGAACCAAAATAAATCTGAGATTAACTTACCAAAAAAAATTATAAAATTTTTAATGTATTGGAAATCAAAATATTGTTGTATTAAACATTTATTTATTAAAGCATTTGTACAAAACCAAAGACTAAAAAATGTTGTTGAGAATGGTTGTTCCTTCTAACAAATTGCAATGGTAGCTTTCGGTTAAAACAGAAACGCGAATACAGATCAGCGTAAAGAAAAACACATAAAAATTTTGTTCACGCAGTTTGGTTAAATTTCCTATGTCTGGGACTATAGATTAGCTATAGTTCCTTTTATTTATGTCTTGTGAACTGCACATAGATTACAGTGTTACAAGTTATATATATATATAATACGAGGTTTTAGTTTATCCAAAACCTTAATCCTTAATTTCCCTCAACAAATAATTATGTCTACCCATAATTATCTCAACAACCTTTATCTCAACAGCCCATCATTATCTCAACTATATGAGTTATACTCTCAACAATCTATAATTATCTTAACAACCTATAATTATCTCAACAATATGAGTCATATTCAACAATCTCCCCTTTGGTGAATATCAAACACCTATGAAGACTTCTTGCATAACGATTCGTCCTGGAAACTGAAGAGGTTCACCTCCTACTTAACACTGAGAAATATGTAATAAGTCCAAACAATGTTTGAACTTGTCACTGGTGACTGGCTTGGGTAACATATCAGCTGCATTCTTTGAAGTGTGAACCTTTTAAAGTAATATCTGTCTGGACGCCAACAACTCCCTGATCTTGTGGAACCTCGCATCAATATGTTTGGTCCTAGCATGAGAAACCTGATTGTTTGCCAGATACACTACAAAAAATCGCGTAAATTACGGCGGTTAAATTATGGCGTTTAGTGTAAACCGTCACAATTTACCGTTGATTACGACGGTTTTCATAAACGTCGTAATAAAAGTAAAGAAACGACGGTTTCAACCGCCATTATTTACTGAAAATTTTTCCAGGTGCCACGCTTTTATCTCACTCTTCCCCGTATATAATATATAATATATATATATATATATATATATATATATATATATATATATGACTTATGGAAATACACATAATTATGTGATATATATATATATATATATATATATATATATATATATATAAAATATAATAATAATATGACTTAGAAATACATATAATCTTACTTTATGTGTATGAATTAAATAATAATAATAATAATAATAATAATAATAATAATAATAATAATAATAATAATCATCATCTTACTTTATGTGTATAACCGAAAGAAAAGAAAACAAATTCATTTGCGTCTTCTCCTTCGCGTATTCAACCTCTCTTCAACGAAATCGATTTCAATCTTCTGTTCAGTCTCCATAAACCTGCAATTCCGCAATCAGGTTTTCTGCTACACTGTTCTGCTGCCCGCAATCTACAGTTCGACAGTCGTGTTCGATTCTACTATTCGACAATCCACAATTCTACAATCCACCATTTTCAAGGTAATTTTGTGCTTTGGTTTTTCACAATATGATTTCTGATATGCCTTTGCTTGTTGTTGTATCTCACCATGTTGTTTCATTTAAACTTACTTGTAAGAATTTTATCCTAATATTTGTCGCTGTTGTGGTTGTTTATGGACAGATTCACAGCGGTTTCTCCAATTAAAATATTAGATTCATAACTCTCTTTGCTAGCTGGTGAGTCTTTCCTTATCTTTATAGTTATTTGATGCATAAGTACAGAACCTCAATTCGCGATGTGTAACACCCCAATTTAAATTATTTGATCGTCGTGTTATTTTTCCGTTGTTTGACCTTGTTAAGGGTGTGGGGTTGAGCGCGTAGGCGTGAAGCCCTTAATGGGACGGGTATACTAGACATGTTAAGAGTAATTTTGAGTATGAGTAGTAATAGTATTATTATTATTATTATTATTATTATTATTATTACTAGTATTATTATAAATTATTATGTGAGTATCATTACTAGTAATATTATTATTTTTATAAAATTAAAAATCTGATTTAGTTAAATGGATAATGGGCTATTGGAGAAAAATAAGGACAGTTTGGTCATTAAGCAGAGATTAGTGAGGATTAGTGAGTAGGGTTAGTCATAATCTGAATTTCACAAAGAGAAGGGCTAAGGAGAGGGAGAGCAAGGAAGAACTAGGGTTTTGCATCATCAATTTTCGCAGAATTTCTGAGCAATTTCGAGGTAAGGGGGGAGAATGGATTTCAATTTAGGTGTTTACATCATGAGAGGGTAGTAAGGAGTCCTTATCCTCGTAGGAATTTGTGTGTATAAATTCTGTTTTATGAGTATGTTGTTGTATGGTTGAAATTATGATGAACATTGCATGAATCGATTCATTCTGTCATGATTTATGTGTAAATACATGGTGTTGTTGCTGCTATGTGAATGTTAGTGCTGCAGATCTGGTTTTTGTGCAGGTTGAGAGAACGAAATTAGATCTAAGACCTGTAATTTTGATTAGTAATGATAGGTGAAAGAAGTAAGATGAAGAATAGGACCTAAAACTGATGTAGAAACAAGTTTAGGACTGAATTGGAGTGAAAAAGTGAGGATCCCGTAGCAGAACTCAGACTGGTGTGAAGGAAACGAATTTGCGTAATGGATCTGGCCTTACGCGTAACAGGGAGTGTGTTACGCGTAATGCTGGCCCCAGACGGTGGAAATTCGCGTATTGGAGGGCCAAAAGGAGGCTTTGGCACGACCCTCTTCCCGTACGCGTAACAGTACGCGTATGGAAGCTTGGCATTACGCGTAGGAGAGGGAGTACGCGTATTGGGATCTGAAGGTGGAATTTCTGGGAATGAAACGTCTCTGCCCATACGTGTAATAGGTTGGGCAATACACGTATGGCAAGGCGGGAGAAGAGGCAATACGCGTATGATACGCAGCAGGATGGGCGAGCGAGATGGGCAATATGCGTACGGCCCAAGGCAATACGCGTATCACCAGCGAAAGTGCAGAATTTTGCCGTTTCGCGATTTCTTTCCCGTTTTCGAGTACGAAGTGATTTCTTTTGGTTTGAGAGGTTGGGGATAGATGTCAGAACCTAAGAATTGTAGAATTGGTGATAAAAATAGTCGATTTAGTAATTTTGGTGGATTAATTAGATAATTAGCTAATTGAACGTTATGTGAGGAATTTCTTGTTGTGTTGTGGGTGATGGTGAGCAGGTATCTCACGTGTGATCAGGAGGATCGTGAAGATGTATGATTATTGTCATACATGTGTCTTGTATGCATATTTACTGTCATGCATTCATGGTGTCGGTGGTGATGAATCATTGCTCAGGAGGAGTGTATGTGATTCATCTGAACTCCAATATGGAGTGTGGTGGAGATAAATCATTTCCAAGTAGGGGCGTATGTGATTTATCCGGGTTCGATTGAATGAACCATGGTGTATTGGTACCACATGCATTGTGTCGTTGTCTTTGAGTCGCATTACATTATTATATGTTTCGTGAAATCTGAATGAAAATGACAAGTATGTCGTGATGGTGTGTTTCTGATATATGATTGTGTGAGTACTACCTTTAGCATGTATTATACACCGTTATTTATTGAATTTAGTTCTCACCCCTTTGTTGTTTATTGCGTCTGTGCTTCTTCGGAAGTACAGATAATCTAGGTACTTGAGTGTGTATGGAGTGCGTGTTGCTTGATAGAGTCTTAGGAGTTGCTCTGATACGTAACACGGGATTTTGGGAGTTTTTCGTCATTTGTTATTCTTTATTGTTTTGTTACGTATCATTCTTTATTTGAAACTTTGGTGGACCATGATTTATGTGGATTTTTGGTGTTGTTGGCAAATTGCCGTATTTTGAATAAACAATTATTTCCGCTGCTTATTAATGAAAAAGTAGTTTTGTTGTTGGTTTTAATGATGTGACATCCTATTGTTGTCGTAAACTCTGATCATTTTCATAGTATTTACTTATTTTGTAAAATGGGAAAGTGGGGTGTTACAATTGGTATCAGAGTAGGTCGGTCCGTCCGGCCAGGTGTTATAGTAGAGTCTGTTCTTAGAATAGGAATAAGTTGTGTGTTCTGACCATATGTTGATTGTTGAACAGTATGGCAGGAATGAATGATGATGCTCTTGCTGCTGCTATGCAAGCAATGGCACAAGCAGTTGAGAACACTAATCAGGCTGGGGGTGCGCAGTTCCGCGACTTAGCACAGTTTCAGAGCAATAAGCCGCCTACATATGAGGGAGGTATTCTGGATCCTGAGGCTGCACAGAAATGGCTGAAGGCTGTTGAGAAGATCTTCAGGACTATGGGATGCAGTGATGCTCAGAAAGTACGGTTTGGCACTCATATGCTGGAGGGAGAGGCTGAAGCCTGGTGGGACAATAGTCTTCAGAGGTTGGAAGCTACGGGCACTGAGATTACTTGGACAGTGTTTCAGGATGAGTTTCTAGAAAAGTACTTTCCGGAAGATATTCGTAGTGCAAAAGAGATTGAATTCCTGGAGCTGAAATAGGGTACCATGACTGTTGTTGAATATGCTGCTCGGTTTGAAGAGTTGGTGCAGTATTGTGCTAATTACAATACTGAAGAAGCTATGAATTCGAAATGCTTGAAGTTTGAGAATGGGCTGCGTCCCGAGATCAAACAGGGCATTGCTTGTCAAAAGATAAGGAATTATCCAGAACTGGTTAGCAGAAGCAGAATTTATGATAATGACAACAGGGCCCGGATTGCTCATTATAAAGATGTGAGTGAACGGAAGGGTAAGCAGAGGTTTGAGGGTACTCTTTACAGTGCTCCAGCCGATAAGGGGAAACAGAAAGCTATTGTGGGGAAGAAACCAAAAGAGGGAGGAGTGGTTCCTGATGCTCTCAAGTGTTTCAGATGTGGTGGCACGGGTCACCGTGCTAACAATTGTCCGAATGAAGTGAAGAAGTGTTTTAAGTGTGGGCGACCTGGTCATGTTATAGCAGATTGTAGGGCCACTATGCCTACCTGTTATAACTATGGAGAAAAGGGTCATAGCAGCACTCACTGTGAGAAGCCAAAGAAATCTCAGGCCAGTGGAAATGTGTTTGCTTTGGTGGGAACCCAATCCGCCAATGAAGAGCGCTCCATCAAAGGTACTTGTTTTATTAATGATATTCCTTTGATTGCTATCATTGATACGGGTACAACCCACTCGTTTATTTCTGTTGATTGTATGAAGAGATTAGGAATTGTACCGTCTACTCTAGATCAGAGGATGACGATTGAAACTCCGTCTATTGGTTCTGTAGTTACTTCCGTAGTGTGTTTGAAGTGTCCACTGACTATGTTTGGTAGAGATTTCAGAGTGGACTTTATTTGTTTGCCACTCGGTAATCTGGATGTTATTTTGGGGATGAACTGGTTGGAGTTCAACCGGATTTATATTGATTGCTTTAGGAAGACGTTATTGTTTCTTACTCCTGAAGAGGAAGCATTAACAGATTCTTTGTCTAGCAGAGAGTTGAGGACATTGTTGGAGGATAAAGCTAAGATGTTTGCAGTGTTTGCCTCGTTATCTGTGGAAAGCAAGACTTCAGTTAATGAGTTACCGGTGGTGAGTGGATTTCCTGAAGTGTTTCCAGATGATATTACAGAGTTGCCTCCGACGAGGGAAGTTGAATTTGCTATTGATCTTGTTCCTGGTACCAGACCTATATCTATGGCACCGTACAGGATGTCTGCATCAGAATTGGAAGAGTTGAAATCTCGGATTGGAGAATTGCTTTATAAGAAGTTTATTAGACCGAGTGTGTCGCCGTGGGGAGCTCCAGTGTTGTTGGTGAAAAAGAAGGATGGTAGTATGCGTCTGTGCATTGATTACCGTCAGTTGAATAAAGTGACCATTAAAAATAAGTATCCACTTCCGAGGATTGATGACTTAATGGACCAGCTTGTGGGAGCTCGTGTTTTCAGCAAAATTGATTTGAGGTCGGGTTACCATCAGATTAGAGTAAAGTAAGATGATATTCAGAAGACTGCGTTCAGAACTCGCTATGGACATTACAAATATGCAGTGATGCCTTTCGGAGTGTCTAATGCGTCAGGTGTGTTTATGGAGTATATGAATCGTATCTTTCACTCTTATCTGGATCAGTTTATTGTGGTATTCATTGATGATATACTGATTTATTCTAAGTCTGACGAGGACCACGCAGAACATTTGAGAATTGCATTGCAGGTGTTGAAAGATAATAAATTGTTTGCAAAGTTCTCGAAATGTGAATTCTGGTTGAAGATTGTGAGTTTCTTAGGTCATGTTATTTCTGGTGATGGCATAGCGGTGGATCCATCTAAAGTAAGCGCGGTACTTCAGTGGGAGCCACCGAAAACAGCGACGGAGATTAGAAGTTTCTTGGGTTTGGCAGGTTATTACCGAAAATTTATTGAAGGGTTCTCTAATTTGGCATTACCATTGACGCAGTTAACTAAAAAGAATCAAGCTTTTGTTTGGGATGCGGCTTGTGAGGAAAGTTTTGAGGAATTGAAGAACAAATTGACTATGGCACCGGTGTTAATTCAACCAAGTCCAAGTGAACCTTTTGTGGTGTATTGTGATGCGTCTAAGATGGGATTAGGCGGTGTGTTAATGCAAGATGGCAAGGTGGTGGCGTATGCTTCACGGCAATTGAGGGTGCATGAGAGGAACTATCCTACTCATGATCTTGAATTAGCTGCAGTGGTTTTTGTATTAAAAATTTGGAGACATTATTTGTATGGATCGAGATTTGAAGTATTCAGTGATCACAAAAGTCTGAAGTATTTGTTCGATCAGAAGGAATTGAATATGAGGCAGAGGAGATGGTTAGAGTTCTTGAAAGACTATGACTTTAATTTGAGTTATCATCCGGGGAAAGCTAATGTTGTAGCAGATGCTCTCAGTCGGAAGACCATTCATTTGTCGGCATTGATGGTAAAAGAAATGGAATTAATTAAACAGTTTAGAGACTTGAGTATGGTTTGTGAAACTAAACCGGAGCGTGTTAGATTGGGTATGCTTAAGGTGAATAATGACTTTTTGGATGTGATTAAGGAAAACCAGAGACTTGATGTGAAGCTAGTGGACTTGATGCCTACAGAAGGAGGTGATCCTAATAATGATTTTAGAGGGGATAATGTTGGTGTATTGATATTCCGGGGCAGAATTTGTGTACCAGATAATGATGAATTGAGGAAGGCGATCTTAGAGGAAAGTCACCGGAGTAGCTTGAGTATTCATCCGGGAGCTACGAAAATGTATCATGACTTGAAGAAGTTATTTTGGTGGTCAGGTATGAAGAGGGACATAGCTCAGTTTGTTTATGCTTGTTTGATCTGTTAGAAGTCAAAGGTGGAACACCAGAAACCTTCGGGGTTAATGCAACCGCTGGAAATTTCGGAGTGGAAATGGGACAGTATTACCATGGATTTTGTTACTGGTTTTCCAAGTACGGCGAGAGGCTTTGATGCTATTTGGGTAGTGGTGGATCGAATTACGAAACCCGCTCATTTTATACTAATCAATATCAATTTTCTGTTGTCAAAGTTGGCAGAGATTTATATCAAAATAATTGTAAAGTTGCATGGTGTTCCGTCGAGTATAGTATCGGATAGAGATCCGAGGTTTACTTCAGAATTTTGGAAGAGTCTGCAGGAAGCTTTGGGTTCTAAATTGAAGTTGAGCTCGGCTTATCGTCCTCAGACCGATGGTCAGTCAGAGAGGACTATTCAGTCGTTGGAAGATTTGTTGAGAGCCTGTGTGTTGGAGAAAGGTGGTGCGTGGGACACTCATTTGCCATTGATCGAGTTCACGTATAATAATAGTTACCATTCTAGTATTGGGATGGCACCTTTCGAAGCTTTGTATGGTAGGAGGTGTAGGACGCCTCTGTGTTGGTATGAGACCGGTGAGAATGTGGTGCTTGGACCTGAGATTGTGCAACAGACTACTGAGACAATTCAGATGATCTGCGAGAAGATGAAAACGTCTCAGAGTAGGCAGAAAAGTTATCATGATAATCAGAAGAAAGACTTGGAATTCAGTGAAGGTGACCCACGTGTTCCTGAGAGTCAACCCAGTAACCGGTGTTGGGCGTGCATTGAAGTCAAAGAAGCTGGATCCTAAGTTTATTAGACCGTATCAAATCTTGCAAAAAGTGGGCGCAGTTGCATATAGGGTGGCGTTGCCGCTTGAACTTTCGAACTTGCATGACATATTTCATGTGTCGCAACTTCGGAAGTATGTATCTGATCCATCTCATGTTATTCAGAGGGATGAGGTGCAGATTAGAGATAATCTTACTGTGGAGGCGATGCCGATAAGGATCGAGGATCGCAAGATGAAACAACTCAGAGGGAAGGAGATTCCTTTGGTGAGAGTAGCTTGGGGAGGAGATGCTGGAGGAAGTGTGACCTGGGAGCTGGAGAGCAAGATGCAAGAGTCGTATCCGAAGCTATTTCCATCAGGTAGATTTTCGAGGACGAAAATAATTTAAGTGGGGGAGAGTTGTAACACCCCAATTTAAATTATTTGATCGTCGTGTTATTTTTCCGTTGTTTGGCCTTGTTAAGGGTGTGGGGTTGAGCGCGTAGGCGTGGAGCCCTTAGTGGGACGGGTATACTATAGATGTCGAGAGTAATTTTGAGTATGAGTAGTAATAGTATTATTATTATTATTATTATTAATATTATTACTAGTATTATTATAAATTATTATGTGAGTATCATTACTAGTAATATTATTATTTTTATTAAATTAAAAATCTGATTTAATTAAATGGATAATGGGCTATTGGAGAAAAATAAGGACAGTTTGGTCATTAAGCAGAGATTAGTGAGGATTAGTGAGTAGGGTTAGTCATAATCTGAATTTCACAAAGAGAAGGGCTAGGGAGAGGGAGAGCAAGGAAGAACTAGGGTTTTGCATCATCAATTTTCGCAGAATTTCTGAGTAATTTCGAGGTAAAGGGGATAATGGATTTCAATTTAGGTGTTTATATCATGAGAGGGTAGTGAGGAGTCCTTATCCTCGTAGGAATTTGTGTGTATAAATTCTGTTTTATGAATATATTGTTGTATGGTTGATATTATGATGAACATTGCATGAATCGATTCATTCTGTCATGATTTGTGTGTAAATACATGGTGTTGTTGCTGCTATGTGAATGTTAGTGCTGC
Source organism: Lathyrus tuberosus (assembly GCA_022829125.1). Taxonomy (NCBI): domain Eukaryota; kingdom Viridiplantae; phylum Streptophyta; class Magnoliopsida; order Fabales; family Fabaceae; genus Lathyrus; species Lathyrus tuberosus. The sequence goes on along the minus strand of JALAZF010000852.1, from coordinate 412,080 downwards.
AGATCTGGTTTTTGTGCAGGTTATGAGAACAAAATTAGATCTAAGACCTGTAATTTTGATTAGTAATGATAGGTGAAAGAAGTAAGATGAAGAATAGGACCTAAAACTGATGTAGAAACAAGTTTAGGACTGAATTGGAGTGAAAAATTGAGGATTCCGTAGCAGAACTCAGACTGGTGTGGAGGAAACGAATTTGCATAATGGATCTGGCCTTACGCGTAACAGGGAGTGTGTTACGCATAATTCTGGCCCCAGACGGTGGAAATACGCGTATTGGAGGGCCAAAAGGAGGCTTTGGAACGGCCCTCTGCCCGTACGCGTAACAGTACGCGTATGGAAGCTTGGCATCACGCGTAGGAGAGGGAGTACGCGTATTGGGATCTGAAGGTGGAATTTCTGGGAATGAAACGTCTCTGCCCATACGCGTAATAGGTTGGGAAATACGCGTATGGCAAGGCGGGAGAAGAGACAATACGCGTATGATACGCAGCAAGATGGGTGAGCGAGATGGGCAATATGCGTACGGCCCAAGGCAATACGCGTATGACCAGCGAGAGTGCAGAATTTTGCCGTTTCGCGATTTCTTTCCCGTTTTCGCGTACGAAGTGATTTCTTTTGGTTTGAGAGGTTGGGGATAGATGTCAGAACCTGAGAATTGTAGAATTGGTGATAAAAATAATCGATTTAGGAATTTTGGTGGATTAATTAGATAATTAGCTAATTGAACGTTATGTGAGGAATTTCTTGTTGTGATGTGGGTGATGGTGAGCAGGTATCTCACGTGTGATCAGGAGGATCGTGAAGATGTATGATTGTTGTCATACATGTGTGTTGTATGCATATTTACTGTCATGCATTCATGGTGTCGGTGGTGATGAATCATTGCTCAGGAGGAGTGTATGTGATTCATCTGAACTCCAATGTGGAGTGTGGTGGAGATAAATTATTGCCAAGTAGGGGTGTATGTGATTTATTCGGGTTCGATTGAATGAACCATGGTGTATTGGTACCACATGCATTATGTCAATGTCTTTGAGTCGCATTACGTTATTATGTGTTTCGTGAAATCTGAATGAAAATGACAAGTATGTCGTGATGGTGTGTTTCTGATATATGATTGTGTGAGTACTACCTTTAGCATGTATTATACACCGTTATTTATTGAATGTAGTTCTCACCCCTTTGTTGTTTGTTGCGTCTGTGCTTCTTCGGAAGTACAGATAATCCAGGTACTTGAGTGTGCATGGAGTGCGTGTTGCTTGATCGAGTCTTAGGAGTCTCTCTGATACGTGACACGGGATTTTGGGAGTTTTTCGTAATTTTTTATTCTTTATTATTTTTTTTACGTATCATTCTTTATTTGAAACTTTGGTGGACCATGATTTATGTGGATTTTTGGTGTTGTTGGCAAATTGCCGTATTTTGAATAAAACAATTATTTCCGCTGCTTATTAATGAAAAAGGAGTTTTGTTGTTGGTTTTAATGATGTGACATCCTACTGTTGTCGTAAACTCTGATCATTTTCGTAGTATTTACTTATTTTGTAAAATGGGAAATTGGGGTGTTACACGACGCACATCAGTTGTTTGACGAAATGCTATATTGGACTGCGTTTGACTTCTATTATCTTATTTTTAGGAAAATCTTGGTTGAATCACAAGTATCTCACCGACTTCACTAGCTTGAACCACTAGGTAGTTAACGAATACTTCCGTTTTGAAGTAAGTTCGATTGATATGAAAGTAATCTAGAGTTAATAGACTTTGTGAATGGTTTGGTATACAAGAACTGATGATTTTATCCTGTTTCATTTCATTGTCTCAGTTAACAAATTGGGTTTAATTGTCTTTTGATAAGTGGTATATTTTATATCAAGCAATTAAATTGACCACTAGCAAATGAAACCAGTGGTGACTAATCCCTCTTTTTTCTGTACAAAATCGAGGAGTAAGAACAAAATACTGAGTTCTGTATCTGTTGGATATGTTCTGATAACTTGCTTTTGTTTTCTCATGGCAGGTTTGCATAGTACTGGCATATTGCCCATTTTCATGTACAACTGCCAGCTTCCCTCCATGCCTTGCCTACTGTAACCCACATACGGCCGAGTTTTGCAAGGGAAACCCTGCTTTGCAATATGGTCCATCCCCTTTATTCACATTATGGACATAAATTCCATTTTGTCATAAATGCAAAGTTATGTCCTCTGAACTTTTCATCACCAACAACCATATGTAGAGAATCCAGACAGAAATTCGATGCTGACACTGGTGAACTTGCACTGCTCATTTTAACATCATTCACCTCAAGTTTTACGTAATTCATGCAAGCAACAGCTCAGTGAATATTGTGGATCATATTTCCATTGTGGATTATTTTAATGAAGGCTGTTTTGACAGGTTATGGTAGCAGGTTAGGAAGCTTTGCATCATGGCAGTAATTGGTATGGCCTTGAAGCTTGGATTAGTGGTGATAAACAGTGGCATGCTAGTTTTGTTATGTGTGAGTATGTTGTGCTGAAACTATTATGTCCTGATATGGACCATTTGAACAACATGTTTATTTCTCGTTTGATGCTTGACTGAGCAAAACGTCTACACTGTCCGCATTTGGAGGCTTCAATGAGACCAAGGATTCCTGCTCTTTGTCACTCTTGGAATGGTGTACCATAATAATGAGATCGTTGCAACTGAACCCGTGGTCCTACCGTAGGAAGTTGATCAAGGTAAGAAGTGGATGTATACTGCTAGCTTTGAGTTGAATTTGCATGAAGTGTTATGCATCACTGACAGTTAGATGTTTAGGTTAGAATTGATGGTTGTTAGTAGTGTTATAAGAAATTAGTATGGAATGTTAAGCAAAAATGAGTTAGTGAACATTAGTGGTAATAACTTGATCTTGCAGCGATCCAGAACCTTGGTTAACTTATGTTCATGTTGGATTTTGCGAAGTGTGATGTTTTTATGTTGGGTCTGTTTAGGAAGTGATCAGGGCTATTTTGGATGACGAAACACCATTAATCTTGCAGGAACATATGTTTCTCTAATGCCTTGTGGTTGAGAAATGACAGGGGATGAACGCTCATCTGTTGTGATGCCAACAAGGAACTCAAACCATAACTCTTGCATGTATTCAGAGGATCGAATGGACTACCAAGCCAGAGCAACACAATCACTTCAACAAGCACTGTGTGTTTTCGAGTACTCCGACAACTCTGTCATAAATTATGGGCCAGGGAATAGTCGGTGGCATTGAGACTGATGTAGAGTCAAGACTTGAAATAACTGAATTGGTAATGACGCTTTCAGTTTGGGGAATCCTACATGTTGACGGCACTCAGACAATGGAACAATTACATCAGTTAGATCAGGAACAAGGAGCATCAGCAGCTGCTGCAACGCGTGTTTCGAGCTGACGATTGAGGCCTTTTGTGTCGTACGATCGAATAGCTCCGATGAAATGATGCTTCGCAGTTAGGTACATTGGTTGATGTGGTGTAACTTGTTCTTGTTTTTCACTTGTAACTTGATTTTTGAAAAATGCAATTATGTTAGTTTGAAATATTAGTGATTAGTATTTGAATGAACTGGATGTGACTGCCTTTGTATGCACTTTGAAATTGCATGTGTACGTATGCACTTTTGTCTTAATTGTCACGTGTGCAACTTGGTTGGACTTGATTTGTGTGAATGCAATTGGCTGTCAAGACGGCTATGCTCTGTTGAGTTAATTTTGATTTGATTTACTGTTATGAACTGATACAAAATGTTGGCATCACTTATGCAGGTTTCTTGAAGCTTTGATTGAGGGATGCAAAGCCATTTATACAGATATTGAAATATTACACCAGCATAAACATTTCCAGATATGACTGCATCTGTAAGACACCGCCAGATCAGATGTTTGAGGAATTGAGAGGCATGTGTGCATGAAGTAGACTCATCAAAGCCTTTCTCGAAAAATGCTTCGGAACCAAACTCATGACCAAATCCTATCAAAGCACCTCCTTCCATATCATTAACTTGGTTGCATTAAAAAATAGAACAACTATATCAAAGTAACTTTTTGTACAAACATGCCTGTCACACGTAATCATAAAGAAAATGAATATATAGTGACATGTGTCTCTTGATTTTGAATATTAGGATAAACTAGTTAGCTGTAGTACTATTTTTTTATCTCTATAATAGTGTTGAAAATGAAAGTAAAAGGGAGATAAAATATATTCATTTTCTTTATGATTATATATATATATATATATATATATATATATATATTTTGGGCCTTTTAATATATGTTTATTTATTTATTTTTTTGCATAAATGTAAATTTATTATTGGAATTTTAATTTATTTTTAATGTTATTCTTAAATTGTGATAAAAAATTTAAATTAATTTTAGCATATAATAAAGAGAATTTTTTCAAATTAATTTGAAATTTGTGGCGGTTTATATAGTGATGTTTAAGCTCATAATACATAAATTAGGACGGTTTAAAATGACGTAATCTTTAGTATGTTACGACGGTTTAAACCGACGTAAAATGAGAAGATATTTGTTTATTTTGTGAACAATACGACGATTGTCACCGCCATTAGTTTCAAAAAACAACCGCCACTTTAAACAATGTAAAATACGGCGGTTTGCACGGCGTTTAATTTTTAATCGTCGTTATTTTCCTTGCGGCAGCCAAAATTACGTCGGTTCAAATCGCCACAACTTTCTTGAATTAACCGCCACAATTTACGCGTTTTTTTGTAGTGATAGATAGCACTATGACTATCACAATGCAACTGAACTCCATATTGCTCAATACCCAACTTTTTCACTAACCATTTAAGCCATAATGCTTCCTTGGCAGCTTCAACTATGACCATGTATTCTTCCTCACTTGTAGACATAGCTACTATAGATTGAATTGAGGGTTTCTAGCATATAGCTCCCCCGCAAGAATAAATACATAACATGTTGTAGACCTCCTATCATCTAGATAACCTGCATAGTCAGAATCCACATGTTCCACAATTGATAGAACACCCTGTGCCTTGCTGAACATGACCAGGGGTGGTCCTGTGCACGGGCTCGCGGCGCGGAAGTCCAAGGTACCACAATTTTAGAGGCACCATATAAAAAAAAGAATTTTCTATTATGAAAATACTTGCTACAATTTTTTTAGAAAAATACTGGCTAACAAAATTATAAGGGCACTACAAAATCAAAATTAATAAATGAATGTAATTTCCTTTAAATAAAATATAGAGTAGAATAAAATTAATTAATTTCTCAAAAATAAAATCAATTAATATATCCATAATTTTAGCAACTAAAGAGTCTAATTGAGGCACTAAATTAAAATAATGATATAGGGAATATGAATAATTGAAAAGTAAGATTTCTAACTCTTTATTAAGGCTCAAAAGGCACATAATGTTACCCTATTTTATGAATCTGTGTTCTTTCTAATTCTCAAATCTCAATCTAATTATAATCTCTTCATCTCTCTGAAAAAGCATAAGTGTCGACCGTCAATTCAACAAGAAAATTGAAATCATTAACTTGGTTGCATTAAAAAATAGAACAACTACATCAAAGTAACTTTTTGTACAAACATGCCTGTCACACGTAATCATAAAGAAAATGAATATATAGTGACATGTGTCTCTTGATTTTGAATATTAGGATAAACTAGTTAGCTGTAGTACTATTTTTTTATCTCTATAATAGTGCTGAAAATGAAAGTAAAAGGGAGATAAAATATATTCATTTTCTTTATGATTTTATATATATATATATATATATATATATATATATATATATATATATATATATATATATATATATATATATATATATATTTTGGGCCTTTTAATATATGTTTTTTTATTTATTTTTTTGCATAAATGTAAATTTATTATTGAAATTTTAATTTATTTTTAATGTTATTCTTAAATTGTGATAAAAATTTTAAATTAATTTTAGCATATAATAAAGAGAATTTTTTCAAATTAATTTGAAATTTGTGGCGGTTTATATAGTGATGTTTAAGCTCATAATACATAAATTAGGACGGTTTAAAATGACGTAATCTTTAGTATGTTACGACGGTTTAAACCGACGTAAAATGAGAAGATATTTGTTTATTTTGTGAACAATACGGCGATTGTCACCGCCATTAGTTTCAAAAAACAACCGCCACTTTAAACAATGTAAAATACGGCGGTTTGCACGACGTTTAATTTTTAATCGTCGTTATTTTCCTTGCGGCAGCCAAAATTACGTCGGTTCAAATCGCCACAACTTTCTTGAATTAACCGCCACAATTTACGCGCTTTTTTGTAGTGATAGATAGCACTATGACTATCACAATGCAACTGAACTCCATATTGCTCAATACCTAACTTTTTCACTAACCATTTAAGCCATAATGCTTCCTTGGCAGCTTCAACTATGACCATGTATTCTTCCTCACTTGTAGACATAGCTACTATAGATTGAATTGACGGTTTCTAGCATATAGCTCCCCCGCAAGAATAAATACATAACATGTTGTAGACCTCCTATCATCTAGATAACCTGCATAGTCAGAATCCACATGTTCCACAATTGATAGAACACCCTGTGCCTTGCTGAACATGACCAGGGGTGGTCCTGTGCACGGGCTCGCGGCGCGGAAGTCCAAGGTACCACAATTTTAGAGGCACCATATAAAAAAAAGAATTTTCTATTATGAAAATACTTGCTACAATTTTTTTAGAAAAATACTGGCTAACAAAATTATAAGGGCACTACAAAATCAAAATTAATAAATGAATGTAATTTCCCTTAAATAAAATATAGAGTAGAATAAAATTAATTAATTTCTCAAAAATAAAATCAATTAATATATCCATAATTTTAGCAACTAAAGAGTCTAATTGAGGCACTAAATTAAAAAAATGATATAGGGAATATGAATAATTGAAAAGTAAGATTTCTAACTCTTTATTAAGGCTCAAAAGGCACATAATGTTACCCTATTTAATGAATCTGTGTTCTTTCTAATTCTCAAATCTCAATCTAATTATAATCTCTTCATCTCTCTGAAAAAGCATAAGTGTCGACCGTCAATTCAACAAGAAAATTGAAAAGGCATAAGTGTCTATCATAAGTGCCAAGCCAAACAATCAATGAATCAAAAAGTTTATATATATATATATATATATATATATATATGGTTATTAGTCAAAAATCAATTTTTGTTATAAGATGCTAATTTTCATGTTGATTTTCACTTTTCAGGATCAAGTTTGATTTAGTGCTCAAAGAATTTTGGAACAAAATGATCAGAATTTAAGTTAAAGGTTAAAAATCAACATCAGGTACTATTGTTTCATCTCTTTGATTGCTTGAAATGTTGCCTAGAAAACAATTGTCTGGCCATCTAAAACGAAAAAGAAAGAAACTAATTGAAATTGATAATAAATCTCAAAAGGGTGATATTCATAATTTTTTTGAAAAACACCCTACAATTTCTATTTCGAATGATGCAAATCTAGGTAATTTGAACCTTGAAGCTGAGAGTTTAGAGAATGAACAACTAAATAGGATTGTTGAAGAGCAAAATATTTTGGTCGAAAACAATGAAAATGAAGATGATGATGAAGCTGAAAAATTTGATGATGAAGGTTATAATAATGAAAATGAACATATCTTTGTTTTTGTTGATGAACAACCTAACGAGTCTATTCTATTGGACATTTATGATTTAAGAACATGGAATAACCTTAGCAATGGCTTAAGAGATGAATTACTAAGAAATTGTCCTAAAAGAGATGTGTCAATTGTGAATGGTCCTAAAGATACTTCTGGTTGGCGTTTCTCATCATCATGTTATATTCGTTATTGTTCTAATCGGGAAGAGAAGGATATGAATTGACTTGTTTATTCAAAAGTATTAGATAGAGTTTTTTGTTTTTGTTGTAAGTTGTTTGATAGAAGTTGTAGAATGAGTCGCTTAGCAAATAAAGGCTTTAATGATTGGAAACATATTTATGAAAGGCTTATAAAGCATGACTCAAGTGGTGCAGACAAGTCTTTCATGAGTATATAGATTGACTTACAAATTAGATTTTAAGAAAAATATAACAATTAATAAACATCTTCAAGAGCTTATAAGAAATGAAAAAAGGCATTAGAAGGATGTCTTACTTAGGATAGTTTCTGTTACTAGATATCTAGCTGGGCAAAATTTAGCATTTCGTGGAAAAAATGAGAGGATTAATATGGAAAACAATGAAAATTTTCTTTCTCTTTTTGAAATGATTTTTGAATGGGATCTTGTCATGCAAAAACATTTTGAATGTATTAAGAATAATGAAATTCATTATCATTATCTTAGTCACAAGATTCAAAATGAATTGATTAACATGTTAGGAAATGAAGTCAAAAGTGAAATAGTCGAAAAAATAAAGAAGCAAAATATTTTTCCCTAATTCTTGATTGTATTCCTGATGTAAGTCATCAAGAACAAATGACTCTCATTATACATTGTGTGGATATTTCTACAAGTCCAATAAAAACTGAAGAGTTTTTTTGTAGAATTTTTGAAAGTCTAAGACACAACAGGTTAAGGATTATTTGAGAAATTACAAAATGTATTCGAAACTCTTGGTCTAGATATTAATAATGTGAGAGGACAAGGATATGCTAACGGATCAAACATGAAAGATAAACATCAAGGTGTACAAAGAAAATTATTAGATGTTAACCCTAGAGCATTATACACACCATGTGGTTGTCATAGATTTAACTTGACACTTTGTGATATTGCAAATTCTTGTACTAAAGCTAAAGATTTTTTTGAAGTGTTATAACATATTTATACTGTATTTTCTCATTCGACAAAACGTTGGAAAATTCTTAGAGACAATGCGAAAGGTTTAACTATTAAACCATTATCACAAACACATTGGGAAAGTCATGTGAATAGTGTATATGCAATTAAATCTCAAACTTCAGATGTAAAAGAAACACTACTTCAATTAGCTTAACAAGATAATGATCTCAAAATTAAGAGTGAAGTCGAATCTTTAGCAACTCATGGAATTGGAAACTTTGAATTTTTAGTAGCTATGATTATTTGGCTTGAATTGTTAACAGTGCTGTTAATGAAATTAGCAAAAGTTTGTAAAAAAAAAAAGATATGCTTATTGATGTGGCTATAGAACTAGTACAAGGTTTGATCAAGTATTTGAACAAATATAGAGAATTTGGATTTGTAAATGCTAAGGCTAGTGCTGAAAAGATTGGGAATGAAATGGAGATTGAATGTGTGTTTATTCAAAAAAGTCAAATTCGTAGAAAACCACACTATGATGAAAATCCATCTCAACCCACACAACTGAATCTTGAGTCTGCTGAATAGTTTTTTCGAAATCACTATTTCTTATATATTATAGATCAAACAATTGGTTCACTTGATAGAAGATTTGAGCAGTATAGCACATTGAAAATATTTTTGGATTCTTGTTTAGTATTGAAAGGCTTATATCATTATCTGATAGAGACTTGAAAGCATGTTGTAAACATCTTGAAACTTGTTTAAAACATGACGACTCTCTTGATCTTGCTGGTGAAATTTTGTTTGAAGAATTGTAAGTTATTAGAAAAGTTTTAACACTTGAATCAAAATCAAGCTATAAGATAGTGAGTTCTTTAAAGAATTTTAATTGTTTTTCTAATGCATGCATAACTTATAGAATAATACTGACTATTCCTATCAGTGTTGCATATGCTGAAAGAAGTTTTTAAAATCTTATTTGAGATCTACTATGTCACAAGATAGATTAAATAGTCTTGCGTCGATTTCAATTGAAAATAATTTTTTGAAGAATCTTGATTATGAACGAATTATTAATGATTTTGCAACAAAGAATTCTAAGAGGATGATATTTAAATAATTTTAAAGGTTTGGTCAAATTTTTTCATAGGAAAAAAGATTAGATAAAGAAGAAGAAGAAGAAAAAGAAGAAGTCTCTTTATAGTGATTTATGTTTTGATGTAGTATAAACATTGATTCAAAGATCCATACTTGTATTCTTTTTGCACAATGTCAAATGAAAATGTGTTTTTTATCCAATTATTTATTTTATTTTTATGTATTTATTGTTAAAAAAAATTATAGGGCATCACTCCTTTGATTCGCCCAAGACACCCAAATTCAAAGGATCGGCCCTGTGTGTTTGTGTGTGTGCGCGTGCGTGCGTGTGTAAAGATTGTTTCTTACTTGAAAAACCAACAAAGGTATATAGAAGAAGTAACGTAGATGAAGAAAGGCATGTTGCAAAGAAAATAAAAGAATGAAGAAATAAAAAAATGGAATGAAGGGTCGTTACACAAAGAGTATGATAATAAATTATTTCAAATATTGATATTGATATAAATTTATGAAAAATAAATAGGAATTAAAACTCATTTTGTTATAAATTAAATGCCTGATAAATCAACAAATTTTCTTAAAAAATGATCTAATAATTTAATTTATTTTTTTCTCTGAGATAAATAATTAACAATGTTATTTTTAAAATAATAATTTATATTATATTAAACTTTTCAAATGAAAAAATATATTTAAAAAATGTTATTTTTGTTACTTTCAAAATTATAATCAATAGTATTAAATTTTAAATTTATATTACTGTGTCATTTATAGCATAAAGTCATTATTACATTATTAAAATTTTATATCTCTTCTCTTTATGAAGTTATTTATATATTTCTTTTAGTATCATTCACTATTTATAATTTAATTATACTCATTTATATATTGTTAAAAAATTATTATGAATGTTATTTATAAAATAATAATTATTTTTGCATTAAACTTAAAAATTGATAACAATAAAAATAAAATAAAATTGATAAAAAAACACACAATGATCTAATATAACATTAAATAATTCAAATAATTTTTGCTTCAATTTAAAAGTTTGAATTAAAGCAAAAAATACTTTTGTTGCATCTTAAATTTTTTATTTAGATTATGGAAATACATATAAACTAAGTTAAAGATAACTCTCACATGTTTTTTTATAATATTCAAAAATTCTATATAAAAATATTCAAAAATTTCATTAAGACGGCTTATTAATACTATTAATTTATTTTAAAATTTGAAAAAAATAAATATATAGATGTTAATATACTAATTATATTTTAAATTATCAATAAATAAAATAAATATAATAAATTTATTGAACGTACTTTTTTTACAAAAATGTATAAAAATTGAGTGATAATTAATTAATTTTATTTTTAATATGCATCACATAACTTTTATTGAATAAAGTTTATTAAGTATTAAATACTTGTGAGAACTATTGATAGATTTAATAATTCATTTTAGAAATGAGTCAAATTTACATATTTAAAATTTCAAAGTAAATTTAAAAACTTAGTGTTATGTTAAATTTTTGTTAATTATCGACGATTTTTATGTTAGTTTCTATATATATATATATATATATATATAATTTGTTTTCTTTCTTATTCTTTTTACATTTAATAAATGATAGTTAATTTGCTTTTAAGATAGTGTTTAATTTATTTTTAAAAATTATTAAACATAACATAAAAAATGATTTAGTATCATTTATCAATTAGTTAAAATAAAATCATTTTAATGTGTGTTACTAATAAATATGTCAACATGAATAATTGTGACATTGATTCAAATTCGATTAGAATATATTATTAATAAATTTATTAATAATAATTGTATTGATTAATATTAATTTTAATAACTTATATTTTTTATCTATTATGAAAATTATATGAAAATATGGATCCAAATATTTAAAAAAAATGAGAATCTATCAAACAATTTTTTAAAGTAGGTGAACAAGCACGTAACAAATCAATGCTCGTGCGTAGGCACTAACGTAACTACGGGGGAAAAATATAATATTGAAACAAATATAATAAAAATATGAGTCATTTATTAGAATTAATACTGTTAAAAATAATGATTGAATAAATATGTGTTATTTATGTAAATAGTGACACTTGTGGAATTAATACAGTTAAAATAATTATTTAATAAATATGAGTCACTTGTGTAATTGATGTAAATACGGTAAAAAAATAGTTTTGTGATTCAAATACAAGAAAAATATGTGTTATTTATTGAAATTTATGCAATTTATATAATAATTGAATAAATTTGTCTCATTAGTGTAAATATGAGAAAAAATATATTATTGATTCAAATACAAGAGAAATAAATATGTGTTACTTACTGAAATTTATACAATTAAAATAATGATTTAATAAATGTTTGTCAATGATGTAAATATGGGAAAAAATATTAGGGCCCGTTTGGTTCAAGAAGGGAGGGGAAGAGAATTTAATAGAGGGAAGGGAAGGGGAAGGGAGGGGAGTTATTTTAACTAAATGTATGCTTGGTTCAAAGAAAGGGAGAGGAGGGATTTTAAAACTAAATTACTTTTTTATCCTTACAAATATTATCACTCATATCGTATTTAGTAAAAACAATACTAAATAAAAATACTTTTGAGTAAATTTCACCAAATAAAAACTTGTTCATTCATAAACAACACAAATCGAAACAAAATATTTAGAAACATATTAAAATGTAAACAAAATATTCAGAAACATATTAAATTGAAAACAAAATATTCATAAAGGTCATAAGGCTATTATAAGATGATCAATCGTATGAGCCAAAAATCATTTACAGTATCACTGCTTTGCATGCTTCAAGTGGACACTGGAGAATCATTCTAAGTTTGTCAACATCTTTTATGACAATGCAATATATCTGAGGCAATGATTTTGCATCACATCCGCACTCCTTTATTAAATTCCATGTTTTGTCCCCTGAAATTGGAGGAAGTTCATATTTTTGACGTTATCTCATTATTTCATTTCCTTCTCGTATTGCAGCATTTCCTTCTGTTAGCGCATTTACAATCAAGACAATTGATTCTTGGAGTTCAATAATATCGTTGTTTGTATATTTGCTTTTAACCACTTTCATTCTCTTCCTTTTACTACCACTTAAAGGATCCGATGATTATGTTCCGGGTACAGAAAAATCACAAGTAGCATCAAAACTTTCCAAATTCACCTCATTCTGGACAACATGGTCATCAATATCTTGAACAATTTCAACAAAGTCTTCATTGGTGACCGATGACTTTTGTTTTCTTGTATCTTTTAAAGTTTCAGATTCCTTTCCATCATCTCGGTTAGGTCCATAAAGTATCAACATATTCTCATAATTTGAAAGTGGTACATTTTTTCAATTTGATGTTTTTGGTTTTGACTGAAAAAAGTATGGTAAATAAAAGATATAACATTAATAAAAGTTATACAATTATTAATTAATAAAATATTTTAAAATAAAAAAAGTTCATCAAAAGTTACCTCAATTAAAGAATCCCAAACTTCTGACTCGGTATCCCATAATTGTGTAGCTGAATTCCAACAAAACTCGCTCATACCACCTTTAAAAATGTCATAATATTTAGTGAAGTTTTTTTAAAGTTTTCCAACGGGTTTTAATCTTCACCTTGTCAACTTTGTTTCCAAACAATGCACGGAGTTCAACTGCAATATTTTCATATGCTGATGTAGTGAATGTACCATTAACACTGTTACCTTTTTCATATTCATGCATAAAAGCATCGACAAGAGCATCATCCATGACTCAATTCCAAGTCAAAGTTCCAGAATTATCACCACTAATTTGTAATTGATTTTTCGATTCCATAAACTATGAAAATGAGCAATTATAACACAATAAAGTTAATAAATATAATTATCAAGAAGTCACAATATCACAATAAACATCATAATAAATTTTGTACTACTTCATCAAGGAACAACAAACATAAAAGTAATAATATAAAATACAAGTCAAACTCTTTAAGCTAAATCATTATTTTGATAATTTAACCACATTTGATATGCTACACTATCTTTTATAACCCCGTCCAGAGCAAACTCATCTTTATCACTTCTTGAACCTTGATTATTGTCATGAGATACATTTTGATTTGCAATTTCAGCATTTACTTCAGCTATAAGGTCTTCATCTGAGTCTACACTCATTAGATAATTGTGAAGAATGCAACATGCAAAAATGATTAAATTTTGAGCTTTGACTCCATAATTTGGCTCTGTTGAATTAAATAAAATCTCAAATCTTTTTTTCAATACACCAAAGGCTCTTTCAATTTCATTATGTAAAGATGAATGTCAAAGATTAAACAACTCTTTATAATTTTGGGGTGGATTTCTAGTCGAATATTCTTTCAGGTGATACCGAACTCCTTTATAAGGTGTAATTAATCCACTTGTCAACATGAATCCAGCATCAACAAGATAATATTTTTCTATAGTAAAGGTAAATAATAAATGTGATAGTTTAAAATATATAACATAAATAACTAAAAGTATAGGTTATTCTTATTTTACCTTGAGGAATTTTAAGTTTATCTTCACGTGTTAATGCATTCTTTATTATTCTTGAGTCAATACACAAGAAGGGGGGGAGGTTGAATTGTGTTTTACGTTTTCTTTAATTTAACTTCTGATCAGAGTTTCAGAATCAAAACTAGAGTTCAGATTCTGTTTTAATTCATTGGCAGCAGATATAACAGAAGTAAACAAATAATAGAAGAAGACACAAAAGATTTATCCTAGTTTCTCCATTAACTGAGAGTACTTCAGTCCCCTTGCCTCACAAGAGATTTTCATTATAACCACTTTATGATTACAATCGCTTACGATTCTGCATAAGTCTTTTACACTTGCTCAGACCAACTGTCTGAGACTTTCTTGCTTAGAGCACATGTCTAAGACTTTTCTTGCTCACACCTTCTGACCGAGCCAACTGCTCCAAAGGTCCTCTGGTTGAGATTTACCCTTGCTTAGAGCACATATCTAAGACTTCTTCTCACATCCTTTGACCGAGCCACTTGCTCTTCAGGCCATCCAGACTAAGACTTCCTTGCTCAAGCAGCACTTGAGACTTCCTGCTCACGCCCCTCAGGCAGAGACTTTCCCTTGCTCAATCAGACTAGCTGAATAAGAATTTCACAGCTCAAGCACTTAAGCAATGAAATTTACGTGGCTTAAGCATCTTGGCTCAAGACTTGTTGCTTGAATCCCAATGAGACAAGACTTTTTCTCAAGCACATAGCAAGAGAATTGATCTAAACTACTGAAGGCTCAGCAGAATAGAGAACAAGGTGTACATGAAACAAACATCAATGGTACGGGAAATCACCATAACAAAGACCTAAAGCTCTTAAGATTTATAAGATATTCAATGGTAAGAAATCTTAAGGCTTGTACAATTACAACCTATAATAGAAAATCTGCATATTACATTAGAGTTGATAATTTCTTGATCTTTCTACTCCTTCATCTGAAGAATCCTTGTTAAGATTCAAACTTGAATCTTCAGCCATATTTATATCATTTGCAGAAACTAGCCGTTGAAGATGTAACTTGATCAAGTGTCTTTGCCTTTGGCCCATAGTACAAGAGACGTTGAAGATGGATGCACAGCAGATTCTGAATCCAGTGTGTAACATGTTTAACCATTGAGTCTTCAAGAGGTTCTGTATTGATAGAGCCATTGAGACCAGATATCCGTAGAGCATGCCAACCTTTCCTGAGCCTTGCAATCTTGTAGACTCTAGCTGAGAAGCTGATAAGACAATACAACTTGCTTTCTGCAGTATAGACAACCACAACTTTATCACAAACTCTGAATGGTACGAGATGCTGATATACAATTACCAAGTGTAGTAACTCGTCTGAATGCTGAGGCCTTCAGCTCAGAGTCTGCGCCAAGCCACACTAGCAATTGTTCTTCAGCCTCTGCCACCAGAAGCTAGCAATGAAGCAACTCCCAAGTGTGTCTAAGTAAAACAGATTTTGATTATTTATGTACAAGAAAAAGAACACGCATAAATAAAACACACATCAAATAAACAATTGCTATTTCAATACTTTTGTTATCATCAAAACTAAAAGAGAATATGTCATGAACAAATCTTGTTCTAACAATCTTCCCCTTTTTGATGATGACAAACACAAGTATTTAAAGGACAATGTTGGGCATTTAATTTCCTCTGCAACAATAGGGTATGAGGTTTGTAAGCTCCCCCTGGGTCTGATAGTCCACAGCTGAGTTCTATTGACTCTAACACCAAGAACTATTTTTCAAGAAAAAATAAATTAATCTTCTTAGTAACATCAGGGTCTGAGGGTTGTAAGGTCCCCCTGAGTCAAACAGTTCCTAGGTTGAGGTTTGTAAGCTCCCCTTTAGTTCCATATTTAAGAAAACCAATATAACAACATTTTAACTTCCTTTGGCAACATCAGAATACGAGGTTTGTAAGCTCTTTCTGAGTCTAAATAGGCTAAGTCATAGGTTTGTAAGCTCTTACTTAACACTATGTACAAGAGAGTTAAAATATGTTGCCCTTTTAACTTTCTTTGGCAACACCAAAATATGAGGTTTGGAAGCTCCTTGTGGGCCTGATAGGCTAAGTCTGTGGTTTGTAAGCTTATCCTTAGACCTATGTACAAGAAAGTTAAAATACGCCCTCGACAAGGTAACCATAAAAATAGAAAATAAATGAGCAAGATGTACAAGCAAAAGCAAATCTGGGTTTCAAAGAGAGATTTCAGGAAGGCAGCATTACTGAATGCAGTAACTCAAGCAAGCCAAGGCAAAGCAGCAGATGAAGGATTTGCAAGAAGGCAGACAGCTTCAGAAAAGCTATCCTCTTTAGCATCCTTTGTGAAGACACACAAAAGAAGATCTTCTGGATCCAGATGTAAAAACCAATTGAATAAGGAGGCTTTGGAGTTTGCTAAGGAAGAATGGCAAGATTTCTTAGATAATCTAGACATGTCAGATGACCCTAGGGAATTCCTTAGGGCCAATCCAACAGACTAGGAAATCCAATTGTCTTGTAATAGCTTCCTTTCCATTGATGAAATAAGTTGGAAACATTGAGTACTTTTATCTAGTTATTTTTTTAGATTATAAAAAACAACAAATAATAAATATTCAATAGTTTAAAACTGAACATAAGCACGAACAAACTTTGAATTAATAATAAGAGGCTTAATAAGAAGATTTCACCAAAATACAAAGCATAACTATGCAGAAATCTAACATCAGAATCTTTCATAGATAGCTTCAAACTTGTCTCTCTAAATCTTAGAAGAACTACCCTCATAACTTATGTTAACCCCCTGCTGAACAAGTATCTCAGAAATAACTCGCCCATAAGGAATGGAGAAGATCTTCCCCTTTTGAAAAGAAGAAATATACCTCTTTAGATGGTCAAACATAACTTAAGGAAGATCAATCTTCAAATCTGAATTAAGAAGTAGAAGCATATCTTTTTCAATAGGGTCCACTTGGTCTAAATCCTTATCCTTAAGAAGTAAGTTTGAATTCAGAATCTAATTCCAAACAACAACATCAGGAAGAAGATTTGAGACCACTGGTGTATTAGATGGATCTACAAAGATATGCCAAGTAGGAAGATAATGTTCCCAAACAAGAGTTCCTGGGATTTCTCCAATCTCACAATTTATCTCATTTGCAATCGCTTTAGAGGTTACTGTAATAGAAACACCAGTTACTCTAGACATAATAACATACTCAAAATTCAGCTCAACAATGGAGGCATTAATCCAAAACTCTTTGACAAGATTTGGATAAGTGAAACCACAGAGTATCTCAAAGTAGCCATTCCAACCTTGTTTAGACACAGTCTTCCAAAAGTTGAAACCAATCTTAAGCAACTCATTAAAATACTCAAACCTTTCATTGATGACAACTAGCTGATTCAAAGGAGAATTAACTGAAGAACTCATCTCAGGTTTGGTTTGATAAGCACACAAACAAGAAGAAAAGAAGAAGAAGAAGAACTGAACAAGAATCCTACGAGAATAAGAATCTTGTCAGAAAAAGGACACAATGATGTTTCACAAGACGGGGAATAGTAACAACAAGTACCAAAAGAGAGAACATCATTACCCAAATGTTCTTTATCCAACAAATATTTCAATTCCACTATATGACTTTCACCTTTATGAAAATTTGAGTATTAAACAAGTTTTTGGAAAACTTTTTACTTAAACTGCTATGTCAGTCATAAAGAATCTTCTTCTGAATCTCAGAAACTGATAACTTTCAAAAACTATCATCCATCAGAGTCTAGTAGATCTAGACTTAAACAAAGATATCAACTGTTAGTCACAATACTCTAAGATTCTATCCAGAACTAGCACTTCATCTTGAAACAAGATTCATGAGTGATAGATGAATATTGAATTGTCTTCTTTAGACAGCTAACAAGCAACAATATCAACTCAAAAAGTGAGAAAACTGTTTCCATAAATATGATCATCATCTGGCTTAATAAGACATTCAGTACAGACAAATACAATAGAGTTTCCTCTTAAAGATTTCTAAAGTTCTCTTTTTCAAAAGAACTTCTCTAGAAGTCTAACAGAAACTTTGTATATATATATATATCTATACAAATGTTTCATTGAATCAAAAGATAAACCAGAAAAGAACAAGCATACCCCTTTTTTTGTTGGCCAGACTCGATTCAGTATTTAGACTTGACCAATAGAGTCTAAACACAGATTTGAATCTGGGCCGTTGGCTTTTCCAACAATAAATGTTGTAAACAACTTTATAGAAGATGCCTCTGCTTCTTTCCTTGATATCTGTAGTAGATACATTATGATACTCATATTTCTATAAGACCATACATGTAAGTACAAACATATTCTTCTTTACCTTATGTCTCAATCTAATAGCAAAGTCATAAGTCACTCCAGAGTATAAGTCTAGGAGGAGATATGATAGCAACAAAATCTTGTTTTAAGAAGAGTCACTAATCTCATTATCTAGGATTAAATCTTTTGACTCTGAAATCATTGACAAGCTCATCACCAGATGGTGATAGCTATCAGAAATTGACACAAAGAAATTCAAAATATTGTCTTAGTACGGCTGACAGAACTCAAAGAGAAATTTAAGACTTCTCATAGAAATGTCTTTTAAAACAACTTCCATGATGATCTTGAATCAAGAAGCAATGGAGTTTCTTAAGATATCACCTTAAAGAACAGACTCCGTATTATCAAATATTTTGAAGCAAGATATATTTAACAACATATTTTTCTTTTCAATACTTGATTTTTATTTTAGAACACAAATGCTTCTTTTCATCTGTATCCTGCACTAATATCAACTTCAAAAGATTAGACGTTGAAGAGCATCTGATATTAGGTTCTGGTAGTGTTTCTTCTTGCTTTCAGATCTGGGAAATCAGTTGAAATACAAGTATTTCAGAAGCTTTTGAAGTTACTCTTCTATCAACAAATATCACAATCCATTCAGCCAGTATGGAAGTTCTTCTGAAAAGAAACCTAAGTTTCTTATCATTCATCATTCCAAAGAACTTGAGCTAAATTGAGAAGGTGATCTATTGAATAGTTTTTCATCATCTAACTTCATTTCTTTCCTTTGAAGACTGCAAGACAAACCTTTAAAACACAGCAGATTCAAAATATAAATATCCTGAATAAATGTGACTTTAGATTTAATTCAAAGTGCAGTCTTCTTAGAATTTGCTTGAAAAGATTAGATGAAGTGTAACTGCTCAGGCTTCAAAACCGATCCCCACAAATCTGAGCATAAGAATTCAAAGATAGTCCAAGCATCAGACACATCAATGATGTTAATATACTCAGAAGTGAGATAGAGCATCTACCAGAATGTAATTACCTCGGAAGATATTCAATATGCATCTTCTAAGCTGGTGAAAGATATTTTCAAGAAGATCATCTTTAGACCATCAACTTCTATAATAATACCTCTTTCAAGGATATTCTATAGACCTTCAGCAACCCTTTATCAAGACCAATGAGTTAAAAGTATGTTTAGCTTTTCCATCATTTAAATTCAGTTGAATCATCCTTTGAATATGGTAGGAAAAGCCATATGATATTTTTCATGTGGCACTTGATTCCTTCTTGAAGAAGAATTATACTTCTCTTATTGGATCATTATCTGCGACACTGTTAAGTGTTAAGCACAGACCATGCTCTGATACCAATTGAAGATGTGAAAAGTACACAAGAAGGAGAGGTTGAATTGTGTTTCACATTTTATTTAACTTAACTTATGATCAGAGTTTTAGAATCAGAACTGATGTTCAGATTCTGTTTTAATTCATTGCAGTGGATATAACAGAAGTAAACAAATAACATCAGAAGACACAAAAGATTTATCCTGGTTCCTCCCTTAACTGAGAGTACTCCAGTCCCCTTACCTCACAAGAGATTTTCATTATAACCATTTTATGATTACAATCACTTATGCTTCTGCATAAGTCTTTTACACTTGCTCAGACCAATTGTCAGAGACTTTCTTGCTTAGAGCACATGTCTAAGACTTTCCTTGCTCACACCTTCTGACCGAGCCAATTGCTACAAAGGTCCTCTGGTTGAGACTTACCCATACTTAGAGCACATGTCTAAGACTTCTGCTCACATCCTCTGACCGAGCCACCTGCTCTTCTGGCCATCCAGACTAAGACTTCCTTGCTCAAGCAGAACTTGAGACTTCCTGCTCACGCCCCTCAGACGGAGACTTTCCCTTGCTCAATCAGACTAGTTGAATAAGACTTTAATAGCTCAAGCACTTAAGCAATGAGACTTACGTGGCTTAAGAATTTTAGCTCAAGACTTGTTGCTTGAATCCCAATAAGACAAGACTTTTGCTCAAGCACATAGCAAGAGACTTGATCTAAACTACTGAAGGCTCAGCATAATATAGAACAAGGTGTACATGATACAAGCATTAGAGGTACGGGAAATCACCATAACAAAGACCTAAAGCTCTTAAGATTTCTAAGATATTCAAAGGTAAGAAATCTTAAGGCTTTTACAATCACAACCTATACCAGAAAATTGTCATATTACATTAGAGTTGATAATTGCTTGATCTTGCTACTCCTTCATCTGAAGAATCCTTGTTAAGATTCAAACTTGAATCTTCAACCATATTTATAGCCTTTGCAAAAACTAGCCGTTGAAGAGGTAACTTAATCAAGTGTCTTTGCCTTTGCCCCATAGTACAAGAGACATTGAAGATGGATGCACATCAGATTCTAAATCCAGTGTGTAACACGTTTAACCTTTAAGCCTTCAAGAGGTTCTGTACTGATAGAGCCATTGAGAGCAGATATCAGTAGAGCATGTCAACCTTTCTTGAGCCTTGAAATCTTGTAGACTCTAGCTGACAAGCTGATAAGACAATATAACTTGCTTTCTGCAGTACGGACAACCTCGACTTTATCACCATCTCTGAATGGTATTAGATGCTGATATACAATTACCAAGTGTAGTAACTCGTCTGAGTGCTGAGGCCTTCAGTTCAAAGTCTGCGCCGAGCCACACTAGTAATTGTTCTTTAGATTCTGCCACCAGAAGCTTGCAATGAAGCAACTCCCAAGTGTGTCTAAGTAAAACAGATTCTGATTATTTATGTACAAGAACAAGAACCTGCATAAATAAAACACACATCAAATAAACCATTGTTCTTTCAATACTTTTGTTATCATCAAAACTAAAAGAGAATATGTCATGAACAAATATTGTTCTAACACACTTCCCATCCCACGAGTACATAACTGAACTTTAAATCGAAAGTACCTGCTGCTAAAACATTTTGTGTCAGGTAGTCTTTCCTACTGCGATATCTAGGAGCATCTTTTGCAGATACTTTGACATGCATATGTGTTCCATCTATTGCACCGACATAATCCTAACACAATATCATAATTCTTTATCAATAAAATTTATGACTACTAGAAATTTTAATATTTTTGTGTAGGAAATGTAATTTATTAATAACACATTTTACCTTAATATACGAGTAGAATCTAAAACTATTAGAAATATTTGAAGGGACTGTTGAGCCATAGGGTTGGACAAGAAATTTTTCTCCCAATTCAAGAATAACTCTCAAAACTTGATGAAGATGACGACTAATAGTCTTGCTGGAACGACAAAACCAAAAGTTGACTTCACGATTTTTAGTGTTATGTGTTAATATGTAAATTGATTTTGCAATTTTCTATTCCACACTTGACCACCGGGTAGCTTGTAATCCCCTTTCTCTTTCTAACATACCACATATGGTCATAAAGTTTGAGGACCTATTATCTTCAATTTATTAGTCTTCCAATCCAGTATACTGTACATATTATTTATACTTATATTGTCAACTACCTAAGCTATAACATTTGTTTTCTACTACCTATACTGTCTACCACCTAAGTCTTCATATATGTTGCTTTAATAAAAAACTAATAAAAACCATGTACATGTCTTGATAATTCATAATCCTACGAGAAAACTGTTTGCAGCTAGTACATAGCATATATAGTTGCTATACACATCATAAACAAATTGTAAAACAACGTATGTAACAACAACATAAAATCATAAAAGGGAAATTCAAAAAAATAAAAAAGAAAAAAAACTCACCTGAAAACAACAACGCACAAAAGTAACCTCTGTTATTTAAATTTGATTCAATTAGAATTACAAAAGATGTAGTGTGTAATTTTTCATGCGATCTGTTATGGTTGGCCAAAAGGAAGACACAATTTGGCCGAAAATTTGCATACATGTGATGGTAAATATGTAGTAATTATCAAGGTTATCCATGTGGTTAATGATTGATGTCAAAGGCATCCATTATCTGACAAGACTTATTACTAATGTTTGATCATTGCATGAGAGTACCGCTTACAGTTAATTCTTTCAATCAAATATTGAGAATTGATGGTGCTTTTGGTATCTTGACTAGGTCTTATTTAATTTGCATATAAAGAATATTATGCATGTCTATATGGTTATTTGACATGCCTACTAATGTTATTGTATGTTTGTTGGATCCAGTTGCCGCTGCTAACACTCCAAATTTTGTTTCTTAGATAAACTCGATCCCTATGCTGAGTGGGATGAACTTTAAGTCATGGAAAGAATTTGTGGATATCGTTCTTGGATGCATGGATTTAGACTTATCTTTGAGGGAGGAGCGTCCCACCACCACTACTGAGAGCCCGAATGAAACTAAAATAGAAAAATGGGACTAATCTAACCGAATGTGCCTTATGATGATCAAAAGATCCATACCTGAAATGATTAGGGGCTTAATTGCTGAGAGTGGAAGTGCCAAGAAGTTCCTCAAAACCGTGGAGCAATTCTTTGCTAAAAATGATAAGGCTGAGATAAGTAGTACCTTGTCCAAACTTATTTCAATGGTTTATAAAGGAAAAGGGAACATAAGGGAGTGCATCATGAAGATGTCTAATCTCGCATCAAAACTCAAGGCATTGAAGGTAGAACTTCTTGAGGATTTGATTGTACACTTGGTTTTGATCTCTCTCCCTGCCCACTTTGGGCAATTCAAAGTGAGTTACAATACTCAGAAGGACAAATGGTCTCTCAAAGAGCTCATATCTCACTGTGTGCAAGAGGAAGAGAGGCTAAAGAGAGAGAGAGAGAAGACTGAAAGTGCTCACTTGGCTACCAGTTCTCATAATAAAAGGAAGAAACATGCGGGAAAATTTTCTCAAAATAAGAATGCAAAGGAACAACCTAAGGAGACCACTTGCTTCGTTTGCAAAAAGGCTGGACATATGAAGAAAGAGTGTTCCAAGTATGCCGCATGGCGTGAAAAGAAGGGTAATTTTCTCACTTTTGTTTGTTTTGAAATTAATTTAGTTTTTGTACCTAAGGATACTTGGTGGGTAGATTCTGGTGCTACTACTCACATTAGTATGTCCATGCAGGGTTGCTTGTGGAGCCGTCCGCCAAGTGATGCTGAAAGATTCATCTATGTAGGTGATGACAATAAAGTTGCAGTAGTGGCTATAGAGATTTTTAGATTATTATTAAAGACCAATTTTCATTTGGATTTGATTGAGACTTTTGTTGCACCGTCTATTAGACAAAATTTAATTTCTATTTCTATTTTGGACAAATCAGGTTATACTTGTTCGTTTGGAAATAATAAATTTAGCCTCTCATATAATTCAAATATTGTTGGTTACGGTTCTTTAATTGATAATCTTTATATGCTTGATATTGAATGTTCTCATAATAAAATAATGCAAATAGAGTCACATGGTACAAAAAAACAAATTAAACGAGAATTCTGCCACTTTATGCCATAAGAGATTAGGACATATATCTAAACAAACAATTCAAAGGCTTATGTCGGACGGTATTCTTAGATCCCTTGATTTGTCAGACTTTCAAGTCTGCATTCAGTGTATCAAGGGTAAGCAGACAAGAGGAATTTCCATGCTGAAAGAGCTAAGGATGTCTTAGAACTAATTCATACCGATATATGTGGTCCTTTCCCTACAGGTTCTTGGAATGGACAAAGGTATTTTATTAAGTTCATAGATGATTACTCGAGGTATGGCTACATGTATTTGATTAATGAGAAATCTCAATCTTTGGACGTGTTCAAGTCATTCAAAGCTGAAGTCGAACTTCAACTTGGAAAGAAAATAAAAGTTGTCAAATCCAACCGTGGTGGTGAATACTATGGTCGGTATGATGGATCAGGGGAACAACATCCAGGGCCCTTTGCGCTTTTCCTCGATGAGTGTGGAATTATTCTGCAATACACAATACCGGGAAAACCCATCATGAATAGAGTTGCAAAACGACGAAACCGGACTCTTAAGGACATGGTAAGAAGTATGATTAGTCATTCTTCTCTTCCAGAGTCATTTTGGGGAGAAGCATTAAATACCTCAGTTTATATTCTTAATAGAGTACCTAGTAAAGTAGTAGCTAAGACCCCTTATGAGCTCTGAACTGGGAAAAAGCCCAGCATTAGACACCTGCACATTTGGGGATGTCCAGCAGAAACGAGGCCTTATAAGCCTCATGAAGGTAAGTTGGATGCAAAGACAATTAGCTGTTATTTTATTGGATACGCTGAACGCTCTTACAGGTACAAGTTTTACAATCCCATCGCTAGAACAATTTTTGAACCGGGAAATGCAAGATTCCTTGAGGATGTAGAGTTTGGAGGGGAAGGAAGCATAAGGAGTGTTGTCTTTGATGAAGAAACTGTTTATCACAATGATAAAGTCTTTGTACCTATCTTTGTTCCAGAAACAAATCTTGAAATAAACAATGATGTTATTCCTAACATCCCTCAAGAACAAGACAATACTGAGTTTCTTCCTCAAGCACCACCTATAGTTCAAACTCAACAACCTCAAGAGCCACCATTAAGAAGATCCACTAGAGAGAGGAAGAGTGCAATTTCAGATGATTATGTTGTGTTTCTTCAGGAACGTGAGGATGACATTGGTTTGACTGAGGAAGATCCTATCAACTTTAGTCAAGCTGTATGGAGTCCAAACTCTCTTAAGTGGGTTGATCATGAAGGATGAGATGAAGTCGATGGCTGAAAATGATGTTTGGGATCTTGTTAAATTACTTGAAGGAATGAAACCCATTGGTTGTAAATGGATATTTAAAACCAAAAGGGATTCAAAGGGTAACATTGAGAGATATAAAGCTCGTCTTGTCGCAAAAGGCTTTACTCAAAAGGAAGGAGTTGATTATAAAGATACTTTCTCTCCAGTTTCTTCGAAGGACTCTCTTAGGATCATGATGGCATTGGTAGCTCAGTTTGATTTAGAGTTGCATCAGATGGATGTAAAGATTGCGTTTCTAAATGGAAACATTGAAGAGACAATATATATGGTGCAACCAGAAACATTTGTGTTTGGAGACCCAAAGTCTATGGTTTGCAAACTCAAAAAATCCATTTATGGCCTTAAATAGGCTTCCCGTCAATGGTATTACAAATTTCATCAAGTAATATCCTCATTTAGTTTTGAGGCTAATCCGGTTGATAACCGTGTATACCAAAAGTTCAGTGGGAGTAAATTCGTTTTCTTGGTACTATATGTAGATGATATCCTTTTGGAAAGCAACAATATAGACTTATTACACGAAACCAAGAGATTTCTCACAAATAAATTTGAGATGAAATATCTTGGGGACGCCTCATTTATCTTAAGAATTCAAATGCTTAGAGGTCGTTCTCGAGGTATTTTAGGATTGTCACAAAGGAGCTATAATGATACATTTTTGGATAGATTCTCCATGAAAGATAGTAAACCAGAAGACACACCCGTTGCTAAAGGAGACAAGTTTTGTCTCAAAGAGTTCCCCACTATGGATCTTGAAAAGCAAGAGATGCATAAGGTTCCATATGCTTCAACAGTGGAAAGTCTTATGTATGCTTAAGTTTGAACCCGTCCCGACTTAGCATTCATTGTAGGAGTTCTTGGCAGATATCTAAGAAACACTGGTATGCAGCATTGGATAGCAGTAAAGCGTGTAATGCGCTACCTGAAGAGAACAAGAGACTTTGTGCTCACGTATCGTAAGTTAGATAACTTGGAGATCATTGGGTATTCTGACTCATATTTTTCCGGATGCCCGGATAGCAGACGTTCTACATCTGGTTAAATCTTTCTCTTGGCTGGAGGAGCCGTCTCCTAGAAGTCTTCCAAACAGACTTTAGTAGCTCCTTCCACCATGGTAGCAGAGTTTGTTGCTTGCTTTGAGGAATAAAAAACAATATGAGTTCTACAACAACAATATGAGTTCTACAACAACAATATGAGTTCTACAAAATCGAAATTTATCGATATCAAGTATCTTATTGTGAAAGAAAGAGTCAAGGAGAAACAAATCTTGATAGAACATATAGGGACATACTTCATGCTAGCTGATCCACTAACCAAAGGTTTAGCACCTAAGACTTTTCATGGGCATGTTGCTCATATGGGTCTTGGTTTTGAGATTGCCTTAGATTAGTGGGAGTTTTTTTCCTTAATTTTCTACGTTCTATACTTTGGTTTTATTTTGGTATAAACTTTATGTTATATTTAAATTTTATGCAGAAATAAAACTTATGAGGTATTATTTTTATAATAATATCAAGTTTTTTTTGTTATGCGCAAATATTGTAACTTTGAATTGCACCTAAGGAACTTCAGTTTGATCTCACTAAAGACTCCAGTAGGACCAGTTGGAAATATGCATGATTTAGAGATCACATTGCATGAAATTTCCATGCCACTCATCCATATCGATCTATGTCATCAAGTACGTTGATGTGGTGGTCGTCGGGGTTCCGTCACATTATACGTTAGTGACGACAGCCGCGGTGATCTCATTATTTATGTATGAGTTAGATCAGATTGTAAAGTTGAAATCTAAAGATAAATAACATTCGGATGCACGCCTAAAGAATTATGACATAATTATTAAGATATATCGGCCAAGTGGGAGATTGTGGGAATATTTTAATTATTTTGTAATACATTAATATCCTAATAATTATGTGGTCAAATATATTTATTTAATTATATTAGTTATTTTATCAAATAAAGTGCCTTAAATAATTATGTGATCAAATAATGTTAAAAGATTGTTTAGATTTTATTTGGGAATTATTTAATTAATTAATGAAATAAATAATTGGGTATGGACTCAAATATGAGTGGACGTCAGGATGGTCCATTTGGGAATAATGGGAACCCTAATTGGTCATCACATTATATACAGGCTATGGTCCCCAATATACCATACACAAGCAAATTATCTCTTCTTCCCATTTAAAGAGAATCCGAGGCATAAGGAATACCGGTTTAGGAAGAACCACAAAAGCCATCAACTTCTGGGTTTAGGATTACCTTCAAAGGGATTTTTCTCAATGAATCCAGGTATTCCTAAAATCAAATTCTCAATACTATAAATTTATACATGTTTGTATGACTATTTTTGATTTTGCATAAAGTATATGTCATAGTGTGTTGAACATGTATATTGAATTGATTTAATTCTAACATATAGCACAAATAGTCATAAATTTTATTACTAACAAAAGAATATAATATCCTCAACATAAGTCTCTATAAAATAATAAATAAATAATATTTGTTTCTCAATTTTATACAATTGCCATGTTAAATTCTCTCACTTGATAGAAAATAATAGTTGAACTAACATTAAGAGTTTTGAAAATTTTTTAACCAAATATTAAACTATTTTCTCTATCACACAATAATCATGTAAAGTAACGTCACACCGATAGGGTATGTTCATCACTTACATAATACAAAGAGAATTGAAATGAATTTTTAAAAAATATTGAATAAAAATTGTTGGATTTAATAAAGTATTACATGTCTTTAAAATAATTTCTTATTTTTCAAATAATACTTTCAACAATTTTAAATAAGAAATAAAATAATGTACGAATATTATGTCACAAAAAATTTTAATACCGATAAGGTACTCGAACAATAATTTACATAATCATGAATCATGAGTACATTGAACAAAATAAATTATACTAATAATAACATACCGATAGAGTATAATTATTATCAATATAATATTTATTATAACTAAAATCAATTTAACAAAATTTGAACAATTCTACTCACGATAGGTGAGTTACAATCATGCAAATTAAAATTTATTTATTTTATTCATACTTAGAAATTTGTATAATAGTCACAATATATTTAAAATGATAATTAAGTTACGATAATTTTAGAGAGAATGTAACATTTATCCTTGTGAATAGAATCAATGAACATTGATGACTTTAAAACTTACAATGTCATCTCAAATGGTCTTTTAACAATATAAATCATTATAATAAAATAAAAGACTCTAATAATAAATCAACATAATTCAAAGATGATATAATTTGATGATATTTATAAATTTCAGAATATAATATTTCGTGGAAGAATCAATCAAATATTCATGAGTGAAATGTATAATGAAAATTTGAACATAAATAAAATAATAATCTCATTCTATAAATAAAATGAAATATTAAATTTATTTTATAAAATTATAAAATATAAAAATAATTGATTATTAAAATATTATTATCAATTATTTAATAATACATCATATTAATATATTAATATATATATTAAAATGTCAAAGAATATTCTATCAAAACAAACAAAATATTTAATGCTAATTGGTTGGCCTAAATTTTGGACTTCACTCTCAAATTCTTTAAAGGAATCAATTATTTCTTTCTCGATACGTAACAGAATGCCAATCAATAACTTAATATTGTAAATCAAATCAACCATATATATATATATATATATATATATATATATATATATATATATATATATTTATTGCCAACTTGCTTGATGTATATATATTTATGCATTAATCATCAAAAGTAAATATTATCCTTAATCAATGGTAAAATCTAACTCCAAAATTGTTCTTTACGGTTTGTATAAGAAAATCAATTTGAAACAACAATTTGAACAATAACTTAAATATTCTCTCTTATAGAATAAAACAAAGTCATGTATTCATCATTATTTTAACCAATTGCATTAATGTATCACTATCCGTGTTCATATTATTTCATAAAATAACTAATATATTCTTAACAATAATAACATCAATCAATAACTTAAATGTTCTCTCTTATAGAATAAAACAAAGTCATGTATTCATCATTCTTTTAACCAATTGCATTAATGTATCACTATCCGTGTTCATATTATTATATCAAAAAATGTTCATGAATAATAAGAACGATGTACCTTGTTGGATTTTAGATATTACCGTCAGAAATGGTGAGTATGAAAGGATTACTATCCTCATTGCCGTTTTGGGTTTTTAGAGTGTGGTAATTGTCTAATGGAAAGACATTTAAATAGCTAAACAACTGAGGGAAGGGACATCTCATTTGGCTTAATTGAATAGTCTAACCCATCACAGTCCATTCAGACACAAAATCCAATAAAATAATTCATCTATTTAGTGTTTAATAACAATAAACCATATTATAATTAATTAATAATTAATTATGTCAATCCATATTTGATTAATTAAATAATTAATCTAACAATATCCCACTATGATGCCAAGAATTAATTATTAAAAATGATTGATTTTAATATTAGAATATCACTAATGGTCGAAACACCAATCAATCAAAAAAATTAAATTTAAGTGACGCAGAAATTGTATCTGATAGGGAAGACAAGTCATACATGATAAAACTCACAACTTTATATAAATAAGGATGAATTTAGAGTAACATATTTAAGTTAAGAGTAATATGTTATAAAGAATGGCCAAAGCATATGAAAATGCAATTGATAAACTTCCACTAACCCAAAATATTAAAAGACTTACTCACGTGTACAAGTCTATGATTAGTGATTATACTAATGAGTTTTAAATTATAGGTCATAGAATATCCACATAGATCTAAGAATAATAATTACATATAGAGATACCCTATTAAGAGAGTAATTAGATTTAATCATAAGTACCTTCATAACACAATATCATACTCGATAGGAGTATTGATATTTACTTGTACTTTCATATTCATGACCTCAAGAGTCTGGATGTTGAAGATAGAATAACACAATATTATTGCATGTTAAATAATTATTGTCTTTTCAATATCGACCTAAACATTAAGTTATGATGTTTTCCGAGATTAAGAGAATAATATATATATATATATATATCTTAGTATAAGACTTAGAATTAATTTATATTTTGAAGTCCTTTTAGAATATGTCATATTTGTTTGATTAATTATTTAATTAATCAAATATGGATTGACATAATTAATTATTAATTAATTATAATATGATTTATTGTTATTAAACACTAAATAGATGAATTGTTTTATTGAGTTTTGTGCCTGAATGAACCGTGATGGGTTGAACCATTTAATTAAGCTCAATAAGAAATCTCTGCTCTCAGCCGTTTAGCTATTTAAGTGTCTACTCATTAGACAATTACCACACTCTGAAAACCCTAAACGACAATGAGGATAGTAATCCTTTCATACTCACTATCTCCGACGGTAATCTCTCAAATCCAACAAGGTACACCGTTCTTATTATTCTTGAAGATTTTTGGATATAATAATATGCTATAATTTATATCTAATGGTTATTTTAAATTCATCAATTGGTATCAGAGCCGGTTGAGATACATTTTATAGATATTGATTGATATTGTTATTGTTGAGAATATATTTGTTACTTTATGAAATAATATGAACACAGATAGTGATACATTAATGCAATTGGTTAAAAGAACGATGAATACATGATTTTGTTTTATTCTATAAGAGAGAACATTTAAGTTATTGTTCAAATTGTTGTTTCAAATTGATTTTCTTATACTAACTGTAAAGAACAATTTTGGAGTTAGATTTTACCATTGATTAAGGATAATATTTACTTTTGATGATTAATGCATAAATATATATACATCAAGCAAGTTGGCAATATAAATATATATAAGTATATGGTTGATTTGATTTGCAATATTAGGTTATTGATTGGCATTCTGTTACTTATCGAGAAAAAAATTAATTGATTCCTTTTAAGAATTTGAGAGTGAAGTCCAAAATTTGTTAAATATTTAATTCATTGTTTTAGAAAGATTAGATTTAATTTAAAAAGATTAGATTTGATTTAGAAAGATTAGATTAAATATTTTTGGGCTTTTATAGTTTGGGCTTTAGCTTGAGATGCAAGTTAACCTAAATCTATAAATAGGGAGGAATCCTTATCATTGTAATCATCAAGTTTGATAATCACGGTTTTGCAGTTGCAAAGTGATAATAAACACTAGAGCAAGAAATACTTTTTACATCGGGCGAAAATCACATTTTACATCGGATCAGGGTCCGATGTAAAGGCAAGCGATGTAGTAAATCAAAGACATTTTACATCGGACAATAGCCCGATGTGAAAAATGCATCTACTACATAGGTTGACTGTTACGCATGATGTGAAATATGAGTTTAACTTTTTTTTAAATAAATGCACATTTAACATCGGTTGCCTTCTGGCCCGATGTAAAATGTAGGTTGTTACATCGGTTGCCTTTCTGCCCCGATGTAAAATATAGGTTTTTACATCGGTTGCAAGGTGCGTCCGATGTAATATGTATGCTATCTTTCTTAAAAAATTAGACTATTTTTTAGCGGAATCGAGGTGAAATCCCTGTAATTTCTTTTGGTACCTAATTTTTCATATTTTTCCAACATCACACAGACCACATTTAAGTCGCTATTTGGTATCTAATTTTTCATATTTTTTCAACCAACCTGTTAATTTCATTGCACCAAATAGCTAGGATGCACATATTCTTCAAATGAACAATTGATTCACAAAAGCACTAATCTAGGATACACACAAGTGTACAAAATTATAAGTATGTTTACATGGTGGACTACTACAACAACAAAACCAGTGAAAACATACAAAATATCCAACTATTTATAAGTCCTTTCTCACACTTGAATTACCAACATGCAATCCATAAGAAGATGAGTTGTAGCTTCAGTAGACAACACCAAAATCACATTTGCTGAGAATAAATAATAACACCAATTAACATCAGCACACAACACCAAAGTCAAGATATAGACAATTCTATATAACTCACCAGATAAAACTTAATTTTTATATAACTCAAAGAAACATGTTTCCCAACAGAGTCGCAAATCTTACAAATCATCTTGTGTTAATTCTGTTGGGTTATCAAATACCTACAATACGTAAATAACAATATAAAGTTATTTTTTGAAAATTCACATTAAGTTGCAAAACGCAAAGTAAATAACAAAGTAAAGTTATTTTTATTACCTGCATCCAAGACTCGGTTATATTGGCAGAGACAATATCCAACATATTTTTCATCACATAGTACCCACAATCAATAGAGTTATGTTGTTGCCTTGTTTACAAATGAATGACATAATACACAAGTCTTTGTGATATATATATATATATATATATATATATATATATATATATATATAAAGAGTGTTTTGTATTTTTCATAGTAATTAATTTTCAGAGTTTATATTTTCTTGAAGTTTATATAGTGAAGTGACATTGATATACATGAGGGGAAAAAATCGTCTTTACTATATAAATAAACAAAAGTACACACTTAAATGATTATTAATTTATCATTATTTTTTTCCTTCTAGAAACTAATGAATGTTGTTGTTCTTAAATTAAATATTTGATATTCCACTGTCTGAATTTGAAGAGATACGATGGGAATCTCTATTAGATATCCATATATTATAATTAATTAATTTTCTTTCCGTTTCTAGTTTTAGCTCAGTCTGTTATTTTGTTCCTTTTTTCTAGGCTATTAGTTTGCTTTGCTGTTCTATATATTCTCTCCATTGTATCCATTGCAGAATAGAATATATGAAAAACTCTTTTTCTTGTTGTGATTTGTGTAACACTAATATAGTATCAGTAGAGATTCCTTTCTACACATTTCCTATCTCCTCTTGAAACGTGGCTTTCTTTTCCTTTTCTTTTTTTTCTCTTTGCGCCACCTGTCCATTCTCTATTGCTAATCTTGATTTTCTGATTCTCCTTTCTTTTATCCTTTTTCTTTCTTCTTTTTCCGTTTTCTCTTCTTCTTTATCGTTTTCTTCCACACCCTTTCGTTTTCCTCTACGCCGCCCCTGAAAACCCTAGCACCTCCATCTTCCTCCACGCTTTTTTTTCTCCCTATTCTCTTCAATGGTGGAACAAAAATATCTTGATTTTGCATCGAACCCTTCGAATTCCTACTATATTTACCCCAATGAAAACCCTACCCTCGTCCTCGTTTCACCACCTCTTGATAGCAAGAACTACCTCTCATGGGCTCGATCCATGCGAGTTGCTTTGATTTCGAAGAATAAACTCCATTTCACTGATGGTACCTTCCCTAAACCCGCCGCCAACTGCCCTCTTCTTAACCCTTGGATCCGTTGTAACAATCTTACCCTTTCTTGGATTCAACGCTCAGTGTCGGATTCCATCGCCCAATCGATCCTTTGGTTTGACAATGCCTTCATGGTTTGGGATAATCTTCGCAATCGATTCTTTGAAGGCGACATCTTTTGTGTTTCTGATCTTCAAGATGATCTTGTTCATCTTCAACAAGGCTCCCTCGACATCTCCAACTATTTCACACAACTCACGTCGCTTTGGGAGCAACTTGACACCTATCGTCCCACCAGAGATTGTACGTGCACCATCCCTTACACCTGTGGAGCGGTTGCTGATCTCCAAAAATTTCGTGATCAAGACAAAGTTCTCAAGTTCTTGAAAGGTCTCAATGACCAATTCTCCCACGCCCGCTCACAAATCATGATGATGGAGCCTCTTCCAACCTTGGACAAAACCTTCTCAATCGTTCTTGGTCAAGAGAAGCAACTCACCACTCCTCTCACTTCTGATACTCTGTTAGAAACTCCTACACTTGCATCTCAGGTTCAGCCTCAACAGACTGGTCATGGACTTGGCTCTTCCTCTCGAGGCAGAGGTCGAAACAATTCTTCTGGTGGATGCAGAAATTCCTCTGGTAACACTCGTGTTTGCACTCACTGCGGCCGCAACAATCACATATTCGATTATTGTTTTGTCAAACATGGCTACCCTCCCGGTTTTCAGAATTGACCAAAGAATTCCTCTGTCAATTCCACATCTGCAGACACTCCTACCACTGACTCTCCTACGCCTACCGTTCAAGACCAATGTAACCAATTTATCTCGCTGCTATAACAACATCTGAACCAAACCACTCTCCAGCCTCAAACCCCTCTCGAGTCGGATTTCAATTCCATCACTTCTTCAACTGGTAATGGTAATGTGCACACTATTTCTTCCCCAATGGGTAAGCCCCTCACACCTTGGATTCTTGACACTGGTGCTACGCACCACATTACTTATTCTCTATCTAATTTCTCTTCCTATACACACACTAGCGCAAAAACGGTTTTAGACAGCGCTTTTTTAGCCTTTAGACAGCGCTTTAAAGCGCTGTATAAACCAGCAACGCTATAGGTTTAGACAGCGCTTTTGGTATTACCAAAAGCGCTGTCTAAAGGGGCGTGTATTTAATGAAAAGCGCTGTCTATGGTACCTTTAGACAGCGCTTTTTCACATTATATGGATTACTTTAGACAGCGCTTTCGTCAAAAGCGCTGTCTAAGCCCTACCTTTTTTTGACTTTTTTGGTACACCTTAGACAGCGCTTTCTCCAAAAGCGTTGTCTAAGACCTTCCTTTTTTGACTTTTTTAGTACACCTTAGACAGCGCTTTCACCATAAGCGCTGTCTAAGACCTTCCATTTTTGACTTTTTTAGTACACCTTAGACAGCGCTTTCACCATAAGCGCTGTCTAAGACCTTCCATTTTTGACTTTTTTAGTACACCTTAGACAGCGCTTTCACCATAAGCGCTGTCTAAAGTGGACCTTAGACAGCGCTTTCACCAAAAGCGCTGTCTAAGGTGTACGAAAAATTTTATATAATTTTTTTTTAACCACAATTTTACCAGGTTTTTTCAACCAGAATTTGACCTGTAATTTTCAACCAGCAATTTTTTTCAGAATTGGCAATTCAAACCATTGGCCTTTCTACACCAAAATTATATATCCAAAATTGGCATTTCATACCAATATATATATTTAAAATTACAAACCAAAATTGTATATACACCTATTTATAATTACAAATCATTACATTTTTCTACAAATGCACATTTTACTTATTCACCAAAATTGCATCCAACCAAAGCATTGCTTCCAACCAAAGTTATTGCTTCCAACCAAAGCATTTTTTCTACAATGCACATATTACTTATACACCAAAATTGTATATACACCAAAATTGCATCCAACCAAAACATTGCTTCAATCTACATTATAGGTCCTGAAAACACAAAGATTGTAATTCAAAGTATTAAAATTCAAAGTATATACACCAAAAATTGTAATTCAAAGTATATACACCAAAATTGTAATTCAAAGTTTGTAATTCAAAGTATATACACCAAAATTGCAATTCAAAGTATATACACCAAAATTGTAATTCAAAGTATATACACCAAAATTGCATCCAAAATTGTAATTCAAAGTTTGTAATTCAAAGTATATACACCAAAATTGCAATTCAAAGTATATACACCAAAATTGCATCCAACCAAAGCATTACTCCAACCAAAGTTACACATATTAAAATTCTCATCAATTAAAGTAAGAGTATAATATTATACCTTAAGTTTGTAAAATTCCGAGCTCCATAATGTATTGACACCACTCCTCTTTGATTTCATCCAATAGAGCCTTTGTGTAAGTAGCACTCCTGAATTCTTCAAAATACTACATAATAATATAACATATAGTTTGATTTAGTTTTAACTATTTCATTAGACAATATGAGAGATATGTGTTAAAATAACTCATAAGTTAGAAATACATACATCGGGTGGAATCTCCATTCGATCCAACGAAAAAGTGTCTCTCATAAATCTCAACATGAAATAGCCACAATCTATTTGATTGCGTTGCCGAGGACACTACAAATGAAAATAAAATATGGATAAATTCTAAGTTTTATCAAGTAAGCATCACTAATATAATAAAACATGTGATAATTAATATACCTTCACATAATTCCATGTAATGGTGTGGTCGATTCCCCGATGTTCTAGGAATGCTTGTATAGTGCTAATAAAATATAAATGAATATTTAGAACAATTTACATAAATAAATAAATATACACATTTCTATTTAGAACAATTTCACTTACGTGTCAATACAGTCCTTCATATCCGGGTATGTGGTCCAATCATTTCCTAAGGAATCCAGATAATACACTACTCCGCGGATAGGATTGATTGCAACCAACAACCAATGTCCACTGTAAGATTAAACAAGTGTTAGATAGAAACTTTCTACACGAAGTCAAAATACAAAAAAAAATATAATAGATGAATTTAGAATGAAAATCTAACCCAGTATTAAACGGTAAAAAGTACAACTTTTCCGTTTCTTGGTTGTCCATAAAGACGTTGCGTATATACGCATGGACCTCATTTGGTTTCGTCAATATTTCGGTTAAGTTGACAGCGCTGGGGCATAAGAATGCAAATCTTTGCTCCAATCCCCGGGGGCGCATAAAACTGTCATACAGAAACCTGAAATAAAAACATCATTAACATTAGAATATTCATTTGAAAAATAAAGTAAATAAGTTGTTCAATTACCAAAGTAGATCGGATATACCTCAAGTATATATTGACAACAGTGACGCCCAATTCTGTATGTTGGAAAACTTGCTCGAAGTCTTCATTACCAACATTCTGGTCAAATTCAAAGCCATACAAATCTTTCTCCATAGTTATCAGACGAACACCTCCAGTCGGAATATCCGTCATTAATTGTAGAAAGGTCTGAAGGCACGTCCTAACCTTGCCGATAGGTTGTTTTCTAACCCTGGTATTCTTAGCACCAACAGTTTTTTGCGTTGAAACGTTGCTAATCACTTTACCAGGCAGCTATAAATCATATAATTTGTTAGATGAAGTATAAGATATCCAATTTATCATTTTCTATGCATATAATTGTGATGTACCTCTTTTTTTGAGACAACGGACTCGGTATGCTCCGGAATCCGCTTATCCTTTGTTTTGGATTTTGTTGGAGTCTAAATAACATTGCCATGTAAAAAATGAAAATAAAATGCTCGTAAAATCTTTGAATTTACACATTAAGATTAACAAAGGTTTATAACGGTTTTAAGCATATATACCTCATATCCTACGAGTATGAGATTTGACGGCCATGCAACAAACGACCCTATAGCTTGTCCCACCACTCTTACCTCCGAATCATCGTTAGGATAGGGTAATAGTGCTTCATTCTCCATAGCAATATCAACTGATACTTTCAAACTTCCAGTAGGGAGGGATTCATTATGAAGTACTGTGACCCCATTGTTAAACACTTTTCCCTTGGCAACCATCCGATGAATTGGTGAAGATAAGAATAGTTGACATTGGTGAATGCCCTAAAACCAAAAATACATATGTCATTGTTAATGTGTATATATGTAATTAAATAATTTAAGCTACTAATATAATTTCATATATATATATATATATATATATATATATATATAATTACCTCTGGAATAATCGGATGAAAGCTGCAGTTGATACTATCCTTCTCTGATCCATCTCTAACACCAGAAGCGTTATCCCTTTCTTTTTCCTTTCTTAATTCCCGCACCTCGGCTTCTAGTGCTTCCAATTTAGCTTCAAGTACTGAATAACTAGCAGCCTTTCCCTTTTTAATATTCAGGGAGGTCGGGGTGATCCCAAATGCCTTACCCCTCACCCGACCAGGATACTCAGGGACATCTAATGCCCGACTAAGTATGCTCCTGGTATCATCTGCAGGTACAGACTGAGATAACGCCTCCTGAAAATCAGATGAATATCGAATATTTGTCAAATATTTGTTAATAAAGTTTTGACTTAATTAAAGAAATATTGTTATACTTACACATTTCTCATATACTTGTAGAACCTCTTCTGGAACAGATCCAGACTTGCCCACACGGGCTTCCTTCCACAAGACATGTGCAGGAAGAGATGTTTCAGAGCTACCCGCCTTTTGTAACTACATATAAAGCCAAATAATATGATCAAATATAACTCATGATGAACAATTATTATGTCATTGCAATTTATTGATACTTACCAATTATTGCTCCAAACGTCCATATCCAGTACGTCCTTTCCTGTATTTATATTGGGGATCTGATGCTCTATCCCGATTAATTGCACTTAAACTCTTAAATTGCTCGGTTTGTCGTTTGGCTTTAAACTTCACCCATTCTTGTGGTGAAATGAAACTTGCATATTTAGATGGAAACTCTCCATCAACAAAATTACCTTCAGCATCCTTAAGATAGGTTTTGTTTAAATATGTCCTAAACCCTCTTAGGAGCTTCCCTGCCAATCTCATCAAATAAGCTTTTCTGTCGTCCTCGACATTAAAGCACCTCTAAAAAAACCATACACATTGGTTAGTACAAATAATTTAAACGACATAATTAGTTGGCATAATTAAAGACATAATTATGGTACCTTTATCTCATTCCAAATTTTTTCTTTGGTTTCCTTCAACTGTTTGTTTCTCCAGTCATCTAAAGTAATAGGAACCTCATTCCTTACAAGTGTACCAATGAAACTTGTCAACATATGACCGTTAGGCTCAACAAGTGTGCCTGTTTCGCTCCAATGCACATTATAAGTCATGCCTTGATTTCTAGCATGGATCACTCTCCTCATTATGGTTATTCCTCTCCTAATCTCTTCTTCCATAGTTCTGCTACTTCCAACCTGATCATCATGTGGATGATCATCATCATGTGCGTGATCATCAGCATGTGGGTCATCATTGTTAGTAGCCATCTAACCTGTAATAAATAAATCAAGGATATCAAATATAATATATAACAAATATAAGAAAGAAATAAAGGATATCAAATATAAAAAATATGACATAATATATAACAAATATAATAAAGAAGTCAAGGATATCAAACATAATATATAACAAATGTAATAAAAAAATCAAGGATATCAAATATAACAAATATGACATAATATATAACAAATATAATAAAGAAATCAAGTATATAACAAATTTTACCTCTTTCACTAACATCTCTTTCTTTTCTTGGTTGGAATATGAATTACTTGTTTCTTATCAATGCAGACGGATGAATGGATCCAAATTCCCTCGTTATGGTCATTTCTGATATATGACCCATCCGCTATAAGATCCTCATCCATGAAATTATATTAGTAGCTTAAATTATTTAATTACATATAACTCTGTGAAACTTTTATCCGACCATCCATTGCCCGCCTTTAAGTTGTACAACTTCAATACCGCAGACAGTCTTGTGAATTTAGTGCAACCTTGATAGAGCGGTTTCTCTGCATTGCTTACCAACCTCTCAAACATTTCGGGACAATCATGAAGATCTTCTACAACTGCTTCTGCAATCTCTTCGACTCGATCACAATCGTATGTTTCCGTGTCTTTGTCATCTGAAGCATAGGTTGTATTACTTTTCCTCGTCGGTTCAACATTCTCGTTAATTTTCTCACCATGATGGATCCAACACTTATAACTTCGATCAATTCCATTCATCAGTAAATGCGATTTCAACCCATCTGCGTCAACCCTACCAACATAACAACAACCCAAGCAAGGACATTTTATTCGATTGAGCTCTTCAGCGTCAGCGTGTTGAACAACAAACTTAACGAAATCCAATACCCCATTCTCGTACTCTTTGGACAATCGATCGGCATCCATCCATTTTTTATCCATGGTTTTCCTACTTATTAATCCTAACAGTTAGAAAGAATTTAACATTAGCATAACAAGTCCAAACTAAGAAATTCAAAGCAATTAACTTCATTAACAAAATTGCTTTGAATTTCGGTTCTTTAGAACAACAACCTCAAGAATTTACATTATTAACATTAACACTAACACTAACACTAACACTAACACTAACCTAACACTAACACTAACACTAACCTAAACTAAACTAAACTAAACAAACACATTATATAGCAATAGTTAACAATGTAGAAAAATGTTAACAAGAACAAACTATAATAGATGTTCTAAACTAACACTAACACTAACACTAACACTAACCTAACACTAACACTAACACTAACACTAACCTAAACTAAACAAAACTAAACAAACACATTATATAGCAATAGTTAACAATGTAGAAAAATGTTAACAAGAACAAACTAAACTAACACATTATATTGATTCTATTCCTATATCACCAAAAATGAAGTTAGCACATATTTTATTCTTATATCCAACAACAGTCCAACATTAGCAACAACATTAACAACATTAGCAACATTATCAACATTAGCAACAGTCCAACATTAGCAACAACATAAACAACATTATTATCAACATCAACAACAACATTATTATCAACATCAACAACAACATTATCAACATTATCAGCAACATTATCAACTGAAACTCTGAAACTCTGAAACTTCCAAACTGAAACTCTGAAACGTGTAAAATGTGTAATACTCTGAAACGTGTAAAATGTGTAATACATCAACAACAACATTATTATCAACATCAACAACAACATTATCAACAACAACATTATCAGCATACCTTATAAAATGTGTAATAATCTGAAACTCTTAAACTTCCAAACTGAGTGACGAAAACGCGAAATGAGAGAGGAACAGACGGTCACGGTGGAGTAAAGGTCGTCGGAGTCGCGAAATGAGGGAGGAACGGTGGACGACGGCGCGGTGGACGACGGCAAGGGTTTAGCTCAGGTTCGCAAGTATCCGTTCGCAACAGGGGAGGGAGAAGAAAGAGCGCAAAACTGAAAATGAAAACTGAGTATATTCATATATTTTAATTTTATTAGACCTTAGACAGCGCTTTTAAACAAAGCGCTTTCTAAGGTGGCCCTTAGACAGCGCTTTAAAAGCGCTTTCTAAGATTGGCCTTAGACAGCGCTTTTGTTTTTATTTTTTTAAATATTTAAGACCTTAGACAGCGCTTTCCTTAAAAGCGCTGTCTAAGGTCTTATATTTTTTTTAAATTTAAAAGGCCTTAGACAGCGCTTTTAAGGAAAGCGCTGTCTAATATTTTCCATTAAATTTTTTTAAAAATTTAAAAGGCCTTAGACAGCGCTTTTCACTAAAGCGTTGTCTAAGGTCTTATATTTTTTTGCGCTTTTCCTTTATTAAATTAATAGATTCCGTGTTTTTGACCTATAGCAGCGCTTTTGTAATAAAGCGCTGTCTAAGGTGAGATGTTATAAGTCCTTTTTGTTGTAGTGACACATCACACCTTTTATAATGAAACTTCCCAATGGTCAAAACACTGATGCCACCATTTCTGGAAATGTTACCCTTTCCAATAATATCACTCTCACAAATGTTTATTACATCCCTTATTTCACTGTTAATCTTATTTCTGTTTCTCAGCTAACATACTCCACTAATTGCTATCTTTACTTTTTTGCTGACAAGTGCTTAATTTTGCAAAGTTTGTCCCGGACAACAATTGGTATAGCTAAGAGGATGGGCAACCTTTATGTCTTCTATGCTTCTCCTCCATCCTGTAACATTTTTCATTCTTCTATTTCGAATAGTATTTCTTGTTTAGATGACAATACCTCTATGTGGCATCATAGATTAGGACACCTTTCTGATTCTGCCTACAAATGTATTGCTTCCCAATTTCCCTCTATTCCCTTTAATAAACATGGTCCGTGTGATGTTTGCCATTTTGCAAAACAAAAATGATTGCCATTCCCTGTTAGTCATAGCACTTCTTCTACTATATTTGAACTTGTTCATGCTAACATTTGGGGCCCTTATGCTACCCCTTCCATTCATGGACATAGGTATTTTTTAACCCTTGTCGATGATTTTACTCGTTTTACATGATTAATCTTTATGAAACACAAGAGTGAAACCCAACGACACATCATCACCTTTACCTCTTTTATTCAAAATCAATTTGGTACTTCTTTAAAATGCCTTCGCACTGATAATGAAAATGAATTTCTTATGACTGATATTTTCAATGTCAAGGGCATTCTACATCAACGTTCTTGTGTCGAATGCCCTCCACATAACGGTTTGGTTGAAAGGAAGCACCAACATATCTTAAATGTTGCTCGTGCCCTTTCCTTTCAAGCAAATCTTCCCAAACATTTTTGGAACTTTTCCATACAACACTCAGTCCACTTAATAAATAGACTTCCTTCCCCTTTATTAAAGAATTAGTCTCCCTTTCAACTTCTTTATCATAAACCTCCCCCCTTGATGCACTTAAAAATATTTGGTTGTCTTGCTTTTGCTTCTACTATTACTGCACATAAAACTAAGTTTGATACACGTGCTCACAAAACTATTTTTCTTGGTTTCCGTACTAGTACTAAAGGTTACCTTTTGTATGATTTACATGCCCATAATTTTATAGTTTCTAGAAATGCTGTTTTTTATGAATCTGAGTTTCCCTTTAACACTCCCTCTCCC
Source organism: Lathyrus tuberosus (assembly GCA_022829125.1). NCBI lineage: Eukaryota > Viridiplantae > Streptophyta > Magnoliopsida > Fabales > Fabaceae > Lathyrus > Lathyrus tuberosus. The sequence continues at coordinate 368,933 of JALAZF010000852.1, read as the reverse complement.
GCAGCCACACCAGTTCCCCAACCCACCCCTGATCTTGACCCTATTCTACCCTTACCAACACCTCTGCCCAATACTCCTCATTCTCCACCTCCCTCCCCTCCCCTTCATGATCCTCATCCTCTGCAAAAATACCCCTGCTCTGACTCCCCCTCCCTCCCCTCCTCCAAACCCTGTTTTCCATTCTACCCGTATCACACGACTTCCCAGCTATCTTAACGATTACCACTGCACCCTTTTCCTCAACCAACTCACAACCAACAATATATCTCATGACATTCCCTACCCTATATCCTCTGTCCTTACTTATAACAACTGCTCCCCCATCTACAAAAATTATTGCCTTTCCATATCCTCCACAACTGAACCAACAACTTATAAACAAGCCAGTCAATGCGATCACTGGAATCATGCCATGAAGCTTGAATTAGAAGCCCCTACCTCCACCAAAACTTGGACCATTGTGGATCTCCCCCCTAATAAAAAGCCCATTGATTTTAAATAGGTGTACAAGATAAAATATAATGCTGATGGATTTATCGAACGTTACAAAGCTCGCCTCGTAGCCAAAGGTTATACATAGGTAGAAGGTATAGACTATTTTGACACTTTTTCTCCAGTTGTCAAACTAACTACGGTACATTTTCTTCTTGCTTTAGCTGCTGTCAATGGATGATTTTTAGAACAATTAGACGTGAATAACGCCTTTTTACACGGAGACTTACATGAGGAGGTATACATGACCCTCCCTAAAGGTCTCACTTTATCTTCCACTGACAGTACTGGCACCAAGGTCTGCAAGCTGCAAAAGTCCCTTTATGGACTTAAGCAGGTTAGCAGATAATGGTATGCCAAACTATCTCTTTCCCTTCTCTCCATTGGTTACAAACATTCCCTAGCTGACTATTCCCTTTTCACTAAGCATCATGATTCATCTTTTACTATTTTACTTATTTATGTTGACAACATTGTGCTGGCTGGTAATAATTTGAATGAAATTTCTGCTGTTAAAACCTTCCTGCACAACTCTTTTAAAATTAAGGATTTAGGGAATCTTCATTTTTTCCTTGGTATTGAGGTCGCCAGGTCCTCCAAAGGCACCTTTCTTAATCAGCGAAAATATGTATTAGAACTTTTGCCAGAAACTGGCCAGCTTGCTACCAAGCCCTCGAAGACTCCCTACGACCCTTCCCTTAAACTTAATTGCCCAGATTCTCCTCCTTATGAGGACATAACGCAATACAGATGCCTTATTGGACAACTTTTTTACTTAACCACGACTGTGCAATAACTTAGCCAGCATGTTTCTGCGCCGAAAATCGTGCATTTTAAAGCCATCATTCGTATACTGCACTATTTAAAAGTTGCTCCTGCAGTAGGTTTGTTTTATTCTGCAACTTCTAATTTACTCTTATCCGGTTTTGTAGATTTAGACTGGGCAACGTGCCCTGTTTCTCGCAGATCCGTCACAGGTTATGATGTTTTCTTAGGAACCTCCCTTATCTCTTAGAAATCGATGAAACATCATACAGTTTCCCGTAGCAGTTCTGAAGCGGAATATCGAGCTTTAGCCAACCTTGCCTGCGAAATTCAATGGCTTCATAAATTATTTCGTGACTTGAATCACTCTTTCAACCAACCAACTTCAATTTACTGCGATAACAACTCTGCTATCTACCTTGCGCACAACCCATCTTTCCATGAAGGTTCTAAAAACATAGAGATCGGCTGTCATGTTACTCGCGAGAAAATCGAAGCCAGCCTCATCAAACTATTTCCCATCCATACCAGACTTTAGATTGCAGACTTCCTTACCAAGCAGCTTTTCCATCCCGCCTTCGACAAACTTATTTCCAAGCTTGACCTCATTAATCTCCATAGTCTAGCTTGTGGGGGTGTATTAGATACCCATATATTATAATTAATTAATTTTCTTTTCGTTTCTAATTTTAGCTCAGTCTGTTATTTTGTCCCTTTTTCTAAGCTATTAGTTTGTTTTGCTGTTCTATATATTCTCTCCATTATATCCATTGCAGAATAGAATATATGAAAAACTCTTTTTCTTGTTGTGATTTGTGTAACACTAATAATCTCAACCCATCTTTTTAAAACACATTGCAGAAACAAGAAGCATATTGCAGAAGACTTATTAGTTGCAACTGATACTACGTGGAGATGAAAGTTATCCATACCACAGTAGAAATTCTTAAAGGTGGTCATTAAGGTTTTTTCCACACAATAAAAAATGGAAGAGTTGTGTGAAAGGAGACAACAAGTACCTCTGTTTTGACATCATTAGGGTCCTTAATGTACTCTCTATCATCCCAATCTGCTGGCAGCAACAGAGAAACTAAAAGGTTTCGCATGAAAGAAGATAAACAAAAAGAACCAAAACATCTCCTATCTCAATTAAAAACTCCAATAAAATGTTTGCTTGAGTTGTTTCTCTACTAGTTACCATTGAGATCCAAACTTCAATAACTAATAACATTACATTTGAAGCTCGACATTGTAACATTCAGACAATACATGCCAACCCACTAACATTAAATTCAGAAGTATTACCTTTTTTGCCTTGACATCTTTAATTTTCCTTGGAGGGAGAATGTCCCGATCCTTGTACATGCTTCCAGAATCTCTTTCTCGATTATCAACAAGGACACTATAAGAGGCATCTGGCCTTAGAATGAACGTATAGAAATGAGTTAATTTGTCTGTTTCACACTCCAAATCCTTTCTAATCGGATAATTCTTCCCCTGATATGACAATATAATATGAAGCTTCTTTGTCTGTGTGCCACATAGATCCGGTCCAAATATCAAACTACGTTAAGAAAAAATCCATCATTAGACTCTGATCAAAACTAAACAAGGAAAATACACACCAAAAGAAATTGACGAACCTATAAGGAGTATCACCGCCAAACTTCTTCTGATTAACATAACTAGAAAGAAGTTTGATGTAACTACCTGCACATTCAATATCCTGCTCAAATTTAATAGAATATTGAAGCACCCGAGTTCTGTTCTTATTGGTCAACTCTGGTATCTTTGCAGATATGGAAAAATGCTTTGCATCATTATATGTTTGAATACCTGCAAAAATTATATGACACTAGCAACAATCAAAATTCATAACACTTAACGGTCCATTTGAAATTATTTATTCGAGTTTATCTATCGACATAAACACTTGTGAGATTGTTCTGAACAACTTATGGAAACAACTTTAGTAGTAAGAGGGTACCTTTGTCATCTGAACAACTTATGGAAACAACTTAAAGGTACATGCTTTTCCTTCACTCCTTTTCCAATCAGACAACACCCAGGTTATTACATACCAAATAAACCTTCAGATTTCTCCTCACCTTATGCCTATCACATGTAACAGACCTACAAAATGTTATATTATCTCCTGGTTGTACAATTGAAAATATACCTCTATGACATTTAATCAAACATCTTGCTTGCATGTATCATCCTTACACACCATGATCTATTTCTTGTAAGATATTTTATAAATACCATGTTCTAATCACACTAATCAAAACCCAGTAATAGTTGGAAGAAAATCGTATTCGATAATACCAATCAAACTAACAGAGAGAAAAAAGAGAGACATCGTATTTGAAACTTACCAAAAAATGTATATGAAAAGACGACGACTTGTGTACGGTCACAGTTGAAGGTGGTGGTAGACGGTCATGGGGAAAACTGGACGAAGACGATTTCACAGCTTCAATTCCGAAACGATTTCAAGGGACGAAGACGATTTCACAGCTTTAATTCCGAAACAATTTCACGGGACGAAGACGTTTTTAAGAAGTGTGGGAGTAGAAGTTTGGAGTTTGGTTCTTGTTTGGATTCTGAGGAAGAGATAAATGAAGTCGTTGTTAAGGAGAAGGCGAGGAGATACAAGGAGTGTTTGGTGTGTTATCAATTATGCTTTGATTCGGAGGCAAAAAATGAATAGGGTTTTAGTGAGATTGGAGTTTTCACATCGGTTGCAAATAGGCCCGATGTAAAGGCCCACTTTTTCACATCGGGTGCAAGCTCAGGCCCGATGTGAAATCCTTTATAACAAAACTTCATATTATTTATGAAAATGCCACCTTGTTATTTTTTCATCAGTGAACTTTGCACATCGGGTGCAAATCCAGACCTGATGTGAAATCCTTTATAACAAAACTTCATATTATTTACGAAACTGCCACCTTGTTATTTTTTCATCAGTGAACTTTTCACATCAGGTGCAAATCAAGTCCCGATATGAAATCCTTTATAACAAAATTTCATATTATTTACAAAACTGCCACCACGTTATTTTTCACATCAATGGAAATAAATGTCTGATGTAAAATCTCTAAATTAAATATTTTTCACTTCATATTGTTATGAAATCTGATGTAAAATCCTTTGACAAATATTTGTCGCATCATATATCTTGAAATCTGATGTAAAATCATTTAACCAAATGTCTTATTTTTAGTAGTGAAAATTCCACAGTTGTGGGCAGAGAGTTACTCTGCAATTCATATTCATCTTCTTTAAACGTATTCTTTTTTTTGTTCATTGTCATTACATAACAATCTTGAGATAAAGATTGAGAAGAATTCACCATAGATCGTGGTTGAATTCCAACATCTAGTATCTAGAGCTCCGATTTTGATTCAAGGGAAGAACAACTGTGATGGCGATGAATCACCCGAACGGTCACTTTCCAGCAAATCTTCCAATTCTCAAGAAAGATAATTATGAGAATTGGTGCAAGCAAATTAAGGTGTTTTTCTGTTACCAAGATATTTGTGATCTTGTGAAGGAGGGATTATCACCGCTTGCAGAAACTGCAACAGATCAGGAGAAAGCAACATATAAAGAATTGAAGAAGAAAGATTATAAAGCTCTCTTTATAATCCATCAATGTGTTGATCGAGATAACTTTGAAAAGGTTAGTGATGTAAATTCAGCAAAAGAAGCTTGGGAGATTATTGAAAAATCGTTTGGAGGCGCAGAGAAGGTGAAAGAGGCGAGGTTACAAACTCAAAAAAGGACTTATGAATTACTTCATATGGAAGACAATGAAAGCATAACAAATTTCTTCACTAGGGTTACTAAATTGGTGAATCAAATCAAGGTATGTGGAGAAGTGTTGACATCAAGATCAGTTGTGTCAAAGATCTTGAGGTCATTGGCTCCAAAATTCGACCACGTGGTAGTAGCCATAGAAGAGTGGAAAGACTTGTCAGTATTGACGAAGGAAGAGCTTCAAGGAAAGCTTGAGTCTCATGAACAAAGGATGGTTGAAGGAGCTGCAGGAAAGTCAAAGAGTGATATGGCTTTGCAGACGCAGTCAGAAAAAGAAAGGAAAGGCAAAGGAAGCTGGAATGGCAATAAAGGTAGATGAGGTTACACCAATTCGAATGGTCGAAATCAACATGAAGGAAACTGGTCGAATCATAGAGAACCCTAGAACCAAGGCAGCCAAAGAGGTGGTGCTGCAGGTAGAGGAAGTGGTGGTGGTCGAAAGTCTGACAAAAGTCACATTCAGTGTTTTAATTGTCAGAAGTATAATCACTATTTTAGTGATTGTCCAAAAAAGAAGAAGGATCAAGAAACTGATGCAAAGCTGGAATAACATGAAGAAGAAGAGATGTTGTTGATGGTCACAACAAGAGATGAAGAGAGATTCCAAGACCAATGGTACTTGGACTCAGGATGCTCATCACACATGACTGGAAGAAAAGACTGGTTTGTCAACATGAAGCCATCGTCGAAGAACACAGTGAAGTTTTCAAATGACAATACTCTAGCAGTTGAAGGTATTGGTGATGTTCTGATTATGAGGAAAGATGGCAAGAGGTTAACAATTTCCAATATGTTATACATACCAGACATGAAGAGTAATCTGCTCAGTATAGGGCAACTAGTCCAAAATAACTACAAGTTAGTTGTCGGAGACAAGATGATGAGAGTTCTCGACGCAGGTGGTAGGTTAATCTTGAAGGCTCCAATGTCTCAGAATAGGACATTCAAGATTAAACTCAATGTGATGGAGCACAAATGCCTAGCAACTGCAGCCAGCAGAGATGAGTGGTTATGGAATTTTCGACTAGACCATCTCAACTTCAATGACATCAGAGAGCTAAAGAGAAGAAATATGGCTTCAGGATTACTTGAAATCGACATTCCAAGTGAAGTATGTGAAGAGTGTGTTCAGTCGAAACAACACAAGAATAGCTTCAGCAAGGATGTAGGAAGAAAGTCGAAGGCAATTCTGGAAGTCATATGCTCTGATGTATGTCGTCTAATCCAAGTGGATTCGATTGCAAGCAACCGATACTTTGTCACGTTCATAGATGATTATAGTCGAAAGTTGTGGACTTACCTCATCAAGAAGAAAAGTGATGTGATCGAGGTATTTTTCAGATTTAAATCTATGGTCAAAAGACAGAGTGGTCGAAAGCTAAAAATTCTGAGGACTGATGGTGGTGGAGAGTATGTGTCAAAAAAGTTCGATGCATTATGTGAAAAAGAAGGGATTGTGCATGAGGTGGTGCCACCCTACACTCCACAGCAAAATGGAATTGCAGAAAGAAAGAACAAAAACATCATGAGCATGGTGAGAAGTATGTTGAATGGAAAGCATCTACCCAACAAATTATGGGGAGAAACAGTTTCGACAACAACATACATATTAAACAGATGTCCGACGAAGAAGCTTGAAGGAATCACACCAGAAGAATGTTGGTCTGGTGTCAAGCCTAGCCTCAGTCACTTGAAGGTGTTTTGATCTATAGCACATAGACATGTTCCAGATTAGTTGAGAAGGAAACTTGATGATAAGTCGAAATAGACGATCTTGATAGGATATCATTCGACTGGAAGTTACAAGCTGTTTGACCCAGTGAATAAGTAGGTAGTGATTAACAGGGACGTGATCATAAATGAGCTTAAAGAATGGGATTGGACTGAGAATGTTAAGAAGGATTCAGTGAGAATCTCTTGTGAAGAACCAGCCACTGAAGTCGAAAGAGAAGTTCGACAGGAACAATTCAGAGATGAAGCAGGCCCAAGCAGACCTCGACGTACAAGACACATTCCTGCAAGGTTGCAAGAATGTGTGAATACATTAGATGATGTGGTCGATGAAAAGGGTGAGTTGGTACATTATGCTTTCTAAGCATATGTCGAACCATTCAATGCAACTGAGGCATTGAAAGATTCGAAGTGGGTGAAAGCAATGAATGAGGAGTTAGACTCAATCGAAGTCAACAATACCTGGTCACTTGTCAAATTTCCTCAAGGAAAGAAGGCAATGGATGTGAAGTGGGTTTACAAGGTGAAGGTGAATCCCAAAGGAGAAGTAACTCGACACAAGGCGAGACTTGTGGCGAAAAGATTTCTTCATAAGAAAGGAATCACTTCGACGAAGTGTTTGCACCTGTTACTAGGATCAAAACAATCAGGTTGGTTGTTGGTCTAGAAAATATGAATAATTGGCACACATGTCAGATGGACGTGAAGTGTGCATTCCTTAATGGCCCCTTAGACGAAGAAGTTTATGTCTCACAACTAGCGGGTATGTGAAACGAGGCGAAGAAAGAAAGGTGTACAAGCTGCATAAGCCCTGTATGGACTTAAGCAAGCTCCAAGAGCTTGGAATAAGAAAATTGACAGCTTTCTAAGGGAGAAGGAATTTGTGAAGTGCACGACTGAGCATGTAAGGAGAAGCAATAGTGAATTTCTTATACTATGTCTCTATGTCGATGACTTGCTGATAACAGGAAGTTGCAAAAGGAGATCGAAGATTTCAAACATGACCTAAGTGAGGAGTTTAAAATGTCAGACTTGGGAAATCTCTCATATTTCCTTGGCATCGAATTCTACAAGACTGGTAGAGGTTTGATGATGTACCAAGAAGATATGCAGGAGAAATACTCAAGATATTTGAGATGCAAGGTTGCAACCCAACTTCGACTCCATCTGAGACCAGATTGCAACTATCGAAGCAGTCAGATGAAGATGATGTCGACCCAACCCAATACAGAAGACTTATTGGGTCACTTAGATACCATTGTCACACAAGGTCTAACTTAGCATATAGTGTGGTTATGGTAAGTAGATTCATGAAGAAGCCAAAGGTATCACACCTAGCAGCAACGAAGAGGATACTGAGGTATCTGAAAGGGACTCTTGACTACGGCATTTTATTTCCTGCAGCTGATGAAGGAAAAGAATGCAAGTTAGTGGGATACAGCGACTCAAATTGGTGTAGTGATGCTTGTAATGCCCCGGTTTTGTTAGATTTATTTAATCGAGTCGATTTAATTATTTTTATCTTTATATTATTTTATTCCTGGTTTTTATTTGGTAAATGTGTTATGTTTATCGTTATTATGTTTTATCGCGTTTTTGGAACGTTTGCGAGAAAATTGAGTGTAGGGGTATTTTGGTCTTTTGCTTAGTTAGATATTATTGTTTTTCATTTAAAATAGAAACATAGAAAGAAAAAGAGAGAAAAAGAAGTTAAGAGAAATAGAGAAGGAGAAGAAGAAAAAGAGGAAAACTTGGAGTGTAAGAAACCGATTCAACCGACACTTCGAAGCGCGATTAATCGGGTATGGCTGCGAAACTCGGTTATGCTATGCTTGTGTATGATTGTGTATGTGTCTGTTGGAATGTTTGCTGGTTTTTCCTAGCTTTTCAATTCTAGGTCGAATGAGAGAAAACGATAGAAATCGATGTTTTCGCGGTTGAAATGCGGTATAAATGTTGTAGAATACTTGTTGCTATGATTGGGATATGATCTGGTTGTTATGTTATGGTTTGGAAGTGTTTTGGGGGAGGAAATGTTGTGTTGGAGTGAACAACAGCGCTGCTGGGATTTTCTGGGTTCGCAGGTTCGCACTGCGAATAGGGCAGCGAAGGGAAAGCGAAGGTTCGCGGGAGGTTCGCATTGTGAACTTTCTGCTATTTTTTCTCTGCCACGGTTCGCAGGTGTAATACCCCAAATTTTGGCCACTTAGATTTCCCATCATTGTGAAAATCATCATCACAATATGGATGTACCTTTATGCTTCATTAGTCTCCCCAAAGATGGGTGAGCATCCACTACAATCAAAATTAGGGTTTCAAGCCCTCTCTGAGTGCTTAGACAAAGGATCAATCAAGAAATGACATGATCTTCAACTTGTCTAATCTCTTAAACATCCACAATGGATCAAAAAGGACTCCCACTTCAAGGATTAAGCACAAGGCTGCTCCCTTCTAGGTGGATCAAGTCTCAAGATCGACAGTGTCACCAAATTAGGGTTTTGGTCGACCAGGGCCTCCAGATGGAAATTTTCATCTGGGCACAAGGCAATGATCCAAAACATAACCTAATATACTTCATGGAACCTCATGAACCCATGCATCAAGTCAATTTTGCCTCAGGGGATGCATTCATAAAAAATCAGGAATTAGGGTTTCTTGACCTAATTCACCCCTAAGTTGACTTTTGGGACAAACCATGGCCAAGACCTCAAGAGATGATTTGAGGGTCTCTAATATACCATATTGATCCATTTGGAACAATGGATTGATCCAAGAAGTTTGAGCAACAAGTCTCAATTTCATCTGCACCACAATTAGGGTTTTAAGGGAAAAGTCAACTGTAACTTTGACTTTTGACCAGGACATGCTCCCAAACCCTAATACATGATTGAATATACCCTATGACACCCATGGAACATGTCCATCAAGTTTGATTTAGGTCAAGGACATGATTTCCTGAAGAATTGCACAGTTTGGAATTCATCTGATAAAAAGTCAACTGTGCACAAAAGTCAACTTTGACTTTTTGAGATTTTTCACCAAAATGGATTTTTAACCCTAAAATGATGTTAATGTATGATTTGAATCATCATTCATCAAGAAAAATCAAGAAAAGTGAGATAACTTGTAAAAGGGGTAACCATAAAACTTAGAAATTTTTCTAAGTTAAAAATAAAGTGGCAAAGGTACCAACTTTGAAGGACCATAACTCCTAAACCGCAAGGCCATTTTTTCTCATCCAAAGATGGATTTGTAGCCCTCATTATCACCTACAAAAACTTCAACTACAAGTCATTCCAATTCATTAAGGATTTTGAGTTATGGAGTGATCAAAGTGGCTGAAAAGTGAAAATGTCACTTTTTCCAACACTTAGTGAAATTTTCACTAAGTCAGATTCTGCCTCACTTTTTGCCAAATGTAAGGGGATTTTTCACTTGGAATCAAAAGAGATCAAAACCAAACTTGTTCAAACAGTTGTTGTATCATGTAAGAGCTTTCCAAAATGGCCAAGAACATTGCCAAATTCAACCTACACCATGAGATACAACATTGCCAAGTTGCCTTGCTGAAATCTGTCAAGGCAAGGCAGAATTTGCAACTTTGGTCGATTTGCCAAAATCAGCCAAATTCAATTGCTCCTATCCACTTGGACACCTCAGAGGATTGAATCTAAAGGGGACAATCACTGAGCCAAGCCTCCAAAGTCCATGGAACAAGAAATAGCATGTTGAACCTAGAATGGCCAAAATAGGGACAAGACTTCAAATTTGGAATGAGGCATTCAATGGAACCATCAAGGTGGCATGGACTGAGCCATTCTCATCTGAAATCAGTCAAGACTTATCCAAGACCAAGGGGACCAAAGCTCTGTGCCCTAACCTCTAGTCAATGGCTAGAGGAGACTTGGATTTTCATTTGCCAACATTGGCCAAACCTACTTACCAGCTGCCATGCACTATTCCTTGCAAAACAAACTTGCTCTAATATAAATAGAGCTCAATTGTGATCAGTTTGAGTACACCAAAGCCATCTAACAGATGCTTTCCTCAAAATCTCTTTCTCTTGGCAAAAATGCCTTTCTTAGCAAGGTAGCTATCGGGTTTTGAGTTTGAGAGCTTTTCCAATCAAACCAATCACTCACACACCTCACATACATCACATATGAGCTGATCAAATACTTAGATTACTTCTGAAACATCAATTTCACAAAATCACCAGCTGGTTGCTCAAGGTTTTAACCAAAGTGCAGCTGAGGTACCACAAAATGATCCAGCCAATTTCAATCAAGTCCAACCATCCAAACACAATCCATAGGGTGTAGAGAAGCTGTTCAGATCATCACCACTCATCTGTAACACCTCCAAATAAAAAATCACTTTGAACTTGCTGTCACGGCCTAGAGGGAAACACATACTTGGTCATCTCTCAATCTATGCATATTTCCTCGCACAATAATTTGGCCATATGTTCATAATCATGCATGGAATGTTTTCCCTCAATTAATTGCATTATTTGAATCGTGTATCAAAAATCCTAGCCTTCATGCAGAAATTAGGGTTCTTGAGGTCTCTTCGTGATTTCTTGTTGTATGTTTAATTTAAATGAAATTAAAGTACATAGACATGATCGTGAGGTTGAGACGAGCATAATGATATGTGGATTGCATGATATGATTACGTATTCATGGAGATTGGATAGAAAATGCAAATCTGAGAAACCAAGAACACGCGCGTGTTCTTCAGCTGTTCTTGGCGCCATTTTTCATAAATTCAAATATTTGAATTTTGTGATTTTGTTTAATTGATTCAAAAATTAATTTCTCTCTGAGTTTTAATGATTTTGAGTTGATTCTTTTTTTAATAATTCACAAAAATGTTAAAATATTTTATTTTCCCAAAAAATCCCAAAAATATTATTTATTTCATATAATTGATATTTTTGTAAAGAATTAATATTTTGATTGTTTTTGGCATTTTAAATATTTTTTCTACATTGATTTTGCAACTTTTAATGCTTTCTAATTATTTAGTAGGTCAATACTTAATTTTTGAAGCATTAATCCAAGATCACAATTTGTTTTCCATGTGTTAAACAATTTTTGATCATTTTAATTGAATTTTTATTCAATTAAATACATTTTGAAAACAAATTAGGGTTTTGGATTAATTCAACCCTCATAAATCATTTTCAAAACTCTTTGGGCCTCTTGAGAGAGTGTAAGACCCATCCCCCCTTGTACAAAAACTTTTTGGGCCTCACTCATTGTATAAGTCCCTCTGTACAAGTAAACGACGCGATCGTCGCCCGTTTAAAAATAAAAAATCATTTGGGCCTCTCCTTGAGCTATAAGACCCATTCAAAACACTTTGGGCCTCTATTAGAGTGTAAGACCCAATCCCCCTTTTAACCAAAACATTTTGGGCTTCACTTATTGTATAAGTCCCTCTGCGTTAAAAGAAAACCTCGGCGCGATCGCCATTTTTAAACGAAAAATCATTTGGGCCTACCCTCGTGTTATAAGCCCCACTCTTTTTTATTTAAACCTTTTTTGGGCCTCTTGAGAGAGTGTAAGACCCATCCCTTTGTACAGAAAATCTTTTTGGGCCCCAGTCACTTGTATAAGTCCCGTTGTACAAAGTCAAATAGTGCGCTCACTAATAAAACCCTGGGTTTCTCCTTGAACTGTAAGCCCCAAATCTTTATTTTTCAAAGCACTTTCTCCTTTGATTTTGAATATACTGTTGTTTTCAATCTTTCTTTGTTGAACAACTAACCAAACAGCATGGAAGCACTGCAACCGAGTAAGTGGTTATCGCTTTCATTTACTGCTTTCATATTATAAACTGTATTGTGGGGTTGCTCACTGTAAGTCTCCTTTCATAAACTCATATCTACTGTGTAATAATAGTATAGATATTTCGAGTTTCCCCGGCTACTACATCTAGAACTAGGTGACGCCGTTTCATTTATTCGTAGAAATAGGCGCCTAGATCCCCAATAGGAGCACCATATACGGTCTTCTCTTCGGCTATCCTCCTTAGGAATCGTCAAGAAGCTCTACTCCCCAAGATGAATGTATTCTCCGTGAATGGCATCTTTGAGTTTCTTCCAAATTCTCGAACTTTCCTGACTTGATTTATTCCTTGTGGATAGCTTGCCTTGAATGTCTCGGGGTTTGGGTACCCACTACGGTCATAATCTTGGACCTTAACTAAGGAACCCTCTTCAAAAGCTAAAAGTCACTGGATAGTAAACCTCGCACGTTTACCAGTGGTTTTTATCTTTAAAAGAGTTATCTCTCCTAATGGAAAGGAGATGATAGACCCACGGGCTTCTTAAAAGCACCGGCCTCCTCTTGGGCATTATTCAAGGACCCGTCGGCTTCTTAGAAGTATTCACAGCCTCCTCTTAGGCTTCGTATAATGATCTCTTCCTCCGGGAATGATAGCCTCCTCTTGGGCTTCGTACAAGGACCCGTCGGCTTCTTAAAAGTTTCCAGCCTCCTCTTGGGCTTCGTACAAATTGTCCCGACGACCTCCTAGAGGTGTAGGAACAGAACTTAGTCATCTCCATAGAACAGTCCTTTCATAGAGTCTACTACTGTTTCTCAAAGCATAGTACAAAAGATAAAACTCTAGACACGGACAGTCTAACTTCCTTGAGTCTCAAAAGACATTCTCAAGTGACCCCTTCGTTAAATAGGAAGGAAACCCGCAGACTCGGACAGTCTCAACACCCTTTGGATTTCCAGTTTCCACAAAGAAAAGGAGACCACCCCGATCCTCAGATCTAACCCATGAGCACAGTGATGCTCATATAAGAACTGATTTTCTCTTTCAAAATCAGTATACTGGACCTGTCACTTAACTGACATAGCCTCCTCTTGGGCTTTGTACAATGACTCTCCCTAGCGGAGTCAAACAACACTTTAGCCTCCATCTCGGGCTTTGTACGAGATACAAAGACTCTCTTGTTGAGTCAAACCTTGTAGCCTCCATCTCGGGCTTCGTACGAGATACAGAGACTCTCTTGTTGAGTCAAAACTTTTAGCCTCCATCTCGGGCTTCGTACGAGATACAAAAACACTCTCTTGTTGAGTATAAAAGATTCTCCTGTTGAGTCAAACAAACAATAGCCTCCATCTCGGGCTTCGTACGAGACACAAAGACTCTATCGTCGGGTCAAAAACTTTTAGCCTCTCTCTCGGGCTTTGTACGAGACACAAAATAGCCTCCTCTTAGGCTTTGTATAATGATTTTCCTAGCGGAAATTAGCCTCCTCTTAGGCTTTGTATAATGATTTTCCTAGCGGAAATTAGCCTCCTCTTAGGCTTTGTATAAGAAAACCACTGGTTGATCCAATTAACCTTTTAGCATCGAAGCTGTGCCTCGTTCATAGTACACAAACATCAACAACTCCTTTCCCTTCATCTAATCGCTGTAAGCGGCAGGCCTCTGGATCATCTATATCCACACCACTGTCCCTCTTTTAGCATGAGAAATTCCTAAGGAAAGATGGCATTGCTCTACACTGAGTTAAAGTCTTCTTCTTCAGGTTAAAACCCTTTCTTCGGAAATTATGGCATTGCTCGGATCCGCGTATCCCAGTTAAAGTAATTCTCCTTCTCCCCTCTTTAGAGATGACAAATTCTCTCTAAAGTCGAGGTCTTTCAGCTTCACGTCTTGGGCTTTGAACAAGACACAAATAGACCTTTCAGCTTCACATCTTGGGCTTTGAACAAGATACAAACCACCTTTCGCTTCACGTCTTGGGCTTTGAACAAGACACCAAAACACCAATTTCCTCCCATAGAATAGGAGGAACTACGAACGCTCTGATTTCCCTGTTTCGGTAAACGGGAATACGTAGGCATAAGATCGAAAGAAAAGATCTTAGCGAGTGCAATCAGCAAAAAACCTAAATCCCATATCTCCATCAATCAAAAGTAGTATTTCAAAAGCATCAGTCCTAACATCCTAATCCTTGTTCCCCGCCAGAAACCTTCTGCCCAGGTAAAAAAAGAAAGAAAACAGTATTGGCGAAAATACAAATAACCAGTACAAAGGCCCCCCACATTGATAGCATCCGTAACCTAACAGACCGCTGTTTAAACTCAGTATGCAAAGCAGGGTTAATTGGAGACATCTATTTCCCTTCCTTATTCAGCTCAAAATAGGATAAAAAATGAATCGACCTGTAGTTAAAGCTCAACCACAGAGAGCGACCAGCGCTTAAGAACCGCGTAAAAAATCGCTCGCTACAGAAAAGTGGCGCCTACCGTGGGGCTAGTTCTTTCCTTCTTAAAATTTAAAACTTGGGTAAGTCATTTTCATGGCGGTGGCCGCCAACAGAAAAGTGGCGCCAACCGTGGGGCCTTATCTTCTTTCTTAAACGTTTAAGGTGGAAACCTTGGACAAACCTTTTTTCTCTTCACTTGTGTGAATACCACAGATTGGGGCTTCCGCCGGGGAACCCATTTCTGTCAGGAACTTAGGAATCATAGCTTTATAAGTCTAGGATGTTTAGGACAAATATATATACTGCTTTTCCTAATTGCTATACGTGTTTATTTTTCTGCTACTGGGAATGCGTGTGATGCCGCATGTGGTGAGAATGAGTATACACTTAAGATAAGTGATGGCGACGGGGTCGACCATCAACCTCAGTGGAGGCTGACCAACGCAACCCATTCACTCTTCTAGCCAATGGGCCGGTTGTTAAGTCTGAGAAGCTGAGGAGCCAAACCCTTTCGTAGTGCGGAAACTATCGGAAATAGTTGTTACGCGATACTACCCTCATTTGAGGCTGGTGATCTATTCTCGGTGAATGGCACTTACTCTAAGATTGCTCTACAACTCGCTGGCGATCCGCTTGTTGTTTTGCTTTCCTGGGAGGAGCTTATGATAATGAGTACAGGTACAAAAATCACCCTAGTATAAACCTTTGGGGATGGGTAGAGCCTTGACTTCATGACAACGACCCTCTGACCCCATGTTTTTTCTATGTTTTTGTGTGCTGCATTCATGCATTCGTTAAATAAAACATTAAAACATTCAAAAAACTTTCTCTTCTAGTCTCTCTGTTTTTCAAATTAAACTAAGACTGTGATTTCAAATATCAGAGAAGAGGATTACGCTAATGGATTTCGGTAGAAGGAGAACTCACCAGTATACCTTCAAGGTTCCAAAACTAGGGGATTTGAGAAGGTTAGCAAGGATGATCGTTAACCCAGAGGCTTTCAGAGCCAAGCACGCTGGTTTGCTACCACTCTTAAGAGTCCATGTGATTAAGGGGATCATGGACGCGCTCATTCAATTCTACGATCCGGTTTATCACTGTTTTACATTCCCGGATTACCAGCTATCACCAACGCTGGAGGAGTATTCTCATATGACTGATTTACATATCACTGATCGAGCTCCATTTTCTGGACTGGAAGAAATTCCAAAGAATCAGACTATTGCAATAGCAATTCATTTGGACGAGTCTGAGGCCAGGACTCACATGACCACTAAGGGTGGCATCCAAGGTTTTCCAGCCCAGTTCTTGACAAAAAAGGCTCTATACTTCGCTAGTATAGGGAACGGGACTGCTTTTGAAAGCATCTTTGTCTTGCTCACCTACGGGTTATTTTTGTTTCCCAACATCAATAACTTCGTCGATATCAACGCTATTAAGGTTTTTCTCATTGGAAACCCTGTGCCGACTTTGCTTGCAAATGCGCATCATTCTGTACACTTGGGAAATTTGTACAGCGGAGGAGAGATCACATGCTATGTACCTTTGCTTTACAAATGGTTTATCTCTCACTTGCCCAAGTCTGCTGCTTTTTGGGATTGCAAGAGTGTCTTACGTTAGTCGCAGAAGATCATGTCTCTTACCAACTCTGATATAGATTGGTGTAATAGGATTTATGAGGGAATTAGAATCATTGACCGTTGTGGAAACTTCCCCAGCGTACCCCTCATAGGAACTAAAGGAGGAATCAACTATCATCCGATATTGGTTCTTCGTCAATTTGGATACCCGATGAGACACATCCCACTGGGTGTTCATCTGGAAGGTCTTTTCTTCAAAGAAGGAGAAAATGACAGAGCACTAAAGGTGGAAATAGTGCAAGCTTGGAAACATGTTTATAAGAAAGGACGAGAGTCTCTGGGAAAACCGGACTATGTCTCGGTGGAGCCTTATCTCCACTGGGTACAAACCAGAGCTCTCAAGCTAAAGATGCCTTATCCTCGTTACGGAATTCTTCCGCCGAGGGAATCTGTCATGTACTTCATGACGGAAACTGAAAGGCTTCAGGTTACTCTCAACAAAGTTCAAAAGGAAAGAAGATCTTGGAAGAACAAGTACCGCACCCTCGACGTAGAGTGTATCCAAATACAGCAACTACTAAAAGAGAAAGATGCTCTGATTAAAATTTTGGAGCAGCATGCTGTAGAGAATCAAGATGACCAAAGGAATTTGCTCGCTCCTTTCACCTGGCAAAGGAATGACAACCCAACAACGGCCCAAGCGCCCCGGTCAAAGAAGAGGACTCGGGACCCATTAGTTTAGGTTTCTGTTTCTGCACTTTGTAATCTACTGTATTTCCATTTCTGTAATCCTTTGGAATTCAATAAAAAGGGGTTTCCCCACTGTTTGATATTTGCAATCTAATTGTCAAAGTTTATTTTGATTAAACAAAAAAAAACAACAATTAATATAATCATTGCATTCATCATTCTCACATCGCGTATTCTCCTTACCTACGAATCTCACGTTTGTGTCTCGATTCTAGAGTCAAACTGTCTCATTCGTACAATACTCGGGCCAATCGTCAGAAAAAGATGGATGATCTTGAGGAAGAAAACAGAGAGTTGAAAGAAGAGATCGACGCTCTGAGAGAGGATATGAGAAAGCTTCGTAACGACATGCAAGCCATGGCAGAAGCTCAGCTACAAAGAACTGTGATCTCAGAGATCACCTCAACGCCCATCATAGAAAAGTATGATCCTAGGTATCAGATGCCGAAAGATCGTCCTTGGGGCATGCCTGTTAACTATATCCCGGAAGGATATGTTCCGCCGATCCCTGAAGATTAGGGAATCGCAACAGAAGCCACTGGGTCTGAAGGTTACAAACTTCGGGAAAGCGAGGATGCCAGGGGCATTCTCAAGACTCCTGAAGGTTACAAACTTCGGGAGGCGCCAAGACTTACTGCCGTAGTCACGGTACCACCCCCTGTGGTGCACACTGTCCCGGAAGGAGAGATTCCACAGACACCTTCTGGTAAGAAGGAAACTATGTTTGACAGAATGGATGAATTCCAGGAGCAGTTCTTGGAAATGCAGAAAGAGCTGCAAGCCATTCGCGGTCAGGATCTATTTGGAAAGGACTCCGCAGACCTCTGCTTGGTCCCAAATGTGAAAGTCCCGCACAAGTTCCAAGTGCCCGACTTTGAAAAATACAAGGGTAACTCTTGCCCTCAGAGCCATCTGGTGATGTACGCTCGGCAGATGTCAGCTCAGACGGAGAATCAGGACCTGCTGATTCACTACTTCCAGGATAGTTTAACCGGTGCCGCACTCAAATGGTACATGGGTTTAAACCGTACTACGATTAGTACATTCAGAGATCTTGGTACTTTCTTCGTCCAACAATACAAGTACAATTTGGACATGGCACCCGACAGAGATCAACTCAGATCAATGTCACAAAAGGACAAGGAAACCTTTAAGGAGTATGCTCAAAGGTGGCGTGAAATTCCGCTCAAATTTGTCCACCTCTTGAGGAAAAAGAGATGACAAAAATCTTCTTAAAGACCTTAAGCTCATTTTACTATGACCGAATGATTGCCAGTGCACCCAGTGATTTCACCGAAATGGTCGGCATGGGTGTACGTCTTGAGGAAGCCGTCCGAGAAGGACGTTTGGTAAAAGACACTGGATCAACGAGCGGTACTAAAAAATACGGTAGTGCTCTCCCTAAGAAAAAAGAGCAAGATATTGGGAATATCTCTCTCGGAAAGCAAAGGCGACGTTATCAGCCAGTAGCAGCTGTTACTCCTGCTATCGGCCCCGTGCCTGTTCCTATGTATCAACCTCAGGTTGCGCAGAGCCAACCTGACCAACAAAGGACACAACAACCTCTTCAGCAGGCTCGTCCTCCATATAACAACAACCGTACAACACGGCCACCAGGATTTGATCCTATAGCCGTAACGTACGCAGAGCTGTTTCCGTTACTACTGGCTAAGGGGCACATCCAGACTAAGTCTCCCCTTTCAGTTCCAGAAAATCCACCTTTTTGGTTTAAAGCGGATCAAACATGCCCTTATCATCAAGGAGGTTCAGGGCATAACATTGAGACTTGTCTCAATTTCAAATCCGACGTGCAAAAGCTTGTTAGGAGCGGGCTCTTATCTTTCAAAGATACGAATCCCAATGTTCTCACGAACCCGCTGCCTCAACATGAGAAAGCTGCAGTCAATCTGATTGAGAAAGAGACTAACAATGTCTATCAAATTCATGATGTACTCTTATTAAAGACCAATCTGGTCAAGATGCATTGTAGACAGAGTGGATATGGCCATGTGCCACCTCATAATTATCACCAGTGTGATATCTGCTCTAAAGACAACCAGGGATGTTCTGTAGTGCAAGCAGCTCTACAGGAACAAATGGATCTTGGATGGATCCAAGAGCACCGAGTTTGTGGAGTTAACATGGTTTACACAAATTCCATCGTCATTCAAAACCACGACATCCGTGCGATGAATGACAACTTGGTGGCAATGCACTCAAGGCAAAGCCAGTATCATAATCTGCCGCGGCACGATTACAGTTCCTGTCTGATTTGCTTGGTAAACAAACAGGGATGCTCTTTCGTACAAGAGGCCCTCTAGCGTCAGATGGATCTTGGATGGATCCAAGACTACCATGATAGGAACTCCTATCAAATCAACATGGTTCAGATCTTTGACATTCGCGTGATGAATACCAACCTGGTAGAGTTACATGCTGAGCAGGTCAGACTCGGATTCTTAATATCACATGATTATCAAAACTGTAAAGCAGGTTGCGAAAACGATCGAGGTTGTACCCTTGTCCAGGAGGCACTTCAGCACTTGTTAAATCACTGGTGGATGCCAATCTATATGGACGAAGATACTCAGCAGATTAGTATCAATCACAGAAATCCTACTCGTCGTCAAAGTCAGGACGTCCGATCAATGGAAGATAACCTAGTGAGGTTACATTGCATTCAAAGTGGGCGTGGCCAGGTGCCACCACACAATTACGACCGTTGTAGCGTCTGTTCGGAAAGTAACCAAGGGTGCTACCTTGTGAGAGCAGCTCTTCAGGGTCAGATCGATCATGGAGAAATTCATCCATATCCAGGTTCAAGACCCATCATTTGGTCGCCGAACTACCTTGCCGAGCAAGTTGAGGATGTTGTCACGATCTCTGGTCATCACAGGACCAGGGATGTTTTTGCCATCATCCCTCTACTTGACGAATCTAGAGTTCCCAACCGGGAACGGATCAAGGTTACTTATGATGGTCAGAAAAATCAGAAGGTTCCCATAGTCATCTATCTACCGGGGCCACTACCGTATGAATCAGCTAAGGCAATCCCTTACAAATACGGTGCAACAATAATCGAGAATGGAAAGGAAATTCCATTACCCTCCGTTGTGAATATTGTAGACATCAGTCGTGTAACACGGAGCGGTCGAATCTTCAACCAAGGGGTTGGAGAATCCAACAAAGAAAAGGAACTTCAGGCAGAAATTCCTGATCCACCAGTCGGTCAATCTAGTAATCCAGACTTTTCAAAAGACAAAGATGAGATGCTAAAGCTCATCCAAAGGAGTGAATATAACATTGTTGATCAACTGTTACAGACTCCTTCAAAGATCTCAGTATTATCACTGTTACTCAGTTCAGAAGCACACAGAGAGGCTCTACAGAAAGTCTTGGAGCAAGCCTTTGTGGAACAGGATGTAACAATCAGACAATTCGATAGCATTGTCTCTAACATCACTTCCTGCAATAATTTGGGATTTAGTGATGAGGAATTACCTGAAGAGGGTCGCCGTCATAACATGGCGCTCAATATCACAGTTAACTGCCAGGGCGATGCTTTAGCCAACGTACTGGTAGACACAGGGTCAGCCCTGAATGTTATGCCGAAGTCCACCTTGATGCAATTATCATTCAAGGGCCCTCCGATGAGAGTCAGCGAGGTCGTCGTCAAAGCATTCGACGGATCCAGAAAAACAGTTATCGGCGAAGTTGATCTTCCCATAACTATTGGTCCTCACACTTTCCAAATCACTTTCCAGGTCATGGACATCCGGGCAACATACAGTTGTTTATTAGGAAGACCTTGGATACATCAGGCTGGAGCGGTTACTTCAACCCTCCACCAAAAGCTAAAGTTCGTCAAGAACGATCAACTTGTCACGGTTTGTGGGGAACAAGCCTTGCTTGTGAGCAACTTATCATCATCTACTTGTGTGGAACCCGAGGAGGTTATTGTAACTCAGTTCCAAGCACTATCGGTAAGCAAGGACAATCAGTTCAAAGAAGGAACTTCAATTTCTTCATACAAAGATGCTATCAAAGCGGTCGAGAGTACCGATACGACAGGATGGGGACGACTTGTCATTCCTATTGACAATAAAACAAAGAAGGGTCTTGGTTTTTCTGTGACCTGTACCCAGACAGCCGCCAACGATGAAAGTCTTCATCCCCTTCAAAACTTCTTCCACAATGGAGGTTTTCTTCACCCAGTGTCTCAGACAGTTCATGCTATCAATGAGGAAGATCCCTCTGATGCAGATGAAGAGTGGAAGTCCTATCTTAATGAGGACGGTTATATGTCTCAGGAAGAGGTGCCTATGCCTTTTTGCTTTCCTACAGAAAGTCTGAGATTTATACCAAGATCAGATGTCGAAATGATCTACGGAGATTGTGATCCGGAAGGATGCCGTGCTCCGCCAAATTCATTAGAGGAGGACCCTCCGATGAAAGACAACTTTGACCACAATTACTATGGTCCAATGGATGGTCTGCCAATGTGGCAGCCTTACCCAGGAAACTTGGGGCAAGAAAGTCAGCCGACTAATGAAACTCAGCTGAGCATCATTGAACAGAATACCTGTGTCCCCACCATGTCATGGGATTAACACTCAGGTCATTCAGAAACTACTCAACATGAAGATGAATTCGCAACATTTGCAGGACTAGAATTCATCAACTATGCTTTTCCCGAGGTCAACGTCATCGAGAGGGATGATTCCTCCAGTTCCACAGAAGTGTGGGACACCTTGGGACAACCGAGTGGAAAATTCGACTTTATGGTCAAGTACACCGCTCCCGAAAGCTCTCGTATTAGGATCGAAGATATCCAGCCAACTGGATGGGGAGATACAGCTGAGAGCACAAATGTTATGCAAAATACAACAGAGGAATCCTCCTACGACAATTCTGCTTGGGAGACAGATTCCAATGATCCTGCTCCACTAGAAATCAGCGTCATTTCTGAAGACAAATCAAGGAAGGTGCCAGACTTTGTGATTCACCGAGGAGTTCGCCGCCAATGGGTTACCGTCGAGGTTCCGAAGGTCGTTCGTCAGTCAAAGTAATTGCCATCTTTAACCTTTCACCCTGCCCAGGTGAAACAGATATTTTGATAGGGCTCGTTTTCTGTAAATTTCCCTCTTCGCTTTGCCCAAAGCGACAGAGTTTTGTTTTATAGGGCTGTAGTTTCAAGAGTCGACATGTTCATTAATAAAATAACGTCGTTCTGTAATTTCCGCCTTAATTGCTGTTTTCTCTTTTTGCTTTTTCAGAAAATGGTAATCCTAAAAAACATTCAATAATAAAAACAAGCAGTAAAATCAAAACACTGCACACACTTGCATTTTCTCTATCTCTTCTAAACACGAATCATCACGTCATGCAGATTGCTTGTTTTATACCCCGTTGAAACATACGATCCGATGCCTTCTTCCAACTTTGAGTTCCCGGTATTCGAGGCTGAAGAAGAAAATGACAACCAAATTCCAGAAGAGATCTCCCGACTACTCAGACAAGAGGAAAGGTCCATCGAACCTCACAAAGAGCCGTTGGAAACGGTAAACTTGGGTTCAGAAAAAGAGAGAAAAGAAATCAGGATCGGAGCACTGCTCAGTCCAACTGCCAAAGAGGGTTTGATAAAGCTTCTCAAAGAATTTCCCGATGTATTCGCTTGGTCCTATCAGGATATGCCAGGGTTGGATACCAGCATCGTGGAACATCACTTACCGTTGAGATCAGAATGTCCGCCAGTAAAGCAAAGGTTGAGACGCACTCACCCGGACATGGCCATCAAAATCAAGGAGGAGGTACAGAAACAGATCGACGCGGGTTTCCTTGCTACATCTGAATATCCTCAATGGTTAGCCAACATCGTACCCGTTCCCAAAAAGGACAGAAAGGTCAGAATGTGTGTCGATTACAGGGATCTGAACAAGGCTAGTCCAAAGGACGACTTTCCTTTACCACACATTGACATGCTGGTAGACAGCACAACAAAGTTCAAACTCTTCTCCTTCATGGATGGATTCTCGGGCTATAACCAGATCAAAATGGCGCCGAAAGACATGGAGAAAACTTCGTTCATTACCCCATGGGGTACCTTTTGTTACAAGGTAATGCCGTTCGGTTTGAAGAATGCCGAGGAAACCTATCAAAGGGCCATGACTACCCTGTTTCATGACATGATACACAAAGAAATCGAGGTATATGTCGATGATTTGATTGCAAAATCAAGAACAGAGGATGAGCACGTTGAACATCTATCAAAATTGTTCGAACGTCTAAGAAAATTCAAGCTCCGCTTGAATCCCAACAAATGCACCTTCGGTGTCCGTTCGGGGAAATTACTAGGGTTCATCGTCAGCCAGAAAGGAATTAAAGTTGATCCTGACAAGGTAAAGGCCATTCAAGAAATGCCTTCTCCGAAAACTGAAAAACAAGTCAGAGGATTCCTGGGACGTTTGAACTACATCTCCAGATTCATATTCCTTATGACCGCGACGTGTGCGCCGATTTTCAAATTACTCAAAAAGAACCAGGATTGCGTTTGGTCAGAAGATTGCCAAACCGCCTTCGACAGTATCAAGGAATATCTGTTGAATCCTCCGATTCTATCACCTCCAGTGGAAGGAAGACCACTGATCATTTACCTCACAGTTCTAGAGGACTCAATGGGATGTGTACTTGGCCAACAAGACGAAACTAAAAGGAAAGAGTCTGCCATTTACTATCTAAGCAAGAAATTCACCGACTGCGAGACTCGGTAAACGATGCTTGAGAAAACTTGTTGTGCTTTGGCTTGGGCGGCCAAACGTCTTCGCCAGTACATGATTCGTCATACTACTTGGTTGGTCTCCGAAATGGATCCAATCAAGTACGTTTTCGAAAAACCTGCTCTCACGGGAAGGATTGCCCGTTGGCAGATGTTACTATCAGAATATGACATAGAGTACCATGCTCAGAAAGCCTTTAAAGGAAGTATTTTAGCCGATCATTTGGCTCATCAACCGATTGACGATTAAGAATCAATCGGGTTTGACTTCCCAGACGAAGATGTCATGTATCTAAAGATGAAAGATTGCGATAAACCGCTACCCAGTGAAGGGCCAGAACCAGGTTCCCAGTGGGGACTTATCTTTGACGGAGCAGTCAATCATTATGGAAACGAAATTGGGGCAATCATTGTTACCCCTCAGGGTTCCCACATTCCTTTCACTGCTCGACTTACGTTCAAATGTACGAACAACGAGGCCGAATACGAAGCATGTATCATGGGTCTCGAAGAAGCGATTGATTTAAGGATAAAAAACTTGGACGTATACGGCGACTCAGCCCTGGTTATTAACCAGATAAAAGGAGATTGGAACACATACCAATCAGGATTGATTCCTTACAAAGACTATGCAAGAAGGTTGTTACCCTTCTTCAACAGAGTTGACTTTCATCACATCCCTCGTGATGAGAATCACATGGCTGATGCATTAGCCACTCTCTCTTCCATGATTAGTGTAGGTCGATGGAATGACATACCTAAGATCGACATAATGCGCCTTGAACGGCCCGCTTACATCTTCGCGATTGAAGCAGTCATAGACGACAGACCTTGGTATCACGATGTCAAATGCTTCCTTCAGAAACAAGAGTACCCATCTGGGGCACTCAGAAAAGACAGGAAAACCCTCAGAAGATTGGCTGGAAACTTCTTCCTGAGCGGTGACACTCTTTATAAGAGAAATTTTGACATGGTCTTGCTCCGATGCGTCGACAGACCAGAAGCAGACATGCTCATGAAAGAAATTCATGAAGGATCCTTTGGCACTCATGCCAACGGACACACAATGGCGAGAAAAATTCTCAGGGCCGGGTATTATTGGTTGACCATGGAATCCGACTGCTACAAGTACATGAGGAGGTGTCACAAGTGTCAGATATACTCCGACAAAATTCATGTACCGCCATCACATCTCAAAGTTCTTTCTTCCCCGTGGCCTTTTTCCATATGGGGAATCGACATGATTGGTATGATTGAGCCCAAGGCTTCAAACGGACATCGGTTCATCCTGGTAGCCATTGACTATTTCACCAAGTGGGTCGAAGCAGCGTCATTCGCCAATGTAACCCGACAAGTGGTGGTCCGATTTATCAAAAACAATATCATCTGCCGTTGTGGTGTTCCAAGCGAGATCATTACTGATAATGGATCTAACTTGAACAATAAGATGATGAAAGAGTTGTGTGCAGAGTTCAAGATCGAACACCATAACTCATCTCCCTACCGACCCAAGATGAACAGAGCGGTAGAAGCGGCTAACAAGAACATCAAGAAGATTGTTCAAAAGATGATTGTAACCTATAAAGATTGGCACGAAATGCTACCCTTTGCTCTTCATGGTTATCGCACATCTGTCTGTACTTCAACAGGGGCAACCCCTTTCTCTCTAGTATATGGCATGGAGGCAGTGCTCCCCATAGAAGTAGAGATCCCATCAATCCGGGTATTGATGGAAGCGAAGCTCACCGAAGCTGAATGGTGTCAAAGTCGACACGACGACCTGAACCTGATCGAAGAGAAGCGAATCACGACACTATGCCACGGTCAGTTGTATCAACAGAGAATGAAGAGGGCGTTCGACAAAAAGGTCCGACCTCGTGTCTTCAGGAAAGGAGACCTTGTGCTCAAGAAGATACAATCATTTCTCACTGATTCTCGGGGCAAATGGACCCCAAATTATGATGGCCCCTATGTGGTCACGAAAGCTTTCTCAGGCGGCGCCTTGAGACTTGCAACCATGGACGGAGAGGAATTTGTCTACCCCACGAATGTTGATGTAGTCAAGAAATACTTCGCCTAAAACTAAAAAAAAAATGTCTCGGTGGATTGAAAACCCGAAAGGGCGGTCCAGGCAAAAGTTAGAGACATGAAAAGAATCATCCCGATGGATTGGAAATCTCATAGTACAATCCAGGCAAAAGTTAGGGATAATGGCAAGTAACTATGTTCAACAGAGGCAAGTCCCTCAGCAGCAGTTGCATCATCATCCGTCAGGAAAACTCCAGTCAAGGTCATCTTCGAAAGAAGCTCAGGATGTCCCGAATTCAAAGTTGGTAGAAGGATAGTGGTCGTTATGTTTCAACGTAGCCCTTTTCCCTGTAAATTACCATTTTCTAACTTTGTATATACTCTTTGGAATCACGCGTTTGGCTGATCTCCATCTTATCAATAAAATTTGAGCCCTTGTGCTTTTGTTTGTAATTCTTTACTTGTTTTAGCTTTACAGAACGACGTTGTTTAAACTTAATCAGCGATTCTTGAAATAAAACAAAAATAAATTTACTTGTTAAACTTTTTCTGCTTTTAAATTAAAGATGGCATTTCTTTTGGCTGTTGAATATCATGAGAACATCGATCGCTTCTCCCGAAGTAAGCGGACTTCAAAGTGCAGAATCAAAGTACTCCTTCTAAGCCAGTATGCCTGAATGAAGGGATCAACTGTGTCAGAGACCTTGTTTCGTCTGACACGCCTCGGCCGAGTTCTCATCTCCTAAGCCCGATCAACATAGCTCCCAATGGGACTATCTCTCCTAAGCGAGGTGGAATTGCTATTTTGAACCAACGGTACTTCTTTGCCCCGCGATGGCCGAGTATCCAATTGTGTTCATCCATTAGTCTGTATGTCGCGTCTGTTTTGTCAGCATATACATACGTACTTCATGCATTTTTGATTTGCATTTACATTTCATATTGCATTTGTTATCACTCTAGCCGGTCTTGTCCCCTAGTGATAAACAGTTTTCTCAATCGAGTTTGTCAGTTCTTTCCTCGTCAGGAAGTGTTGCGTCTGCACAATCTCGCCACCAGTGTATCTTTAGATCAGAGTCGGCACGTGGCCACTTTGATAATTTGAACCTCTGAAAGATCAGAGAATCTTCAACAGATGTCACTCTTCGCCATTAAAGATGATATCCTTGCTTTCCCGGATTAAGGAAAATCCACAGAGAAAGCCTCGTGATCAGAGATTCGGCAGCACGCCAGTTTTGCTCCGAAAAACCACTGATGAGAAGGTCATTAGCACCTCAAAATTGGACCCCATCATATGGCGTTTCTCCGGGAAGATCCCGAGAAAAGTATGATGAAAGATCCCAAATGAAAACAGTCTCTCAAGAGACTCGCTTTCTCCAGTAGAAACAAATGGTGTCTCCAACGGAGAAGTTTGTACAACTCTACAACTCAGACGACTGGGTTCCCCAGCAAGTCTGACAACAAAACATTTTCTACTTAAATGGCATCTCCCCAGGAAAATTCGGCGAGAAGTTTGAAGGAAAACTGCTACACATAGCGTCCCTTGTCAATAAAGTTTATTGACAAAAGAAACTAAGACCAGTTCCTTGGTAGGAAACCAGGATCGAGGGGAAGTTTATTTCAAAAGAAACTAAGACCAGTTCCTTGGTAGGAAACCAGGATCGAGGGCAAGTTGACAAAAGAAACTAAGACCAGTTCCTTGGTAGGAAACCAGGGTCGAGGGGAAGTTTATTTCAAAAGAAACTAAGACCAGTTCCTTGGTAGGAAACCAGGAACGAGAGGAAGTTCATTTCAGAGACTGAGACCAGTTCTTGGTAGGAAACCAAGAACGAGGGGAAGTTCAAAAGAAACCAAGACCAGTTCCTTGGTAGGAAACCAGGATCGAGGGGAAGTTTATTTCAAAAGAGACTGAGACCAGTTCTTGGTAGGAAACCAGGATCGAGGGGAAGTTTACATTTTCTAAGCATCATTGCTTAGCTAAAGAAGATGAATGCGTAAGCTACCATTCATAACCACCATCAAAATTTCGGGTATTCCGATATTTAATCCTCTTGCACCCCGAATGCCCGAATCCCTTCGTCATTCACACCTTCGGGTCCAAGAAGATTAAATAGGGGCATCTGTAATACCCCAAATTTTGACCACTTAGATTTCCCATCATTGTGAAAATCATCATCACAATATGGATGTACCTTTATGCTTCATTAGTCTCCCCAAAGATGGGTGAGCATCCACTACAATCAAAATTAGGGTTTCAAGCCCTCTCTGAGTGCTTAGACAAAGGATCAATCAAGAAATGACATGATCTTCAACTTGTCTAATCTCTTAAACATCCACAATGGATCAAAAAGGACTCCCACTTCAAGGATTAAGCACAAGGCTGCTCCCTTCTAGGTGGATCAAGTCTCAAGATCGACAGTGTCACCAAATTAGGGTTTTGGTCGACCAGGGCATCCAGATGGAAATTTTCATCTGGGCACAAGGCAATGATCCAAAACATAACCTAATATACTTCATGGAACCTCATGAACCCATGCATCAAGTCAATTTTGCCTCAGGGGATGCATTCATCAAAAATCAGGAATTAGGGTTTCTTGACCTAATTCACCCCTAAGTTGACTTTTGGGACAAACCATGAGCCAAGACCTCAAGAGATGATTTAAGGGTCTCTAATATACCATATTGATCCATTTGGAACAATGGATTGATCCAAGAAGTTTGAGCAACAAGTCTCAATTTCATCTGCACCACAATTAGGGTTTTAAGGGAAAAGTCAACTGTAACTTTGACTTTTGACCAGGACATGCTCCCAAACCCTAATACATGATTGAATATACCCTATGACACCCATGGAACATGTCCATCAAGTTTGATTTAGGTCAAGGACATGATTTCCTGAAGAATTGCACAGTTTGGAATTCATCTGATAAAAAGTCAACTGTGCACAAAAGTCAACTTTGACTTTTTGAGATTTTTCACCAAAATGGATTTTTAACCCTAAAATGATGTTAATGTATGATTTGAATCATCATTCATCAAGAAAAATCAAGAAAAGTGAGATAACTTGTAAAAGGGGTAACCATAAAACTTAGAAATTTTTCTAAGTTAAAAATAAAGTGGCAAAGGTACCAACTTTGAAGGACCATAACTCCTAAACCGCAAGGCCATTTTTTCTCATCCAAAGATGGATTTGTAGCCCTCATTATCACCTACAAAAACTTCAACTACAAGTCATTCCAATTCATTAAGGATTTTGAGTTATGGAGTGATCAAAGTGGCTGAAAAGTGAAAATGTCACTTTTTCCAACACTTAGTGAAATTTTCACTAAGTCAGATTCTGCCTCACTTTTTGCCAAATGTAGGGGGATTTTTCACTTGGAATCAAAAGAGATCAAAACCAAACTTGTTCAAACAGTTGTTGTATCATGTAAGAGCTTTCCAAAATGGCCAAGAACATTGCCAAATTCAACCTACACCATGAGATACAACATTGCCAAGTTGCCTTGCTGAAATCTGTCAAGGCAAGGCAGAATTTGCAACTTTGGTCGATTTGCCAAAATCAGCCAAATTCAATTGCTCCTATCCACTTGGACACCTCAGAGGATTGAATCTAAAGGGGACAATCACTGAGCCAAGCCTCCAAAGTCCATGGAACAAGAAATAGCATGTTGAACCTAGAATGGCCAAAATAGGGACAAGACTTCAAATTTGGAATGAGGCATTCAATGGAACCATCAAGGTGGCATGGACTGAGCCATTCTCATCTGGAATCAGTCAAGACTTATCCAAGACCAAGGGGACCAAAGCTCTGTGCCCTAACCTCTAGTCAATGGCTAGAGGAGACTTGGATTTTCATTTGCCAACATTGGCCAAACCTACTTACCAGCTGCCATGCACTATTCCTTGCAAAACAAACTTGCTCTAATATAAATAGAGCTCAATTGTGATCAGTTTGAGTACACCAAAGCCATCTAACAGATGCTTTCCTCAAAATCTCTTTCTCTTGGCAAAAATGCCTTTCTTAGCAAGGTAGCTATCGGGTTTTGAGTTTGAGAGATTTTCCAATCAAACCAATCACTCACACACCTCACATACATCACATATGAGCTGATCAAACACTTAGATTACTTCTGAAACATCAATTTCACAAAATCACCAGCTGGTTGCTCAAGGTTTTAACCAAAGTGCAGCTGAGGTACCACAAAATGATCCAGCCAATTTCAATCAAGTCCAACCATCCAAACACAATCCATAGGGTGTAGGGAAGCTGTTCAGATCATCACCACTCATCTGTAACACCTCCAAATCAAAAATCACTTTGAACTTGCTGTCATGACCTAGAGGTAAGCACATACTTGGTCATCTCTCAATCTATGCATATTTCCTCGCACAATAATTTGGCCATATGTTCATAATCATGCATGGATTGTTTTCCCTCAATTAATTGCATTGTTTGAATCGTGTATCAAAAATCCTATCCTTCATGCAGAAATTAGGGTTCTTGAGGTCTCTTCGTGATTTCTTGTTGTATGTTTAATTTAAATGAAATTAAAGTACATAGACATGATCGTGAGGTTGAGACGAGCATAATGATATGTGGATTGCATGATATGATTACGTATTCATGGAGATTGGATAGAAAATGAAAATCTGAGAAACCAAGGACACGCGCGTGTTCTTCAGCTGTTCTTGGCGCCATTTTTCATAAATTCAAATATTTGAATTTTGTGATTTTGTTTAATTGATTCAAAAATTAATTTCTCTCTGAGTTTTAATGATTTTGAGTTGATTCTTTTTTTAATAATTCACAAAAATGTTAAAATATTTTATTTTCCCAAAAAATCCCAAAAATATTATTTATTTCATATAATTGATATTTTTGTAAAGAATTAATATTTTGATTGTTTTTGGCATTTTAAATATTTTTTCTACATTGATTTTGCAACTTTTAATGCTTTCTAATTATTTTGTAGGTCAATACTTAATTTTTGAAGCATTAATCCAAGATCACAATTTGTTTTCCATGTGTTAAACAATTTTTGATCATTTTAATTGAATTTTTATTCAATTAAATACATTTTGAAAACAAATTAGGGTTTTGGATTAATTCAACCCTCATAAATCATTTTCAAAACTCTTTGGGCCTCTTGAGAGAGTGTAAGACCCATCCCCCCTTGTACAAAAACTTTTTGGGCCTTACTCATTGTATAAGTCCCTCTGTACAAGTAAACGACGCGATCGTCGCCCGTTTAAAAATAAAAAATCATTTGGGCCTCTCCTTGAGCTATAAGACCCATTCAAAACACTTTGGGCCTCTATTAGAGTGTAAGACCCAATCCCCCTTTTAACCAAAACATTTTGGGCTTCACTTATTGTATAAGTCCCTCTGCGTTAAAAGAAAACCTCGGCGCGATCGCCATTTTTAAACGAAAAATCATTTGGGCCTACCCTCGTGTTATAAGCCCCACTCTTTTTTATTTAAACCTTTTTTGGGCCTCTTGAGAGAGTGTAAGACCCATCCCTTTGTACAAAAAACCTTTTTGGGCCCCAGTCACTTGTATAAGTCCCGCTGTACAAAGTCAAACAGTGCGCTCACTGATAAAACCCTGGGCCTCTCCTTGAACTGTAAGCCCCAAATCTTTCTTTTTCAAAGCACTTTCTCCTTTGATTTTGAATATACTGTTGTTTTCAATCTTTCTTTGTTGAACAACTAACCAAACAGCATGGAAGCACTACAACCGAGTAAGTGGTTATCACTTTCATTTACTGCTTTCATATTATAAACTGTATTGTGGGGCTGCTCACTGTAAGTCTCCTTTCATAAACTCATATCTACTGTGTAATAATAGTATAGATATTTCGAGTTTCCCCGGCTACTACGTCTAGAACTAGGTGACGCCGTTTCATTTATTTGTAGAAATAGACGCCTAGATCCCCAATAGGAGCACCAGATACGGTCTTTTCTTCGGCTGTCCTCCTTAGGAATCGTCAAGAAGCTCTACTCCCCAAGATGAATGTATTCTCCGTGAATGGCATATTTGAGTTTCTTCCAAATTCTCGAACTTTCCTGACTTGATCTATTCCTTGTGGATAGCTTGCCTTGAATGTCTCGGGGTTTGGGTACCCACTACGGTCATAATCTTGGACCTTAACTAAGGAACCCTCTTCAAAAGCTAAAAGTCGCTGGATAGTAAATCTCGCACGTTTACCAGTGGTTTTTATCTTTAAAAGAGTTATCTCTCCTAATGGAAAGGAGATGATAGACCCACGGGCTTCTTAAAAGCATCGGCCTCCTCTTGGGCATTATTCAAGGACCCGTCGGCTTCTTAGAAGTATTCACAGCCTCCTCTTAGGCTTCGTATAATGATCTCTTCCTCCGGGAATGATAGCCTCCTCTTGGGCTTCGTACAAGGACCCGTCGGCTTCTTAAAAGTTTCCAGCCTCCTCTTGGGCTTCGTACAAATTGTCCCGACGACCTCCTAGAGGTATAGGAACAGAACTTAGTCATCTCCATAGAACAGTCCTTTCATAGAGTCTACTACTGTTTCTCAAAGCATAGTACAAAAGATAAAACTCTAGACACGGACAGTCTAACTTCCTTGAGTCTCAAAAGACATTCTCAAGTGACCCCTTCGTTAAATAGGAAGGAAACCCGCAGACTCAGACAGTCTCAACACCCTTTGGATTTCCAGTTTCCACAAAGAAAAGGAGACCACCCCGATCCTCAGATCTAACCCATGAACACAGTGATGCTCATATAAGAACTGATTTTCTCTTTCAAAATCAGTATACTGGACCTGTCACTTAACTGACATAGCCTCCTCTTGGGCTTTGTACAATGACTCTCTCTAGCGGAGTCAAACAATGCTTTAGCCTCCATCTCGGGCTTTGTACGAGATACAAAGACTCTCTTGTTGAGTCAAACCTTGTAGCCTCCATCTCGGGCTTCGTACGAGATACAGAGACTCTCTTGTTGAGTCAAAACTTTTAGCCTCCATCTCGGGCTTCGTACGAGATACAAAAACACTCTCTTGTTGAGTATAAAAGATTCTCCTGTTGAGTCAAACAAACAATAGCCTCCATCTTGGGCTTCGTACGAGACACAAAGACTCTATCGTCGGGTCAAAAACTTTTAGCCTCTCTCTCGGGCTTTGTACGAGACACAAAATAGCCTCCTCTTAGGCTTTGTATAATGATTTTCCTAGCGGAAATTAGCCTCCTCTTAGGCTTTGTATAATGATTTTCCTAGCGGAAATTAGCCTACTCTTAGGCTTTGTATAAGACAACCACTGGTTGATCCAATTAACCTTTTAGCATCGAAGCTGTGCCTCGTTCACAGTACACAAACATCAACAACTCCTTTCCCTTCATCTAATCGCTGTAAGCGGCAGGCCTCTGGATCATCTATATCCACACCACTGTCCCTCTTTTAGCATGAGAAATTCCTAAGGAAAGATGGCATTGCTCTACACTGAGTTAAAGTCTTCTCCTTCAGGTTAAAACCCTTTCTTCGGAAATTATGGCATTGCTCGGATCCGCGTATCCCAGTTAAAGTAATTCTCCTTCTCCCCTCTTTAGAGATGACAAATTCTCTCTAAAGTCGAGGTATTTCAGCTTCACGTCTTGGGCTTTGAACAAGACACAAATAGACCTTTCAGCTTCACATCTTGGGCTTTGAACAAGATACAAACCACCTTTCGCTTCACGTCTTGGGCTTTGAACAAGACACCAAAACACCAATTTCCTCCCATAGAATAGGAGGAACTACGAACACTCTGATTTCCCTGTTTCGGTAAACGGGAATATGTAGGCATAAGATCGAAAGAAAAGATCTTAGCGAGCGCAATCAACAAAAAACCCAAATCCCATATCTCCATCAATCAAAAGCAGTATTTCAAAAGCATCAGTCCTAACATCCTAATCCTTGTTCCCCGCCAGAAACCTTCTGCCCAGGTAAAAAAAGAAAGAAAACAGTATTGGCGAAAATACAAATAACCAGTACAAAGGCCCCCCACATTGATAGCATCCGTAACCTAACAGACCGCTGTTTAAACTCAGTATGCAAAGCAGGGTTAATTGGAGACATCTATTTCCCTTCCTTATTCAGCTCACAATAGGATAAAAAATGAATCGACCTGTAGTTCAAGCTCAACCGCAGAGAGCAACCAGCGCTTAAGAACCGCGTCCAAAATCGCTCGCTGCAGCAGGGAATTAGCATTGCGGAGGGGAAAGCGAAGGTTCGCTGGGTGTTTGCATTGCGAACTTTATGCTATTTTTTCTCTGCCATGGTTCGCTGGGGGTTCGCATTGCGAATAGGAAAGCGAACATGACATATTTTCCATTTTGTTCTTGTCATAACTTTTGGGTCGTAAGTCGGATTAAGGCGCGGTTGGATGCGTTGGAAAGCTAATAAAATGTGATTTCTTATGAAATAGGGTTTGGGGCTAGTGGCCGATTTAATTATGCCGGTAATTGGAAAGGTGTCGTTTTGTCGACTTTTACCGTCGTAATTGTGTGTAATTGATGTGTTAACATGCGATTTGCTTTTGATATATAATGTATAGCTGGTGTGCTGTTATATGATGTGAATTTATGTGATGAAATGTTGTGATGATGGTTTATGGCCTTATGGCAAATAAATGCATTGTTTTGGGTTTGATTTCAATGCATGATTATTGATGTTGAGATGGTTCACATGGTTATTTATGTTATGCATTTGATTGTCATGAGTCATTGTATGCCAAGCATCATGATATGCATTCTTGTGATGTCGTGTGCCCTAGTGGGTGTGAGCGACGAAACGATTCCCAAGGGAATCTGCTATAACGGTTGTAAGCCTTATACAAAGAGGACCTAAAGCGACGTTATAGACGATCGTGAGCCTTATACAAAGAGGACCTAAAGCGATCAGATCGTGACCGTTATACAAAGAGGACCTAAAGCGATCCATAAACGTCGTGAGCCTTATACCAAGAGGACCTAAAGCGACGGGGAACATCGTTTACCCGACGGGGAGTTACACTAAGTAACAAGCAATGATTCCAATAATTCCTGAGTGAATTAATGATGAGAATGATGGATGGAACGGTACCGCATTGCATTGCATAGAGTCGTTGTGTCGGTCTTTGTGCATTTGCATAAGTCATGAATGGATTGATTAGGTGTGAGAATTGTGAATGGAATTGATGAGTTGATATATATATATATATGTTGGTGATAAATGTATTGAGCATGATTGATATGCCTTTGTGAAGGATGTATGAGATATGAATTGTGTTGTTTTGTATTTGAATTATGGTGTAAGTTGTGGTGAGAATGTTTTACATTGTGTATTTTGTGTTGTTACATAATTGTATGCAACTATATTATAATTGTGTTTCTCACCCTTCTGCTGTTTTGAATGCTCTATGAGGCATTGCAGATTAGATGCTGGAGGTCTTTTTGTGAAGATTATGTCTTCATTCTTTTGTCGGTCGGCTCTGATATGTTGCACCGGGTAGTCGGGGAGATCGTTATGTGACATTATGTATATATATATATGTTTTTTTTGGATTTTACATGTATGACTCTGTATATGACAGACAAACTTCTATGTTTATATATATGAGATTCAGTTGCAGATTTTCCGCTTTTATTCTGTATCTGAATTGTGGGTGTTAGGAACTGAGTTCCTCTGTTTATGTTGCTACCTGATTGTTGCATATCTTTATGAGCAGGTTATTATATTTCATCATCGTGATGTGACACTCCGTCTATGCCATGAATGTTTTAATTCTACTCAGATTATTTGTTATCGCTTTAATTACTCGGGTTATAGATTGGGGTGTTATATTAAGTGGTATCAGAGACAGTTTGTGTCAGTCCGTGCCAGTCCGTGTCGGTCGTTTTGAACAAGTTGTTTGTGTGCGTCAGTTGTGTTCTGGCGACCTGATTGTTTAACCATAGTTACTGTTACTGGATATGAATAGAATATGGCTGGAAGGAATGACGCTGCTCTTGCTGCTGCTATGCAAGCTATGGCTCAGGCTGTGCGTGGTGCACCTAATGCTGGTGGGAATGATGAGTTCAGGAAGAACAAACCGCCTATCTTCAAAGGAAGACATGATCTTGATGGTGCTCAGATTTGGCTTAAGGAGATTGAAAGAATCTTTCGAGTGATGGACTGTGCTGAGGAACATAAGGTGAGATTGGGTACTCACATCTTGCAGGAGGAGGATGATGATTGGTGGGTTAATGCGCATCATGTGCGGGAAGCTACAGGTGAAGAGGTCACTTGGGCTTTGTTTAGCAGGGAGTTTTTGAGGAACTATTTTCCTGAAGATGTTAGAGGAAAGAAGGAAATAGAGTTCTTGGAGTTGAAACAGGGTTACATGTCTGTTACTGATTACACTGCTAAGTTTGTGGAGCTTGTTCAGTTTTATCCACATTATGCAGAAGCAACTGCAGAGTTTTCCAAATGTATGAAGTTTGAGAACGGGTTGTGTCCCGAGATCAAGCAGGCAATTGGTTATCAAAGAATTAGGAGGTTTTCGGATTTGGTGAATTGTTGTAGAATTTATGAGGAGGATAGCAAAGCTCGTTCTACTCATTATAAGAGTGTGAACGAAAGGAAAGGAAAGCAACCGTTTCGTGGGGGTCCTTATGTGTCACCAGCTGACAAGGGTAAGCAAAGGTCTAATTTTGATAAAAGGCCAAGTGGGGGAGGTACGTATAATCCTCTAAGATGTTTTAGGTGTGGTGACTTAGGACATCATCAGTTTGAATGTAGAAAGGATATAAGGAAGTGTTCCAATTGTGGAGGTATAGGACATGTAACAGCTGAGTGCAAGAGGAATGTGGTGAAGTGTTTCAACTGTGGTGAACCTGGTCATATTAGTACGAAGTGTCCGAAACCAAAGCAAGCTCAAACTGGAGGGAAAGTATTTGCATTGGCTGGAACTCATACTTCTAGTGCAGATCGTCTGATCAGAGGTACTTGTTTTATTAATAGTACGCCTTTAGTTGCTATTATTGATACCGGAGCGACTCATTCGTTTATTTCGTTTGAGTGTGCGCAGCGTTTGAATCTTTTGTTGTCGTCGATGGATGGAGAGATGGTTATCGATACTTCAGCAATGGGGTCGGTAACTACTTCTTTGGTTTGTTTAAGTTGTCCTTTGACCATTTATGGTAAGGATTTTGATATGGATTTGGCGTGTCTACCGTTGGAGGGTTTAGACGTGGTTCTGGGAATGAATTGGTTGCAGTTCAATCAAGTTCATATCGATTGTTATCATAAGTTGGCGAGATTTCCTTCTCTTGAAGAAGACGAGGAATCGAGTTTCTTATCTACCAAAGAGTTGAAGAAACTTTTGGCGGATGAAGCTCATTTGTTCGGGTTATTTGCATCGTTGATCGTGGATAGTCAAGTTGCAATTGATATGGTTCCTGTAGTGTGTGATTTTTCAGAGGTGTTTCCGGAGGATATTTTTGATGTGCCGCCAGAAAGAGAGGTGGAGTTTTCTATAGATCTAGTTCGTAGTACTAGACCTGTGTCTATGGCACCATATCGTATGTCGACATCTGAGTTGGTTGAGTTGAAGAAGCAGTTGAATGAATTGTTAGAAAAGAGGTTTGTGAGGCCGAGTGTATCACCTTGGGGTGCTCCAGTTTTATTGGTGAAAAAGAAAGATGGAAGTATGCGATTGTGTATTGATTATCGCCAGCTGAATAAGGTGACGATTAAGAATAAGTATCCTCTTCCGAGAATTGATGATTTGATGGACCAGTTGGTAAGTGTGTGTGTGTTAGTAAAATTGATTTGAGGTCAGCTTATCATCAGATTAGAGTGAAAGAGAAAGATATTCAAAAGACGGCTTTTAGGACATGATACGGACATTACGAATATTCCGTGATGCCGTTCGGGGTTTCTAATGCACCGGGAGTGTTTATGGAGTACATGAATCGCATTTTCCATGAGTATTTGGATCAATTTGTTGTTGTGTTTATTGATGACATCTTGATTTATTCTAAGTCTCGGGAGGAACATGCGGAACATTTGCGTATTGTATTGCAAATTTTGAAGGAAAAGAGACTTTATGCCAAGTTGTCCAAGTGTGAGTTCTGGTTGTCAGAAGTGAGTTTTCTTGGGCATGTGATTTCAGGTAATGGTATTGCTGTGGATCCATCCAAAGTAGATGAAGTTCTACAATGGGAGGCTCCTATATCTGTTACTGAAATTAGAAGCTTTTTGGGTTTAGCTGGATATTATCCAAGATTCATTGAAGGCTTTTCCAAGTTAGCACTTCCTTTAACCCAACTGACTTGTAAAGGTAAAGCGTTTATTTGGGATATTCAGTGTGAGGAAAGTTTTAGTGAGCTGAAGAGAAGATTGACTACAGCTCCAATTTTGATCTTACCGAATCCTAGGGAACCGTTTGTGGTGTATTGCGATGCGTATTTGATTAGGTTAGGTGGAGTGTTGATGCAAGAAGGTAAGGTTGTGGCTTATGCTTCGAGGCAGTTGAGGGTTCATGAGAAAAATTACCCTACTCATGATTTGGAATTAGCGGCGGTGGTTTTTGTGTTGAAAATTTGGAGGCATTATTTCTACGGTGCAAGATTCGAAGTCTTTAGTGATCATAAGAGTTTGAAATACTTGTTTGATCAGAAGGAGCTGAATATGAGGCAACGGAGATGGTTGGAATTTTTGAAGGACTACGATTTTAGCTTGAATTACCATCCTGGTAAAGCTAATGTGGTAGCCGATGCGTTAAGCCGGAAATCTTTGCATATGTCCGCTTTGATGGTTAAAGAGTGGGAACTTTTGGAAGCATTTAGAGATTTGAGTTTGGTGTGTGAATTGACATCTGGCAGCGTGAGGCTTGGTATGTTAAGGGTCACTAATGAGTTTCTGTTGACCGTTAGCGAGAAACAGAGGCTGGATGTGAAATTTGTTGATTTGATGACGGTTGGAGATAAAGGTGTGAATGGTGACTTTAAAGTGGATGATAAGGGTGTTTTGAGATTCCGTGGTAGAATTTGTATTCCTGATAATTCGGAATTGAAAACAATGATTTTAGAGGAAGGACATCGGAGTAGTTTGAGTATACATATGGGAGCTAATAAAATGTATCAAGATTTGAAGAAGATATTTTGGTGGTTCGGATTGAAGAGGGATGTGGCTCAGTTTGTTTATGCGTGTTTGACGTGTCAGAAGTCAAAGGTAAAACATCAGAAGCCTAGTGGATTATTACAACCGTTGGATATTCCCGAGTGGAAATGGGACAGCATTTTTATGGATTTTGTGACAGGGTTACCGAATACTCAGAGGGGACATAATGCCATTTGGGTGATTGTGGATAGGCTGACTAAATCGGCGCATTTCATTCCGATTGACATCAGTTTTTCTTTGGAGAGGTTGGTTGAGATTTATATCCGTGTGATTGTGAAGCTACATGGTGTTCTGTTTTGTATTGTTTCAGATCGAGATTTGAGGTTTACTTCCAGATTTTGGGAAAGTTTGCAAAAGGCATTAGGTTCCAAGTTGAGATTGAGTTCTTCTTATCATCCTCATACGGATGGTCAGACCGAGAGAACTATTCAATCATTGGAAGATTTGTTGCGGGCTTGTGTTCTTGAGTAAGGTGGTGCTTGGGATAGTTATCTTTCGTTGGTTGAATTCACGTATAACAATAGTTTCCATTCGAGTATTGGAATGACACCTTTTGAAGCGTTGTATGGAAGAAGATGTCGAACACCGTTGTGTTGGCATGTATCTGGTGAGAGTTCGGTGGTTGGACCAGAGTTAATTCAAAAAACTACGGAAAAGGTGAAACTTATTCGTGAGAAGATGAAGGCTTCTCAGAGTAGGCAGAAGAGTTATCATGATCGAAGGAGGAAAGATCTTGAGTTTCAAGAAGGCAATCATGTATTTTTGAGAGTTACACCGGTGACAGGTGTTGGTCGTGTATTGAAGTCGAAGAAACTTACTTCTCGGTTTATTGGTCCTTATCAGATTTCCGCGGGAGTGGGTATTGTGGCTTATCGGGTGGCGTTGCCACCGAATCTTTCGAATTTGCATGATGTGTTCCATGTTTCACAGCTTCAGAAGTATGTTCCGGATCTGTCGCATGTGATTCCGATGGATGAGGTTGAGGTAAGGGAGAACCTTATGGTGGAGGCATTACCGGTGAGAGTTTTCGATCGCGAGTTGAAGCGGTTAAGAGGCAAGGATATTGCGCTTGTGAAAGTAGCGTGGGGAGGTGCTGCTGAGGGCAATTTGACTTGGGAGTTGGAGAGTCGGATGCGGGAATCGTATCCGGAGTTGTTCATCTCAGGTAATATTTTTGAGGACGAAAATTTCTAAGTGAGGGAGAGTTGTAACGCCCCAGTTTTTATTAGATTTATTTAATCGAGTCGATTTAATTATTTTTGTCTTTATATTATTTTATTCCTGGTTTTTATTTGGTAAATGTGTTATGTTTATCGTTATTATGTTTTATCCCGTTTTGGGAATGTTTGCGAGAAAATTGAGTGTAGGGGTATTTTGGTCTTTTGCTTGGTTAGATATTATTGTTTTTCATTTAAAATAGAAACATAGAAAGAAATAGAGAGAAAAAGAAGTTAAGAGAAATAGAGAAGGAGAAGAAGAAAAATAGGAAAACTTGGAGTGTAAGAAACCGATTCAACCGACACTTCGAAGCGCGATTAATCGGGTAAGGGTGCGCAACTCGGTTATGCTATGCTTGTGTATGATTGTGTATGTGTGTGTTGGAATGTTTGCTGGTTTTTCCTAGCTTTTCAATTCTAGGTCGAATGAGAGAAAACGATAGAAATCGATGTTTTCGCGGTTGAAATGCGGTATAAATTTTGTAGAATACTTGTTGCTATGATTGGGATATGTTTTGGTTGTTATGTTATGGTTTGGAAGTGTTTTGGTGGAGGAATTGTTGTCTTGGAGTAAACAACAGCGCTGCTGGGACTTTCTGGGTTCGCAAGTTCGCACTGCGAATATGGCAGCGAAGGGAAAACGAAGGTTCGCGGGAGGTTCGCATTGTGAACTTTCTGCTATTTTTTCTCTGCCACGGTTCGCAGGGAATTCGCATTGCGGAGGGGAAAGCGAAGGTTTGCTGGGTGTTCGCATTGCAAACTTTATGCTATTTTTTCTCTGCCATGGTTCGCTGGGGGTTCGCATTGCGAATAGGAAAGCGAACATGACAGATTTTCCATTTTGTTCTTGTCATAACTTTTGGGTCGTAAGTCGGATTGAGGCGCGGTTGGATGCGTTGGAAAGCTAATAAAATGTTCTTTCTTATAAAATGGTTTTGGGGCTAGTTGCCGATTTAATTATGTCGGTAATTGGAAAGGTGTCGTTTTGTCGACTTTTAGCGTCGTAATTGTATGTAATTGATGTGTTAACATGGGATACGCTTTTGATATATAATGTATAACTGGTGTGCTGTTATATGATGTGAATTTATGTGATGAAATGTTGTGATGATGGTTTATGGCCTTATGGCAAATAAATGCATTGTTTTGGGTTTGATTTCAATGCATGATTATTGATGTTGAGATGGTTCACATGGTTATGTATGTTATGCATTTGATTGTCATGAGTCATTGTATTCTAAGCAACATGATATGCATTATTGTGATGTCGTGTGCCCTAGTGGGTGTGAGCGACGAAATGATTCCCAAGGGAATCTGCTATAATGGTCGTGAGTCTTATACAAAGAGGACCTAAAACGACGTTATAGACGATTGTAAGCCTTATACAAAGAGGGCCAAAAGCGATCGGATCGTGAGCCTTATACAAAGAGGACCTAAAGTGATCCATAAACGTCGTGAGCCTTATACCAAGAGGACCTAAAGCGACGGGGAACAT
Source organism: Lathyrus tuberosus (assembly GCA_022829125.1). Taxonomy (NCBI): domain Eukaryota; kingdom Viridiplantae; phylum Streptophyta; class Magnoliopsida; order Fabales; family Fabaceae; genus Lathyrus; species Lathyrus tuberosus. The sequence goes on along the minus strand of JALAZF010000852.1, from coordinate 326,883 downwards.
CGTTTGCCCGACGGGGAGTTACACTAAGTAACAAGCGATGATTTCAATAATTCCTGAGTGAATTAATGATGAGAATGATGGATGGAACGGTACCCGCATTGCATTGCATAGAGTCGTTGTGTCGGTCTCTGTGCATTTGCATAAGTCATGAATGGATTGATTAGGTGTGAGAATTGTGAATGGAATTGATGAGTTGATATATATATATATATATATATATATGTTGGTGATAAATGTATTGATCATGATTGATATGCCTTTGTGAAGGATGTATGAGATATGAATTGTGTTGTTTTGTATTTGAATTATGGTGTAAGTTGTGGTGAGAATGTTTTACATTGTGTATTTTGTGTTGTTACATAATTGTATGAAACTATATTATAATTGTGTTTCTTACCCTTCTGCTGTTTTGAATGCTCTATGAGGCATTGCAGATTAGATGCTGAAGGTATTTTTGTGAAGATTATGTCTTCATTCTTTTGTCGGTCGGCTCTGATATGTTGCACCGGGTAGTCGGGGAGATCGTTATGTGACATTATGTATATATATATATATATATATTTTTTTTTTGGATTTTACATGTATGACTCTGTATATGACAGACAAACTTCTATGTTTATATATATGAGATTCAGCTGCAGATTTTCCGCTTTTATTCTCTATCTGAATTGTGGGTGTTAGGAACTGAGTTCCTCTGTTTATGTTGCTACCTGATTGTTGCATATCTTTATGAGCAGGTTATTATATTTCATCATCGTGATGTGACACTCCGTCTATGCCATGAATGTTTTAATTCTACTCTGATTATTTGTTATCGCTTTAATTACTCGGGTTATTGATTGGGGGTGTTACAATGCCGAGGATAAAAAATCCACGGTTGGATATGTGTTTATGCTGGGTGGTGCACTAGATGCTTGGAGTTCGAGAAAGGAGCCAGTAGTGGCATTGTTATCATGCGAAGCAGAATATATAACTGCTTCTCTTTCTGCATGTCAAACAACCTGGATGGTGAACCTGGTCGAAGAGATCACAACGAAGAGTCATGGAGCAATTACCATGAAGATCGACAACATGTCAGCTATCAAGTTGGCAAAGAATCCGATAGCACATGGTCGAAGCAAGCACATCGAAATAAGGTTCCATTATCTTCGAGAACAGGTAGTAGAAGGGAATATGAACTTGAAACACTACAAAACTGAGAATCAGATTACAGACATCATGAAGAAGGGAGTACCAGTCGAAGTGTTTAAAAAGCTAAGGTCTATGATGAATGTGGATAGTTTAGACACAATGAATTAGGTGGTGTGTTAAATATGTAATTCATTGTTTTAGAAAGATTAGATTAGATAGTTTTGGGCTTTAGCTTGAGATGCAAGTTAACTTAAATCTATAAATAGGGAGAAACCCTTATCTTTGTAATCATCAAGTTTGATAATCACGGTTTTGCAGTTGCAAAGTGATAATAAAATTCCACAGTTGTGGGCAGAGAGTTACTCTGCAGTTCATACTCATCTTCTTTAAACATGTTCTTGATTTATTTCATTGTCATTACATAACAATCTTGAGATCAAGATTGAGAAGAATTCACCTTAGATCGTGTTTGAATTCCAACAAAATTTAAGCCAACTAATTAGCATTAAATATTTTGTTTGTTTTGATAGAATATTTCTTGACATTTTAATATATATATATATATATATATATATATATATATATATATATATATATATATATATATATATATATATATTAATAATTAATTATGTTAATTCATATTTGATTAATTAAATAATTAATCTAACAATCTTTTTCTCAATTTTATACAATTGACATGTTAAATTTTTTCATTTCACTGCGTTTTTGTGTCTGAATCGACTATAATAAATTGAACCATTCAATTAATCTAACAATCTTTCACTTAAATGATAATAATTAATTATGTCAATTCATATTTGATTAATTAAATAATTAATCTAATATAACTTTAAAAGACAATCATAAGCCTTTTTCAAAATCAGCTTTTAACATCATATATTTTCTCTTATGCCTTTTAGCAATATTTAATGAACTCCATCTAAAACTTGCATGCTTGGTACAAAAGTTGATTGACATATAGAGATCAACTTTCTTATTGCTTTCTTCAATCTGTTTGCGAGTATTTTTATGATGATTTTATATAGATAGCCCACTATACAAATCGGCATGTAGCACTCAAACTATTAAAATAGAGTTAAGAAATATGTAGTGATACCATTTAAAACTTTAGCATTGAAATGGAATTCATTCATAAAATTTACCAAATCATCCTTTCGAACATTCTAGCCAGTTTTGAGAAATCCAAAGTTAAATTTGCCTGGACCCAACCTCTTGTCTCCATCTCATAACCACACCACTCATTTGATTTTATCATACTCGAATGGCTCCTCTAATTATGCTTAATCTCCTTATGTTAGCTTATTGAATTCAACACCCTCTAGAGTTGGTCTATTTGCAATCTTTTCTACAAATCTCTCTGTAAAAACTTTTTAATTTCCGTTTTTACCTCATCCACCCGCTTGATTCTGCCATTGCAGGGGCTAATGGAAACTATGTTATTCCTGTTGAAATATTAAATTAGATTTGATTTGATATGATTAGATTTGATTAGATTTAATATTTAGATATAATTTAAGTTGTGTTGACCCAAACCCAATTAGAGTTATATATAAATATACATAGCTTGTATCATTATTTACACAATTCAAATAATATAAATTCTTATTTCCTTATTCTCCCTCTTTCTCTCCTCACTAAAAGTGTCTCACGCATTAACAAATTGGTATCAGAGTCTGGTTCACTCTTGGTATCCAGAGCTTCCGGTTATTGTTCTTGATCGAGTTTTCAAGAACTTCACGTCAGAGATCGTGTTTTCAGGGCAAGTGAATCAACCGCTGCGAAGATGACTGGTGATAAGAGCATTCCGAGTTCCCTTCCAATGCTTGACGGCAAGAATTGGATCCGATGGAAAAAACAGATGCAATCCTTATTTGGCTTCCATAAGACCCTAGAAGTGTTTAACGGTGACGTTCCTGTGTTAGCTGAAAATGCAACCGAAGAACAGAAAAAAGCCCACAACGAAGTCAAGAAGAAAGATTGCAAGGCTGCTTATTGCATTCAGACTGCAGTCGATGCTGCTAACTTCGACAGAATCTCTCATGCTGAAACGGCGAAGGAGGCATGAGATATTCTGGTGAAGTATTATGAAGGAGGTGAGAAAGTCAAGGTTGTCAAGTTGCAAACCTTGCGTCGACAATATGAGTTGTTGTCGATGGGAGAAGACGAAAAAGTCGCAGAATATGTGTCGAAGATTCAGAAACTCGTCCATCTCATGAAGGGTTGTGGTGAAACCATAACTGATAAGATGATAGTTGAGAAGGTAATGAGAACGTTGACCTCTTGTTGCGGTGAGAATCGGATACCAAGCTATTGGATTAACTTGAATCGCAAATCTTTGAATTCACCACCGGTCTTTGATTTATCCGAAGGAAAGGTTAAAGATCGAAAAACCTCAGAGATCTAAGGTTCGGGGGTTGGTTACGCCTAGGGAAGGTATTAGCATCCTAAACGTCTGTAGTACTCTACAGGAACCTCTTGTTTTTATTTATGTTATTTATCGCTTGCTTGCTAAAGGAAAAACCTAGGGGTTAATATCTAAGTATACTCGCCAAGACATCGCATCTTGTGCCTACGTATCCTGACGGGAGTGGAATCAGAGTATTCGTAGTTCCCCTCAAAGAGGGTGAGGAACTCTTGACGGTGGTAAAGGTTCCAGGGGGAAAGTAAGTATCCATGGCAAGATACCTACATGGAGTGCGGTGACTCCAAAGTTAAAGTTGAGTTAAAAGGGTAGATTACGTGTCCATGGTAAAACACATATATAGAGTGCGGCGACTCCGATCCTAAGGTTAGGATAAATGGGAAGGACCTAAAGTTTAGGCTAAGTTATCATAATCGTGACATGGAGTCAATGGAGAGGACTCTTTCTTTTGGAATTTCATTGAGAAGGTGCTAACCTAATGTTATCGTGCAAAGGTTTACATCCTAAGAACTAGTCTTAATTCGAATTGAACAGAGGTTAAAGTAAAATTGAGAAATCTAAAAGAATGGATGAATCAAGCAAACAAGATTTTAACAAGAGCAATATCGAGGATCAAAATCACAACCTAACGCGTCAAGAATCGACATGAACTTCAAGGATTAACAAAATAAAATATCAATATTGAATTAATAAAAAAACTAATTAAACCAAAATTTAAATTAAAAATTAATAGATCAATCAAACAAAAATCTAATCGAAAATAAATTAAAGTCTAATTAAGACCCAAATATTGAAATAAGTTATAATTAAAACCAAAATACACTCTAATTAAATTAAATTCTTAAAAAACTAAATTAAATTTTAACCAAGATAATTTACTTAAATTCTAAAACAATAAAAATAAAAATAATAATGGGCATGATACAGCATCATAAGCCCAAGATCATAGCAAACAGGAAATAAAAAGTAAAAAAAAAGTAAAAAGAAAAAGAAGTTGGGCCGGGTCCTTCAAAACCTGTCTGACCCACATTAACCATCAGTACCACATTGCCTTGCAAAAGAACAACAACACAACAACAGGGCAAAACGTTCGTACACTTTCCAGTAAAAAGCTCTCCCTCTCACGCATCATCTCTCAGTTTCTCATCTCTATCTCGAACTACTATCATCGACGCCTCCACTCCTCTTTCGCGAACGCTAATGGCTCACAAGTCCGCCGCGCCGTGGCCTCGGGGCGGCAGCGGCGGAAAGTTTCGTGACGTCACTCTTTTCAATTCACGGGTGGAACGACAATGATTCGAATCGAAACGGCGAAGCGGAAAGTAACGAGTTCACAATCAGATTTTTTGCAAGATCAGCTAAAAGAGATGCGTACCTTTGAGGATTTCGACGAAGGTTTCGACGCGGCGACTCGACGACGATAACTTCCGGGTGTGATTTCTGTCCTCTGATGATTGATTGTGAATCTCACTCTTTCAATCGTGTGCTGGGAATGATAATGTGGACCTCTGAAGATTTTCGGGCGTGTTTGGTACTCGTTGAACGAAGGTCGCGAGGAGAGGTATTGCTCACAGCGGCTTGTCGTCGGTAATTGAGGTAAGTGATGGCGGGTTTCTCAGTCTTTTCTTTTTTGTGTGAAAGTTGTTTTTGTTCCCTCTATGATTTTCTCCCCTGTTTCAGAACTGTGTGTGTTTTGTGATACGAGATTTGTGAACGATGCTGAAAGTGTGTTGTGAGTATGTTGCTTCAATTTTGTACGGGTTTATGGTGGTTTCTGCGAATGAGTTTTCTGGTTTGAGAGGCTGTGTTTTTTCTGGTGTATGAAATTTCTTACTGATGTTCTGTACTGCCTCGTGAATGAATTCTCGCCCTCTTTATATAGGCTTAGAAGAAATGCTATTAATTGATGAAGAATGATGACATTTCCATTTCAAATTAGAGCATGTTTGGACTGTTTTGGCAAGAACTATTGACCCTTGTTTCTCTGTTTCATGAATTTCCAAATTTGTTTGATTTTGTTGGACACATGTTTTGGAAATTGATGAGTGCTGCTGAAACATGTTTTTTTATTACAGTGATGTTGTTTCCATTTGCTCTTTAGAATTTGAAATGTAACATGGATTTTGTGCTTGATGTGGTAATGAATTCTTGTACACTTTTTAATTGAGAACCTTTGACTCTTTGGAATCAATTTGAGCTTGGTGTTCTCAAGATGTAAATCTTCAAGCTTGAACTTTCATGATGAATGATATTTGCAATTTGCAAACTTGAATCTTATAATCACACAAAAAATCTTTGCACCTTATCTTGAACAAAATAATTTTCTTTGAAAAGCCTCTTTTAAACTAGTAGCCTGAATGAATCTTGATATAACCTTTGAAACTTAAATCGACTCTTGTATCTTTATCAAAAACTCTTGAATGTTGCGACTTGCCGAACTCAATCATATCTTAAGCTTTGGAAAACAATGAATTATCTTGAGCTCGATTTAAGATTATTATCCAAACTTGACACTCCAAATTATCCGAAAAAAAAATTCAAATTCTTTCTCTTAAGATCGAAAGAGTTTTATGTGATGATTCAACTCCAAGAATAAAAACAAAATCTTGTTTGTCCTTTATTGCCCACACGATCAGAGGTTCAGATGACGATGACACTTGATACATGGACCATGCCAACTTGTAATGCAACACACCACAAAGATTCTAACCAATTCTCTAATGACTAACACCAAATGGACAAAGAGCCTTAATCTTCTTGAGACATACTGAAGCTTTTGACGAGAAAATACTCATGATGATGATGATAGCTTAAAACCTTGATTCTAGAATTGGTGAAAGAACCAACCGAAGATTCAAATCAGTAGAAAACCTTAGGACCATTCTAAATCAGAACCAATTGATCATGTCTTGAAGTATTTAACTGTGAAAACGACAACTATCTCCACTTGAAACCAATATTCCTGCACAAACCAGTTAGAAATAAAGCATGCGGATATGCGAGATGATGCACAAAGAGGTGGAATCTTATGGTAAAAAATTAGGGTATGACAGATGCCCCTATTTAAGTTTCTTCTATCTGGAGATATGGAGATTGAAATCTTCGTCTCAACGAGATAGAAGGGACTTAAATACAAACATGCACAATTTTTGGCCCTAAGATGCCGCAAATGCATATGATATGACATGAATGCAAAGACAAGGATTCTGTGAGGAAGGGTACCACAGGGGAGAAAGTTACAATTGGGTCAGAAACGAAATGAAACAAACCAAAGTATCTGGAAAACATCATCCAAGAATGACATTGGATGAAAAGAAGCACCAAACATCCAATAACGGCTTTGGATGAAAGGTAAACTCACAATATTTAAGAAGGCAACAGATGAAAATGAGACAAAATAATGTAATTCGAGAAGGCATCGGACACAAAGAAACCAGTCATCCAATAATGGCTTTGAATGAAAGGTGCACGCACAATATCTGATAATGGATTCAGATGAAAGTGAACAAGGTAAGGAAACCAGACATCCAATAATGGCTTTGAATGAAAGGTATAATCACAATATCTAATAATGGCTTTAGACAAAGTGAACTCGATTTGGAAGAACATCAGAATGGGGGACCCATCCGAAAGAGCATCAGATGGTAAAAGAAACCAGACATCCAATAGTGGCTTTGAATGAAAGGTATAATCACAATATCTAATAATGGCTTTAGATAAAGTGAACAAAGTAGAGAAACCAGACATCTAATAATGGCTTTAGATGAATGTGAACAAAGGACTACATTCAAGAATGACATTGAATGCAGAGAAACCAATCATCCAATAATGGCTTTGAATGAAAGGTATAATCACAATATCTAATAATGGCTTTAGATGAATGTGAACAAGGTAGGGATCCAAGAAAGAATTGGACAAAAGGAACCAGTCATCCAATAATGGCTTTGAATGAAAGGTACAATCACAATATCTAATAATGGCTTTAGATGACTGTGAACAAAGACTCGATTTGGAAGAACATCAGAAAGAGAGACACATCCGGAAAAGCATCAGATGGTAAAGAAACCACACATCCAATAATGGCTTTGGATGAAAAGTATAATCACAATATCTAATAATGGCTTTAGATGACCGTGAGGTAAAAAGGTGAGATCCAAGAAGGCATTGGATGTAAAGGGACCAGTCATCCAATAATGGCTTTGAATGAAAGGTATGACTCAAAATCTGAGAAGACATTAGACGCAAATGAGACAAAAGGTGAAATCCAAGAAGGCATTGGATGTAAAGAAATCATAACGTCCAAGAAAGCATTGAACGAATATGAACAAGGAGATACCCAAGAAAGCATTGGATAAAAGCGACAATATCTATTTGGTAGGTGTCAAGTGAATTGGACTTAGACAACAAGGTAAGACGTGGATAACAACACGACCTATGGAAAATGCAAATGAGTGCAAATGAGGATGACACTCTTGTTATGCATATGTATACGAATTATGCTATGATCAAATACAAGTGCAAATGTAATGCGGATGTCGAAGACACGACTCGACTCTTTTGTGGAGATGACAAGACTGGGAGACTAATTCCTCAACACGGAGATCACTGCCATTCTGCTTTGGAACTAGAGACGTCACTGCACAATCTCTGCCACACTGGTAAACTGTATCAATTTGCTGATCCTTGTAGGAAGGATGGAAAGCTGCTTGGGGATTCTTCAAGTAAACTGCCCCAGATTAGCCGACTACTGTACATGAGCTGATAATTGCTTCAGCTGGATTGATTATGTAAATGACTGAATTACTGTACTCCTGGAAAGCTTGCCCCAGTATGAGTCTTGAAAAAAACTTCTGTATAAACCAATTCTGGGAAGGACTTGCACTGAATAAATCTTGAACTGATTCTCAATAGGATCTGGAAGGAACTTGCCCCTGATTGGATCACTGACCAAGTTTCTCAAATGTTTGAAAATTCCTTAAGCGGAAGCCAGATTGCAAACAAAAGTGTTCATACAAACATAGTAAATGCAAAGTTCATGCAACTTTTGAAATCAAAATCCTTTTTGGAAAGATGCAAAAGCATATGAGCCACCAGCTAGGGCACGGTGGTTCAAGACATTTAAAAGTGAAAGGTAAAGCGAAAGACGTGATGCCAAAAAAAATGATCTGCAAAGATCTTTAGCAGTCAGTTTACGCAACCTCGTTGTAGTATGCTTTCAAAATAACCTTGCTTCAATTAGGTCTTTTGAGGGTTATAACGTGGCCTGGTTCACGGTTCATGAAACAAAGGATAGAGGCTCAAAGTTTATTTATACCCACCCAATCTTCGTGATGATCTTCAGTCCTACGCTCAGTTAACTCAGACTATGTACTCAGGTTCCCATAGGTTAGGAATGGTGCTGATGATAATGATGTTGATGGTTCAGAAGTTAAGGGACTTTTGAGGTGACAGTCACTACTTCCTTATAACTCTTGGTTGTTTTTTTTTCATTGAGTATTTCATGGTAAGGATTTAAAGATTTCTCCTTTTTATTATCCCTAACTTTTGCCTGAACTGTTCTCGTGAATCTTACAGTCAGCGGGATGCCCCAGTTTTTGTCTGCCTAAGTCTCCTTCACAGGTTTCGACTTAGTGGGCTTTTTCCTTTTTTGATTTTTTTATCTCTTTTTTTTTTTTGAAAGAAAGTGACTGCTTGGCTTAATGATTACGGCGAACCATCATCGACTTTTGACTTGAAAGACATCTTCGACACTTGCTTGTTGCGTGCGAAGGAAAAATTGAGAATGCAACCTTTTTGTTGAAAGATGTCTTGCACGAAACTCTTGTATTTGAATGCACAATCCAGTTAACTGAGAGCTACCCTGTCCCAGGTTAAGATTGCGGGTTTTTATTTGTAAAGAAAAAAACTCCTACTTTTAAGCTCAAAGGGGTTGACGAGGGGTTATCTTCCTTATTTCTTCAGTGTTTGGGAATTAAAACAATGCCTTACATCCTCAGCAAAGTTTTGATTTGAAAGCATACCAACAACAATTATGATTATTACGTTTTCATCATCCTCCCTCCAATCTTTGCATAATCGGAAAGAAAGCGAAAAAGAAATAAAATATTTTTTATTTTTGTTTTTGTTTTTTTTTTCTTTTTGAAAAGGAAGGCGTAAAGATGTAAATAGCAAACACAAATGAATTGAATCCAAAAGTCGCAATGCTCATTTTATTAATTATGAAAGTACAAACATGATTTGAAAGCAAACAACTAATACAAATAAGGAAAATGCAAACAATAAGAAACAAAAGTCTAGTGACTAATCAGAAACAAGAGTGAGCTGTCTTGTCTGAAACACTGGCTCTTAAGAGGATAGCTGGCTGAGGTCGACCGAAGCTTCACTTAGCGTGCTCTGGCAAAGGATTGTTCTTGACATTCGGATTGGTGTCACGAAAGGAGAGAATACCAATTCTAATCAGCTCTTGTACTCCAGCCTTCAATGCAAAGCAATGTTCCAAGTCATGGCCTGCGCCACCTTAATGGTATTCACAATGAAGATCGGCCCTATAACCGGCTGGAAGAGGATTTGGAGGAGGAGGTAAAGGCCTTGTGGTAATCAAACCTTTCTGAACTAGCCCAGGATAAAGTTCAGTGTATGTCATTGGAATAGGATCAAAATTATTCCTATTACGGTACTGATTCTGTCCAACAGCTGGACATTGAGGAGCTTGAGCTGGTCGTGGAGCAGCAACAACAGGAGTAACAGCAGCAATAACAGAGTGATCAACATACTGGGGTTGAGGACGAGACCTTCTGGTTTCAAACATAACAGCATTGGTCTGATCTTCACTCTTCTTCTGGAAGTTCCCATAGGATTTCTTCGCTCCATTAGAAGATTCAGCAGCTTTGGATACTTTACCGTTCTTAAGTCCTTCCTCGAGTCTCTGACCAATAGTAACCAAATCAGTGAAGCCGGATGAAACACTACCAATCATCTTCTCCCAATAGAATGGAGACAAGGTGTCCATAAACAGTCCAGTTAATTCTTTCTCTGCCAAAGGAGGTTCAACTTGAGAAGCCAACTCTCTCCAGCGCTGAGCATATTCCTTGAAAGACTCTTTATCCTTCTGAGACATGTTTTGCAGCTGACGGCGGTCAGGAGCCATGTCGAGGTTGTACTTGTATTGCTTCATGAAGGCATTAATAAGATCCTGGAAACAGTGAATGTCGTTCTGTTCAAGATTCATATACCATTTGAGAGAAGCTCCACTCAGACTGTCTTGAAAACAATGGATAAGCAACTTCTGATTCTTGGCATGAGCAGCCATCTTTCGGGTATACATGACCAAATGAGCTCTTGGACAAGAATCACCTTTGTACTTCACAAAATCGATAGTCTTGAATTTAGCAGGGATAACAAGGTCAGAAACCAAACCCATGTTTTCTGCATCAATGTTGAAGAAATCAGTACCCTCTACGGCTTTAAGTCTCTTGTCTATAGTTTGAAAATGTTCACGGACAATCGCGGGTTCGACAAAATCTTCATGGTCTTCACCCTGAACACTGGCAACATTGTACTCATAGAGGGGGTTTTCAAAATGAGGTCGAGTAGTCTGGGCAACAACATGAACCACAGGTCTAGGCTCGGAGAAAATTGGAGCTTGAAACACTGGTCTGGAAGTCTGACCAATCATAGCAGTAGATGCAAGAGGTGGTGAGTAGTTGGGAGGCAAACCAAACTCTGGCCAAGTTGAAGGTGGCACCTGAATAGGTTGAGGATCAGTAGTTGAAACTTCTTGGATGACAGTCCTTTGGGGTTGCTCTCCTCTAGCAATCAAGAGTTGGAGCATTTCAGTGAGCTTTGCCATGCTTGACTTAAGGTCGTCAATCTCCATTCGCATCTCAGCATTATGTGTTTCTTGCTCTGCCATTATGCGTCTGTAGTTAGCTCTAGTCCGATATCGATGTCGAGGAATCAGCTTGACAGCTCACAGGTAACACTAGAAGATAGAGACAGCTGGAAATGAGTTACTGGACAAACAGACGCATGCAAAGATGCAAATGATATGCCATGCGATGCAATGGTTTCAAGGAACTCAACAGTAGGTTGCAAACATTTCGGAAAGACTGAAAAAGTTTCATTTTATAATCCAAGATTTTTTATTGATTTTGCAAATGAAAGAACAACTGAGTTCCTTGAAACCAAAGGGTTATGCATGAATGCATGAATGGATGCATAAGCACAGGTATACTAATATACAGGAAAACAAGTCAGGGCCTAGGTTTGAAGATCACGAGCATGGAGCCATGGTCTACCCTTCCCAAGGTGTGTACTATGGTTTCAAATGTACCCGCCGAACGGGTTCTACAAAGTTCCCAGAGTCTGCAACCCATCTTTCGGATATTATCAATTTTCCAGATTACTTGGTAGTCAATAATATCCTCAAGAGAATCTCGTCTGAGTGTAGTGTCGCGTAGCGACTATTGCAGAAATAGACTCCCGCATAGTCCCCGCACTACATCCTAATAGGCCAAGTTGGGTTAAAGGTAACTACGGTCCCCAGTCCCGAGGGCCTTTAGATCGAAACCATATCGTCTTCACGAATGAACTCGTTGGACAAATATTTTATTCGAGAGGGCCTAGACTGAGTGGTGAAGTCTCAATTTACTTTTTCAGGAATCGACTCCCTCAAAGTATCATTGAAGTCTCACCGTTTTCCTATCTTAATTTCACTCTAGTCCGGGTGTAGGACTTTGTCTCATCACACAAATAGCAACCCTGCACACAGAAAACCCAAGCAGAACAGGTATATATACAGATATAAAGACATATAGGCAAACAAGTAAATAAATAACATAAATATAAACAAGTTAGGGGAAACCCTCGAAAGTCCTCAGTGAAGTTGCCATTTCTGTTGCGGTGAGAATCGGATACCAAGCTATTGGATTAACTTGAATCGCAAATCTTTGAATTCACCACCGGTCTTTGATTTATCCGAAGGAAAGGTTAAAGATCGAAAAACCTCAGAGATCTAAGGTTCTGGGGTTGGTTACGCCTAGGGAAGGTATTAACATCCTAAACGTCTGTAGTACTCTACAGGAACCTCTTGTTTTTATTTATGTTATTTATCGCTTGCTTGCTAAAGGAAAAACCTAGGGGTTAATATCTAAGTATACTCGTCAAGACATCGCATCTTGTGCCTACGTATCCTGACGGGAGTGGAATCAGAGTATTCGTAGTTCCCCTCAAAGAGGGTGAGGAACTCTTGACGGTGGTCAAGGTTCCAGGGGGAAGTAAGTATCCATGGCAAGATACCTACATGGAGTGCGGTGAATCCAAAGTTAAAGTTGAGTTAAAAGGGTAGATTACGTGTCCATGGTAAAACACATATATAGAGTGCGGCGACTCCGATCCTAAGGTTAGGATAAATGGGAAGGACCTAAAGTTTAGGCTAAGTTATCATAATCGTGACATGGAGTCAATGGAGAGGACTCTTTCTTTTGGAATTGCATTGAGAAGGTGCTAACCTAATGTTATCGTGCAAAGGTTTACATCCTAAGAACTAGTCTTAATTCGAATTGAACAGAGGTTAAAGTAAAATTGAGAAATCTAAGAGAATGGATGAATCAAGCAAACAAGATTTTAACAAGAGCAATATCGAGGATCAAAATGACAACCTAACGCGTCAAGAATCGACATGAACTTCAAGGATTAACAAAATAAAATATCAATATTGAATTAATAAAAAAACTAATTAAACCAAAATTTAAATTAAAAATTAATAGATCAATCAAACAAAAATCTAATCGAAAATAAATTAAAGTCTAATTAAGACCCAAATATTGAAATAAGTTATAATTAAAACCAAAATACACTCTAATTAAATTAAATTCTTAAAAAACTAAATTAAATTTTAACCAAGATAATTTACTTAAATTCTAAAACAATAAAAATAAAAATAATAATGGGCATGATACAACATCATAAGCCCAAGATTATAGCAAACAGGAAATAAAAAGTAGAAAAAAAGTAAAAAGAAAAAGAAGTTGGGCCGGGTCCTTCAAAACCCGTCTGACCCACATTAATCATCAGTACCACATTGCCTTGCAAAAGAACAACAACACAACAATAGGGCAAAACGTTCGTACACTTTCCAGCAAAAAGCTCTCCCTCTCACGCATCATCTCTCAGTTTCTCATCTCTATCTCTAACTACTATCATCGACGCCTCCACTCCTCTTTCGCGAACGTTAATGGCTCACAAGTCCGCCGCGCCGTGGCCTCGGGCCGGCAGCGGCGGAAAGTTTCGTGACGTCACTCCTTTCAATTCGCGGGTGGAACGGCAATGTTTTGAATCGAAACGGCGAAGCGGAAACTAACGAGTTCACAATCAGATTTTTTGCAAGATCAGCTAAAAGAGATGCGTACCTTTGAGGATTTCGACGAAGGTTTCGACGCGGCGACTCGACGACGATAACTTCCGGGTGTGATTTCTGTCCTCTGATGATTGATTGTGAATCTCCCTCTTTCAATCGTGTGCTGTGAATGATACTGTGGACCTCTGAATATTTTCGGGCGTGTTTGGTACTCGTTGAACGAAGGTCGCGAGGAGAGGTATTGCTCACAACGGCTTGTCGTCGGTAATTGAGGTAAGTGATGGCGGGTTTCTCAGTCTTTTCTTTTTTGTGTGAAAGTTGTTTTTGTTCCCTCTATGATTTTCTCCCCTGTTTCAGAACTGTGTGTGTTTTTTGATACGAGATTTGTGAACGATGCTGAAAGTGTGTTGTGAGTATGTTGCTTGAATTTTGTACGGGTTTATGGTGGTTTCTGCGAATGAGTTTTCTGGTGTGAGAGGCTGTGTTTTTTCTGGTGTATGAAATTTCTTACTGATGTTCTGTACTGCCTCGTGAATGAATTCTCGCCCTATTTATATAGGCTTAGAAGAAATGCTATTAATTGATGAAGAATGATGACATTTCCATTTCAAATTAGAGCATGTTTGGACTGTTTTGGCAAGAACTATTGACCCTTGTTTCTCTGTTTCATGAATTTCCAAATTTGTTTGATTTTGTTGGACACATGTTTTGGAAATTGATGAGTGCTGCTGAAACATGTTTTTTTATTACAGTGATGTTGTTTCCATTCTTACTCTAGCATGTTGCGTGTTGTTTTGGAAATGTTGGATGCCGATGATTCTCGATTGATTCTTGTATCAATTACTGCCACTGTGATTACAACTCATTCACTGTCATGTATAACAGAGCGCCGTAATTTCTCTCTACATGCTTGTGTAGGTTCAGATAATACGCTTGGCGATATGATGTAGCAACATAAAGCCATCCTTCGCTGCAAAAATTAGTTCAATGCCGATACTGGGTATGGCATTCGAAACATACAGCGAAGTAACGTGTTAGCCAGCTTTCATTAGAGTTCCCTGAAGCATACTTGATGGAGAGTTGCTCAGTTTTTTCTTTTGCTTCTTTTGAGCTCACGACAAATTGATTTTTCCTTATTGATGCTAGTTTGTATTCATTTTCAGGTAAACCACTTGCAAGTATTGACATGGTCGGTCGACTTGCATTCAAAAAACTTGGCTTATGGGCAACATCAAAGACATATGCGGAATGATGACTTCATGGAGAATTCACGCAATAGCTTGAGATAGAATAATTATTTTTTGGACAAAAAGAGTTTTAAGACTAGGATTTGCTCTTTAGAATTTGAAATGTAACATGGATTTTGTGCTTGATATGGTAATGAATTCTTGTACACTTTTTAATTGAGAACCTTTGACTCTTTGGAATCAATTTGAGCTTGGTGTTCTCAAGATGTAAATCTTCAAGCTTGAACTTTCATGATGAATGATATTTGCAATTTGCAAACTTGAATCTTATAATCACACAAAAAATCTTTGCACCTTATCTTGAACAAAATAATTTTCTTTGAAAAGCCTCTTTTAAACTAGTAGCCTGAATGAATCTTGATATAACCTTTGAAACTTAAATCGACTCTTGTATCTTTATCAAAAACTCTTGAATGTTGCGACTTGCCGAACTCAACCATATCTTAAGCTTTGGAAAACAATGAATTATCTTGAGCTCGATTTAAGATTATTATCCAAACTTGTCACTCCAAATTATCCGAAAAAAAAAATCCAAATTCTTTCTCTTAAGATCGAAAGAGTTTTATGTGATGATTCAACTCCAAGAATAAAAACAAAATCTTGTTTGACCTTTATTACCCACACGATCAGAGGTTCAGATGACGATGACACTTGATACATGGACCATGCCAACTTGTAATGCAACACACCACAAAGATTCCAACTAATTCTCTAATGACTAACACCAAATGGACAAAGAGCCTTAATCTTCTTGAGACATACTGAAGCTTTTGACGAGAAAATACTCATGATGATGATGATAGCTTAAAACCTTGATTTTAGAATTGGTGAAAGAACCAACCGAAGATTCAAATAAGTAGAAAACCTTAGGACCATTCTAAATCAGAACCAATTGATCATGTCTTGAAGTATTTAACTGTGAAAACGACAACTATCTCCACTTGAAACCAATATTCCTGCACAAACCAGTTAGAAATAAAGCATGCGGATATGCGAGATGATGCACAAAGAGGTGGAATCTTATGGTAAAAAATTAGGGTATGACACCTCTCACTTTGATCACGTTATCGTAGCTATTCAAGAATCCAACAATCTTGAAACCCTAAAAGTGGAAGATTTGGTTGGTTCGTTGGAGGCGCATGAGATGAGGATTGTTGAAAGAAAGAGAGTTCAGGATTCGATACAAGCACTGCAGGCTCAAGGAAAGAAGTCTTGGTCGAACTCTCACAAGAATCAGGTCAAAGATAGAGCCCCTGAATCCTCGAAAAGTGAAGGAGTAAACTATCGACAGGACAAAGAAGATAAGAAAGGTATACGGTGTTATAACTGTGAAAAGAGGGGTTATTTGGCCAAACATTGTTGGTACAGGAAAGACAATGGACCGAAAAAAGGCAAGGACGAAGGAGTGAACCTTGCACGCCAAGATTCAGATGATTCTGATGGTGGTATGGTGGTTATGGCTGTAGTAGCAGATAACCATGTCGAATCCAAGATCTGATTCCTCGACTCAGGCTGCTCGAATCACATGACTGGTCGAAAGGAGTGGTTAACAGATTTTGATGAGTCGAAGAAAAGCAAGATCAAACTTGCTGATAACAGTTCATTGCAAGCAGAAGGTACTGGCAACATAGTTTTTCAACTTAGTAATGGAGCAAAAGCTATGATCAGAGATGTGTTTTATGTACCTGGAATGAAGTGCAACCTATTAAGTGTTGGACAACTGGTCGAAAAAGGCTTCTCTGTTGGCATGAAAGATGGAGTATTGAAATTGTTCGACACCCAGAACAATTTGGTCTTGAAATCCCCGTTGTCGAAAAACAGGACGTTTAAGACCATGATCAGTTCGACTGAAGTACAATGTCTCAAAACTGTTGTCGACCACAAGGATAGTTGGTTGTGGCATTTGAGGTTTGGACATTTGAACTTTCGATCACTCAATCAGCTGATTACTCAAGATATGGTATCTGGTATTCCAAGTCTTGAGATGCCTGACAAACTCTGTGAAGGTTGTTTAGTCGGAAAGCAATCTAGAAATTCTTTCGTTTCGACTATGCCAATGAGATCATCCTGCATACTCGAAGTTGTACATTCAGATGTATGTGGTCCATTCGAAGAACATACCATTGGTGGAAACAGGTATTTTGTTTCGTTTGTCGATGAGTTTAGTCGAAAGCTGTGGATCTATGTGATCAAGAGAAAGGATGAAGTATTTGAAATCTTTAAGAGATTCAAGATGTTTGTCGAAAACTAGAGTGAGAAGAGGATCAAAGTTTTGCGAACAGATGGAGGTGGCGAATACACTTCGAAGATGTTTGGAAAATTCTGTGCAGAACATGGTGTTGATCATGAGGTAACTGGTCCTTATACTCCTAAACATAATGGAATTGCTGAAAGAAGAAACAGGACCATAGTGGACAAATGTTTGCCAATATCCTTATGGGGTGAAGATGTTTCGACATCTTTTTATATTCTGAGCAGATGCCCTACCAAGAAGCTAAAAAACAAGGTTCCTGAAGAAGTGTGGAGTGACAAATGACCATCAGTGAATCATCTGAAGGTGTTTGGCTCTATGTGTTACAAGCATGTTCCTGATGCAAGAAGAAGGAAGCTTGATGACAAGAGTGAACCTATGATTCTGGTGGGATATCATAAGACTGGTGCATACAGGCTATTCAATCCAAGTAATGAGAAGATTGTGTTAAGTCGAGATATTGTGATTGATGAAAATTCTGCCTGGGATTTAAATTCTGGCAATTCAATTAACAAGCCATTGATGAGCTCTGATTTCGACGAAGAAACTGATGAAGTCGAAATTGAAGACATTGCTGAGAATCAAGTCGAAGTCAAAGTAGAAGCAGTTGTTGACATTCCTGATACAGAGGTTGTGGCTAAAACAAGCTAAAGACCTCGGCGAAATAGAGTTCCTCCAACAAGACTTCATGATTATGAAGTGACTGGTGATGATGAAGTCACACTAGATGGAGAATTAGTTCATTTTGTTTTATTTGCAGGTGCTGAACCAATCAACCATAACGAAGCTTTAAAAATTCAATAGTGGAAGTTAGCTATGGTCGAAGAGTTACAGGCAATCGAAAGAAATAACACATGGGAGTTAGTCGAATTGCCAGCACATACAAAAGCTATCGAAGTAAAGTAGGTGTTCAAGTTAAAACACAATGCTGATGGGTCGATAGCAAGACATAAAGCAAGATTAGTAGCTCGAGGATTTCTTCAAAGAGAGGGACTTGACTACTCTGAAGTATTTGCTCCAGTAGCAAGACTGGAGACTGTTCGACTAGTGATAGCAAGACATAAATTAGATTTGATTTGATATAATTAGATTTGATTAGATTTAATATTTAGATATAATCCAAGTTGTGTTGACCCAAGCCCAATTAGGGTTGTGTATAAGTAGTCCTAGGTTGTTTCATTATTTACCTAATTCAAATAATACAAATCCTTATTTCCTTATTCTCTCTCTTTCTCTCCTCACTAAAAGTGCCTCAGGCACTAACAAATTGGTATAAGAGCCTGGTTCACTCTTGGTATCCAGAGCTTATGGTAATTGTTCTTGATCGAGTTTTCAAGAACTTCACGTCAGAGATCGTGTTTTCAGGGCAAGTGAATCAACCGTTGCGAAGATGACTGGCGATAAGAGCATTCCGAGGTCCCTTCCAATGCTTGACGGCAAGAATTGGATCATGGAAAAAACAGATGCAATCCTTATTTGGCTTCCATTAGACCCTAGAAGTGGTTAACGGTGGCGTTCCTGTGTTAGCTGAAAATGCAACCGAAGAACAGAAAAAAGCCCACAACAAAGTCAAGAAGAAATATTGCAAGGCTGCTTATTATATTCAGACGACAGTCGATGCTGCTAACTTCGACAGAATCTCTCATGCCGAAACGGCGAAGGAGGCCTGGGATATTCTGGTGAAGTATTATGAAGGCGGCGAGAAAGTCAAGGTTGTTAAGTTGCAAACCTTGCGTCGACAATATGAGTTGTTGTCGATGGGAGAAGATGAAAAAGTAGCAGAATATGTGTCGAAGGTTCAGAAACTCGTCCATCTCATGAAGGGTTGTGGTGAAACCATAACTGATAAGATGATAGTTGAAAAGGTAATGAGAACGTTGACCTCTCACTTTGATCACGTTATCGTAGCTATTCAAGAATCCAATGATCTTGAAACCCTAAAAGTGGAAGATTTGGTTGGTTCGTTGGAGGCGAATGAGATGAGGATTGTCGAAAGAAAGGGAGTTCAGGATTCGATACAAGCACTGCAGGCTCAGTCATGGAAAAAGAATGGTAGTTCCAACAAATTCAAATACAAAGTCGATAAGACTCAAGGACCGGAAAAAGGCAAGGACGAAGGAGCGAACCTTGCACGCCAAGATTCAGATGATTCTGATGGTGGTATGGTGGTTATGGCTGCAGTAGCAGATAACCATGTCGAATCCATGATCTGGTTCCTCGACTCAGGCTGCTCGAATCACATGACTGGTCGAAAGGAGTGGTTAACATATTTTGATGAGTCGAAGAAGAGCAAGATCAAACTTGCTGATAACAGTTCATTGCAAGCAGAAGGTACTAGCAACATAGTTTTTCAACTGAGTAATGGAGCGAAAGCTATGATCAGAGATGTGTTCTATGTACCTTGAATGAAGTGCAACCTATTAAGTGTTGGACAACTGGTCGAAAAAGGCTTCTCAGTTGGCATGAAAGATGGAGTATTGAAATTGTTCGACATCCAGAACAATTTGGTCTTTAAATCTCCGTTGTCGAAGAACAGGACGTTTAAGACCATGATCAGTTTGACTGAAGTACAATGTCTCAAAACTGTTGTCGACCACAAGGATAGTTGGTTGTGGCAGTTGAGGTTTGGACATTTGAACTTTCGATCACTCAATCAGCTGATTACTCAAGATATGGTATCTGGTATTCCAAGTCTTGAGATGCCTGACAAACTCTGTGAAGGTTATTTAGTCGGAAAGCAATCTAAAAATTCTTTCATTTCGACTATGCCAATGAGATCATCCTGCATACTCGAAGTTGTACCTTTAGATGTATATGGTCCATTCGAAGAACATACCATTGGTGGAAACAGATATTTTGTTTCGTTTGTCGATGAGTTTAGTCGAAAACTGTGGATCTATGTGATCAAGAGAAAGGATGAAGTATTTGAAATCTTTAAGAGATTCAAGATGTTTGTCGAAAACTAGAGTGAGAAGAGGCTCAAAGTTTTGCGAACAGATGGAGGTGGCGAATACACTTCGAAGATGTTTGGAAAATTCTGTGCAGAACATAGTGTTGATCATGAGGTAACTGCTCCTTATACTCCTCAACATAATGGAATTGCTGAAAGAAGAAACAGAACCATAGTGGACAGATGTTTGCCAAAATCCTTATGGGGTGAAGATATGTCGACAGCTTTTTATATTCTAAACAGATGCCCTACCAAGAAGCTAAAGAACAAGGTTCCTAAAGAAGTGTGGAGTGGCAAACGACCATCAGTGAATCATCTGAAGGTGTTTGGCTCTATGTGTTACAAGCATGTTCCTGATGCAAGAAGAAGGAAGCTTGATGACAAGAGTGAACCTATGATTCTGGTAGGATATCATAAGACTGGTGCATACAGGCTATTCAATCCAATTAATGAGAAGATTGTGTTAATTCGAGATATTGTGATTGATGAAAATTCTGCCTGGGATTGGAATTCTGGCAATTCAATTAACAAGCCATTGATGAGCTCTGATTTCGACGAAGAAACTGATGAAGTCGAAATTAAAGACATTGCTGAGAATCAAGTCGAAGTCGAAGTAGAAGCAGTTGCTGACATTCCTGATACAGAGGTTGTGGCTGAAACAAGCCAAAGACCTCAGCGAAATAGAGTTCCTTCAACAAGACTTCATGATTATGAAGTGACTGGTGATGATGAAGTCACACCAGATGGAGATTAGTTCATTTTGATTTACTTGCAGGTGCTGAACCAATCAACCATAATGAAGCTTTAAAAATTCAACAGTGGAAGTTAGCTATGGTCGAAGAGTTACAGGCAATAGAAAGAAATAACACATGGGAGTTAGTCGAATTGCCAGCACATACAAAAGCTATCGAAGTAAAGTGGGTGTTCAAGTTCAAACACAATGCTGATGGGTCGATAGCAAGACATAAAGCAAGATTAGTAGCTCGAGGATTTCTTCAAAGAGAAGGACTTGACTACTCTGAAGTATTTGCTCCAGTAGCAAGATTGGAGACTGTTCGACTAGTGATAGCAAGACATAAATTAGATTTGATTTGATATGATTAGATTTGATTAGATTTAATATTTAGATATAATCCAAGTTGTGTTGACCCAAGCCCAATTAGGGTTGTATATAAGTAGACCTAGCTTGTATCATTATTTACACAATTCAAATAATACAAATTCTTATTTCCTTATTCTCTCTCTTTCTCTCCTCACTAAAAGTGCCTCACGCACTAAGAAATTGGTATCAGAGCCTGGTTCACTCTTGGTATCCAGAGCATCCGGTTATTGTTCTTGATCGAGTTTTCAAGAACTTCACGTCAGAGATCGTGTTTTCAGGGCAAGTGAATCAACCGCTGCGAAAATGACTGGTGATAAGAGCATTTCGAGTTCCTTTCCAATGCTTGACGGCAAGAATTGGATTCGATGGAAAAAATAGATGCAATCCTTATTTGGCTTCCATGAGACCCTAGAAGTGGTTAACGGTGGCGTTCCTGTGTTAGCTGAAAATGAAACCGAAGAACAGAAAAAAGCCCACGACGAAGTCAAGAAGAAATATTGCAAGGCTGCTTATTGCATTCAGACGGCAGTTGATGCTGCTAACTTCGACAGAATCTCTCATGCTGAAATGATGAAGTAGGCATGGGATATTCCGGTGAAGTATTATGAAGGAGGTGAGAAAGTCAAGGTTGTCAAGTTGCAAACCTTGCGTCGACAATATGAGTTGTTGTCGATGGGAGAAGACGAAAAAGTCGTAGAATATCTGTCGGAGGTTCAGAAACTCATCCATCTCATGAAGGGTTGTGGTGAAACCATAACTGATAAGATGATAGTTAAGAAGGTAATGAGAACGTTGACCTCTCACTTTGATCACATTATCGTAGATATTCAAGAATCCAACAGTCTTGAAACCCTAAAAGTGGAATATTTGGTTGGTTCGTTGGAGGCGAATGAGATGAGGATTGTCGAAAGAAAGGGAGTTCAGGATTCGATACAAGCACTGCAGGCTTAATCATGGAAAAAGAATGGTGGTTCCAACAAATTCAAATACAAAGTCGACAAGACTCAAGGAAAGAAGTCTTGGTCGAACTCTCACAAGAATCAGGTCGAAGATAGAGCCCCTGAATCCTCGAAAAGAGGAGGAGGAAACTATCGAAAGGACAAAGAAGATAAGAAAGGTATACGGTGTTATAACTGTGAAAAGATGGGTCATTTGGCCAAACATTGTTGGTACAAGAAAGACAATGGATCGAAAAAAGGAAAGGACGAAGGAGCGAACCTTGCACGCCAAGATTCAGATGATTCAGATGGTGGTATGGTGGTTATGGCTGCAGTAGCAGATAACCATGTCGAATCCAAGATTTGGTTCCTCGACTCAGGCTTCTCGAATCACATGACTGGTCGAAAGGAGTGGTTGACAGATTTTAATGAGTCGAAGAAGAGCAAGATCAAACTTGCTGATAACAATTCGTTGCAAGCAGAAGGTACTGGCAACATAGTTTTTCAACTGAGTAATGGAGCGAAAGCTATGATCAGAGATGTGTTCTATGTACCTGGAATGAAGTGCAACCTATTAAGTGTTGGACAACTGGTCGAAAAAGGCTTCTCAGTTGTCATGAAAGATGGAGTATTGAAATTGTTCGACACCCGAACAATTTGGTCTTGAAATCTCCGTTATCGAAGAACAGGACGTTTAAGACCATGATCAGTTTGACTGAAGTAAAATGTCTAAAAATTGTTGTCGACCACAAGGATAGTTGGTTGTGGCATTTGAGGTTTGGACATTTGAACTTTCGATCACTCAATCAGCTGATTACTCAAGATATGTGTCTGGTATTCCAAGTCTTGAGATGCCTGACAAACTCAGTGAAGGTTGTTTAGTCGGAAAGCAATCCAGAAATTCTTTTGTTTCGACTATGCCAATGAGATCATCCTGCATACTCGAAGTTGTATATTCAGATGTATGTGGTCCATTCGAAGAACATACCATTGGTGGAAAAAGATATTTTGTTTCATTTGTCGATGAGTTTAGTCGAAAGCTGTGGATCTATGTGATCAAGAGAAAGGATGAAGTATTTGAAATCTTTAAGATATTCAAGATGTTTGTCGAAAACTAGAGTGAGAAGAGGATCAAAGTTTTGCGAACAAATGGAGGTGGCGAATACACTTCGAAGATGTTTGGAAAATTCTGTGCAGAACATGGTGTTGATCATGAGGTAACTGCTCCTTATACTCCTCAATGTAATGGAATTGCTGAAAGAAGAAACAGAACCATAGTGGAAAGATATTTGCCAAAATCCTTATGGGGTGAAGCTGTTTTGACAGCTTTTTATATTCTGAACAGATGCCCTACCAAGAAGCTAAAGAACAAGGTTCCTGAAGAAGTGTTGAGTGGCAAACGACCATCAGTGAATCATCTGAAGGTGTTTGGCTCTATGTGTTACAAGCATGTTCCTGATGCAAGAAGAATGAAGCTTGATGACAAGAGTGAACCTATGATTCTAGTAGGATATCATAAGGCTGGTGCATACAGGCTATTCAATCCAATTAATGAGAAGATTGTGTTAAGTCGAGATATTGTGATTGATGAAAATTCTGCCTGGGATTGGAATTCTGGCAATTCAATTAACAAACCATTGATGAGCTCTGATTTCGACGAAGAAACTGATGAAGTCGAAATTGAAGACATTGCTGAGAATCAAGTCGAAGTTGAAGTAGAAGCAGTTGCTGACATTCCCGATACAGAGGTTGTGGCTGAAACAAGCCAAAGACCTCGGCGAAATAAAGTTCCTCCAACAAGACTTCATGATTATGAAGTGACTGGTGATGATGAAGTCACACCAGATGGAGAATTAGTTCATTTTTCTTTACTTGCAGGTGCTGAACCAATCAACCATAACGAAGCTTTAAAAATTCAACAGTGGAAGTTAGCTATGGTCGAAGAGTTACAGGCAATCGAAAGAAATAACACATGGGACTTAGTCAAATTGCCAGCACATATAAAAGCTATCAAAGTAAAGTGGGTGTTCAAGTTAAAACACAATGCTGATGGGTCGATAGAAAGACATAAAGCAAGATTAGTAGCTCGAGGATTTCTTCAAAGAGAAGGACTTGGCTACTCTGAAGTATTTGCTCTAGTAGCAAGAATGGAGACTGTTCGACTAGTGATAGCAAAACATAAATTAGATTTGATTTGATATGATTAGATTTGATTAGATTTAATATTTAGATATAATCCAAGTTGGGTTGACCCAAGCCCAATTAGGGTTGTATATAAATAAACCTAGCTTGTATCATTATTTACACAATCACTACTACAAAACGCGCAAACAACAACGCCAGACTTACAACAGATTGCCTATACACCGTTGTAATAGATGCACGCTTTTTTTTTAATCTCGTTAAAAGGCTTTTAATGATGGTTAATATTCAAACCGTGGTGAAATGTGAGGCCTTTCACAACGGGTATGTTTTCAACCGTCATTATAGGTAGCGCATGGTCATGGGTTCAATTCCCAGCACCAACATTTATGGTTTTTTACATATTATTTCAAAATGCCCACATCCTTTCACCACTGGTATGTTTTCAACCGTCATTATAGCCAATAATTTAGTTTTAGGTCTTGCA
The DNA here is from genome assembly GCA_022829125.1 of Lathyrus tuberosus. Lineage (NCBI taxonomy): Eukaryota > Viridiplantae > Streptophyta > Magnoliopsida > Fabales > Fabaceae > Lathyrus > Lathyrus tuberosus. The sequence continues at coordinate 301,832 of JALAZF010000852.1, read as the reverse complement.
CTTCAAAAAATCGGTTTTTGGGAAAATCGTCTCCTTTTTGAGATCTGTTTCGTGCATCTGAAGTAGAAAAATCGTGCGGTCATTAGTCCCTTACTCTAGAAGAGTTATGCGACTTTACCCTCAAAACCCCAAATTCATCTTTTTTCTATTTTTAATGAATTTTTTTACTGTTTTCATAGTCTCAAAAAATTCTAAAAAAATTCTCAAAATTCTTATTTTAACTAATTAGATTAAATTTCGTGTTTTTAGATTTTTATGAATTTATTTTAATCATTTTTTCCTATTTTTTCAAAATGCTGACATACCTTTCACAACGGGTATTTAAACCAACCGTTGTAATAGGTAGCTTTTTTTTACTTATTTTTTCAAAATGATGACAGACCTTTCACCACGAGTAATTTAAACTAACCGTCATTAAAGGTAGTGTCTTGTCATGGGTTTAAGTCCCAGCACCAGCATTTTTGGTTTTTTACTTATTTTTTCAATTCTCATTACCAACATTATAGGTGGCGCGCATATTGAGTTTATTCACTATCCTTAAACAAATCTTGGTCGTCCATTTAGTGATTATCAACGGCCAAGACACTACTATTAGTGATCCGCGTGAAACCTAAAACTCAGACGAACTACATCTTCTACCTCCAAACATCATCTTTCAGTTACGATACTCTATTTCTCCACTAAACCAAATTTCAGAACTCGAGTTAGCAATGTTAGGTATTGGTGTTCTTTTTTAATTATTTTTGTTCTTGTTATTCTTGTTATTCTTTTTTATTATAGTTGTTCTTGTTGTTATTATTGTTATTATTGTTGTTGTTTTTGTTGATGTTGTTGTTCTTGTTGTTATTATTGTTGTTGTTGTTGTTGTTGTTGTTCTTCTTCTTGTTCTGATTCTTTTTCTTGTTCTTGTTCTTGTTCTTGTTGTTGTTCTTGTTGTTGGTGTTGTTGTTGTTGTTGTTGTTGTTGTTCTTGATGTTCTCACTGTTGTTCTTGTTCTTATTGTTGTTCTTGATGTTCTTGCTGTTGTTCTTGTTCTAATGCTGCAATTTTTTTTATTAAAAGACATATAACAACGGTTTTTTTTAAAATAACCGTCATTATAGGTAGTTCTAATACTATATATATTTTTTATTTTATTAAAAGATATACAACAACAGGTATTTAAAATAACCGTCATTATAGATAGCACATTTTTCATTTTTTTACAACGGTTACTGGGCCGTCATTGTACGTACCGCATATACAACAACACTCTACATAACAACGCCTTCGCCCGCGTCATTATATGTCATTTCCAACCGTTGTTAAATGAGTTTTTTGTAGTAGTGAATTCAAATAATACAAATCCTTATTTCCTTATTTTCTCTCTTTCTCTCCTCACTATAAGTGCCTCACCCACTAACAATTCCTTCTCCTTATTAAATATCTTGAATTGGAGCCTCCCAATACTAACCAACTTTGTCTTGATTTCTGTATGAGCATGCTTTCCTTGAACTGAAGATTTTTCCACACTTATTTGTTGTTGTTTTGCACTTCTCCACTAGATTCAAATTAATTTTCTTGTCATCATTTGCTACAAGTTAGTCCAATTCATTTAATTCTTTAACTGCATTATTTACCTTTTATTCGAGCCATCCAAAAATCTCCTTATTCCACCATTTATGTTCTGGCGTCAGACTTATTTCTTGGCAGAGTCTGGATTTTATCGAGCCATTGTTTTCACCCGACAGAACCGTTGCCGCCATTGATTTTTCCACCATTAATATGTCACTTACCTTTTCCTTCTATTAAATGGAAAACATCCTAAATTAACCACGTGACACTTATCATCAACTTAACATCATGTATATGTATCCATTGAATCATAATTCTTAAAACTAATATGGTACGGTTCACACATTTTCACAAATGGTTGGCAACCACGAATATTTAAACTTCGAACTAAATTGAGCATATATTCCAACATTCTCAATTTTTTAGACTAGAAGGAACTAACAATCATAAGTGCATACAAAGGTTCAACCAAGTTCCTAAACAGTCCCAATATCGTGCCATTTTCAAATTTAAGAAGAATAGATAAGTGATAATGTGAGCATGACAGAGGCAATGTTTTAGGAGTTAATGAATTATAATTAGTGTGTTAGTTGTCTGATATTAATACCACATAGTTCTTGTCAATTATGGTCTAGACGTGAATATAGGACATAATTCCTGTCAATTATGGTCTAGACGTGAATATAGGACATAATTCCTGTCAATTATGGTCTAGACGTGAATACAAATCTGTTGCCCAATACCAATAGGGTATGCTCATTAATTATTCAACAAGAAAGGGTGAGAATGATGACTAGAACCACAAAATAAAGAAGATAAGTAATGAGCTTAGCTATTCAAACAAACAGACGAGTAGTCAAAGGAAGAGGGGATAGAAAAGAAAAATTTATATCTTGTACACATTGTCATCGAGTTGGACATGAAATTGTTTTCAACTTGTTGGTTATCATGAGTGTGTTGACATGGGATTTTCTGCCAATGTGAGAAAATCAAATCAATACTATATTGGTGAAATATCTACCATGTAAGAAAAGAATGGACTGTGGAAATACCATTTCTGCCCCTTCCTTACCTTATGCCACATAAGCACTTTTTGTTCAAAACTTGTCTTTTCATGGCCCTTTCTTAACTAATTGTGTATCCTTTTCATTTCAAACTAATTCGTTACATTGTATACACTCTACTTCACCTCCACTGTAGACCCAATAATTCAAAGTGAACAGAATTTCTGCTCTAGCTGCTATCTCTACAGCCACTACTTCGTCACGTTCGGACTTGATTCTGCCACACCTGCGTCCCATTACATCGCAGCTGCTTCATCCGCTTCTGCACACCTTCAAACTTCTCTACCCATCACTCCTCTATGCCACAACTTCTCCTTCTACTCTCTCTTTCACGCGTCTTTACACTCTGAACTTTATTGGGCTTCTGGTATCTTCGTCTTCTCTGACTTCTGATTTGGGTTTTGATTTGGTGTTTTATGTTTCAGGTTTGGTGTCGTTTACTCGCGCGTTCGGGGGGAGATTCGTCGGCGGTGCGGTGTCTGAGGAAGTCCCAGGTGTAAACGATTTGGAAAAGTTAGGGTGTGGATTTCTTTGGTGTTGATAATGAAAAAGGCTTATTTTGTGGTTAGGGTTTATAGAACTGAAATTCGGTTTGACGCTTTTGAGTAGAGATAGACGATTTTTTGCTTATTGTGATGAATTTGTGGAAAATTTACTATATTATTTTTTTACTTTGATTCTGGTATATTTAACAGGTGTTTGAAACAATTCCTCACAATCCTCGCCATTGATGCTCTTCAGAAGATGATCCATGGTTAGGTTTTTAGCTTGGTTTTTTTTTTCCTCAAATTAGTATTCAAATCTTTAGCTGTATACTTAATGATGCTTTGTTTGAGCTTATAGGCGGATTTGGACATGCATTTTCAGTAGTGTTGCTGCTGTGGCAGGATATTGGAATTCAATGCAAATACTGATGTTAAAGAGGTTAGATTTTCAAACCCTTATAATGTGTCGTCTGTTTATTCCCATTGCTGATATTTAGATGATGATCCAGGGTTAGTTTTTTAGATTAGTGTGAGTTTTTTTTCCCAAATTCATATTTAACTCTTCTGTTTACTATTGTATCGTGCTTCTGTTTACTAAAGATTTTGATTCTGGTATATTTAACAGGTGGTTGATACAATTCCTCACAATCCTCGCCATTGATGCTCTTCAGAAGATGATCCATGGTTAGGTTTTGAGCTTGGTTTGGTTTTTTTTTTCTCAAATTAGTATTCAAATCTTTTGTTGTATACTTTATGGTGCTTTGTTTGAGCTTATAGGCGGATTTGGACATGCATTTTCAGTAGTGTTGATGCTGTGTCAGGATGTTGGAATTCGATGCAAATACTGATGTTAAAGAGGTTAGATTTTCAAACCCTTATAATATGTCGTCTGTTTATTCCCATTTATGATATTCAGATGATGCTCCAGGGTAGTTTCTTAGATTCGTTTGGGTTTATTCCCAAGTTTGTATTTAACTCTTTTATTTACTATTGTATCGTGCTTTGTTTCAGCTCATACACAATTTAGTCCATACCATTCGGTGTTGTTGTTGTTGTCTCATGATATCTATATTAGAGGCAACATGTGATGTTAAGGACGTCTAATTTTCAATGCCTGGTAATGTATGATCTGTTCATAATTTATATATCTATAGGTTCTATGTTGAGTTTTTTCAACATTTATGATTATTAGTATAACAACCATTGATTTGCAGTTCTTGCATTTTTTCAAGGGGTCCTCTTCTGTACAACCCAAAAATTAACAATACATTATAGTCTTCCGATAGGTATGTTGTTAGGTTGGCTGTGTTGAGCACGCGTGCCCAGAACGTTATTCTTATGTTGGATTAATGCTGTCATGTAGTAAATATATGTAAGATGGGATCCAGACGAAGCATGTCGGTCAGTAATAGACCAGGCACCCGTGTTTGATCCGACTAACGAAGTACTCTTCATATAGTGATATTCATATTGTTTATGTGGTATTAGTATTCTGCTTTGTTTAGTATAGTAGTACTATTGGTTTATCTAAAGCTAACACGCACGATCGTATGCCTTTCACGCGTCTTCACACTCCGAACTTCATTGGGCTTCGGATATCTCCGTCTTCTCTGACTTCTGATTTGGGTTTTGATTTGGTGTTTTTTGTTTCAGGTTTGGTGTCGTTTGCTCGCGCGTTCGGGGGGGGGGGGGGGGGGCGGATTCGCTGGCAGTGCGATTTCTGAGGGAGTCCCAGGTGTAAATGATTCCTCACAATCCTCGCCATTGATGCTCTTCAGAAGATGATCCATGGTTAGGTTTTTAGCTTGGTTTGTTTTTTTTTCTCAAATTACTATTCAAAACTTTAGTTGTATACTTTATGGTGCTTTGTTTTAGCTTATAACCGGATTTGGACATGCATTTTCAGTAGTAATATGTAAATTTTATGTAGATACTCATAGGATTTGTATGTTGTTCTTACTCTTTGAGGATCGTACATGGTCTCTATTCTATTTAGTACTGCACATGTTAATGATGGTTATTGACTTCTGCTGCATTTCATTTGATCCTTGGTGGTCACCCTGAGTGCTGACATTTCATGGTGCATTTGGTGGCACAATTTGTCCTTTACTCCTTTCTAATCAACAACTATGTTGTGGTACATTTAGTAATTTCTTCATTTGCGTTGCAGGTTTCGTATTGCTATCGATTGTTGCATCATGTTATCAAGTGCACCTCCTTTGGTATTTTTTGTTTTAGGTCAGTTACTTGTCTGATCTTTATAGTGAAATAAACAGGCTTTTGAGTCGACATTCTCTTTTAATTCCTTTTCTACTATTTTGTTGTACAAATGTTATTGGTATGATTGATGAAGTAGGATACGACAAAGTCAATCACGGGGGGTTTAATTGTTGTTTCACTATATGCTTTTTGGTTTTTCAAGGTCAGTTCCCTCTGGATTTAATACCCAATCATATCAAACACCGTATTTCCAACTTATTGATAATCTTGACCATCATCACTAATTATTATTTTGCCTCCTTATGTTCCACTATTATAGTTTCAAGATAATTAATGCATTTGCATTTCCAAAGTCGGGGGGAAGCTTAAGAGTCACAGGCTAAACTATATATACCTGCCTCCTTTTCTCAGCAACACAAACCAAACTTCAGAAACCGAGAACTATTTCTATGGCGACCAGCAATGTGCTCCAGGTTGCACAACCTTCTGAGGTGCAGACGGCGGATGAGATATAACTATCTATGACCTTACAACAACCTGACGTTGCCAATCAGCTTGTCGACGTCCAACAACCTCAACAGGTTCGGATCCTACATTACCTACTTCATTTTTCAATCACTACATACATCTCTCCATTTTTCTTTCTTCCTGTTCTAATCAATTTTTTTAATTACATCAACAGACGCAACAAAATGTTGAACCTGCTGTCCGGGTAACACCAGTTGCTGACATCCAACCATTTCCGGAGCTTCAACCACCTACGGACTACCACCACCCTCTACCGCACCAACAACCTCCCCATGTTCAACAACCTCGGCAGGTCCAACCGGTACGATTATGTTTTATCCTGGTTCTTTTTGGCCTTTCTTATACTGCATCAACCTTATTCGCCTATGTTAATGCCAATACACCTTATTCGCCTTTCATGCCATGGTCTGTTCGTTTTTCTCTTCATGACAAATGACATATTCTGTTCATGTTCTTGACAATACTCATTTACTGGTTTATTTCAACAGGTCCCTCAGGCCCCTGCTGTGCGACAAAGATGAAAGAGGAGAAGAATCGGGAGATCAGGAACAATGGGGAGAAGGGTACGAAAATTTGATTCAGATGATGATGAAGAACTGGACTATCAAATCTTTGATTCTGATGACGACGACCAACAAGACTATACCTGGGACAACTTTTTGACAACGAGGAGTTTTAGATTTAGTGATTAAGTTTGCAAAATTTCTTTCGAATTCTTGTCGGCTAATTTAATATGTTTTTCGTCTTCCTAATGTTTCTACAAATCAACGATAACGTTTGACCAGTTATGCTTCTTGCACATAACTTTGTTATGAATATGGCTATATTTATTGACATTTCTCTCAGCTTTCTGATTCTTTATCTTAGTCCTTCTTGTACTGTACATCAGTGTTTGTGGTGACCTGTTTCTAAACTTAAGATAATTTTGTATGTATTATGAGGAGCCACTGATGATTTATTGCCATATGGTGTTTTGAACTTTATCTTTATGGCACGTAGCTATATTCAATACAAATCTACTCATTTCTTATATGTAAAATTTCTATGATATATGCTTGATACATACTTGACTATGTAACAATAATAGTTTTGAGGCAGGCAGGTGTGTGTGACTACGTGTTGTTTATTCTGTTATCCAAATCTTTATACTGACTCCAGGTATGTAATTATCAACGGAACATCATACTCCAAGTATATAAAATCATTGACCAAATATTTAATGGTGACGGGAACAAGTATATAATTAACTTATACAATTATATATAAACATATAGAATTAACTTTTAATAACTTATATAGACCCTAGAAAAAGATTTGGATAATGAGCATTTAAAATTGTCATACAATTATGTCCCAAGATAGATTTTATTTTATTTTTCTTTTTCCAATAACATTTTGAACTTTTATAATTTCTTCGACTTTTAATGATAAGCTAGTGACAATTTCGCACACCCCAGCGGTACCCGTGCGTCCGCACGGGTAACACACGGCGGCCGTGTAAACGTACCAATATTTAGTTTTTTACATTTAAATAAATTACGTCTATGGTTTATATCGGCTGTAGTACTGACTTTTCAATTTTTTTCTTATTTTAAACCTTACCAATATTAGTTTTCTAATTTGTAATATTTATGTCTGTCACTAATTATTTCTCAATTGCTTTTTCTCAACTATGTGTTTAATAGTTTTTCTTAACAATTGTTGTTTTTTAAAACTTATACAATTAGCTTCCATTCCTTTTTATAATTTTATTTTCCAATAATAATTTGATACTTTTTATTTAGTTTGAATTTTTATGGCAAACTGGTGACAATTCTGCGGTCCGCAGCAGTACCCGTGCGTCTGCACGGGTATCCCACTAGTTAAGTGTAACAAGTGATAGACAAGGGTCGACAGTGATGGCACGTCGACTAAATATTCTCGACTGGCATTTTGAGATGTTAGTTTGGAAAAATTTTAAGGAGATATCTTGAGAAATTGGTTGAAGGAGTCTCAGGAGTATGCTTAAGTAATTACTCGACACCATGTCGAGGAACGACTCTCCAATAGACTTTGGATACATAAAAGATTAAAGAAAACCAAAGATAAAAGGCTTTATGCGCTCAGTAATTGTCTTCGACGAACAAACAGTTACTATCCTCTAAGCACTTAGAGAATATTGGATAATGGTTTCAGCACTTTCAGAGCTTTAACAACGTGGCAAGACACGAAGTCAAGAGTTGCATGCATTCGAATGACGTGTCAATTTCTAAAGAGTAAAATCGTCAAAGATAGTTATTCATAGTTAGTATTTATAGCAGACTCATGTGTTGTAATAATGGTTCACAAGTTTTCACATACATTATCTATAGAATTGGAGTACCTAAGCCAACGAGCGAAATAATTTGTGAGGAATTATGTGAGTCTGTGTCCCTCTTTTCTTTGTACGTTTATGTTTCCTTAATTGAAACACCTTTTCTTTCTTGTCATTTACTGAATTTCATTTAATGTTGTTTATTTCAAGTTCCTTTTACTTTAATTTAAACTTTATTGTCTTTAAAGTCTATTTACGCACTGTCTGCAATCAGACATGTGTAGTCAAGTCTTACACTTACGTCACATTAACAATTTTCACACAAAATCGATCCCAAGATTTTTTGAGTTAATCTCAAAGACTTTCAATCTCATGATTTTTTTGCTAAAATCACCTGCAAACAAGTTAGCACACCCGGTGGGACCCACATGTTTTTGTAAAAAAATTAGTTTCTTGAAAAAATCATCGTAGTTTTTACTCCTTTGTTTTCATTTTCAATGTCCATTAACGTATGCGTTTGAGGTGTGAGAACGTTTTTAATGTCCGAGGTCACACTCATTTGAGGAGTGGTAAGACTTTAGCAGCAATGGTGAACCCAAAGAACACTTCTCAAGGTCGAAATGATACTCTAGACCTAGAACCAGTAGTTACAACCACTAGTACGACAGGGACAATGAATAACACCAAAATTACATGCCTTATTTTAAATCTGGTTTTCGTGTCGATGCCAACGGTGGTGGTTACTTTGCCATATGTAACAAGCGTACCAACCTCCCTCATGCCAATTGCAACAGTTAATGGGGATAATAACCCCCCATATTTCCCAAGTTTTATTATGTCTTTAGTTACTAGGTGTCATACCCCAAATTTTGACCACTATGATTCCCATCATTGTGCAAATCATGATCACAATATGGGTGTATCATTATGCTTCATCAGTCTCCCCGAAGATGGGTGAACATCCACTACAATCAAACTTAGGGTTTCAAGCCCTCTCAGAGTTCTTAGACAAAGGATCAATCCAGGAATGACATGATCTTCAACTTGTCTAAAGCTCTCAAACATCCACAATGGATCAAGAGGACTCCCACAGCAAGGATTAAGCACCAGGATGCTCCCTTCTAGGTGGATCAAGCCTCAAGATCGCCAGTGTCACCAAATTAGGGTTTTGGTCGACCAGGGCCTCTAGTTGGAAATTTTCCTCTGGGCATGAGCCAATGCTTCAAAGCATAACCTAATATACTCCATGGAACCTCATGGGCCCAAGTATCAAGTCAATTTGATCTCAGGGGATGCATACATAAAAAATCAGGAATTAGGGTTTCTTGACCTAATTCACCCCTAAGTTGACTTTTGGGACAAATCATGAGCCAAGACCTCAAGAGAGGATTTAAGGGTCTCTAATACACCACATTGATCCATTTGCAATAATGGATTGATCCAGAAAGCTTGAGCAACAAGTCTCAATTTCATCTGAACCACGGTTAGGGTTTCGCGAGAGAAGTCAACTGTAACTTTGACTTTTGACCAGGACATGCTCCCAAACCCTAAGACATGATTCAATACACCCTATAACACCCATGGAACATGTCCATCAAGTTTGATTTAGGTCAAGGACTTGATTTCCTAAAGGATTGCACAGTTTGGAATTCATCGGATAAAAAGTCAACTGTGCACAAAAGTCAACTTTGACTTTTTGAGTTTTTTCACAAAAATGGATTTTTAACCCTAAAATGATGTTAATGTATGATTTGAATCATCATTCATCAAGAAAAATCAAAGAAAGTGGGATAACTTATAAAAGGGGTAACCATAAAAACTTAGAAAATTTTCTAAGTTATGAACAAAGTGGCAAGGGTACCAACTTTGGAGGATCATAACTCCTAAACCACAAAGCCATTTTTCCCCATCCAAAGCTTGATTTGTAGATCTCATGGCCCTCTACAAAAACTTCAACTAGACCTCATTCCAATTCTTCATGGATTTTGAGTTATGGATTGATCAAAATCACAAAAAGTGAAAATGTCACGTTTTTCCAACATTTAGTGAAATTTTCACTAAGTCAGAATCTGCCTTCACTTTTTTCCAAATGTAGGGACATTTTTCACTCGGATCCAAAAAGTATCAAAACCAAATATGATCAAACAGTTGTTGTATCATATAAGGGCTTTCCAAAATGGCCAAGAACATCACCAAATTCAATTTGAGCTAAGAGTTATGGTAGTGGCAAAATGCCTTGCTGAAAACTGCCAAGGCAAGGCAGAATTTTGCATTTTTCGCCGATTTTCCAAAATCAGCCAATTTCAAGCCTTGTCATTATCTTGGACACATCTGAGGATCAAATCTAAATGGGACAATCACTGAGCCAAGCCTCCAAAGTTCTTGGAACAAGAAGTAGCATGCCAAACCTAGAATTTCCTAAAAGAGGGACAAGACTCCAATTTTGGATTGGAGCATTTAATAGATGCTTAGAGGTGGCATGGACTGACACATTTGCAACTGAATTAAGTCAAGATTCCTCCAACAAGTAGGGAACCAAAGCTCTGTGCTTTAACCTCTAGTCAATGGCTAGAGGAGACTTGGATTTTCATTTGCCAACATTGGCCAAACCTCTGCTGCAGTTGCCATTCACTATTGATCCCAAAACAAACTTGCTCTACTATAAATAGAGCTTATTTGTGCTCAGTTTGAGTACACCAAAGCCATCAAACAGATGCTTTCCTCAAAATCCATTTCTCTTGGCAAAAATGCCTTCTTTAGCAAGGTAACTCTGAGTTTTTGAGTTTGAGAGCTTTTTCAATCAAACCAATCACACACACACCTCATAAACATCATATGTAGGTGATCCAAACTCTCACAAGTGATCTGTAATCACAAAATCACAAAGTCACCTCTCAAAATCTCAAAATAGGCTTTTTGTGCATTTTTCAAGCCATGTCTTGATTCAGTCACTTTCCAAACCAGATAAAACCTCAAACACACTCCAAATATCATCCTTGAACTGTCCCAAATGGTGCCACCCATCTGGAACACCATTTGAGAGAGTTGCTATTTTGGTCACTTTTAACCCCTTTTGCAAGAAAGGGCCAGTTTGTGTTTTTGCAGGTACCAGCTGATTCCAATCATCCTAAAGCTTCTAAGGGATCATTTGAGTGTGTCTAAAGCATCAAATCATTCTGGAACAAGAGGCTTGACAGATTGCACAAAAACTCCAAAAAGCTCAAAAAGAGGTAAGCCTCATGACTTGAACTTTCTAAAATATGCAATGCTTTGAAGTCCACTGATCATGCACACCTCATACATGTTATATATGTTGTGTTTAAACCAATTGATCATGTAATTCATGCCTGTATCAAAGTGTAGCATATAAAATGCAATTATAGGTCTTTTTCAAAACCACTATCGGGTTTTGAGGAGGGAGTGCGATCTGAAAAAACTACCACCACCATTGGATTCCTTGTGAAATTCTGGTCCAGATGCATATAAATTTTGTCTCAAACCATTAAGAATTGAGAAAGTTATGACCTTCATGTTTCTGAGCCAAAACTTGCCTTGCCTTGCCTTGGGCCAGGCCTAAAACCAAGGCATGACTTGTATATTTGTGTTTTCACTCAAAACAATGGATGTATCACCACCCCAGTGGTAAGGCGCGCGCCTTGTGACCTTGAGGTCGTGGGTTAAAACCCCACCCATGCCATTTTGTGTTTTTTCACATTTTGCCATTTTTTTCCAATATTTTCATGTTTTATTAATTAATTGGAAAATTAATAACTCTTTCAATTTTAATTATTTTTGATTGGTTCTTTTTGCAAAAAATCACAAAAATGTTGAAATATTTTATTCCACAAAAAAATTAAGTTTATATTATTTATTTAATATAATTATTATTTTTGTGAATAAATTCATTTTTATTTGTTTTTAAACATTTTAAAATGAACATTCATCTTGAAAAATCAAGACCAAATGAGTTTTAATATCTCTTGTGATTAAAACTTCATTTTTCAAACCTTAAACAAAACTCACAAGTGGTTTATTCAAATTCATTTGGTATTTTTCATTGATTTTCTTTTAATATTCACTTTTAAAAGAAAACAAATTAGGGTTTCTTTGATTTTCACCCTCACAAATCATTTTCAAACAACCTTGGGCCTCTCCTCGAGCTATAAGACCCATTCAAAAACTTTTGGGCCTCTAATAGAGTGTAAGACCCAATCCTTTGTAAATACAAACCTGTTTTGGGCCTCACTTATTGTATAAGTCCCGTTGTATTTCAAAAAGTTCGACGCGATCATCGTTTGTTGAAAAACAAAGTTTGGGCCTCTAATAGAGTGTAAGACCCAATCCCCTTTTAACCAAAACAATTTTGGGCCTCAGATATTGTATAAGTCCCTCCGCGTTAAAAGAAAAGTTCGGCGCGATGGTCGCCCGTTTAAAAATAAACCATCTGGGCCTCTCCTCGAGCTATAAGGCCCATTCAAAACTTTTGGGCCTCTTGAGAGAGTGTAAGACCCATCCCTTTGTACAGAAAACCTTCTTGGGCCTCAGTCACTTGTATAAGTCCCTCTGTACAAAAGGACAGTGCGATCATTGATAAAAACCTTGGACCTCTCCTTGAGCTGTAAGCCCCAATTTTTCACTTTAAAGCACCTTCTCCTTTGATCTTGAATATACTGTTGTTTTCAATCTTTCTTTGTTGAACAACTAACCAAACAGCATGGAAGCTCTACAACCGAGTAAGTGGTTATATGCTTTCTTTATCCGCTTTCATATACATATAACTGTATTGTGGGGCTGTTTCACTGTAAGTCTTCTTTCATAAACTTATATCGACTGTGTAATAATAGTATAGATATTTAGAGTTTCCCCGGCAACTACGTCTAGCACTAAGCCCTGTTGATTACTCTTAAATAGACAAAACTAGATCCCCATAGGATTACCAGATACAATCTTCCCTCCTCTTGGGGTTAAACAATATGGAGACGTGAAAGGCAGCATTCTCGGTGAACCCTTTCACAGACTGTCACCTTTTGAAATCGTCAAAGAAACTCTATTCCCCATAGATGATCTTTTCTCCTGAATGGCATCTCTTGAGTTTCTTCCCAATTCTCGAACTTTCCTGGCTTGATCTATTCTCTGTGAATAGCCTGTCTTGAATTTCTCGGGGTTTGGGGACCCACAGGCTTCTTAAAAGCACCCCCGCCTCCTCTTGGGCATTGTACAAGGACCCTACGGCTTCTTAGAAGTATTCACAGCCTCCTCTTAGGCTTCGTATGAATGATTTCTTCCTCCGGGAATGATAGCCTCCTCTTGGGCTTCGTACAAATTGTCCCTCGGCTTCTAAAAAGTTTCCAGTCTCCTCTTGGGCTTCGTACAAATTGTCCCGACGACCTCCTAGAGGTATAGGAACAGAAATTAGTCATCTTAATAGAACAGTCTTTCAAAAAGTCTAGATCTTGCTACTGCTGTTTCTTAAACGTAGTACAACAGATGAAACTCTAGACTTGGAGAGTCTAATTCCCTTGAGTCTCCAAGACATTCTCAAGTTCCTTTCAAAAGTAGGAGATGAAACCCATAGACTCGGACAATCTCAATACCCTTTGGATTTCCCATTTCCTTAAAGAACAAGAAATAACCCTGATCCTCGAATCAAATCCCTGAGTGCAGACAGTACTCATATAAGAACTGATTTCTCTTTAAATCAGCATACTGGACCTGTCACTCAACTGAAACAGTAACCCTAGCCTCCTCTTAGGCTTTGTACAATGATTCTCCCCAGCAGAGTTAAACTTTTCGGACTCTCTTGTTGAGTCAACCTTTAGCCTCCATCTTGGGCTTCGTACGAGATACAAAATCACTCTCTTGTTGAGTATAAAAGACTCTCTTGTTGAATCATCCCTTTTAGCCTCTATCTCGGGCTTTGTACGAGATACAAAAACACTCTCTTGTTGAGTATAAAAGACTCTCTTGTTGAGTCAAAACATTTTTTAGCCTCTATCTCGGGCTTCGTACGAGATACAAAATCACTCTCTTGTTGAGTATAAAAGACTCTCTTGTTGAGTCAAACCCTTTTAGCCTCCATCTCGAGCTTCGTACGAGATACAAAATCACTCTCTTGTTGAGTATAAAAGACTCTCTTGTTGAGTAATCCCTTTTAGCCTCCATCTCGGGCTTTGTACGAGATACAAAACACTCTCTTGTTGAGTATAAAAGACTCTCTTGTTGAGTCAAAACCCTTTTAACCTCCATCTCGGGCTTTGTATGAGATACAAAACACTCTCTTGTTGAGTATAAAAGAATCTCTTGTTGAGTCAAAACCCTTTTAGCCTCCATCTCAGGCTTTGTACGAGATACAAAACACTCTCTTGTTGAGTATAAAAGACTCTCTTGTTGAGTCAAAACCCTTTTAGCCTCCATCTCGGGCTTTGTACGAGATACAAAACACTATCTTGTTGAGTATAAAAGACTCTCTTGTTGAGTCCAACCTTTTAGCCTCCGTCTTGGGCTCGTACAAGACACATATAAAAGATTCTCTTATTGAGTCAATCCTTTTAGCCTCTCTCTCGGGCTTCGTACGAGACACATAAAAGCATCCTCTTGTTGGGTCGATAGCCTCCTCTTAGGCTTTGTATAAGGAAACCCCGGTTGAACCAATTAACCTTTTAGCATCAAAGTCGTGCCTCGTTCACAGTATACAAACATCAATAACTCCTTTCCCTTCATCTAATTGCTGTAAGCGGCAAGCCTCTGGATCATCTACATCCATGCCACTGTCCCTCTTTTAGCATGAGAAACTCCTAAGGAAAGATGGCATTTCTCTACACTGAGTTAAAGTCTTCTCCTTCAGGTTAAAACCCCCCATAAAGGAAATTATGGCATTATCGGATTCACATGTCCCGTTAAAGTAATCCTCCTTTATAACCAGTCACCCAACAGTTGTGACAAACAAACCCCTCTTTAGAGACGACAAATTCTCTCTAAAGACGAAACTTTTAGCTTCACATCTTGGGCTTCGAACAAAACACAAATAGACCCTTCAGCTTCACATCTTGGGCTTTGAACAAGATACAAACCACCTTTAGCTTCAAGTCTTGGGCTTTGAACAAGACACCAAAACACCATTTCCTCCCATAGAATAGGAGGAACTACGATCGCTCTGATTTCCCTGTTTCGGTAAACGGAAATACGTAGGTATAAGATTGAAAGAAAAATCTTAGCGAGCACACTCAACAAAAACCCACAATCCCATACCCACATACATCAATTAAAAAAGTATCAGTCCTAACCCTCTACCCATGAACATTCCCGATGTTCCGTTATAAACAAAGAAAGAAGAAAGAGGCCCCACTTCCATATCGTATCCGTAACCTATCAGACCGTTGTTTAAACTCGGTATGCAAGCAGGGTTAATTGGAGAAATCTATTTCCCTTCCTTAGTCAGCTCAATAGGATAAAAAATGAATCGACCTGTAGTACCCCCAAAAGAGCGGCAATGCTTAAGAAACACGTCCAGTTTCGCTCGCTACAGAAAAGTGGCGCCCACCGTGGGGCACGTCTTTGATTTTCTTTCTTTCTTTCTTAAAGCAAAAGCCTTTGGCCAGTTATTTTATAACGGTTTCATCGGGGGATGTCGTTATTGCTAGGATCGGCCTTCACTAGGATCTTAGGTCAAAACCTTTAAATTGGGAAGGAACCACAGAGTGGCGACTCCGCCGGGGAGCCATTTTTGTCAGGAACATAGGATTTATAGCTCTTTAAAGTCTAGGACTTTAGGAAAAATATATATACTGCTTTTCCTAATTGATATCTGTGTTTATTTTTCTGCTAATGGGAATGCGTGTGATGCCGCATGTGGAAAGATTGAGCATACACCTAGGAAAAACCCTTTTAGTGGTGCGGAAGCTATCGGAAATAGTTGTCACGCGATACCACCATCTTCTGAGGACACTTCGAAAAAACATCACCTAGCACGGTTCCCGGCCCGCTGGTGTTTTTCTCGACAAGAGTTGATGATGTTGAGAGACAGGTACAAAAATCACTAGTATAAATTTTTGGGACGGGTAGAGCCTTGACTCCATGACACCGACCCTTTGACCCCATGTTTTTTCTATGTTTTTGTGTGCTGCATTCATACATTCATTTAAAAAACATTACATCAAAGAAAATCTTCTCTTCTAGTCTCTCCTTTTTTCAAATTAAACTAAGACAATGATTGCAAATGTCAGAGAAAAGGATTGCGCTCATGGATTTCGGTAGGAGGAGAACTCATCAGTACACTTTCAAGGTTCCAAAGTTAGAGGATTTGAGAGGGTTGGCGAGAATGGTCACTAACCCTGAAACTTTCAGAGCCAAGTACGGAGGTCTGCTACCTCTGTTAAGGGTCCAAGTAATTGAAAGAATCATGGATGCACTCGTTCAGTTTTACGATCTGGTCTATCACTGTTTCACATTCCCGAATTATCAACTAGCACCAACGCTGGAGGAATATTCTCATCTGATTGATTTACACATCACTGATCGAGCTCCTTTTTTTGGACTGGAAGAAATTCCAAAGGATCAGACCATTGCAAGAGCAATTTATTTGGACGAGTTAGAGGTCAGGACTCACATGACCACTAAGGGTGGCATACAAGGTTTGTTAGCCCAGTTCTTGACAAAGAAGGCCCTGTACTTCGCTAGCATAGGAACGTGACTGCTTTTGAAAGCATCTTTGTCTTACTCACCTACGGGTTATTTCTGTTTCCCAACATTAATAGCTTCGTCGATACCAACTCCATTAAGATTTTTCTCATTGGAAATCCTGTGCCGACTTTACTCGCAGACGCATATCATTCTGTACACTTAGGGAATTTATACAACGGAGGGGAGATCACATGTTGTGTACCTCTGCTATACAAATGGTTTATCTCCCATCTGCCTAAGTCTGCTGCTTTTTAGGATCAAAAGAATACTTTACGTTGGTCGCAGAGAATCGTGTCTCTTACCAACTCTGACATAGATTGGTGCAATAGGATTTATGAGGGAATCAGGATCATTGACCATTGTGGAAACTTCCCCAACGTACCCCTCATAGGAACTAAGGGAGGAATCAATTACCATCCAGTATTGGTTTGTCGTCAATTTGGATACCCGATGAGGCATGTCCCGCGGAATACTCATCTGGAAGGTCTTTTCTTCAAAGAAGGAGAAAATGACAGAGCACTAAAGATGGAAATAGTGCACGCTTGGAAACATGTTCATAAGAAAGGACGAGAGTTTCTAGGAAAACCGGACTGTGTCTCGGTGGAGCCTTACCTCCACTGGGTACAAACTAGAGCTCTCAAGCTAAAGATGCCTTATCCTCGTCACGGAGTTCTTCCATCAAGGGAGTCTGTCATGTACTTCATGACTGAAACGGAAAAACTCCAGGTTACTCTCAACAAAGTTCAGCGGGAGAGGAGGTCTTGGAAGAACAAGTACCGCACCCTCAACGTGGAGTGTATCAAAATACAGCAACTACTGAAGGATAAAGATGCTCTGATTGAAATTTTGGAGTAGCATGCTGTGGATAATCAGGATGACCAAAGGAATTTGCTCGCTCCTTTCACCTGGCAAAGGAATGACAACCCGACAATGGCCCAAGAGCCCCGGTCCAAGAAAAGGAAAGTACCAGAATAAGCACCCGGTTTCTCCCCAGAGAGGACTCGGGACCCCTTAGCTTAGGTTTCTGTTTCCGCACCTTGTAATCTACTGTATTTCTATTTTCACAATCCTTTGAATTCAATAAAACGGGCTTTCCCCACTGTTTGATATTTGTAATCTAATTGTCGAAGTTTATTTTGATTAAACCAAAAAACAATTAATATAATCATTGCATTCATCATTCTCACATCACGTATTCTCCTTACCTACGAGTCTCACGTTTGTGTCTCGATTCTAGAGTCAAACTGTCTCATTCGTACAATACTCGGGCCAATCGTCAGGAAAAGATGGATGATCTTGAGGAAGAGAACAGAGAGTTGAAAGAAGAGATCGACGCTCTGAGAGAGGATATAAGAAAGCTTCGTAACGACATGCAAGCCATGGCAGAAGCTCAGTTACAAAGAACTATGATCTCAGAGATCACCTCAACGCCCATAGTGGAGAAGTATGATCCTAGGTACAAAATGCCGAAAGATCGTCCCTGGGGCATGCCTGTTAACTATATCCCGGAAGGATATGTTCCGCCGATCACTGGAGATCCGGAAACTTCAGCAGAAGCCGCTGGGCCTGAGGTTACAAACTTCGGGAAAGCGAAGATGCCAGAGGCATATTGAGGATTCCTGAAGGTTACAAACTTCGGGAAACGCCAAGATTCACGGCCGTAGTCACGGTACCACCCCCTGTGGTGCACACTGTCCCGGAAGGACATATTCCACAGATACCTTCTGGTAGAAAGGAAACTATGTTCGACAGGATGGACGAGTTCCAAGAACAGTTGTTGGAGATGCAAAAGGAACTGCAAGCCATCCGCGGTCAAGATTTATTTGGAAAGGACGCCGCAGACCTTTGTCTGGTCCCCAATGTGAAAGTTTCGCACAAGTTCCAAGTGCCCGACTTTGAAAAATACAAGGGTAACCCTTGCCCTCAGAGTCACTTGGTTATGTATGCTCGGCGAATGTCGGCTCAGACAGAGAATCAGGACCTACTGATTCACTACTTTCAGGATAGTTTAACCGGTGCCGCACTCAAATGGTACATGGGTTTATACCGCGCTACGATCAGCACATTCAGAGATCTTGGCACTGCCTTCGTTCAACAATATAAATACAATCTGGACATGGCACCAGACAGAGATCAGCTCAGATCAATGTTGCAAAAGGACAAAGAAACCTTTAAGGAATACGCACAGAGATGGCGTGAAATTGCTGCTCAAATTTGTCCACCTCTTGAGGAAAAAGAGATGACAAAAATCTTCTTAAAGACCTTAAGCTCATTTTACTATGACAGAATGGTTTCCAGTGCGCCCAGTGACTTCACCGAAATAGTCGGTATGGGGGTACGTCTCGAGGAAGCTGTTCGAGAAGGACGTCTAGTAAAAGACGCTGGATCATCAAGTAGTACAAAACGATATGGTAGTGCTCTCCCTAAGAAAAAAGAGCAAGATATTGGGAATATCTCTCTCGGAAAGAAAAGGCGACGTTATCAACCAGTAGCAGCTGTGACTCCTGCTATTTACCCCACGCCTATTCCTACGTATCAACCTCAGGTTGTGCAGAGCCAACCTAATCAACAGCACTTTCAGCAAAGGACACAACAGCCTCTTCAGCAGGCTCGTCCTCCATACAACAACAACCGTACAACGCGGTCACCAGGATTTGATCCTATCCCCGTATCATACGCAGAACTATTTCTATTACTACTAGCCAAGGGGCACATCCAGACTAAATCCCCTCTTGCAGTACCGGAAAATCCGTCTTTTTGGTTTAAGGTGGACCAGACTTGCCCTTATCATCAAGGAGGATCAGGGCATAACATAGAGAACTGTCTCAGTTTTAAATCCGACGTGCAAAAGCTTGTTAGGAGCGGGGTATTATCTTTTAAAGATACAAATCCGAATGTTCTCACGAACCCGCTGCCTCAACATGAGAAAGCTGCAGTCAACCTATAGAGGGAGAGTCTAACAATGTCTATCAAATTCACGATGTACTCTTGTTAAGGACCAATCTGGTCAAAATGCATTGTAGATAGAGCGGGTATGGCCATGTGCCACCTCATAATTATCATCAGTGGGATATCTGCTCTAAAAATAATCAGGGATGTTCTGTGGTGCAATAAGCTCTACAGGAACAGATGGATCTCGGATGGATCCAAGAGTACCGAGTTCGTGGAGTTAACATGGTTTATACGAATTCCAACGTCATTCAAAACCACGACATCCGTGCGATGAATGTCAACCTGGTGGCAATGCACTCAAGGCAAAGCCAGTATCATAATCTTCCACGACACGATTACAGTTCTTGTTTGACTTGCTCGATAAACAAACAGGGATGCTCTTTTGTACAAGAAGCCCTCCAGCGTCAGATGGATCTTGGATGGATCCAGGACTACCATGATAGGAACCACTATCAGATCAACATGGTTCAGATCTTCGATAGTCGCTTATTGAATACCAACCTGGTAGAGTTACATGCTGAGCAGGTCCGACTCGGGTTCCTGATTTCACATAACTATCAAAGCTGTAAGGCGGGTTACGAAAACAATCAAGGCTATGCCTTTGTTCAGGAGGCGCTTCAGCACTTGTTAAATCACTAGTGGATGCCAATCTATATGGATGAAGATACTCAGCAAATTAGTATCAATAACAGGAACCCTACTCGGCGTCAAAGTCAGGATGTCCGATCTGTGGAAGCTAACCTAGTGAGGTTACATTGCATTCAAAGCGGGGGTGGCCAGGTGCCACCACACAACTATGAACGTTGTAGAATCTGTTCAGAAAATAACCAAAGGTGCTACCTTGTGCGAGCAGCTCTTCAGGGTCAGGTGGATCGTAGAGAGATTCGCCCATATTCGGGTTCCGGACCAATTAACTGGGCGCCGGACTACCTCACTGAGCAAATTGAGGACGTTGTCGTAATCTCCGATTATGAGAAGAGTAAGGATGTCTGTGCCATCATTCCTCTACTTGACGAATCGAGAGTTCCCAACCAGGAACGGATCGAAATTACTTACGACAGTCAGAAAAATCAAAAGGCTCCCATAGTCATCTATCTACCAGGACCACTACCGTATGAATCAACTAGGGAAATCCCTTACAAATACGGTGCGACGATAATTGAAAATGGAAAGGAAATTCCATTACCCTCCATCGTAAATATCGTAGACATCAGTCGTGTAACACGGAGCGGTAGAATCTTCAACAGAGGAGTTGGAGAGTCCAACAAAGAAAAGGAACTTCAGACAGAAGCTCCTGATCCACCAAACTCATTAGAGGAAGACACTCCGATGAAAGACAACTTTGACCATAACTATTATGGCCCGATGGATGGCCTGCCAATGTGGCAGCCGTATCCAGGAGACTTAGGGAAAGAGAAACAACCTAACAAAGAAAATCAGCTGAGCATCATTGAATAGAATACCTGTGTCCCCACCATGTTATGGGATCAACACCCAGGGTATCCTGAAAATACTCCGCACGATGATGAATTTGCAATGTTCGCAGGATTAGAGTTCATCAACTATGCTTTTCCCGAGGTCAACGTCATCGAGAGAGATGACTCCTCCAGTTCCAAAGAAGTGTGGGACACCCTGGGACAACCGAGTGGTAAGTTTGACTACTTCGTCAAGTACACCGCTCCCGAAAGCTCTCGTATCAGGCTCGAGGACATCCAACCAACTGGATGGGGAGATCTACTTGAGAGCACAAATGCTATGCAAAAGGCAATAGAGGAATCCTCCTACGACAATTTTGCCTGGGAGACAGATTCCAATGATCCTGCTCCACCAGAAATCAGCGTCATTTCTGAAGACAAA
Organism: Lathyrus tuberosus; assembly: GCA_022829125.1. Taxonomy (NCBI): domain Eukaryota; kingdom Viridiplantae; phylum Streptophyta; class Magnoliopsida; order Fabales; family Fabaceae; genus Lathyrus; species Lathyrus tuberosus. The sequence continues at coordinate 280,200 of JALAZF010000852.1, read as the reverse complement.
TCCAGGAAGGTACCAGACTTTGTGATTCACCGAGGAGTTTGCCGCCAATGGGTTGCTGTCGATGTTCCGAAGATTGTTCATAAGTCAAAGTAATTGTCGTCTTTATCCTTTCACCCTGCCCAGACGAAACGGATGTTTTGATAGGGCTCACTTTCTGTAAATTTTCCCTCTTGGCTTTGCCCAAAGCGATCGAGTTTTGTTTTATAAGGCTGTAGTTTCAAGAATCGACTTGTTCATTAATAAAATAACATCGTTCTGTAATTTCTGCGTTAATTGCTGTTTTCTCTTTTTGCTTTTTCTCAGAAAATGGTAATCCTAAAAAACATCTCAAATAATAAAAACAAGCAGTAAAAGAAATACACTGCACACACTTACATTTTCTCTATCTCTTCTAAACACAAATCATCACGTCATGCAGATTGCTTGTTTTAAATCCAGTTGAAACATACGATCCGATGCCTTCTCCCAACTTTGAGTGCCCGGTATTTGGGGCTAAAGAAGAAAATGACGACGAAATTCCAGAAGAGATCTCCCGATTACTCCGACAAGAGGAAATGTCCATTGAACCTCACAAAGAGCCGTTGGAAACGGTCAACTTGGGTTCAGAAAAAGAGAGAAAAGAAATCAGGATTGGGGCACTGCTCAGTCCAACTGCCAGAGAGGGTTTGTTAAAGCTTCTCAAAGAATTCCCCGATGTATTCGCTTGGTCCTATCAGGATATGCCAGGGTTGGATACCAGCATCGTGGAACATCATCTACCGTTAAGATCAGAATGTCCGTCAGTCAAACAAAGATTGAGAAGGACTCACCCGGACATGGCCATCAAAATCAAAGAGGTGGTACAGAAACAGATTGACGCGGGTTTCCTCGCCACATGCGAATATCCTCAATGGTTAGCCAACATCGTACCCGTTCTGAAAAAGGACAGAAAAGTCAGAATGTGTGTGGATTACAGAGATCTAAACAAGGCTAGTCCAAAGGACGACTTTCCCTTGCCGCACATTAACATGCTGGTAGAAAATACAGCAAATTTTAAAGTTTTCTCCTTCATGGATGGATTCTCGGGCTATAATCAGATCAAAATGGCGCCGAAAGACATGGAGAAAACTTCTTTCATTACCCCATGGGGTACCTTTTGTTACAAGGTAATGCCGTTCGGTTTGAAGAATGCCGGGGAAACCTATCAAAGGGCCATGACTACTCTGTTTCATGACATGATACACAAGGAAATCGAGGTATATGTCGATGATATGATTGCAAAATCTAAGACAGAAGAGGAGCATGTGACCCATCTGTCAAAGTTATTCGAGCGGATAAGAAAGTACAAACTCCGCTTGAATCCCAACAAGTGAACCTTTGGTGTCCGTTCAGGGAAACTCTTAGGGTTCATCGTCAGCCAGAAAGGAATTGAGGTCGATCCTGACAAGGTCAAGGCCATTCAAGAAATGCCTTCTCCGAAGACTGAAAAACAAGTCAGAGGATTCCTGGGACGTTTGAACTACATCTCCAGATTTATATTCCTCATGACCGTGACATGTGCTCCGATTTTCAAATTACTGAAAAAGAACCAGGACTGCGTTTGGACAGAAGACTGCCAAACTTCCTTCGACAGTATCAAGGAATACTTGTTGAACCCACCGATTCTATCCCCTCAAGTGGAAGGAAGACCACTGATTATCTACCTCACCGTCCTATAGGACTCCATGGGGTGTGTACTTGGCCAACAAGACGAAACCAAAAGGAAGGAGTCTGCCATCTACTATCTGAGCAAGAAATTCATTGACTGTGAAACTCGGTGCACGATGCTCGAGAAAACTTGCTGCGCTTTGGCTTGGGCAGCCAAACGTCTGCGCCATTACATGATTCGTAACACTACTTGGTTAATCTTTGAAATGGATCCAATCAAGTACGTCTTCGAAAAACCTGCTCTCACGGGAAGGATTGCCCGTTGGCAGATGTTGCTATCAGAATATGACATAGAGTACCGCGCTCAGAAAGCCGTTAAGGGGAGTGTTTTAGCCGATCATTTGGTTCATCAACCGATTGACGATCAAGAATCAATCGAGTTTGACTTCCCAGACGAATATGTCATGTATCTAAAAATGAAAGACTGCGATGAACCACTACCCAGTGAAGGGCCAGAACCAGGTTCCCAATGGGGACTTATTTTTGACAGAGCTGTCAATTATTACGGAAACGAAATTGGGGCAATTATCATAACACCTCTGGGTACCCACATTCCTTTCACTGCCAGACTTACGTTCAAGTGCACAAACAACGAGGCCGAATACGAAGCTTGTATTATGGGTCTCGAAGAAGCGATCGACTTAAGGATCAAGAACTTGGACGTATATGGCAACTCAGCTTTGGTTATCAATCATATTAAAGGAGATTGGAACACATACCAATCAGGATTGATCCCTTATAAAGATTACACGAGAAGGTTGTTACCTTTCTTCAACAGAATCGAGTTTCATCACATCCCTCGTAATGAGAATCACATGGCTGACTGTCGCGGTGAGAATCGGATACCAAGCTATTGGGTTAACTTGGATCACAATTTTTGAAATTCACCACCGGTCTTTGATTTATCCAAAGGAAAGGTTAAAGATCGAAAAAACCTAAGAGATCTAAGGTTCGGGGGTTGGTTACGCCTAGGGAAGGTATTAGCATCCTAAACGTCTGTAGTACTCTACAGGAACCTCTTGTTAATATTTGTGTTATCTATTACTCGCTTGCTAAGGTATCTGCTAAGGTAAAGACCTAGGGGTTAGTTTACTAAGAATACTCGCCAAGACATCGCATCTTGTGCCTACGTATCCTGACGGGAGTGGAATCAGAGTATTCGTAGTTCCCCTCAAAGAGGGTGAGGAACTCTTGACTTTGGTCAAGGTTCCAAGGGGAGGTAGCGTCTATGGCAAGACGCTACATAGAGTACGGTGACTCTAAAGTTAAAGTTAAGTTGAAAAGGGTAGAAAGTGTCCATGGTAGAACACATGTATGGAGTGTGGTGACTTCGATCCTAAGGTTAGGATAAATGGGAAGGACCTAAAGTTTAAGCTAAGTTGTGACATGGTAGTCAACGGGGAAATTCTTTCCTTTGGAATTGAAATAGACAGGTAAGAGAATAGGTATCAGTAACGGGACTTAATCACAGCCAAAAGTATGAATAATTAGATTCAAAGTTGACTTGAGGCATTAACTAAAATGAAGATTCGAAATCAAGATTTATTACAGAAATAAGAAAAGTTGTTTGAACCAAAATTTAAATAAAACTAATTAATTAAACTAAAATCTAATCGAAAACTAATTTACTAATTAAATTAAATCTAATTTAAAATTAACTAACTAATTAGATAAGTTAAAATTAATTAACTAAATTCTAATTAAAATCTAATTAGAACTAATTAAAAACTGATACTAAAATTTAAAAAACTAATTAATAACTAAACAAACCAACATCCAAGAGGGGAAGTGTGCAAATGGAAATGGGGTGTTAGAATAAAACAAATGGGCTGGAGCTCTGAGCACACCCGAGTCTCATGTGAAGGGAGTGTCAAGAGAAAAGTCACGTTGGGCTTAGCAAGGCCTGTGAAGAAACCAAAATCAGTTTCTTTTTTATTTAGAAAAAAGAAAAACTACACATGACTCCAAACAAGGGAAAGGGAAGTAATCTCAGCTTTAGAAATCCCAGCTCCTCACTCATCTCTCTCAGCCTCTTTTCCACACGCCTTCGCGAAAACTCTCCTCCGTCTCCTTCCTCACTATTTCACTATCTCGCCAAAAGCCCATCCCCTCTCCGATCGTCTCCATCACCGCGACACACCTCTTTTTTTTTCAACATCTCTCTTTCGCGCTCGCATTCCATCGCCGACTCTCTCTCTCGATTCACACTTTCGATCACCGCAAAGTTTCTTCGAATAGAACAAAATGGTGGCAGTATTCAACAATTAGCACATAAGTATGTAATACGAGGGTAAGGTTGAGCGGAAATACCTGTTGGAGTACGTCCAACGCGTCTTCGGCGGCGAAAATTGATTGTATTGGTTATACGGGTACGTTGCAAACGTTCTTCCTCCCTTATCCTGAGTTTATTTTGAGTGTGTATGTTGCGATGAATCCTCTGAACTGGTGTGAATTGATGTTGTTTACTTGTTGCTGTGATTTTTTGCAATTCGTTGTTGTTGTTGCTACGTGTGTGTGAACATTCGTCACTGATTCCAACTGCGTGTGTTTGTTTTCTGGGAATGCTGATATTTTGTGAGGCTTATGAACACTCTGTTACTCACTACTACATCTCCCTGATGTGTGTAATTTTTTTTGTGAATGTATTTTTCGACTTTGCTTTGAAAGAACTGTGGCGAGGAACCTATGTGTATTTGAACTGGTATGAAATTTCTCTCTGATATCATTGCTAGTTTTCTCCCCCTTCTGCTTAAATTCCTCTCTGTATTTATAGGCTTCACCCTCAATTATGAAACATCAATGTGAAATAATGATGCTGATTTTTTGTGTTGCTCGTATGATAAAGACCTTCCATGTTCGTACCGACATGTTTTTGTTTGTTTTGGAATGAATTCAAAAAGTGTCGGGAACATGTTAGGAGCTTGTTTTGGAAAGAAACACCGGCTGTGATTATATTTTCGTTTTTGAACTACCGTATCTGAAATGAATTAATTTGCTTAATTGCTGCAGGAATTTCCATGTTGGAGAGAGAACTAACACCCAGATGGCATACTGTATTGACAAAATGGTTGGGAGCTTCTCATTGTAGCGAGTGATTTTTGGATGTGGTTGCGAAGCACGATCACTCTAGTACTACAGTTCGATTCATTTTTTATCCTATTAAAGCTGATGAAGGAAGGGAAATAGATGTCTCCAACTAACCCTGCTTGCATACTGAGGTTAAACAGTCAAAACTGTTGGTTTACAGATGCTACAAAGATTCGGGGTTTCTCCTAGGTTATTTTGTTGACAAAGGGTGCTTTAGGCTATCGGTTAGGATGTTAGGACGAATTCTTCTTGATAGATATGTGAGAGTATGGGATTTTGGGTTTTTGTTTAGTGTGCTCGCTAAGATTTTTCTTTCAATCTTATGCCTACGTATTCCCGTTTTTCCGAAACAGGGAAATCAGGGCGTTCGTAGTTCCTCCTATTCTATGGGAGGAAATGGTTGTTTTGGTGTCTTGTTCAAAGCCCAAGACGTGAAGCGAAAGGTGATATATATCTTGTTCAAAGCCCAAGATGTGAAGCTGAAAGTAGTTGTCTTTAGAGAGAATTTGTCATCTCTAAAGAGGGGGTTGTATGTCACAACTGTTTATAAAGGAGAATTACTTTAACCGGGATGTGTGAATCCGACAATGCCATAATTTCCTTTAAAGGGGATTTTTAACCTGAAGGAGAAGACTTTAACTCAGTGTAGAGCAATGCTATCTTTCCTTAGGAATTTCTCATGCTAAAAGAGGGACAGTGGCATGGATGTAGATGATCTAGAGGCTTGCCGCTTACAGCGATTAGATGAAGGGGAAGGAGTTGTTGATGTTTGTGTACTGTGAACGAGGCACAACTTTGATGCTAAAAGGTTGATTGGATCAACCAGTGGTTTTCTTATACAAAGCCTAAGAGGAGGCTAAAAGGTTTTCCTTATACAAAGCCTAAGAGGAGGCTAAAAAGTTTTGACTCGACGATGGAGTCTTTTGGTATCTCGTATAAAGCCCGAGATGGAGGCTATTTGACTCAACAAGACAGTTTTTTGTATCTCGTACGAAGCCCGAGATGGAGGTTGTTGTTTGTTTGGCTCAATAAGAACCTTTTTGTATCTCGTACGAAGCCCGAGATGGAGGCTAAAATTGTTAGCTCCGATGGGGAGGATCATTGTACAAAGCCCAAGAGGAGGCTATGGTGATTGTTTCAGTTGAGTGACAGGTCCAGTATACTAATTTTGAAAGAGAAAATCAGTTCTTATATGAGCAACACTGTACTCAAGGATTTGATTCGAGGATCCGAGTTATTCCTGTTCTTTAAGGAAGTGGGAAATCCGAAGGGTATTGAGACTGTCCGATTCTATGGGTTTTCTTCCTATTTAACGAAGGGGTCACTTGAGAATGTCTTTGAGACTCAAGGAGATTAGACTGTCCAAGTCTAGAGTTTCATCTTTTGTACTATGCTTTGAGAAACAGTAGTAGACTCTTTGAAAGGACTGTTCTATGAGGATGATTAAGTTCTATTCCTATACCTCTAGGAGGCCGCCGGGACAATTTGTACGAAGCCCAAGAGGAGGCTGGAAACTTTTAAGAAGCCGATCGGTCCTTGTACGAAGCCCAAGAGGAGGCTATCATTCCCAGAGGAAGAGATCATTATACGAAGCCTAAGAGGAGGCTGTGAATACTTCTAAGAAGCCGATGGGTCCTTGTACTAAGCCCAAGAGGAGGCGGGGTTGCTTTTAGGAAGCCTGTGGGTCCTTGTACGATGCCCAAGAGGAGGCCGATGCTTTTAAGAAGCCCGTGGGTCCCCAAACCCCTAGAAATTCAAGACAGGCTATTCACAAGGAATAGATCAAGCTAGGAAAGTTCGAGAATTTGGAAGAAACTCAAAGATGCCATTCACGGAGAATAAATTCATCTCTGGGAGTAGAGTTTCTTGACAATTCCTAATGAGGACAGCCGAAGAGAAGACTGTATCTGGTGATCCTATTGGGGATCTAGTTGTCTATTTCTACGAATAAACGAAACGGCGTCACCTAGTTCTAGACGTAGTTGCCGGGGAAACTCTAAATATCTATACTAATATTACACAGTTGATATGAGTTTATGAAAGAAGACTTACAGCGAAACAGCCCCACAATACAGTTATATGTATATGAAAGTGGTAAATGAAAGCGTATAAACACTTACTCGGTTGTAGAGCTTCCATGCTATTTGGTTAGTTGTTCAACAAAGAAAGATTGAAAACAACAGTATATTTAAAATCAAAGGAGAAAGTGCTTTGAAAAAGAAAGATTTGGGGCTTACAGCTCAAGGAGAGGCCCAGGGTTTTATCAGTGAGCGCACTGTTGTTTTGTATAGAGGGACTTATACAAGTGACTGAGGCCCAAAAAGGTTTTCTGTACAAAGGGATTTGGGTCTTACACTCTCTCAAGAGGCCCAAAAAGGTTTTAAAGAAAAAGAGTGGGGCTTATAGCACGAGGGTAGGCCCAATTGATTTTTCGTTAAAAATGGCGATCGCGCCGAGATTTTCTTTTAACGCAGAGGGACTTATACAATTAGTGAGGCCCAAAATGGTTTTGGTTACAAGAGGGTTGGGTCTTACACTCTATTAGAGGACCAAAAGTTTTGAATGGGTCTTATAGCTCAAGGAAAGGCCCAAAAGGTTATTTTCAAAAGGCGACGATCGCGCCATTTGTTTTTGACGGTATCGGGACTTATACAATACATTGAGGCCCAAAAATGATTTGGTAAAAAAAAGGATTGGGTCTTACACTCTATTAGAGGCCCATGAGTGTTTGAAAAAGTTTGACGAGGGTTGAATTAATCAAAAACCCTAATTTCTTTTTTAAAGGGCATTTTTCAAAGAAAAATCAAGTAAAAAATGATAAAAAATATCAAATAAAACCATTAATCATGTTATAAACAGTGATTAAGGTTTATGAAAAAGTATTTTATCCACATGAATATTTAAAATCATTTTGGTTTTAAAAATCAAGAAAAATAAATCATTTTAAAAGCATTTAAAACAATTTAAAAGAATATTTTTGAATATATTAAAAATATATTAAATAATAATATTTTTTGTGATTTTTTAGTGGATTAAAATATTATGGAATATGAATAAGAAGTGTGTAAAACAGATTTGGAAAATGATAATTTTTGCTATGTGAAATAATTGGTTGAGTTTTGAAGATAAACTAAGAAAAAGAGGAATGCGATGTCACAACATCACATTCGACATCACTCATGAGTTTTGAAGATAAGAGAACAAGGGAATATGTCACAACATCACATTCGACATCAGACAAAAACCAGAACTGCACCTTGATTTTCAACATCTTTTTATCAAACTTCAAACATTCATAACTCTCTCAATTTTTAACGGAATTAAGATCCGGAAGAGCCTATCTTGACCAATTTTTCGCAAGGAATCCAATGGTATCACTCATACATACTGAAACTTAATGTACAACGTACACAAGGCAAAAAACCAGATCTGCACCTTAAGTTTAAACATCTTTGCTTATCAAATTTTCAAACATTCATAACTCTCTCAATTTTTCACGAAATTGAAATCTGTAAGAACCTATCTTGACCAATTTTTTGCAAGGAATCCAATGGTATTACTCATACATACTGAAACTTAATGTACATCACACACAAGGCAAAAAACCAGATCTGCACCTTAAGTTTAAAACAACATAAACTCCACATATAAACATGTTAAAGTGCAAACAGTAGGAGGATCATAACATACACATTAAGGACTACATTTTTGCTTCAAGAATTGTTCAATATGATGCATGTATGTGGACATCAAAGGAAAGCATGATTCAAAGAATTCAAGTTATGAATTTTACCTCTTTTTTTGGAGATTTTGTGCAACCTACCAAGTGCTTTGTTCCAGAAATGATTTGATGCTTTGGACACCCTCAAATGACCTCTTAGAAGCTTTTAGGATGGTTGGAATCAGCTGGTACCTGCAAAAACACAAACTGTCCCTTTCTTGCAAAAGGGGTTAAAAGTGACCAAAATAACAACTCTCTCAAATGGTGTTCCAGATGTTGAGAACCATTTGGGATAGTTCAAGGATGATATTTGGAGTGTGTTTGAGGTTTTATCTGGTTTGGTAAGTGACTGAATCAAGACATGGCTTGAAAAATGCAAAAAAGTGTCATTTTGAGGTTTTGAGAAGTGACTTTGTGATTTTGTGGTTACAGGTCACTTGTGATAGTTTGCACAGCTTACATATGATATATATGAGGTGTGTGTGTGATTGATTGTGATGGAAAAGCTCTCAAGCTCAAAAACTCAGAATTACTTGCTTTGGAAGGAAAATTTGAGGTGAAAGAAGAGATTTTGAGGAAAGCATCTGTTTGATGGCTTTGGTTTCCTCAAACTGAGCACAAATGAGCTCTATTTATAGTAGAGCAAGTTTGTTTTCGCAGCAATAGTGAATGGTGGCTGCAGCAGAGGTTTGGCCAATGTTGTCCAATGAAAATCCAAGTCTCCTCTAGCCATTGACTAGAGGTTAGAGCACAGAGCTTTGGTTCCCTACTTGTTGGAGGAATTTTGACTGAATTCAGTTGCAAATGTGTCAGTCCATGCCACCTCTAAGCATCTATTAAATGCTCCAATCCAAAATTGGAGTCTTGTCCCTCTTTTAGGGATTTTTAGTAATAGCATGCTACTTCTTGTTCCAAGGACTTTGGAGGCTTGGCTTAGTGATTGTCCCCTTTAGATTTGATCCTCAGATGTGTCCAAGATGATGACAAGGCTTGGAAATTCGTGTGGCACAAGAAATGTACAAATCTGCCCCATGAAAAATTCAGCTGCAGCAAGCCTTTTTGTAAAATCCATAACTCCCTGCTCGAGTATGCTACATGGACGTTCTAGGACTTTATAGAAAGCTGAGATGATGTACTTTAACTTTGATGTTCAAGGTTTGGCTTGAATCAACTTGTATCATGAAGAAAAACATCCTTGAAGTTGGGACATTCTTGCTGGAAAAAAAATATTGGTGATGTCCTATGCAATGTTGGAACATCAGACATTAAGAACATTAATAATTCCAAACTTCAATCACTTGTATCTTTTAATCCACTATGATATTTTGAGTTGAAGTGAATTGCCTCTTTGATGCTTGTCTTGCATGGTGACAAAGTTTGAAAATTGGGTGGCACAAGAAAAGTGCGCAAAATCTGTCCTAAAAAATCAGCTCGAGCAAGGCATGTTGTGAGGTTCATAACTCCTTGCTCAAGTTGAATTAATTGGAGTTCTTATACATTTTGGAAAGCCCTAATGACATACTTTAACTTTGATGTTTGACTTTGGTCTCGGTTCAGCTTGCAAAGTCATCAAAAATGGTCTTGAACTTGTGTAGTCAAATCTGTCCTAAAAGCTGTCATGAAAATTCTGCTTTATCAATGCTTTTTGCAAAAATCATATCTCCTTGCTCGAGTATGCTACAAGGATGTTCTAAAACTTTCTGGAAAGTTGAGATAACATACTTCAACTTTGATGTTCAAGGTTTAGCTTGAATCAACTTGGATCATGGAGAAAAACATCCTTGAAGTTGGGACATTCTTGCTGAACAAATATTAATGATGTCCCTATGCAATGTCAGAACATTGGACATTAAGAATTCCCAACTTTGATCACTTATATCTTTCAATCCTTATGATATTTTGAGTTTATTCCTTCTACAATGTTGAACTATCAAACACCCTCTTTAAAAGTAGCTCTTACTCAAAATCAATGGATGCTTGGATCAATAGTTACAACCTTGAAAAGTTGTGCACTTGAACATGATTTTAACTTAGAAAAAATTTCTAAGTTTCTTTAAATTTGATCAATTTTGCAATTTTGCATGATTTCTTGATTTAAATTTGATCAAATTAAATCATCCATCATATTTTCTTGAGTAATGGCTTGTGAAGCTCATAGTTGACCAAAAAGTCAAACTTTGACTTTCTGCGTCAGTTGACTTTGTATTAGATGAACTTGAGGCTTGATCCACTTGAAATGTTGCACTCTTGTGCTTAACTCTTGATGTGGGAGTCCTCTTGATCCTTTGTGGATGTTTGAGAGGTTAGACAAGTTGAAGATCATGTCATTCCTTGATTGATCATTTGTCTAAAGGCTCTGAGAGGGTTTGAAACCCTAAGCTTGATTATAGTGAATGCTCACCCATCTTTGTGGAGATTAATGAAGTATGATGGTTCCTCCATATTGTGATGATGATTTTCACAATGATGGGAAATCTTAGTGGTCAAAATTTGGGGTATGACACTCATATTCAACACAAACTTTCTTGCAACTATCTTTGCATTTTTATGGGTACCAACCACAACAACTCTTATTGCCTGACCGACATATATGACATATTCCACGGAAAGAAAACATTGGTGTAGCATAGAGTTTGGAGACTCGTCGGCTTCGAGTCAAGCTATGAAATGGCACGTTGGAATTTCTAGGAGTATGTAGCATGTATTTTTAGTCATGGCTTGGGTTTGATAATCTTGGCATGAAAATAGCATGAAATCTTATACTGGCAATTTGAAGCTTTCATGTAACAATACAAAATCTCTAAGCTCTTAAATTTGGCACATGTTTTGAAATTGGACTTTTTGAACTTTTGTAATGACATTAATTTGAGCTCATTGTGTAATGAACTTTGCAAGGACCCATTTGAACTTGAAACTTGTAAACAATGAATCAAACCGAATTTCAATACAAATCTTTATTTACTGTACCACTTTAAAGTGCATGGTTCATAAACTACCGAAAGTTCAAACTCTTCCACTTGACAACTGAAGATCCAACTTCGCGAATAAGACTGAACTGTGCCATGAGAAATCCATTGAAAGTAAGGATACCACTTGTCACTTGCCACGAAAATCATAACCAGTCCTTAAACGGCCGTGCTCAATACCAACAGCAAGAACACCCTAAATGTCTGGGGCATACACTGAAGAAATCTTGAGGGAAATGACCAGTAGAAATTATAGGACTTTTGAATCAGAATCCAACGGTTACATCTTGAAGTATGACTGAGAAAACGAAAACCATCTCCACTTGAAAAATAAAATTCCTGCACAAACTCGTTAGTGATAAAGCATGCAGATATGCGAGATGATGCACACAGAGATGATGAAATTTTACGGTCAAAAATTAGGGTATGACAGATGCCCCTATTTAAGTTCCTTCTATCTGGAGATATGGAGATTGAAATCTTCGTCTCAACGAGATAGGAGAGACTTAAATACAAACATGCACAATTTTTGGCCCTAAGATGCCACAAAATACTTATGATATGACATGGAATGATATGATATGGGATGAATGTAAAGACAAGGAGAATCCTGTGGGGAATGGTGCCACGGGGGGAAGAGGTGTTACAGTTGTGTCAGAAACGAAATGAAACAAACCAAAGTATCTGGAAAACATCATCCAAGAATGACATTGGATGAAAAAAAGCACCAAACATCCAATAACGGCTTTGGATGAAAGGTAAACTCACAATATCTAAGAAGGCAACAGATGAGAATGAGACAAAATCATGTAATCCGAGAAGGCATCGGACACAAAGAAACCAGTCATCCAATAATGTCTTTGAACGAAAGGTACACTCACAATATCTGATAATGGCTTTAGATGAAAGTGAACAAGGTAAAGAAACCAGACATCCAATAACGGCTTTGAATGAAAGGTACAATCAGAATATCTAATAATGGCTTTAGACAAAGTGAACAAGGTAGAGAAACCAGTCATCCAATAATGGCTTTGAACGAAAGGTATAATCACAGTATCTAATAATGGCTTTAGATGACTGTGAACAAAGACTCGATCTGGAAGAACATCAGAAGGAGGGATACATTCGGAAGAGCATCAGATGGCAAAGAAACCAGACATCCAATAATGGCTTTGAATGAAAGGTATAATCACAATATCTAATAATGGCTTTAGATGACTGTGAACAAGACTACATTCCAGAATGACATTGAATGCAAGGAAACCAATCATCCAATACTAGCTTTGAATGAAAGGTATAATCACAATATCTAATAATGGCTTTAGATGAAAGTGAACAAAAACTCGATCTAGAAGAACATCAGAAAGAGGGACACATCCGAAAAACCATCAGATGGTAAAGAAACCCGACATCCAATAATGGATTTGAATGAAAGGTAAACTCACAATATCTAATAATGGCTTTAGATGACTGTGAACAAGGTAAGGAAACCAGACATCCAATAATGGCTTTGAATGAAAGGTATGATCACAATATCTAATAATAGCTTTAGATGAAAGTGAACAAAATAGAAATCCAAGAAAGCATTGGATAAAAGGAAACACAACGTCCAAGAAATCATTGAACGAATATGAACAAGGTGATATCCAAGAAAGCATTGGGTAGACGGAATCACAATATCCAAGAAAGCATTAGATGAATGTGAACAAGAAGATACCCAAGAAAGCATTGGATAGAAGGAATCACAATATCCAAGAAAGCATTGGATGAATGTGAACAAGGTGATACCCAAGAAGGCATTGGATACACACGACAATATCTATTTGGTAGGTGCCAAGTAAGTTGGACTTTGACCACAAGGTAAGACGTGGACAGCCACACGACCTATGCAAATGAGGATGACTCACTCATGCTATGCATATGTATATGAACTATGGTATGATATATGATCAAATGCAAATGCAGGTGTAATGCAGACGTCGACAACACGGCTTGACTCTTTTGTGGAAAAGACAAAACTAGAATACAGATTCCTCAACACAGAGATCACTGTCATTCTGCATTGGAACTAAAGATGCTACTGAGCACAAATATGCCACACTGGTAAACTGTATTAAGTTGACGATCCTTGTAGGAAGAATGGAAAGCTGCATGGGGATTCTTCAAGTAAACTGCCCCAGATTAGTTGACTGTTGTATATGAACTGATAATTGCTTCAGCTTGAATTGATGTTGAAAATGACTGAATTATTGTGCACTTGGAAAACTTGCCCCAGTATGAGTCTTGAAAAAGTCTTCTGTATAAACCAATTATGAGAATGACTTGCACTGAACAAATCTTGAACTGATTCTTAATAGGATCTGGAAGGAACTTGCCCCTGATTGGATCACTGACCAAGTTTCTCAAATGTTTGAAAATTCCTAAAGCGGAAGCCAGATTGCAAACAAAAGTGTTCATACAAACATAGTAAATGCAAAGTTTATGCAACTTTTGAAATCAAAATCATTTTTGGAAAGAGGTAAAACAATAGGGTCACTGGTCAGAACACGGTGGTTCAAGACAATTAAAAGTGAAATATAAAGCAAAAAGGCGTGATGCCAAAAAAAAAATGATCTGCAAAGATCTTTAGGAGTCAGTTTACGCAACCTCGTTGTAGTATGCTTTCAAAATAACCTTGCTTCAATTAGGTCTTTTGAGGGTTATAACGTGGCCTGGTTCACGGTTTAAGAAACAAAGGATAAAGGCTCAAAGTTTATTTGTACCCACCCAATCTTCGTGATGATCTCCAGTCCTACACTCAGTTAACTCAGACTTTGCACTCAGGTTCCCATAAGTTAGGGATTGCAATGATGATAGTGATGATGGTTCAGAAGTTAAGGGACTTTTGAGGTGACAATCACTACTTCCTTATAACTCTTGGTTGTTTTTTTTTTCATTGAGGATTTCATGGTAAGGATTTAAAGATTTCTCCTTTTTATTATCCCTAACTTTCGCCTGAACTGTTTTTCGTGAATCTTACAGCCAGCGGGATGCCCCAGTTTTTTGCCAGCCTAAGTCTCCTTCACAGGTTTCGACTTAGCGGGCTTTTTCCTTTTTTTATTTTTTTATCTTTTTTTTTTGAAAGAATTTGACTGCTTGGCTTAATGATTACGGCGAACCATCATCGACTTTTGACTTGAAAGACATCTTCGACACTTGCTTGTTGCGTGCGAAGGAAAAATTGAGAATGCAACCTTTTTGTTGAAAGATGTCTTGCATGAAACTCTTGTATTTGAATGCACAATCCAGTTAACTGAGAACTACCCTGCCCCAGGTTAAGATTGCGGGTTTTTATTTGTAAAGAAAAGAAACTCCTACTTCAAGGCTCAAAGGGGTTGACGAGGGTTTATCTTCCTTATTTCTCCAGTGTTTAGGAATTGAAACAATGCCTTACATCGTCAACAAAGTTTTGATTTGAAAGCATACCAACAACAATTATGAGTATAACGTTTTCATCATCCTCCCTCCAATCTCAGCATAATCAGAAAGAAAGTGGAAAAGAGATAATTTTTTGTTTTTGTTTTTGTTTTTTTTTTTTTTGAAATATAAAGCGTAAAATAGCAAACACAAATGAATTGAATTAAAAGTTGCAATGCTCATTTTATTAATTATGAAAGTACAAACATAAATTGAAAGCAAACAACCAATACAAATAAGGAAAATGAAAACGATAAGAAACATGGTCTAGTGACTAATAAAAAACAAGAGTGAGATGTCCTGTCTGAAACACTAAGGTCTGCTGAAGTCAACTGAAGCTTCACTTAGCGTGCTCTGGCAAAGGATTGTTCTTGACATTTGGATTGGTGTCACGAAAGGAGAGAATACCAATTCTGATCAGCTCTTGTACTCTAGCCTTCAATGCAAAGCAATGTTCCAAGTCGTGGCTTGCGGCACCTTCATGGAATGCACAATGGAGATCAGATCTGAATCCAAGTGGAAGTGGATCTGGAGGAGGAGGCAAAGGCCTTGTAGTAATCAAACCTTTCTGAACCAGCCCAGGATAAAGTTCAGTGTATGTCATTGGGATAGGATCAAAATTATTCCTATTACGGTACTGATTCTGTCCTACAGCTGGACGTTGAGGAGCTTGAGCTGGTCGTGGAGCAGTAACCATGGGAGTAACAGCAGCAATATCAGGATGATCAGCATACTGAGGTTGGGGACAAGGCCTTCTTGTTTCAAACATGACAACATTAGTCTGATCTTCTCTCTTCTTTTGGAAGTTCCCATAGGATTTCTTCGCTCCATTAGAAGATTCAGCAGCTTTGGATACTTTACCATTCTTAAGTCCTTCCTCGAGTCTCTGACCAATAGTAACCAAATCGGTGAAGCTGGATAAAACACTACCAATCATCTTCTCCCAATAGAATGGAGACAAGGTATCCATAAACAGTCCAGTTAATTCTTTCTCTGCCAAAGGAGAACTCTCTCCAGCGCTGAGCATATTCCTTGAAAGACTCTTTATCCTTCTGAGACATGTTTTGCAGCTGACGGCGGTCAGGAGCCATGTCGAGGTTATACTTGTATTGCTTCATGAAGGCATTAATAAGATCCTGGAAACAGTGAATGCTGTTCTGTTCAAGATTCATATACCATTTGAGAGAAGCTCCACTCAGACTATCTTGAAAACAATGGATAAGCAACTTCTGATTCTTGGCATGAGCAGCCATCTTTCGGGGATACATGACCAAATGAGCTCTTAGACAAGAATCACCTTTGTACTTCACAAAATCGATAGCCTTGAACTTAGCAGGCATAACAAGGTCAGAAACCAAACCCATGTTTTCTGCATCAATGTTGAAGAAATCAGTACCCTCTACGGCTTTGAGTCTCTTGTCTATGGTCTGAAACTATTCACGGACAACCTCAGGTTCAACAAAGTCTTCACGGTATTCACCCTGAGCACTGGCAGCATTGTACTCGTAGAGAGGGTTCTCGAAAGGAGCTCGAGTAGACTGGACTATAGGTTGAGGCTCGGTAAAAATAGGAGCTTGAAACACTGGTCTAGAAGTCTCACCAATCATAGCAGTAGATGCAAGGGGTGGTGAGTAGTCGGGAGGTAAACCAAACTCTGGCCAAGTTGAAGGTGGCACCTGAATAGGTTGAGGATCAACAGTTAAAACTTCTTGGATGACAGTCCTTTGGGGTGGTTCTCCTCTAGCAATCAAAACTTGGAGCATTTCAGTGAGCTTTGCCATGCTTGACTTAAGGTTGTCGATCTCCATTCGCATCTCAGCATTGTGTGCTTCTTGCTCTGCCATTATGCGTCTGTAGTTAGCTCTAGTCTGGTATCGATGTCGAGGAATCAGCTTGACGACTCACAGGTAACACTGGAAGATAGAGACAGCTGGGAATGAGGTGCTGGACAACAGATGTATGCAATGAACCATGCAAAGATGCAAATGATATGCAATGCAACGCATGATAAGATGCAAATCACACATAGTAGGATTAAAGGTTCGAGATCACAGCATGGATTCTGGGTGACAAACCAACCACAAGGTATGTACTAGAGGTTTATTTGTACCTGCCGAACGGGTTCTACCAAGTTCCCAGAGTCTGCAAACCATCATTCGGATATTATCGATTTTCCAGATCACTTGGTAGTCAATAATATCCTCAAGAGAATCTCGTCTGAGTGTAGTATCGCGTAGCGACTATTACAGAAATAGACTCCCGCATAGTCCCTGCACTACGCCCTAATAGGCCAAGTTGGTTTAAAGGTAACTACGGTCCCCAGTCCCGAAAGCCTTTAGATTGAAACCATATCGTCTTCACGAATGAACTCGTTGGACAAATATTTTATTCGAGAGGGCCTAGACTGAGTGGTGAAGTCTCAATTCACTTTTTCAGGAATCGACTCCCTCAAAGTATCCTTGAATTCTCGCCGTTTTCCTATCTTAATTTCACTCTAGTCTAGGTGTAGGACTTTGTCTCACCACACTAAGTGCCAAACCTGCACAAAAAAGAAAACCAAGCAAGCAAATAATATATATAATAACATAAATAAACAAGTTAGAAGAAACCCTCAATAAAAATAAAATGTCCCCAGTGAAGTCGCCATTTCTGTCACGGTGAGAATAGGATACCAAACTATTGGGTTAAATTGGATCACAATTTTTGAAATTCACCACCGGTCTTTGATTTATCCAAAGGAAAGGTTAAAGATCGAAAAAACCTAAGAGATCTAAGGTTCGGGGGTTGGTTACGCCTAGGGAAGGTATTAGCATCCTAAACGTCTGTAGTACTTTACAGGAACCTCTTGTTAATATTTATGTTATCTATTACTCGCTTGCTAAGGTATCTGCTAAGGTAAAGACCTAGGGGTTAGTTTACTAAGTATACTCACCAAGACATCTAATCTTGTGCCTACGTATCCAGACGAGAGTGGAATCAGAGTATTCGTAGTTCCCCTCAAAGAGGGTGAGGAACTCTTGACTTTGGTCAAGGTTCCAAGGGGAGGTAGCGTCTATGGCAAGACGCTATATAGAGTACGGTGACTCTAAAGTTAAAGTTAAGTTGAAAAGGGTAGAAAGTGTCCATGGTAGAACACATGTATGGAGTGCGGTGACTTCGATCCTAAGGTTAGGATAAATGGGAAGGACCTAAAGTTTAAGCTAAGTTGTGACATGGTAGTCAACGGGGAAATTCTTTCCTTTGGAATTGGAATAAACAGGTAAGAGAATAGGTATCAGTAACGGGACTTAATCACAGCCAAAAGTATGAATAATTAGATTCAAAGTTGACTTGAGGCATTAACTAAAATGAAGATACGAAATCAAGATTTATTACAGAAATAAGAAAAGTTGTTTGAACCAAAATTTAAATAAAACTAATTAATTAAACTAAAATCTAACTGAAAACTAATTTACTAATTAAATTAAATCTAATTTAAAATTAACTAACTAATTAGATAAGTTAAAATTAATTAACTAAATTCTAATTAAAAACTAATTAGAACTAATTAAAAACTGATTATACTAAAAATTAAAAAACTAATTAATAACTAAACAAACTAACATCCAAGAGGGGAAGTGTGCAAATGGAAATGGGGTGTTAGAATAAAACAAATGGGCTGGAGCTCTGAGCCCACCCGAGTCTCATGTGAAGGGAGTGTCAAGAGAAAAGTCACGTTGGGCTTAGCAAGGCCCGTGAAGAAACCAAAATCAGTTTCTTTTTTATTTAGAAAAAAGAAAAACTACACATGACTCCAAACAAGGGAAAGGGAAGTAATCTCAGCTTCAGAAATCCCAGCTCCTCACTCATCTCTCTCAGCCTCTTTCCCACACACCGTCGCAAAAACTCTCCTCCGTCTCCTTCCTCACTATTTCACTCTCTCGCCAAAAGCCCATCCCCTCTCCGATCGTCTCCATCACCGTGACACACCTCTTTTGTTTTTCAACATCTCTTTTTCGCGCTCGCATTCCATCGCCGACTCTCTCTCTCTCGATTCACACTTTCGATCACCGTGAAGTTTCTTCGAATAAAACAAAATGGTGGCAGTATTCAACAATTAGCACATAAGTATGTAATACGAGGGTAAGGTTGAGCGGAAATACCTGTTGGAGTACGTCCAACGCGTCTTCGGCGGCAAAAATTGATTGTGTTGGTTATACGGGTACGTTGCAAACGTTCTTCCTCCCTCGTCTGAGTTTATTTTGAGTGTGTATGTTGCGATGAATCCTCTGAACTGGTGTGAATTGATGTTGTTTACTTGTTGCTGTGATTTTTTGCAATTCGTTGTTGTTGTTGCTACGTGTGTTTGAACATTCGTCACTGATTCCAACTGCGTGTGTTTGTTTTCTGGGAATGCTGATATTTTGTGAGGCTTATGAACGCTCTGTTACTCACTACTACATCTCCCTGATGTGTGTAATTTTTTTTGTGAATGTATTTTTCGACTTTGCTTTGAAAGAACTGTGGCCAGGAACCTGTGTGTATTTGAACTGGTATGAAATTTCTCTCTGATATCACTGCTAGTTTTCTCCCCCTTCTGCTTCAATTCCTCTCTGTATTTATAGGCTTCACCCTCAATTATGAAACATCAATGCGAAATAATGCTGCTGATTTTTTGTGTTGCTCGTATGATAAAGACCTTCCATGTTCGTACCGACATGTTTTTGTTTGTTTTGGAATGAATTCGAAAAGTGTCGGGAACATGTTAGGAGCTTGTTTTGGAAAGAAACACCGGCTGTGATTATATTTTCATTTTTGAACTGCCGTATCTGAAATGAATTAATTTGCTTCATTGCTTCAGGAATTTCCATGTTGGAGAGAGAACTAACACCCAGATGGCATACTGTATTGACAAAATGGTTGGGAGCTTCTCATATTCAACACAAACTTTCTTGTAGCTATCTTTGCATTTTCATGGGTACCAACCACAACAACTCTTATTGCCTGACCCACATATATGACATATTCCACGGAAAGAAAGCATTGGTGTAGCATAGAGTTTGGAGACTCGTCGGCTTCGAGTCAAGCTATGAAATGGAACGTTGGAATTTCTAGGAGTATGTAGCATGTATTTTTAGTCATGGCTTGGGTTTGATAATCTTGGCATGAAAATAGCATGAAATCTTATACTGGCAATTTGAAGCTTTCATGTAACAATACAAAATCTCTAAGCTCTTAAATTTGGCACATGTTTTGAAATTGGACTTTTTGAACTTTTGTAATGACATTAATTTAAGCTCATTGTGTAATGAACTTTGTAAGGACCCATTTGAACTTGAAACTTGTAAACAATGAATCAAACCGAACTTCAATACAAATCTTTATTTACTTTACCACTTTAAAGTGCATGGTTCATAAACTACCGAAAGTTCAAACTCTTCCACTTGACAATTGAAGATCCAACTTCGCGAATAAGACTGAACTGTGCCATGAGAAATCCATTGAAAGTAAGGATACCACTTGTAACTTGCCACGAAAATCATAACCAGTCCTTAAACGACCGTGCTCAATACCAACAGCAAGAAGACCCTAAATCTCTGGGGCATACACTGAAGAAATCTTGAGGGAAATGACCAGTAGAAATTATAGGACTTTTGAATCAGAATCCAACGGTCACATCTTGAAGTATGACTGAGAAAACGAAAACCATCTCCACTTGAAAAATAAAATTCCTGCACAAACCCGTTAGTGATAAAGCATGAAGATATGCGAGATGATGCACAAAGAGATGATGAAATCTTACAGTAAAAAATTAGGGTATGGCACTGACGCTTTAGCCATTCTCTCTTCCATGATTAGTGTAGGTCAATGGAATGGCATACCTAAGATCGACATAATGCGCCTTGAGCGGCCCGCTTAAATCTTCGCGATTGAAGCAGTCATAGACGACAAACCTTGGTATCACGATATCATGTGCTTCCTTCAGAAACAAGAGTACCCACATGGGGCGTTTATAAAGGACAGAAAAACCCTCAGAAGGTTGGTAGGCAGTTTCTTCCTGAGCGGTGATACACTCTATAAGAGAAATTTTGACATGGTCTTGCTCCAATGTGTAGACATACCAGAAGTAGACATGCTGATAAAATAAATTCACGAAGGGTCCTTTGGCACTCATGCCAACGTACACACAATGGCGAGAAAAATTATTAGAGGAGGGTACTACTGGTTGACCATGGAATCTGACTGCTACAAGTACATGAGGAGGTGTCATAAGTGTCAGATATACTCCGACAAAATCCATGTACCGCCAACGCATCTCAAAGTTCTCTCTTCCCCTTGGCCTTTTTCCATATGGGAAATCGACATAATTGGCTTGATTGAGCCTAAGGCTTCAAACCGACATCGGTTCATCCTGGTAGCCATTGACTACTTCACCAAGTGGGTCAAAGCAGTGTCGTACGCTAATGTAACCCGACAAGTGGTGGTCCAATTTATCAAAAACAATATCATCTGCTGTTATAGTGTTCCGAGCCAGATCATTACTGATAATGGATCTAACTTGAACAATAAGATGATGAAAGAGTTGCGTGTTGAGTTCAAGATCGAACACCATAACTCATCTCCCTACCGACCTAAGATGAACGGAGCGGTAGAAGCGGCTAACAAGAACATCAAGAGGATTGTTCAGAAGATGGTTGTAACCTACAAAGATTGGCACGAGATGCAACCCCTTGCTCTTCACGGTTATCGCACATCCGTCCGTACTTCAACATGGGAAACCCCTTTCTCTCTAGTATATGGCATGGAAGCAGTGCTCCCCATAGAAGTAGAGATCCCATTAATCCGGGTGTTGATGGAAGCTAAGCTTACAGAGGCTGAATGGTGTCAAAGTCGACACGACGAACTCAATCTGATCAAAGAAAAGAGAATAATGGAACTATGCCACGGTCAATTGTATCAACAGAGAATGAAGAGGGCGTTTGACAAAAAGGTCCGACCTCGCATCTTCAGGAAAGGAGATCTCGTGCTCAAGAAAATACAATCATTTCTCACTGATTCTCGGGGCAAGTGGACTCCGAATTATGATGGCCCCTATGTGGTCAAGAAAGCTTTCTCAGGCGGCGCCTTGAGACTTGCAACTATGGATGGAGAGGAATTTGCCTACCCCACGAACGTTGGTGTAGTCAAGAAATACTTCTCCTAAAAAAACGTCTCGGCGGATTGAAAACCCGAAAGGGCGGTCCAGGTAAAAATTAGAGACATAATCAAAAAAATCATCCCGGTGGATTGGAAATCTCAAAGTACAATCCAAGTAAAATTAGGGATAATGGCAAGTAACTACGTTCAACAAAGGGGCAAATCCCTCAGCGGCAGTTACGTCGTCCATCAGAAAGCGCCAATTAAGGTTATCTTCGATGGAAGCTCAGGATGTCCAGAATTCAAAGTTGGTAGAAGGATAGCGGTTGTCATGTTTCAATGTAGCCCTTTTCCCTGTAAATTACCATTTTCTAACTTTGTAAATACTCTATGGAATCACGCACTTGGCTGATTTCCATCCTATCAATAAAATTTGAGCCCTTGTGCTTTTGTTTATAGTTCTCATTTGTTTTAAGCTTTATAGAACGACATTTTAACATGATCAACGGTTCTTGAAACGAAACAAAAATGAATTTACTTGTTAAAACTTCTTCTGCTTTTAAACTAAAGATGGCAATTTCTTTTGACTATTGAGCATCGAGAGAACGTCGCTCGCTACTCCAGAAATAAGCGAGCTTCAAAGTGCAGAATCGAAGTACACCTTTTAAGCCAGTGCGCCTGAATGAAGAATCAGCTGTATCAGATGCAGCTTTCCCATCTAATACCCTCGGCCGAGTTCTTATCTCCTAAGCCCGACCAACGGTATTCCTTTCAGGGACTGTCTCTCCTAAGCAAGGCAGAATTGCTACTTTTGGATCAACGGTACGACTTTTCCCCGCGATGGCCGAGTATCCCGTCATGTTCATCTTTTAGTCTGTATGTCGCGTCAGTTTTGTCAGCATATACATACATACATCATGCATTCTATTTGCATTCTCATTCATATTGCACCAGTATCACTCCAGTCGGTCTTATCCCTAGTGATAGATGTCTTCTCGGTCGAGTTGTCAATTCTTTCCTCGATTAGGAAATGTTGCGTTTGAACAATCTCTCCTCCAATTTATTTCTGGATGGAAGTTGGGTCCTTGACCACTTTGATAACTTGAACCTCTGAAAGACCAGAGAACCTTCAACCGATGTCACTCTTCGCCATTGAAGATGATATTTTCGCTTTCCCGGATTAAGGAAAATCCCCAGAGAAAGCCTCTTAAGCAGAGATTCGGCAGTACGGCAGTTTTTCTCCGAAAACCACTGATGAAAAGGTCATCGGCACCTCAAAATTGGATCCCATCATATGGCATTTCTCCGGGAAAAGCCCGAGAAAAGTATGATGTAAGACCCCAAACAGAAGCAGTCTCTCAAGAAACTCGCTTTCCCCAATAGAAATAAATGGCGTCTCAAATAGAGAAGTTTGTGCACCTCTACAACTCAGACGATTGGGTTCCCCAGCAAGTCTGACATCATTCTTTTTCCCATCAAATGGCATCTCCCCAGGAAAATTCGGCGAGAAGTTTGAGGAAAACCGCTACTAATAGTGCCCCTTGTCAATAAACTTTATTGACAAAAGAAACTGAGACCTGTTCCTTGGCTGGAAACCAGGATCGAGGGGAAGTTTACCTTTTCTAAGCGTCATTGCTTAGAAAAAGAAGATGAATGCGTAAGCTACCGTTCATAACCACCATCAAAATTTAGGGTATTCCGATATTTAATCCTTTTGCACCTCGAATGCCCGAACACCTTCGTCATTCGCACCTTCGGGTCCAAGAAGATTAAATAGGGGCATCTGTCATACCCCAAATTTTGACCACTAAGATTCCCATCATTGTGCAAATCATGATCACAATATGGGTGTATCATTATGCTTCATCAGTCTCCCCGAAGATGGGTGAACATCCACTATAATCAAACTTAGGGTTTCAAGCCCTCTCAGAGTTCTTAGACAAAGGATCAATCCAGGAATGACATGATCTTCAACTTGTCTAAACCTCTCAAACATCCATAATGGATCAAGAGGCCTCCCACGGCAAGGATTAAGCACCAGGATGCTCCCTTCTTGGTGGATCAAGCCTCAAGATCGCCAGTGTCACCAAATTAGGGTTTTGGTCGACCAGGGCCTACAGTTGGAAATTTTCCTCTAGGCATGAGCCAATGCTTCAAAGCATAACCTAATATACTCCATGGAACCTCATGGGCCCAAGTATCAAGTCAATTTGACCTCAGGGGATGCATACATCAAAAATCAGGAATTAGGGTTTCTTGACCTAATTCACCCCTAAGTTGACTTTTGGGACAAATCATGAGCCAAGACCTCAAGAGAGGATTTGAGGGTCTCTAATACACCAAATTGATCCATTTGCAATAATGGATTGATCCAGGAAGCTTAAGCAACAAGTCTCAATTTCATCTGAACCACAGTTAGGGTTTCGCGAGAAAAGTCAACCGTATCTTTGACTTTTGACCACGACATGCTTCCAAACCCTAAGACATGATTCAATACACCCTATAACACCCATGGAACATGTCCATCAAGTTTGATTTAGGTCAAAGACTTGATTTCCTAAAGGATCGCACAGTTTGAAATTCATCTGATAAAAAGTCAACTGTGCACAAAAGTCAACTTTGACTTTTTGAGATTTTTCACAAAAATGGTTTTTTAACCCTAAAATGATGTTAATGTATGATTTGAATCATCATTCATCGAGAAAAATCAAGAAAAGTGGGATAACTTGTAAAAGGGGTAACCATAAAAACTTAGAAAATTTTCTAAGTTATGAACAAAGTGGCAAGGGTACCAACTTTGGAGGATCATAACTCCTAAACCACAAAGCCATTTTTCCCCATCCAAAGCTTGATTTGTAGATCTCATGACCCTCTACAAAAACTTCAACTAGATCTCATTCCAATTCTTCATGGATTTTGAGTTATGGATTGATCAAAATCACAAAAAGTGAAAATGTCACTTTTTTCCAACACTTAGTGAAATTTTCACTAAGTCAGAATCTGCCTTCACTTTTTTCCAAATGTAGGGACATTTTTCACTTAGATCCAAAAAGTATCAAAACCAAATATGATCAAACAGTTGTTGTATCATATAAGGGCTTTCCAAAATGGCCAAGAACATCACAAAATTCAATTTGAGCTAAGAGTTATGGTAGTGGCAAAATGCTTAGCTGAAAACTGCCAAGGCAAGGCAGAATTTTGCATTTTTGGTCGATTTGCCAAAATCAACCAATTTCAACCCTTGTCATCATCTTGGACACATCTGAGGATCAAATCTAAAGGGGACAATCACTGAGCCAAGCCTCCAAAGTCCTTGGAACAAGAAGTAGCATGCCAAACCTAGAATTGCCTAAAAGAGGGACAAGACTCCAATTTTGGATTGGAGCATTTAATAGATGCTTAGAGGTGGCATGGGCTGACACATTTGCAACTGAATTCAGTCAAGATTCCTCCAATAAGTAGGGAATCAAAGCTCTGAGCTCTAACCTCTAATCAATGGCTAGAGGAGACTTGGATTTTCATTTGCCAACATTGGCCAAACCTCTGCTGCAGTTGCCATTCACTATTGATCGCAAAAAAAACTTGCTCTACTATAAATTGAGGCCATTCGTGCTCAGTTTGAGTACACCAAAGCCATCAAACAGATGCTTTCCTCAAAATCCATATCTCTCGGCAAAAATGTCTTCTTTAGCAAGGTAACTCTGAGTTTTTGAGTTTGAGAGCTTTTTCAATCAAACTAATCACACACACACCTCATAAACATCATATGTAGGTGATCCAAACTCTCACAAGTAACCTGTAATCACAAAATCACAAAGTCACCTCTCAAAACCTCAAAATAGGCTTTTTGTGCATTTTTCAAGCCATGTCTTGATTCAGTCACTTTCCAAATCAGATAAAACCTCAAACACACTCCAAATATCATCCTTGAACTGTCCCAAATGGTGCCACCCATCTAGAACACCATTTGAGAGAGTTGCTATTTTGGTCACTTTTAACCCCTTTTGCAAGAAAGGGCCAGTTTATGTTTTTGCAGGTACCAGCTGATTCCAATCATCCTAAAAGCTTCTAAGGGATAATTTGAGTGTGTCTAAAGCATCAAATCATTTCTGGAACAAGAGGCTTGACAGATTGTACAAAAACTCCAAAAAGCTCAAAAAGAGGTAAGCCTCATGACTTGAACTTTCCAAAATATGCAATGCTTTGAAGTCCACTGATCATGCACACCTATTACATGTTATATATGTTGTGTTTGAACCAATTGATCATGTAATTCATGCCTGTATCAAAGTGTAGCATAGAAAATGCAATTATAGGTCTTTTTCAAAACCACTATCGGGTTTTGAGGAGGGAGTGTGATCTGAAAAAACTACCACCACCATTGGATTCCTTGTGAAATTCTGGTCCAGATGCATATAAATTTTGTCTCAAACCATTAAGAATTGAGAAAGTTACGACCTTCACGTTTCTGAGCCAAAGCTTGCCTTGCCTTGCCTTGGGCCAGGCCTAAATCCAAGGCATGACTTGTATATTTGTGTTTTCACTCAAAATAATGGATGTATCACCACCCCAGTGGTAAGGCGCGCGCCTTGTGACCTTGAGGTCGTGGGTTCAAACCCCACCCATGCCATTTTGTGTTTTTTTTTCACATTTTGTCATTTTTTTCCAATATTTTCATGTTTTATTAATTAATTGGAAAATTAATAACTCTTTCAATTTTAATTATTTTTTATTGGTTCTTTTTGCAAAAAATCAGAAAAATGTTGAAATATTTTATTCCACAAAAAAACAGTTTATATTATTTATTTAATATAATTAGTATTTTTGTGAATAAATTCATTTTTATTTGTTTTTAAACATTTTAAAATGAACATTCATCTTGAAAAATCAAGACCAAATGAGTTTTAATATCTCTTGTGATTAAAACTTCATTTTTCAAACCTTAAACAAAAGTCACAAGTGGTTTATTCAAATTCATTTGGTATTTTTCATTGATTTTCTTTTAATATTCACATTTAAAAGAAAACAAATTAGGGTTTCTTTGATTTTCACCCTCACAAATCATTTTCAAACAACCTTGGGCCTCTCCTCGAGCTATAAGACCCATTAAAAAACTTTTGGGCCTCTAATAGAGTGTAAGACCCAATCCTTTGTAAATACAAACTTATTTTGGGCCACACTTATTGTATAAGTCCCGTTGTATTTCAAAAAGTTCGACGCGATCATCGTCCGTTGAAAAACAAATTTTGGGCCTCTAATAGAGTGTAAGACCCAATCCCCTTTTAACCAAAACAATTTTGGGCCTCAGATATTGTATAAGTCCCTCTGCGTTAAAAGAAAAATTCGGCGCGATTGTCGCCCGTTTAAAAGTAAACCATCTGGGCCTCTCCTCGAGCTATAAGACCCATTCAAAACTTTTGGGCCTCTTGAGAGAGTGTAAGACCCATCAATTTGTACAGAAAACCTTCTTGGGCCTCTGTCACTTGTATAAGTCCCTCTATACAAAACGACAGTGCGATCACTGATAAAAACCTTGGGCCTCTCCTTGAGCTGTAAGCCCCAATTTTTCACTTCAAAGCACCTTCTCCTTTGATCTTGAATATACTGTTGTTTTCAATCTTTCTTTGTTGGACAACTAACCAAACAGCATGGAAGCTCTACAACCGAGTAAGTGGTTATATGCTTTCTTTATCCGCTTTCATATACATATAGCTGTATTGTGGGGCTGTTTCACTGTAAGTCTTCTTTCATAAACTCATATCGACTGTGTAATAATAGTATAGATATTTAGAGTTTCCCCGGCAACTACGTCTAGCACTAAGCCCTGTTGATTACTCTTAAATAGACAAAACTAGATCCCCATAGGATTACCAGATACAGTCTTCCCTCCTCTTGGGGTTAAACAATATGGAGACGTGAAAGGAAGCATTCTCGGTGAACCCTTTCACAGACTGTCACGTTTAGAAATTGTCAAAGAAGCTCTATTCCCCAGAGATGATCTTTTCTCTGTGAATGACATCTCTTGAGTTTCTTCCAAATTCTCTAACTTTAATGGCTTGATCTATTCTCTGTGAATAGCCTGTCTTGAATTTCTCGGGGTTTGGGAACCCACAGGCTTCTTAAAAGCACCCCCACCTCCTCTTGGGCGTTGTACAAGGACCCTACCGCTTCTTAGAAGTATTCACAGCCTCCTCTTAGGCTTCGCATAAATGATTTCTTCCTCCGGGAATGATAGCCTCCTCTTGGGCTTCGTACAAATTGTCCCTCGGCTTCTTAAAAGTTTCCAGCCTCCTCTTGGGCTTCGTACAAATTGTCCCGACGACCTCCTAGAGGTATAGGAACAGAAATTAGTCATCTTAATAGAACAGTCTTTCAAAAAGTCTAGATCTTGCTACTGCTGTTTCTTAAACGTAGTACAAAAGATGAAACTCTAGACTTAGACAGTCTAATTCCCTTGAGTCTCAAAGACATTCTCAAGTTCTTTTCAAAACTAGGAGATGAAACCCGTAGACTCGGACAGTCTCAATACCCTTTGGATTTCCCATTTCCTTAAAGAACAGGAAATAATCCTGATCCTCAAATCGAATCCCTGATTTCAAACAGTACTCATATAAGAACTGATTTTCTCTTTAAATCAGCATACTGGACCTGTCACTCAACTGAAACAGTAACCCTAGCCTCCTCTTGGGCTTTGTATAATGATTCTCCCCAACAGAGTTAAACTTTTCGGACTCTCTTGTTGAGTCAACCTTTAGCCTCCATCTCGGGCTTCGTACGAGATACAAAATCACTCTCTTGTTGAGTATAAAAGACTCTCTTGTTGAGTCATCCCTTTTAGCCTCTATCTCGGGCTTCGTCCGAGATACAAAAACACTCTCTTGTTGAGTATAAAAGACTCTCTTATTGAGTCAAAACATTTTTTAGCCTCTATCTCGGGCTTCGTACGAGATACAAAATCACTTTCTTGTTGAGTATAAAAGACTCTCTTGTTGAGTCAAACCCTTTTAGCCTCCATCTCGGGCTTCGTACGAGATACAAAATCACTCTCTTGTTGAGTATAAAAGACTCTCTTGTTGAGTCATCCCTTTTAGCCTCCATCTCAGGCTTTTGACGAGATACAAAACACTCTCTTGTTGAGTATAAAAGACTCTCTTGTTGAGTCAAAACCCTTTTAGCCTCCATCTCGGGCTTTGTACGAGATACAAAACACTCTCTTGTTGAGTATAAAAGACTCTCTTGTTTAGTCAAAACCATTTTAGCCTCCATCTCGGGCTTTGTACGAGATACAAAATACTCTCTTGTTGAGTATAAAAGACTCTCTTGTTGAGTCAAAACCCTTTTAGCCTCCATCTCGGGCTTTGTACGAGATACAAAACACTCTCTTGTTGAATATAAAAGACTCTCTTGTTGAGTCCAACCTTTAGCCTCCGTCTTGGGCTTCGTACAAGACACATATAAAAGATTCTCTTGTTGAGTAAACTCTTTTATCCTCTCTCTCGGGCTTCGTACGAGACACATAAAAGCATCCTCTTGTTGGGTCGATAGCCTCCTCTTAGGCTTTGTATAAGGAAACCCCGGTTGAACCAATAAACCTTTTAGCATCAAAGTTGTGCCTCGTTCACAGTATACAAACATCAACAACTCCTTTCCCTTCATCTAATTGCTGTAAGCGGCAAGCCTCTGGATCATCTACATCCATGCCACTGTCCCTCTTTTAGCATGAGAAATTCCTAAGGAAAGATGGCATTGCTCTACACTGAGTTAAAGTCTTCTCCTTCAGGTTAAAACCCCCATAAAGGAAATTATGGCATTACCGAATTCACATGTCCCGACAAAGTAATCCTCCTTTATAACCAGTCACCCAACAGTTGTGACAAACAAACCCCTCTTTAGAGACGACAAATTCTCTCTAAAGACGAAACTTTTAGCTTCACATCTTGGGCTTCGAACAAGATACAAATAGACCCTTCAGCTTCACATCTTGGGCTTTGAACAAGATACAAACCACCTTTAGCTTCATGTCTTGGGCTTTGAACAAGACACCAAAACACCATTTCCTCCCATAGAATAGAAGGAACTACGATCGCTCTGATTTCCCTGTTTCGGTAAACGGGAATACGTAGGCATAAGATTGAAAGAAAAATCTTAGCGAGCACACTCAACAAAAACCCACAATCTCATACCCACATACATCAATTAAAAAAGTATCAGTCCTAACCCCCTACCCATGAACATTCCCGGTGTTCCGTTATAAACAAAGAAAGAAGAAAGAGGCCCCACTTCCATATCGCATCCGTAACCTAACACACCGCTGTTTAAACTCGGTATGCAAGCAGGGTTAATTGGAGAAATCTATTTCCCTTCCTTAGTCAGCTCAATAGGATAAAAAATGAATCGACCTGTAGTACCCCCAAAAGAGCGGCAGTGCTTAAGAAACACATCCAGTTTCGCTCGCTACACTAGGGACTACCCTTATGGCATGCCAACTGCCATAACGGCGAGCTTGTACACCCATGGTTCAACGTTTTCAAAAAATGTTACAACGATAGCGTCACCCTTTAATCCAAATTTGTCTTCAGGATCTTCCATAAGAAACCCTAGTCGAAATGGGCAACCTCAAGGGGGATTCTAATATGCTTCCCCCATAATGCCTAGTATTACTACTGATTCTTTAGCAACCACGAGGCAGAAAATGGATAAAAGTAACCATGAAATGATTAATATGTTGACACAAAAAATTGGTACGGTGCTTAACCGTTTGAACTAGAACACAACCCAAAGTTATCAGCAGTTATCCCATCAAGTGGGCAAGATTAGTCATTTTTTGGGGCGCCCCCAGCGCCAGTTGTGCCTCCACTTGCTAATCAAGTTCCAGTCGAGCAGCCTCTATAAGAGATGGTCGTGAGAAACCAATCCCAGAATGGTCCTAAGATAGTTTTGGTGCCCAAAAACCAGAATGCCGACCAAGTACTTAGGAATTTCCAACAAAATAAATTTGGGAGGCACAATAACATAATAAACGTGGTTGAACAAATTTTGGCCCAAAATGGCCTCAATATTGGCTTTCATATGCCTAAGTACGTATTTCCATTTTCGGAATATGCTTAACATATTGAATTCCCATGGGATGGAAAGTCCCAAAATTCCCTAAGTTTTCTGGTTAGACTAATGGGTCAACAGGTGATCGTGGCTAGGTATCAGGTTGAGGCAGTGGATATAACTAATAATGAGATTTTAAAGATGAAATATTATCCAAATTCTATAACAAAAAATAATTTTACGTGGTTCACGAAACTTCCCCCTAATTCCATACACACTTGGAATCAATTAGAAGAGTGTTTCATGAACAATTTTATATGGGCCAGTCGAAACATAGCCTTAAGGAATTGGTCAGCGTTAGGCATAAAATGCCTGAGTTGATTTATGATTATCTGAATAGGTTTAGACTTCTTAAATCAAGATGTTTTACGCAAGTCCGTGAGCATGAGTTAGTAAAAATGGTTGCTGGTGTC
Organism: Lathyrus tuberosus; assembly: GCA_022829125.1. Classification (NCBI taxonomy): domain Eukaryota; kingdom Viridiplantae; phylum Streptophyta; class Magnoliopsida; order Fabales; family Fabaceae; genus Lathyrus; species Lathyrus tuberosus. Next base: position 248,656 of record JALAZF010000852.1, on the reverse strand, counting down.
TTAGATTATTCTATTAGGAAAAAACTAGATACTCAATACCTTAGGGGTATGGCTCAACTAGCATATAGGTTGAAAAATCCATATCAAGTAAGTACCATAAAAAAGTAAAAATTAGCTTATGTAAAGATAGATGAAATAGAGAGTTTTTTTTACACAGATAGTGATTGTTTTGAAGAAAATGAGGTAAATGTGGCAGAATTAAAACCAGGACCTCCTTATGTGTGTAAATTATTGAAGCCTTCAAATGGGAAAAACCCCATAGAACCAAAAAAACAAAAAATTTGTCACAAAGACTTATACATTCAACGTAACTAAGTGTGACAAAATTTTCGACCTGTTAATTTCCGATGGCTAGATAATGATTCCTAAGATGAAACCTCACAATAGGTTTTTTCTAAATTTCATAATTTCCTTGGACATGAAACCTCACAATATGTACTTTTCAAGGATTTGGTTCAAAATGCACTGAAGGATGGAAGACTCAAAATTGTTGAAAAGTCAAAATCTTGACCATAAGGGGAGCCTGACCCTAAAGTGGAAGAGGCTTTGTTTGTTGATCCCGTTGACGTATTTATGATGGATATCGCTGAAACCACGGAGGCAGCTGAACCTAATTATCAGAAGCAAATGAAGGTGGTTTTTCCTAAAGTTGAGGAATAACTCATAGACTTCCTGAATCGGTGTAAGCTCAAAGACTTTGAAGTCGTGCTTTTTCCTTACTGCAGTGTCGTCTTTAATAGAGAAGAGACAAGAGAGTTGGAAAATACCAACCCTGAACACTTAAAAAAAGTTGATCTACGACACCAACGACAAGAATTTTTCTTTAACAAGATGGGAGTCCCTCAGAAAGCTCACAGGCCCAAGACCTATGTGCCACCTGCTGACGCTCCTATTAAAGAGTGGTCGGGATTGGTGGGAAAGTCAGCTGCTGAGAAGGGGAATTGGAAGAAAATTGAAGTCGGTGGGGGATCTTCCTACCTAGAAAATTCTCACACTTCCAAAATATATTTTTGTCTTGAAGAAGTTCATGGGAAATAACCTAATGACGCGCACCCAATGGAGGAGGCACCAGAGAAAGAAGAAAACTACCTATGAAGCTGCGAGTGCTAGTAAAGACAACAGTGTTAAGGCTCTGGCCAATAGATAAAAGGCAAAGAAGCCTGTAAAATAGAGGTTATTTCCTCCACTAAAATTTCCATCAGGTCAGATGAAGAAAACTCTAGGTCGGGGGGCGAGTTGGATATCATATGCAACATGATATCCATGATGCCATTGGAATATGACACAATTACTGAGGTAATTAAGGAGGAGGATGGGTTTATTGAAAAAATGGCTACCCATAAGCCTTTGTGCTATTACGTGATGCATGATGGCCCAATCAATGAAGACAAACCCATCTTTGAGAGGCATGACATGTTAATGACATCTAAATCCTTTGTACATGACAGATAAAGTTGACGGTGTCGGGTTCAACAAGGTTCTAATAGACCGCAGAGCCTGCATAAATGTCATGCCACATTCTCAGCTCAAGAGGATTGGCAAGTATGACACTGACTTGAAGTCCAACAATATGGTCTTGTTCAACTATGAAGAAAAGACCAGTAAGCCCTTGGGTGTGATACAAGTGGATATGGTCGTAAGGGCCACAACTCGAATTACATTATTTGTTGTAATTCAAACTAAGGAAAATTATAACCTTCTTTTGGGTCGAGAGTTATTAATAAAGGAAATAGGATTTCAGAAATGACCTAGAAGACTTCGACTAGAATAACGTTCCTAGGAATTCTAGTTGAAAGTGTCCTTGTGTAAGAAATGAGCATTTTATGGACTTAGAAATATTTCTAGCAATTTGGAAATATTGTTTGACGGAAGCATTACTGATGACGTTCGATTCAAGATTTGAATTCAAATAAAGGAAGGAAATTTGTTCTTATCCAATTGCTGGCAGAAGACACGTAGAGCGCATTTAAGGTACGAAAACATGCAGAATTCCATTTGTCTCGCTCTAGTTAGTAGGTAGTTAGGGGTAGTTATTTTCGACTATTATAAATAACAAGTTTTAATGTTAGGATTTGTGTGTGTTCAAGTTTGTACAAATTCCTCAATTACTCAAAGTACCCGCGTGTAGAGAAACGAGTGTGTGAGAAATGTACGTCTGATGTAACACCATACTTTTCATTCAATGCAATTCAGTTAGTCTTGCCCAGAAGTTTATCTTTTACTTTTGCAAGTTATTTTCCAACGTACTTTCGATCATTTTTCTACTTAACACTTTCATTAATACTGTCGAAGTAAACTTTATTTAAACCATAAATACTGTCAAGTGTTCATCTTTTCCCAAATATCTTTTTAATTTATTTAGCACATGTCATAGGATTCTGTATGGTCGATCCTGCAAGTTACCCAAATTTCTTATTTGGTAGACCATCGGTTGTTTACTAATTTTCACGGTAAACAAATTGGCACGCCCGGTGGGACCGTGCTAAGTGAATTTTGAAAACAAATTTTCTGCATTTCTGAAAATTTATAATTCTGCATTCAATTGTCTTTTCTCTGTCGAAAACTTTGTTGCATGTTATTAAGAAGTGTAAACTAGCCACCACTAACGAAGATAGATCAAGGACAAGATACACGAGGAAAATGGCAAGTGCCAACCAGCCAAATAGTTCGAATCCTCAAACAACGCCCAATATTAATGTAGAACCACCCCCAGGATCTTCGACTGGGGGACCAACGGTTTCAGCGTCTGTTTTTGAAACAATACCATCCATGGCAAGTTCGATCCCTACACATTCGATTTTCTATACTCAACCCAGTCTAAACTATGTCGAATCAAAGGGGTCACCGAGAACTCCCCCACCTGTCGGAAATTCTAGTTTCCAACCATTTGTTCCCCCTGGATTTTTGATGTATTTACCTAGTCGAGACCCGCCTTTTGGGATGCCAACTTCGATGATGAAAAACTTATAGAATGCACATCCAGTATTTACGGAACCCATAATAACATCGTCGTTACAAGGATCGGGATCTGGGGTTAATATGGGTCAAAATAGCTAATCTTTAGAAATGGGATATTCAACCCAAATGCTAAACTTGACAAGTAGTACTACAATATATTTAAGGCAACAAATAGACGAGAGTAACCATCAAATGGTTCAAATGATGTCCCAAACTATGGGAGAAAATTTTTAAGCCTCTCATTCAAAATACTACCCAGACTAATAAGAAAATGGCAGCGCAGATGACGTGCCTTGCGGATTTCTTTGGTGTACCAAACCCTCCTCGACACCCACCAAGGGAGTATATGATAGAAAAACAAGGGGCAGTTTTCGAAGAGGAACCTACTATTAACCAAGTCCAATAAAACCCAGGAAACATACCCCAGGAGAATTTAGCAAACTAGGAAATAGTCGAACGACCTAGAGTCGAACCCCCTAGGAATCAACCACAAATTCCTGTAGGAGAGGAACCAAGGGTAGTTTTTGTAAATAGAAACTAGAATGCTGACAATGTTGTACAACAAATTCGACGGAACGACGTGGCAACAAATAATAATTTGGCAGCCATGGTCGAAAGAATTATGGCACGGAATGGAGTAAACTTTTCTCTTCGAAGGCCAAATTATACATCACCGTTGTTAGAATATATCCTTCAGTCAGATTTACCCCCTAGAACGAAAGTTCCTAAATTCACTAAGTTTTCTGGGGATACCACTGAGTCCACTGTCGAACATGTGGCTAGGTATTTAATAGAAGCCGGAGAAATTTCGAATAATGAGAACCTTAGGGTAAAATACTTCCCAAGTTCTCTTACCAAGAATGCCTTCGCATGGTTCACAACCTTGCCACCAAATTCGATCCATAATTGGACCCAGTTGGAACGTTTATTTCCTGAGCAGTTCTATATGGGACAAACTAAGATCAGTCTAAAAGAATTGGCTAGTATAAAGCAGAAATTTACTGAGCCAATAGATGATTATTTGAATAGATTCCGACTGCTTAAAGCTAGATATTTAACACAAGTACCAGAACATGAGTTAGTCAAAATGGCCGCTAGAGGGCTGGATTATTCCATTAGGAAGAAACTAGATACCCAGTACTTGAGGGACATGTCCCAGTTGGCTGATAGGGTTCGACAACTAGAACGCCTGAAAGAAGAGAAGGCTATGGCAAATAAGAATAAAAGAATAGCCTACGTCGAATTCAATGAAGACCAAAGACCTTATAGTGAGCCATTGGGTTTCGATGAAAGCGAGATTGACCTTTCTGAATTGAAACAAGGCCCACCTTACTCTTGTAAGGTCTTGGCCCCTTCAAACGGAAAGAACCCTGTCGAAACAGAAAAAAGCGATAAATTTCCTAAGAAAACTTACACTTTCGACGTTACCAAATGTGGCAAAATTTCTGATTTGTTAGTCAAAGATGGTCAAATGATAATGCCTCCTGGTGCTAAAATGCCTCCTTTAGAACAAAGGAAAAAGAGATGTTTTTGTAAGTATCACAATTTCTTGGGTCATAAAACTTCTCATTGTTTTCTTTTCAGGGATCTTATTCAAAATGCTATCCAGGAAGGAAGACTGAAATTTGGAGAGAAGTTGAAGAGTCAGATGAAGATTGACGTTGATCCTTTGTAAGTGGTTGACGCTCATTACACAGAGCCAATTGAAGTCAACAAGTTCGAGGGCACTGAAGATCTCGATAACACTGTCAACATGGTCGAAGTTGATGAGGACTTCAACAATGGAACTGTTATGGTCAGGATTACTAAGGATCTCGACCAAGAGTTTATAAAGAACTTTGCCAGTGAGGCTGCTCAAGGCTTCGCCAAAGAAACTACTGATGGTTTCAATTTGGGAGTCACTAAAGACTCTAGGAATCACTGAGGATTCCAATTTAATGATGATAACAAAAGAAACTGCTGATGGTTTCATACGAATGGACAAGGCTACTGTAGGCCTTCAAATGAAGTTACACAACTTGGACATCACTGATGATGTCAACATGGTGGAAATCTCACAAGAAACCCCCATGGAAGTCGACGAGGAGCGTCTACAAGTGGAGCATGCCAAAATAGCCTATCCAAAGCAAGAGGAGACCCTGATGGATTTCTTCCATAGGTTCCAAAAGAAAATATCAGAGGTGATGATGTGTCCTCAATGCAGTCATGTGTTTGATAAAAAAGCAGACAAAAATCTCGAAGGAGTCAGGAAAGCCAAACAAAGACATGAAGAGAGAGCCCCTCAGGTCAACGAGGCTTCGATCCCAGGAGATCTTCTTCGAAGCAGGAACATGCTAAGTCAAGAGTTCCAGGAGCGACACCCACCACTTTCAAGCTGTTTACAGAGCTCTCTAATGGAAAGTGGACAAGACCAAATGAAAACAAGCGAAAAAGCCAGCAGAAATGGCAAAGTTTCGATGTAGATAGAGGCTAATCAATGGCATACTGCGGAGAATTCCAGACTTCGAAGCAGTCAGCCTACATCTCAGAAAATAATAAAGGGAAGAATCCCATGTCCAGATCACAATGGAGAAGGAAACAGAGAAGAAGAAAGGCTCAGAGAGAGTTATTTGCCACACAGGAAAACTGATAGGGAGGAGCCAAAGCCTGTCGAAAAGATGCCGGTTGGAAGAAAGTTATTTGCCACACAGGAACAAGAGGCCAAAGAAAAGCATGATTGAGCAGTTGTTGAGGATGTGATGCTTACTGACAATTTTGACTCAGGTTCAGAGCAGTCTTTGGATATCATAGTGAATGTGGTGCCAGTGCTCCCCAGAAAATTCGACCAAATAACTGAGGTCGAAGAAATAGATAATAATACCGAAATCGAAATGGCTGCACATAAACCTGTGTGCTATTACGTGATGAACAATGGATGCGTTGAGGAACATAATACGTTCTATAAACGCCCAGATGAGGAAATGAAGAGTCATTTGAAGTGTTTATTCATTACAGGAAACCTCGAAGACGTTCCTGTCAACAAAATCTTAGTTGATTGTGGTGCGACGGTGAACCTAATGCCACACTTCATGTTGAGGAAAATCAGGAAGTTCGACACCGACACCAAGCCCCATAATATGGTACTTTCCAACTATGAAGGAAAAGTGGGTACTACTTTGGGGGTGATTCAGGTCGATCTGACCATAGTTACTGTTACAAGACCGACCATGTTTATGGTTGTCGAAACAAAGGCCAATTATAACTTGTTACTTGGTCGTGAATGGATACATGGGATAGGGGTTGTACCTTCATCCATGCATCAGAGGATTACTATATGGCACCCAGACGACATTGTGGAAAACATTGAAGCAGACCAAGGTTATTTCAAGGCTACAATCAATCATGTCGACAGACGCCATTTTGAAAAGCACCTTCCCAACATTGCTCCATGCAACCTGACCAACTTTGCATTTACACTGGATGACAACGCATATTGTTCGTTGTACTTGGATTCCACAAATGGCTTTCAATGGGATCGTGAGGTCGTGGGAGAAGATGACCTTGCATATGAAGGGACGTTTGGAGTCGACCCTACAAGATGGGGAGGCGAATTTGACGATGATGTCTGAGTTCAAAGCACTTAAAAGGATTTCGGCTTATATAGCAAAAAATAAACTACAAACGGCCCTAGAGGCAGAAGTGAAACATATGGCTGTCGAAGCCAATAAAAGATTACACCAAGAAGGTCCTGGTAAGGACTTCGGTCCAGAACCACCTGATAAGGTTCAGGATGAAGTACAAGACCAGAGGCTCGACGCCATCTACGACGACGAGCCTTTGGGTTTTGAGAAGGATCCACTGGCAGCCAATATTAAAATGCTAGCGCAAGATCCGTTGGAAGAAATCGACATAGGAGAGGGGGCAACAAAAAGGCCGACGTACATCAGTTTAAATATCAGCCCACAACTCAAGGTCGAAGTAGTCCAATTGCTAAAGGAGTTTAAAGACAGCTTTGCATGGGATTACGACGAAATGCCTGGCTTAAGAAGAGATCTGGTCAAATTAAAGCTACCAATTAAGCCTGGGAAGAACCCAATCAAGCAGAATCCAAAGCGGTTTCACCGACAATTCTCTCGAAGATCAAGGAAGAGGTCGAAAGGCTTCTTCGTTGTAAATTCATTCGAACAACCAGGTATGTCGAATGGTTAGCAAATATTGTACCTGTTATTAAAAAGAATGGTACTTTGAGGGTTTGCATAGATTTTAGAGATTTAAACGCTGCAACCCCAAAGGACGAATACTCAATGCCTGTGGCGGAAATGCTAGTCGATTCTGCCGCAGGCCATGAATACCTTAGTATGCTCGACGGGTATTCTGGGATAATCAAATATTCATCGCTGAAGATGATGTCTCAAAACGAAGTTTCGATGCCCTGGGGCCCTAGGCACCTGCGAGTGGGTAGTTGTTATTTCGTTGATTTTGTGGTTGGCATTTATTTTGCTAAAACTATTCTAGCAGCAAGATGTTGAAACAAGATGTTCTAATTTGCTGCATTCAACATGTCGAATGAAGATGTCCCATACTGGCTCATAGGACATCGCGTCTGAATTCAGTTTTAAAGAAGATTTTGTTGCTGTTAATTGTTACTGAATATTCTGTGAATATTTGGTTATCCTATGTGGCATCCAAAGTATTTTTGGATTGTGTTTTTGTGTTGGTTTTCATATTTTCAGCGCTTTCTAATTATGGAGACATATTAGAAAACTTTAGATTGAAGACCTATTTTGTTGGAGTTTATTTTACAGATTTGTGAGCAGTCTCTTTGCTGCGTTTTGAAGCCCAATCCAGTCCAGATTTAATGCTATATATTGACTGGTGTAAACCTAGTTTAGGTGTGGAACTTACGTGTGTTTTTGTTAGGGTTTTCGAGTGTATTTTGTGAGCCTAACTGGTATCATTCTGATAACAGTATAAGGACTGGTTTTTGTTGTAAGTTCTGTCAGTTACTCATAAGCTTTTAAGCATTGAGTTTCTTGTGTGTCAATTCTCATAAGCTGTGAAGTATTGAGAATTGTGTGTTTTGAAAGTGTAACTTTCGATTTGTTACTTGTGTTGAAAGGAACCAATCACGGGTTGTGGTTGTAGAGGGATTTGAGGAGGGCCTCATACCTAGGTGAGTCTTAGGTAGAAGTCATAGGAATGGTAGTGATTAAGTGAGCAGATTATAACAGGGTTTGGTTATTGTATGATCTGTGAATTGATACTATCGTATATTGGTTTCGTCCCTGGCTTGGTAGCCCCCAGAGTAGGATTGTTGATCCGAACTGGGTAAACATATCACTGTGTTCTTTACTTTCTGCACTGTTATTATTAATTTTATCTTGTTCATTGTGTTGGATATCAGTGTCTCAACATCTGTGTAGGACATCTGATATCTGTGCCAGAATTTCAATTGGCATCAAGAGCTTGCACCCTTGTTTGGTTCTGGGTGAGATTCAGGGAAGGTACTTTCTGGTACAATGGACAAGGATGGAGGATTTTTGAACAAACCACCTCTGCTTGATGGTTCCAACTATGACTATTGGAAACCAAGGATGATAGCATTCATAAAATTCATGGATGATCAAGCATGGAAAGCTGTTATAAAAGGAAGGGAACCCCCAAAAGTTAAAGATGGAAAAGGTACCCCTACTGATGTGGTGAAGGAAGAGGAAGACTGGGATGATGCAGACTACAAATGGTCCGTCGGAAATTCCAAAGCCATGAATGCATTGTTTAATGGTGTCAATAAGAATATATTCAGGTTGATTGAACATTGCACCATTACAAAAGAGGCATGGGAGATCTTGAAGGTTGCTCATGAAGGGACTTCAAAGGTGAAGATGTCAAAACTTAAGCTTCTCACTAGCAAATTTGAGAGTTTGAAGATGAAGGAGGATGAGAGCATTCATGATTTTCACATGAACATTATTGAGATAGCTAATGCCTCAAGTGCCCTAGGTGAAAAGATGTCTGGCAGCAAACTGGTCAGAAAAATCCTCAGATCTCTACCTAAGAGATTTGACATGAAAGTGACTGCTATAGAGGAAGCTCAGGATATAGACAAGATGAAAGTAGATGAACTTGTGGGATCTCTTCAAACATTTGAATTAGGGATCAGTGAAAAGTCTGAAAAGAAGAAGAGCATAGCCTTTGTGTGAAATGCTGGTGACTCAGAAGATGAAGGTGACCTGGTCAGAGATGAAGGGGTGTCTAAAGATTTGGTATTGTTTGGAAAATAATTTAACAAAGTGTTTAAAAGGATTGACTGGAAGTCGAGAGCAAATACTCAGAACAAGTCACTCGACATCAATAAAAACCAGGATGGAGGCAGAAGGTCCAGAACTGAAGAAGACTCCAATCAAGGGAAGAGAGTTCAGTGTTTTGAATGTGAGGGATATGGGCACATAAAGACTGAGTGTCCCACATATCTCAAAAGGAAGAAGAAGGGCTTATCTGTGTTTTGGTCAGAAGGAGAGTCTGAGAGTGATCTTGAAGAAGAATCAGCAAAATTGGTGACAGCCTTGACCGGGATATGTAAGGCAGGTGGAGAAACTACTTGTGAGTCTGACTCTGACAAAGAATCTTATATTGGAGAACTCACTAAGGAAGAAGTCTTCACCGGGTTCTCAGAGTTGTGTATCAAGAATGAAGAAGGTGCCAGATAATATTAGAACAGAAGGTTCTGATAGCTCAACTAGAAGCTGAGAAGGAAGAACATCTATCAATCATTGCTGATCTGAAAGAGGAGGTTGTATGGCAAAAGTCAAAACTTGACAATATGACAAAATCTATAAGAATGCTGAACAATGGTACCACGCAGCTGGATGAGATTCTTCAGACTGGGAAAGATGCTGGAAATGTGTAAGGCCTTGGTTTTAACAATCAAGCAGAGACCTACAAGAAGCCTGTATTAAAGTTTGTCCCTCAGAAAATAAAGCAAGAAGAGGGGATGTCAAATCACATGTTTCAACATCAGATGAAGCATCAGAAAAGAGTTTGTAGTTCAAAGTATAAACATGGAGATGCCATTACTGTGGAAAGATTGGTCACTTAAAGTGCTTTTGCTACAAGTTGCACGGCTATCCCAAAACTGCTCATCAACAAAATAAAGGACAGAGTTGGGCTAAAGTGAAGAGAAGATGGACTCCTAGAAATATTATGGCCGGTCTCATAGCACATACCTCTCTTAGAGCATCTGCAAGGGAAGATTTGTACTTTGACAGTGGTTGTTCAAGACACATGACTGGTGTGAAGAAATTCTTGTCAGATATCAAGCCTCACTCCACCAATTATGTCACTTTTGGGGATGGATCAAAAGGTGAAATAAAAGGTGTTGGAAAGCTGGACTACACAGGACAACCAAATATGGATCGTGTTCTATTTGTCAAAGGGCTGACCGCAAATTTGATTAGTATAAGCCAACTGTGTGATGTAGGACTCAAAGTAAATTTCACAAAATCTGAATGTCTAGTAACCAATGAGAAAGATGAAGTTGTTATGAAGGGAACCAGGTCTAAGGATAACTGCTATCTGTGGAATCCTCAAGAATCGGAAAGTGTGTCTACCTGTTTGATGTCAAAGGAAGATGAAACCAAACTGTGACATCAGAAATTGGGTCACTTACACTTGAAAGGAATGAAGAAAGTTATGTCAAGTGAAGCTGTTAGAGGTATTCCCAAGCTGAAGATTGATGAGGATAGAATATGTGGTGAATGTCAAGTTGGGAAGCAAACAAGGGTGTCACACAAGAGGCTTCAACATCTTACCACAACTTCTAGAGTTCTGGAACTGCTTCACATGGACTTAATGGGACCTATGCAGGTTGAAAGTCTGGGTGGGAAGAAGTATGCCTATGTTGTCGTTGATGATTACTCCAGATTCACCTGGATAAGCTTTATCAGAGAAAAGTCTGAAGTATTTGCAGCCTTCAAAGAGTTGTGTCAAAGGATTCAACGGGAAAAGGATTGTGGTGTTGTTCGAATCAGAAGTGACCATGGGAAAGAATTCGAAAATAGCAGATTTGAAGAGTTTTTCTTATCTGAAGGAATCACTCATGAATTCTCATCTCCGATCACTCCCCAGCAGAATGGTGTGGTGGAACGCAAGAATAGGACTATACAAGAGTGTGCAATGGTCATGATTCATGCCAAAAAGCTTCCATATCATTTTTGGCCTGAAGCCATGAATACCGCTTGCTATATACACAACAGGGTGACTATCAGATCAGGTACTTCTATCACTCTTTATGAGTTATGGAAAGGTAGAAAGCCAAATGTGAAGTATTTCCATGTGTTTGGGAGTAAGCGCTATATCTTGGCGGATCGTGAGCAGAGGCGAAAGATGGATCCTACGAGCGAGGAAGGGATATTTTTGGGATACTCTACAAATAGTAAAGCATATAGGGTATTTAATTCCAGAACTAAGGTTATGATGGAATCCATAAATGTGGTGGTTGATGACTCTGGGAAAGACGAAGATGTCCCAGATGATGTTGGAGCATGCCTTCCCATGAACAATGAAATCTCACAAGACATTGAGTCCGTAGAAAATAATGCTCATGAAACCGACACTAGACCTGAGAATGAAGAGGTAGAGGATGCTAACAGGGGACCCTCTATAAGGATTCAGAAGGATCACCCTAAGGAATTGATTATTGGAAATCTGAATGAAGGTGTAAGAACCAGAACGAGGGAGGCTATGTCAAATGCATGCTTTGTTTCAAAGATTGAACCAAAACATGTCAAAGAAGCATTGACAGATGAGTTCAGGATAAGTGCTATGCAAGATGAGCTTTGTCAATTCAAGAGGAATGAAGTCTGGGAACTGGTACCACGATCAGCAGGAACAAATGTGATTGGAACAAAATGGGTTTATAAGAATAAGTCTGATGAACAAGGAGTTGTTACCAGGAACAAAGCCAGATTAGTTGCTCAAGGATACACACAGATTGAAGGAGTAGACTTCGATGAAACATTTGCTCCTGTGGCTCGATTGGAATCCATCAGATTGCTGCTAGGAGTGGCATGTTTGTTGAAATTCAGATTGTTTCAAATGGATGTCAAGAGTGCCTTTCTGAATGGCTATCTTAATGAGGAAGTCTATGTTAAGCAGCCTAAAGGGTTTGTGGATCCAAATTTTCCTGATCATGTTTTCAAGCTAAAGAAGGCTTTGTATGGGTTGAAACAAGCTCCACGAGCTTGGTATGAAAGGCTGACTGAGGTCTTAGTCAACCATGGATACAGGAAGAGTGGTATTGATAAAACACTTTTTGTCAAGGAGAAGGATGGGAAACTAATGATTGCTCAGATTTATGTAGATGATATTGTGTTTGGTGGGATTTCGGATGAAATGGTCCAACATTTTGTCAACCAAATGCAGTCTGAATTTGAGATGAGCTTGGTAGGTGAATTGACCTACTTCCTTGGATTACAAGTCAAGCAGATGGAAGATTCCATTTTTATTTGTCAGAGCAAATATGCGAGGAACATTGTGAAGAAGTTTGGACTGGATAATGCCAAGCATAAGAGAACTCCTGCCCCTACTCACTTGAAGTTATCCAAAGATGAAAAGGGAGTGAATGTTGAACAAAGTTTATACAGAAGCATGATTGGAAGTCTGCTGTATCTTATAGCAAGTAGGCCAGACATAACCTTTGTTGTTGGCGTGCGTGCAAGATACCAAGCAGAACCCAAGGTCAGTCACATCAATCAAGTTAAGAGAATTCTTAAGTATGTGAGTGGTACATGTGATTATGGTTTGTTGTACTCCCATGACTCAAGTCCCATTTTAGTAGGATACTGTGATGCTGATTGGGCTGGAAGTGCTGATGATAGGAAGAGTACCTCTGGAGGATGTTTCTTTTTAGGAAATAATCTTATTTCATGGTTTAGTAAGAAGCAAAATTATGTTTCTCTTTCTACTGCTGAAGCTGAGTACATAGCAGCTGGAAGTAGTTGTGCTCAACTGGTGTGGATGAAGCAAATGCTATCTGAGTATAATGTCACACAAGATGTCATGACATTATTTTGTGACAACCTGAGTGCTATTAATATTTCTAAAAATCCTATTCAACATAGCAGGACTAAGCACATTGATATCAGGCATCACTTTATCAGAGAACTTGTGGAGGACAAAGTCATAACTCTTGAGCATGTGAGCACAGAAAATCAGCTTGCTGACATATTTACCAAGGCTATGGATGCAGTTCAGTTTGAAAACCTGAGGAGCAGACTTGGGATTTGTATTCATGAGGAACTATAGCAATTAATGTTCCTTCTGGCTGCCAGATTGGAAAGATTAAAGGAGGTTCTGGTAGTGCAGTGTGTGCATGAGGTTATAAAGGGGAAAATGCTGAAGTTTGTACATGACACTTGGTCATGTGATGTGGTGGGAATCTACTCTCTGATGCTGTTTATTCTGGTCTATGACTTGATCATTTCTCAAATTTTAATAACTGTTCTACTTGCCTTTGTCATATTTCTGGCTAAAAAGGGGGAGTAGTGTGCTTGTGTGGTGTGCTTGTGTGTGCTGTGCTTGTGCTGGTGCTGCAGTTGAGGGGGAGTTTTGTATTCCTGCAGTTGAGGGGGAGTTTTGTGTTGCTGCATTTGCTGGATTTTTTTTGCTGCTGTTTTGTTATGTGTTGGTATTTCGCTGCTGTCTCTGATATGGATTTTTTTGCTTGTGCTTCTTTACAAGATTTGTTTGGTGTGTAGTTTTAGCCAAAATAAGCCAAAGGGGGAGATTGTTATTTCGTTGATTTTGTGGTTGGCATTTATTTTGCTAAAACTATTCTAGCAGCAAGATGTTGAAACAAGATGTTCTAATTTGCTGCATTCAACATGTCGAATGAAGATGTCCCATACTGGCTCATAGGACATCGCGTCTGAATTCAGTTTTAAAGAAGATTCTGTTGCTAATTGTTACTGAATATTCTGTAAATATTTGGTTATCCTATGTGGCATCCAAAGTATTTTTGGATTGTGTTTTTGTGTTGGTTTTCGGATTTTCAGCGCTTTCTAATTATGGAGACATATTAGGAGACTTTAGATTGAAGACCTATTTTGTTGGAGTTTATTTTGCAGATTTGTGAGCAGTCTCTTTGCTGCAATTTGAAGCCCAATCCAGTCCAGATTTAATGCTATATATTGACTGGTGTAAACCTAGTTAAGGTGTGGAACTTACATGTGTTTTTGTTAGGGTTTTCGAGTGTATTTTGAGCCTAACTGGTATCATTCTGATAATAGTATAAGGACTGGTTTTTGTTGTAAGTTCTGTCAGTTACTCGTAAGCTTTTAAGCATTGAGTTTCTTGTGTGTCAATTCTCATAAGCTGTGAAGTATTGAGAATTGTGTGTTTCGAAAGTGTGACTTTCGATTTGTTACTTGTGTTGAAAGGAACCAATCACGGGTTGTGGTTGTAGAGGGATTTGAGGAGGGCCTCATACGTAGGTGAGTCTTAGGTAGAAGTCATAGGAAGGGTAGTGATTAAGTGAGCAGATTATAACAGGGTTTGGTTATTGTATGATCTGTGAATTGATACTATCGTATATTGGTTTCGTCCCTGGCTTGGTAGCCCCTAGAGTAGGATTGTTGATCTGAACTGGGTAAACATATCACTGTGTTCTTTACTTTCTGCACTGTTATTATTATTGTTATCTTGTTCATTGTGTTGGATATCAGTGTCTCAACATCTGTGTAGGACATCTGATATCTGTGCCAGAATTTTAGTAGTCATGCCTTTCGATCTAAAGAATGTCGGGGCAATATACCAAAGAGCGATGAAGTCGATCTTCCATGATTATATAGAGACTTTCATGCAAATTTACATTGATGATATTGTTGTTAAGTCCATTTCAGGGAAGAATCACATTGACCATCTTCGACAATCTTTTGAAAGAATGAGGAGACATGGTCTAAAAATGAACCCTCTCAAATGTGCTTTTTGTGTGCAGGCGGGGGATTTCTTAGGCTTTGTGGTCCACAAAAAGGGAATCGAAATAAACCAAAATAATACCAAGGCCATTATGGAGGCAAAATCGCCATCAACAAAGAAGGAATTACAGTCACTGCTGGGAAAGATCAATTTCTTAAGGAGATTTATCTCAGACCTTAGCGGAAAAACTCAAGCCTTCTCACCTCTTCTTCGACTCAACAAGAAAGGATTCGAATGAGGGCAAGTCAGCAAGAAGCTTTCGACAAAATCAAGGAATACTTGAGTCACCCTCAAATTCTAGCACCACCTTGTAGAAATAGGAGTATGAGATTATACATATCTACGTCAGATAAAACTTTAGGGAGTATGTTGGCTTAAGAGGATGAAAATGATGTCGAAATAGCCATTTACTACCTTAGTAGGGTTTTGAACGATGCAGAAACTAGGTATAGCACAGTTGAAAAATTGTGTTCATGCTTGTATTTTTCTTGTACAAAGTTGAAGTATTATATAAAACCTGTTGATGTTTATGTTTCGTCTCATTTTGATATCATTAAACATATGTTGTCTAAACCAATTTTGCATAGTCGAATTGGTAAATGGGCATTAGCTTTGACTGAATATTCCCTAACTTATATGCCTTTGAAGGCTGTTAAGGGACATGTGGCAGCAGACTTTATTGTCGACGACTCTATAAACGAAAATACGTTAAACTATCTCGAGCTCGAACCTTGGAAATTGTATTTCGACGGTTCTAGTCATAAAGATTGTACAAGCATAAGAGTCTTAATTATTTCTCCTAATAAAATTCCAACAAAATTCAAGTATAAAGTCGAAGGTCTTTGTTCGAACAATGAGGCTGAATATGAGGCTTTAATAGCCGGACTTGAGATATTATTGGAATTGGGGGCAACTCGAGTCAAAATAATGGGAGCTCAGAGTTAGTCATAAAAAAAATCACAAAGGAATACAAGTGTTTTAAAGAAAATCTCATTATGTACTTTGTAATAGCCAATCCACTACTGAAAAAGTTCGAAGTGGTGAGCATTCGACACATACCTCGACTGGAGAATCAAGTGGCGAATGACTTGGCTCAAATTACTTCTGGGTACAAAATTTCGAAAGAAAAATTACAAGATGCAATCGAAGTCAGAGGAAGAGTTGTGTCAGCCAGATTGTCCCCATTAGATTTGGAAACAACAAAACTAGGGTACGCTGATAAAGAGAGCTTCGAAATCTTGGTAATAGATTGCTTGACAGACGAAGATGGGAGAAAGGAAATAGTGGAGTATCTGCAAAACCCAACGACGTTCATAGAACCAAAAATCAGGTATCGAGCTTTAAGTTATGTTCTCTTTGGTAATGGATTATTTAAAAAGACTCCTGAGGGAGTTTTACTTAAATGCCTTAGTGAGTCAGAGGCGTAAATAGTCATTTCGAGTATCCATGGTGGGGCATGTGGGGTTCATCAGGTAGGCCAAAAGATGAAATGGCTCTTGTTTTGACAAGGGATGTATTGACCTACTATGTTGAAAAATTGTATCGAATTCGCTAAGGGATGCCAAGAGTGCCAAGTGCACACAGGTATACAACATGTCTCTGCAAGTGAATTACACTTCATAATCAAGCCATGGACCTTTAGAGGTTGGGCTTTGGATTTGATTGGTGAAATTCGACCAGGGTCATCTAAAAATCAACGGTATATTTTGGTAGGCATTGACTATTTTACGAAATGGATCGAAGCTATACCATTGCAAAATGTTGGCCAAGAAGACATAATAGAATTCATCAGAAAACAAATCATCTATAGGTTTAGAATCCCAGAGACCATTACAATGGATCAACGATCAGTATTCACTGGTAGAAAAATGCGAGAATTTTCTAAGGAAATGGGTTTCAAATTATTAACCTCCATATCTTATTACGCTCAGGCTAATGGTCAGGTTGAGGCAGTGAACAAAATGGTGATTAGTTTAATCAAGAAACATGTTGGAAAGAAGCCTAGAAATTGGCACAAGACTTTAGACCAGGTTCTCTGGGCATGTCGAACCTCCCCTAAAGAAGCTATTAATTCCACGCCATTTCGATTGACCTTTGGTCATGATGCGGTGTTACTAGTTGAGATTCACCTTCAGTCGACAAGAATTCAGAGGCATCATGAGATCCCATTTGAGTCATATTGGAACATGATGTTAGACGAATTAGTTGACTTAGATGAGGAAAGGCTCAATGCTTTAGAGTTATTGAAAAGACAGAAGAAGAGAATAGAAAAGTCTTATAATAAGAAATTCAAAGTTAAGATGTTTTCACCTGAAGAGTTGGTTTGGAAAGTAATCCTGCCTATGGATCGAAAAGACAGAGCCTTGGGGAAATGGTCCCCTAAATGGGAAGGCCCTTTTTAAATCATACAAGTCTTTTCAAACGGTGCTTATGAGATCAAAGAGTTAGATCAGGATAAGAGAATCTTGAGGGTAAACGGGAAGTATTTGAAAAAATACAAGCCTGCACTTCAAGAAATAAAAATAGCTAAAGAGTAATTACATACAAAATAATCAAAGATAACATGGCGAAATAAACTTGGTTTCCAAAATGGATTAATTCGTTACATCTAGAAGAACCACGAAGGGTTCAAAGTCATTACATAATCCAAGAAGTCATGTTAAAATTTGAGAGAGAAAAAAGGAACTAGAGCTAAAATGGAAGGGTGGCCTTCATGTCGAGATACTTCGCCTTCAGAAATTCTAACCGGTTCTCGCAGACAGACTTGGTCAACCTCATGACCTCTAGCTTTGCTTATAACTTTTGGGCTTTATCAGCAAAGCTCAGCCCGACATCAAGCTCTTTAGCCACTTTAGAATTGTCAAACTTCAGAAGGTCGGCATACGGTTTCTTGGCTTTGGAAATTTTGGTCTGCAGATCTTTTATCTGTTCCTCCCAGGAATGGATATTTTGGTTATTAATTTCGATTTTGGCCTTGTTCTGTTCTTGGGCTTTCTACAAATAAGCCAATCGGTTGGTCGATTCCAAGGCAGCATCCCATGCAGCTGCTACAGAGCCAGTATGACTTTCGATATCTTTAGAGTTTTGCTTGATTTTGGCAACATCAGTGTAGCGTGGTTTTTGTGGTTTCGAATCACTATCGCTTTGGTACTACAGTTCGATTCATTTTTTATCCTGTGAAGCTAATTAAGGAAGGGAAATAGATGTCTCTAATTAACCCTGCTTGCATACTGAGGTTAAATAGTCAAAACTGTTGGTTTACAGATGCTATCAAAATGGGGGTCTGTCTTAGGTTATTTCGTTTAAGAATACAGTGTCTGGACTATTTGCGAGGCTTTTGGTAAGGTGTTAGGTATGATGCTTTTTGATTGATGTATGGAGGTACTGGATTTTGAGTTTTTTTATTAGTATGCTCGCTAAGATTTCGTAATCTTGTGCCTACGTATTCCTGTAAAACAGGGAAATCAGAGCGATCGTAGTTCCTCCTATTCTATGGGAAAAAAGGTTTTTTGGTGTCTTGTTCAAAGCCCAAGATTGAAGCTAAAGGTGGTTTGTATCTTGTTCAAATCCCAATATGTGAAGCTAAAGGGTTTTGACTGAGAAAGAATTTGTCATCTCTAAAGAGGAACTGTTGATGTTTGTATGCTGTGAGCAAAGCACAAATTTGATGCTAAAAGGTTGATTGACTCAACCGGAGTTTGTTTATACAGAGCCTAAGAGGAGCCTGGAAGTTTGACTTTTCCAGGGAAAATGTTTTTTCTGTCTTGTACAAAGCCTAAGATTGAGGCTAAAAGGGATTTTTGACTCTGTTGGGGAGGTTTATATGTATCTTGTACAAAGCCCAAGATGGAGGCTGAAATGAGCTTGACTCAACAAGAGAGTGCTTTTGTGTGTCTTATACAAAGCCCAAGACGGAGGCTAAAAGTGTTTGACTCGACAACAGAGTACTGAAAAGGTTACTGACTCCACAAGAGAGTCTTTTATCCTCAACAAGAGAGTGATTTGATGTCTCGTACGAAGCCCGAGATTGAGGCTAAAAAGGGATTGACTCGACAAGAGAGTCGTTTATACTCAACAAGATAGTGTTTTATACTCAACAAGAGAGTGTTTTATACTCAACAAGAGAGTGTTTTATACTCAACAAGAGAGTGTTTTATACTCAACAAGAGAGTATTTTATACTCAACAAGAGAGTGTTTTATACTCAACAAGAGAGTGTTTTATACTCAACAAGAGAGTGTTTTGCTGTCTTGTACGAAACCCGAGATAGAGGCTAAAAGGAAAGTGACTCAACATGAGAGTCTTGAAAAGTGATGGACTCAACAAGAGAGTCTGAAAAGGTTAGCTCTGTTGGGGAGAATTATTTGTACAAAGCCCAAGAGGAGACTGACTTACTGCTAAGGATTATTGAGATCCTGAAGCGGGTCTGAGTATAGGGAACTCTCATGAGAGAGACCAGGTTTCTGCTTATGTGTAGAAGGAACTTGAGAATGTCTTTGAGACTCAAGAGACTTAGGTTGTCCAAGTCTAGAGTTTTATCTTTTGTATGATGCCCAAGAGGAGGCACGGGCATTAAGGGATGAGAATCAACCCTAAAATGGCCGGTAGTTTTGACACTGGAAAGACTGCTCTAGCAAAGGATGAGTAAGTTCTGTCTTATACCTTTAAGAGGTCGTCAGGGTTCTTGTATTAAGCCCAAGAGAAGGCATGAGAACTTCTAAGAAGCCGAAGGGTCCTTGTACAACGCCCAAGAGGAGGCGGGGATGCTTTTAGGAAGCCTGTGGGTCCCTAAACCAAGAGAAGTTGAAGAAATGCAATTCATAGAGAAGAAAACGTTCCAGGAAAGTTTGAGGATTTGGAAGAAACTCAAGAGATGCCATTCACGGAGAAAAGATCATCTCTGGGGAGTTAGAGTTTCTTTGACAATTTCTAAGGGTGACAGTCTGAGAAAAGGTTCAACGAGAATATTGACTTTCTCTTTGTTCCATATTGTTTAACCCCAAGAGAAGGGAAGACTGTATCTGGAATCCTACGGGGGACCTAGTTTTGTTTGTATTTAAGAGTGACCAACAGGGCTTTACCTAGTTCTAGACGTAGTTGCCGGGGAAAACTCTAAATAACTATACTAGTATTACACAGTGGATATGTGACAAGTATATAAAAGGATGTGAAAGAAGACTTACAGTGAAACAACCCCACAATACAGTTATATAGATATGAAAGCGGTAAATGAAAGCGGATAAACACTTACCCTTTGTAGACCTTCCATGTTGTTTTGTTAGTTGTTCAACAAAGAAATTAAAGAAAGTTTTTATAACAACATATATTTGAATTCAAAATCAAAGTGGAAATTGCTTTGAAAATATTGTTGGGGCTTACAGCTCAAGGAGAGGCCCAAGTTTTAACGATGATCGCACCGTTGTTTTGAAATTGTACAGAGGGACTTATACAATATGTGAGGCCCAAAAAGTTTTATGTACAAGGGGATGGGTCTTACACTCTATTAGAGGCCCAAAGTTTTATTTTTGTACAAAAGATGGGGCTAACAATTCAAGGAGAGGCCCAATTATTTTTTGTTTTAAACTGGCGATCGCGCCGAGATTTTTCTTTTAACGCATAGGGACTTATACAATATCTGAGGGCCAAAAAGGTTTTGGTTAAAAGGGGACTGGGTCTTACACTCTATTAGAGGCCTAAAGAGTTTGAAAATGAATAAAGATGGGTCTTATAGCTCAAGGAGAAGCCCAGATGATTTTGAAAAGGCGACGATCGCGCCGTTGTTTTTGAAAATATACAGAGGGACTTATACAATGTGTGAGGCCCAAAAATGTTTATTTACAAAAATGTTGGGTCTTACACTCTATTAGAGGCCCAAAGATTATTTTTTGTACAAGTGATGGGGCTTATAACTCAAGGAGAGGCCCAAAGCGAGACAGTGATCGCACCGTCGTTTTGAAAATTGTACTGGGGGCTTATACTATGACTGAGTCCCAAATTATTTTTGTAGAAAAGGGGGTTGGGTCTTACACTTTATTAGGGGTCCATGAGTGTTTGCAAATGATTGATGAGGGTTGAATTAATCAAAACCCTAATTTTGTCTAAAATGGAATTAATTTTGTTTAAAAATTAGTAAAAATTATTGAAAACATGTGAAAAATGAGTGGTGATCTTGGATCAATGTTTCAAAAATCATGTTCATATCCACAAAATGATTGGAAACCAATTAAATTTGGAAAATCAAGGAGGAAAAAAAAATTTTAAATGTTAAAAAACAAATAAAAGATTATTTCTTTGCAAAAATATCAAGTATATGAAATAAATAATATTTTTGGGTATTTTTGGTAAAATAAAATAATTTAACATTTTTGTGAATTATTAAAAAAAGAACCAACTCAAAATCATTAAAACTCATAGAGAAATTAATTTTTGAATCAATTAAATAAAATCACAAAATTCAAATATTCAAATTTGTGAAAAAGGCGCCAAGAACATGGGCCAAGAACACGCGCGAAGGGAGTTTTGCTCAGATTTGCATTTTCTATCCAATCTCACTGAATACTTGATGAAATCACACAATCCACATATCAATCTGCTCGTTTTCACCTCACGATCATGTCTATGGTCTTTAATTTCATTTATTTTAAGCATGGAATAAGATATCAAGACAAAACCTCAAGAACCCTAAAATTTGCATGAAGGCTAAGAATTTTGATACACAATTCAAACAAAGCAATTAATTGAGGGGAAACATTATATGCATGATTATGAACATTTGGCAAAAGTATTGTGCGAGGAAATATGCATAGATTAAGAGATGACCAAGTTTAGGCTTACTTGAAGGTCGTGACAGCAAGAGCAACGTGAATTTTGAGTTGGAGGTGTTACACATGAGTTGTGATGATCTGAACAGCTTCCCTACACCATATGGAGTGTGTTTGAATGCTTGGACTTGATTGGAAATGGCTGGATCACTTCATGGCATCTTAACTACAACTTGGTTGAAAACATGAGCAACTGGCTGGCGATTATGAGAAATCAGTGTTACAGTTGTGCGTTTAGTGTTTGATCAGCTCACATATGATGTTTATGAGGTGTTAGAGCAATTGGTTTGGTTGGAATTGCTCTCTACTGAAAAATTCGATTGTGACTTGCTAAGAAAGGCATTTTTGAGAGTGAGAAGATGATTTTAAGAAAGGCAAGTGTTGTAGGACTATGGTGTACTTAAACTGAGCACAAATGAGCTCTATTTATAGTAGAGCAAGTTTGTTTTGCAAGCAATAGTGAATGGCGGCCGCAACAGGCTGTTGGCCAATTGGATCACTTTGGAATCTTAAGTCTCCTCTAGCCATTGACTAGAGGTTAGAGCACAGGCCTATGGTTCCTTGGTTCAGGGATAAGGCTTGACTGAAGTGTTCATTTTTTCTCTGATACATACCACCTCTAAGCATCCATTGAATACTCCAAAACAAAATTGGAGTCTTGTCCCCCTTTTAGGCTTTTTAGGTTTGGCATGCTACTTGTAGTTCCAAAGACTTGGGAGGCTTATGGATCAGTGTTTGTTCCTCCTTGGTCTCCCTTTGAGGTGTTCAGATGGATAAACTTGTTTGTCATTTGCACAAATTGCTCAAATCGAGCAAAATACACAAATCTGCCTTGTTATGACAGTTGCAGCAAGGCATATTGCCACTGTCATAACTCTTAGCTCAAATGGAATTTGATGGAGTTCTTGGCCATTTTGGAAAGCTCTCATATGATACAACATATGTGTGATCATAGTTTGTCTTGACACTTTTTAGACCCAAGTGAAAAATTCCCCTACATTTTGAAAAATGTGAAACAGATTCTGACTTAGTGAAAATTTCACTAAGTGTTGGGAAAAGTGGCATTTTCATGTTTTTGTCATTTTGGTCACTCCATAACTAAAAATCCACGAGGAATTGGAATGAGGTGTAGTTGACACTTTTAAATTATGCCATGAGAGCTACAAATCCATCTTTGGATCAGCCAAAATGGTTGCTTGGATCACAAGTTATGATCCTTGGAAGTTGGTACCCTAACCACTTTGTTCCATAACTTAGAAAATTTCTAAGTTTTTTATGGTTACCCCTTTTACAAGTTATCCCACTTTCTTTGATTTTTATTGATGAATGATGATCCCAATCACACATTAACATCATTTTAGGGTTAAGGAACCATAATTGATCAAAAAATCAAAAAGTCAAACTTTGACTTTTGGGCACAATTGACTTTTTATCAGATGAATTCCAAACTGTGCGATCCTCTATGAAATTTAGTCCTTGATCTAAATCAAACTTGATGGATTGATTTCATATGTGTTATAGGGTGTATTGAATCATGTCCCAAGGTTTGGGAGCATGTCCTGGTCAAAAGTCAAAGGCACAGTTGACTTTTCCTTCAAAAACCCTAACTGTGGTTCAGATGAAATGGAAACTTGTGGGTCAAGCTTTTTGGATCAATCCATTGTTGCAAATGGATCAATGTAATGTATTTGAGACCCTCAAATCATGTCTTGAGGTTTTGGCTCATGCTTTGTCCCAAAAGTCAACTTAGGGGTGAATTAGGTCAAGAAACCCTAATTCTTAATTTTTGGTGAATGCATCCCGTGAGGCTATATTGACTTGATGATGGGGTCCATGAGGTCCCTTGGAGTATCTTTGGTTATGCTTTGAAGTATTGGCTCATGCCCATAGGAAAGTTTCCATCTGGAGGCCCTGGTCAACCAAAACCATAATTTGGTGACACTGGCGATCTTAAGGCTTGATCCACTTGGAATGTTGCAGCCTTATGCTTAATCCTTGATGTGGGAGTACTCTTGATCCATTGTGGATGTTTGAGAGGTTATACAATTTGAAGATCATGTCATTTCTTGATTGATCCTTTGTCTAAGGCTCTGAGAGGGCTTAAAACCCTAATCTTTGATTGTAGTGAATGCTCAATAATCCTTAAGGAGATTGATGAGACATAAAGGTACATCCATATTGTGATGATGATTTAAACAATGGTGGGAAATATTAGTGGTCAAAATTTGGGGTATGGCAGATGCCCCTATTTAATCTTCTTGGACCCGAAGGTGTGAATGGCGAAGGTATTTGGGAATTCGGGTGCAAGATGATTAAATATCGGAATACCCGAAATTTTGACAGTGGTTAGGAATGGTAGCTTACGCATTCATCTTCTTTTTCTAAGCGTTGATACTTAGAAAAGGTAAAACTTTTCCTCAATCCTGGTTTCCTACCAAGGAACTGGTCTCAGTTTCTGAAATAAACTTCCCCTCGATCATGGTTTCCTACCAAGGAACTGGTCTCAGTTTCTGATATAAACTTCCCCTCGATCCTGGTTTCCTACCAAGGAACTGGTTTTAGTTTCTGATATAAACTTCCCCTCGATCCTAGTTTCCTACCAAGGTACTGGTCTCAGTTTCTGATATAAACTTCCCCTTGATCCTGGTTTCCTACCAAGGAACTGGTCTAAGTTGCTGAAATAAACTTCCCCTCGATCCTGGTTTCCTACCAAGGAACTGGTCTTAGTTTTCTTTTGTCACTAAACTTTCTTGACAAGGGACGCTATTTGTAGCGGTTTTTCCTCAAACCTCTCGCCGAATTTTCCTGAGGAGATGCCATTTGACGGGAAAAAGTTTTGATGTCAGACTTGCTGGGGAACCCATTCGTCTGAGCTACAGAGGTGCACAAACTTCTCTGTTGGAGACGCCATTTACTGACTCTACTGGGGAAAATGAGTCTTTTGAAAGACGGCTTTTGCTTAGGGATATTACATCATACTTTTCCTCGAGACCTTCTCAAAGAAATTCCATGTGACGCGATCCAATTTTGAGGTGCTGATGCTTCAGTGTCATTGATTTTCTGGAGAGAAGAACCACTGTGTTGCTGAGAGTCTTTAGTTGCGAGGCTCTCTCCGGGATTTTCCTTAATCCGGGAAAGCAAAGATGTCATCTTCAATGGAGAAGAGTGACGTTCGTCGAGAGTTTTCTTGTTTTTCAGAGGTTCAAGTTATCAAAGTGGTCAAGGACCATCTCTAATCCAGAAATAAATGGGAGGAGAGATTGTTCAGACGCAACATTTCCTGACGAGGCAGGAACTGATAACTCGATTGAAAAGAGGACTTTTATCACTAGGGAACAAGACCGACTAGAGTGATAATGATGCAATATGAATATAAATGCAAATAAATAATGCATGATGTATGTATGTATATGCTGACAAAACTGACACGACATACAAACTGACGGATGAACATGACTGGATACTCGGCCACTGCAGGGGACGAAGAGGTATCCTTGGTTCAAGATAGCAATCCTGCCTTGCTTAGGAGAGATAGTCCCTGTGGGGAACAACATTGGTCAGGCTTAGGAGATAAGAACTCTGCCGGGGGGTGTCAGATGAAACATGGTCTCTGACACAACTGATCCTTCATTCAGGTGCACTGGTTTAGAAGGAGTACTTTGATTCTTCACTTTGAAGTTCAATTGCTTCTGGAGAAGCGATCGACGCTCTTTCGATGTTCAACAGTCAAAAGAAATTTCCATCTTTATTTTAAAAGCAGAAAAGTTCGACAAGTAAATTCATTTTTATTTTATTTCAAGAATCGTTGATCATATTAAAATGTCGTTCTGTAAAGCTAAAACAAATAAGAATTGCAAACAAAAGCACTAAAGCTCAAATTTTATTGATAGGATGGAAATCAGCCAAGCGCGTGATTCCAGGGAGTATTTACAAAGTTAGAAAATGGTAATTTAAGGGAAAAGGGCTACATTGAAACATAACGACCGCTATCCTTCTACCAACTTTGAATTCTGGGTATCCTGAGCTTCTGCCGAAGATGACCTTGACTGGAGTTTCTGATGAACGACATGACTGCTGCGGAGGATTTACCTGTGTCAGACGTAGTTACTTGCCATGAATCCCTAACTTTTGCCTGGATTGTACTTTGAGATTTCCAATCCAACGGGATGATTTTTTATCATGTCTCTAATTTTTGCCTGGACCGCCCTTTCGGGTTTTCAATCCACCGAGACGTTTTTTATTTATTTTATTTAGGTGAAGTATTTCTTGACTACGTCAACATTTGTGGGGTAGGAAAATTCCTCTCCATCCATGGTTGCGAGTCTCAAGGCGCCGCCTGAGTATGCTTTCTTGACCACATAGGGGCCGTCATAATTCGGAGTCCATTAGCCCCGAGAATTAGTGAGAAAAGATTGTATCTTCTTGTGCACTAGGTCTCCTTTCCTGAAGACGCGAGGTCGGACCTTTTTGTCAAACGTCTTCTTCATCCTTTGCTGATACAACTGACCGTGGCATAGTGTCGTTATTCGTTTTTCTTCAATTAGGTTTAGTTTGTCGTGTCGACTTTGACACCATTCAGCCTCTGTTAGCTTAGCTTCCATCAATACCCAGATGGATGGGATCTCTACCTCTATGGGGAGCACTGCTTCCATGCCATATATTAGAGAGAAAGGGGTTGCCCCTGTTGAAGTGCGGACAGATGTGCGGTAACCGTGCAAAACAAAGGGTAGCATCTCGTGCCAGTCTTTGTAGGTTACGACCATCTTCTGAATAATCCTCTTGATGTTCCTGTTAGCTGCTTCTACCACTCCGTTTATCTTGGGTCGGTAGGGAGATGAGTTATGGTGCTCGATCTTGAACTCAGCACATAACTCTTTCATCATCTTGTTGTTCAAGTTGGATCCATTATCCGTAATGATCTGGCTAGGAACACCATAACGGCAAATGATATTATTTTTTATAAATCGGACCACGACTTGTCGGGTTACATTGGCATATAACGCTGCTTCGACCCACTTGGTGAAGTAATCAATGGCTACCAGGATGAACCGATGTCCGTTCGAAGCCTTGGGTTCAATCATGCCAATCATGTCGATTCCCCATATGGAAAAAGGCCATGGGGAAGAAAGAACTTTGAGATGTGTTGGTGGTACATGGATTTTGTCAGTGTATATTTGACACTTGTGACACTTCCTTATGTACTTGTAGCATTCAGATTCCATTGTCAACCAATAGTATACTGCTCTCAGAATTTTTCTCGCCATTGTGTGTCCGTTGGCATGAGTGTAGCGTGATTTTTGTGGTTTCGAATCACTATCGCTTTGGTACTATAGTTATATTCATTGTTTATCCCGTGAAGCTGATTAAGGAAGGGAAATAGATGTCTCCAATTAACCCTGCTTGCATACTAAGGTTAAACAGTCAAAATTATTGGTTTACATATGCTATCAAAAGGGGGGTCTGTCTTTAGTTATTTGCTTAAAAGAACGGAGTGTCTTGACTGTACAGGAGGCTTTTGGTTAGGATAATAGACTTGATTTTCTATGATTGATATATAGAGGTACTGGACTTTGAGTTTTTGATTAGTATGCTCGCTAAGATTTTACAATCTTATGCCTACGTATTCCCGTTTAACGAAACAGGGAAATCAGAGCGATCGTAGTTCCTCCTATTCTATGGGAGGAAAAAGGTGTTTTCGTGTCTTGTTCAAAGCCCAAGACATGAAGCTAAAGGTGGTTTGTATCTTGTTCAAAGCCCAGGATATGAGGCTGAAGGGTTATTTGTATCTTGTTTAAAGCCCAAGATATGAAGCTAAAGGGTTTTGACTGAGAGAGAATTTGTCATCTCTAGAGAGGAACTGTTGATGTTTGTATTCTGTGAGCAAAGCACAAATTAGATGCTAAAAGGTTGATTGACTCAACCGGGGATTTCTTTATACAAAGCCTAAGAGGAGGCTAGAAGTTTGACTTTTCCGAGGAAAATGTTCTTTTTGTACAAAGCCCAAGATTGAGGCTAAAAGGGATTTTGACTCCGTCGGGGAGATTGTATCTTGTATAAAGCCCAAGATGGAGGCTGAAATGGTTTGACTCAACCAGAGAGTCTTTTATCTGTCCTGTATAAAGCCCAAGACTGAGGCTAAAAAAAGGTTGACTCAACAAGAGAGTCTTGAACGGGTGATTGACTCAACAAGAGAGTCTGAAGGTTGATTGACTCAATAATAGAGTCTTTTATACTCAACAAGAGAGTGTTTTTCTGTCTCGTACGAAGCCCGAGATTGAGGCTAAAAGGAGATTGACTCAATAAGAGAGTCTTTTATACTCAACAAGAGAGTGTTTTGTTGTCTCGTACGAAGCTCGAGATTGAGGCTAAAAGGAGATTGAATCAATAAGAGAGCCTTTTATACTCAACAAGAGAGTGTTTTATATATGTCTTGTACAAAGCCCAAGACGGAGGCTAAAAGTTGACTTAACAAGAGAATCTTTTATACTCAACAAGAGAGTGGTTTTTTATATGTCTTGTACAAAGCCCAAGATGGAGGCTAAAAGATTTTGACTCAATAAGAGAGTTTGAAAAGGTTAGCTCCGCTAGGGAGAATCATTTGTACAAAGCCCAAAAGGAGGTTGTCTTACTGCTAAGGATTAGATCCATAGGTCGGCCCAAGGGTGGGGAACTCTCATGAGACAGACCGGCTTTCAGAGTGATCGGTGTTTCTTCCTATGTTTGAAAGGAACTTGAGAATGTCTTTGAGACTCAAGAGGCTTAGACTGTCCAAGTCTAGAGTTTTATCTTTTGTACAATGCTCAAGAGGAGGCGCGAGCATTAAGGGATGAGTATCAACCCTAAAATGGCCGGAGTTTTGACGCTGGAAAGAGTGCTCTAGCAAAGGATGACTAAGTTCTGTCTTATACCTTTAAGAGGTCGTCAGGGTCCTTGTATTAAGCCCAAGAGAAGGCATGAGAATTTTTAAGACGCCGAAGGGTCCTTGTACAAGAGAAGTTCAAGAAATGCAATTCATAGAGAAGAGATCATTCAAGGAAAGTTCGAGAATTTGGAAGAAACTCAAGAGATGCCATTCACAGAGAAAAGATCATCTCTGGGGAGTTAGAGTTTCTTTGACAATTTCTAAGGGTGACAGTCTGAGAAAAGGTTCACCGAGAATACTGCCTTTCTCTTTGTTCCATATTGTTTAACCCCAAGAGAAGGGAAGACTATATCTGGAAATCCTATGGGGATCTAGTTTTGTTTGTATTTAAGAGTGACCAACAGGGCTTTACCTAGTTCTAGACGTAGTTGCCGGGGAAAACTCTAAATAACTATACTAGTATTACATAGTGGATATGTGACAAGTATATAAAAGGATGTGAAAGAAGACTTACAGTGAAGCGGCCCCACAATACAGTTATATACATATGAAAGTGGTAAATGAAAGCGGATAAACACTTACCCATTGTAGAGATTCCATGTTGTTTTATTAGTTGTTCAACAAAGAGAGTTTTGATAACAACACATATTTGAATTCAAAATCAAAGGAGAAAGTGCTTTGAAAAGATTTTTGGGGCTTACAGCTCAAGGAGAGGCCCAGGGTTTTAACGATGATCTCACCGTTGTTTTGAAAACTGTACAGAGGGGCTTATACAATATGTGAGGCCCAAAAAGTTTTTATGTACAAGGGGGATGGGTCTTACACTTTATTAGAGGCCCAAAGAAACTTAAAGAAAAGAAATGGGGCTTATAACATGAGGGTAGGCCCAATTGTTTTTGTTTTAAACTGGCGATCGCGCCGAGATTTTTCTTTTAACGCAGAGGGACTTATACAATATCTGAGGCCCAAAAAGGTTTTGGTTAAAAGGGGATTGGGTCTTACACTCTATTAGAGGCCCAAAGAGTTTGAAAATGAATAAATATGGGTCTTATAGCTCAAGGAGAAACCCAAAGATTTTTGTTAAAAAGGCGACGATCGTGCCAAACTTTTTGACGGTATCGGGATTTATACAATACACTGAGGTCCAAAATATTTATTTACAACGGGGTTGGATCTTACACTCTATTAGAGGCCCATGAGTGTTTGAAAATGATTTGTTTAGGGTGATTAATATCAAAACCCTAAATTAATTTCAAAATGTATTTTAATTAAATAAAAATTTAATTAAAATGATCAAAATTATCAAACATGTGTGAAAAACAAGTTGTGATCTTGGATTAATGTTTGAAAAATCATGTTTATATCCACAAAATGATTGGAAACCAATTAAGTTTGGAAAATCAAGGAGGAAAAAATATTTTAAATGTAAAAAAACAAATAAAAGATTAATTCTTTGAAAAAATATCAAGTATATGAAATAAATAATATTTTTGGGAATTTTTGGCAAAATAAAATATTTTAACAATTTTGTGAATTATTAAAAAAAGAATCAACTCAAAATCATTAGAACTCAGAGAGAAATTAATTTTTGAATCAATTAAATAAAATCACAAAATTCAAAATTCAAATATTCAAAAAATGGTGCCAAGAACACGCGCCACCCCTCTGTTTCTACATATTTGCATTTTCTCACTAATCTCACTGAATACGTGATGAAATCACACCATCCAATCTACTCATTTTCACCTCACGATCATGTCTATGGTCTTTAATTTAATTTATTTTAAGCATGGAATAAGAAATCAAGACAAAACCTCAAGAACCCTAAAATTTGCATGAAGGCTGAGAATTTTGATACACGATTCAAACAAAGCAATTAATTGAGGGGAAACATTCTATGCATGATTATGAACATTTGGCAAAAGTATTGTGCGAGGAAATATGCATAAATTAAGAGATGACCAAGTTTAGGCTTACTTGAAGGTCGTAACAGCAAGAACAAAGTGATTTTTGAGTTGGAGGTATTACTGATGAGTTGTGATAATCTGAACAGCTTCCCTACACCATATGGAATGTGTTTGAATGCTTGGAGTGATCTGAAATGGACTGTAATAAAGTGTGGCACCTCAGCTGCAACTTGGTTAAAACCTTGAGCAATTGGCTGGTGATTTTTTGAAATTGGTGTTCCAGATGTGGTTTAAGTGTTTGGATAACTTCTATATGATGTTTATGAGGGGGGGGGGGTGTGTATGTGTGATTGGTTTGGTTGGAATGGCTCTCAAACTCAAAACCCGATAGTGACTTGCTTTGGAAGGCAATTTTGGAGTGAAAGAAGAGATTTTGAGGAAAGCACCAGTTTGATGGCTTTGGTGTACTTAAACTAAGCACAAATGAGCTCTATTTATAGTAGAGCAAGTTTTTTTTACAAGCAATAGTGAATGGCAACTGCAGCAGATCATTGTCCAATTGCATCACTTTGGAATCTTAAGTCTCCTCTAGCCATTGACTAGAGGTTAGAGCACAGGCCATTGGTCCCCTAGTTTAGAGATCATCCTTGACTCATTCAGTTGGAAATGACTCAGTTCATGCCACCTTGGTGCATCCATTGAATGCTCCAAAAAAAATTGGAGTCTTGTCCCCCTTTTAGGGATTTTAGGTTTGGCATGCTACTTTTAGTTCCAAAGACTTGGGAGGCTTATGGATCAGTGTTTGTCCCTCCCTGGTATCCCCCTGAGGTGTTGAGATGGATAAACTTGTTTGGCATTTGCACAAATTGCTCAAATCGACCAAAATACACAAATCTGCCTTGCCATGACAGTTGCAGCAAGGCATATTGTCATTGTCATAATTCTTAGCTCAAATGGGATTTGATGGAGTTCTTGGCCATTTTGGAAAGCTCTCATATGATACAACATATGTGTGATCATATTTTGTCTTGACACTTTTTGGATCTAAGTGAAAAATGCCCTTACATTTTGCAAAAAGTGAAACAGATTCTGACTTAGTGAAAATTTCACTAAGTGTTGGAAAAAGTGGCATTTTCATGTTTTTGTCATTTTGGTCACTCCATAACTAGAAATCCATGAAGAATTGGAGTGAGGTGTAGTTGAAACTTTTAAAGTATGCCATGATAGCTACAAATCCATATTTGGATCAGCCAAAATAGTTGCTTGGATCACAAGTTATGATCCTTGGAAGTTGGTACCCTAGCCACTTTGTTCCATAACTTAGAAAATTTCTAAGTTTTTTATGGTTACCCCTTTTAGAAGTTATCCCACTTTTCTTGATTTTTCTTGATGAATTATGATTACAATCACACATTAACATCATTTTAGGGTTAGGGAACCATAATTGATCAAAAAAATCAAAAAGTCAAACTTTGACTTTTGGGCACAGTTTACTTTTTATCAGATGAATTCCAAACTGTGCGATCCTCTATGAAATCAAGTCCTTGACCTAAATCAAACTTAATGGATTGATTTCGAAGGTGTTATAGGGTGTATTGAATCATGTCCCAAGGTTTGGGAGCATGTCCTGGTCAAAAGTCAAAGGCACAGTTGACTTTTTTTCGCGTAACCCTAACTGTGGCTCTGATGAACTTGAAACTTGTGAATAAAGCTTCTTGGATAAATCCATTGTTGCAAATGGATCAATGTCGTGTATTTGAGACCCTCAAATCTGGTCTTGAGGTTTTTGCTCATGCTTTGTTCCAAAGTCAGCTTAGGGGTGAATTAGGTCAAGAAACCCTAATTCCTGATTTTTGGTGAATGCATCCCCTGAGGCAAAATTGACTTGATGATTGGGTTTATGAGGTCCCTTAGAGTATTTAGGGTTATGCTTTGAAGCATTGGCTCATTCTCAGATGAAATTTTCCATCTGGAGGCCCTGGTCGACCAAAACCCTAATTTGGTGACACTGGCGATTTTGAGGCTCGATCCACTTGGAATGTTGCAACCTTGTGCTTGATTCTTGATATGGGAGTCCTCTTGATCCATTGTGGATGTTTGAGAGGTTTATACAAGTTGAAGATCATGTCATTCCTTGATCGATCCTTTGTCTAAGAGCTCTGAGAGGGCTTGAAACCCTAAGTCTGATTGTAGTGGGTGCTCACCCATCTTTGGGGAGACTTATGAGGTATGATGGCCCATCCATATTGTGATGATGACTTGCACAATGATGGAAAATATTAGTGGTCAAAATTTGGGGTATGACAATGAGTGGCAAAGGATCCTTCATGAATTTCTTTTATCAGTATGTCTGCCTTTGGTTTGTCTACACATCGGAGCAAGACCATGTCAAAGTTTCTCTTATAGAGTGTATCATCGCTCAGAAAGAAACTGCCTGCTAGCCTTCTGAGGGTCTTTCTATCTTTTCTGGATGCCCCAGGTGGGTACTCTTGTTTCTAAAGGAAGCATTTGATGTCGTGATACCAAGGTTTGTCGTCTATGACTGCTTCAATCGTGAAGATGTAAGCGGGCCATTCTAGGCGCATTATGTCAATCTTAGGTAGGTCATTCCATTGACCTACACTAATCATGGAAGAGAGAGTGACTAATGCATCAGCCATGTGATTCTCTTCACGAGGGATATGATGAAACTCGATTCTGTTGAATAAGGGTAACAACCTTCTCGCATATTCTTTGTAAGGAACCAGTCCTGATTGGTATGTGTTCCAATCTCCTTTGATTTGATGGACGACCAAAGCTGAGTCGCCATATACATCCTAGTTTTTGATCCTTAAGTCGATCGCTTCTTCGAGACCTATGATACATGTAACGCCCCAGTTTTGTCAGTTTTAGTTATTTTAATTATTTGAGTCATTTTTTATTATTTTATTATTATATTATTTTAATTTTGACTTTTATGTGATAATATGTTATTTTTCATCGTGAATATATTTTATCGCGTTTTGGGAACATTGGTGAGATATTTGAGTGTGAGGGTATTTTAGTCATTTCACTTTATTTGGATTAAGTAGTAAGAATAGAATGAGAGAAAAATAGTAAGAGGAAAGAAAAAGAGAAGAAGAAAAGTAGAGAGAAAGAAGAAGAGAAGAAAAAGAGAGAAAGACTTGTGGCTCAAGAAATCTAATCAACTGACTTTCTAAAACACGATTAAATCGGCTAAGGGTGCGGAACTCGATTATCTTGTAATTGTGTATCATTGTGTATGATTATGTATGTGTGTGTTTGGATGATTCTCTTATTTCCATGGTTTTTCACTTCTAGGTCGAATGATAGAAATCGAGGTTTTAGCGGTTAGAAATCGATGTAAATGTTGTAGATTACTTGTTACCATGATTGGGTGATATTCTGATTGTTATATTTTGATTAGAAATAGATTTTGGTGGAAATTATGGGTTTTGGGTTTTCAACAGCACTGCAGAATTCTGGGTTTTCCTTGGTTCTCCTAGCGAACCTGGGGCGAAGCAGCAGCGAATGAATTTTTCGCGGGTTCGCCTAGCGAACCAGTTAGCGAAGGTTAGCAAAGGTTCGCTAAGTTGTTCGCCTAGCGAACTTTGTGTGTTTTTGGTTCTGGTTGGTTCTACCTTGGTTTGCCAAGGGGTTCGCCTAGCGAACTTTGTGTCTGTTTTCTAGCTGGTAGTGGGTTCGCCGGACGTTCGCCTAGCGAAGGTGGTAGCGAATGCTCGCTAGAGGGTTTACCTAGCGAACATAGCTGTTTGTGCCATTTTGTTTTCTTCATAACTTTTGATCCGTAAGTCGGATCGGGGCGCGGTTGGGTGCGTAAGAAAGCTTATGAAAGGTATTTTCTTATGATGATGGTTTTAAGATTGTTGGCCGATTAAATTATGTCGGGAATTTGGAATAGTGTCGTTTTGTCGACTTTTGTTGTTATAATTGTGTGAATTTGATGTGTATCATGTAATGTGCTGTTAATATGGATGTGGTATGACTTGTGTGATGTTGTATGGTGTAAACGCATGTGTTTATATGGTGTGATAATGGTTGTGGCCGTATGGCAAATAAATGCATTGTTTTGGGCTTGAATTGCAAAGCATGATTTTGTTGATTGAGATGATTGTATATATGTGTGCATATGAATGTCATGAGTCATTGTATGCCAAGCATCATGATATGCATCCTTGTAATGTCGTGTGCCCATGTGGGGTGTGAGCGACGGTTTGGTTCCAGTGGGAATCCGCTATAACGTCGTGTGCCCGTGTGGGGTGTGAGCGATGATTATAGACGATCGTGTGCCCGTGTGGGGTGTGAGCGATCGGGTCGTGTGCCCGTGTGGGGTGTGAGCGATCCATAAACGTTGTATGCTCGTGTGGGGTGTGAGCGACGGGGAACATCATATGCCTGACGGGGAGTTACAGTGATGTAACGAGCAATGGTTCCAGCAGAGTTCCTGAGTGAACTAGTGATGAGAAATGTTGGAAGTCGGTACCCGCATGTGCATTGCATGGAGTCGTTGTGTCAGTCTCTGTGCATTTGCATAAATCATGAATTGACTGTGTATGGAATTGTGAATGTGATTGATGAGATGGATTATGTATATTTGTGTTGATGATGAGTATATTGTATATGATTGATATACATTGGTGATGTGTATATGAAATATGTGTTGTATTTGGTTGTGGTGCATTTGTAGTGGGAATATTTAACTTGTGCATTGTTATAATATATATATAGTTATATGCAATTATATTATGATTGTGTTTCTCACCCTTCTGCTATTTTATAATGCTCTATGAGGCATTGCAGATTAGAGTTGCTGGAGGTCTTTTTGTGAAGCTTAGGTCTTCATTCTTTTGTCGGTCGGCTCTGATATGTGGCACCGGGTAGTCGGAGTGATCGAGTGTGATTATTTGTGTTATGTATATGTATCTTTTGAATTGTACATGTATGTTTGTATATGACCGATACACTTTTATGCTATATATATATATATATATATATATATATATATATATATGAGATTCAGTTACGGATTTTCCGCTTTTATTCTGTAATTGGATTGTGGGTGTTAGGAACTCAGTTCCTTTGTTGTGCTACTTGAATTGTTGCATATCTATATGAGCAGGGTTATTGTATTTTGTTTCAAATTGATGTGACCCCTCGGTCTATGCCGTGCATGTTTAAATATACTCTAATGAAATTTTGAATTCTTGTTACCGTTTTAGTTTTGGGGGTATTAGATTGGGGGTGTTACATTAAGTGGTATCAGAGCCAGTCCCTGTCAGTTTGTGTCAGTCCTTGTCGGTCTTGGTGTTGGGTGAGCTATTTGTTTAACTATAGTTGCTGTTATTGGAAATGAATAGAATATGGCTGGAAGGAACGACGCTGCTTTAGCTGCTGCGATGCAGGCTATGGCTCGGGCTGTGCAGGGTGCACCGAATGATGCGGGTAATTATGAGTTCAGGAAGAATAAGCCGCATATCTTCAAAGGAAGATATGATCCTGATGGTGCACAGATTTGGTTGAAAGAGATTGAAAGGATTTTCCGAGTGATGGATTGTGATGAGGATCAGAAGGTGAGACTGGGTACTCACATGTTGCTGGAAGAAGCTGATGATTGGTGGGTTGGTACACGTCATGTGTTGGAAGCTGCGGAGGAGGAAGAAATTACTTAGGAAGTTTTTAGCCGGGAGTTCTTGAGGAAGTATTTTCCCGAGGATGTCAGAAGAAAGAAGGAAATAGAGTTCTTGGAATTGAAACAAGGTAGTATGTCTGTTGTTGACTATACTGCTAAGTTTGTTGAGCTGGTACAGTTTTACCCACATTATGCGGAAGTGACTGCGGAGTTTTCTAAGTGTGTTAAGTTCGAAAATGGGTTGTGTCCTGAGATTAAGCAAGCTATTGGTTATCAGAGGATTCGAAGGTTTGCAGACTTGGTGGATTGTTGTAGGATTTTTGAGGAAGATAGTAACGCTCGTTCTACTCATTATAAGAGTATGAGCGACAGGAAAGGGAAGCAACAGTTTCGGGGTGGTCCTTATGTGACACCAGCTGATAAAGGTAAACAAAGGGGGAATTATGAGAGGAGGTCAGGTGGAGGAGGAATGTCTAATTCTTTGAAATGTTACAAATGTGGTGAAGTGGGGCATCGTCAGTATGAGTGTAGGAAGGATATGAAGAAGTGTTCTAATTGTGGCGGTTTGGGACATGTTGCTGCTGATTGTGCCAGGAAG
Organism: Lathyrus tuberosus; assembly: GCA_022829125.1. Taxonomy (NCBI): domain Eukaryota; kingdom Viridiplantae; phylum Streptophyta; class Magnoliopsida; order Fabales; family Fabaceae; genus Lathyrus; species Lathyrus tuberosus. The sequence continues at coordinate 211,909 of JALAZF010000852.1, read as the reverse complement.
AATGTGGTGAAATGTTAAAATTGTGGGGAACCTGGTCATATTAGTACAAAGTGTCCGAAACCGAAGCAAGCTCCAGCGAGTGGGAAAGTATTTGCCTTAGCAGGGACTCAGACTTCAAGTGCAGACCGTCTGATCAGAGGTACTTGTTTTATTAATAGTACACCTTTAGTTGCTATTATTGATACTGGAGCGACTCATTCATTTATTTCGTCTGAGTGCGCGAAGCGTTTGAATCTTGTGTGGTCTTCGATGGATGGTGAGATGGTTATTGATACTCCAGCAATGGGGTCAGTAACTACTTCTTTGGTTTGTTTAAGTTGTCCTTTGACCATTTATGGTAAAGATTTTGAGATGGATTTAGTGTGTTTGCCGTTGGAGGGTTTAGATGTGGTTTTGGGAATGAATTGGTTACAGTTTAATCGGGTCCATATTGATTGTTAGCATAAGCTAGTAAGGTTTCCTTCTCTTGAGGAAGACAAAGACTCGAGTTTCTTATCTACCAAAGAGTTGAAGAGAATTTTGGCGGATGAAGCTCAGTTGTTTGGGTTGTTTGCATCATTGACTGTGGAGAGTCAAGTTTCACTTGATGTGTTTCCTGTTGTGTGTGAATTTTCAGAAGTGTTTCCTGAGGACATTTCAGATGTGCCGCCAGAGAGAGAGGTGGAGTTTACGATAGATCTAGTTCCTGGTACTAGACTTGTATCGATGGCACCATATCAAATGTTGGCATCTGAGTTGGTTGAGTTAAAGAAGCAATTGAATGAATTGTTGGATAAGAGGTTTGTGAGGCCAAGTGTGTCGCCTTGGGGTGCTCCAGTTTTGTTGGTGAAAAAGAAAGATGGAAGTATGTGGTTGTGTATTGATTATCGCCAGTTGAATAAGGTGACGATTAAGAATAAGTATCCTCTTCCGAGAATTGATGATTTGATGGATCAGTTGGTTGGTGCTTGTGTGTTCAGTAAGATTGACTTGAGGTCGGGGTATCATCAGATAAGGGTGAAAGAAGAAGATATTCAGAAGACAGCTTTTAGGACACGATACGGTCATTATGAATATTCGGCGATGCCGTTCGGGGTTTCTAATGCGCCAGGTGTGTTAATGGAGTACATGAATCGTATTTTCCACGAGCATTTGGATCGATTTGTTGTTGTGTTTATTGATGACATATTGATTTATTCTAAGTCTCGGAAGGAGCACGCGGAGCATTTGCGTATTGTTTTGCAGGTTTTGAAAGAAAGGAAACTTTTTGCCAAATTGTCCAAGTGTGAATTCTGGTTGTCGGAAGTGAGTTTTCTTGGACACGTGATTTTAGGTAACGGTATTGCTGTGGATCCATCTAAAGTAGAAGCAGTTCTACAATGGGAGGCTCCGAGATCTGTTACTGAAATTAGAAGCTTTTTGGGATTAGCCGGATATTATCGAAGGTTTATGAAGGTTTTTCTAAGTTGGCACTTCCTTTGACCCAGTTGACTTGTAAAGGTCAAGCATTCATTTGGGATATTCGGTGTGAGGAAAGTTTTAGTGAGCTGAAGAGAAAATTGACGACAGCTCCGATTTTGATTTTGCCGAATCCTAATGAACCGTTTGTAGTGTATTGTGATGTGTCTTTGATTGGTCTAGGTGGTGTTCTGATGCAAGAAGGTAAGGTTGTAGCTTATGCTTCAAGGCAATTGAGGATTCATGAGAAAAATTATCCTACTCATGATCTTGAATTAGCGGCTGTGGTTTTTGTGTTGAAAATTTGGAGGCATTATCTTTTTGGTGCGAGGTTTGAAGTCTTTAGTGATCACAAAAGTTTGAAATATCTGTTTGATCAGAAAGAATTGAATATGAGGCAACGTAGATGGTTGGAATTCTTGAAGGACTACGACTTTGGCTTGAATTACCATCCTGGTAAAGCTAACGTGGTAGCCGATGCGTTGAGTCGGAAATCGTTGCATATGTCCGCTTTAATGGTTAAGGAGTGGGAACTTTTGGAATCGTTCAGAGACTTGAGTTTGGTATGTGAAGTGACTTTGGATAGTGTGAGACTGGGTATGCTGAAGGTTACTAATGATTTTCTGATGACGGTAAGTGAGAAACAGAAGTTGGATGTGAAATTCGTGGATTTGATGTTGGTTGGCGGAAAAGATGCGAGGGGCGATTTTAAAGTGGATGTTAATGGTGTTTTGAGGTTCCGTGGGCGAATTTGTATTCCGGATGATTCGGATTTGAAACGGATGATTTTGGAAGAAGGACACCAGAGTAATTTGAGTATACATCCGGGAGCAAACAAGATGTACCAAGATTTGAAGAAGATTTTCTGGTGGTCTGGATTGAAAAGAGATGTGGCTCAATTTGTGTATGCTTGTTTGACGTGCCAAAAGTCGAAAGTGGAACATCAGAGGCCTAGTGGTTTGTTGCAACCGTTGGATATTCCTGAGTGGAAATGGGACAGCATTTCTATGGATTTTATGACAGGGTTGTCGAATACTCAAAGAGGGCATAATGCTATTTGGGTGGTTGTAGATAGACTGACTAAATCGGCTCATTTCATTCCGATCGACATCAGTTTTACTTTGGAGAGGTTGGCCGAGATTTACATCAGTGTGATTGTGAAGTTGCATGGGGTTCCGTTAAGTATTGTTTCTGATTGAGATCCAAGGTTTACCTCGAGGTTTTGGGAAAGTTTGCAAAAGGCTTTAGGATCTAAATTAAGATTGAGTTCGGCTTATCATCCTCAGATGGATGGTCAGACGGAGAGGACGATTTAGTCTTTGGAGGATTTGTTGAGGGCTTGTGTCCTTGAACAAGGTGGTGCGTGGGATAGTTATCTTGCATTGATTGAATTCACGTATAATAACAATTTCCATTCAAGTATTGGAATGGCACCGTTTGAAGCGTTATATAGACGAAGGTGTCGAACACCGTTGAGTTGGCATGAATCTGGGGAGTGTATGGTGGTTGGACCGGAGATGGTGCAGCAGACTACGGAAAAGGTGAAGTTTATTCGTGAGAAAATGAAGGCTTCTCAGAGTAGACAAAGGAGTTATCATGATCGGAGATGGAAGGATCTTGAGTTTCAAGAGGGTGATCATGTATTTCTGAGGGTTACGCCGGTAACGGGTGTTGGTCGTGCATTGAAATCGAAGAATCTTACTTCTTGGTTTATTGGTCCTTACCAGATATCTGCGAGAGTGGGTGCTGTGGCTTATAGGGTGGCGTTGCCGCCGAATCTGTCGAATTTGCACGATGTGTTCCATTTTTCACAGCTTCGAAAGTATGTTCCGGATCCGTCGCATGTGATTCTGATGGATGAGGTTGAGGTAAGGGAGAACCTTACAGTTGAGGCATTACCGGTGAGTATTTTGGATCACGAGGTGAAGCGGTTGAGAGGCAAGGATATTGCACTGGTGAAGGTAGCGCGGGGGGCGCTGCTGAGGGCAATTTGACTTAGGAGTTGGAGAGTCGGATGTGGGAGTTGTATCCAGAGTTGTTCGTTTTAGGTAATATTTTCGAGGACGAAAATTTCTAAGTGGGGGAGAGTTGTAACGCCCCAGTTTTGTCAGTTTTAGTTATTTTAATTATTTGAATCGTTTTTTATTATTTTATTATTATATTATTTTAATTTTGACTTTTATGTGATAATATGTTATTTTTCATCGTGAATATATTTTATCGCGTTTTGGGAACATTTGCGAGATATTTGAGTGTGGGGGTATTTTAGTCATTTTACTTTATTTTGATTAAGTAGTAAGAATAGAATGAGAGAAAAATAGTAAGAGGAAAGAAAAAGAGAAGAAGAAAAATAGAGAGAAAGAAGAAGAGAAGAAAAAGAGAGAAAGACTTGTGGCTCAAGAAATCTTATCAACCGACTTTCTAAAACACGATTAAATCAGGTAAGGGTGCGGAACTCGATTATCTTGTGATTGTGTATGATTATATATGTGTGTGTTTGGATGATTCTCTTGTTTCCATGGTTTTTCACTTCTAGGTCGAATGATAGAAATCGAGGTTTTAGCGGTTAGAAATCGATGTAAATGTTGTAGATTACTTGTTACCATGATTGGGTGATATTCTGATTGTTATATTTTGATTAGAAAGAGATTTTGGTGGAAATTATGGGTTTTGGGTTTTCAACGGCGCTGCAGAATTCTGGGTTTTCCTTGGTTCGCCTAGCGAACCTGGGGCGAAGCAGCATCGAATGAAGTTTTCGCGGGTTCACCTAGCGAACCAGTTAGCGAAGGTTAGCGAAGGTTCGCTAAGTTGTTCGCCTAGCGAACTTTGTGTGTTTTTGGTTCTGCCTTGGTTCGCCAAGGGGTTCGTCTAGCGAACTTTGTGTCTATTTTCTAGCTGGTTGTGGGTTCGCTGGACGTTCGCCTAGCGAAGGTGGTAGCGAATGCTCGCTAGAGGGTTCGCCTAGCGAACATAGCTGTTTGTGCCATTTTGTTTTCTTCATAACTTTTGATCCGTAAGTCGGATCGGGGCGCGGTTGGGCGCGTTAGAAAGCTTATGAAAGGTATTTTCTTATGATGATGGTTTTGAGATTGTTGGCCGATTAAATTATGTCGGGAATTTGGAATAGTGTCGTTTTGTCGACTTTTGTTGTTATAATTGTGTGAATTTGATGTGTATCATGTAATGTGTTGTTAATATGGATGTGGTATGACTTGTGTGTTGTTGTATGGTGTAAACGCATGTGTTTATATGGTGTGATGATGGTTGTGGCCGTATGGCAAATAAATGCATTGTTTTAGGCTTGAATTGCAAAGCATGATTTTGTTGATTGAGATGATTGCATATATGTGTGCATATGAATGTCATGAGTCATTGTATGCCAAGCATCATGATATGCATCCTTGTAATGTCGTGTACCCATGTGGGGTGTGAGCGACGGTTTGGTTCCAGTGGGAATCCGCTATAACGTCGTGTGCCCGTGTGGGGTTTGAGCGATGATTATAGACGATCGTGTGACTGTGTGGGGTGTGAGCGATCGGGTCGTGTGCCCGTGTGGGGTGTGAGCGATCCATAAACGTTGTGTGCCCGTGTGGGGTGTGAGCGACGGGGAGTTACAGTGATGTAACGAGCGATGGTTCCAGCAGAGTTCCTGAGTGAACTAGTGATGAGAAATGTTGGAAGTCGGTACCGCATGTGCATTGCATGGAGTCGTTGTGTCGGTCTCTATGCATTTGCATAAATCATGAATTGACTGTGTATGGAATTGTGAATGTGATTGATGAGATGGATTATGTATATTTGTGTTGATGATGAGTGTATTGTATATGATTGATATACATTGGTGATGTGTATATGAAATATGTGTTGTATTTGGTTGTGGTGCATTTGTGGTGGGAATATTTTACTTGTGCATTGTTATAATATATATATATATATATATATATATATATATATATATATAGTGTTATGCAATTATATTATGATTGTGTTTCTCACCCTTCTGCTGTTTTATAATGCTCTATGAGGCATTGCAGATTAGAGTTGCTGGAGGTCTTTTTGTGAAGCTTAGGTCTTCATTCTTTTGTCGGTCGGCTCTGATATGTGGCACCGGGTAGTCGGGGTGATCGAGTGTGATTATTTGTGTTATGTATATGTATCTTTTGAATTGTACATGTATATTTGTTTATGACAGTGTAGCAAGCAATTTTGGATGTGGTTGCGAAGCACTATCGCTCTTTGGTATCTACAGCTCGATTCATTTTTTATCCTATTAAAGCTGATGAAGGAAGGGAAATAGATGTCTCAAATTAACCCTGCTTGCAAACTGAGGTTAAACAGTCAAAACTGTTGGTTTACAGATGCTACAAAGATTCAGGGTCTCTATTAGGTTTATTTTTTTAAAAGTGGTGTTCGGTTAATTGGTGGGAGGTTAAGATGTTAGGACGGATATATGAAAGTATGGGATTTTGGGTTTTTGTTTAGTGTGCTCGCTAAGATTTTTCTTTCAATCTTATGCCTACGTATTCCCGTTTACCGAAACAGGGAAATTAGAGCGTTCGTAGTTCCTTCTATTCTATGGGAGGAAATGGTGTTTTGGTGTCTTGTTCAAAGCCCAAGACGTGAAGCTAAAGTGGTTTGTATCTTGTTTAAAGCCCAATATGTGAAGCTGAAAGGTCTATTTGTATCTTGTTCAAAGCCCAAGATATGAAGCTAAAAGGGTGTTGACTTTAGAGAGAGTTTGTCATCTTTAAAGAGGGGGTTGTATGTCACAACTATTTATAAAGGAGAATTACTTTAACCGAGATGTGTGAATCCGACAATGCCATAATTTCCTTTATAGGAGATTTTTAACCTGAAGGAGAAGACTTTAACTCAGTGTAGAGCAATACTATCTTTCCTTAGGAATTTCTCATGCTAAAAGAGGGACAGTGGCATGGATGTAGATGATCCAGAGGCTTGCCGCTTACAGCAATTAGATGAAGGGGAAGGAGTTGTTGATGTTTGTGTACTGTGAACGAGGCACAACTTTGATGCTAAAAGGTTGATTGGATCAACCAGTGGTTTTCTTATATAAAGCCTAAGAGGATACTATGGGCCCAACAATAGGGTGTTTTTATGTGTCTCGTACGAAGCCCGAGAGAGAGGCTAAAAGGTTTTGACTCGACGATGGTGTCTTTTTGGTATCTCGTATGAAGCCCGAGATGGAGGCTAAAATTGTTAGCTCCGCTGGGGAGAATCATTGTACAAAGCCCAAGAGGAGGCTATTGTAACTATTTCAGTTGGGTGACAGATCCAGTATACTGATTTTAAAGAGAAAATCAGTTCTTATATGAGTAACACTGTACTCAGGGATTTGATTCAGGGATATTTCCTTTTCTTTGAGGAAACGGGAAATCCAAAGGGTATTGAGACTGTCCGAGTCTACGGGTTTCCTTCCTATTTAACGAAGGGGTCACTTGAGAATGTCTTTGAGACTCAAGGATATTAGACTGTCCGTGTCTAAAGTTTCATCTTTTGTACTATGCTTTGAGAAAGAGTAGTAGACTCTTTGAAAGGACTGTTCTATGAAGATGACTAGGTTCTGTTCCTATACCTCTAGGAGGTCGTCGGGACAATTTGTACGAAGCCTAAGAGGAGGCTGAAAACTTTTAAGAAGCCGAGGGACAATTTGTACTAAGCCCAAGAGGAGGCTATCATTCCCGGAGGAAGAAATCATTTATACGAAGCCTAAGAGGAGACTGTGAATACTTCTAAGAAGCCGATGGGTCCTTGTACAACGCCCAAGAGAAGGCTATCATTCCCGGAGGAAGAGATCATTATACGAAGCCTAAGAGGAGGCTATCATTCCCGGAGGAAGAAATCATTATACGAAGCCTAAGAGGAGGCTGTGAATACTTCTAAGAAACCGATGGGTCCTTGTACTAAGCCCAAGAGGAGGCGGGGATGTTTTTAGGAAGCCTGTGGGTCCTTGTACGATGCCCAATAGGAGGCCAATGCTTTTAAGAAGCCCGTGGGTCCCCAAACCCCGAGAAATTCAAGACAGGCTATTCACAAGGAATAAATCAAGCTAGGAAAGTTCGATAATTTGGAAGAAACTCAAAGATGCCATTCACAGAGAATACATTCATCTCTGGGAGTAGAGTTTCTTGACAATTCCTAATGAGGACAGCCGAAGAGAAGACTGTATCTGGTGATCCTATTGGGGATCTAGCTGTCTATTTCTACGAATAAATGAAACGACATTACCTAGTTCTAGACGTAGTTGCCGGGGAAACTCTAAATATCTATACTATTATTACACAGTTGATATGAGTTTATGAAAGAAGACTTACAGCGAAACAGCCCCACAATACAGTTATATGTATATGAAAGCGGTAAATGAAAGCGTATAAACACTTACTCAGTTGTAGAGCTTCCATGCTGTTTGGTTAGTTGTCCAACAAATACAGATTAAAAACAACAGTATATTCAAAATCAAAGGAGAAAGTGCTTTGAAAAAGAAAGATTTGGGGCTTACAGCTCAAGGAGAGGCCCAGGGTTTTATCAGTGAGCGCACTGTTGAATTTGTACAGAGGGATTTATACAAGTGACTGTGGCCCAAAAAGGTTTTCTGTACAAAGGGATGGGTCTTACACTCTCTTAAGAGGCCCAAAAAAGTTTTTAAAGAAAAAGAGTGGGGCTTATAAAACGAGGGTAGGCCCAAATGATTTTTCCGTTTAAAATGGCGATCGCGCCGAGGTTTTCTTTTAACGCAGAGGGACTTATACAATAAGTGAGGCCCAAAGTTGTTTTTGGTTAAAAGGGGATTGGGTCTTACACTCTATTAGAGGCCCAAAAGTTTTGAATGGGTCTTATAGCTCAAGGAGAGGCCCAGATGGTTTATTTTTAAACTGGCGACGATCGTGCCGAATTTAAAAATGTACAGAGGGACTTATTCAATAAGTGAGGCCCAAAATATTTCTGTACAAGTGGGTTGGGTCTTACACTCTAATAGAGGCCCAAAAGTTTTTGAAAATGATTTGTGAGGGTTGAATTAATCAAAAACCCTAATTTATTTCCAAAATGTATTTTAATTGAATAAAAATTCAATTAAAATGATCAAAAATTTTTTAACATGTGGGAAACAAATTATGATCTTGAATTAATGCTTCAAAAATCAAGTATTGACCTACAAAATAATTAGAAGTCATTAATCTTTACAAAATCAAGAGGGAAAAAATATTTTAAATGTCAAAAACAATTAAAATATTAATTCTTTGCAAAAATATCAATTATATGAAATAAATAATATTTTTGGGATTTTTTGGAAAAATAAAATATTTCAACATTTTTGTGAATTATTAAAAAAAGAATCAACTCAAAATCATTAAAACTCAGAGAGAAATTAATTTTTGAATCAATTAAATAAAAAACACAAAATTCAAATATTCAAATGTTGGGAAATAGCGCCAAGAACAAGGGCAAGAACACGCGCCTGTTCTGAGTTTCCCAGATTTGCATTTTCTATCCAATCTCACTGAATACTTAATCATATCATGCAATCCATATACCAATCAACTCGTTTCAACCTCACGATCATGTCTATGACAATTAATTTCATTTAAATTAAACATAAAACAAGAAATCATGAACAATCCTCAAGAACCCTAGATTCTGCATGAAGGCTGGGATTTTTGATACACGATTCAAACAATGCAATTAATTGAGGGGAAACATTCCATGCATGATTATGAACATATGGCCAAATTATTGTGCAGCAAAAATTGCATGGATTGAGAGATGGCCAAGTTTAGGCTTACCTTTAGGTCGTGACAGCAAGAGCAAATTGATTTCTGAGTTGGAGGTGTTACAGATGAGTTGTGATGATCTGAACAGCTTCCCTACACCCTATGGAGTGTGTTTGAATGCTTGGACTTGATTGAAACTGACTAGATCACTTCATGGCATCTCAACTGCAACTTGGTTAAAACCTTGAGCAATTGACTGGTGATTCTGAGAAATCAGTGTTCCATTTGTTGTTTAAGTGTTTGATCAGCTCATATGTGATGTATATGAGGTGTGTGTGTGATTGGTTTGATTGGAAAAGCTCTCAAACTCAAAACCCGATAGTGACTTGCCTTAGAAGGCACAATTGGAGTGAAAGAAGAGATTTTGAGGAAAGCATCTGTTTGAAGGCTTTGGTGTACTCAAACTGATCACAATTGAGCTCTATTTATAGTAGAGCAAGTTTGTTTTGCAAGGAATAGTGAATGGCAACTGCTGAGTAGGTTTGGCCAATGTTGGCAAATGAAAATCCAAGTCTCCTCTAGCCATTGACTAGAGGTTAGGGCACAGGCTGCTGGTTCCCTTGGTCTTGGATAAGTCTTGACTGAATTCAGTTGCTAAGAGCTCATTCCATGCCACCTTAATGCTTCCATTTAATGCTCCAATCCAAAATTGGAGTCTTGTCCCTATTTTGGCAATTCTAGGTTCAACATGCTATTTCTTATTCCAAAGACTTTGGAGGCTTGACTCATTGATTGTCCCCTATAGATTCAATCCTCAGAGGTGTCCAAGTGGATAAGAGTGTTTGGATTTGGCTGATTTTGGCAAATCGACCAAAAGTGCAAAAATCTGCCTTGCCTTGGCAGATTTCAGCAAGGCATCTTGCCAATGTCATATCTCATAGCTCAAATTGAATTTTGTAATGTTCTTGGCCATTTTGGAAAGCCCTTACATGATACAACAACTGTTTGAACATGTTTGGTTTTGATCTCTTTTGAATCCAAGTGAAAAATCCCCCTACATTTGGAAAAAAGTAAAGGCAGATTCTGACTTAGTGAAATTTTCACTAAGTGTTGGAACAAATTGACTTTTCTTGATTTTGATCACTCCATAACTCAAAATCCATGAGGAATTTGGACATAGGTCAGTATGAAGCTTTTGTAGAGGGAAATGTGATCTACAAATCAAGCTTTGAATGGGGAACAATGGCCTTGTGGTTTAGGAGTTATGGTCCTCCAAAGTTGGCACATTAGTGTCACTTTTTCCATAACTTAGAAATTTTTCTGTTTTTATGGTTACCCCTTTTACAAGTTATCCCAATTTCTTTGATTTTTCTTGATGAATGATGATTCAAATCATACATTAACATCATTTTAGGGTTAAAAATCCATTTTGGTGAAAAATCTCAAAAAGTCAAAGTTGACTTTTGTGCACAGTTGACTTTTTATCAGATGAATTCCAAACTGTGCAATTCTTCAGGAAATCATGCCCTTGATCTAAATCAAACTTGATGGACATGTTCCATGGGTGTCATAGGGTATATTGAATCATGTCTTAGGGTTTGGGAGCATGTCCTGGTCAAAAGTCAAAGTTACAGTTGACTTTCATCGCGAAACCCTAATTGTGGTGCAGATGAAATTGAGACTTGTTGCTCAAGCTTCTTGGAATAATCCATTGTTGCAAATGGATCAATATAGTATATTAGAGACCCTCAAATCATGTCTTGAGGTCTTGGCTCGTGATTTGTCCCAAAAGTCAACTTAGGGGTGAATTAGGTCAAGAAACCCTAATTCCTGATTTTTGATGAATGCATCCCCTGAGGTCAAATTGACTTGATGATTGGGTCCATGAGGTTCCATGGAGTATATTAGGTTATGTTTTGGATCATTAGCTTGTGCCGAGATGAAAAATTTCCATCTGGAGGCCCTGGTCAACCAAAACCCTAATTTGGTGACACTGTCGATCTTGAGACTTGATCCACCTAGAAGGGAGCAGCCTTGTGCATAATCCTTGAAGTGGGGGTCCTTTTGATCTATTGTGGATATTTTAGAGGCTAGACAAGTTGAAGATCAAGTCATTCCTTGACTGATCCTTTGTCTAAGGCTCTGAGAGGGCTTAAAACCCTAATTTTGATTGTAGTGAATGCTTAACAACCCTTGAGGCATTTGATGAGGCATGATGGTTCATCCATATTGTGATGATGATTGACACAATGATGGGAATCTTAGTGGTCAAAATTTGGGGTATGACAGATGCCCCTATTTAATCTTCTTGGACTCGAAGGTGTGAATGACGAAGGTATTCGGGCATTCGGGGTGCAAGAGGATTAATTATCGGAATACCCGAAATTTTGATGGCTATGAATGGCAGCTTGCGCATTCATCTTCTTTTGCTAAGCAATGATGCTTAGAAAAGGTAGACTTCCCCTCGATCCTGGTTTCCTACCAAGGAACTAGTCTCAGTTTTCTTTTGAAATAAACCTCCCCTCGATCATGGTTTCTTACCAAGGAACTGGTCTAAGTTTCTGATTTAAACTTCCCCTCGATCCTGGTTTCCCACCAAGGAACTGGTCTTAGTTTCTGATTTAAACTTCCCCTCGATCCTGGTTTCCTACCAAGGAACTGGTCTAAGTTTCTTTTGTCAATAAACTTTCTTGATAAGGGACGCTATTTGTAGCGGTTTTCCTCAAACTTCCCGCCGGATTTTCCTGGGGAGATGCCATTCGATGGAAAAAGTTTTGATGCCAGACTTGCTAGGGAACCCAGTCGTCTGAGTTGTAGAGGTGTACAAACTTCTCTGGTGGAGATGCCATTTGTTGACTCTATTTGGGGAATGCGAGTCCCTTGAGAGACTACTTCTGCTTGGGGTCTTACATCATACTTTTCTCGGGATCTTCCCGGAGAAATGCCATATGATGGGCTCCAATTTTGAGGTGCCGATGACCTTTTCATCAGCGGTCTTTCGGAGAAAGGCAGCTGTACTGCCAAATCTCTGTTTAGGAGGCTTTCTCTGGGGATTTTTCTTTAATCCGGGAAAGCAAGGATATCATCTTCGATGGAGAAGAGTGACATCTGTAGAAAGCTTCTCTGGCTTTTCAGAGGTTCAAGTTATCAAAGTGGTCGAGTGCCGATTCTAATCCAAAGATACACTGGAGGGGAGATTGTTCAAACGCAGCATTTCCTGATGAGGCAAGAACTGACAACTCAATTGAGAAGACTGTTATCACTAGGGGACAAGACCAACTAGAGTGATAGTGATACAATATGAAATGTGAATGCAAATCAAATGCATGATGTATGTATGTATATGCTGACAAAACTGATGCGACATACAGACTGACGAGTGAACACGACTGGATACTCGGCCATCGCGGGGCGAAGAAGTACCGTTGGTAAAAAAAAGTAGCAATTCTACCTTGCTTATGAGAAATAGTCCCTGCGGGGAATACCGTTGATCGGGCTAAGGAGATAAGAACTCGGCCGAGGGTATCAGATGGGAAAGCCACATCTCATACTGCTGATCCTTCGTTCAGGCGTACTGGCCTAGAAGGAGTACTTTGATTCTGCACTTTGAAATTCAAACGCCTTTGGAGACGCGATCGACGTTCTTCCGATGTTCAACAGTCAAAAGCAATTGCCATCTTTAATTTAAAAGCAGAAAAAGTTTTAACAAGTAAATTCATTTTTGTTTCATTTCAAGAATCGCTAATCATGTTAAAAAGCCATTCTGTAAAGCTAAAACAAATAAGAATTACAAACAAAAGCACAAGGGCTCAAATTTTATTTATAAGATGGAGATCAGCCAAACGCGTGATTCCAAAGAGTATATACAAAGTTTGAAAATGGTAATTTACAGGGAAAAGGGCTACGTAAAACATAACGACCACTATCCTTCTACCAACTTTGAATTCGGGACATCCTGAGCTTCTGTCGAAGATGACCTTGATTGGAGTTTTCCTCCGATGGATGATGTAACTGCTGCTGAGGGACTTGCCTCTGTTGAACATAGTTACTTTCCATTATCCCTAACTTTTTCCTGGATTGTACTATGAGATTTCCAATCCATCGGGATGATATTTTTTTTGTCTCTAACTTTTTCCTGGACCGCCCTTTCGGGTTTTCAATCCACCGAGATCTTTTTTAGGCGAAGTATTTCTTGACTACATCAACATTCGTGGGGTAGGCAAACTCCTCTCCGTCCATGGTTGCAAGTCTCAAGGCACCGCCTGAGAAAGCTTTCGTGACCACATAGGGGCCATCATAATTTGGGGTCCATTTGCCCCGAGAGTCAGTGAGAAACGATTGTATCTTCTTGAGCACGAGGTCTCCTTTTCTGAAGACACGAGGTCGAACCTTTTTGTCGAACGCCTTCTTCATTCTCTGCTGATACAACTGACCGTGTCATAGTGCCGTGGTTCGCTTCTCTTCGATCAGGTTTAATTCGTCATGTCGACTTTGACACCATTCAGCTTCTGAAAGCTTAGCTTCCATCAATACCCGGATTGATGGGATCTCTACTTCTATGGGAAGAACTGCCTCCATGCCATATACTAGAGAGAAAGGGGTTGCCCCTGTTGAAGTGCGGACAGATGTTCGATAACCGTGAAGAGCAAAGGGTAGCATCTTGTGCGAATCTTTATAGGTTACAACCATCTTTTGAACGATCCTCTTGATGTTCTTGTTAGCCGCTTCTACCGCTCCGTTCATCTTGGGTCGGTAGGGAGATGAGTTATGGTGTTCGATCTTGAACTCAACGCACAACTCTTTCATCATCTTGTTGTTCAAGTTAGATCCATTATCTGTAATGATATGGCTCGAAACACCATAACGGCAGATGATATTGTTTTTGATAAATTGGACCACCACTTGTCGGGTTACATTAGCGTACGACGCTGCTTCAACCCACTTGGTGAAATAGTCAATGGCTACCAGGATGAACCGATGTCCGTTTGAAGCCTTAGGTTCGATCAAGCCAATCATGTCGATTCCCCATATGGAAAAAGGCCACGGGGAAGAAAGAACTTTGAGATGTGATGGCGGTACATGAATTTTGTCGGAGTATATCTGACACTTGTGACACCTCCTCATGTACTTGTAGCAGTCGGATTCCATGGTCAACCAGTAGTACCCTGCTCTTAGAATTTTTCTCGCTATTGTGTGTCCGTTGGCATGAGTACCAAAGGATCCTTCATGAATTTCTTTCATAAGCATGTCTGATTCTGGTTTGTCTACACATCGAAGCAAGACCAAGTCAAAATTTCTCTTATAAAGAGTATCACCGCTCAGGAAGAAGTTTCCAGCCAGTCTTCTGAGGGTTTATCTGTCCTTTCTAGACGCCCCAGATAGGTACTCTTGTTTCTGAAGGAAGCATTTGATATCGTGATACCAAGGTTTGTCGTCTATGACTGCTTCAATCGTGAAGACGTAGGGGGGTCATTCAAGGCTCATTATGTCGATCTTAGGCAGGTCATTCCATTGACCTACACTAATCATAGAAGAGAGAGTGGCTAAGGCATCAGCCATGTGATTCTCTCTACGAGGGACGTGATGAAACTCGACTCTGTTAAAGAAGGGTAACAACCTTCTTGCATAGTATTTGTAAGGAATCAGTCCTGATTGGTATGTGTTCCAATCTCCTTTTATCTGATTGATAACCAAGGCTGAGTCGCCATATACGTCCAAGTTTTTGATCCTTAAATCAATCGCTTCTTCGAGACCCATAATACAAGCTTCGTATTCGGCCTCGTTGTTCGTACATTTGAACGTAAGTCTGGCAGTGAAAGGAATGTGGGTACCCTGAGGGGTAACAATGATTGCCCCAATTCCGTTTCCATAATGATTAACTGCTCCGTCAAAGATAAGTCCCACTGGGAACCTGGTTCTGGCCCTTCACTTGGTAACGGTTCATCGCAATCTTTCATTTTTAGATACATGACATCTTCGTCTGGGAAGTCAAACCCGGTTGCTTCTTGATCGTCAATCGGTTGATGAGCCAAATGATCGGCTAAAATACTTCCTTTAACGGCTTTCTGAGCGTGGTACTCT
This sequence comes from Lathyrus tuberosus, assembly GCA_022829125.1. Lineage (NCBI taxonomy): Eukaryota > Viridiplantae > Streptophyta > Magnoliopsida > Fabales > Fabaceae > Lathyrus > Lathyrus tuberosus. The sequence goes on along the minus strand of JALAZF010000852.1, from coordinate 196,664 downwards.
ATGTCATATTCTGATAATAACATCTGCCAACGGGAAATTCTTCCCGTGAGAGCAGGCTTTTCGAAGACATACTTGATTGGATCCATTTCGGAGATTAACCAAGTAGTGTGACGAATCATGTATTGGCAAAGACGTTTGGTTGCCCAAGCCAAAGCGCAACAAGTTTTCTCAAGCATCGTGTACCGAGTCTCGCAGTCGGTGAATTTCTTGCTCAGATAGTAGATTGCAGACTCTTTCTGTTTGGTTTCGTCTTGTTGGCCAAGTACACATCCCATTGAGTCCTCTAGGACTGTGAGGTAAATGATCAGTGGTCTTTCTTCCACTGGAGGTGATAGAATTGGCGGATTCAACAAGTATTCCTGAATACTGTCGAAGGCGGTTTGGCAATCTTCTGACCAAACGCAATCCTGGTTCTTTTTGAGTAATTTGAAAATCGGCGCACACGTGGCGGTCATAAGGAATATGAACCTGGAGATGTAGTTCAAACGTCCCAAGAATCCTCTGACTTGTTTTTCAGTTTTCGGAGAAGGCATTTCTCGAATGGCCTTGACCTTGTCAGGATCAACCTCAATTCCTTTCTGGCTGACGATGAACCCTAAGAGTTTCCCCGAACGGACACCGAAGGTGCACTTGTTAGGATTCAAGCGGAGTTTGTACTTCCTCAAACGCTCGAATAGTTTTGACAGGTGGGTCACATGCTCCTCTTCTGCCTTAGATTTTGCAATCATGTCATCGACATATACCTCTTTTTCCTTGTGTATCATGTCATGAAAAAGAGTAGTCATGGCCCTTTGATAGGTTGCCCCAGCGTTCTTCAAACCGAACGACATCACCTTGTAACAAAAGGTACCCCATGGGGTAATGAACGAAGTTTTCTCCATGTCTTTCGGCGCCATTTTGATCTGGTTATAGCCCGATAATCCATCCATGAAGGAGAAACTTTTGAACTTTGCTGTGGTGTCTACCAGCATGTCAATGTGTGGTAAAGGAAAGTCGTCCTTTGGACTTGCCTTGTTCAGATCCCTGTAATCAACACACATTCTGACCTTTCCATCCTTTTTGGGAACGGGTACGATGTTGGCTAACCATTGAGGATATTCAGATGTAGCGAGGAAACCTGCGTCGATCTGTTTCTGTACCTCCTCTTTAATTTTGATGGCCATGTCCGGGTGAGTCCGTCTCAACCTTTGCTTTACTGGCGGACATTTCGATCTTAACGGTAAGTGATGTTCCACGATGTTGGTATCCAACCCTGGCATATCCTGATAGGACCAAGCGAATACATCGGGAAATTCTCTGAGAAGCTTTATCAAACCCTCTCTGGCAGTTGGACCGAGTAGTGCCCCAATCCTGATTTCTTTTCTCTCTTTTTCCGAACCTACATTAATCATTTCCAACGGCTCTTTGTGAGGTTCAATGGACCTTTCCTCCTGTCTGAGTAGTCGAGAGATCTCTTCTGGAATTTCGTTGTCAACTTCTTCTTCAGCCCCAAATATCGGGCACTCAAAGTCGGGAGAAGGCATCATATCGTATGTTTCAACTGGGTTTAAAACAAGCAATCTGCATGACGTGATAATTCATGTTTAGAAGAGATAGAGAAAATGCGAGTGTGTGCAGTGTATTTATTTTACTGCTTGTTTTTATTTTTAATTATTTTTTAGGATTATCATTTCCTGAGAAAAGCGAAAAGAAAACAGCAATTAATGCAGAAATTACAGAACGACATTATTTTATTAATGAACAAGTCGATCCTTGAAACTACAGCCCTATAAAACAAAACTCTGTCGCTTTGGGCGGAGCGAAGAGGGAAAATTTACAAGAAGTGAGCCCTATCAAAACATCCGTTTCACCCGGGCAGGGTGAAAGGTTAAAAACGGCAATTTCTTTTACTGATGAACGATCTTCGGAACCTCGACGACAACCCATTGGCGGCGAACTCCTCGGTGAATCACAAAGTCTGGCACCTTCCTTGATTTGTCTTCAGAAATAACGCTGATTTCTGGTGGAGCAGGATCATTGGAATCTGTCTCCCAGGCAGAATTGTCGTAGGAGGATTCCTCAGTTGTATTTTGCATAGCATTGGTGCTCTTAGCTGTATCTCCCCATCCAGATGGCTTGATATCTTCGAGCCTGATACGAGAGCTTTTGGGAGCGGTGTACTTGACCATATAGTCAAATTTTCCACTTGGTTGTCCCAGGGTGTCCCATACTTCTTTGGAACTGGAGGAGTCATCCCTCTCGATGACGTTGACCTCAGGAAAAGCATAGTTGATGAATTCCAGTCCGGAAAGCGTTGCAAATTCATCGTCATGTTGAGTAGTTTCTGAATGACCTGAGTGTTGATCCCATGACATGGTGGGGACACAGGTATTCTGTTCAATGACGGTCAGCTGATTTTCATTGTTCGGCTGACTCTCTTACCCCAAATCTCCTGGATAAGGTTGCCACATTGGCAGACCATCCATTGGGCCATAGTAGGTGTAGTCAAAATTGTCTTTCATCGGAGTGTCTTCCTCTAATGAATTTGGCGGAGCACGGCATCCTTTCGGATCACAATCCCCATATATCATTTCGATGTCTGACCTGGGTATAAATCTCGGACTCTCTGTAGGAAATAAAAAAGGAGTTTGCGTTTCGTCCTGAGACATATAACCGTCCTTGTTAAGATAGGACTCCCACTCTTCCTCTGTGTCAGAGGGATCTTCCTCATTGATAGCATGGACTACTTGAGGGACTGGGTGAAGAAAACCTCCTCTGTGGAAGAAGTTCTGAATGGGATGAAGACTTCCATTGTTGGCAGCTGTCTAGGTACAGGTTGCAGAAAAACCAAGACCCTTCTTTGTTTTATTGTCAATAGGAATGACAAGTTATCCCCATCCAGTTGTATCGGTACTCTCGACCGCTTTGATAGCATCCTTGTATGAGGAAATCGAGGTTCCTCCTTGAGATTGATTGTCCTTTCCCACCGACAGCGCTTGGAACTGCGTCCCAATAACCTCCTCGGGTTCTACACAAGTAGATAATGATAAGTTACTCACGAGCAAGGTCTGTTCTCCACAGACTGTGACAAGTTGATCGTTCTGAACAAACTTTAGCTTTTGGTGGAGGGTCGAAGTGACCGCTCCAGCCTGATGTATCCAAGGTCTTCCTAATAAACAACTGTATGTTGCCCGGATGTCCATGACCTGGAAAGTGACTTGGAAAGTGTGAGGACCGATAGTTATGGGAAGATCAACTTCGCTGATAACTATTTTTCTGGATCCGTCGAACGCTTTGACGACGACCTCGATGGTTCTCATCGGAGGGCCTTTGAATGATAATTGCATCAAAGTGGACTTCGGCATAACATTCAGGGTTGACCCTGTGTCTACTAGTACGCTGGCTAAAGCATCGTCCTAGCAATTAACTGTAATGTTGAGCGCCATGTTATGACGGCGACCCTCTTCGGGTAATTCCTCATCACTAAATACCAAATTATTGCAGGAAGTGATGTTAGAGACAATGCTATCGAACTGTCTGATTGTTACATCCTGTTCCACAAAGGCTTGCTCCAAGAATTTCTGTAGAGCCTCCCTGTGGGCTTCTGAACTGAGTAACAGTGATAATACTGAGATCTTTGAAGGAGTCTGTAACAACTGATCAACAATGTTATATTCACTCCTTTGGATGAGCTTCAGCATCTCATCATTATTTTTCGAAAGGTCGGGATTACTGGATTGACCGACCGGTGGATCGGGAGCTTCTGTCTGAAGTTCCTTTTCCTTGTTAGGTTCTCCAACTCCTCGGTTGAAGATTCGACCGCTCCGTGTTACACGAATGATGTCTGCAATATTCACGACGGAGGGCAATGGAATTTCCTTTCCATTTTCAACTATTGTTGCACCGTATTTGTAAGGGATCGCCTTAGCTGATTCATATGGTAGTGGTCCCGGTAGATAGATAACTATGGGAACCTTCTGATTTTTCTGACCATCGCACGTAATCTCGATCCGTTCCCGGTTGGGAGCTCTAGATTCGTCAAGCAGAGGGATGATGGCAAAAACATCCCTGGTCTGGTGACGACCAGAGATTGTGACAACATCCTCGACTTGATTGGCAAGGTAGCTCGGCGTCCAATTGATGGGTCCAGAACCCGGATATGGGCGAATCTCTCCACGATCCACCTGACCCTGAAGAGCTGCTCTCACAAGGTAACACCCTTGGTTACTTTCTGAACAGACACTACAATCGTCATAATTGTGTGGTGGCACCTGGCCACGCCCACTTTGAATACAATGTAACCTCACTAGGTTAGCTTCCACAGATCAGACATCCTGACTTTGACGTCGAGTAGGATTCCTGTTACTGATACTAATCTGCTGAGTATCTTCATACATATAGATTGGCATCCACCAGTGATTTAACAAGTGCTGAAGTGCCTCCTGGACAAGGGTACAACCTTGATCGTTTTCGCAACCTGCTTTACAGCTTTGATAGTCGTGTTATATTAAGAATCCGAGTCAGACCTGCTCAGCATGTAACTCTACCAGGTTGGTATTCATCACGCGAATATCGAAGATCTGAACCATGTTAATCTGATAAGGGTTCCTATCATGGTAGTCTTAGATCCATCCAAGATCCATCTGACGCTGGAGGGCCTCTTGTATGAAAGAGCATCCCTGTTTGTTTACCGAGCAAGTCAAACAGGAACTGTAATCGTGTCGTGGCAGATTATGATACTGGCTTTGCCTTGAGTGCATTGCCACCAAGTTGGCATTCATCGCACGGATGCCGTGGTTCTGAATGACGTTGGAATTCGTGTAAACCATGTTAACCCCACGAACTCGGTGCTCTTGGATCCATCCGAGATCCATCTGTTCCTGTAGAGCTGATCGCACTACCGAACATCCTTGATTGCTTTTAGAATAGACATCACATTGATGATAATTATGAGGTGGCACATGGCCATATCCACTCTGTCTATAATGCATCTTGATCAGATTGGTCCTCAATAAGAGTACATCGTGAATTTGATAGACATTGTTAGACTCTTTCTCAATCAGGTTGACTGCAGCTTTCTCGTGTTGAGGCAGCGGGTTCGTGAGAACATTGGGATTCGTATCTTTAAAATATAAGAGCCTGCTCCTAACAAGCTTTTGCACGTCAGATTTGAAATTGAGACAGTTCTCTATGTTATGCCCTGATCCTCCTTGATGATAAGGGCATGTCTGGTCCACCTTAAACCAAAAAGGCGAATTTTCCAGTACTGTAAGAGGAGACTTAGTCTGGATGTGCCCCTTAGCCAGTAGTAACGGAAATAGTTCTGCGTACAACATGGGTATAGGATCAAACCCTGATGGTCGTGTTGTACGGTTGTTATTGTACTGAGGACGAGTCTGCTGAAGAGGCTGATGTGTCCTTTGCTGATTAGGTTGGCTCTGCGCAACCTGAGGTTGATACGTAGGAATAGACGCAGGGCTGATAGCAGGAGTTACAGTTGCTACCGGTTGATAACGTCGCCTTTGCTTTCCGAGAGAGATATTCCCAATATCCTGCTCTTTTTTCTTAGGGAGAGCACTACCGTATCATTTTGTACTACTCGATGATCCAGCATCTTTTGCCAAACGTCCTTCTCGGACGGCTTCCTCAAGACGAACTCCCATGTCCACCATCTCGGTGAAGTCACTGGGCACACTGGCAACCATTCTGTCGTAGTAAAATGAGCTTAAGGTCTTAAAGAAGATCTTTGTTATCTCTTTTTCCTCAAGAGGTGGACAAATTTGAGCGGTAATTTCACGCCATCTCTGGGCGTACTCCTTAAAGGTTTCCTTGTCCTTTTGTGACATTGATCTGAGTTGATCTCTATCCAGTGCCATGTCCCAATTGTATTTGTATTATTGGACGAAGGCAGTACCAAGATCTCTGAATGTGCTAATCGTAGCACGGTTTAAACCCATGTACCATTTTAATGCGGCACCGGTTAAACTATCCTGAAAGTAGTGAATCAGCAGGTCCTGATTCTCAGTCTGAGCTGACATTTACCGAGCGTACATCACCAGATGACTCTGAGGGCAAGAGTTACCCTTGTACTTTTCAAAGTCGGGCACTTGGAATTTGTGCGGGACTTTCACATTGGGGACCAAGCAGAGATCTGCGGCGTCCTTTCCAAATAGATCCTGACCGCGAATGGCTTGCAATTCCTTCTGCATTTCCAAGAACTGATCCTGGAATTCATCCATTCGGTCAAACATAGTTTCCTTTTTACTAGAAGGTATCTGTGGAGTCTGTCCTTCCGGGACAGTGTGCACCACAGGGGGTGGTACCGTGACTACGGCAGTGAGTCTTGGCGTTTCCCGAAGTTTGTAACCTTCAAGAGTCTTCAGTATGCCCTTGGCATCTTCGTTTTCCCAAAGTCTGTAACCTTCAAGACCAGCGGCATCTGTCGCGATTCCCTGATCTTCAACGATCGGCGGAACATATCCTTCTGGGATATAGTTTGCAGGCATGCCCCAGGGACGGTCTTTCGGCATTTGATACCTAGGATCAAACTTCTCCACTATGGGCGCTGAGGTGATTTCCGAGATCACAGTCCTTTGTAGATGAGCTTCTGCCATGGCTTGCATGTCGTTACGAAGCTTTCTCATATCCTCTCTCAGAGCGTCGATCTCTTCTTTCAACTCTCTGTTCTCTTCCTCAAGATCATCCATCTTTTTCTGACGATTGGCCCGAGTATTATACGAATGAGACAGTTTGACTCTAGAACCGAGACACAAATGTGAGATTCGTAGGTAAGAAGAATACGTGATGTGAGAATGATGAATGCAATGATTATATTAATTGTTTTTTGGTTTAATCAAAATAAACTTCGACAATTAGATTGCAAATATCAAACGGCGGGGAAACCCCTTTTTATTGAAATCAAAGGATTACAAAAATGGAAATACAGTAGATTACAAGGTGAAGAAACAGAAACCTAAGCTAATGGGTCCCGAGTCCTCTCTGAAGAGAAATCGGGTGCTGACTCTGGTACTTTCCTTTTCTTTGACCGGGGCTCTTGGGCGTTGTCGGGTTGTCATTCCTTTGCCAAGTGAAAGGAGCGAGCAAATTCCTTTGGTCATCCTGATTATCCACCGCATGTTGCTCTAAAATCTCAATCAGAGCGTCCTTATCTTTCAGCAGTTGATGTATTTTGATGCACTCCACGTTGAGGGTGCGGTATTTGTTCTTCCAAGACCTCCTCTCCCTTTGAACTTTGTTGAGAGTAACCTGAAGCTTTTCAGTTTCCGTCATGAAGTACATGACAGATTCCCTTGGCAGAATAACTCTGTGACGAGGATAAGGCATCTTTAGCTTGAGAGCTCTAGTTTGTACCCAGTGGAGATAAGGCTCCACCGAGACACAGTCTGGTTTTCCTAGAGACTCCCGTCCTTTCTTATGAACATGTTTCCAAGCATGCACTATTTCCATCTTTAGTGCTCTGTCACTTTCTCCTTCCTTGAAGAAAAGACCTTCCAGATGAACACCCCGTGGGACGTATCTCATCGGGTATCTAAATTGATGACGAACCAACACTGGATGGCAATTGATTCCTCCTTTAGTTCCTATAAGGGGTACGTTGGGGAAGTTTCCACAACGGTCAATGATCCTGATTCCGTCATAAATCCTATTACACCAGTCAATGTCAGAGTTAGTGAGAGGCGTGATCTTATGCGACCAACGTAAGGCATTCTTGTGATCCCAGAAAGCAGCAGACTTAGGTAAATGGGAGATAAACCATTTGTAAAGCAAAGGTACACAACATGTGATCTCCCCTCCGCTGTACAAATTCCCTAAGTGTACAGAATGATACGCATCTGCGAGCAAAGTCGGCACAGGGTTTCCAAAGAGAAAAACCTTAATAGCGTTGATATCGACGAAGTTATTAATGTTGGGCAACAAAAATAATCCGTAGATGAGTAAAACAAAGATGCTTTCAAAAGTAGTCTCGTTCCCTATACTAGCGAAGTACAGAGCTTTCTTTGTCAGAAACTGGGCTGGCAAACCTTGTATGCCACCCTTGGTGGTCATGTGAATCCTGACTTCTGACTCATCCAAATGAATTGCCCTTACAATGGTCTAATCCTTTGGAATTTCTTCCAGTCCAGAAAATGGAGCTCGATCAGTGATATGTAAATCGATCAGATGAAAATACTCCTCCAGCGTTGGTGCAAGCTGGTAATCCGGGAACGTGAAGCAGTGATAGACCGGATCGTAGAACTGAATGAGCGCATCCATGATTCCCTCAATCACATGGACTCTTAATAGAGGTAGCAAACCTCCGTACTTGGCTCTGAAAGCCTCTTGGTTTGTGATCATTCTCGCAAAACCTCTCAAATCCTCTAGTTTTGGAACCTTGAAGGTGTACTTATGAGTTCTCCTTCTACCGTAATCCATTAGCGCAATCCTTTTCTCTGATATTTGCAATCACAGTCTTAGTTTAATTTGAAAAATAGAGAGACTAGAAGAGAAGAATTTTTTGAATGTTTTAATGTTTTTTAGATGAATGCATGAATGCAGCACACAAAAACATAGAAAAAACATGGGGTCAAAGGGTCGTTGTCATGAAGTCAAGGCTCTACCCATCCCCAAAGGTTTATACTAGTGACTTTTGTACCTGTCTCTCATCATCATCAACTCTTGTCAAGAAAACACCAGCGGGCCGGGAACCGTGCTAGGTGATGTTTTTTGAAGAGTCCTCAGAAGAGGGTGGCATCGCATGACAACAATTTCCGATAACCTCTGCGCCACTAATTTGCTCCCCAGCTTCTCAGACTTCACAATCGACCCATTGCCTGTGAGAGGGAATGGGTTACATTGGGAAGCCTCCACTGAGGTTGATGGTCGACCTCGTCGCCATCACCTATCTTAAGTGTATACTCAATCTTTCCACATGCTGCATCACATACATTCCCATTAGCAGAAAAATAAACACATATATCAATTAGGAAAAGCAGTATATATATTTGTCCTAATCATCCTAGACCTTTAAAGCTATGAATCCTATGTTCCTGACAGAAAATGGGTTCCCCGGCGGAAGCCCCCAATCTGTGGTTTTCACACAAGAGAAGAGAAAAAAGGGTAGAAGAGCCCCACAGTGGGCGCCACTTTTAAAGTTTCCACCTAATAGATGGGAAGAGAACAAGATCTCGTTACAAAGGTGAGATAGATCCTAATGACACATCCCTAGCAGAATCGCCATTTCCCCAGTGAAGTCGCCATTTTTCTGTAGCGAGCGATTTTGGATGTGGTTGCGAAGCACTATCGCTCTTTGGTATCTACAGCTCGATTCATTTTTTATCCTATTAAAGCTGATGAAGGAAGGGAAATAGATGTCTCAAATTAACCCTGCTTGCAAACGGAGGTTAAATAGTCAAAACTGTTGGTTTACAGATGCTACAAAGATTCGGGGTCTCTATTAGGTTTATTTTTTTAAAAGTGGTGTTCGGTTAATTGGTGGGAGGTTAAGATGTTAGGACGAATATATGAAAGTATGGGATTTTGGGTTTTTGTTTAGTGTGCTCGCTAAGATTTTTCTTTCAATCTTATGCCTACGTATTCCCATTTACCGAAACAGGGAAATCAGAGCGTTCGTAGTTCCTCCTATTCTATGGGAGGAAATGGTGTTTTGGTTTCTTGTTCAAAGCCTAAGACGTGAATCTAAAGGTGGTTTGTATCTTGTTTAAAGCCCAAGATGTGAAGCTGAAAGGTTTATTTGTATCTTGTTCAAAGCCCAAGATATGAAGCTAAAAGGGTGTTGACTTTAGAGAGAGTTTGTCATCTCTAAAGAGGGGGTTGTATGTCACAACTATTTATAAAGGAGAATTACTTTAACCGGGATGTGTGATCTGGCAATGCCATAATTTCCTTTATAGGAGATTTTTAACCTTAAGGAGAAGACTTTAACTCAGTGTAGAGCAATGCTATCTTTCCTTAGGAATTTCTCATGCTAAAAGAGGGACAGTGGCATGGATGTAGATGATCCAGAGGCTTGCCGCTTACAGCAATTAGATGAAGGGGAAGGAGTTGTTGATGTTTGTGTACTGTGAACGAGGCACGACTTTGATGCTAAAAGGTTGATTGGATCAACCAGTGGTTTTCTTATAAAAAACCTAAGAGGAGGCTGTGGGCCCAACAATAGGGTGTTTTTATGTGTCTCGTACGAAGCCCGAGAGAGATGCTAAAAGGTTTTGACTCGACGATGGAGTCTTTTTGGTATCTCGTATGAAGCCCGAGATGGAGGCTAAAATTGTTAGCTCCGCTGGGGAGAATCATTATACAAAGCCCAAGAGGAGGCTATTGTAACTGTTTCAGTTGAGTGACAGATCCAGTATACTGATTTTAAAGAGAAAATCAGTTCTTATATGAGTAACATTGTACTCAGGGATTTGATTCAGGGATATTTCCTTTTCTTTGAGGAAACGGGAAATCCAAAGGGTATTGAGACTGTCCGAGTCTATGGGTTTCCTTCCTATTTAACGAAGGGGTCACTTGATAATGTCTTTGAGACTCAAGGATATTAGACTGTCCGTGTCTAGAGTTTCATCTTTTGTACTATGCTTTGAGAAAGATTAATAGACTCTTTGAAAGGACTGTTCTATGAAGATGACTAGGTTCTGTTCCTATACCTCTAGGAGGTCGTCGGGACAATTTGTGCGAAGCCCAAGAGGAGGCTGGAAACTTTTAAGAAGCCGAGGGACAATTTGTACTAAGCCTAAGAGGAGGCTATCATTCCCGGAGGAAGAAATCATTTATACGAAGCCTAAGAGGGGGCTGTGAATACTTCTAAGAAGCCGATGGGTCCTTGTACAACGCCCAAGAGAAGGCTATCATTCCCGGAGGAAGAGATCATTATACGAAGCCTAAGAGGAGGCTATCATTCCCGGAGGAAGAGATCATTATACGAAGCCTAAGAGGAGGCTGTGAATACTTCTAAGAAGCCGATGGGTCCTTGTACTAAGCCCAAGTGGAGGCGGGGATGCTTTTAGGAAGCCTGTGGGTCCTTGTACGATGCCCAAGAGGAGGCCGATGCTTTTAAGAAGCCCGTGGGTCCCCAAACCCCGAGAAATTCAAGACAGGCTATTCACAAGGAATAGATCAAGCCAGGAAAGTTCGAGAATTTGGAAAAAACTCAAAGATTCCATTCACGGAGAATACATTCATCTCTGGGAGTAGAGTTTCTTGACAATTTCTAATGAGGACAGTCGAAGAGAAGACTGTATCTGGTGATCCTATTGGGGATCTAGCTGTCTATTTCTACGAATAAATGAAACGGCGTTACCTAGTTCCAGACGTAGTTGCCGGGGAAACTCTAAATATCTATACTATTATTACATAGTTGATATGAGTTTATGAAAGAAGACTTACAGCGAAACAGCCCCACAATACAGTTATATATATATATATATATATATATATATATATGAAAGTGGTAAATGAAAGCGTATAAACACTTACTCGGTTGTAGAGCTTCCATGTTGTTTGGTTAGTTGTTCAACAAAGATAGATTGAAAACAACAGTATATTCAAAATCAAAGGAGAAAGTGCTTTGAAAAAGAAAGATTTGGGGCTTACAGCTCAAGGAGAGGCCCAGGGTTTTATCAGTGAGCGCACTGTTAAATTTGTACAGGGGGATTTATACAAGTGACTGTGGCCCAAAAAGGTTTTCTGTACAAAGGGATGGGTCTTACACTCTCTCAAGAGGCCCAAAAAAGTTTTTAAAGAAAAAGAGTGGGGCTTATAAAACGAGGGTAGGCCCAAATGATTTTTCCGTTTAAAATGGCGATCGCGCCGAGGTTTTCTTTTAACGCAGAGGGACTTATACAATAAGTGAGGCCCAAAGTTGTTTTTGGTTAAAAGGGGATTGGGTCTTACACTCTATTAGAGGCCCAAAAGTTTTGAATGGGTCTTATAGCTCAAGGAGAGGCCCAGATGGTTTATTTTTAAACTGGCGACGATCGTGCCGAATTTAAAAATGTACAGAGGGACTTATACAATAAGTGAGGCCCAAAATATTTCTGTACAAGTGGGTTGGGTCTTACACTCTAATAGAGGCCCAAAAGTTTTTGAAAATGATTTGTGAGGGTTGAATTAATCAAAAACCCTAATTTATTTCCAAAATGTATTTTAATTGAATAAAAATTCAATTAAAATGATCAAAAATTGTTTAACATGTGGGAAACAAATTATGATCTTGGATTAATGCTTCAAAAATCAAGTATTGACCTACAAAAATAATTAGAAGTCATTAATCTTTACAAAATCAAGAGGGAAAATATATTTTAAATGTCAAAAACAATTAAAATATTAATTCTTTGCAAAAATATCAATTATATGAAATAAATAATATTTTTGGGATTTTTTGGAAAAAATAAAATATTTCAACATTTTTGTGAATTATTAAAAAAAGAATCAACTCAAAATCATTAAAACTCAGAGAGAAATTAATTTTTGAATCAATTAAATAAAAAACACAAAATTCAAATATTCAAATGTTGGAAAATGGCGCCAAGAACAAGGGCAAGAACACGCGCGTGTTCTGAGTTTCCCAGATTTGCATTTTCTATCCAATCTCACTGAATACTTAATCATATCATGCAATCCACATACCAATCAACTCGTTTCAACCTCACGATCATGTCTATGACAATTAATTTCATTTAAATTAAACATAAAACAAGAAATCATGAACAATCCTCAAGAACCCTAGATTCTGCATGAAGGCTGGGATTTTTGATACACGATTCAAACAATGCAATTAATTGAGGGGAAACATTCCATGCATGATTATGAACATATGGCCAAATTATTGTGCAGCAAAAATTGCGTGGATTGAGAGATGACCAAGTTTAGGCTTACCTTTAGGTCGTGATAGCAAGAGCAAACTGATTTCTGAGTTGGAGGTGTTACAGATGAGTTTTGATGATCTGAACAACTTCCCTACACCCTATGGAGTGTGTTTGAATGCTTGGACTTGATTGAAACTGGCTGGATCACTTCATGGCATCTCAACTGCAACTTGGTTAAAACCTTGAGCAATTGACTGGTGATTCTGAGAAATCAGTGTTCCAGTTGTTGTTTAAGTGTTTGATCAGCTCATATGTGATGTATATGAGGTGTGTGTGTGATTGGTTTGATTGGAAAAGCTCTCAAACTCAAAACCCGATAGTGACTTGCCTTAGAAGGCACAATTGGAGTGAAAGAAGAGATTTTGAGGAAAGCATCTGTTTGAAGGCTTTGGTGTACTCAAACTGATCACAATTGAGCTCTATTTATAGTAGAGCAAGTTTGTTTTGCAAGGAATAGTGAATGGCAACTGCTGAGTAGGTTTGGCCAATGTTGGCAAATGAAAATCCAAGTCTCCTCTAGCCATTAACTACAGGTTAGGGCACAGGCTGCTGGTTCCCTTGGTCTTGGATAAGTCTTGACTGAATTCAGTTGCTAAGAGCTCAGTCCATGCCACCTTGATGCTTCCATTGAATGCTCTTATCCAAAATTGGAGTCTTGTCCCTATTTTGGCAATTCTAGGTTCAACATGTTATTTCTTGTTCCAAAGAATTTGGAGGCTTGGCTCAGTGATTGTCCCCTTTAGATTCAATCCTCAGAGGTGTCCAAGTGGATAGGAGTGTTTGGATTTGGCTGATTTTGGCAAATCGACCAAAAGTGCAAAAATCTGCCTTGCCTTGGCAGATTTCAGCAAGGCATCTTGCCAATGTCATATCTCATAGCTCAAATTGAATTTGGTAATGTTCTTGGCCATTTTGGAAAGCCCTTACATGATACAACAACTGTTTGAACATGTTTGGTTTTGATCTCTTTTGAATCCAAGTGAAAAATCCCCCTACATTTGGAAAAAAGTAAAGGCAGATTCTGACTTTGTGAAATTTTGACTAAGTGTTGGAACAAAGTGACTTTTCTTGATTTTTATCACTCCATAACTCAAAATCCATGAGGAATTTGGACATAGGTCAGTATGAAGCTTTTGTAGAGGGCAATGTGATCTTCAAATCAAGCTTTGAATGGGGAACAATGGCCTTGTGGTTTAGGAGTTATGGTCCTCCAAAGTTGGCACATTAGTGTCACTTTTTCCATAACTTAGAAATTTTTCTAAGTTTTTATGGTTACCCCTTTTACAACTTATCCCACTTTCTTTGATTTTTCTTGATGAATGATGATTCAAATCATACATTAACATCATTTTAGGGTTAAAAATCCATTTTGGTGAAAAATCTCAAAAAGTCAAAGTTGACTTTTGTGCACAGTTGACTTTTTATCAGATGAATTCCAAACTGTGCAATTCTTCAGGAAATCATGCCCTTGACCTAAATCAAACTTGATGGACATGTTCCATGGGTGTCATAGGGTATATTGAATCATGTCTTAGGGTTTGGGAGCATGTCCTGGTCAAAAGTCAAAGTTACAGTTGACTTTCCTCGCGAAAACCCTAATTGTGGTGCAGATGAAATTGAGACTTGTTGCTCAAGCTTCTTGGATTAATCCATTGTTGCAAATGGATCAATATAGTATATTAGAGACCCTCAAATCATGTCTTGAGGTCTTGGCTCATGATTTGTCCCAAAAGTCAACTTAGGGGTGAATTAGGTCAAGAAACCCTAATTCCTGATTTTTGATGAATGCATCCCCTGAGGTCAAATTGACTTGATGATTGGGTCCATGAGGTTCCATGGAGTATATTAGGTTATGTTTTGGTTCATTGGCTTGTTCCCAGATGAAAATTTTCCATCTGGAGACCCTGGTCGACCAAAACCCTAATTTGGTGACACTGTCGATCTTGAGACTTGATCCACCTAGAAGGGAGCAGCCTTGTGCTTAATCCTTGAAGTGGGAGTCCTTTTGATCCATTGTGGATATTTTAGAGGCTAGACAAGTTGAAGATCAAGTCATTCCTTGACTGATCCTTTGTCTAAGGCTCTGAGAGGGCTTAAAACCCTAATTTTGATTGGTAGTGAATGCTCAACAACCCTTGAGTCATTTGATGAGGCATGATGGTTCATCCATATTGTGATGATGATTGACACAATGATGGGAATATTAGTGGTCAAAAATTTGGGGTATGATAGACAAATACACTTTTATGCTTTATATATATGAGATTCAGTTACGGATTTTCCGCTTTTTATTCTGTAATTGGATTGTGGGTGTTAGGAACTCAGTTCCTTTGTTGTGCTACCTGAATTGTTGCATATCTGTATAAGCAGGTTATTGTATTTTGTTTCAAATTGATGTGACCCCTCGGTCTATGGCCGTGGCATGTTTAAATATACTCTGATGAAATTTTGAATTCTTGTTACCGTTTTAGTTTTGGGGGGGTATTAGATTGGGGGTGTTACAATACAAGCTTCGTATTCGGCCTAGATTATGCACTTGAACGTAAGTCGGACGGTGAAAGGAATGTGGGTACCCTGAGGTGTTATGATGATTGCCCCAATTCCGTTTCCATAATTATTAACAGCTCCGTCAAAGATTAGTCCCCCATTGGGAACCTGGTTCTGGCCCTTCACTGGGTAGCGGTTCATCGCGGTCTTTCATTTTTTAGACACATGATATCTTCGTCTGAGAAGTCAAATTCGACTGATTCTTGATCTTCAATCGGTTGATGAGCCAAATGATCGGCTAGAACACTTCCTTTTACGGCTTTCTGAGCATGTACTCGATGTCGTATTCTGATAACAACATCTGCCAACGGGCAATCCTTCCCGTGAGAGCAGGTTTTTCAAAGACATTCTTGATTGGATCCACCTCTGAGATTAACCAAGTAGTGTGATGAATCATATACTGGCGTAGACGTTTGGCTGCCCAAGTCAGAGCACAGCAAATTTTTCTCAAGCATAGTGTACCGAGATTCACAGTTGGTGAATTTCTTGCTCAAATAGTAGATGGCAGACTCTTTCCTTTTTGTTTCGTCTTGTTGGCCAAGTACACACCCGATTGAGTCTTCCAAGACTGTTAGGTAGAGGATCAGTGGTATTCCCTCTACTGGAGGTGATAGAATCGGTGGGTTCAATAGGTATTCCTTGATACTGTCGAGGCGGTTTGGCAATCTTTTGTCCAAATGCAGTCCTGATTCTTTTTGAGTAATTTGAAGATTGGCGCGCACGTCGTGGTAATGAGGAATATAAATCTGGAAATGTAATTCAAACGTCCCAGGAATCCCCCTGACTTGTTTTTCAGTCCTCGGAGAAGGCATTTCTTGAATGGCCTTGACCTTGTTAGGATCAACCACAATTCCTTTTTGGCTGACGATGAACCTTAAGAGTTTCCCTGAACGGACACCGAAGGTGCACTTATTGGGATTCAAGTGGAGTTTAAACTTCCTCAATAGCTCAAATAGTTTTGACAGGTGGGTCACATGCTCCTCTTCTGTTTTAGATTTGGCAATCATGTCATCGACATATACCTCAATTTTCTTGTGTATCATGTCTTGAAACAGAGTAGTCATGGCCCTTTGATAGGTTGCCCCGACATTCTTCAAACTGAATGGCATTACCTTGTAACAAAAGGTTCCCCATGGGGTGATGAACGAAGTTTTTTTCCATGTATTTCGACGCCATTTTGATTTGATTATAGCCCGAGAATCCATCCATGAAGGAGAATACTTTGAACTTTGTTGTACTGTCTACCAGCATGTCAATGTGCGGTAAGGGAAAGTCATCCTTTGGACTTGCTTTGTTTAGATCCCTATAGTCTACACACATTCTGACTGTTCCATCCTTTTTCGGAACGGGTACTATGTTGGCTAACCATTGAGGATACTCCGATGTAGCGAGGAAACCCGCGTTAATCTATTTTTGTACTTCCTCTTTGATTTTGATGGCCATGGCTGGACGAGTCCGTCTCAACCTTTGTTTTACTGGCGGACATTCTGATCTTAACGGTAGATGATGTTCCACGATGCTGGTATCCACCCCCTGGCATGTCCTGATAGGACCAAGCGAATACATCAGGAAACTCTTTGAGAAGCTTTGTCAAACTTTCTTTGACAAGTGAACTGAGCAGTGCCCCAATCCTGACCTCTTTTCTCTCTTCCTCTGAGCCCAAGTTGACTGTTTCCAACGGCTCCTTGTGAGGTTTAATGGACCTTTCCTCTTGTATGAGTAATCGGGAGATCTCCTCTGGAATTTCTTTGTCATCTTCTTCTTCAGCCTCAAATACCGGGAATTCAAAGTTGGGAGAAGACATTGGATCGTACGTTTCAATGGGGTTTAAAACAAGCAATCTGCATGACGTGATGATTGTTTTTAGAAGAGATAGAGAGAATGCAAGAGTGTGTGCAGTGTATTTTCTGAAAAATGCTTGTTTTTATTATTTTTTTTGTTTTTTAGGATTACCATTTTCTGAAAAAGTGAAAAGCGAAAACAACAATAAAATACGGAAATTGCAGAACGACGTTTATTTATTTATGATTTTTGTCGATTCTTGAAACTCACAGCCCTATAAAACAAAACTCAGTCGCTTTGGGCAAAGCTGTAGCGAGCAAAACTAGACGTTTTTCTTAAGCACTGCTGCTCTTTTGGGGTTACTACAGGTCGATTCATTTTTATCCTATTGTGAGCTGATTAAGGAAGGGAAATAGATGTCTCCAATTAACCCTGCTTGCATACTGAGTTTGAACAGCGGTCTGTTAGGTTACAGATGCTATGTGGATGTGGGGCCTCTTTCTTCTTTGTTTGGGACTGGGATAACGGAATGTTTATGGGTAGGACGCTAGGACTGATATTTTCCAATTGAGATGTGAAGGTATGGGATTTGGGTTTTGGATTAGTGTGCTCGCTAAGATTTTTCTTTCAATCTTATGCCTACGTATTCCCATTTACCGAAACAGAGAAATCAGAGCGATCGTAGTTCCTCTTATTCTATGGGAGGAAATGGTGTTTTGGTGTCTTGTTCAAAGCCCAAGACGTGAATCTAAAGGGGGTTTGTATCTTGTTCAAAGCCCGAGATGTGAAGCTGAAGGGTCTATTTATATCTTGTTCGAAGCCCAAGATGTGAAGCTAAAAGGATGTTGACTTTAGAGAGAATTTGTCATCTCTAAAGAGGGGTTTGTTTGTCACAACTGTTGGGTGACTGGTTTATAAAGGAGGATTACTTTAACTGGGATATGTGAATCCTAGCAATGCCATAATTTCCTTTATAAGGGTTTTCGACCTGAAGGAGAAGACTTTAACTCAGTGTAGAGCAATGCCATCTTTACTTAGGAATTTCTCATGCTAAAAGAGGGGCAGTGGCATGGATGTAAATAATCCAGAGGCTTGCCGCTTACAGCAATATAGATGAAGGAAAAGGAGTTGTTGATGTTTGTATAATGTGAATGAGGTACATTTTTTATGCTAAAAGGTTGATTGGTTCAACCGGAGTTTCCTTCTACAAAGCCTAAGAGGAGGCTATCGACCCAACAAGAGGGTGATTCTTGTGTGTCTCATACGAAGCCCGAGATAGAGGCTAAAAGGGTTGACTCTACAGGAGAATCTTTTATATGTGTCTTGTAAAAAGGGTTTGACTCAACAAGAGGGTCTTTTATACTCAACAAGAGAGTGTTTTGTATCTCGTACAAAGCCCGAGATGAAGGCTAAAAGGTTTTGACTCAACAAGAGAGTCTTTTATACTCAACAATAGAGTGTTTTTGTATCTCGTACAAAGCCCGAGATGAAGGCTAAAGGTTGGCTCCACTGGGGAGAATCATTGTACAAAGCCCAAGAGGAGGCTAGGGTTACTGTTCCAGTTTGAGTGACAGGTCCAGTATGCTGATTTAAAGAGAAAATCATTTCTTATATGAGTACTGTTTGCACTCAGGGATTTGATTCGAGGATCAGGGCTATCTCCCGTTCTTTAAGGAAATAGGAAAATCCAAAGGGGTATTGAGTGTCCGAGTCTACGGGTTTCATCTTCTAGTTTTTGAAAGGAGCTTGAGAATGTCTTTGAGACTCGAGGGAATTAGATTGTCCGAGTCTAGAGTTTCATCTTTTGTACTACGTTTAAGAAACAGCAGTAGCAAGATCTAGACTTTTTGAAAGACTGTTCTATTAAGATGACTAATTTTTGTTACTATATCTCTAGGAGGTCGTCGGGATAATTTGTACGTAGCCCAAGAGGAGGCTGGAAACTTTTAAGAAGCCGAGGGACAATTTGTACAAAGCCCAAGAGGAGGCTATCATTCTCGGAGGAAGAAATCATTCATATGAAGCCTAAGAGGAGGCTGTGAATACTTCTAAGAAGCCGACGGGTCCTTGTACAATGCCCAAGAGGAGGCGATGATGCTTTTAAGAAGCCTGTGGGTCCCCAAACCCCGATAAATTCAAGACAGGCTATTCATAGAGAATAGATCAAGCCAGGAAAGTTCGAGAATTTGGAAGAAACTCAAGAGATGCCATTCACGGAGAAAAGATCATCCCTGGGGAGTAGAAATTCTTTGACAATGTCTAAGGGTGACAGTCTGTGAAAGGGTTCACCGAGAATGCTGCCTTTCACGTCTCCATATTGTTTAACCCCAAGAGGAGGGAAGACTGTATCTGGTAATCCTATGGGGATCTAGTTTTGTCTACTTCTAAGAATGATCAACGGGCTTAATGCTAGACGTAGTTGTCGGGGAAACTCTAAATATCTATACTATTATTACACAGTTTATATGAGTTTATGAAAGAAGACTTATAGCGAAACAGCCCCACAATACAGTTATATGTATATGAAAGCGGATAAAGAAAGCATATAACCACTTACTTGGTTGTAGAGCTTCCATGTTGTTTGGTTAGTTGTTCAACAAAGAAAGATTGAAAACAACGGTATATTCAAAATCAAAGGATAAAGTGCTTTGAAATGAAAGATTGGGGCTTACAGCTCAAGGAGAGGCCCAAGGTTTTTATCAGTGATCGCACTGTCATTTTGTACAGAGGGACTTATACAAGTGACTGAGGCCCAAAAAGGTTTATGTACAAAGGGGTGGGTCTTACACTCTCTCAAGAGGCCCAAAGAGTTTTGAAAAAGAATGGGGCTTATAACATGAGGGTAGGCCCATATGTTTTTTGTTTTGAACTGGCGATCGCGCCGAGATTTTCTTTTAACACAGAGAGACTTATACAATATCTGAGGCCAAAATTTGTTTTGGTTAAAAGGGGATTGGGTCTTACACTCTAATAGAGGCCCAAAGAGTTTTGAATGGGTCTTATAGCTCGAGGAGAGGCCCAAGGCTTGTTTTTCAACGGACTATGATCACGTCGAACTTTTTGAAATACAACGGGACTTATACCATAAGTGAGGCCCAAAAATTTGTGTATTTACAAACAGGGTTGGGTCTTACACTCTATTAGAGGCCCGAAGTGTTTTTTAAAAAAGAAGAATGGGTCTTACTACTCGAGGGTAGGCCCAAAGTTATTTCTGTACAAAACGACGATTACTGCGAGGTTTTTGAAAATACCCGGAGGGGCTTATACAATAAGTGAGGCCCACAATAGATTATTTTACAAAAAGGCTTGGGTCTTACACTCTATTAGAGGCCCAAAGTGTTTGAAAATGATTTGTGAGGGTTGAATTAATCAAAACCCTAATTTATTTCCAAAATGTATTTTAATTGAATAAAAATTCAATTAAAATGATCAAAATTGTTTAAACATGTGTGGGAACAAATTGTGATCTTGAATTAATGTTTCAAAAATCATGTTTTGACCTACAAAATGATTAGAAGTCATTAAAATTTACGAAATCAAGAGGGAAAAAATATTTTAAATGTCAAAAACAATTAAAATATTAATTCTTTGTAAAAATATTAATTATATGAAATAAATAATATTTTTGGGATTTTTTGGTAAAATAAAATATTTTAACATTTTTGTGAATTATTAAAAAAAGAATCAACTCAAAATCATTAAAACTCAGAGAGAAATTAATTTTTGAATCAATTAAATAAAATCACAAAATTCAAATATTTGAATTTTCAAAATAGGGCGCCAAGAACACCCAAGAACACGCGCGTGTTCTGGGATTTGCCCAGATTTGCATTTTCTCTCCAATCTCCCTTAATACTTGATTATACCATGCAAACCACCTATCAATCTGCTCGTTTCAACCTCACGATCATGTCTATGGTCTTTAATTTCATTTATTTTTAACATGGAATAAGAAATCAAGACAAAACCTCAAGAACCCTAAAATTTGCATGAAGGCTGAGAATTTTGATACACGATTCAAACAAAGCAATTAATTGAGGGGAAACATTCTATGCATGATTATGAACATTTGGCAAAAGTATTGTGCGAGGAAATATGCATAGATTAAGAGATGACCAAGTTTAGGCTTACTTGAAGGTCGTGACAGCAAGAGCAATTTGATTTTTGAGTTGGAGGTGTTACAGATGGATTGTGATGATCTGGACAGCTTCCATGGATGTTGTGGAGTGTGTTGCAAGCTTTGGAACACTTTGGAAGTCTTTGGATCAAGCTGGAGCACTCCAACTACATAATTGAAGCATAATGGCTAGGTTGATAGGGGATTTTGAGCTGGGGGTGTTACCGATGGTGTTTAAGCATTTGGACACCTCAAATACATCATATGTGATGTGTCTGGGCAATTGGAATGGATTTCTTATGGCTGCAACTCAAAACCCGATAGTGGTTGCTCAAAAACAAGAAAACTTGGCACTTAAGAGAGAATAAGAGAAAGCAGTGCTATAACTAGCTTTGGTGTGAGTTGAATGATCCATTGGAACCTTTATTTATAGGTGATCAACTCTTGTCTTGGATGAATAGTGAATGGCTGCTGGATCAGATCACATTCACATGGATTGGCTTGGAGGATTTCTTCTCATGCAAGGCAAACTAGCCCTTCCCAAGAGCAGGGCTATGTCTTGACCAAATTCACATTCTTCAGATGTTTTTATTGTTGTTTAATCAGAGAACTTGACTGAGTAGAGTGGCTACCTTGACAATGAACTATTCCACATTAATGCCCTTTGAATTCAAGGCAAAATATGCCAAAATGCATGCACTTCAAGTTGGAAGATTTCTTGGCTTTTTGACTCAGCTTTATCAGTTGGATCAGTTGCATTATGATTGGTTTGAGTACAGGTGGCATAGTGATCCTTGGTCTTTGGCTCAAAATCGTGTGTGGCAAGCAAACATGCAAACTGATTTTTCCAAAACAGCTTGCAGCAACATGACTTTGGGCATGGATTTCTCTTGGCTCAAGATGAATCAATTCATGCTAGTGAGCTCTTTGGATTCTTGGTAATATTTGCAACAACATTGATGTTTATCTTTGGAACTAATTCAGCTTGCATCTATGTGAAAAAATCCCACAAGTTTTGGTGTTTCAACACAAAATCTGCCTTGCCCAGAATTTTTCTAAGTGTTGGAAAATGACGGATTTTCATGTTTTAGTGATTTTGATCCAACCATAACTCAAAATCCATAATGAATTGGAATGACTTGTAGTTGGAAATTTTGTAGAGGGCCATGAGGGATACAAATCCAGCTTTGGATGGGGAAAAATGGCTTTGTGGTTTAGGAGTTATGATCCTCCAAAGTTGGTACCCTTGCCAGTTTAGGTACCCTTTGGATGGGGAAAATTTTCTAAGTTTTTATGGTTACCCCTTTTACAAGTTATCCAACTTTTCTTGATTTTTCTTGATGAATGATGATTCAAATCACACATTAACATCATTTTAGGGTTAAAAAACCATAAAAGTGAAAAATCTCAAAAAGTCAAAGTTTGACTTTTGTGCACAGTTGACTTTTTATCAGATGAATTCCAAACTGTGCAAACCTTTAGGAAATCATGTCCTTGACCTAAATCAAACTTGATGGAAATGTTCCATAGGTGTTATAGGGTATATTGATTCATGTCCTAGGGCTTGGGAGCATGTCCTGGTCAAAAGTCAAAGTTACAGTTGACTTTTCTCGCGAAACCCTAATTGTGGTACTGATGAAATTGAGACTTGCTGCTCAAGCTTCTTGGATTAATCCAGTGTTGCAAATGGATCAATATAGTATATTAGAGACCCTCAAATCATGTCTTGAGGTCTTGGCTCATGATTTGTCCCAAAAGTCAACTTAGGGGTGAATTAGGTCAAGAAACCCTAATTCCTGATTTTTGATGAATGCATCCCCTGAGGCTAAATTGACTTGATGATTGGGTTTATGATGTCCCTTGGAGCATCATAGGCTATGATTTGAAGCAATGGCTAATGCCCAGAGGAAAATTTCCATCTGGAGGCCTTGGTCGACCAAACCCTAATTTGGTGACACTGGCGATCTTGAGGCTTGATCCCCCTAGAAGGGAGAAACCTTGTGCTTAATCCTTGAAGTGGGAGTCCTCTTAATCCCTTGTAGATACTTAAGAGGTTAGACAAGTTGAAGATCATGTCATTTCTTGATTGATCTTTTGTCTAAAAGCTCTGAGAGGGCTTGAAACCCTAATTCTGATTGTAGTAAGTGTTCACCCATCTTTGGGGAGACTGACGAGGCAAGATAGTTCATCCATATTGTAGTGATGATTTTCACAATGATGGGGAATCTTAGTGGTCAAAATTTGGGGTATGACAGAAGCGAAGAGAAATATTTACAGAAAGTGAGCCCTATCAAAACATTCATTTCACCTGGGCAGGGTGAAAGGTTAAGATAAAGACGGCAATTACTTTGACTTATGAACAATCTTCGGAACATCTACAACAACCCATTGGCGGCGAACTCCTCGGTGAATCACAAAGTCTAGTACCTTCCTTGATTTGTCTTCAGAAATAACGCTGATTTCTGGTGGAGCAGGGTCATTGGAATCTATCTCTCAGGCAGAGTTGTCATAGGAGGATTCCTCAGTTGTACTTTGCATAGTATTTGTGCTCTTAGGTAAATCTCCCCATCCAGTTGGCTGGATGTCCTTGAGCCTGATACGAGAGCTTTCAGGAGCGGTGTACTTGACCATAAAGTCGTATTTTCCACTTGGTTGTCCTAAGGTATCCCACACCTCTTTAGAACTGGAGGAGTCATCTCTTTTAGTGTCGTTGACCTCAGGAAAAGCATAATTAATGAATTCTAGTCCTGCAAACTTTGCAAATTCATCGTCGTGCTGGATATTTTCCGAATGCCCTAAGTGTTGATCCCATGACATGGTGGGGACGCAGGTATTCTTTTCAATGATGCTCGGCTGATTTTTATTGTTCGGCTGATTTTCTTGAACCAAGTCTCCTGGGTACGGCTGCCAGATAGGCAGGCCATCCATCGGGCCATAATAGTTGTGGTCAAAGTATTCTTTCATCAAAGTGTCTTCCTCTAATGAGTTTGGTGGAGCACGACATCCTTCCGGATCACAATCTCCATATATCATTTTGACATCTGACCTTGGTATAAATCTCGGACTCTGTGCGGGATAGCAAAAGGGCGTAGGCACTTCTTCCTGAGACATATAATCGTCCTCGTTAAGATAGGACTTCCACTCTTCATCTGTATCGGAGGAGTCTCCTTCGTTGATGGTATGTACTTCTTGAGTCATTGGGTGAATGAAACCTTCAATGTGGAAGAAGTCCTGAATGGGATAAAAACTTTCATCGTTAGTAGCAGTCTGGGTACAGGTTGAAGAAAAGCCAAGACCCTTCTTTGTTTGATTGTCAGTAGGAATGACAAGTTGTCCCCATCCCTTTGCATTGTTACTTTTGATCACCTCGAGAGCATATTTGTACGAGGAGATCGATGTTCCTTTCTCTAATTGATTCTCATTGCTTACCAAAAGTGCCTGGAACTGAGTTCCAATAACATCCTCGGGTTCTACACAAGTGGACAATGAAAGGTTACTCAAGATCAAGGCTGGTTCTCCACAGACTGTGACGAGTTGGTCATTCTTGAAGAACTTCAGCTTCTGGTGAAGTGTCGAAGTGATTGCCCCAGCCGGGTGTATCCAAGGTCTTCCCAAAAAATAGTTGTATGTGGCTCGGATGTCCAGGACCTGGAAAGTGACTTGGAAAGTGTGAGGACCGATAGTTATGGGATGGTCGACTTCGCCGATAACCATTTTTCGGGATCCGTCAAATGCTTTGACGACGACCTCACTGCCTCTCATCAGAGATCCTTTGAATGATAGTCGCATTAGAGTG
Organism: Lathyrus tuberosus; assembly: GCA_022829125.1. NCBI lineage: Eukaryota > Viridiplantae > Streptophyta > Magnoliopsida > Fabales > Fabaceae > Lathyrus > Lathyrus tuberosus. The sequence goes on along the minus strand of JALAZF010000852.1, from coordinate 171,559 downwards.
GACTTCGGCATGACGTTGAGAGCCGATCCGGTATCTACCAGTACGCTGGCTAAGGCATCGTCCTGGCAGTTGACTGTAATATTGAGCGCCTTGTTGTGACTTTTACCTTCTTCTGGCAATTCCTCATCACTAAACCCCAAGTTGTTACAGGAAGTGATGTTGGAGATGATGCCATCGAATTGTCTTATTGACACATCCTGTTCTACAAAGGCTTGCTCTAAGACTTTCTCTAGAGCTTCCATGTGAGCTTCGGAACTGAGTAAAAGTGATAACACAGATATTTTTGAAGGAGTTTGTAATAGCTGATCTACAATGTTGTATTCACTCCTTTGGATGAGCTTCAGCATCTCATCATTGTTCTTTGAAAAGTCGGGATCACTGGATTGACCGACTGGTGGATCGGGAACTTCTGTCTGAAGTTCCTTTTCTCTGTTAGGTTCTCCAACTCCTCTGTTGAAGATTCGACAGCTCTGTGTTACTCGACTGATGTCTGCAATATTCACGACGGAGGGTAATGGAGTTTCCTTTCCATTCTCAATTGTTGTTGCACCGTATTTGTAGGGGATCGCCTTATCGGATTTGTACGGCACTGGTCCTGGCAGATAGATAACTACAAGAGCCTTCTGATTTCTCTGACTGTCGTAAGTAACTTCAATCAGTTCCTGGTTTAGAACTTTTGATTTGTTAAGTAGAGGTACGACGGTATGAACATCCTTGGTCCTCTCAGGATCAGAGATTACAACAACATCTTTGATCTGTTCAGCAAAATAGTCGGGCATCAAGTTGATGGACCCCAAAACTGGACACAGTTGAATCTCTTCGCGGTCCAACTGACTCTGAAGGGCTGCTCGCACGAGGTAGCATCCTTGGTTATTCTCCGAGCAGACTCTACAATGCTCGTAGTTATGTGGTGGCACCTGGCCACGTCCGCTTTGAATGCAGTGTAACCTCACTAGGTCTACTTCCATAGATCAGACATCCTGACTTTGATGTCTAGTAGGGTTCCCGTTAATCATGCTGACTTGTTGCGTGTCTTCGTCTAGATAAATCGGAAGCCACAAATGGTTTAACAAGTGTTGCAAAGTTCTTTGAACGAGAGCACATCCTTGGTCACTCTCACGACATCCCTTACAGTTCTGATAATTATACGAAGTTAGAAAACCGAGTCGGACTTGCTTAGTGTGTAATTCTACCAAGCTGGTATTCATCAAGCGAATATCAAAGATCTGAATCATGTTGATCTTATAAGGATTTTTATCATGGTAGTCCTGAATCCATCCAAGATCCATCTGACGCTGGAGGGCCTCTTGTATAAAAGAGCACCCCTGATTGTTTACCGAGAAAAACAGACAGGAATTGTAATTGTGCCGCGGCAGATTATGATACTGGCCTTGCCTTGAGTGCATTGCCACTAAGTTGACATTCATCGCACGGATGTCGCGGTTCTGAACAATGTTGAAGTTTGCATAAGTCATGTTAACTCCACGAACTCGATGCTCTTTGATCCACCCGAGATCCAATTGTTCTTGTAGAGCTGATTGCACCACAGAGCATCCTTGATTATCTTTAGAGCAGATATCACACTGGTGATAATTGTGAGGTGGTATATGGCCATACCCACTCTGTCTGCGATGCATCTTGACCAGATTGGTCCTCAATAAGAGTACATCATGAATTTGATAGCTGTTGTTAGACTCTCCTTCTATCAAATTTACTGCAGCTTTCTCGTGTTGAGGCAATGGGTTCGTGAGAACATTCAGATTCGTATCTTTGAAAGATAAGACCCCGCTCCTAACAAGCTTTTGCACATCCGATTTGAAACTGAGACGGTTTTCTATGTTATGCCCTGGTCCTCCTTGATGTAAGGGCAAGTTTGATCCACCTTAAACCAAAAAGGCGGATTCTCCGATACTGTAAGAGGAGACCTGGTTTGGACGTGTCCCTTGACCAGTAGTAGCGGAAATAATTATGCGTACAACATGGGTATAGGGTCGAACCCTGGTGGTCGCGTTGTACGGTTTTTGTTGTACGGAGGACGAGCCTGCTGAAGAGGCAGTTGTGCCCTTTGCTGATATTGTTGTTGATTCGGTTGGCTCTGAGCAACCTGAGGTTGATACGTAGGAACAAGCGTAGGGTTGATAGCAGGAGTTACAACTGCTACTGGTTGGTACCGCCGCCTTTGCTTTCCAAGAGAGATATTACCAATATCTTACTCTTTTTTCTTAGGGAAAGCACTACCGTATCTTTTGGTACTACTTGAGGATCCTGTGTCTTTTACTAAACGCCCTTCCCAGACTGCTTCTTCAAGACGAACTCCCATGCCCACCATTTTGGTGAAGTCACTGGGTGCACTGGCGACCATTCTGTCGTAGTAAAATACGCACAAGGTTTTCAAAAAGATCTGTCATATCTTTTTTTCAAGAGGTGGACAAATCTGAGCGGCAATTTCACGCCATCTCTGAGCATATTCCTTAAAGGTTTCCTTATCCTTCTGCGACATGGCTCTGAGTTGATCTCTGTCCGGTGCCATGTCCAGGTTATACTTATATTGTTGAACGAAGGCGGCGCTGAGATCTATGAAAGTAGCAATCTTAGTGAGGTTTAAACCCAAGTACCATTTGAGTGCGGCACCGGCTAAACTATCTTGAAAATAATGGATTAGTAGCTCTTGGTTCTTTGTCTGAGTTGACATTCGCCGAGCGTACATCACCAAATGGCTTTGAGGGCAAGAGTTACCCTTGTACTTTTCAAATTTGGGCACTTTGAACATGTGCGGAACTTTCACATTAGGGACCAAACAAAGGTCTGCGGCGTCCTTCCCAAATAGATCCTGACCGCGAATGGCTTGCAGTTCCCTCTGCATTTCCAGGAACTGTTCCTGGAACTCATTCATTCTGTCGAACATACTTTCATTCCCACCAGAAGGTATCTGTGGAATCTGTCCTTCCGGGACAGTGTGTACCACGGGTGGTGGTATAGTCATTACCGCAGAGACTCTTGGTGCTTTCCGAAGTTTGTAACCTTCAGGAGTTGCTGTCATGCCCCTGGCATCTTCGCTTTCCCGAAGTTTGTAACGTTTAGGCCCAGCGGGTCCTGTTGCAGTTTCTGGATCTTCAGTGATCGGCGGAATATATCCTTCCGGAATATAGTTGAGTGGCATGCCCTAGGGACGATCTTTCGGCATTTTATACCTAGGATCATACTTTTCCATTATGGTCGTTGATGTGATCTCTGAGATCACAGTCCTTTGTTGTTGCATATGAGTTCCTGCTAGAGCTTGCATGTCGTTATGAAGCTTTCTCAGATCTTCTTTCAGAGTGTCGAGTTCTTATCTCAACTCTCTGTTCTCTTCCTCGAGATCATCCATTTTCTTTTGTCGATTGACCCGAGTATTGTACGAATGAGACAGTTTGACTCTAAAATCGAGACACAAACGTGAGATTCGCAGGGAAGAAGAATGCACTTATGCGAGAATGATGAATGATGATTATATTAATTATTTTTTGTTTAACCAAAATAAACATCAACAATTGGATTGCAAATATCAAACAGTGGGGAGACCCCATTGTTGTACCCCAAATTTTTACCCTTAGATGTCATCTTCATTTGTGCATCTTAGGTCAAGCATCTCTGCATTGTTTGAACTAACCCATATCTTGCAGTTTGTTTCTTTGTGTTCAAATTAGGTTTGCATATTACCATGAAACTCCACAAGTTGCTTTGAATAAAGTCAAGTCAACAAAAGATCTCCAGTGCAAGAACTTTGGAATTAGGGTTGTGCTCTGAAGAAATCACTGAGAAATTGGCTCTATCAAGTCAAGATTTGTGTGATTCACTTACCATTTAAGGTCATCTACATCCAAGAGACATCATTCAACAGGAATCCAAGATCTATTGGTCCTCAACAAGAGAAGTTTGAGCCTCAGCCTCCTTATACCTCCAAATTAGGGTTTCTGTGACACTTATCAGTCAATGGCTTTGATTTTCATCAAGATGAACTTCCAAACCCTAATTCTTGATTCTATTGGTTTATCAACATCCTCAAGAGTCTCATAAGACCTTTAGATGAGAAAGAAGAAGCAAGTTTACAAGATCTGACCTCAGTGCATTCACAGTCAAAATTAGGGTTTGACTGAGACCCTAATCCTTTGGAATTTTTGGTTCAAATGAAGTGTCAATGGTTCTAATCATCATAGAATGTCTCATGAAGTGTTCAAAGTATCCATATCAAGTTTCATGAGGTTTCTTGCAAGAGAAGTAGGGTTTTGACTAAGAAAGGTGTCATATGTGAGATTTTTCCCCTAATAGCACATTTTGAAATGACCATAACTCCTAAACCACACACCCAATTGGAGTGACTCAAAGCTCGTTGGAAAGCTCTTTTCAAGATATTCATTTTGTTCCATACGACTTTTTGTCCAAAAATGCTTGGTTTTTGAGTTGTGAAGCTTGCAAGATATTTGACCAAACACTTAGAAAAATTTCAATTCTTTTCTCCACAATTTTCATCATACTTTAACCTCATTTTTCACCCATTTCAATTTGGATTCAAGACTTGGGTCCCAAATGAAAGTTTTAGAGCACAATGAGAGCTTTCCAACCATATGTGGAACACTTCATTTGAATGAACCATTCTCAAGTTATGAGGTTTTAAAGATAGGTACTTCAAGTTGTCAAATTTCTATAACTTAGAAATTTTCTAAGTTCTTTTTGGCAGTTTTGGGCACACGACTTTATGAGTGATTTCCCCACAATTCAAGAACTTATCTCAATTAGATTTCCAAATAGAAGTTGTTGTATGAAATGCCTATTTTCTAAAGCACCAAAGAGCATATAATTTGGACTTTTGGTTGGCATGTTATCATGTGGTAAAGGAGGGTCCACGACTCTAATTTCATCACCCCAAACCATATTTCATTTTGAACTGATTCACAACCATCCCTCCAGGTACGACTCTGATTTCTTTTCTTCAGTTTCCAAGATCTTCTTTTGTGCCACCAAACACACAAAGTCAACTCAAGTACATCCCTCTTTTGTACCTTTCTTATCCAACTTTTGCAAGCAACAAAAACAATATTTCGTGCACATCCTTGGTCCATCAGATACAAGCCAAAACATACTATACTGTCTGACCTAATGGAAAAAAGAAGAAGTTCACTTGGCTCCATAAGATTGTGTTCAGAACATCCACATTTTTCAAAACTTTCCACGATTTTCTCTTCAAAAACAAATCCTTGGTCCATTGGATCTTCACTCTCATTGTCCAGCAAACTCCCTATATAAAGGACTCCACTCTCATTCACTTCTCACCAACAATCAACACAAAAAAAATCTAAAAAACAAAACACTTGGAGTGCTCGAGCTAGCTACAAAGGAGGGAGTTCTGGTCATTTGCTTAGGAACCAAGTAAGTTCCTCAACTCTCCATTTCATGCTTGGATCATATGCTGAATACATGCTAGTATCATGTTAAGAAATCATCTTCTGTTTTAAAATTTGAATGTTCATGGTATGCATATTGTTATTTACCTATGTTGATATTGTTTTAGAGGTTTCATATCTCTCTCGTGGTTGCCAATATGTAGAATGATTTGTTTACATGATAGTCAGTGGCTAACCTATGTTAAGGTGAAGTGTTACTTGAAAATAGGCTGGTTTCTGATAAAAGCTTGCTTGCCATGTTAAAATGAATATACCTTCTCTGAATATTTATCATGGTGTGAGTGATTCTAACTTGTACATGGATGTATGCTGGTCAGTTGATGTTACTATTTGAGTTCTAAACATTGTTAGTGTTCATATCATCTTGTGATTATGATTCTGGTGTGTAGCTTGTTCATAATACATGTTGTTACTAAGTTGTTATGGTTTATGTTGGTTTTGAATGGAAACAGAGATTGTTTTTGCTAAGTTTTCATTTTGAGTGATGGATTCCTTTGGCTTTTTTGCTCATGATATAGTCACTGTCTAGTTTAGATTAGGACTCAATCATGTTCTACATATAGAATGCTTCATTTCAGTATTTTATTTCATGATATTTGGTTGCATATTGAGGGTTTTATGTGGGTTTAAAGTTGATGGTGTTTTGATGTTGTTTCAAATGGAAAGCACGAGGGTTTGGTGTTCTGCATGGTTTAAAATCCATGCTTGCATTTTGATTGGATACTGGCGTTGGTTCTTGTCGTGTTGTGATTTTTAAATGCAATGACCAATTGATATTTATGTTACATTCAGTTTCCATGTACGCGCATTTTGTTTAATGCATTTTTATGAAACACTTTGGTTTATAATGTTATGGAAGCGTATATTATATTGGATGAAACATGTCGTCCCAACGGTCACACACTAGCCATGTCTTTGCCTCTCACGTACAGTACCTGGGTTCGATCCTGCGGATCAACACTTTTGTCTCTTTTTCTTTCGCCTGCATTTTTGTCTTCTTCTTTTGGACTTGGGCCTAGTTTGTTTTCCTATCGCCACCCCCATGTTTCTGGCCCAATTCACTCTCCCTTGTTATTTTACTATTTCAATTTACTTACGCACCCCCCTGCGCTGTTTTAGTTTATATTCATTCTTAATTATTTTTCTATTCAAATCTTTTTAAAAACCCCTTTTATTTATTTTATTTAAAACATTTTCTTTATTTCAAAAACTTCAAAAATATTTTTTTAAATCTTTATTTTTAATTAGCAATTTATTTCTTAATTGTTGATTGTTTGTTAATTGTTAATTAATATGTGTTCTATTTCTTAATTGTTAATTATTATTAATATGTGATTATTTCTTAATTGTTTATTAATATGTTAATAGGTTTATTTTTTTCCTCTTATTTATTTTAAGCTTAATTTTAATATGCAATTTGTTTCTTAATTGTTTATGTAAGTTCAATTAATATGGGGATTATTTCTTAAGTGTTGCTTGTTTATTTAAACTTAATAATTAATATGTGAATTGTTCTTAATTGTTTCTTAAATGGATTAATTTGTTAACATTATTTATGAGCCACCCTTATTGATTATGTGAGTGTTTATTCACTAATATTTGTTTAAGTCTTGAACTAATTCATCCATGTTTGACTTATTATCATATTTGACTTTGTGTGAATTTTATTCTTCTTTAACTATCATCTTTGATTAGTATCATACCTCCTTATCTTGTGAGTGTTCCTTATGTTTGTCTTCCTTAAGATTGAAACATATTGATATGTCTTTATGATGCTCATGTCCATCTTATCCATGCTTTATAAAATATCACATGTCATACCCATGCTATTGTTGCTATTATCATATGTCTCTTGTTGTTATATCTTTAGTATCTTATCAACTGTTTTTCCCCCATTCCAAAGGAAGGTGATTAATGTTGACTCTTAAAGTCATAGCCCCCCACCTTAACCTAAGTAACCTCTTAGGAAAAACTTCATTTCTTGGCCTCATCAGAGCCACAGAAATCACAAGTAGCTTTAGGAGAAAGTTCTTAAACTCTTAGTGATATTCATCCTAATGAATTATCACTCTCCCTACTGACTAAAACATAACATAGGTCCCTTATAACTAGACTTAGAGAGTTCTTATACTCTGCAATAAGGTCACACTCATTTCCACTCTGAATATTGACCATAGTCAATCATTCAGTAGAAGTAGAACTACACATACTCTGATTCTACACCCGAGGATACGTAGGCGCAAAGTGCGATGCTTTGTCGAGTATACTTAGATACTAACCCCTAGGGTTTCAACCTTTAGCATATAACCTTTAGCCAACATAAGATAAGATTAGCAAGAGGCTCCCGTAGAGTACTACGGACGTTTAGGGTGCTAATACCTTCCCTAGGCGTAACCAACCCCCGAACCTTAGATCTCCCCCCCCCCTTTAGGTTTTTCTAACGATCTTGAACCTTTCCGTTGGATAAATCAAAGTCGGTTGTAAAAGAAAAATGATGGAAGTTAATTCATAGCTTGTTATCCGATTTTCACCGCAACAGAAATGGCGACTTCACTGGGGAAAGACAAAAGCTATTGCTGGTCCTTTCCTAAGAGGGTTAAGCATATCTTGTTTTTATGTTATTCATGTTTGCTTATTTACTTGTATATACTTATGTATGTCATATTTGCTTATATATCTGTATATCTGTTCTTGTTTGACATTTTTCTGTTTAATTTGGGTTGATATGATATCTATGAGTGAGATAAGTCCTAACCCGGACTTGAGATAACACATATGTTTAGGAACCGTGGGCATAGTCAAGGGAACTTCGAGGGAGAAATCCCAAAGGAGGGAACTTGAAGTCCACACTCAGTTGAGGCCCTCTCAGAAGTGGTATATGTTGAACGAGCAATCGTGAATGCGTTACTACTTTTGACCTAGGAGCCAGAGATACTGATGACCTTTAGTTACCCCTTTACCCCCACCTGGCCTATTTAGGACGTAGTGCGATGACTGTGAGGGAGCAATCCCAAATGGTTGCTACGCGATACTACACTCAGATGAGACTGTCTTGAGAATTTTATCGATCACCAAGCAATTGGAAAGTCGATAAAATCCGAAAGATGGGTTGTCGACTCTGGGAACTTTTTAGAACCTTGTCTGGCAGGTGAAAACCATAGTACATACCTTTGGGATGGGTAGACCTTTGACTCCATGCTCGTGACTCTTAACTTAGGTTTCTCTGTGTGCTTTGTGCTTATCTGTTTATGTGTGTTTGTTGCATTCATCCTTGCATCATATGCATTGGGTATATTCAAGGGATTCAACTTTGTTTTGCAAACTTTATAGGATGAATTTTGAAAAAAGGAAAACGAAGAAGTACACCTTCATTAGTCCAAAATTGGAAGATTTAAAGAATCTGGGTAAGCCAATCAATGAATCAACAACGTTTCAAGACAAGTATAGGACGATTTTCTCTCTGATGAAGACAAAGATGGTAGATGGGATGCTCCCTACTCTCATACAGTTTTATGATCCCATGTACCATTGTTTCACTTTTCCGGATTACCAGTTAATGCCTACGCTCGAGGAGTATGCTATTCTAGTTGGTATTCCTATTACCCCAAACCTTCCTTACTCTGGTTTGGAAAGGACGCCTAAGGAGAAGGAAATTGCAGAAGTGGCTCATCTCAAACTGTCAGAAGTCAAGGCTAACTTGGTTGTCAAGGGAGGACTTTTTGGGTTACCTGCTAAGTTTCTAATGGAGGAAGCCAGTTATTATGCTAGCATGAAGAATATGGTGGATTATGAAGCTGTTATGGCCCTTCTCATCTATGGGTTATTTCTGTTTCCCAACATTGAGAACTTTGTTGATATGAATGCAATCAAGATCTTCATCATTGGAAATCCAGTTCCAACCCTACTTGCAGACGCCTACCATTCAGTGCATTTGAGGACTGCTCATAAGGGAGGGATGGTAACATGCTGTGCCACACTGTTGTATAGGTGGCTTATTTCTCACTTACCTTGTTCTAAGAACTTTTGGGATCTCCAAGATGGACTTCTTTGGTCAGAAATGATCATGTCTCTCACTAACACTGATCTAGAGTGGTACCACCCATTGCTCAAAGGCAAAGATATGATTGTTAGCTGTAGAGGATTTGCTAATGTACCGCTTCTTGGCACAAAAGGGGGCATAAGCTACAATCCAGCTTTGGCTTGTCGTCAACATGGTTACTCTATGGAAGCTAAGCCCAACAACATTTACTTGGAAGGTTTTTTCTTTGAAGAAGATAAGGACCCTGTGCTTAGGGAAAAGATGGCTCACGCTTGGCGTCATGTTCACACAAGAGGTATCTCTGCTTTGGGGAAACCTGAGTGTTTGGCTTCAGAATCTTACACTCAGTGGGTGCAAAAGAGAGCTGTTGAGTAGAAGATGCCATATGACCGTCATGATCCTATTCCATTAGCTCCCAGAGATCCTGTTCTTTACTTCACAAGCAATGAGGATGAATTGAAGATCCGGCTGGCTCAAGCAGAACGAGAAAGGGATGCATGGATGAACAAGTATCATATTCTTGATTTTGAGATGAATGAACTTCAGAAGAGTCTCAGGAGGAAGGAAGAAGAGTCTGTCAGAAAGAGGAAGGCACAAGGAGATTTATTTTCTCCTAGCACATCATCTTCACCAAAACCATGGAAGTCACAGTTGGCCAAGCTCGATGTTGAGAACGAAAGGCTGCAGAAGGAGAACCAGAAGCTCACCATGAGATTGATGGGAGAAGACTGATGGGATGGTTTAGAACTTAGCTTTCTTTATTTCGTACTCTGTATTTTGGCTTTTGAAGGTGTAATTGTCTCTTTTTGTAATTCAAACTTCATTATTAATGAAATGAAATGAAATGAGATTTTTCTTCTAAGAAAAGGTTCCTTAAAATTTACAAAATACGATGTTGAGTTTCCTTGAATTACACCCCTCATGTTGCATTGCATTCTGCTAAACTATCAAGATGCTAACTTTGTTTTTCAGACTTTGTAGACAATGGACGCTATCAAAAGGATAAACTGGCCCTTTACCTTCCTGATCCCTAATGTTGAACCGTTGATAGAGATTGGAGGAAAGATTGAGGACTCTCCAAGTTTTATTGACAGATATGGAGACCTCCTGTCACTAATGAAGTTACAAGTGAGGGAAGGATTGCTGGAAATCTTGGTACAACTGTACCATCCCGATTACCGCTGTTTTCTTTTTCCTGAGTTTCAGTTGGTACCGACCTTGGAAGAATTTTCTGCTCTAATTGGAATTCCTATCAGGAAGGCTCCAATTTTCTCTGGAGTCAAGATGATGCTTTCTGTCAAAGAAATTACCAGAGTCACGAAGATCAGAGTATCAGACATTCAAGATAATTTTACTATCAAAGGAGGACGACCTGGACTCCCCGCCTTATTCCTGATGGCAAAGGCCCTTTATTTTAAAGACCAGGGAAATGAGGCGTTGTTTGAATCAACTTTTGCCTTAATGGTCTATGGCTTGTTCCTGTTCCCGAGTGACAAAAATTTTGTGGATATCCAGGCCATTCAGATATTCGCCATCAATAATCCGGTCCCTACTTTACTTGCAGATGTTTATCACTCAGTTCAGTACAGATATTTGAGAGGTGGTGGACAAATTGTCTGCTGTGCGGCCCTTTTCTACAAATGGTTCACCTCCTACCTACCAAAAACTCCCGCCTTCTGGGAAGTTGCAGACTGTGGTTTATGGTCCAAGAAATTGATGAAGTTAAAACACACTGACATCGAATGGTATAACCCGACAGATGAAGGGATTACCATGATCGTTAGCTGTGGGGGCAGCCCCAATGTGCCTTTGATGGGTAGAGATGGCTGCATCAATTATAATCTTATTCTTGCCCGCCTCCAGTTAGGCTACTTGAAGAAAGAACCTCCCAGAAACGAGGATATGATCAAGATGTACTATGAAAGAGATGAAGGATTTGAGATGAAAAAGAGACTCGAGTATGCATGGCGTAATATCAACAGACAACTCTGGAAGACTGAATGCCAGGTCTCTGAGACCCATCTGCAGTGATCTCATGACATTGGTCAAGTGATAAGGAAGCCATTTCCTCGACATGAGTCACCCTCTAAAGCCAAGCAGAAGATGGCAGAAACAATGGCTGATTTGTTCTTCAAAAGGGAAAGGACTAGGAAGCGCATTGAAGAGCTCACAAGGAAGATTAATGGAGAAGAAGAATCATCCTCTAGTGGATCAAACTTTTAGAAGTGCCATCTGTTGGTTTCTATCAATGTTGTTATTTCTCATTTCAGTTTAGGAGCATCCTTACCTTTTGAACCTTAAGCAGGAGAATCCTCCGCTCTAAAATGTAACAGCTGACAATCTCAATGAAGAAGTTTATTTTGAGGAAGACTCCATTTCTCTACAATGTTTGTAAATATTTGTGGTTTCTTGATAGTTTAGTTTGCATCCGCATTTTTGTATATCATTTTGCATCCTTGCATGTGCATGTGCATTCTTCCGCGTCTTATTCTCGTCTCGTTCTCTTCAGAGTCCGTCACCCTGATTTTCCAAATGCCAATACCCAAGTCCAGACTCGACAAAGGATGTCTGAACAATACTGTGAAATGGACAGAGTCAACAATGAATTGAGAGAGCTCCAAAGAGGAATGGGGCAGTTTCTGGAAACTATGAAGGTCACGCTAGTAGCGATGAAGGAAATTTTGGAGTACCAGGAGAAAATGAGAGAGGAGTTCAGAATCCTCAAGTGCCAGATGAATTGGGTTCTGGAAACTCTGTTGAAAAAGGAGAATTGCATTCATCCCATCAGACCAGCTTTCAAGAGCGCTCGTTTACCACGTCAGCGTGGACGACAAAGGCCAAGGAAGCCAGAAAGGAATTTCACTCCGTTGTCGATGGCATACCGTCAGCTGTTGCCAGTTTTGATCAAAAGTGGATTGATAATACCGAAGGATTTAGAGCCAGTGATCTCTTCATACCCACTAGGCTTTGATGCCAATGCTCGATGTGACTACCACACTGGGGCACCAGGGCATTCAACTGAGGACTGCAAGGTACTCAGAAGCCAGGTTCAGACGCTGCTTGATTCTGAGAAGTTATCATTTACACCACAAGGAATTCAAATCAACTATCCTTTTCCATCTCCTAAGGATCACTCGTGTCCAGAATTTGTTTTTGGAGAAGCCTCATGCCAGCTGAACGTTGGTCCTGTTCCTGCATCCAAACGTAATCTTCGTCAGGTGTTTACGAAGAGGGGTTTTCAGTCTCCAACGTGTGTTTCTCCTCAAGATAAGAAGAAGTGTGCTGCCAAAAGAGGAAAATTTAACCACCAGCCTATCCCGGTATCGTTAATCAAACTTTTCCCACTATTGATGCAAAACAAGCTGGTAACTCCACGACTTCTCACACCTTTCCAGGGACCTTGGTATGATCCCAACCTAACCTGTGAATTCCATAAGGGAGCTGAAGGGCATGATTTGGACAATTGTCGAGCTTTAGAATATTTTGTGCAAGATCTAATCCATGACAAGGACTTAATCTTTGAAGAAGACCGCCCAAAGACTGAATGCAAATTTCCCACTGGGACAATTGGACATCCCATTGAAGAATGCAAGGAATTTGAAGAGAAGCTGATGAGCTTGCTAAAGAATATGAAACCTCAGGAAGATATTTCAGACGCTGGTACCTCAACCTTTGAAGCGAAAGGTAAAGGACTTGCAAGACCTCTCAAAGATCGATACCACAAGGAACAAGTGATTGGTGGTGAAGACGTTTCCCCGTTTGGACTCGGAAACCAAGATCTTTGAAATGATTCGCCAAAGTTGGCTGTGTTTTGTATTTCAGTTGTATTTATTTTAATTGTATTGATATTTGCTTATGAGCTTTGTTGTACCTTTAAATTGGCAACATTAATGAAATATTTATGCATCTTTTGGTCAGATCCATTCGTTTCACTCATTTACTTTTATTTCCATAAAAGCAATATATATCTTTTTCACTCCTTTTTCAAATTTTTGTTAAAGCAAAGATTAGGGAGGATGATGAAAACCTCATGTTCATAATTGCTGTGGTATACTTTCAATTAAACATCGCTGAGGATGTAAGGCATTGTTTCAATTCCCAAACAAGGATGGTAGTCCCTTGTTAACCCTTTCGAGCCTATAAGTAGGAGTTTTCTTTCCTTACGCAAATAACCTTAAATCTCAACCTTGGGGGCAGGGTAGTTCTCAGTTTAACTCGGTTATGCATTCAAACACGAGCGCTTCATATAGGCGCCAGACAGCTTTCAAATCAAGTGACTTCCTACTTTTGGAGATTTGAACGTATATTTTGAGTTAACTGAGTGTAGGTTTGGAATTCATCCTTTGTTTCATAAACCTTGAACCATACCATATTACAACCCCTAAAAGACCTAATTGAGGTAAGGTTGTTTTGAAAAGCACACTACAGCAAGGTTGAGTAACCTGACTCCTAATAATCTTTGTTACTCGCGTATGTTGGTCACTTCCTTAATGACTAGACCCACCTTTATTTTTGACTATTTTATCATTTCACTGTGCGTTTTTTTTATCAAAGCTTTGTTTTCAAACTTTGCATTAAACCTTTGCATTAAATTTTGCCAATTTTAATGAACAACACTTGTTCGCAATACCATTCGATATCAAGGAATCCCAACAAACGTGGTCAGTCAAGGAATGGAACTCGATAAAGGAAATTTGACTCAGTCAGGGGCAACCAAGCGTGAGGTTTGCCAATCTATTATCCCAAGAGTTGACAAATCAGAGGCAGAATTCTGTAAATTCATAATATTGGGGCAAATATTCTTGAGATCATCTTATGACAAGTTTTGACTTCAGTAACCCATCAGCAGGGGCAAATCCATTCCCCAGTAATTTCTACTACTGTTTGAGTATCTCGAGTATAACTGAACAGAAACAGCCACGTCAAGATTCAAAAGTTGGAAGATATTGAATCATCTGGTATTTCATTTCTTCCGTAAAATTCTTTTGATTATTCAAGTTGGAAGATACTGAAGCATCTGGTATTTCAAGTCTTCCGTAAAATTCTTTTGATTATTCAAGTTGGAAGATACTGAAGCATCTGGTATTTCAAGTCTTCCGTAAAATTCTTTTGATTATTCAAGTTGGAAGATATTGAAGCATCTGGTATTTCAATCCTTCCGTAAAATTCTTTTGATTATTCAAGTTGGAAGATATTGAGGCATATGGTATTTCAATCCTTCCGTAAAATTCTTTTGATTATTCATCCCTTAATCTGGGGCAGTTATGCCAAGATCTCTCCAAGAGTTTGAAGATATTGAAACACCCTGTATGCTAATTCTTCTATAAAATTCTCTTGTTATCGTATAGACCGTCTAGCCTGGGGCAGATAAGATTTGAAGATGGTAGTTATGCCAGTGGAATGGATAATTACTTTGTTAGCTCCCCATCAAGTTGTTACATCAGCTGATTTTGAAAAATTCCCAGTGGGTTTATTTCCCCATTGAAGAAGAAGAACTTTCCCAATATATCCAAGGCATTTTCCTAAGCTAGGCTTATGTTTGTTTTCACCTTTGAGTACCAGACCCCAGCTCTTTATGCAGGAGTCCCCGGAGAAGTCAGCTGTTAGACGACAGAATTCTTAGTCACTAGAGTTGTTATTGGTCTTTGAATACAATAACTTCGTCATTTTCATCTGATTCTTGGAAGCGGAAAAGTTTTAAGAAAACACAAAGATAAAATAAGTTTTACTCTAGAATTAAGACGTTTTGGAATCAAGTTTGTATAGGAAGAATTAGCAATATTGTATTTTTGGCTGGGATTTGCCATCTCCAGTGAAAGAAGATTGACCCGGTTATCCTTGATGCTTGGGTTTCAGGGTGTTGGTTGCGTTATCTTTTCTTCTCTTTGTTCTTGTGTCGCTCGCGTTGTTTCTCGCATGTAGCTAAGCATATGCATCATACCCTAGCATCTTTGCATCCTTGTGCTTTGTTTTGCTTGTGGTCTTTTGTTGGTGTCTGTCTTTATTTCCTCAGTGAAGTAAAGACATTCCCGGTTTGCTTTTTGTCGTGCTTGTTCGGTCTAAACCTTTGCGCGCCAAATTTGAATCTTTAAACCTTTTGTTGTTCCCCAAGAAGTTTAACATTAAAGATTTTGTAAAGCTGTTCTCGTTTGAATCGTGTCAAACTTGAAATTGGATCTTGCTTGAATCGTGTCAAGCATTGTCTTCTTGTTTTAAAACTTGTTCCTGTTTGAATCGTGTTAAACCTGAATAGAGTCTTTGTTCGAATCGTGTCGGACACTGCCTCTTGTTTTAAAACTGTTCTCGTTTGAATCGTGTCAAACTTGAACTTGGACTTTGTTTAAATCATGTCAAGCATTGTCTTGTGTGTTCTCGTTTGAATCGTGTCAAACTTGAACTTGGACTTTGTTTGAATCGCCAAGCATTGTCTTGTGTGTTCTCGTTTGAATCGTGTTAAACTTGAACTTGGACTTTGTTTGAATTGTGTCAAGCATGGTCTGCTCGTTTTAAAACTGTTCTCGTTTGAATCGTGTCAAACTTGAACTTGGACTTTGTTTGAATCGTGTCAAGTATTGTCTTCTTGTTTTAAAACTTGTTCTTGTTTGAATTGTGTCAAACCTGAACAGAGTCTTTGTTCGAATCGTGTCGGACACTGCCTCTTGTTTTAAAACTGTTCTCGTTTAAATCGTGTCAAACTTGAACTTGGACTTTGTTTGAATCGTGTCAAGCATTGTCTTGTGTTTTAAAACCTATTCTCGTTTGAATCGTGCCAAACTTGAACTTGGACTTTGCTTGAATCGTTTCAAGCATTGTCTTCTTGTTTTAAAACTTGTTCTTGTTTGAATCGTGTCAAACCTGAACAGAGTCTTTGTTCGAATCGTGTCGGACACTGCCTCTTGTTTTAAAACTGTTCTCGTTTGAATCGTGTCAAACTTGAACTTGGACTTTGTTTGAATCGTGTCAAGCACTGTCTTCTTGTTTTAAAACCGTTCTTGTTCGAATCGTGTCGGACATTGAACCCTTACCTTGGATTTTGGAAAACTTGCTTTAAGCTAAGCTTCTTGGAACAAATTTCTTCAACCTTAAGACTCCTATCTGGTGCGCAGAGTTTGTCTCTGTCTTTCTGGCTTTTCTTGAAGATCCAATCTTGAACTCTTCGGTATAAGATCCCCATGAAGTCTTTGCTTGGTTGTCTGTCCTTTTGGCTGATGCCCGAATCAGGTTTTATTTCTGGTTTCATGCCCAGGAAGAGTGTGGGTTTGTTTTGTCCCCAGTAGTCTATCTCCCCAGATTTTTCTTTCCTCAGTTGAGATTGTTTTTGGTTTTTTTCCCGGTGTTTCTTTGGAGTCTCCCCAGTGAGTCTCTTTCGTTGGTTAGCATGTATCCCTAGTGAGTTTTTCTCATGGATACTAGCTTTTGTCTTTCCCCGGTGAAGCTTATCTTGTGTGTTTGCTTCCTGTTGTCCCTGGTGTCTGGTCTGTCTGCATCTTTGCACCTCCTTGGCATCATATCATCATTTTAGAGGTTCATGGCATGTCAGCATTTGCATGTCTGTCGCTTGTCCTTGGCATTTGCATTCCATCTAAGGGAAAAATTTTTGGTATGCTATATTTAAATACCTTTCACATTGATGTCCTTGGAATCTCCATTCCTTGTGCCATCTGGTGAAGCTATTTAAATAGGGCCACCTGTTGTACCCCAAATTTTTACCCTTAGATGTCATCTTCATTTGTGCATCTTAGGTCAAGCATCTCTGCATTGTTTGAACTAACCCATATCTTGCAGTTTGTTTCTTTGTGTTCAAATTAGGTTTGCATATTACCATGAAACTCCACAAGTTGTTTTGAATCAAGTCAAGTCAACAAAAGATCTCCAGTGCAAGAACTTTGGAATTAGGGTTGTGCTCTGAAGAAATCACTGAGAAATTGGCTCTATCAAGTCAAGATTTGTGTGATTCACTTACCATTTAAGGTCATCTACATCCAAGAGACATCATTCAATAGGAATCCAAGATCTATTGGTCCTCAACAAGAGACGTTTGAGCCTCAGCCTCCTTATACCTCCAAATTAGGGTTTCTGTGACACTTATCAGTCAATGGCTTTGATTTTCATCAAGATGAACTCCCAAACCCTAATTCTTGATTCTATTGGTTTATCAACGTCCTCAAGAGTCTCCTAAGACCTTTAGATGAGAAAGAAGAAGCAAGTTTACAAGATCTGACCTCATTGCATTCACAGTCAAAATTAGGGTTTGACTGAGACCCTAATCCTTTGGAATTTTTAGTTCAAATAAAGTGTCAATGGTTCTAATCATCATAGAATGTCTCATGAAGTGTTCAAAGTATCCATATCAAGTTTCATGAGGTTTATTGCAAGAGAAGTAGGGTTTTGACTATGAAAGGTGTCATATGTGAGATTTTTCCCCTAATAGCACATTTTGAAATGACCATAACTCCTAAACCACACACCCAATTGGATTGACTCAAAGCTCATTGGAAAGCTCTTTTCAAGATATTCATTTTGTTCCATATGAATTTTTGTCCAAAAATGCTTGGTTTTTGAGTTATGAAGCTTGCAAGATATTTGACCAAACACTTTTCTCCACAATTTTCATCATACTTTAACCTCATTTTTCACCCATTTCCATTTGGATTCAAGACTTGGGTCCCAAATGAAAGTTTTAGAGCACAATGAGAGCTTTCCAACCATATGTGGAACACTTCATTTGAATGTACCATTCTCAAGTTATGAGGTTTTAAAGATAGGTACTTCAAGTTGTCAAATTTCTATAACTTAGAAATTTTCTAAGTTCTTTTTGGCAGTTTTGGGCACACGACTTTATGAGTGATTTTCCCACAATTCAAGAACTTATCTCAATTAGATTTCCAAATAGAAGTTGTTGTATGAAATGCCTATTTTCTAAAGCACCAAAGAGCATATAATTTGGACTTTTGGTTGGCAAGTTATCATGTGGTAAAGGAGGGTCCACGACTCTAATTTCATCACCCCAAACCATATTTCATTTTGAACTGATTCACAACCATCCCTCCAGGTACGACTCTGATTTCTTTTCTTCAGTTTCCAAGATCTTCTTTTGTGCCACCAAACACACAAAGTCAGCTCAAGTACATCCCTCTTTTGTACCTTTCTTATCCAACTTTTGCAAGCAACAAAAACAATCTTTCGTGCACATCCTTGGTCCATCAGATACAAGCCAAAACATACTATACTGTCTGGCCTAATGGCAAAAAGAAGAAGTTCACTTGGCTCCATAAGATTGTGTTCAGAACAGCCACATTTTTCAAAACTTTCCACGATTTTCTCTTCAAAAACAAATCCTTGGTCCATTGGATCTTCACTCTCATTGTCCAGCAAACTCCCTATATAAAGGACTCCACTTTAATTCACTTCTCACCAACAATCAACACAAAACAACTCTGAAAAACAAAACACTTGGAGTGCTCGAGCTAGCTACAAAGGAGGGAGTTCTGGTCATTTTCTTAGGAACCAAGTAAGTTCCTCAACTCTCCATTTCATGCTTGGATCATATGCTGAATACATGCTAGTATCATGTTAAGAAATCATCTTCTGTTTTAAAATTTGAATGTTCATGGTATGCATATTGTTATTTACCTATGTTGATATTGTTTTAGAGGTTTCCTATCTCTCTCGTGGCAGCCAATATGTAGAATAATTTGTTTCCATGATAGTCAGTGGCTAACCTATGTTAAGGTGAAGTGTTACTTGAAAATAGGCTGGTTTCTGATAAAAGCTTGCTTGCCATGTTAAAATGAATATACCTTCTCTGAATATTTATCATGGTGTGAGTGATTCTAACTTGTACATGGATGTATGCTGGTCAGTTGATGTTATTATTTGAGTTCTAAACATTGTTAGTGTTTATATCATCTTGTGATTAAGGTTCTGGTGTGTAGCTTGTTCATAATACATGCTGTTACTAAGTTGGTATGGTTTATGTTGGTTTTGAATGGAAATAGAGATTGTTTTTGCTAAGTTTTCATTTTGAGTGATGGATTCCTTTGGCTTTTTTGCTCATGATATAGTCATTGTCTGGTTTAGATTAGGACTCAATCATGTTCTACATATAGAATGCTTCATTTCAGTATTTTATTTCATGATATTTGGTTGCATATTGAGGGTTTTATGTGGTTTTAAAGTTGATGGTGTTTTGATGTTGTTTCAAATGGAAAGCACGAGGGTTTGGTGTTCTGCATGGTTTAAAATCCATGCTTGCATTCTGATTGGATACTGGTGTTGGTTCTTGTCGTGTTGTGATTTTTAAATGCAATGACCAATTGATATTTATGTTACATTCAGTTTCCATGTATGCGCGTTTTGTTTAATGCATTTTTATGAAACACTTTGGTTTATAATGTTATGGAAGCGTATATTATATTAGATGAAACATGTCGTCCCAACGGTCACACACTAGCCATGCCTTTGCCTCTCACGTACAACACCTGGGTTCGATCCTGCGGATCAACCCTTTTGTCTCTTTTTCTTTCGCCTGCGTTTTTGTCTTCTTCTTTTGGACTTGGGCCTAGTTTGTTTTCCTATCGCCACCCCCATGTTTCTGGCCCAATTCACTCTCCCTTGTTTTTTTACTATTTCAATTTACTTACGCACCCCCCTGCGCTGTTTTAGTTTATATTCATTCTTAATTATTTTTCTATTCAAATCTTTTTAAAAAACCCTTTTATTTATTTTATTTAAAACATTTTCTTTATTTCAAAAACTCCAAAAATATTTTTTTAAATCTTTATTTTTAATTAGCAATTTATTTCTTAATTGTTGATTGTTTGCTAATTGTTAATTAATATGTGTTCTATTTCTTAATTGTTAATTATTATTAATATGTGATTATTTCTTAATTGTTTATTAATATGTTAATAGGTTTATTTTTTTCCTCTTATTTATTTTAAGCTTAATTTTAATATGCAATTTGTTTCTTAATTGTTTATGTAAGTTCAATTAATATGGGGATTATTTCTTAAGTGTTGCTTGTTTATTTAAACTTAATAATTAATATGTGAATTGTTCTTAATTGTTTCTTAAATGGATTAATTTGTTAACATTATTTATGAGCCACCCTTATTGATTATGTGAGTGTTTATTCACTAATATTTGTTTAATTCTTGAACTAATTCATCCATGTTTGACTTATTATCATATTTGACTTTGTGTGAATTTTATTCTTCTTTAACTATCATCTTTGATTAGTATCATACCTCCTTATCTTGTGAGTGTTCCTTATGTTTGTATTCCTTAAGATTGAAACATATTGATATGTATTTATGATGCTCATGTCCATCTTATCCATGCTTTATAAAATATCACATGTCATACCCATGCTATTGTTGCTATTATCATATGTCTCTTGTTGTTATATCTTTAGTATCTTATCAACTGTTTTTCCCCCCATTCCAAAGGAAGGTGATTAATGTTGACTCTTAAAGTCATAGCCCCCCACCTTAACCTAAGTAACCTCTTAGGAAAAACTTCATTTCTTGGCCTCATCAAAGCCATAAAAATCACAACTAGCTTTAGGAGAGAGTTCTTAAACTCTTAGTGATATTCATCCTAATGAATTATCACTCTCCCTACTGACTAAAACATAACATAGGTCCCTTATAACTAAACTTAGAGAGTTCTTATACTCTGCAATGAGGTCACACTCATTTCCCCTCTGAATATTGACCATAGTCAATCATTCAGTAGAAGTAGAACTACGCATACTCTGATTCTACACCCGAGGATATGTAGGCGCAAAGTGCGATGCTTTGTCGAGTATACTTAGATACTAACCCCTAGGGTTTCAACCTTTAACATAGAACCTTTAGCAAACATAAGATAACATTAGCAAGAGGTTCCTGTAGAGTACTACAGACGTTTAGGGTGCTAATACCTTCCCTAGGCGTAACCAACCCCCGAACCTTAAATCTCCCCCCCCCCCCCTTTAGGTTTTTCTAACGATCTTGAACCTTTCCTTTGGATAAATCAAAGTCGGTTGTAAAAGAAAAATGATGCAAGTTAATTCATAGCTTGTTATCCGATTTTCACCGCAACACCCATTTTATTGAATTCAAAGATTGCAGAATAGAAATACAGTAATTTACAAAGTACTGTAAAAGGAAATGTCTAAGCTAATGGACCTTGAGTCCTCTCTGAGGAGAGCTCAGGTGCTGGTTTTGGTATTTTCCTTTTCTTTGACCGGGATTCTTGGGCCGTTGTCGGGTTGTCATTCCTTTGCCAAGTGAAAGGGGCGAGCAAATTCCTTTGGTCATTCTGATTTTCTACAGCATGTTGCTCTAAAATCTCGATCAGAGCGTCTTTTTCTTTTAACAGTTGTTGTATTTTCTTACACTCCACATTGAGAATACGGTACTTGTTCTTCCAAGACTTCTTCTCCTGTTGAACTTTGTTGAGAGTAACCTGAAGTTTTTCCGTATCAGACATAAAATAAAGGACAAGGTCCCTTAATGGAAGAACTTCTTGACGAGGGTAAGGCATCCTCAGCTTGAGAGCTCTAGTTTGTACCCAGTGGAGACAAGGTTCCACCGAGACACAGTCTGGTTTTCCTAGAGACTCTCTTCCTTTCCTATGAACGTGTTTCCAGGCATGCACTATTTCTGTCTTTAGTGCTCTATCATTTTCTCCTTCCTTGAAGAAAAGACCTTCCAGATGAGCATTACGCGGGACATGCCTCATCGGGTATCCAAATTGACGACGAACCAAAACTGGATGATAATTGATTCCTCCTTTAATTCCTATGAGGGGTACATTTGGGAAGTTTCCACAACGGTCAATGATTCTGATCCCGTCATAAATTCGATTGTACCAATCGATGTCAGAGTTGGTAAGAGACATGATTCTCTGCGACCAACGTAAAGAACTCTTAGGATCCCAAAATGTAGCAGACTTGGCCAAATGAGAAATTAACCATTTATAAAGCAGAGGTACACAACATGTGATCATTCCTCCGCTATACAAATTCCTTAAGTGTACCGAATGATAAGCATCTGCGAGCAAGGTCGGTACAGGGTTTCCAATTAGAAAAATCTTAATGGCATTGACATCAACGAAGTTATCAATGTTGGGAAACAGAAATAACCCGTAGGTGAGCAAGATAAAAATGCTCTCGAAAGAGGCCACGTTCCCTATACTAGAAAAGTACATAGCTTTCTTTATCAAAAACTGGGCTGGCAAACCCTAGATACCACCCTTAATGATCATGTGAGTCCTGACTTCTGACTCGTCCAAATAGATTGATCTTGCTATGGTTTGATCCTTTGGAATTTCTTCCAGTCCAGAAAAGGGAGCTTGGTTAGTAATGGGTAAATCAGTCAGGTGAGAGTACTCCTCCAGTGTTGGTGCTAGTTGATAATTCGGGAATGTGAAACAGTGATAGACCGGATCGTAGAATTGGATGAGCGTGGACAAGATTCCTTCAATTACATGGACCCTTAACAGAGACAGCAGTCCTCCGTACTTAGCTCTGAAAGCCTCAGGGTTGGTTATCATCCTCGCCAACCCTCTCAAATCCTCTAATTTTGGAACCTTGAAGGTGTACTTGTGAGTTTTCCTTCTACCGAAATCCATTAGCAATCTCTTTATCTGACATTTGCAATCATTGTCTTAGTTTAATTTGAAAAAGAGAGACTAGAGAAGATTTTTTTTTAATGTTTTTTAATGAAATGAATGCATGAATGCAGCACATAAAAAACATAGAAAAAACATGGGGTCAAAGGGTCGGTGTCATGAAGTCAAGGCTCTACCCATCCCCAAAGGTTTATACTAGTGATTTTTTGTACCTGTCCTCAAAATCACTGACCCCTCTTGGGATAACGACAGCAAGCGGATCGCCAGCGAGCTGTAGTATCTTAGAGTAGTCTCAAATGATGGTAGTATCGCGTGACAACTATTTCCGATAGCTTCCGCACTACAAAATGGTTTCAGTATACTAAAATCCTCAGCTTCTCAGATAACCCAATCGAACAATCTGCTTTCAACAACCGAAGTCATATAGGCATTGAATCTGCAAAGGGCATCTCCACTGATTCGATGGTCGACCGGGACCTCTTATCAGGGATTCACTCACCGTAAGATTACCCGTCTAGTGCCATCACTTATCTTAGGTGTATACTCAATCTTTCTAGATGCGACATCACACGCATTCCCATTAGCAGAAAATTAAACACGGATATCAATTAGGAAAAGCAGTATATATATTTGTCCTAACATCCTAGACCTCTAGTCTTATGATCCTAACAGACAATGACTCCCCAGCAGAGTCGCCATTTCTGTGGCACTTTGTGAATTTAAAGTTTTCTACCTAAGACTGTAAGAGAGAAATGTATCTCACTGTGGTCACCATTTTTCTGTGGCGGCCACAGTGAAAATGACTTGTTCAAGGTTTCTACCTAAAACTGTAAGAAAGAATGGCTCCCACTGTGGTCGCCATTTTTTCTATAGCGCGTTTTTGTGGTTTCGAATCACTATCGCTTTGGTACTACAGTTCGATTCATTTTTTATCCTGTGAAGCTGATTAAGGAAGGGAAATAGATGTCTCTAATTAACCCTGCTTACATACTGAGGTTAAACAGTCAAAACTATTGGTTTACAGATGCTATCAAAAGGGGGGTCTGTCGTAGGCTATTTCGTTTAAGAATACAGTTTCTGGACTATTTGCGAGGCTTTTGGTAAAGTGTTAGGTCTGATGATTTTTGATTGATGTATGGAGGTACTGGATTTTGAGTTTTTTATTAGTATGCTCGCTAAAATTTTGCAATCTTATGCCTACATATTCCCGTGAAACAGGGTAATCAGAGTGATCGTAGTTCCTCCTATTCTATGGGAAAAAAGGTGTTTTGGTGTCTTGTTCAAAGCCCAAGATTGAAGCTAAAGGTGGTACGTATCTTGTTCAAAGCCCAAGATGTGAAGCTAAAGGGTTTTGACTGAGAGAGAACTTGTCATCTCTAAAGAGGAACTGTTGATGTTTGTATGCTGTGAGCAAAGCACAAATTTGATGCTAAAAGGTTGATTGACTCAACCGGGGTTTGTTTATACAGAGCCTAAGAGGAGGCTGGAAGTTTGACTTTTCCAGGGAAAATGTTCTTTCTGTCTTGTACAAAGCCCAAGATTGAGGCTAAATGGGATTTTTTACTCCGTTGGGGAGGTTTATATATATCTTGTACAAAGCCCAAGATGGAGGCTGAAATGAGTTTGACTCAACAAGAGAGTGCTTTTGTGTGTCTTGTACAAAGCCCAAGACGGAGGCTAAAAGGGTTTGACTCGACAAGAGAGTACTGAAAAGGTTACTGACTCCACAAGAGAGTCTTTTATCCTCAACAAGAGAGTGATTTGCTGTCTTGTACAAAGCCCAAGATTGAGTCTAAAAGGGGATTGACTCGACAAGAGAGTCGTTTATGCTCAACACGAGAGTGTTTTATACTCAACAAGAGAGTGTTTTATACTCAACAAGAGAGTGTTTTATACTCAACAAGAGAGTATTTTATACTTAACAAGAGAGTGTTTTATACTCAACAAGAGAGTGTTTTATACTCAACAAGAGAGTGTTTTATACTAAAAAAGAGAGTGTTTTATACTCAACAAGAGAGTGTTTTGCTGTCTCGTACGAAGCCTGAGATAAAGGCTAAAAGGAAAGTGACTCAATAAGAAAGTCTTGAAAAGTGATGGACTCAACAAGAGAGTTTGAAAAGGTTAGCTCCGCTGGGGAGAATCATTTGTACAAAGCCCAAGAGGAGGCTGACTTACTGCTGAGGATTATTGAGATCCTGAAGCGGGTCCGAGTATAGGGAACTCTCATGAGAGAGACTGGGTTTCTGCTTATGTGTAAAAGGAACTTGAGAATGTCTTTGAGACTCAAGAGGCTTAGACTGTCCAAGTCTAGACTTTTATCTTTTGTATGATGCCCAAGAGGAGGCACGGGTATTAAGGGATGAGAATCAACCCTGAAATGGCCGGTAGTTTTGACACTGGAAAGACTGCTCTAGCAAAGGATGACTAAGTTCTGTCTTATACCTTTAAGAGGTCGTCAGGGTCCTTGTATTAAGCCCAAGAGAAGGCATGAGAACTTATAAGAAGCCCAAGGGTCCTCGTACAACGCCCAAGAGGAGGCGGGGATGCTTTTAGGAAGCCTGTGGGTCCCCAAACCAAGTGAAGTTCAAGAAATGCAATTCACAGAGAAGAGATCATTCCAATAAAGTTCGAGGATTTGGAAGAAACTCAAGAGATGCCATTCACGGAGAAAAGATCATCTCTGGGGAGTTAGAGTTTCTTTGACAATTTCTAAGGGTGATAGTCAGAGAAAAGGTTCACCGAGAATACTGCCTTTCTCTTTGTTCCATATTGTTTAACCCCAAGAGGAGGGAAGATTGTATCTGGAATCCTACGGGGGACCTAATTTTGTTTGTATTTAAGAGTGACCAACAGGGCTTTACCTAGTTCTAGACGTAGTTTTCGGGGAAAACTCTAAATAACTATACTAGTATTACAAAGTGGATATGTGACAAGTATATAAAAGGATGTGAAAGAAGACTTACAGTGAAATAGCCCCACAATACAGTTATATACATATGAAAGCGGTAAATGAAAGCGGATAAACACTTACCCGTTGTAGAGCTTCCATGCTGTTTTGTTAGTTGTTCAACAAAGAAATTAAAGAAAGTTTTGATAATAACATATATTTGAATTCAAAATCAAAGGAGAAAGTGCTTTGAAAAGATTGATGGGGCTTACAGCTCAAGGAGAGGCCCAAGTTTTAACGATGATCGCACCGTTGTTTTGAAACTGTACAGAGGGACTTATACAATATGTGAGGCCCAAAAGGTTTTTATGTACAAGGGGATGGGTCTTAAACTCTATTAGAGGCCCAAAGTTTTATTTTTGTGCAAGGTATGGGGCTTACAATTCAAGGAGAGGCCCAATTGTTTTTTATTTTAAACTGACGATCACGCCGAGATTTTTTTTTAACGCAGAGGGACTTATACAATATCTAAGGCCCAAAAAGGTTTTGGTTAAAAGGGGATTGGGTCTTACACTCTATTAGAGGCCCAAAGAGTTTGAAAATGAATAAAGATGGGTCTTATAGCTCAAGGAGAAGCCCAAATGATTTTGAAAAGGCGACGATCGCGCCGTTGTTTTTGAAAATATACAGAGGGACTTATACAATGTGTGAGACCTAAAAATGTTTATTTATAAAAAGGTTGGGTCTTACACTCTAAAAGAGGCCCAAATATTATTTTTTGTACAAGTGATGGGGCTTATAATTCAAGGAGAGGCCCAGAGCGAGACAGTGATCGCATCGTCGTTTTGGAAATTGTATTGGGGCTTATATAATGACTGAGGCCCAAATTATTTTTGTACAAAAAGGGGTTGGGTCTTACACTCTATTAGAGGCCCATGAGTGTTTAAAAATGATTGATGAGGGTTGAATTAATCAAAACCCTAATTTTGTATAAAATGGAATTAATTTTGTTTAAAAATTAATAAAAATTATTGAAAACATGTGAAAAATGAGTGGTGGTCTTAGATCAATGTTTCAAAAATCATGTTCATATCCACAAAATGATTGGAAACCAATTAAATTTGGAAAATCAAGGAGGAAAAAATATTTTAAATGTTAAACAACAAATAAAAGATTAATTCTTTGCAAAAATACCAAGTATATGAAATAAATTATATTTTTGGGTATTTTTGGTAAAATAAAATAATTTAACATTTTTGTGAATTATTAAAAAAAGAACCAACTCAAAATCATTAAAACTCAGAGAGAAATTAATTTTTGAATCAATTAAATAAAATCACAAAATTCAAATATTTAAATTTGTGAAAAAGGCGCCAAGAACATGGGCCAAGAACACGCGCGAAGGGAGTTTTGCTCAGATTTGCATTTTCTATCCAATCTCACTGAATACTTGAAGAAATCACACAATCCACATATCAATCTGCTCGTTTTCACCTCACGATCATGTCTATGGTCTTTAATTTCATTTATTTTAAGCATGGAATAAGAAATCAAGACAAAACCTCAAGAACCCTAAAATTTGCATGAAGGGTGAGAATTGTGATACACGATTCAAACAAAGCAATTAATTGAGGGGAAACATTCTATGCATGATTATGAACATTTGGCAAAAGTATTATGCGAGGAAATATGCATAGATTAAGAGATGACCAAGTTTAGGCTTACTTGAAGGTCGTGACAGCAGGAGCAATGTGATTTTTGAGTTGGAGGTGTTACAGATGAGTTGTGATGATCTGAACAGCTTCTCTACACCATATAGAGTGTGTTTGAAGGCTTGGACTTGATTGGAAATGGTTGGATCACTTCATGGCATCTTAACTGCAACTTGGTTGAAAACATGAGTAACTGGCTGGTGATTCTGAGAAATCAGTGTTACAGTTGTGTGTTTAGTGTTTGATCAGCTCACATATGATGTTTATGAGGTGTTAGAGCAATTGGTTTGGTTGGAATTGCTCTCTACTGAAAAAATTCGATAGTGACTTGCTAAGAAAGGCATTTTTTAGAGTGAGAAGATGATTTTGAGAAAGGCAAGTGTTGTAGGCCTTTGGTGTACTTAAACTGAGCACAAATGAGCTCTATTTATAGTAGAGCAAGTTTGTTTTGCAAGCAATAGTGAATGGTGGCTGCAGCAGGATGTTGGTCAATTGGATCACTTTGGAAACTTAAGTCTCCTCTAGCCATTGACTAGAGGTTAGAGCATAGTCCTATGGTTCCTTGGTTCAGGGATAAGGCTTGACTGAAGTGTTCATTTTTGCTCTGATACATGCCACCTCTAAGCATCCATTAAATGCTCCAAAACAAAATTGGAGTCTTGTCCCCCTTTTAGGCTTTTTAGGTTTGGCATGCTACTTGTAGTTCCAAAGACTTGGGAGGCTTATGGATCAGTGTGTGTTCCTCCTTGGTCTCCCTTTGAGGTGTTCAGATGGATAAACTTATTTGTCATTTGCACAAATTGCTCAAATCGAGCAAAATGCACAAATCTGCCTTGTTATGACAGTTGCAGCAAGGCATATTGCCACTGTCATAACTCTTAGCTCAAATGGAATTTGATGGAGTTTTTGGCCATTTTGGAAAGCTCTCATATGATACAACATATGTGTGATCATAGTTTGTCTTGACACTTTTTGGATCCAAGTGAAAAATTCCCCTACATTTTGAAAAAAGTGAAACAGATTCTGACTTAGTGAAAATTTCACTAAGTGTTGGGAAAAGTGGCATTTTCATGTTTTTGTCATTTTGGTCACTCCATAACTAAAAATCCATGAGGAATTGGAATGAGGTGTAGTTGACACTTTTAAAGTATGCCATGAGAGCTACAAATCCATCTTTGGATCAGCCAAAATGGTTGCTTGGATCACAAGTTATGATCCATGGAAGTTGGTACCCTAGCCACTTTGTTCCATAACTTAGAAAATTTCTAAGTTTTTTATGGTTACCCCTTTTACAAGTTATCCCAATTTCTTTTGATTTTTATTGATGAATGATGATCCCAATCACACATTAACATTATTTTAGGGTTAAGGAACCATAATTGATCAAAAAATCAAAAAGTCAAACTTTATCTTTCGGGCACAGTTGACTTTTTATCAAATGAATTCCAAACTGTGCGATCCTCTATGAAATCAAGTCCTTGGCCTAAATCAAACTTGATGGATTGATTTCATAGGTGTTATAGGGTGTATTGAATCATGTCCCAAGGTTTGGGAGCATGTCCTGGTCAAAAGTCAAAGGCACAGTTGACTTTTCCTTCAAAAACCCTAACTGTGGTTCAGATGAAATTGAAACTTGTGGGTCAAGCTTCTTGGATCAATCCATTATTTCAAATGGATCAATATAATGTATTTGAGACCCTCAAATCATGTCTTGAGGTTTTGACTCATGCTTTGTCCCAAAAGTCAACTTAGGGGTGAATTAGGTCAAGAAACCCTAATTCCTGATTTTTGGTGAATGCATCCCCTGAGGCTAAATTGACTTGATGATGGGATCCATGAGGTCCCTTAGAGTATCTTGGGTTATGCTTTGAAGTATTGGCTCATGCCCAGAGGAAAATTTCCATCTGGAGGCCCTAGTCGACCAAAACCCTAATTTGGTGACACTGGCGATCTTGAGGCTTGATCCACTTGGAATGTTACAGCTTTGTGCTTAATCCTTGATGTGGGAGTCCTCTTAATCCATTGTGGATGTTTGAGAGGTTATACAAGTTGAATATCATGTCATTTCTTGATTGATCCTTTGTCTAAGGCTCTGAGAGGGCTTAAAACCCTAATCTTTGATTATAGTGAATGCTCAAAAATCCTTGAAGAGTTTGATGAGGCATAAAGGTACATCCATATTGTGATGATGATTTGCACAATGATGGGAAATCTTAGTGGTCAAAATTTGGGGTATGACAATCAGCAGCAACATGATTGATCATTGAAGTCAGCTTCAAGACGACGTTTGCAACTTCAGGAGAAGCGGTCAGATTGTCAACCTTTTTTAGAAGACTTTTCAAGGCAATAAGAGAAGTGGGGTCGGACTCTATAAGTCGAAACAAGTCACCTTTAAAGACCTTTTCCTTGATTTTTGAAAGAATTTCACTGGTAGGATTGCTAGAGTTTCGGCCACCAGATAGTGAAGAGGAATTTAGGCTCTTCTCAGACAAACTCCCTATAGAGCCAATCAAAGCTTTCAAGTATTCGCGAGGGTTACTCTTTTTCAAAGCCTCTAGTTCTTTTGCAAAAAGGGTCACAAAGGTTTTGGCTTGAATCCTTCGTGATCGACGGGTTAGGATTAGGGGTTGGTTCGACGATTGTCTCATCATGAGTGTCTTCATCCTCTTCTTCCTCCTTGTCACCATCTTCTTTGACATTTTCATCGCCATCCATAAATTCTTCAATAGGCATCAAATAATCCTGGAATGCAGAGCGATTTTCCCTTTCTTCCATATCATCTTCTTGATCTTGCTGAGTGACATCCAGATGTTCGACTCTTGGGGAGCCATCTTCAGCTTCATCTTCGACTGGGACTTCAGGGTGATCCACCTCCATGTCATTCTTAGCTGCTTCAGCTTACATGTCATTTTCTTGGTCGCCTTCGTGTTTAGATCCACTGGTATGAGAATTCTAGGTGGTAGTCTTGGGTGGCGAAGTTTCACGTTGTTCCCCGACTGTCTGATTAATCTCGCTCATCGAGCTCTTCTCAGAATCCTTTGCAGAAGTGGGATGATACATCGGTTCGCCTTCACTATTGAGGAGTGTGGTGTTGGCTAATTTGGCAGATGGCTGAGTAGAAACCCTTGCATTGTCCTAAAAAGATTAATCGAAGTCAGTAGTCGAACAAGATTACTAAGAAATAATAAGGTATAAAATTTGGTACCTTGGGAGCTTCAGTCCTAGGGCTTGAATTGTCACTTTCAAGCTGGTCCGCAACTTTCTTCGACATCTCTGCAGGAGTTGGTTCTAGAATTGATAAGGTAGTGGGTTTCTTGGTCGGAGCCTTTACACCTTTTTTTTGAGATTGGGCAAGAGCTTCGTTCATCTTGAGTTGCCTCTTCTTTTTCTTGAGAGGCTGCTCGGCAGTCGGAGATAGATCTTCATCTTCTGATTCAACCACCACAACTGCATCTTACTTGGCTTTCCGTTTTTGGGGAGTCGGAGGTAGCATTCGAGCGCCCTGAAAGGGAAATGTTAGAAAAATAATGGAATATATGGAAAGCGACAAAATTAATAAGGGATACGAAATACCTGTGTTGTTGTTGCTGCTTTACTGCCTACTTCCTCTTTTACCTCGACTGGTTTCCTAGCTGTGGGTTTCTTTGGTGGGATTTTCAACGCTAAAGTAAAATAGAAACAGTTATTATAGGTAAAAGAAAATAAATAAGTGGAAGTGTTGGGTCGAAATCCTCCCATTCCACACCTTCATATATTTCAAATTCAATGCAAACATCTCCGACCCCAATATGAAGATGCCCTTTGAAACTGCTTAGTGTATGTTTGGTCGGAACCACCCACTGGGCTTTTGGTTTTGATTGTTGGCGAAGGATTTTGATAGAATCCACACAGATGAACCAGTCTGGAAATTGAGGGGAAAGTGCCACTCTAAAATCAACATTTGGCAGTCGAGGGAATTTGGGAGGAAACATGTTAAAAGTCGTTTCGTACCGTTTCTCAGGAGGAACGTACGAAGGGATCTTTAAGTTCTCAATTTTCTTTAAAAAAAATCCTTAAAAGTAACAGATGCGTCGCGGACGGTTCGACCAAGATCATCTGGCCGATAAACAGTTTCAAAGTATTTTTGGAACGCTTGGATTTCTTTGATGTGCGTCAAAGTACCTTTCTTGACTCTTTCCTGCACAGAGAGGAAAGCCTTGTTAATGTGCTGTGTAAAAGTAGCCACGTTAAAAAATTCCTCTGCATAATAAGCTTTCCACCAGTCATCGAATTGTTGGGTGCAGAGACAGCTTGGTTCGAAAGCAGCTGGAAGAAGTTGTGTTCGACTAGCATACCGCGCAATTTGTTTGATAGTCACGACTTCGGTATGAACTGCGTTGTAGAGGAGGAGGAGGTTTTTCTTGTTATATAGGGGTTTGGGTAGAACCTAAACTAATCCAAATTGTCGGGTGATAAGATTTGGTTGATAAGCAATCAAAGTCACCTGACTCTTTGAAAGGTTGAACCTGAGGGTTAAACCCCTAGGAGTCAGGAAAGCTTCCCAGATTGCAGTAGATTCTACTTCTTGAGCCTTCGACGGCGCTGGGAATGGCCTGGTGAACCACTCAGGACCACATTTCCTTGCAGCGAAGGGAGCCATATTTTGTGTGAAGTCATAACATTTAATAAACATTATGATAAAGTTAGTGAAGGTAAGTTGAACAGGTCGACCTTCATCAATAGGAGTCAGCTTCGCCAGGTGTGGACCTTCTACCCTCCTATTCTTCACTTTGTCAGTGTTCTCGTCGATCTGATTCTTGTGGGGAAGACAGGCTTCAAATGAAGCATTCAACCACAATTGTAGAAGCCAGAAGGGTCCAGAAAGGAGGAGATTTCCTTTGTCACCCATACACTTGAGTTGGGTAACACCTTCGCTCATGGATTCATAGAGGCTAGATAAGATTAGTTCTCTTAAACAAAGGTTATGGCCAGAATGGAGTTGATTCGCCATAGTTAGGAATTTCCTAGCAACTTGTAGTGACTTCGGACAAAAGACACAACAAGACAACCATTGAGCTAAGAAAGCTATGTGTTCTACATCTGAAACCTTTTCTATGTCCTTATCGTGATAATGTGCGATATGGGTCGAATACGCTGCCCTAGAGGTCAAAAAGCTAATACTATCATCAGACATAAAATTAGGGTCATAGGTGTTCCCAGTTGGTTTGAGCCCTGTGATAGCGGCTACGTCGAACAAAGTTGGTGTCATCATTCTACATGGAAGATGAAGGGTGTAATGGGTGTTGTCCCAGAAATACAAGGACGAGACAAGCATGTTCGAGCAATATTCAGGTCCTACCTTCGACAGCATGATCAGATCATAAATACCCATGCCTTTCCAGACTTTAGATTTTGTTTTCTCTAACTTACTCAACCATCCTAAATAGTCAAAGGGGTCCTTAAAAGATGGACTAACTCTAAATACCCTAAAGTTGTTCATATACCTAAGATCAATGGCCTCTTCAGTCGGAGGATTATTCTGGTTAGCAGGATTGGGATCTTCGTTACTAGACCTAGGTTTCTTAGCTTGACCTATGGGTTTGTATTTGTGGTAAGTGGGGAAGAAATCCCTAAGCTTACTAAGATCAACATTAGGATCAGACAGAGGACCAAACAAAGTCAGAGGCTTACCAGCAACAGTCAAAGGGATGAGTACCTGTGAAGCGTTGATTCTTCTTTTCTCTCCAGCAAGCGGTTCTGGAAGGTACTGTTGATTTCCTACCATGGCCGGTCCAGTGATTGAATCAACTGGGGGGAAGTTGAGAGATCTTCTTAGGAGATCTTGCAGGTTTGGTAGATTCCTTAGTAGTTTTGTTAGCGTCTTTAGTAGATCGTGTGGATGAAGCCATTGATGGAGTGAAATGACAATTTTCTGGAGATTTGAGAATGTAGGGAGCGTAAAAAGTGAAAAAGTTAACGAGAGGGGTATTTATAGGGTTGGGAGTGAAACGGTTTCAGAAATCACCTTAATGGTAAAATTGGAAGTGGGACGCGTGTCCTTCCCACGATCTTTGATGGAACGGTGGCAATTAATACCTACCCCCATGATTTCCTAGACTCTAGGAAACATGATGATGATGGAGATTCTCACGTAGCTTGAGGAGACATGTCAGAGATGGAAATGATGGCTTATGATGTCATAGGTCTGCTGAAAGGAAAGTGAACAGTTTTGTGACGTTGGAACAATAAGTAACATCGAAACCATGCAAGGATTAAATGAGACGTCGAACGATATTATCTAAAAATGCATTTTTATTCCATGGTGTCGAAAATGACATTTTTGGGGGGCCATTTGTTAGCTCCTAATTTCGACGCCTAGTATTGGATTGAGAGAATTAATCAAGGAAATAGGATTTCAGAGAAGACCTAGAAGACTTCGACTGGAATAACGTTCCCAGGAATTCTAGTCGAATGTGACCTTCTGTAAGAAAGGAGCATTTTATGGACTTAGAATTATTTCTAGCAATTTGGAAATATTGTTTGACGGAAGCATTACTGATGACGTTCGATTCAAGATTTGAATTCATATAAAGGAGGGAACTTTGTTCTTATCCAATTGTTGGCAGAAGACACGTGGAGCGCATTTAAGAGACGAAGACATGCAGAATTCCATTTGTCTCGCTCTAGTTAGTAGGCCGTTAGGGGTAGCTATTTTCGACTATTATAAATAGCAAGTTTTAATGTTAGGATTTGTGTGTGTTCAAGTTTGTACAAATTCCTCAATTACTCAAAGTACCCGCGTGTAGAGAAACGAGTGTGTGAGAAATGTATGTCCGATGTAACACCATACTTTTCATTCAATGCAATTCAGTTAGTCTTGCCCAAAAGTTTATCTTTTACTTTTGCAAGCTATTTTCCAACGCACTTTCGATCATTTTTCTGCTTTACACTTTCTTTAATATTGTCGAAGTAAACTTTATTTAAACCATGAATACTGTCGAAGTGTTCATCTTTTTCCAAATATCATTTTAATTTATTTAGCACATGTCCTAGGATTCTGTATGGTCGGTCCTGCAAGTTACCCAAATTTCTTATTTGGTAGACCAGCGGTTGTTTACTAATTTTCACGGTAAACACCCATCTTCCATGCAATAGATAATAACGATCTAGAAGTCGGACAGGATCGTTAAGCACATTGAGGTTGATCAGAGCTTCTTTCATGCAGAAGTAAACCATGTCGACAAAATGAATTTTGATCTAAAACTGGAAAATATTTCACCATGCTTACGGGCAGAAACCGACTTCGTCATCAAAGGAGCCTGCATCTATTACTCAATAAAGCTTCATCCTTTTCATGGCTTTCACTTGGGAGTATGAGACCATTGGTGGACATAACAGATGGTCTGGATCAGACGATGGAGATGTCTGAGTCGAGCTTCCTGGCTCAGATTTCAGCATATGTAGCTGAAAATGAAGTAATTGCAACCTTAGACGCCGAATCACAAGAAATGATGGTCATCAAAGCCACCAAATTGGAAAACTTTGCATCTGGCCATAATGGCCAAGAAACAACTTCAGAAAGTCGCATGCTTGACTACATTTATGATGACGAGCCTTTGGGGTTTGAGAAAAACCCACTTACTTCGACCAAAAGGATGCAAGCTCAAGATCCTTTGGAATAAATTGATCTAGGGGATGGTTCGATGAAAATGCTAACTTATATAAGTTCCAAACTCTACCCAACCTTAAAAGCAGGAGTAATCGACATCCTGAAGGATTTCAAATATTGCTTTGCATGGGATTACCATGAAATGCCATGCCTTAGCTGAGAGTTGGTGGAATTGAAGCTACCAATCAAGCTTGACAAGAAGCCTGTGAAACAGACTCCACGGAAATTCACATCAGAGGTGATGTCGAAGATCAAAGTGGAAATCGAAAGGTTGATGTGAAACATGTTCGCAAGACCTGCAATGTATGTCGAGTGGTTAGCAGACATTGTTCCAGTAATTAAAAATAATGACACTCTTAGGATCTGTATTGGCATTAGCAAACAGTCTCATGAACCTTTGAATTATCGGTAAATACCACATCACCTTAGAAGGAACACTCTTTCTAGTTACACCATCATCATCTTCAGCACCATTGTTCTTCTTCTTGTAGCGTGACTCCCTACACCTTGGGCACTCCTTCAAGTTTTCTTACTATTTCATATATAATATGAAATCATTATAGTATGCATGTATTTTGACATACTTCAAAATCTTTGGGCACAATAACTTCTTGGCCTCACAACCAGGGGCGATATAGACATTACATATTGGTGTGGCTAAATATGAAATAAACTAGGAATTAAGTTATACTGTAAAATAAGAAATAATATTATTTAATGTAATACATTTACAATGAAAATTGTCTACCATCCATTTCTTGAAGATGAGATAAAATAACATCATTGTTAATTGTTCCAAACACATCTCTTTTTATAAAAATTACACGAAGGTCATTTAACCATTGATCACTCATTTCTTGTAATTATTGTTTGGTAGCATTGACAAGTGACAAAACATTCAAAAGATATTGTTTACTTATAAATGATGATTCAATTCTTGAGACTTCATATAAAACACATGAGGTGAATCGAACAAGACATACACAATAGATCCAATCTTGAGGTGTAAAATCGGTGGCCATTTAAATCACATTTCATAATCAATTATAAAAAATTTGAATACTTTATATATCTTATTGATCAATAATAGTAATGGTTAAATCTATAAAGGGAAATATTACATATGCTCCTTTTTGCTGATTGTGTATTCATCTAAAACTATTGTCTCATTAACTCATTGTAAAGGACAAGAAACCCATGTCACCACCACTACTATAGTCAATTGGTTCTTTCCTTAGTTCTAGATTCAACAAGTTATCTGTGTTAGCTGGTAGCTTTGAATAAGCGACATATTGAAATGATAATAAATCAATTACTAACTCAAAATATTTCATATATATACAAGTTGTATGTTGTTTTATACTCCCTCAGTCCCAAATTATAAATCAATTTGTCAAAAAAAATTGTCGCAAATTATAAGTCACTTTACAATCCTAATGTAACATTAATGATGTTTTTCCCAACATATCTTCTATTATTTTTTACTATTTCTTCTTCCAATTCTTTAAATTTCTATTTCATCTATAATAAATGAAGGACAATATTGTAAAGTCATGCATAATTTGACTTTCCTGTATAACAATAATCATGTTTCTTAGTTTGCGTAAAAGGTCGAAAAAGTCTTATAATTTAGAACAAAGAGAATACTCCCTCCGTCCCACAATGAGTGACCCAGTTGACTTTTCACATAGATTAAGAAAAAAGGAATAATTGAAGGAGAGAGAATGATATTTTTACTAAAGTACCTTTATGATGTATTGAGAATGATGAAAGTAATATTAATTAGAGGGTAAAATAGGAAAAGTTGCATTGAAAATTGAAATGGGTCATATATTTTGGGACATCATTTTATTCTAAATGGGTCACTCATTGTGGGACGGAGGGAGTATAACTTAACGTTTTAGCATATCTATGGTTGGTCACATCTACAATTGTCTAGCATCATAATTGCCTAACTATAACTACACACAGTCACATGCTACTACTACTTTGCACTAATATTTAATTTGTTCAACAATGCAAAATTAGGGATGGCAAGTAGACCCAAACCCGCGGGCCCCACCCGCACCCGACACCCGAGTTGACTGGGTTTGGGTTTGGGTTTGGGTTCGGGTGCGGGTTTGGGTAGTGTGAAACCCGCGCCCCAAACCCAAAACCACACCCGCTTTGATTATAGACTTTAATTTTAATTGTAATGTTAAGATGTTGAAGACCTTAATTTTAATTGTAATGTTACCAAACTTGATGGAAAGTTGTAATTTAATTCCTTAATTTCTTTGAGAGACCTTGATGGAATTCTTGTGTTTCAAATTTCAATGTTGTTGTTGTATTTTTATGGTTTTGCTACGAGTTCGGGTTTGGGTGGAAAAACCCGAACCCAAAGAGTGTGGGCGTGGGTGTTATTTTGCCACCCGAATAGCCTTTGGGTTCGGGTTCGGGTGGTGATTTCAGGTGCAGGGTTTGGGTAGTGTGAAACCCGCACCCGACCCGACCCGTTGTCATCCCTATGCAAAATTCAGCCCCTCAGAACCTACCATTCGTCCTTCCTTTTGCTCTCAAGGAAAATCCGTCTCTCTACACAACCTCTCCCTTTACAGAGTATTAATCTCACCTCCCCTTATTTACTGTTAATGTTTCCAGTCTCCAGCTTTGAAGATATGAGAAATCGAAGTTACCATGGACAAATGTGCTTTTAGAAAGTCCATTTTCACCTTGTCCTTCATGAAGACGTTGCATTTTGCCACAGTTAGCCTCCATGTACATCCGCCCCTACTCATAACTACAGTTCGACAATGTGTTACCTTCTGAAAGCATTTTTTGCAACAATTCAAGCAATTCAGTAAAAAATTTATCCGTCCACCCATCTATTGTCTTAAGATAAAATAGTCTTAACACAACTGATCACCTTATAAATTTTTTGCATTCTGATATAATGACTCTTTAAGGCCTCTTTGCAAAGTATCTTCCACACGAGCTTTCTTAAAATCTTCTACTCCAATATTACAAACCATATCTTCTAGATTATCATTCATAAATTCACCATCTTCAACTCTATGTAACATAAGTCTTTTTTTTGTCACTTCAATGACTTTTCTATTGAGTGAGTATAATTTTGTTTAGAGTTTACATCTCAGTTTTCAGAAAAATCGAAAAAACATAACCGAAGTAAAAACATCATTCAATTGAATTAAATAAAATATTACTCATTTAATGTCAATTGTTTTAAAAACCGAGGGATAAGATGATTTAAAAAAATAAAAGCGAAATTTTGTATCTAAATAAAATATAAATTTATAGGAGTTGAGAATCGAAGTTCAATCTTGTCGGTTTTTTTGTAAAATTGAGAGATAAGATTAAACTTTTAGAAAAATAAAAAATAAAATTACGTGTTTCAGTTCTTTTAATCTCGTAATTCATTAACTGAAATAAAAATTTTGTTATAAAATTAATTATTTGTGATACTGAATTATAAAAAAAAAATTATTTAGCCATTGTATATATGACCGAATAAATATATTTTTAATTATTTTATTGTAATATCTTTTTCCTCTAGTGAAAGTAAAGGTTAAAGATGAGTAGTATTTTATACCATGTTACTTCTACCGTCTAATTTCAAAATTTGTGTCATGAAATCATATAGGGTTGTCTTATTCTTAAAAATATAGGATAGTCTTATTCATAAAGTAATAAAACAAAAAGTCTTGGATAACTTCCGTACGAATAATATTCTTTCTTCGTGGATGTTTCGGACCAACTAGACAACTTCAAATAAAACTGCAGCAGTCAAAACTATCTGCGATGCCATATTGTTATAGGTTCCTTAACGGCTTAACTAAGTGGAAAATGAATCATAAATAATTATACTAGCAACTATTCAACACGCACACGTTTTTACAACCGCGTTAGCGCATTAAATCTCCTTTCTATATATACACACAATTCACTCTTTCAATTTACATTTCACTACAACTTGTCTTCTTCTTTTTAATCTCTCTAACATCAAAACCTCAATTCCTGTGTTCATTTCCTCATCATAACTGAACGGCGCATTTTCCTCATCATATGGCAGATAACAAGCAACCACAACTGAACGGCGCATACTACGGCCCCGCCGTTCCACCACCAGCACAACCCCGTCCCTACCACCAACGAAGCAGAAGCTGTTGTTGCTGTCTCTTCAGTTTCTTCTGGAAACTCCTTCTCACGCTGATCGTTCTAGCTGGTCTCGCAGTCCTTATCTTCTATCTCGTTGTTCAGCCCCGCCCCTTCAAATTCTATGTCACAGAAGCCAACCTAACTAAATTCGACTACACAAATAACACAATACACTACAACATGGTTCTCAATTTCACAGCTCGTAACCCAAACAAAAAACTTAACATCTATTACGACAAAGTTGAGGCTATAGCTTTCTACGAAGGGGCGAGGCTTACTAATAATGTTGATGTGATCACACACATGAACTCGTTTCGCCAATATAAGAAGAGCAGTGACCCAATGAGCGTTGTTTTCTCAGGACAAAAACTGTTGGTGCTCGACGATGATCAAGTGTCAGAGTTCAACGACGATAAGAGTGCCGAGGTTTATGATATCTATGTGAAACTCTACTTCAGGATTAGATTCAGACTCGGAGATTTAATATCTGGTGATTACAAGCCTAAGGTGAAATGTGATCTCAAAGTCCCTTTGAATTCTAACAACAAGACCACTGCAACGTTTGTGCCCACTAAGTGCAGTGTTGATTTCTACTGATGTGCTTGGTTTCTTGGCACATAAGTAATATTTCGGATTTTATTTATTTATGTTTTTTTGTGTTTCATATTTGTTATTTATTTTTTCATTCTTTGGGTGTACATCACTATCATATGTTTCGATAAATAAACAATTATTTTCTTTAGTTCTCTATATTAACCTGTTCTGTTATTATTAATTTAATTAATGTATTTCACAATGTCACCATCAATTCTAATAGTTTCCTTAAAAAAGGCACACTTTTTTTTTAAAAGAAGTTCACTCTTCGATGTTCTATTTTCTACAAATAACTAACTAGTAGATGATTCGTGCGTCTGCACGGGATAGTTCATTTATATATTAAATTATTCAATAAAATATCATTACATATAATAAATATTGCAAATTTGTATTATTGATACAAAATAAAAATCTGAATTTTTGTGTCTTAATACATCTATATATGGTATTATTATAAATGATAAAGTATGAATTCAAAAAATATTAATACTAATTATCTCAACAAACATTATTGTAAATTGCTTCAATTAAAATTTCTAATATAATATCTACGAAGAAAATGAAATAGATCTCCTCACCTATATCAATAACATATATAATAATTCAATTTTTATTAATGTAAGAGGCAATTTTGATATATTAAAATCAAATCTCGTATAACATATTTAGACGGCTAAAATCAAAACATGGTATAAACAAATCAACGTAAGATAAAGAATACACTTTTAGAAATTGCTATAAGCATTATGACTTGATATGTAATCCTTCTTAATAATACAATGTTAATATATCAACAAGATTTCTATGTTCACTTTGAACTTATGAAGATAAAGAAGACATAATTCTTATATATGAATCATAATAATTATACATATTATATCATATCTCAACAGAATAATTATACCTATTATATAATATCTCAACAAAAACAAATATTATAAAATGATTTATAATTTAATATAATATTTTTAAAATTAAAAAATAATAAAAACACAGAGTACTATTTTATTGCTAAAATTCCCTTAGCGTCAAACTATAAATCCACCCCTTCAATTGATCACTATTGTTCTATGAAATTCAAATATTTATCAAATATTAGTTACGATAATAAATAATAAATAATTACGATAATAAATAATAAATTATTATTAGTAAATAATATTGTATTATTAATTAATATTAAATAATTACGGTACTAAATAATAAATAATTATGATAATTAATAATTGAAATATTAAATATTTGGAATATTAAATTAATGAAATATTTAATAAACTAATTATTTATATTAATTTATAAAATAATTTATATTTATATTAATAAGTATTAAATATTAAATTATATAAAATAATTTATACTAACTGTATTAAATAATTTATATTAACTATATTAAATAATTTATACTAACTATATTAAATAATTTATACTAATTGTATTAAATAAGTGCAGTATTTTAAATATAAGTATTAAATAGTAAATATTGGATTTATGTAATATATAAATTTGTTGCAATTAAAAACACAAGTAAGTTGAATGGTCTAGTGGTTAAGAACCATGTTGTGGAAGCAAAGGTCATGGGTTCAAGTCCTCTTGGTTACAAAATTATGTTAAGGATTTGGACCCAAAAAAAAAAGATTATGGACCAAAATCAAAAACTCGCCAACTTATAGGGACGAAAACCTTATTTAAGCCTAATTAAAATGATCAATGTATTCACTGCCAGCTTATTATTATCATTAACAACAGTAGTAAACAAATAGACCTGATGTAATACCCCAAAATTTGCTCTCCCTTTTTTGCATCTTAGCATAGCATTATCATCTATCATATCATATCCATCTCATTAGCATTGCATTGCATTTAACATAGAAGAATGAAGCATAGCATTCCTCTTACCATCAAGGCATGTGATCAGGGGGAAGATGGACAATCAAGGGATCATTCAAAGCACAAAAAGGTCAATCAAGTTGCCTCAAAGCAAGCCAAGAGTCTCTCATGTCTCATACCATCTCAATTGATCATCCAAAACCTCAAGGAAGTGAGATTCAATGGGAGATTGAAGCATTACATCTTTCACTATGCAAGAGGTTCAAAAACTGAAGGAAAACCCTCAAAAGAGATAGCTCATTGATCCAAAATCATCCTCAAATGGTATATATCATCATACTTTAAGAGGATACACAACATACTCTG
The DNA here is from genome assembly GCA_022829125.1 of Lathyrus tuberosus. Taxonomy (NCBI): domain Eukaryota; kingdom Viridiplantae; phylum Streptophyta; class Magnoliopsida; order Fabales; family Fabaceae; genus Lathyrus; species Lathyrus tuberosus. The sequence goes on along the minus strand of JALAZF010000852.1, from coordinate 129,267 downwards.
AGGAATTTGAAATTGAAGACTGCACATTTTTCTCCTAGGAAATGGGCACCTAAACTAGGGTTTCCAATTAAATCAGGATATCTTTGATTTTTTGGACAAAACTTGATGTCATGGTATTCTATATGTTCTTAAGTGTATGTATGTGGAAAATTGTCTCTCAATTGGTTTTAGAAGTGGTTCAATTGGAAGAAAGATAAAAAATCAGGAAAATTGGGGCCAAGTCAAATAATCAGAGGAAAAAGTCAACTCTTGACTTTTTGAGGTCAAATCCATAAAATTCATGTTATATGTGTCCAATGTACAAAATTTGGTCAAGAAACTCCAAAGGAATCATGAAAAAATCAAGAGGTGGAAAGTTGCCATTTTTGGAAGAAGACGGGTTACTAAAAATAGCAAGTTTTGGCCATTTTGCATCAGAGTTTGGACCAAGGCCATTTAAAATTGAAGCACCAAATGAAAATTCCACTCGGCCACAACAAAAGATCTTGTTTTAAGCTTCACATCCATATGTGGAACATCTCTATTGGATAAAAATTGAGTGAGATATGATTGATCAAAGTTTGAGCAAAGTAGGTTCAAAACTAGGTCATGACCAAGATTTTCAGGGCACGCGCGCAGTCATTTTCTCAAACAGTTGGTGAGCCAAATGTCCACCCATTTTTCATCAAGATAAAAACCTCAAATGGAAAAGTTTTCAACATCAAAGTTGTTCTTTGTAGTGTCATCTTTAATATTGATGTTGGGAAAATTTTGAGTTGATCAAGTATGAGTGAGTTATAGTGGTCTCAAGATAGGTTGATTAAGCTGAACTTCCATGCATGTCACTTGCCATGCCATGACTTGCTTCGTACGCATATGTACCAGTTCTTTGTCCATCTGTTTGTGGTCATTTTTAGGCATGTTTGAGACCTCATTTCACTTCAATTTTCAAACCAATATTGTTCCTCAATGTACCCTCTTTCAAATGAACCCATGAACTCACCAAACCATCCACATTTCATGGAGTAATGCATCCTCAAGCAACCCTATCTTCATCCGTCTTCAAGTGTCACATAAAACCAGAAAAAGCAAGTGGAATTTATTGTTGATTGAATTAGTTTGCGCATGCTTGATCACACTCACCAACCTTTGCTTCATTTAGCCAAACACCCTTACATTCACCAGGTCACGTGTGTTGTTCATGCATAGAAGTGGAAAGGATACAAACTTGTATAACAAGTTGCTTGCTGCAGCTTCATTCTCTTCATCCTCACCATAACACTCTAAGCATCACCCACACTATAAAAAACCCAAGATCAACTCGCCTCTAACTAACTGACTCAGTTAGTTAGAGTGAACTCACTCAACTCAGTCACCCAACTCACTTCCTAGCTCACTATAAAACAAAACTTCTCTTCACAAATTCATTTTCAACTTCATTCTCACTCTTTCTCTCAAACACTCTCACATTCTCTCCATTATCTCTCACTGATTCTGCACGATTTTTCTTCCTTTCTTAATCATCTTCATCCATTCTGAGCAAGAACATTCAAGAGAAAACTCCATTGTCCAAGCATAACATCATCACAGTTTGGAATTCTATTTTGTTCTCAAGATCTCCACATCAAGTAGCATTTATTTTGCTAAGGTTGAAGATCTAGAAGCTCAATACCTCAAGCTTTTCTCTGGTTTTCTCAACACATCAAGTTGCCACACTTTCAGGTTTTGATTCACTCAATCTTAATGCTTCATATCAGTATGATTTAAACTCGTTTTATGTGTTTAGAGCTTATTAGAAGCTATGCGTGAGTTCTGGCTAGTTGATAGGCTCTTTAGGAGTTTAGGTGTGATGTTAGGGCAAATTGTTTTGGCTCGGTTTGTGTTATGCGTGCATGATCTATGAAAATTAATTGCATATTCATGATGTATGTGAGCTCAGCTTCATTTTGGTATATCGTTTGTGGAATTCTGGCAAAATCAAAGTTGCAGACGGTGGCTGTTGGCCGGAGAAGGTGACCGGAGGTCACCTCCGGCCGGTGACTTCAAATGACTAGGGTTTATGTATGTTTTAATCGTGTCCGTTTATTTTGCCATGATCGTGTGGTCTTCAAGTTGACAACGCATTAAAAATCATGTGCAAGTCATGTGCACGAATTTCTGAATTGGACTTAGCCAGAATGCTATCTGCACCCCTCTTTTACAAGCCCAAACCAATTAGAACTAACATTTTACTATGTTCATACCCCCCTGTCATTTTCTACTTCATTTTATTTTCTTTTTTTCTACATGTTTCATAATTGAATTTTAAAAATACCAAATGGCATTATAAAATTCCACAAAAATTCATGAGCATCATTAAAACATTTAGAAAATTTTTCATGATTTTATTTCTTGATTTTATGACCTTTTTGCCCCTGTTCTATAATTTTCTTTGATTTTCTTTTGTATGCATTCTTAATGTGGTACATGATTTTGTTTAATTTTGTTCTTGATCATTAAAAATTGTTTTGATGCTCTTCTTTTTGCATTGAGTCATTATCATTTTGAGGCATGTTAAATGATTTCTATTTGATTTTTTTAGGTCAGTTTATGGCATGTTTGGTGTTCATTTTTGTGCTACTTTGTATGATGTGCATACTTGACCTAAGTGCATTGTTTGACATCATTTTGCCTTGGTTTCTTGCATGCTACTTTGATATGTGATTCACCTATGATTTGTGAACCTCAATACCATGTTTTCATAATTTTCATGAACTTATTTGATTTTTGTTTAAAACATTTCATTTGAAGCATTACAACATGTCATATCCTTGTAATCTTTGTGCATGTTTACATGATTTCTTTTGTACATACTTGCATGATCATTTGCCTACTTTGTGAACCATCTATTTGACATTATAGGTCATTGGTATATGTTATGTGTCATCATTGCATTTTCATTTGAACTTTGTGTGTCATTAATATGAAGTACTTGTGTTATCTTTTGAGTGTCCATTTCCTCTTTTCTTCTATTGCTTCTTGAATGGCTTGATAGGTGTTTCATGAATGCTTGTGATGTGTTTATATATCATTCTTCATTTCATTTCAATTCTGATCCTTGGATTACATGTTCCATTTAGGCATGTTTCTTCCATTTCTTTTCATCTTTCATTCTCCCTTTTCTTATGGTAGCATGTTCTAATGTCATGGATGATGTTTATTGCCTATCCACTTGGACTTGCATGATAATGATCATCTGTTTTTCCATGTGATGTACATTCTGGTTGTAACCAATGTCTCATCTAATTCTTTTGAGTTTTATGATGCATTAAGTGTTCTTTTGCTTCTTATACTTCTTATACATGTTTACTAACCATGTAGGGGCTTTGGTAAGTTGCAATTGAGTGTGGATAAGGAATCCACATTCAAATTTCCTTTCATCTCTTTTACAATTCCATTTTGTGTTTTGTTAAGCACTTATGTGCTTTCTTTTAATAACTCACCACTTTCCCTTTTTGAATTACAATTCATCTTCTAACTTAGAAGTGAATTGTTTAATTCATTCTTTCTTTAGACTTTAGGTTGAAACCTCACAAACCATTAGGATCACTTCCATTAATTTTCAATTAGGATTGAGTCTTAGTTCATATAGATTTTACCTTTGCTCCTCTCTTGAGTCTCTCTTCTCATCTCAAAGAAAATGCAAAATACTTAATAAAGGTAGGCGTTTATTGCATTTAGGCCTTTCATATAAAGAATAGATTATAAAGGGGTCTTCTCTTATAATCTTAGAATGTGTAGCATATAGCCCATCTTGGGTCAATGTGTTAAACATTTGATCTTGTATGAGGGACTTAAATGCAATAATTGTTGAAGGTACAAATAATAAAAAACTCTTCTTCATTTCATAAATAACAAAAAACACTTAATAAACACAAGTATGTTAGTGTGTTTGAACCTTGACAATTGGAACTAAGTGTGGGGGTCTTCTTCACCCTTAGTGTGCTTTCTTATTCATTCCATCTTGGAATGTGAGAATGTACACATTCCAATGACTAAGATTCAGATACACTATCATATGCAAACAAATGGAAAAAACTCTTAAAAGACAAAAACAAACAATAACGTCTTTCCTTCGGGAATTCTTTCCTCGTCTCATTCAATCATTCCTTAAGGATGCGTCATTTCCGTTCTACCGCAAACAGGTAACGCCTAAGTCTCCCTACAGCGAGCTGCAACACCTAAACTGCTAGGACGCGAACGTTGACGTATTCCATTAAAAAACACAAACAACTTTCCCTTAGGTGAGGGGAACTACGTCGCTCTGATTCTCATGTTCCCGATGAGATACGTAGGCAGTGGGGTAAGGCCCATTCGAGCACTTCTTTTATTTTCCCTACATTTGTTTCTCGTTCCTTTTCCATTCTTCCTCCTTTCTTTCTTTCAGTTCCTTTTCCAGTATCATTTTCTATCACCCTTTGATCGAGACAAGCAAGCGTGGATCCCATCGGGTACGATGGACGCGAGGGGGTGCTAATACCTTCCTCTCGCGTAACCGACTCCCTTACCCTTTCTCTTGGTCGCAAGACCATGCTCTTTCCTTCCTTCAGGTATATGCGGTGTTTCCTTTCCCTCTCTTGGGATAAATACACATTGCTGGCGACTCTGTTTCGGTGCCACTTTCGCGTTTGTACAAGGATGAAAATCCCGGGAGCGACAGCTGGCGACTCTGCTGGGGATAATGTTGACCTATTGCTGGTCCATCCTAAGCGAGTCAATCCTAGCGCTTGTTTGCTTTTCTTTCATTGGGTGTTTACTGTTGTTTTGTATTTGCTGTTTACTATATTTTATTACTTGTACCATATTTACAGCATGTTAGCATTTACATTTCATATATTATACCGTGTTGCACTGTTCTGTCTATTTGGCGGGATGGGATTTCTGAGAGATGAGCTAAGTACACAGGCTCGAGTATACACTTAGACTTAGAGTAGAGAGTAGTGGGACCTACGTGCCATCTGTGTACGTGGGTAATCACGAAATTCACAGCTAGACGAGGCTATCTTGGGACCCATCATGGCGTGCGCATCTTGCGTATTCCAGGATGTCGATCTAGAGAGCTGTCGACTCTAGTGACCGATCATGAGGACCTTAGTGGAAACATCTCTCTTTAGCGGTGACAGTGGCAGACCACATTCTGTGGCAAACCCACTCGCACCCGAGGGCCCACTTTGGTACTTGCATAGGATGACCTTTATTTTCTAAGGTGAGTCAGTGGACGACCTCTTTGATTGGCATAACATTGTATCCTACGGGCTGAATGTGCTATCGCTTCTCAAACCTCCGAAGCTGACAAGCCTTATCTTCTAGGAACCACATGTGAGTATGGGTGGGATGTTTACAGGTTTGCAGGTATCCCGGCCTCCTACATACCGTACTTGTGATTCTATGATTATTACAGACAGTGTATCCTATGACAGTGGTTTGAGTATTCATCCCAGATATATTGCCAAATTCAGTACAGAGACATAGTGCACACAGTTCAACACAGACACCGACACCTGGATACCTGATCACATGCCTTTTGCATTTGCATAATCATATCATAACAGGTTATGTTTGTCATTTTCAGGTACTTACCATATTGTCTGATTCCAATCATGAGTTCCCAAGATGCTGAGGTTAAAAGGAAGAATAATGTGTCATACAAATTCCCTGATCCTAAGCTGGATGTATTGAACAAGATGATAGGTATGGCTGGTTCTGATGTTCTCAGCACTTTTCAGAAGGAGTATGGAGAGCTGATTAAGATGGTCCGTGCATTCACAAAGTATGAGAAGGATGGGTTGCATACTTTCTTACAGTTCTATGAGCCATCAATGAGATGTTTCCTATTCCCTGACTACATTCTGATGCCCACTCTGGAGGAATTCTCATTTATTTTGGAAATTCCAATCACGTCTGCTATACCGTATTTTTCTGAAGGTGTTCTTGCCCCTGAAGTAATCGCTGCTGTCCTGCATCTGGACCTGTTTGTTGTGAAAAGTGGCCTAAGCAGACTCAAAGAAGATGAAGGATTTCATTTGGAGTTTCTTTTTCGACAAGCTCAGAAAGCTGCCAAGACTAACAATTGGACTACTTACAACGCTGTGTTAGCTCTTTGTATCTATGGCTTGGTGCTTTTCCCCGGTCAGCCTGATTTTGTTGATATGCAGGCGTTGAAAGTGTTTGTCTCGAAGAATCCGATTCCTACCCTGCTAGGGGATTTTTATCACTCCGTACACTACAAAAATGAGAAGGCAAGAGGGAGTTTGGTTAGTTGTTGCACCCAATTGTTATGCCATTGGCTCTTCAAACATTTACCCCGGACTGGTGCGTTTGTAGAAACTGCTGAGACAATGAAGTGGTCCAAGAGACTGATAGGTCTGACTGCCAATAATATTATTTGGTTTGATCCCAAATTACTGACGGTAGAGCTTACTGTCAAATGTGGAAGTTTTCCTAATGTGCCTCTACTTGGAAGAAGAGGTGGGATTAATTACAACCCAGTGTTGGCAGTTAGGCATTTTGGTTATGCCTCGAGACGTCCTCCTGCTGATGAGGAGATTAGCGCTTCTCTGTTTTTCGTAGGGACCAAGAATGAAAGAGTGCGGGAAGTAATAAATGCTTGGAAATTTAGGCAAAGAGAGGGAAAATTGACTTTCGGCAAAGGAGACTGTAGATCATACCCTGACTACGATGCTTGGGTTGAGATGAAGGTCAAAAAGCTGTTGTTACCCTTTTCCCGAGAAGTTCTCTTATGCCCAGATCAACATTCCATGGTACCCGGCCGAAGAGTACGAGAAATTGAAGAAAATGGTTAGAGATCTGCAGATAGAGAACTCTGGAATGAGCAGATGTCTTCAGAAAGCTCTAGCTGATAGCAAAGAGTTGGAAAAGAGAGCGTTGAAAGCAGAAAAAACCCTGGCGGACAAAGAAGAAGATTTTAATGAGAGAGCTCAATACTTCTGGAAGCTTACCTTGGGAGCAGATGATACTAGTCAGGCTCATAAGGCTACAAAGCAGGCGCTGGCCCGAAGCAAGGATTCGTTTGCTAAACTCCGACAAGCTTGGGATGAGGTCAGAATTGAGAACTCTGAATTGCAGGCCCAGTTAAAAGATAAAGATGAAGATCTGAAGAAAGCCCACGTGGAAAGAAGAAAGTATCGAGAAGATCTTGGAAAAAGTCAAGAACAAGTGAGAAATGCTGAAGGTAAGCTGAGAATCACCAACAAGGAGCTTGAAGATGTCACAGCAGAGCTGAAACTGGTTAAAATTCAAGCTGGAATCAAGAGGCGCAAAGGAGCCAATGAAGATGAAGCCTTGCTGATGCACGTGGGGTCATTAGAGGATGCAGTGGAAAAAAGGGACGTAGTGATTAAAGAGCTGATTGAGAAGCCGCATCATCAGCGTACCCGCATCCTGTTTGAAGAGATTAAGTACTCCAGCCAGAAGCTGAAGGATGTAGAGCTGTCGGATTAGTGATTTTTGTCATTTCTTTGTAATTTGTAATGGTTACCATCAGAGTTGTTGATGGATCCAATTGACTGCTTGTTTCTTATTTTGCTGCTGAAACTACGACAAATGTGCTTGTGCAGTTTTGGGAATTTGTATGACATAGGTTACTTCTGTTCACAATTTCTGATCTTCAGATATATGTGATGTGATATCTGCACACTAGCACACTACAAAATCACTATTTCTGGTCTTCAGACATCTGTGATCGATGTATATGAATATCTCTTCATGGCAAAACTCAGTAATCATGACTCCTGGTCTTTAGGAATTTTTGGTTACGATTGGGATCAGGATATGAAAAGTATTTTGAAATGACAAACATAACTTTGCATTTGCATTTGCATATCATTTTTGCATCGCAGGTTTTCCTTTTGCAGGCGCCTGCTAACCTTTATTTGGTTTTCAGGCACGATAGCTGATACCCCAATCCACCGATATTCTACTCGACGCAATCAAGCAAGAGTAATGGAGCAAGTTCAGACAGAGTTAGCCGATTTGAGGGGAAGGATGGAACAGTTCATGAACCTCATGCAGGGGATTGCTCAAGGTCAGCAAGAGCTGAGGACCGGTCAAGAAAACATGAGGATTGGACAAGAAGCTATGAGAACCACTATCCAGAGGCTGGAAACTGAAATCCCAAATCGCAACGTGCGTACTCCTCCTGTTGGCACAATCCCTGCTGGTGGGGTACATCTGGGACTTAATAACAATGAGGATGGTCAGGAGGACCAGTTCACTGCATTCAACAATGACATGGGTTTCTACAATGACGATCGGAAGTATGAAGGGCTGGATGAAAGACTCAAGGCTATTGAGAGCCAAAATCCTCTTGGAATTGATGTAGAAGACATGGGTCTCGTGCAGGGTGTGTGAATTCCACCCAAGTTCAAGCTTCCTGTTTTGGATAAGTACAACGGCATTACATGTCCCAAAACCCATTTGCAAGCTTACAATCGCAAGATTGCCGCTTACACCGAGGACCAAAAGCTCTGGATGTATTTTTTCCAGGATATCCTGTCAGGCGCTTCCCTGGAATGGTACATTAAGCTGGACAGGGTTCATATAAGGAGTTGGAAAGATTTGTGCACTGCTTTTATGAAGCAGTATCAATATAATCTGGACATGGCACCTAATCGTACTCAATTGTAGAGCATGACTCAGGATAACAAGGAGGGCTTTAAGCAGTACGCACAGAGATGGAGAGAATTGGCTGCCCGAGTTCAACCACCTTTGGGTGATCGTGAGATGGCTGATATGTTCATGAGCACACTTCAAGGGACGTATTTGGATAGACTTGCTGCATGTCCTTCCACGAGGTTTGCCGACATCGTCGTTGCTGGGGAACGAATAGAAAGTCTGCTGAAATTGGGTAAGATTCAAGATGTTACTTCAAATTCGAAGAAACCCTTTGCCAATGGACCAAGGAAAAGAGAAGGGGAGTCCAGTGCTGTGTATAGAGGAGGGGGCAGAGGAAGGAATCAGTCCTATCATCAGGTGGATGCGGTAACTATTCCGGTTCCAGCTGGACAGCAAACGCCAGATCAACAAGGTAGACCCAGATTTCAGAACAATAGACAAAGGGACCGTAAGTTTGATCCCGTGCCTATGACATATGCTGCTTTGTTACCACAACTGCTCAAAGAGAAGTTGGTTGAACTTCGGACTATGAAGCCGCTGGATTCCGGAAAATTGCCTCAAGGTTATGATGCTAATGTTCGATGTGAATATCACTCTGGTGCGCCAGGTCATTCAATAGAAAAGTGCTGGACCTTTCAACATAAGGTTCAAGATCTGATCGACGCAAAAGCTATCAACTTCTCTAGGCCACCGAATGTTCGTGACAATCCAATGCCTCATCATGGAGGTGCAGGCACAAATGCCATTTTTGATGGCGAGAAGTTGAATTTGATTATTGATGTTAATTTGGTGAAGACTCCGCTGTTGATTGTAAAAGAACGTTTGTTAAAAGGAAAGGTATTTCCTGGATGCGCCTCTGATTGCGAGGATTGTTCAAAGCAGGTTAATGGCTGCAGTAAGTTGAGAGTTGGACTGCAGGATCTTATGGATGAGGGAAGTCTTCAGTTTGATAAAGTAGAGAAAGAACAGGATGTTTCTGCCGTTACCATTTACTATAATCCAGTCGAGATACAGGTGCCTGTTGAGGAGCCTGTTGCTATCATCGTGCCCGAGAGGCCGAGACCAGTTACGATTATAGTTCCTGAATTGGCTGCTTATGTGTCTAATAGGGCAGTTCTGTGGCAGTATGGAACTGATACTCGTCAAGGAGGAAGTCGGCAGAAGGCAGAGGCTGTTGGTACTAGCATTGAGAATGTCAGTGGACCAAGTGGTTTTACTAGGAGCGGTCGACTGTTTGCTCCCCAGACTTTAAGGAGTGATAAAGAGGCTGAAGTCGCTGCAAGAGCAAAAGGAAAACAGGTTGTTGATGACAAGGTGCCTGCTCAGGAAGAGGACCCTAAAGTCAATTTTGATAATGATGTTGAGGAATTTATGAGGGTTATCAAAAAGAGTGATTACAAGATCATTGACCAACTTAATCAGACACCCTCTAAAATTTCGATATTATCCCTGTTAATGAGTTCAGATGCACACCAGGCTGCTTTGTTGAAAGTTCTGAATATGGCATACGTTCCCCAAGAGATTACAGTGAATCAACTGGCGACTCTGCTGGGGATAATGTTGACATATTGCTGGTCCATCCTAAGCGAGTCAATCCTAGCGCTTGTTTGTTTTTCTTTCATTGGGTGTTTACTGTTGTTTTGTATTTGCTGTTTACTGTATTTTATTACTTGTACCATATTTACAGCATGTTAGCATTTACATTTCATATATTATACCGTGTTGCACTGTTCTGTCTGTTTGGCGGGATGGGATTTCTGAGAGATGAGCTAAGTACACAGGCTTGAGTATACACTTAGACTTAGAGTAGAGAGTAGTGGGACCTACGTGCCATCTGTGTACGTGGGTAATCACGAAATTCACAGCTAGACGAGGCTATCTTGGGACCCATCATGGCGTGCGCATCTTGCGTATTCCAGGATGTCGATCTAGAGAGCTGTCGACTCTAGTGACCGATCATGAGGACCTTAGTGGAAACATCTCTCTTTAGCGGTGACAGTGGCAGACCACATTCTGTGGCAAACCCACTCGCACCCGAGGGCCCACTTTGGTACTTGCATAGGATGACCTTTATTTTCTAAGGTGAGTCAGTGGACGACCTCTTTGATTGGCATAGCATTGTATCCTACGGGCTGAATGTGCTATCGCTTCTCAAACCTCCGAAGCTGACAAGCCTTATCTTCTAGGAACCACATGTGAGTATGGGTGGGATGTTTACAGGTTTGCAGGTATCCCGGCCTCCTACATACCGTACTTGTGATTCTATGATTATTACAGACAGTGTATCCTATGACAGTGGTTTGAGTATTCATCCCAGATATATTGCCAAATTCAGTACAGAGACACAGTGCACACAGTTCAACACAGACACCGACACCTGGATACCTGATCACATGCCTTTTGCATTTGCATAATCATATCATAACAGGTTATGTTTGTCATTTTCAGGTACTTACCATATTGTCTGATTCCAATCATGAGTTCCCAAGATGCTGAGGTTAAAAGGAAGAATAATGTGTCATACAAATTCCCTGATCCTAAGCTTGATGTATTGAACAAGATGATAGGTATGGCTGGTTCTGATGTTCTCAGCACTTTTCAGAAGGAGTATGGAGAGCTGATTAAGATGGTCCGTGCATTCACAAAGTATGAGAAGGATGGGTTGCATACTTTCTTACAGTTCTATGAGCCATCAATGAGATGTTTCCTATTCCCTGACTACATTCTGATGCCCACTCTGGAGGAATTCTCATTTATTTTGGAAATTCCAATCACGTCTGCTATACCGTATTTTTCTAAAGGTGCTCTTGCCCCTGAAGTAATCGCTGCTGTCCTGCATCTGGACCTGTTTGTTGTGAAAAGTGGCCTAAGCAGACTCAAAGAAGATGAAGGATTTCATTTGGAGTTTCTTTTTCGACAAGCTCAGAAAGCTGCCAAGACTAACAATTGGACTACTTACAACGCTGTGTTAGCTCTTTGTATCTATGGCTTGGTGCTTTTCCCCGGTCAGCCTGATTTTGTTGATATGCAGGCGTTGAAAGTGTTTGTCTCGAAGAATCCGATTCCTACCCTGCTAGGGGATTTTTATCACTCCGTACACTACAAAAATGAGAAGGCAAGAGGGAGTTTGGTTAGTTGTTGCACCCAATTGTTATGCCATTGGCTCTTCAAACATTTACCCCGGACTGGTGCGTTTGTAGAAACTGCTGAGACAATGAAGTGGTCCAAGAGACTGATAGGTCTGACTGCCAATAATATTATTTGGTTTGATCCCAAATTACTGACGGTAGAGCTTACTGTCAAATGTGGAAGTTTTCCTAATGTGCCTCTACTTGGAAGAAGAGGTGGGATTAATTACAACCCAGTGTTGGCAGTTAGGCAATTTGGTTATGCCTCGAGACGTCCTCCTGCTGATGAGGAGATTAGCGCTTCTCTGTTTTTCGTAGGGACCAAGAATGAAAGAGTGCGGGAAGTAATAAATGCTTGGAAATTTAGGCAAAGAGAGGGAAAATTGACTTTCGGCAAAGGAGACTGTAGATCATACCCTGACTACGATGCTTGGGTTGAGATGAAGGTCAAAAAGCTGTTGTTACCCTTTTCCCGAGAAGTTCTCTTATGCCCAGGTCAACATTCCATGGTACCGGCCGAAGAGTACGAGAAATTGAAGAAAATGGTTAGAGATCTGCAGATAGAGAACTCTGGAATGAGCAGATGTCTTCAGAAAGCTCTAGCTGATAGCAAAGAGTTGGAAAAGAGAGCGTTGAAAGCAGAAAAAACCCTGGCGGACAAAGAAGAAGATTTTAATGAGAGAGCTCAATACTTCTGGAAGCTTACCTTGGGAGCAGATGATACTAGTCAGGCTCATAAGGCTACAAAGCAGACGCTGGCCCGAAGCAAGGATTCGTTTGCTAAACTCCGACAAGCTTGGGATGAGGTCAGAATTGAGAACTCTGAATTGTAGGCCCAGTTAAAAGATAAAGATGAAGATCTGAAGAAAGCCCACGTGGAAAGAAGAAAGTATCGAGAAGATTTTGGAAAAAGTCAAGAACAAGTGAGAAATGCTGAAGGTAAGCTGAGAATCACCAACAAGGAGCTTGAAGATGTCACAGCAGAGCTGAAACTGGTTAAAATTCAAGCTGGAATCAAGAGGCGCAAAGGAGCCAATGAAGATGAAGCCTTGCTGATGCACGTGGGGTCATTAGAGGATGCAGTGGAAAAAAGGGACGTAGTGATTAAAGAGCTGATTGAGAAGCCGCATCATCAGCGTACCCGCATCCTGTTTGAAGAGATTAAGTACTCCAGCCAGAAGCTGAAGGATGTAGAGCTGTCGGATTAGTGATTTTTGTCATTTCTTTGTAATTTGTAATGGTTACCATCAGAGTTGTTGATGGATCCAATTGACTGCTTGTTTCTTATTTTGCTGCTGAAACTACGACAAATGTGCTTGTGCAGTTTTGGGAATTTGTATGACATAGGTTACTTCTGTTCACAATTTCTGATCTTCAGATATATGTGATGTGATATCTGCACACTAGCACACTACAAAATCACTATTTCTGGTCTTCAGACATCTGTGATCGATGTATATGAATATCTCTTCATGGCAAAACTCAGTAATCATGACTCCTGGTCTTCAGGAATTTTTGGTTACGATTGGGATCAGGATATGAAAAGTATTTTGAAATGACAAACATAACTTTGCATTTGCATTTGCATATCATTTTTGCATCGCAGGTTTTCCTTTTGCAGGCGCCTGCTAACCTTTATTTGGTTTTCAGGCACGATAGCTGATACCCCAATCCACCGATATTCTACTCGACGCAATCAAGCAAGAGTAATGGAGCAAGTTCAGACAGAGTTAGCCGATTTGAGGGGAAGGATGGAACAGTTCATGAACCTCATGCAGGGGATTGCTCAAGGTCAGCAAGAGCTGAGGACCGGTCAAGAAAACATGAGGATTGGACAAGAAGCTATGAGAACCACTATCCAGAGGCTGGAAACTGAAATCCCAAATCGCAACGTGCGTACTCCTCCTGTTGGCACAATCCCTGCTGGTGGGGTACATCTGGGACTTAATAACAATGAGGATGGTCAGGAGGACCAGTTCACTGCATTCAACAATGACATGGGTTTCTACAATGACGATCGGAAGTATGAAGGGCTGGATGAAAGACTCAAGGCTATTGAGAGCCAAAATCCTCTTGGAATTGATGTAGAAGACATGGGTCTCGTGCAGGGTGTGTGAATTCCACCCAAGTTCAAGCTTCCTGTTTTGGATAACTACAACGGCATTACATGTCCCAAAACCCATTTGCAAGCTTACAATCGCAAGATTGCCGCTTACACCGAGGACCAAAAGCTCTGGATGTATTTTTTCCAGGATATCCTGTCAGGCGCTTCCCTGGAATGGTACATTAAGCTGGACAGGGTTCATATAAGGAGTTGGAAAGATTTGTGCGCTGCTTTTATGAAGCAGTATCAATATAATCTGGACATGGCACCTAATCGTACTCAATTGCAGAGCATGACTCAGGATAACAAGGAGGGCTTTAAGCAGTACGCACAGAGATGGAGAGAATTGGCTGCCCGAGTTCAACCACCTTTGGGTGATCGTGAGATGGCTGATATGTTCATGAGCACACTTCAAGGGACGTATTTGGATAGACTTGCTGCATGTCCTTCCACGGGGTTTGCCGACATCGTCGTTGCTGGGGAACGAATAGAAAGTCTGCTGAAATTGGGTAAGATTCAAGATGTTACTTCAAATTCGAAGAAACCCTTTGCCAATGGACCAAGGAAAAGAGAAGGGGAGTCCAGTGCTGTGTATAGAGGAGGGGGCAGAGGAAGGAATCAGTCCTATCATCAGGTGGATGCGGTAACTATTCCGGTTCCAGCTGGACAGCAAACGCCAGATCAACAAGGTAGACCCCGATTTCAGAACAATAGACAAAGGGACCGTAAGTTTGATCCCTTGCCTATGACATATGCTGCTTTGTTACCACAACTGCTCAAAGAGAAGTTGGTTAAACTTCGGACTATGAAGCCGCTGGATTCCGGAAAATTGCCTCAAGGTTATGATGCTAATGTTCGATGTGAATATCACTCTGGTGCGCCAGGTCATTCAATAGAAAAGTGCTGGACCTTTCAACATAAGGTTCAAGATCTGATCGACGCAAAAGCTATCAACTTCTCTAGGCCGCCGAATGTTCGTGACAATCCAATGCCTCATCATGGAGGTGCAGGCACAAATGCCATTTTTGATGGCGAGAAGTTGAATTTGATTACTGATGTTAATTTGGTGAAGACTCCGCTGTTGATTGTAAAAGAACGTTTGTTAAAAGGAAAGGTATTTCCTGGATGCGCCTCTGATTGCGAGGATTGTTCAAAGCAGGTTAATGGCTGCAGTAAGTTGAGAGTTGGACTGCAGGATCTTATGGATGAGGGAAGTCTTCAGTTTGATAAAGTAGAGAAAGAACAGGATGTTTCTGCCGTTACCATTTACTATAATCCAGTCGAGATACAGGTGCCTGTTGAGGAGCCTGTTGCTATCATCGTGCCCGAGAGGCCGAGACCAATTACGATTATAGTTCCTGAATCGGCTGCTTATGTGTCTAATAGGGCAGTTCTGTGGCAGTATGGAACTGATACTCGTCAAGGAGGAAGTCGGCAGAAGGCAGAGGCTGTTGGTACTAGCATTGAGAATGTCAGTGGACCAAGTGGTTTTACTAGGAGCGGTCGACTGTTTGCTCCCCAGACTTTAAGGAGTGATAAAGAGGCTGAAGTCGCTGCAAGAGCAAAAGGAAAACAGGTTGTTGATGACAAGGTGCCTGCTCAGGAAGAGGACCCTAAAGTCAATTTTGATAATGATGTTGAGGAATTTATGAGGGTTATCAAAAAGAGTGATTACAAGATCATTGACCAACTTAATCAGACACCCTCTAAAATTTCGATATTATCCCTGTTAATGAGTTCAGATGCACACCGGGCTGCTTTGTTGAAAGTTTTGAATATGGCATACGTTCCCCAAGAGATTACAGTGAATCAACTGGCGACTCTGCTGGGGATAATGTTGACCTATTGCTGGTCCATCCTAAGCGAGTCAATCCTAGCGCTTGTTTGCTTTTCTTTCATTGGGTGTTTACTGTTGTTTTGTATTTGCTGTTTACTATATTTTATTACTTGTACCATATTTACAGCATGTTAGCATTTACATTTCATATATTATACCGTGTTGCACTGTTCTGTCTGTTTGGCGGGATGGGATTTCTGAGAGATGAGCTAAGTACACAGGCTCGAGTATACACTTAGACTTAGAGTAGAGAGTAGTGGGAACTACGTGCCATCTGTGTACGTGGGTAATCACGAAATTCACAGCTAGACGAGGCTATCTTGGGACCCATCATGGCGTGCGCATCTTGCGTATTCCAGGATGTCGATCTAGAGAGCTGTCGACTCTAGTGACCGATCATGAGGACCTTAGTGGAAACATCTCTCTTTAGCGGTGACAGTGGCAGACCACATTCTGTGGAAAACCTACTCGCACCCGAGGGCCCACTTTGGTACTTGCATAGGATGACCTTTATTTTCTAAGGTGAGTCAGTGGACGACCACTTTGATTGGGATAGCATTGTATCCTACGGGCTGAATGTGCTATCGCTTCTCAAACCTCCGAAGCTGACAAGCCTTATCTTCTAGGAACCACATGTGAGTATGGGTGGGATGTTTACAGGTTTGCAGGTATCCCGGCCTCCTACATACCGTACTTGTGATTCTATGATTATTACAGACAGTGTATCCTATGACAGTGGTTTGAGTATTCATCCCAGATATATTGCCAAATTCAGTACAGAGACACAGTGCACACAGTTCAACACAGACACCGACACCTGGATACCTGATCACATGCCTTTTGCATTTGCATAATCATATCATAACAGGTTATGTTTGTCATTTTCAGGTACTTACCATATTGTCTGATTCCAATCATGAGTTCCCAAGATGCTGAGGTTAAAAGGAAGAATAATGTGTCATACAAATTCCCTGATCCTAAGCTGGATGTATTGAACAAGATGATAGGTATGGCTGGTTCTGATGTTCTCAGCACTTTTCAGAAGGAGTATGGAGAGCTGATTAAGATGGTCCGTGCATTCACAAAGTATGAGAAGGATGGGTTGCATACTTTCTTACAGTTCTATGAGCCATCAATGAGATGTTTCCTATTCCCTGACTACATTCTGATGCCCACTCTGGAGGAATTCTCATTTATTTTGGAAATTCCAATCACGTCTGCTATACCGTATTTTTCTGAAGGTGCTCTTGCCCCTGAAGTAATCGCTGCTGTCCTGCATCTGGACCTGTTTGTTGTGAAAAGTGGCCTAAGCAGACTCAAAGAAGATGAAGGATTTCATTTGGAGTTTCTTTTTCGACAAGCTCAGAAAGCTGCCAAGACTAACAATTGGACTACTTACAACGCTGTGTTAGCTCTTTGTATCTATGGCTTGGTGCTTTTCCCCGGTCAGCCTGATTTTGTTGATATGCAGGCGTTGAAAGTGTTTGTCTCGAAGAATCCGATTCCTACCCTGCTAGGGGATTTTTATCACTCCGTACACTACAAAAATGAGAAGGCAAGAGGGAGTTTGGTTAGTTGT
Source organism: Lathyrus tuberosus (assembly GCA_022829125.1). Lineage (NCBI taxonomy): Eukaryota > Viridiplantae > Streptophyta > Magnoliopsida > Fabales > Fabaceae > Lathyrus > Lathyrus tuberosus. The sequence goes on along the minus strand of JALAZF010000852.1, from coordinate 111,967 downwards.
TGCACCCAATTGTTATGCCATTGGCTCTTCAAACATTTACCCCGGACTGGTGCGTTTGTAGAAACTGCTGAGACAATGAAGTGGTCCAAGAGACTGATAGTTCTGACTGCCAATAATATTATTTGGTTTGATCCCAAATTACTGACGGTAGAGCTTACTGTCAAATGTGGAAGTTTTCCTAATGTGCCTCTACTTGGAAGAAGAGGTGGGATTAATTACAACCCAGTGTTGGCAGTTAGGCAATTTGGTTATGCCTCGAGACGTCCTCCTGCTGATGAGGAGATTAGCGCTTCTCTGTTTTTCGTAGGGACCAAGAATGAAAGAGTGCGGGAAGTAATAAATGCTTGGAAATTTAGGCAAAGAGAGGGAAAATTGACTTTCGGTAAAGGAGACTGTAGATCATACCCTGACTACGATGCTTGGGTTGAGATGAAGGTCAAAAAGTTGTTGTTACCCTTTTCCCGAGAAGTTCTCTTATGCCCAGGTCAACATTCCATGGTACCGGCCGAAGAGTACGAGAAATTGAAGAAAATGGTTAGAGATCTACAGATAGAGAACTCTGGAATGAGCAGATGTCTTCAGAAAGCTCTAGCTGATAGCAAAGAGTTGGAAAAGAGAGCGTTGAAAGCAGAAAAAACCCTGGCGGACAAAGAAGAAGATTTTAATGAGAGAGCTCAATACTTCTGGAAGCTTACCTTGGGAGCAGATGATACTAGTCAGGCTCATAAGGCTACAAAGCAGGCGCTGGCCCGAAGCAAGGATTCGTTTGCTAAACTCCGACAAGCTTGGGATGAGGTCAGAATTGAGAACTCTGAATTGCAGGCCCAGTTAAAAGATAAAGATGAAGATCTGAAGAAAGCCCACGTGGAAAGAAGAAAGTATCGAGAAGATCTTGGAAAAAGTCAAGAACAAGTGAGAAATGCTGAAGGTAAGCTGAGAATCACCAACAAGGAGCTTGAAGATGTCACAGCAGAGCTGAAACTGGTTAAAATTCAAGCTGGAATCAAGAGGCGCAAAGGAGCCAATGAAGATGAAGCCTTGCTGATGCACGTGGGGTCATTAGAGGATGCAGTGGAAAAAAGGGACGTAGTGATTAAAGAGCTGATTGAGAAGCCGCATCATCAGCGTACCCGCATCCTGTTTGAAGAGATTAAGTACTCCAGCCAGAAGCTGAAGGATGTAGAGCTGTCGGATTAGTGATTTTTGTCATTTCTTTGTAATTTGTAATGGTTACCATCAGAGTTGTTGATGGATCCAATTGACTGCTTGTTTCTTATTTTGCTGCTGAAACTACGACAAATGTGCTTGTGCAGTTTTGGGAATTTGTATGACATAGGTTACTTCTGTTCACAATTTCTGATCTTCAGATATATGTGATGTGATATCTGCACACTAGCACACTACAAAATCACTATTTCTGGTCTTCAGACATCTGTGATCGATGTATATGAATATCTCTTCATGGCAAAACTCAGTAATCATGACTCCTGGTCTTCAGGAATTTTTGGTTACGATTGGGATCAGGATATGAAAAGTATTTTGAAATGACAAACATAACTTTGCATTTGCATTTGCATATCATTTTTGCATCGCAGGTTTTCCTTTTGCAGGCGCCTGCTAACCTTTATTTGGTTTTCAGGCACGATAGCTGATACCCCAATCCATCGATATTCTACCCGACGCAATCAAGCAAGAGTAATGGAGCAAGTTCAGACAGAGTTAGCCGATTTGAGGGGAAGGATGGAACAGTTCATGAACCTCATGCAGGGGATTGCTCAAGGTCAGCAAGAGCTGAGGACCGGTCAAGAAAACATGAGGATTGGACAAGAAGCTATGAGAACCACTATCCAGAGGCTGGAAACTGAAATCCCAAATCGCAACGTGCGTACTCCTCCTGTTGGCACAATCCCTGCTGGTGGGGTACATCTGGGACTTAATAACAATGAGGATGGTCAGGAGGACCAGTTCACTGCATTCAACAATGACATGGGTTTCTACAATGACGATCGGAAGTATGAAGGGCTGGATGAAAGACTCAAGGCTATTGAGAGCCAAAATCCTCTTGGAATTGATGTAGAAGACATGGGTCTCGTGCAGGGTGTGTGAATTCCACCCAAGTTTAAGCTTCCTGTTTTGGATAAGTACAACGGCATTACATGTCCCAAAACCCATTTGCAAGCTTACAATCGCAAGATTGCCGCTTACACCGAGGACCAAAAGCTCTGGATGTATTTTTTCCAGGATATCCTGTCAGGCGCTTCCCTGGAATGGTACATTAAGCTGGACAGGGTTCATATAAGGAGTTGGAAAGATTTGTGCGCTGCTTTTATGAAGCAGTATCAATATAATCTGGACATGGCACCTAATCGTACTCAATTGCAGAGTATGACTCAGGATAACAAGGAGGGCTTTAAGCAGTACGCACAGAGATGGAGAGAATTGGCTGCCCGAGTTCAACCACCTTTGGGTGATCGTGAGATGGCTGATATGTTCATGAGCACACTTCAAGGGACGTATTTGGATAGACTTGCTGCATGTCCTTCCACGGGGTTTGCCGACATCGTCGTTGCTGGGGAACGAATAGAAAGTCTGCTGAAATTGGGTAAGATTCAAGATGTTACTTCAAATTCGAAGAAACCCTTTGCCAATGGACCAAGGAAAAGAGAAGGGGAGTCCAGTGCTGTGTATAGAGGAGGGGGCAGAGGAAGGAATCAGTCCTATCATCAGGTGGATGCGGTAACTATTCCGGTTCCAGCTGGACAGCAAACGCCAGATCAACAAGGTAGACCCCGATTTCAGAACAATAGACAAAGGGACCGTAAGTTTGATCCCTTGCCTATGACATATGCTGCTTTGTTACCACAACTGCTCAAAGAGAAGTTGGTTGAACTTCGGACTATGAAGCCGCTGGATTCCGGAAAATTGCCTCAAGGTTATGATGCTAATGTTCGATGTGAATATCACTCTGGTGCGCCAGGCCATTCAATAGAAAAGTGCTGGACCTTTCAACATAAGGTTCAAGATCTGATCGACGCAAAATCTATCAACTTCTCTAGGCCGCCGAATGTTCGTGACAATCCAATGCCTCATCATGGAGGTGCAGGCACAAATGCCATTTTTGATGGCGAGAAGTTGAATTTGATTACTGATGTTAATTTGGTGAAGACTCCGCTGTTGATTGTAAAAGAATGTTTGTTAAAAGGAAAGGTATTTCCTGGATGCGCCTCTGATTGCGAGGATTGTTCAAAGAAGGTTAATGGCTGCAGTAAGTTGAGAGTTGGACTGCAGGGTCTTATGGATGAGGGAAGTCTTCAGTTTGATAAAGTAGAGAAAGAACAGGATGTTTCTGCCGTTACCATTTACTATAATCCAGTCGAGATACAGGTGCCTGTTGAGGAGCCTGTTGCTATCATCGTGCCCGAGAGGCCGAGACCAGTTACGATTATAGTTCCTGAATCGGCTGCTTATGTGTCTAATAGGGCAGTTTTGTGGCAGTATGGAACTGATACTCGTCAAGGAGGAAGTCGGCAGAAGGCAGAGGCTGTTGGTACTAGCATTGAGAATGTCAGTGGACCAAGTGGTTTTACTAGGAGCGGTCGACTGTTTGCTCCCCAGACTTTAAGGAGTGATAAAGAGGCTGAAGTCGCTGCAAGAGCAAAAGGAAAACAGGTTGTTGATGACAAGGTGCCTGCTCAGGAAGAGGACCCTAAAGTCAATTTTGATAATGATGTTGAGGAATTTATGAGGGTTATCAAAAAGAGTGATTACAAGATCATTGACCAACTTAATCAGACACCCTCTAAAATTTCGATATTATCCCTGTTAATGAGTTCAGATGCACACCGGGCTGCTTTGTTGAAAGTTCTGAATATGGCATACGTTCCCCAAGAGATTACAGTGAATCAACTGGCGACTCTGCTGGGGATAATGTTGACCTATTGCTGGTCCATCCTAAGCGAGTCAATCCTAGCGCTTGTTTGTTTTTCTTTCATTGGGTGTTTACTGTTGTTTTGTATTTGTTGTTTACTGTATTTTATTACTTGTACCATATTTACAGCATGTTAGCATTTACATTTCATATATTATACCGTGTTGCACTGTTCTGTCTGTTTGGCGGGATGGGATTTCTGAGAGATGAGCTAAGTACACAGGCTTGAGTATACACTTAGACTTAGAGTAGAGAGTAGTGGGACCTACGTGCCATCTGTGTACGTGGGTAATCATGAAATTCACAGCTAGACGAGGCTATCTTGGGACCCATCATGGCGTGCGCATCTTGCGTATTCCAGGATGTCGATCTAGAGAGCTGTCGACTCTAGTGACCGATCATGAGGACCTTAGTGGAAACATCTCTCTTTAGCGGTGACAGTGGCAGACCACATTCTGTGGCAAACCCACTCGCACCCGAGGGCCCACTTTGGTACTTGCATAGGATGACCTTTATTTTCTAAGGTGAGTCAGTGGACGACCTCTTTGATTGGCATAGCATTGTATCCTACGGGCTGAATGTGCTATCGCTTCTCAAACCTCCGAAGCTGACAAGCCTTATCTTCTAGGAACCACATGTGAGTATGGGTGGGATGTTTACAGGTTTGCAGGTATCCCGGCCTCCTACATACCGTACTTGTGATTCTATGATTATTACAGACAGTGTATCCTATGACAGTGGTTTGAGTATTCATCCCAGATATATTGCCAAATTCAGTACAGAGACACAGTGCACACAGTTCAACACAGACACCGACACCTGGATACCTGATCACATGCCTTTTGCATTTGCATAATCATATCATAACAGGTTATGTTTGTCATTTTCAGGTACTTACCATATTGTCTGATTCCAATCATGAGTTCCCAAGATGCTGAGGTTAAAAGGAAGAATAATGTGTCATACAAATTCCCTGATCCTAAGCTGGATGTATTGAACAAGATGATAGGTATGGCTGGTTCTGATGTTCTCAGCACTTTTCAGAAGGAGTATGGAGAGCTGATTAAGATGGTCCGTGCATTCACAAAGTATGAGAAGGATGGGTTGCATACTTTCTTACAGTTCTATGAGCCATCAATGAGATGTTTCCTATTCCCTGACTACATTCTGATGCCCACTCTGGAGGAATTCTCATTTATTTTGGAAATTCCAATCACGTATGCTATACCGTATTTTTCTGAAGGTGCTCTTGCCCCTGAAGTAATCGCTGCTGTCCTGCATCTGGACCTGTTTGTTGTGAAAAGTGGCCTAAGCAGACTCAAAGAAGATGAAGGATTTCATTTGGAGTTTCTTTTTCGACAAGCTCAGAAAGCTGCCAAGACTAACAATTGGACTACTTACAACGCTGTGTTAGCTCTTTGTATCTATGGCTTGGTGCTTTTCCCCGGTCAGCCTGATTTTGTTGATATGCAGACGTTGAAAGTGTTTGTCTCGAAGAATCCGATTCCTACCCTGCTAGGGGATTTTTATCACTCCGTACACTACAAAAATGAGAAGGCAAGAGGGAGTTTGGTTAGTTGTTGCACCCAATTGTTATGCCATTGGCTCTTCAAACATTTACCCCGGACTGGTGCGTTTGTAGAAACTGCTGAGACAATGAAGTGGTCCAAGAGACTGATAGGTCTGACTGCCAATAATATTATTTGGTTTGATCCCAAATTACTGACGGTAGAGCTTACTGTCAAATGTGGAAGTTTTCCTAATGTGCCTCTACTTGGAAGAAGAGGTGGGATTAATTACAACCCAGTGTTGGCAGTTAGGCAATTTGGTTATGCCTCGAGACGTCCTCCTGCTGATGAGGAGATTAGCGCTTCTCTGTTTTTCGTAGGGACCAAGAATGAAAGAGTGCGGGAAGTAATAAATGCTTGGAAATTTAGGCAAAGAGAGGGAAAATTGACTTTCGGCAAAGGAGACTGTAGATCATACCCTGACTACGATGCTTGGGTTGAGATGAAGGTCAAAAAGCTGTTGTTACCCTTTTCCCGAGAAGTTCTCTTATGCCCAGGTCAACATTCCATGGTACCGGCCGAAGAGTACGAGAAATTGAAGAAAATGGTTAGAGATCTGCAGATAGAGAACTCTGGAATGAGCAGATGTCTTCAGAAAGCTCTAGCTGACAACAAAGAGTTGGAAAAGAGAGTGTTGAAAGCAGAAAAAACCCTGGCGGACAAAGAAGAAGATTTTAATGAGAGAGCTCAATACTTCCGGAAGCTTACCTTGGGAACAGATGATACTAGTCAGGCTCATAAGGCTATAAAGCAGGCGCTGGCCCGAAGCAAGGATTCGTTAGCTAAACTCCGACAAGCTTGGGATGAGGTCAGAATTGAGAACTCTGAATTGCAGGCCCAGTTAAAAGATAAAGATGAAGATCTGAAGAAAGCCCACGTGGAAAGAAGAAAGTATCGAGAAGATCTTGGAAAAAGTCAAGAACAAGTGAGAAATGCTGAAGGTAAGCTGAGAATCACCAACAATGAGCTTGAAGATGTCACAGCAGAGCTGAAACTGGTTAAAATTCAAGCTGGAATCAAGAGGCGCAAAGGAGCCAATGAAGATGAAGCCTTGCTGATGCACGTGGGGTCATTAGAGGATGCAGTGGAAAAAAGGGACGTAGTGATTAAAGAGCTGATTGAGAAGCCGCATCATCAGCGTACCCGCATCCTGTTTGAAGAGATTAAGTACTCCAGCCAGAAGCTGAAGGATGTAGAGCTGTCGGATTAGTGATTTTTGTCATTTCTTTGTAATTTGTAATGGTTACCATCAGAGTTGTTGATGGATCCAATTGACTGCTTGTTTCTTATTTTGCTGCTGAAACTACGACAAATGTGCTTGTGCAGTTTTGGGAATTTGTATGACATAGGTTACTTCTGTTCACAATTTCTGATCTTCAGATATATGTGATGTGATATCTGCACACTAGCACACTACAAAATCAATATTTCTGGTCTTCAGACATCTGTGATCGATGTATATGAATATCTCTTCATGGCAAAACTCAGTAATCATGACTCCTGGTCTTCAGGAATTTTTGGTTACGATTGGGATCAGGATATGAAAAGTATTTTGAAATGACAAACATAACTTTGCATTTGCATTTGCATATCATTTTTGCATCGCAGGTTTTCCTTTTGTAGGCACCTGCTAACCTTTATTTGGTTTTCAGGCACGATAGCTGATACCCCAATCCACCGATATTCTACCCGACGCAATCAAGCAAGAGTAATGGAGCAAGTTCAGACAGAGTTAGCCAATTTGAGGGGAAGGATGGAACAGTTCATGAACCTCATGCAGGGGATTGCTCAAGGTCAGCAAGAGCTGAGGACCGGTCAAGAAAAGATGAGGATTGGACAAGAAGCTATGAGAACCACTATCCAGAGGCTGGAAACTGAAATCCCAAATCGCAACGTGCGTACTTCTCCTGTTGGCACAATCCCTGCTGGTGGGGTACATCTGGGACTTAATAACAATGAGGATGGTCAGGAGGACCAGTTCACTGCATTCAACAATGACATGGGTTTCTACAATGACGATCGGAAGTATGAAGGGCTGGATGAAAGACTCAAGGCTATTGAGAGCCAAAATCCTCTTGGAATTGATGTAGAAGACATGGGTCTCGTGCAGGGTGTGTGAATTCCACCCAAGTTCAAGCTTCCTGTTTTGGATAAGTACAACGGCATTACATGTCCCAAAACCCATTTGCAAGCTTACAATCGCAAGATTGCCGCTTACACCGAGGACCAAAAGCTCTGGATGTATTTTTTCCAGGATATCCTGTCAGGCGCTTCCCTGGAATGGTACATTAAGCTGGACAGGGTTCATATAAGGAGTTGGAAAGATTTGTGCGCTGCTTTTCTGAAGCAGTATCAATATAATCTGGACATGGCACCTAATCGTACTCAATTGCAGAGCATGACTCAGGATAACAAGGAGGGCTTTAAGCAGTACGCACAGAGATGGAGAGAATTGGCTGCCCGAGTTCAACCACCTTTGGGTGATCGTGAGATGGCTGATATGTTCATGAGCACAATTCAAGGGACGTATTTGGATAGACTTGCTGCATGTCCTTCCACGGGGTTTGCCGACATCGTCGTTGCTGGGGAACAAATAGAAAGTCTGCTGAAATTGGGTAAGATTCAAGATGTTGCTTCAAATTCGAAGAAACCCTTTCCCAATGGACCAAGGAAAAGAGAAGGGGAGTCCAGCGCTGTGTATAGAGGAGGGGGCAGAGGAAGGAATCAGTCCTATCATCAGGTGGATGCGGTAACTATTCCGGTTCCAGCTGGACAGCAAACGCCAGATCAACAAGGTAGACCCCGATTTCAGAACAATAGACAAAGGGACCGTAAGTTTGATCCCTTGCCTATGACATATGCTGTTTTGTTACCACAACTGCTCAAAGAGAAGTTGGTTGAACTTCGGACTATGAAGCCGCTGGATTCCGGAAAATTGCCTCAAGGTTATGATGCTAATGTTCGATGTGAATATCATTCTGGTGCGCCAGGTCATTCAATAGAAAAGTGTTGGACCTTTCAACATAAGGTTCAAGATCTGATCGACGCAAAAGCTATCAACTTCTCTAGGCCGCCGAATGTTCGTGACAATCCAATGCCTCATCATGGAGGTGCAGGCACAAATGCCATTTTTGATGGCGAGAAGTTGAATTTGATTACTGATGTTAATTTGGTGAAGACTCCGCTGTTGATTGTAAAAGAACATTTGTTAAAAGGAAAGGTATTTCCTGGATGCGCCTCTGATTGCGAGGATTGTTCAAAGCAGGTTAATGGGTGCAGTAAGTTGAGAGTTGGACTGCAGGATCTTATGGATGAGGGAAGTCTTCAGTTTGATAAAGTAGAGAAAGAACAGGATGTTTCTGCCGTTACCATTTACTATAATCCAGTCGAGATACAGGTGCCTGTTGAGGAGCCTGTTGCTATCATCGTGCCCGAGAGGCCGAGACCAGTTACGATTATAGTTCCTGAATCGGCTGCTTATGTGTCTAATAGGGCAGTTCTGTGGCAGTATGGAACTGATACTCGTCAAGGAGGAAGTCGGCAGAAGGCAGAGGCTGTTGGTACTAGCATTGAGAATGTCAGTGGACCAAGTGGTTTTACTAGGAGCGGTCGACTGTTTGCTCCCCAGACTTTAAGGAGTGATAAAGAGGCTGAAGTCGCTGCAAGAGCAAAAGGAAAACAGGTTGTTGATGACAAGGTGCCTGCTCAGGAAGAGGACCCTAAAGTCAATTTTGATAATGATGTTGAGGAATTTATGAGGGTTATCAAAAAGAGTGATTACAAGATCATTGACCAACTTAATCAGACACCCTCTAAAATTTCGATATTATCCCTGTTAATGAGTTCAGATGCACACCGGGCTGCTTTGTTGAAAGTTCTGAATATGGCATACGTTCCCCAAGAGATTACAGTGAATCAACTAGCGACTCTGCTGGGGATAATGTTGACCTATTGCTGGTCTATCCTAAGCGAGTCAATCCTAGCGCTTGTTTGTTTTTCTTTCATTGGGTGTTTACTGTTGTTTTGTATTTGCTGTTTACTGTATTTTATTACTTGTACCATATTTACAGCATGTTAGCATTTACATTTCATATATTATACCGTGTTGCACTGTTCTGTCTGTTTGGCAGGATGGGATTTCTGAGAGATGAGCTAAGTACACAGGCTTGAGTATACACTTAGACTTAGAGTAGAGAGTAGTGGGACCTACGTGCCATCTGTGTAAGTGGGTAATCACGAATTTCACAGCTAGACGAGGCTATCTTGGGACCCATCATGGCGTGCGCATCTTGCGTATTCCAGGATGTCGATCTAGAGAGCTGTCGACTCTAGTGACCGATCATGAGGACCTTAGTGGAAACATCTCTCTTTAGCGGTGACAGTGGCAGACCACATTCTGTGGCAAACCCACTCGCACCCGAGGGCCCACTTTGGTACTTGCATAGGATGACCTTTATTTTCTAAGGTGAGTCAGTGGACGACCTCTTTGATTGGCATAGCATTGTATCCTACGGGCTGAATGTGTTATCGCTTCTCAAACCTCCGAAGCTGACAAGCCTTATCTTCTAGGAACCACATGTGAGTATGGGTGGGATGTTTACAGGTTTGCAGGTATCCTGGCCTCCTACATACCGTACTTGTGATTATATGATTATTACAGACAGTGTATCCTATGACAGTGGTTTGAGTATTCATCCCAGATATATTGCCAAATTCAGTACAGAGACACAGTGCACACAGTTCAACACAGACACCGACACCTGGATACCTGATCACATGCCTTTTGCATTTGCATAATCATATCATAACAGGTTATGTTTGTCATTTTCAGGTACTTACCATATTGTCTGATTCCAATCATGAGTTCCCAAGATGCTGAGGTTAAAAGGAAGAATAATGTGTCATACAAATTCCCTGATCCAAAGCTGGATGTATTGAACAAGATGATAGGTATGGCTGGTTCTGATGTTCTCAGCACTTTTCAGAAGGAGTATGGAGAGCTGATTAAGATGGTCCGTGCATTCACAAAGTATGAGAAGGATGGGTTGCATACTTTCTTACAGTTCTATGAGCCATCAATGAGATGTTTCCTATTCCCTGACTACATTCTGATGCCCACTCTGGAGGAATTCTCATTTATTTTGGAAATTCCAATCACGTCTGCTATACCGTATTTTTCTGAAGGTGCTCTTGCCCCTGAAGTAATCGCTGTTGTCCTGCATCTGGACCTGTTTGTTGTGAAAAGTGGCCTAAGCAGACTCAAAGAAGATGAAGGATTTCATTTGGAGTTTCTTTTTCGACAAGCTCAGGAAGCTGCCAAGACTAACAATTGGACTACTTACAACGCTGTGTTAGCTCTTTGTATCTATGGCTTGGTGCTTTTCCCCGGTCAGCCTGATTTTGTTGATATGCAGGCGTTGAAAGTGTTTGTCTCGAAGAATCCGATTCCTACCCTGCTAGGGGATTTTTATCACTCCATACACTACAAAAATGAGAAGGCAAGAGGGAGTTTGGTTAGTTATTGCACCCAATTGTTATGCCATTGGCTCTTCAAACATTTACCCCGGACTGGTGCGTTTGTAGAAACTGCTGAGACAATGAAGTGGTCCAAGAGACTGATAGGTCTGACTGCCAATAATATTATTTGGTTTGATCCCAAATTACTGACGGTAGAACTTACTGTCAAATGTGGAAGTTTTCCTAATGTGCCTCTACTTGGAAGAAGAGGTGGGATTAATTACAACCCAGTGTTGGCAGTTAGGCAATTTGGTTATGCCTCGAGACGTCCTCCTGCTGATGAGGAGATTAGCGCTTCTCTGTTTTTCGTAGGGACCAAGAATGAAAGAGTGCGGGAAGTAATAAATGCTTGGAAATTTAGGCAAAGAGAGGGAAAATTGACTTTCGGCAAAGGAGACTGTAGATCATACCCTGACTACGATGCTTGGGTTGAGATGAAGGTCAAAAAGCTGTTGTTACCCTTTTCCCGAGAAGTTCTCTTATGCCCAGGTCAACATTCCATGGTACCGGCCGAAGAGTACGAGAAATTGAAGAAAATGGTTAGAGATCTGCAGATAGAGAACTCTGGAATGAGCAGATGTCTTCAGAAAGCTCTAGCTGACAACAAAGAGTTGGAAAAGAGAGCGTTGAAAGCAGAAAAAACCCTGGCGGACAAAGAAGAAGATTTTAATGAGAGAGCTCAATACTTCCGGAAGCTTACCTTGGGAGCAGATGATACTAGTCAGGCTCATAAGGCTACAAAGCAGGCGCTGGCCCGAAGCAAGGATTCGTTAGCTAAACTCCGACAAGCTTGGGATGAGGTCAGAATTGAGAACTCTGAATTGCAGGCCCAGTTAAAAGATAAAGATGAAGATCTGAAGAAAGCCCACGTGGAAAGAAGAAAGTATCGAGAAGATCTTGGAAAAAGTCAAGAACAAGTGAGAAATGCTGAAGGTAAGCTGAGAATCACCAACAAGGAGCTTGAAGATGTCACAGCAGAGCTGAAACTGGTTAAAATTCAAGCTGGAATCAAGAGGCGCAAAGGAGCCAATGAAGATGAAGCCTTGCTGATGCACGTGGGGTCATTAGAGGATGCAGTGGAAAAAAGGGACGTAGTGATTAAAGAGCTGATTGAGAAGCCGCATCATCAGCGTACCCGCATCCTGTTTGAAGAGATTAAGTACTCCAGCCAGAAGCTGAAGGATGTAGAGCTGTCGGATTAGTGATTTTTGTCATTTCTTTGTAATTTGTAATGGTTACCATCAGAGTTGTTGATGGATCCAATTGACTGCTTGTTTCTTATTTTGCTGCTGAAACTACGACAAATGTGCTTGTGCAGTTTTGGGAATTTGTATGACATAGGTTACTTCTGTTCACAATTTCTGATCTTCAGATATATGTGATGTGATATCTGCACACTAGCACACTACAAAATCACTATTTCTGGTCTTCAGACATCTGTGATCGATGTATATGAATATCTCTTCATGGCAAAACTCAGTAATCATGACTCCTGGTCTTCAGGAATTTTTGGTTACGATTGGGATCAGGATATGAAAAGTATTTTGAAATGACAAACATAACTTTGCATTTGCATTTGCATATCATTTTTGCATCGCAGGTTTTCCTTTTGCATGCGCCTGCTAACCTTTATTTGGTTTTCAGGCACGATAGCTGATACCCCAGTCCACCGATATTCTACCCGACGCAATCAAGCAAGAGTAATGGAGCAAGTTCAGACAGAGTTAGCCGATTTGAGGGGAAGGATGGAACAGTTCATGAACCTCATGCAGGGGATTGCTCAAGGTCAGCAAGAGCTGAGGACCGGTCAAGAAAAGATGAGGATTGGACAAGAAGCTATGAGAACCACTATCCAGAGGCTGGAAACTGAAATCCCAAATCGCAACGTGCGCACTCCTCCTGTTGGCACAATCCTTGCTGGTGGGGTACATCTGGGACTTAATAACAATGAGGATGGTCAGGAGGACCAGTTCACTGCATTCAACAATGACATGGGTTTCTACAATGACGATCGGAAGTATGAAGGGCTGGATGAAAGACTCAAGGCTATTGAGAGCCAAAATCCTCTTGGAATTGATGTAGAAGACATGGGTCTCGTGCAGGGTGTGCGAATTCCACCCAAGTTCAAGCTTCCTATTTTGGATAAGTACAACGGCAGTACATGTCCCAAAACCTATTTGCAAGCTTACAATCGCAAGATTGCCGCTTACACCGAGGACCAAAAGCTCTGGATGTATTTTTTCCAGGATAGCCTGTCAGGCGCTTCCCTGGAATGGTACATTAAGCTGGACAGGGTTCATATAAGGAGTTGGAAATATTTGTGCGCTGCTTTTCTGAAGCAGTATCAATATAATCTGGACATGGCACCTAATCGTACTCAATTGCAGAGCATGACTCAAGATAACAATGAGGGCTTTAAGCAGTACGCACAGAGATGGAGAGAATTGGCTGCCCGAGTTCAACCACCTTTGGGTGATCGTGAGATGGCTGATATGTTCATGAGCACACTTCAAGGGACGTATTTGGATAGACTTGCTGCATGTCCTTCCACGGGGTTTGCCGACATCGTCGTTGCTGGGGAACGAATAGAAAGTCTGCTGAAATTGGGTAAGATTCAAGATGTTGCTTCAAATTCGAAGAAACCCTTTGCCAATGGACCAAGGAAAAGAGAAGAGGAGTCCAGCGCTGTGTATAGAGGAGGGGGAAGAGGAAGGAATCAGTCCTATCATCAGGTGGATGCGGTAACTATTCTGGTTCCAGCTGGACACCAAACGCCAGATCAGCAAGGTACACCCCGATTTCAGAACAATAGACAAAGGGACCGTAAGTTTGATCCCTTGCCTATGACATATGCTGCTTTGTTACCACAACTGCTCAAAGAGAAGTTGGTTGAACTTCGGACTATGAAGCCGCTGGATTCCGGAAAATTGCCTCAAGGTTATGATGCTAATGTTCGATGTGAATATCATTCTGGTGCGCCAGGTCATTCAATAGAAAAGTGCTGGACCTTTCAACATAAGGTTCAAGATCTGATCGATGCAAAAGCTATCAACTTCTCTAGGCCGCCGAATGTTCGTGACAATCCAATGCCTCATCATGGAGGTGCAGGCACAAATGCCATTTTTGATGGCGAGAAGTTGAATTTGATTACTGATGTTAATTTGGTGAAGACTCCGTTGTTGATTGTAAAAGAACGTTTGTTAAAAGGAAAGGTATTTCCTGGATGCGCCTCTGATTGCGAGGATTGTTCAAAGCAGGTTAATGGGTGCAGTAAGTTGAGAGTTGGACTGCAGGATCTTATGGATGAGGGAAGTCTTCAGTTTGATAAAGTAGAGAAAGAACAGGATGTTTCTGCCGTTACCATTTACTATAATCCAGTCGAGATACAGATGCCTGTTGAGGAGCCTGTTGCTATCATCGTGCCCGAGAGGCCGAGACCAGTTACGATTATAGTTCCTGAATCGGCTGCTTATGTGTCTAATAGGGCAGTTCTGTGGCAGTATGGAACTGATACTCGTCAAGGAGGAAGTCGGCAGAAGGCAGAGGCTGTTGGTACTAGCATTGAGAATGTCAGTGGACCAAGTGGTTTTACTAGGAGCGGTCGACTGTTTGCTCCCCAGACTTTAAGGAGTGATAAAGAGGCTGAAGTCGCTGCAAGAGCAAAAGGAAAACAGGTTGTTGATGACAAGGTGCCTGCTCAGGAAGAGGACCCTAAAGTCAATTTTGATAATGATGTTGAGGAATTTATGAGGGTTATCAAAAAGAGTGATTACAAGATCATTGACCAACTTAATCAGACACCCTCTAAAATTTCGATATTATCCCTGTTAATGAGTTCAGATGCACACCGGGCTGCTTTGTTGAAAGTTCTGAATATGGCATACGTTCCCCAAGAGATTACAGTGAATTAGTTGGAGGGAGTAATTTCTAATGTGAATGTGAGCCACGGGTTGGGATTTACGAACAGGGATTTGACACCGGACGGACGTAAACACAACAAAGCACTGCACATCACACTTGAATGCAAAGGGGCAGTTTTGTCGCATGTCCTGGTTGACACAGGTTCCTCCTTAAATGTGTTACCCAAAAAAGCCCTGATGAAAATTGAAGTAGATGGATTGGTTCTGAGACCCAGCGATCTGATTGTGAGAGCTTTCGATGGATCCCAAAGATCGGTGTTTGGGGAGGTTGAATTACCAATACAGGTTGGTCCACAGATATTCAAGACGATCTTTCATGTTATGGACATTCAGCCTGCTTATAGCTGTTTGTTGGGCCGACCGTGGATTCACGCAGCAGGCACAGTTACCTCCACACTTCATCAGAAGCTCAAGTATGTGTTCTAGGGTCAAGTGGTTACTGTTTGCGGCGAGGAAGATATATTCGTGAGTCATCTATCTACTTTCAAATATGTGGAAATGGATGGAGAGATTCATGAAACTTTGTGCCAATCTTTTGAAGCCCTGAATATCAATAATTTACCAGAGTCTACTTCAGCAGTAGTGGTGTCAAATGTGCCAGGTGGGCCGAGTGCATCAATTGCGTCGTACAAGCAGGCCAGAGAAGTGGTCAAAAGCGGAAATGCCCAAGGTTGGGGTAAAGCTATAGATGTGTTTGTGAAAGAAGATAAGTTTGGCATTGGATACCAGCCGGGCCGGACGCCAGTTCCCCGATTCCGTGGGCCAATCAACTTCAACAGTGGAGGAATTATCAATCCCAACCAGTCCTGCTCAGCAATAGAAGATGGCGCTGAAAGCTCGGATTATCTGGACAGATGGGTATATGCACTGGCTCCAGGCGAGGCGTTGCAAAATTGGTCTAGTGAAGAAATCGTTCATGTTGTTCACCATTCAGAGTAATAATTCTTGTCTTTCATAATGCATGAAATCCCACACTCTGCCCAAGGTGTGAGGATCCATTTGTAGGGCCACCATATTTTCTCATATAATGTTCAAATATCAATAAAAGGACGTTTTTGTTTACAAATTTGTGTTCCTTTACTCTTTCTTTATTTTATTTTTGCACAAAGAAAATTAAAAATGATAATGCACTTTCTTTTCTTTTGATTTTAATCTAAAATAAAGCATAAACCCAATCATGCAGACTGGATTCTGTGGATTTCTCTGAAAATGATTTTGTTATACCCACGTATGATTTCGACAATCCGATCTATCAAGCTGAGGAAGAAAGTGATGAAGACTATGAACTCCCGGAAGAGTTGGCTAGGTTGTTGAAACAGGAAAAGAAGACTATTCAGCCTCATCAGGAAGCTCTTGAGATCATCAATATTGGGTCAGAGGAAAGCAAGAAAGAGATCAAGATTGGTGCGACTCTGCGGGATGATGTAAAGCAAGAGCTGATAGTCATGCTACGTGAATACGTTGACATCTTTGCTTGGTCATACCAAGATATGCCAGGTTTAGATACAGACATAGTTGTGCATAGACTACCATTGAAAGAGGACTGCCCACCGGTCAAGCAGAAGCTGCGCCGGACAAAACTAGAAATGGCCTTGAAGATCAAGGAAGAAGTACAGAAACAGTTGGATGCAGGTTTTCTGGCAGTAACCAACTATCCTCCCTGGGTGGCCAATATAGTACCGGTGCCGAAGAAAGATGGCAAAGTCAGAATGTGTGTGGATTACAGAGATCTCAACAGGGCGAGCCCTAAAGATGATTTTCCACTCCCTCATATTGATGTGCTGGTTGATAATACTGCTCAGTTTTCAGTGTTCTCATTTATGGATGGATTCTCCGGGTACAATCAGATAAAGATGGCGCCTGAAGACATGGAGAAGACGACATTCATTACCCCGTGGGGTACCTTCTGTTACAAAGTAATGCCTTTTGGGTTGAAGAACGCAGGGGCAACTTATCAAAGAGCAATGGTGACGTTATTCCACGATCTAATTCATAAAGAGATCGAGTGCTATGTGGACGACATGATTGCTAAATCAAAGACAGAAGAGGAACATCTGATCAACTTGAAGAAGTTGTTTGAGAGGCTGAGGAAATTCAGGTTAAGATTGAATCCTAACAAGTGTACTTTCGGCGTGCGGTCCGGAAAATTGCTTGGTTTCATTGTCAGTGAAAAAGGGATAGAGGTTGATCCTGCTAAAGTGAAAGCTATACAAGATATGCCTGTACCAAGTACTGAGAAAGAAGTTCGCGGTTTTCTAGGAAGATTGAACTACATTTCAAGGTTCATATCTCACCTAACCACCACTTGCGAACCGATATTCAAAATGCTACGAAAAGATCAAACGGTCAGGTGGAATGATGATTGTCAAAATGCATTCGATAAAATAAAAAGATATTTGCAGGAACCTCCAATTCTGATACCTCCAGTTCAAGGGAGACCACTGATTATGTACATGACAGTGCTCGAAGGATCTATGGGTTGTGTTCTCGGTCAACACGACGAGACAGGTAGGAAAGAACATGTTATCTACTACCTGAGCAAGAAATTTACAGATTATGAATCGCGCTATTCAATGCTTGAGAAGACATGCTGTGCACTCGCATGGGCCGCCAAGCGATTGAGACAATACATGCTCAGACATACAACCCTGTTGATCTCTAAATTGGATCTGGTCAAGTATATTTTTGAGAAACCAGCACTTACAGGCAGAGTTGCAAGGTGGCAGATGGTACTGACAGAGTACGATATTCAATTTACTTCGCAAAAGGCAATCAAAGGAAGTATACTGTCAGATTATCTTGCGCAACAGCCTCTTGATGATTACCAGCCCATGAGATTTGATTTCCCTGATGAAGACATCATGTTTCTCAAAGCGAAAGACTGCGAGGAACCACTTCTGGAGGAGGGGCCTGACCCTGAATCCAAATGGAGTTTGATGTTTGATGGGGCAGTTAATATGAATGGGTGCAGAGTTGGTGTAGTCCTTATTATGCCAGAAGGTGTTCACATGCCCTTCACTGCCCGAGTAACTTTTGGGTGTACCAACAATGAAGCAGAGTATGAAGCTTGCATACTAGGGATTGAGGAGGCTATCGATTTACGAATCAAGACCCTCGATATCTTTGGTGATTCAGCACTGGTAATCAATCAAGTAAAGGGAACTTGGCACACACATCAGCAGAATTTGATTCCGTATAGAGATTATACGAGGAGATTGCTGACATTCTTTACAACTGTCAAGTTGTACCATGTTCCTCGAGATGAGAATAAGTTTGCAGACACCTTGGCCACTATATCTTCGATGATCAAAGTGCATGGTTGGAACTTTGTACCCAGGATTGATGTATCTCGTCTTGATAGGCCTGCTTTTGTGTTTGATGTTGATGCAGTGTCTGACGACAAGCCTTGGTACCATGACATCAAATGCTTCTTAAAAAATCAAGAATACCCGCCTGGGGCATCTTCCAATGACTAGAAGACATTAAGAAGGCTAGCTGGTAGTTTCTTCTTGAACAAAGATGGTGTGCTGTATAAAAGGAATTTTGACACGGTTCTGCTCAGATGTGTGGATAGACACGAGGCAGACCTGTTGATGATTGAGGTGCACGAAGGCTCTTTCGGTACCCATGCCGGAGGACATGCGATGGCTAAGAAATTGTTGAGATTAGGGTATTATTGGCTGACCATGGAGTCAGATTGCTGCAAGTATGCTCGCAAGTGTCACAAATGCCAGATCTATGCAGACAAAGTGCACGTTCCTCCCAATCCGTTGAGTATCATGTCCTCTCCGTGGCCATTTGCAATGTGGGGCATTGATATGATCGGGAAAATTGAGCCTACTGCTTCAAACGGCCATCGTTTCATCTTGGTCGCCATTGATTACTTCACTAAATGGGTTGAAGCAGCATCTTACGCCAATGTCACTAAGCAAGTAGTGGCTCGTTTCTTGAAACGAGATATCATTTGTCGATATGGAGTGCCCGAAAGAATCATTACTAATAATGGTTCTAATTTGAACAACAAGATGATGGCTGAGCTATGCCGGGACTTCAAAATCGAGCACCACAATTCTTCTCCGTACCGCCCGAAAATGAATGGTGCGGTTGAAGCGGCCAACAAAAATATCAAGAAGATTGTGCAGAAAATGGTTGTCACGTACAAAGATTGGCATGAGATGTTACCACTGGCTTTGCATGGGTATCGAACATCAGTCCGCACGTCCACTGGGGCAACACCATTCTCGCTTGTATATGGTATGGAGGCAGTTCTATCGATAAAAGTGGAGATTCCCTCTCTCCGAGTATTGATGGATGTTAAGCTAGATGAAGCTGAATGGGTACGAGCCAGATTTGATCAGCTGAGCCTTATTGAGGAGAAGCGATTAGCAGCGGTATGCCATGGCCAGCTATATCAGCGCAGAATGAAGAGGGCATTCGATCAAAAGGTTCGACCTCAAGTCTACAAGGTCGGGGATGTGGTAATCAAGAGAATACTTCCTCCGAGTACAGATCACAGGGGCAAATGGACTCCTAATTATGAAGGTTCATTCGTGGTTAAAAAGGTTTTCTCAGGTGGAGCCCTATTGCTGACAACCATGGATGGTGAAGATTTTTCATCCCCTGTTAATTCAGATGCAGTTAAAAAATACTTCGTGTAAAGAGACCTGCTGGATAAAAAAAAAAAAAAAAAAGAATCCAGGCAAAAAAGGGCATCCCGGCGAACCAAAAACAGAATAAAGGTTCGGGCAAAAATTAGGGATATAATTGAAAAAATTGTACACCCGGTAAGTTGAAAACCCGAAAGGGCAACTTAGGCAAAAAAGGGTATCCCGGTGGATTGAAAACCTGAAAAGGCGATCCACACAAAAGAGGGATTAAAGCGAATGACTGCAGTCTGAATTAATCTGTACGTTCTCTACTCTTCAGCAAACTGGCAAAATTCCAAAGGAGGAATTGGTTCAATCATGAGCTTCTGAAGGCAAAGATAATCAGGAGAGTTGGAGTACATACTGGCTATAACAAAATCAGAAATCAGTTGGAATCCAATTTCCGCATTGTCATTAGGATAGATTTCTTTTCTCAATTTTATGGCAATCGCCTCTTTCAGGGGTTTGTTTCTGATGGTAAATTCGCCAATTTTTGGCCTTTCATCAATAAAGTTGAATATTCAGTCACGGGCTTTTATTTTCATTTTACTGTTTTGTTTGCAAAAACGTCCGATTTTTGATAATAAAACGTTACTTTGAAAATATCTTGGCCTTGCAAAAACATGCACAAAGACAATGGAAATTACGTTGCTTGTTGGACAACCTTGGATGGTGGACCCAAAAGACCACGCAATATCCTGGGGCATGTGCATATTCTTTTTCTGTTGCAGGTAATGAGCACGATCGATCCAAACAGCATGATCGTAATCACGAGCAGATATTTGCTATGATTTGATACTGTTGTATCTTATTAAGTTGATTCTTCCATTCAAGAGTTCCCACTAAGTTTCGTGATGGCAACGGTGTTCGAAGATGGATTTCTTCTGTGTTGATAACGGTTATTAATGCAGTGAATACTCCAGGTTGACAACGAGTGCCAATCCTCCAGTACCTTGCAGACAATGTGAAAGGTAGTTCAAGGTAGAGTGTCTGTCTAAGAGTTTGAAAACGCTTGGTTTTCTACAAAATCCTCTTAAGAGACGAAACTTTTAGTACTAACATCCCTGGTGGAGTTTACTCTTGGCAGGATGTACCAGCAAGTGGTCGTATCATGTCTCCTGCGGGTTCGGCATGGGAAATTTGTCAAAGAATAATCCCCAGCGGAGTTATTGACCCTCCCAAGCATGGGGCATGTAACCTCCCCAGCAAAGGATATCCCCGACCTATAATCCCCAGTAGAGTTGGAAGACATTTGGTCTTCTGTAAAATCCTCTCGAAGGGCAGCCCCAACAAGAGACGCTTTAAAGCGGTTTTTTCTCCAGCAGAGTGTGTTATAAACTCATTATTCCCAGCGGAGTCGTCAAAGGGAAAGTTCGCCCAACAGGGGGCATTGTGACATTTACCCTAAGCTCGACAGTCATTTTCCTCAGCAGATTACCGAGGAATTGCTTTGGGTTTCCTCAGCAGATCTCTAGGGACTTTTTCTCAGTACGTTGCAACGGATTGTCTTTCAACCAAGATTTGGATATTCCCCGCAAAGTAGCCCTGGTCCCCGGCAGGATCATATCTTTGGTAATGATATCCCCACAGAGTTCAGCATTGAATCTTGTCCGCTATACTCCCCAACCGAGTCACGGTAATTTCCCCAACTTGATCTATATGGATCAACGGAATCTCTTTTTCAGTAAGGTGTCAGCATATGATATTACCCAGCCGGTGGTGTAATTCTCAGCAGTGCTCATTTACAGCTCAAAGTCCAATTTATTTTTGGTATACAGTTTGTTTATATTATTCCAGCCGGTGGGGTAATATTGCAGGTGGTTGTTCCAGCAGGTGGGATGATCATTTGGCAAAGCTTCCAAAGCCTGTTTGGTAATCATCAAAGTCCACCAGCAGGGTGGCAAGCCAGTAGTCGTCTGGCGTCGTACAAAAGACATTATTAAAGTCCACCAGTAGTGTGGCAAGCCAGTAGTCGTCTGGCGTCGTACAAAAGACATTTCTAAAGTCCACCAGCAGTGTGGCAAGCCAGTAGTTGTCTGGCGTCGTACAAAAGACATTATTAAAGTCCACCAGCAGTGTGGCAAGCCAGTAGTCGTCTGGCGTCATACAAAAGACATTATTAAAGTCCACCAGCAGTGTGGCAAGCCAGTAGTCGTCTGGCGTCGTACAAAAGACATTTCTAAAGTCCACCAGCAGTGTGGCAAGCCAGTAGTCGTCTGGCGTCGTTCAAAAAGACATTTGTTAAAGTCCATCAACAGTATGGTAAGCCAGTAGTCGCCTGGCGTCGTTCAAAAGACAGACTTCTCCGACAACGTTTCACTTGAAGATTCAATCCAACAATCGCGTTGGGTTTATACCCCTTTTCTTCTTCATCATCCAGAGCAAATTTTTGGTTATATTTGGTATTCAATCACTATATACCTTGAAAGTCCGAAAGCAATCGCTTTCAGGCATTCAGGTCTGCAGCGTTTGAATAGGGGCAGCTGTAATACCCCAAAGTTTGCTCTCCCTTTTTTGTATCTTAGCATAGCATTATCATCTACCATATCATATCCATCTCATTAGCATTGCATTGCATTTAACATAGAAGAATGAAGCATAACATTCCTCTTACCATCAAGGCATGTGATCAGGGGGAAGATGGACAATCAAGGGATCATTCAAAGCACAAAAAGGTCAATCAAGTTGCCTCAAAGCAAGCCAAGAGTCTCTCATGTCTCATACCATCTCAATTGATAATCCAAAACCTCAAGGAAGTGAGATTCAATGGGAGATTGAAGCACTACATCTTTCACTATGCAAGAGGTTCAAAAACTGAAGGAAAACCCTCAAAAGAGATAGCTCATTGATCCAAAATCATCCTCAAATGGTATATATCATCATACTTTAAGAGGATACACAACATACTCTGAGGAATTTGAAATTGAAGACTGCACATTTTTCTCCTAGGAGATGGGCACCTAAACTAGGGTTTCCAATTAAATCAGGATATCTTTGATTTTTTGGACAAAACTTGATGTCATGGTCTTCTATATGTTCTTAAGTGTATGTATGTGGAAAATTGCCTCTCAATTGGTTTTAGAAGTGGTTCAATTGGAAGAAAGATAAAAAATAGGAAAATTGGGGCCAAGTCAAATAATCAGAGGAAAAAGTCAACTCTTGACTTTTTGAGGTCAAATCCATAAAATTCATGTTATATGTGTCCAATGTACAAAATTTGGTCAAGAAACTCCAAAGGAATCATGAAAAAATCAAGAGGTGGAAAGTTGCCATTTTTGGAAGAAGAAGGGTTACTAAAAAAAGCAAGTTTTGGCCATTTTGCATCAGAGTTTGGACCAAGGCCATTTAAAATTGAAGCATCAAATGAAAATTCCACTCGGCCACAACAAAAGATCTTGTTTTAAGCTTCACATCCATATGTGGAACATCTCTATTGGATAAAAATTGAGTGAGATATGATTGATCAAAGTTTGAGCAAAGTAGGTTCAAAACTAGGTCATGACCAAGATTTTCAGGGCACGCGCGCAGTCATTTTCTCAAACAGTTGGTGAGCCAAATGTCCACCCATTTTTCATCAAGATAAAAACCTCAAATGGAAAAGTTTTCAACATCAAAGTTGTTCTTTGTAGTGTCATCTTTAATATTGATGTTGGGAAAATTTTGAGTTGATCAAGTATGAGTGAGTTATAGTGGTCTCAAGATAGGTTGATTAAGCTGAACTTCAATGCATGTCACTTGCCATGCCATGACTTGCTTCGTACGCATATGTACCAGTTCTTTGTCCATCTGTTTGTGGTCATTTTTAGGCATGTTTGAGACCTCATTTCACTTCAATTTTCAAACCAATATTGTTCCTCAATGTACCCTCTTTCAAATGAACCCATGAACTCACCAAACCATCCACATTTCATGGAGTAATGCATCCTCAAGCAACCCTATCTTCATCCGTCTTCAACTGTCACATAAAACCAGAAAAAGCAAGTGGAATTTATTGTTGATTGAATTAGTTTGCGCATGCTTGATCACGCTCACCAACCTTTGCTTCATTTAGCCAAACACCCTTACATTCACCAGGTCACGTGTGTTATTCATGCATAGAAGTGGAAAGGATACAAACTTGTATAACAAGTTGCTTGCTGCAGCTTCATTCTCTTCATCCTCACCATAACACTCTAAGCATCACCCACACCATAAAAAACCCAAGATCAACTCGCCTCTAACTAACTGACTCAGTTAGTTAGAGTGAACTCACTCAACTCAGTCACCCAACTCACTTCCTAGCTCACTATAAAACAAAACTTCTCTTCACAAATTCATTTTCAACTTCATTCTCACTCTTTCTCTCAAACACTCTCACATTCTCTCCATTATCTCTCACTGATTCTGCACGATTTTTCTTCCTTTCTCAATCATCTTCATCCATTCTGAGCAAGAACATTCAAGAGAAAACTCCATTGTCCAAGCATAACATCATCACAGTTTGGAATTCTGTTTTGTTCTCAAGATCTCCACATCAAGTAGCATTTATTTTGCTAAGGTTGAAGATCTAGAAGCTCAATACCTCAAGCTTTTCTCTGGTTTTCTCAACACATCAAGTTGCCACACTTTCAGGTTTTGATTCACTCAATCTTAATGCTTCATATCAGTATGATTTAAACTCGTTTTATGTGTTTAGAGCTTATTAGAAGCTATGCGTGAGTTATGGCTAGTTGATAGGCTCTTTAGGAGTTTAGGTGTGATGTTAGGGCAAATTGTTTTGGCTCGGTTTATGTTATGCGTGCATGATCTATGAAAATTAATTGCATATTCATGATGTATGTGAGCTCAGCTTCATTTTGGTATATCGTTTCTGGAATTCTGGCAAAATCAAAGTTGCTGACGGTGGCTGTTGGCCGGAGAAGGTGACCGGAGGTCACCTCCGGCCGGTGACTTCAAATGACTAGGGTTTATGTATGTTTTAATCGTGTCCGTTTATTTTTCCATGATCGTGTGGTCTTCAAGTTGACAACGCATTAAAAATCATGTGCAAGTCATGTGCACGAATTTCTGAATTGGACTTAGCCAGAATGCTATCTGCACCCCTCTTTTACAAGCCCAAACCAATTAGAACTAACATTTTACTATGTTCATACCCCCCTGTCATTTTCTACTTCATTTTATTTTCTTTTTTTTCTACATGTTTCATAATTGAATTTTAAAAATACCAAATGGCATTATAAAATTCCACAAAAATTCATGAGCATCATTAAAACATTTAGAAAACTTTTAATGATTTTATTTCTTGATTTTATGACATTTTTGCCCCTGTTCTATAATTTTCTTTGATTTTCTTTTGTATGCATTCTTAATGTGGTACATGATTTTGTTTAATTTTGTTCTTGATCATTAAAAATTGTTTTGATGCTCTTCTTTTTGCATTGAGTCATTATCATTTTGAGGCATGTTAAATGATTTCTATTTGATTTTTTTAGGTCAGTTTATGGCATGTTTGGTGTTCATTTTTGTGCTACTTTGTATGATGTGCATACTTGACCTAAGTGCATTGTTTGACATCATTTTGCCTTGGTTTCTTGCATGCTACTTTGATATGTGATTCACCTATGATTTGTGAACCTCAATACCAAGTTTTCATAATTTTCATGAACTTATTTGATTTTTGTTTAAAACATTTCATTTGAAGCATTACAACATGTCATATCCTTGTAATCTTTGTGCATGTTTACATGATTTCTTTTGTACATACTTGCATGATCATTTGCCTACTTTGTGAACCATCTATTTGACATTATAGGTCATTGGTATATGTTATGTGTCATCATTGCATTTTCATTTGAACTTTGTGTGTCATTAATATGAAGTACTTGTGTTATCTTTTGAGTGTCCATTTCCTCTTTTCTTCTATTGCTTCTTGAATGGCTTGATAGGTGTTTCATGAATGCTTGTGATGTGTTTATATATCATTCTTCATTTCATTTCAATTCTGATCCTTGGATTACATGTTCCATTTAGGCATGTTTCTTCCATTTCTTTTCATCTTTCATTCTCCCTTTTCTTATGGTAGCATGTTCTAATGTCATGGATGATGTTTGTTGCCTATCCACTTGGACTTGCATGATAATGGTCATCTGTTTTCCATGTGATGTACATTCTGGTTGTAACCAATGTCTCATCTAATTCTTTTGAGTTTTATGGTGCATTAAGTGTTCTTTTGCTTCTTATACTTCTTATACATGTTTACTAACCATGTAGGGGCTTTGGTAAGTTGCAATTGAGTGTGGATAAGGAATCCACATTCAAATTTCATTTCATCTCTTTTACAATTCCATTTTGTGTTTTGTTAAGCACTTATGTGCTTTCTTTTAATAACTCACCACTTTCCCTTTTTGAATTACAATTCATCTTCTAACTTAGAAGTGAATTGTTTAATTCATTCTTTCTTTAGACTTTAGGTTGAAACCTCACAAACCATTAGGACCACTCCCTTTAATTTTCAATTAGGATTGAGTCTTAGTTCATATAGATTTTACCTTTGCTCCTCTCTTGAGTCTCTCTTCTTATCTCAAAGAAAATGCAAAATACTTAATAAAGGTAGGCGTTTATTGCATTTAGGCCTTTCATATAAAGAAGAGATTATAAAGGGGTCTTCTCTTATAATCTTAGAATGTGTAGCATATAGCCCATCTTGGGTCAATGTGTTAAACATTTGATCTTGTATGAGGGACTTAAATGCAATAATTGTTGAAGGTACAAATAATAAAAAACTCTTCTTCATTTCATAAATAACAAAAAACACTTAATAAACACAAGTATGCTAGTGTGTTTGAACCTTGACAATTGGAACTAAGTGTGGGGGTCTTCTTCACCCTTAGTGTGCTTTCTTATTCATTCCATCTTGGAATGTGAGAATGTACACATTCCAATGACTAAGATTCAGATACACTATCATATGCAAACAAATGGAAAAAACTCTTAAAAGACAAAAACAAACAATAACGTCTTTCCTTCGGGAATTCTTTCCTCATCTCATTCAATCATTCCTTAAGGATGCGTCATTTCCATTCTACCGCAAACAGGTAACGCCTAAGTCTCCCTACAGCGAGCTGCAACACCTAAGCTGCTAGGACGCGAACGTTGACGTATTCCATTAAAAAACACAAACAACTTTCCCTTAGGTGAGGGGAACTACGTCGCTCTGATTCTCATGTTCCCGATGAGATACGTAGGCAGTGGGGTAGGGCCCATTCGAGCACTTCTTTTATTTTCCCTACATTTGTTTCTCGTTCCTTTTCCATTCTTCCTCCTTTCTTTCTTTCAGTTCCTTTTCCAGTATCATTTTCTATCACCCTTTGATCGAGACAAGCAAGCGTGGATCCCATCGGGTACGATGGACGGGAGGGGGTGCTAATACCTTCCTCTCGCGTAACCGACTCCCTTACCCTTTCTCTTGGTCGCAAGACCATGCTCTTTCCTTCCTTCAGGTTTATGCGGTGTTTCCTTTCCCTCTCTTGGGATAAATACACATTGCTGGCGACTCTGTTTCGGTGCCACTTTCGCGTTTGTACTAGGATGAAAATCCCAGGAGCGACAACTGGTGACTCTGCTGGGGAGCGACAACAGACTCGCTTATAGTGTGCTAGTGTGAAGATCAGAGATTCTGGGTTCGATCCCCAGCAGAGTCGCCAGCTGTCGCTCCCGGGATTTTCATCCTAGTACAAACGCGAAAGTGGCACCGAAACAGAGTCGCCAGCAATGTGTATTTATCCCAAGAGAGGGAAAGGAAACACCGCATAAACCTGAAGGAAGGAAAGAGCATGGTCTTGCAACCAAGAGAAAGGGTAAGGGAGTCGGTTACGCGAGAGGAAGGTATTAGCACCCCCTCGCGTCCATCGTACACGATGGGATCCACGCTTGCTTGTCTCGATCAAAGGGTGATAGAAAATGATACTGGAAAAGGAACTGAAAGAAAGAAAGGAGGAAGAATGGAAAAGGAACGAGAAACAAATGTAGGGAAAATAAAAGAAGTGCCCGAATGGGCCCTACCCCACTGCCTACGTATCTCATCGGGAACATGAGAATCAGAGCGACGTAGTTCCCCTCACCTAAGGGAAAGTTGTTTGTGTTTTTTAATGGAATACGTCAACGTTCGCGTCCTAGCAGTTTAGGTGTTGCAGCTCGCTGTAGGGAGAATTAGGCGTTACCTGTTTGCGGTAGAACGGAAATGACGCATCCTTAAGGAATGATTGAATGAGACGAGGAAAGAATTCCCGAAGGAAAGACGTTATTGTTTGTTTTTGTCTTTTAAGAGTTTTTTCCATTTGTTTGCATATGATAGTGTATCTGAATCTTAGTCATTGGAATGTGTACATTCTCACATTCCAAGATGGAATGAATAAGAAAGCACACTAAGGGTGAAGAAGACCCCCACACTTAGTTCCAATTGTCAAGGTTCAAACACACTAGCATACTTGTGTTTATTAAGTGTTTTTTGTTATTTATGAAATGAAGAAGAGTTTTTTATTATTTGTACCTTCAACAATTATTGCATTTAAGTCCCTCATACAAGATCAAATGTTTAACACATTGACCCAAGATGGGCTATATGCTACACATTCTAAGATTATAAGAGAAGACCCCTTTATAATCTCTTCTTTATATGAAAGGCCTAAATGCAATAAACGCCTACCTTTATTAAGTATTTTGCATTTTCTTTGAGATGAGAAGAGAGACTCAAGAGAGGAGCAAAGGTAAAATCTATATGAACTAAGACTCAATCCTAATTGAAAATTAAAGGGAGTGGTCCTAATGGTTTGTGAGGTTTCAACCTAAAGTCTAAAGAAAGAATGAATTAAACAATTCACTTCTAAGTTAGAAGATGAATTGTAATTCAAAAAGGGAAAGTGGTGAGTTATTAAAAGAAAGCACATAAGTGCTTAACAAAACACAAAATGGAATTGTAAAAGAGATGAAAGGAAATTTGAATGTGGATTCCTTATCCACACTCAATTGCAACTTACCAAAGCCCCTACATGGTTAGTAAACATGTATAAGAAGTATAAGAAGCAAAAGAACACTTAATGCACCATAAAACTCAAAAGAATTAGATGAGACATTGGTTACAACCAGAATGTACATCACATGGAAAACAGATGATCATTATCATGCAAGTCCAAGTGGATAGGCAACAAACATCATCCATGACATTAGAACATGCTACCATAAGAAAAGGGAGAATGAAAGATGAAAAGAAATGGAAGAAACATGCCTAAATGGAACATGTAATCCAAGGATCAGAATTGAAATGAAATGAAGAATTATATATAAACACATCACAAGCATTCATGAAACACCTATCAAGCCATTCAAGAAGCAATAGAAGAAAAGAGGAAATGAACACTCAAAAGATAACACAAGTACTTCATATTAATGACACACAAAGTTCAAATGAAAATGCAATGATGACACATAACATATACCAATGACCTATAATGTCAAATAGATGGTTCACAAAGTAGGAAAATGATCATGCAAGTATGTACAAAAGAAATCATGTAAACATGCACAAAGATTACAAGGATATGACATGTTGTAATGCTTCAAATGAAATGTTTAAAAAAAAAATCAAATAAGTTCATGAAAATTATGAAAACATGGTATTGAGGTTCACAAATCAGAGGTGAATCACATATCAAAGTAGCATGCAAGAAACCAAGGCAAAATGATGTCAAACAATGCACTTAGGTCAAGTATGCACATCATACAAAGTAGCACAAAAATGAACACCAAACATGCCATAAACTGACCTAAAAAAATCAAATAGAAATCATTTAACATGCCTCAAAATGATAATGACTCAATGCAAAAAGAAGAGCATCAAAACAATTTTTAATGATCAAGAACAAAATTAAACAAAATCATGTACCACATTAAGAATGCATACAAAAGAAAATCAAAGAAAATTATAGAACAGGGGAAAAAATGTCATAAAATCAAGAAATTAAATCATGAAAAATTTTCTAAATGTTTTAATGATGCTCATGAATTTTTGTGGAATTTTATAATGCCATTTGGTATTTTTAAAATTCAATTATGAAACATGTAGAAAAAAAAGAAAATAAAATGAAGTAGAAAATGACAGGGGGGTATGAACATAGTAAAATGTTAGTTCTAATTGGTTTGGGCTTGTAAAAGAGGGGTGCAGATAGCATTCTGGCTAAGTCCAATTCAGAAATTCGTGCACATGACTTGCACATGATTTTTAATGCGTTGTCAACTTGAAGACCACACGATCATGGAAAAATAAACGGACACGATCAAAACATACATAAACCCTAGTCATTTGAAGTCACCGGCCGGAGGTGACCTCCGGTCACCTTCTCCGGCCAACAGCCACCGTCTGCAACTTTGATTTTGCCAGAATTCCACAAACGATATACCAAAATGAAGCTGAGCTCACATACATCATGAATATGCAATTAATTTTCATAGATCATGCACGCATAACACAAACCGAGCCAAAACAATTTGCCCTAACATCACACCTAAACTCCTAAAGAGCCTATCAACTAGCCATAACTCACGCATAGCTTCTAATAAGCTCTAAACACATAAAACGAGTTTAAATCATACTGATATGAAGCATTAAGATTGAGTGAATCAAAACCTGAAAGTGTGGCAACTTGATGTGTTGAGAAAACCAGAGAAAAGCTTGAGGTATTGAGCTTCTAGATCTTCAACCTTAGCAAAATAAATGCTACTTGATGTGGAGATCTTGAGAACAAAACAGAATTCCAAACTGTGATGATGTTATGCTTGGACAATGGAGTTTTCTCTTGAATGTTCTTGCTCAGAATGGATGAAGATGATTGAGAAAGGAAGAAAAATCGTGCAGAATCAGTGAGAGATAATGGAGAGAATGTGAGAGTGTTTGAGAGAAAGAGTGAGAATGAAGTTGAAAATGAATTTGTGAAGAGAAGTTTTGTTTTATAGTGAGCTATGAAGTGAGTTGGGTGACTGAGTTGAGTGAGTTCACTTTAACTAACTGAGTCAGTTAGTTAGAGGCGAGTTGATCTTGGGTTTTTTATGGTGTGGGTGATGCTTAGAGTGTTATGGTGAGGATGAAGAGAATGAAGCTGCAGCAAGCAACTTGTTATACAATTTTGTATCCTTTCCACTTCTATGCATGAACAACACACGTGACCTGGTGAATGTAAGGGTGTTTGGCTAAATGAAGCAAAGGTTGGTGAGTGTGATCAAGCATGCGCAAACTAATTCAATCAACAATAAATTCCACTTGCTTTTTCTGGTTTTATGTGACAGTTGAAGACGGATGAAGATAGGGTTGCTTGAGGATGCATTACTCCATGAAATGTGGATGGTTTGGTGAGTTCATGGGTTCATTTGAAAGAGGGTACATTGAGGAACAATATTGGTTTGAAAATTGAAGTGAAATGAGGTCTCAAACATGCCTAAAAATGACCACAAACAGATGGACAAAGATCTGGTACATATGCGTACGAAGCAAGTCATGGCATGGCAAGTGACATGCATGGAAGTTCAGCTTAATCAACCTATCTTGAGACCACTATAACTCACTCATACTTGATCAACTCAAAATTTTCCCAACATCAATATTAAAGATGACACTACAAAGAACAACTTTGATGTTGAAAACTTTTCCATTTGAGGTTTTTATCTTGATGAAAAATGGGTGGACATTTGGCTCACCAACTGTTTGAGAAAATGACTGCGCACGTGCCCTGAAAATCTTGGTCATGACCTAGTTTTGAACCTACTTTGCTCAAACTTTGATCAATCATATCTCACTCAATTTTTATCCAATAGAGATGTTCCACATATGGATGTGAAGCTTAAAACAAGATCTTTTGTTGTGGTCGAGTGGAATTTTCATTTGGTGCTTCAATTTTAAATGGCCTTGGTCCAAACTCTGATGCAAAATGGCCAAAACTTGCTATTTTTAGTAACCCTTCTTCTTCCAAAAATGGCAACTTTCCACCTCTTGATTTTTTCATGATTCCTTTGGAGTTTCTTGACCAAATTTTGTACATTGGACACATATAACATGAATTTTATGGATTTGACCTCAAAAAGTCAAGAGTTGACTTTTTCCTCTGATTATTTGACTTGGCCCCAATTTTCCTGATTTTTTATCTTTCTTCCAATTGAACCACTTCTAAAACCAATTGAGAGGCAATTTTCCACATACATACACTTAAGAACATATAGAATACCATGACATCAAGTTTTGTCCAAAAAATCAAAGATATCCTAATTTAATTGGAAACCCTAGTTTAGGTGCCCATCTCCTAGGAGAAAAATGTGCAGTCTTCAATTTCAAATTCCTCAGAGTATGTTGTGTATCCTCTTAAAGTATGATGATATATACCATTTGAGGATGATTTTGGATCAATGAGCTATCTCTTTTGAGGGTTTTCCTTCAGTTTTTGAACCTCTTGCATAGTGAAAGATGTAGTGCTTCAATCTCCCATTGAATCTCACTTCCTTCAGGTTTTGGATGATCAATTGAGATGGTATGAGACATGAGAGACTCTTGGCTTGCTTTGAGGCAACTTGATTGACCTTTTTGTGCTTTGAATGATCCCTTGATTGTCCATCTTCCCCCTTATCACATGCCTTGATGGTAAGAGGAATGCTATGCTTCATTCTTCTATGTTAAATGCAATGCAATGCTAATGAGATGGATATGATATGATAGATGATAATGCTATGCTAAGATGCAAAAAAGAGAGAGCAAATTTTGGGGTATTACAGCTGCCCCTATTCAAACGCTGTAGACCTGAATGCCTGAAAGCGATTGCTTTCGGACTTTCAAGGTATATAGTGATTGAATACCAAATATAACCAAAAATTTGCTCTGGATGATGAAGAAGAAAAGGGGTATAAACCCAACGCGATTGTTGGATTGAATCTTCAAGTGAAACGTTGTCGGAGAAGTCTGTCTTTTGAACGACGCCAGGCGACTACTGGCTTGCCATACTGTTGATGGACTTTAACAAATGTCTTTTTGAACGACGCCAGACGACTACTGGCTTGCCACACTGCTGGTGGACTTTAGAAATGTCTTTTGTACGACGCCATACGACTATTGGCTTGCCACACTGCTGGTGGACTTTAATAATGTCTTTTGTACGACGCCAGACGACTACTGGCTTGCCACACTGCTGGTGGACTTTAAAAATGTCTTTTTGAACGACGCCAGACGACTACTGGCTTGCCACACCGCTGGTGGACTTTAGAAATGTCTTTTGTACGATGCCAGACAACTACTGGCTTGCCACACTGCTGGTGGACTTTAATAATGTCTTTTGTACGACGCCAGACAACTACTGGCTTGCCACACTGCTGGTGGACTTTGATGATTACCAAACAGGCTTTGGAAGCTTTGCCAAATGATCATCCCACCTGCTGGAACAACCACCTGCAATATTACCCCACCGGCTAGAATAATATAAACAAACTGTATACCAAAAATAAATTGGACTTTGAGCTGTAAATGAGCACTGCTGAGAATTACACCACCGGCTGAGTAATATCATATGCTGACACCTTACTGAAAAAGAGATTCCGTTGATCCATATAGATCAAGTTGGGGAAATTACCGTGACTCGGTTGGGGAGTATAGCGGACAAGATTCAATGTTGAACTCTGTGGGGATATCATTACCAAAGATATGATCCTGCCGGGGACCAGGGCTACTTTGCGGGGAATATCCAAATCTTGGCAGAAAGACAATCCATTGCAACGTACTGAGAAAAAGTCCCTAGAGATCTCCTGAGGAAGCCCAAAGAAATTCCTCGGTAATCTGCTGAGGAAAATGACTGTCGAGCTTAGGGTAAATGTCACAATGCCCCCTGTTGGGCGAACTTTCCCTTTGACGACTCCGCTGGGAATAATGAGTTTATAACACACTCTGCTGGAGAAAAAACCGCTTTAAAGCGTCTCTTGTTGGGGCTGCCCTTCGAGAGGATTTTACAGAAGACCAAATGTCTTCCAACTCTACTGGGGATTATAGGTCGGGGATATCCTTTGTAGGGGAGGTTACATGCCCCATGCTTGGGAGGGTCAATAACTCCGCTGGGGATTATTCTTTGACAAATTTCCCATGCCGAACTTGCAGGAGACATGATACGACCACTTGCTGGTACATCCTGCCAAGAGTAAACTCCACCAGGGATGTTAGTACTAAAAGTTTCGTCTCTTAAGAGGATTTTGTAGAAAACCAAGCGTTTTCAAACTCTTAGACAGACACTCTACCTTGAACTACCTTTCACATTGTCTGCAAGGTACTGGAGGATTGGCACTCGTTGTCAACCTGGAGTATTCACTGCATTAATAACCGTTATCAACACAGAAGAAATCCATCTTCGAACACCGTTGCCGTCACGAAACTTAGTGGGAACTCTTGAATGGAAGAATCAACTTAATAAGATACAACAGTATCAAATCATAGCAAATATCTGCTCGTGATTACGATCATGCTGTTTGGATCGATCGTGCTCATTACCTGCAACAGAAAAAGAATATGCACATGCCCCAGGATATTGCGTGGTCTTTTGGGTCCACCATCCAAGGTTGTCCAACAAGCAACGTAATTTCCATTGTCTTTGTGCATGTTTTTGCAAGGCCAAGATATTTTCAAAGTAACGTTTTATTATCAAAAATCGGACGTTTTTGCAAACAAAACAATAAAATGAAAATAAAAGCCCGTGACTGAATATTCAACTTTATTGATGAAAGGCCAAAAATTGGCGAATTTACCATCAGAAACAAACCCCTGAAAGAGGCGATTGCCATAAAATTGAGAAAAGAAATCTATCCTAATGACAATGCGGAAATTGGATTCCAACTGATTTCTGATTTTGTTATAGCCAGTATGTACTCCAACTCTCCTGATTATCTTTGCCTTCAGAAGCTCGTGATTGAACCAATTCCTCCTTTGGAATTTTGCCAGTTTGCTGAAGAGTAGAGAACGTACAGATTAATTCAGACTGTAGTCATTCGCTTTAATCCCTCTTTTGTGTGGATCGCCTTTTCAGGTTTTCAATCCACCGGGATACCCTTTTTTGCCTAAGTTGCCCTTTCGGGTTTTCAACTTACCGGGTGTACAATTTTTTCAATTATATCCCTAATTTTTGCCCAAACCTTTATTCTGTTTTTGGTTCGCCGGGATGCCCTTTTTTGCCTGGATTCTTTTTTTTTTATCCAGCAGGTCTCTTTACACGAAGTATTTTTTAACTGCATCTGAATTAACAGGGGATGAAAAATCTTCACCATCCATGGTTGTCAGCAATAGGGCTCCACCTGAGAAAACCTTTTTAACCACGAATGGACCTTTATAATTAGGAGTTCATTTTCCCCTGTGATCTGTACTTGGAGGAAGTATTCTCTTGATTACCACATCCCCGACCTTGTAGACTTGAGGTCGAACCTTTTGATCGAATGCCCTCTTCATTCTGCGCTGATATAGTTGGCCATGGCATACCGCTGCTAATCGCTTCTCCTCAATAAGGCTCAGCTGATCAAATCTGGCTCGTACCCATTCAGCTTCATCTAGCTTAACATCCATCAATACTCGGAGAGAGGGAATCTCCACTTCTATCGGTAGAACTGCCTCCATACCATATACAAGCGAGTATGGTGTTGCCCCAGTGGACGTGCGGACTGATGTTCGATACCCATGCAAAGCCAGTGGTAACATCTCATGCCAATCTTTGTACGTGACAACCATTTTCTGCACAATCTTCTTGATATTTTTGTTGGCCGCTTCAACCGCACCATTCATTTTCGGGCGGTACAGAGAAGAATTGTGATGCTCGATTTTGAAGTCCCGGCATAGCTCAGCCATCATCTTGTTGTTAAAATTAGAACCATTATCAGTAATGATTCTTTCGGGCACTCCATATCGACAAATGATATCTCGTTTCAAGAAACGAGCCACTACTTGCTTAGTGACATTAGCGTAAGATGTTGCTTCAACCCATTTAGTGAAGTAATCAATGGCGACCAAGATGAAACGATGGCCGTTTGAAGCAGTAGGCTCAATTTTCCCGATCATATCAATGCCCCACATTGCAAATGGCCACTGAGAGGACATGATACTCAACGGATTGGGAGGAACGTGCACTTTGTCTGCATAGATCTGGCATTTGTGACACTTGCGAGCATACTTGCAGCAATCTGACTCCATGGTCAGCCAATAATACCCTAATCTCAACAATTTCTTAGCCATTGCATGTCCTCCGGCATGGGTACCGAAAGAGCCTTCGTGCACCTCAATCATCAACAGGTCTGCCTCGTGTCTATCCACACATCTGAGCAGAACCGTGTCAAAATTCCTTTTATACAGCACACCATCTTTGTTCAAGAAGAAACTACCAGCTAGCCTTCTTAATGTCTTCTTGTCATTGGAAGATGCCCCAGGCGGGTATTCTTGATTTTTTAAGAAGCATTTGATGTCATGGTACCAAGGCTTGTCGTCAGACACTGCATCAACATCAAACACAAAAGCAGGCCTATCAAGACGAGATACATCAATCTTGGGTACAAAGTTCCAACCATGCACTTTGATCATCGAAGATATAGTGGCCAAGGCGTCTGCAAACTTATTCTCATCTCGAGGAACATGGTACAACTTGACAGTTGTAAAGAATGTCAGCAATCTCCTCGTATAATCTCTATACGGAATCAAATTCTGCTGATGTGTGTGCCAAGTTTCCTTTACTTGATTGATTACCAGTGCTGAATCACCAAAGATATCGAGGGTCTTGATTCGTAAATCGATACCCTCCTCAATCCCTAGTATGCAAGCTTCATACTCTGCTTCATTGTTGGTACACCCAAAAGTTACTCGGGCAGTGAAGGGCATGTGAACACCTTCTGGCGTAATAAGGACTACACCAACTCCGCACCCATTCATATTAACTGCCCCATCAAACATCAAACTCCATTTGGATTCAGGGTCAGGCCCCTCCTCCAGAAGTGGTTCCTCGCAGTCTTTCGCTTTGAGAAACATGATGTCCTCATCAGGGAAATCAAATCTCATGGGCTGGTAATCATCAAGAGGCTGTTGCGCAAGATAATCTGACAGTATACTTCCTTTGATTGCCTTTTGCGAAGTAAATTGAATATCGTACTCTGTCAGTACCATCTGCCACCTTGCAACTCTACCTGTAAGTGCTGGTTTCTCAAAAATATACTTGACCGGATCCAATTTAGAGATCAACAGGGTTGTATGTGTGAGCATGTATTGTCTCAATCGCTTGGCGGCCCATGCGAGTGCACAGCATGTCTTCTCAAGCATTGAATAGCGCGATTCACAATCTGTAAATTTCTTGCTCAGGTAGTAGATAACATGTTCTTTCCTACCTGTCTCGTCGTGTTGACCGAGAACACAACCCATAGATCCTTCGAGCACTGTCAAGTACATAATCAATGGTCTCCCTTGAACTGGAGGTATCAGAATTGGAGGTTCCTGCAAATATCTTTTTATTTTATCGAATGCATTTTGACAATCATCATTCCACCTGACCGTTTGATCTTTTCGTAGCATTTTGAATATCGGTTCGCAAGTGGCGGTTAGGTGAGATATGAACCTTGAAATGTAGTTCAATCTTCCTAGAAAACCGCGAACTTCTTTCTCAGTACTTGGTACAGGCATATCTTGTATAGCTTTCACTTTAGCAGGATCAACCTCTATCCCTTTTTCACTGACAATGAAACCAAGCAATTTTCCGGACCGCACGCCGAAAGTACACTTGTTAGGATTCAATCTTAACCTGAATTTCCTCAGCCTCTCAAACAACTTCTTCAAGTTGATCAGACGTTCCTCTTCTGTCTTTGATTTAGCAATCATGTCGTCCACATAGCACTCGATCTCTTTATGAATTAGATCATGGAATAACGTCACCATTGCTCTTTGATAAGTTGCCCCTGCGTTCTTCAACCCAAAAGGCATTACTTTGTAACAGAAGGTACCCCCACGGGGTAATGAATGTCGTCTTCTCCATGTCTTCAGGCGCCATCTTTATTTGATTGTACCCGGAGAATCCATCCATAAATGAGAACACTGAAAACTGAGCAGTATTATCAACCAGCACATCAATATGAGGGAGTGGAAAATCATCTTTAGGGCTCGCCCTGTTGAGATCTCTGTAATCCACACACATTCTGACTTTGCCATCTTTCTTCGGCACCGGTACTATATTGGCCACCCAGGGAGGATAGTTGGTTACTGCCAGAAAACCTGCATCCAACTGTTTCTGTACTTCTTCCTTGATCTTCAAGGCCATTTCTGGTTTTGTCCGGCGCAGCTTCTGCTTGACCGGTGGGCAGTCCTCTTTCAATGGTAGTCTATGCACAACTATGTCTGTATCTAAACCTGGCATATCTTGGTATGACCAAGCAAAGATGTCAACGTATTCACGTAGCATGACTATCAGCTCTTGCTTTACATCATCCCGCAGACTCGCACTAATCTTGATCTCTTTCTTGCTTTCCTCTGACCCAATATTGATGATCTCAAGAGCTTCCTGATGAGGCTGAATAGTCTTCTTTTCCTGTTTCAACAACCTAGCCAACTCTTCCGGGAGTTCATAGTCTTCATCACTTTCTTCCTCAGCTTGATAGATCGGATTGTCGAAATCATACGTGGGTATAACAGAATCATTTTCAGAGAAATCCACAGAATCCAGTCTGCATGATTAGGTTTATGCTTTATTTTAGATTAAAAACAAAAGAAAAGAAAGTGCATTATCATTTTTAATTTTCTTTGTGCAAAAATAAAATAAAGAAAGAGTAAAGGAACACAAATTTGTAAACAAAAACGTCCTTTTATTGATATTTGAACATTATATGAGAAAATATGGTGGCCCTACAAATGGATCCTCACACCTTGGGCAGAGTGTGGGATTTCATGCATTATGAAAGACAAGAATTATTACTCTGAATGGTGAACAACATGAACGATTTCTTCACTATTAAGCCTAATTAAAATGATCAATGTATTCACTGCCAGCTTATTATTATCATTAACAACAGTAGTAAACAAATAGACCTGATGTAATGTCACAACAACAAAATTACATCACTCATTTCATAATAATTGATTTAATTAAAAATTGACAGATTTTTTTTTAAATTGCATAAAGAGAAATTCCTTTATCTCGGGCTGAACTTTAATAAATTAAAAAAAAAAAATTGTGTCACACTAACATTTGAAAATGACTATAACCTTAAGTAAAAAGTTACATTAGAATTTGACAAAAAAAAAACATCAGAAAAGTATATAAAAAAATGTCACAAGAAGCAACGAAGATAGCTTTAAAATAGATTTAACTAACATAGCTAATACTATTGATTAATCAAATGCTACAAACCTACAACAACATAACACAACCCAAAAACAAACAAAAAATGAAATCTCAAGTGTTTAATAATATATACATTACAAACTTATAATAACAAAATGAGTTATAAAAAAAGAACTCCAGAGAATGTTTATTCAGCCTCCAAATTATCAAATTGCCAAGGATTGAATTCTTGTCTACTTTCAGGCTCCTCAATGGAATCAGAACTATCTATTGCGGCGCGATGTTCCGAATATTTACCATTGTATTGGTAAATTTCCAATTCACTCCAAGGTGTAGGTGTTACTTCCTCTGTTAGATCAAACCATCTAGGAACAAACTTCTGGTTCTTCGCCTCTCGGTTTCTCTTCTCGGCTCTTTGCCTCTCCTCCAAACTGAAAAGTAGACAAAATGTAAGAGAACAAACACTTTTAATCCTCTTGTCATCTTTGGTTTCTAGAGAGGGTGCACAGTAGGTAGTTACCTGCTCTTTTCATTGCCGGACACTGATAGGTCACCTTTCTCAAGGGCCAACCTATCAGGATAGAGACGTGAATTGGATGCCAACAACTTCTTGGGAGCAGTGTCAAAGTTGTTAAGCTTGTGTGCAAAATAGGTGTATTGGAATTTGTCCTTTTTAGGAATCTCGGCAACTTTCCAAACCTGCAGAGTGGAACACAACTTGATTAAAAATTATAAGAGTTTCCCGAAAGAAAGAAGAAATCAAAGAAAATAGAATGACACTATTGTCTCCCGAAAGTCATAGAATTTTTTTATGTGCAATGAAAAATATAGAGTTTAAGATTTGAACTACTAACCTCTTTCAACTCAGTTCCTGGAAGTGGTTCTCCTTCCGGGTCACAAACTTGATAACTCAAAGAATCATTCCATTTTCTTGGCATAACAAAATCTTAGGCTCTTCAGCAGCATTATACACATATCCATCCACTTCATATCGACCAGCCCTGCAAAATGTCAATTCAATGCTTTATAGTAGGATATTATACATAAAAAGCAGCACTAAGAAGTTTTGAAATTAATATTCTACCATGGAGCGAAAAAATGTAATGGAAAATGAATAAATAAGATGTTTGCATTATTACGTCATGCAAATATAATAATAAAATCATTTCTATAATTTCAAGGAAGAAACTGTATGAACATTCAATCGCATAGCATACCCAAACCAGCCACATGGTTGAAAATACAGCACGGCTTTATCCCCTGTAGTCAGATTTGTCAGGACCATCTCCCCTGGTGAATCAATCCAAGTTCGTCCAAAAATCAAGTTGCTAACTTTTGTAGGTGGAGGCACCAAATCAAGGGTCACGCCATCTCTTTTGAGAGTAACACGTGTTCTGCATCCCGGTAAGTAAAAGCGCGTTACATATGCATACAACAACTTGAAAAATACTTGCTAAGGAAATGAACTCCAACTCCTAAGGCTCTTTAAGAAATGATGTGTGCAATGATTTCGGTATTTTATCTTCTTTTTTATTTTTAAGAAACATAAAGACATAATAAGTATTACCTTCGAACAGGATATACATCAACCGAGTTGCCAAGAAATTTAGTTTTCAATTTTGATGTCACATTATAAGTGAAATGTTCATTTTCAGCATGTCCGACACTCATTGGAGGATGATGACTAACCTGAAGAAATTTGTTTTTATAAGTCAACACAAGTAAAAATCATACTTAATATAGGAGAATCACAAAATAACTGCAAAACTATGCATATTCCAGAGGCCATGGAAAAAATAAATGACAAAGAGGAATGTAAACTTTGTGTAATCAGTTCATTTAAAATCAATTCTTCTCACCGCAGAACCAAACAATTCTTCAACTTATTCAAACATAAATCACATTAACTTCAACTCACTTTTAGCTTGAATTAATTTTATAGAATCAATTCATTTAAAATCAATTCTTCTCACCGCAGAACCAAACACACCCTACTACACGGGTTTGCAGCAATACCAAAGCATAATTGACGTAACTTTTAGAAGCCACAAAAGAGAGCTTCCAACACTGATGCAAAAATTTGACATAGTTTTATAGCGAGACTGCCGCAAAACCAAACAGTTACTATGTAGCACTAACACTTCAGATCAAAAGCCTGACACATGTCTATCTAACACCGATGCGCACATACTTACATTCAATTATTGTATCAGTCTACATCTGAATAAGTAGTTCATAGGTGATAAGTAGTAGTATTATACCTCCTCTTTCCATCTTCCCTTTTTAGCTTCCTCTTTAGCATCTTCCGTTCCTCCTTCTGGATTAACAACTTCCAATCCCTCAATCTCAATACCAGTAGGACTAAAAAATCAATATCACAAATAAATTTCATCAGCTCATAAAACAAATCAACCCAACAAAACCTAAAATATAAACCAAATGATTCCAATTTGCAAATAACAAATCCATCTATAGTAAAACCCCAAATCACAAAACCTGAACAAAATCACAAAAATAGTAAAATTAAAACCATAAGATCGTCCAGAGGGTATTGAGATACCATAGTTGTCCGTTTGATGATTATCATCAGATATCATAGTTGGACTATGAATGTTATATGCAGGGGATTCAAGAATGTTATAGTTAGATAGAGAAAAAAAGATAATCACAATTGTACCATGATGAGAAATAAATATATTTATAGTTAGATAGACAACACGGTAATCACGTTTTCAATTCAAATGTGAACTTATTATTATAAAAATCAAAGAAAAAAAATGTAACTGATGAACATGCTTAGTTGACCTTATAATCAAAAGATTTTCTGAACCTTTCATAATCTGAGTAACAAAAGTCTCAAATCCTAACAACTAAACGATGGATAGTATGAATCTTTCTGATGTGTGACACACTTAAAAATAAAATAGAGCAATTGACTGTATCAAGTTCGTCATGAACCTCAGGCATAAAAGCAACTTCCGTTTGGTACAATTTGTCCCATTCAAAGGACAAAATCAATCAACAATTACAATTTCAATAACTAAAACACTGATATAGTATTAAATATAGGATCATTTATCATATGTTACTAACCTGGTATTATGCCAACATTATAAGAGGATTCGGGAGGAGCAAAGATTAAGATATTCTGAATATGTACATTGCTATAACAAAAAACATAAACAAATAAGTATCACATTTTCTTTGAAAATACTTAGTTAGGTAGTGTATAGAAGTAGCACAAGACATACCTGCACATGTATTTAA
Organism: Lathyrus tuberosus; assembly: GCA_022829125.1. Taxonomy (NCBI): domain Eukaryota; kingdom Viridiplantae; phylum Streptophyta; class Magnoliopsida; order Fabales; family Fabaceae; genus Lathyrus; species Lathyrus tuberosus. Next base: position 69,775 of record JALAZF010000852.1, on the reverse strand, counting down.
TTTCCTATGAAGTCAATATTTTCCCTGTGAGGTCTGTGTCTGAAGCACATCTGAAATTAGCAGAAAAATCATTTTTTTCAATACAGTTCTACTTTTTTTTAATCTAGGTTTGATATATGATGCTACTCCACAAGACTATGTTAATTTCCTTTGTGGTTTAAAGTTCACAAAGAACCAAATTATAACAAATGTATATATCACAAATGTATATATCATTTATAATCCATACAGTGATACTCACTTATCAAGAAACTATTTGTACTTTGGATGTACTCCCACTAAATTGATTCAATAAACTACCTAGTGAACAATTGTGTCTGCATACCAAAATCACAAAAGATCAATCTTACATCATTGACATCACCGAATGCAATATTTCTCGGATGCTACATAGACAATGTATATATTATTTGGATAAGAAAAATCCAGATCATTGACACTCCCAAAATGAGCCACAATATGAGTTACAAAAACTAAATAAGCAGCCTTATATCACGAACAAAAACGGAAAGCTGGAATTCAAATAATAGACAAATAATGATCTCGGAGAACATCTATTAACTTTAGACACAACAAACCTTTAAGTGGTTTCTCAAATCCTCCCCGCCGTGATTGGAATATATATCGACTATATGTTTAGACGTCGGCAACACCTGAAGTATGAATAAGGATAAAGCAAATTTTAGAACTCGTAAAAGGAAAGAATAAAAGGTTTCAGCAATTGAACTATGAGAGGATAATTATAGTGTTAACAGATTCTAAAGAGAAAAGGGATGACTTTACCATTATCAGTGAACAAATCTTTGATAACCTCGACCCATTTCAAAATTCCTCCACTTCTGATTTCCCGACTGCTCCTTTCCAGCCGACCTGATTAACCTGAACAACAAAAGCATGTCATTAATCATAGAATAAAAAGATCGTTCTGCTATGACTCTTCCTCATACAACTTCTATTCTCGCTCTTTCATCCTCTCTATTCAGAAGCACGGGCAGAGAATTCTTTCACCCATAACAAAGTCACTAATCAGAAACAACTTCCTTTTGTTTCTGAAAGGAGCATATAGTCAACACAAAGGAACCAATATCAGAAAATTCAAGACACGTGAAGGGCCTCTCGCAAGGAATCAGACTATTAATATCTTCTAGCTTTGACAAAAGAGTGAGGTATGCCTCTCGCAAGGAAATGGCTGATGCCCGCAGACGCGTGAAGGGCCGGTTTGTCAAAGCTGGCGAGGCCTATGATTATGATCCTTTGAGACAAACCAGAAGCTACTAAATGTACAATTTTTAACCATGTCGAAAAAAAGGAAACAAATTATACCTCAAAAGAAAAAAAGGAAACAAATTATACCTCAAAAGAAAAAAAAAGATCAAAATCGATGCGTTCTTTTTCCATGCAATGACAAACTGTCTGATTTTATTACAGGGATCTAGCTTTGTTCAATGATAAGGGTTGTTCCTCCCTAAGTGCTTTCCTCACAAAACTCTCAAGCTCCTTCTGATGATTTTCTGCATCTACGGGATGAGCCTGCAGTGATCATTCAAATTCCATGAGTTTTTTCTTATTCTCAGCATCCCATATATCATTCACTATCCATTGATCAAAAGTAGAAAGCACAAGAGGTGCACAGAAAAAATGCAACATGATTGAACATGCACATTGGAGTTAGAAAAAAAGGCTTCTAAAACATGTTCACTAACCTCCTTGAACTCTGGTTCTGGCCTTACATCAAGAATTACAAAATTAACTTCATATACTTCAGCACCCTTTCTGGATGAAGATAGAGCCACACCAACTCCTTCCCCTGCAAAAGGTGCAATTCAGTTAGAGAGTGGAATGCGAAAAGGAGTCTGGTTCTCATTTCAATCTTTCAATGACCAGTGAGCTAAAACCAAAAAGCCTTTGTGCTTGCAATTGGCTCGTCATACTTTGGCAACTTAATTGAAAAATTCCTCAAACCAAAAAGTAACTATCATGAATATAATTTATGAGCTAAAAATATTTTGCTATTCAAAATGCATAATTCAATATAGTTTATACCTCTTTATAGACCTTTTCTACATTTTTATCGACCGTCCCCACCGAAAGCATGGCTTCACGCTCTGATATGTTGAAACCCCAGTTTCCATCTTAGGAGCCATATAAAGCTTAATCGCCATTCTCGCCATTCTGCTCATCATTTCGCATAATCCATATTCAAGAGAAAATAATCCAAAATAATCCAAAATCCATCAAAACAAAAGCACAAAATCCAACAAATATATGAGAGACAGTAATCCAAAATTAACCATAACCAAAATTAAAATTACTACATTAAAAAATTTTCAAACTTTCAAAACAAAACATAAATAAAAACTAAAATCAGATCTCAGAACAAAATCAATTCAAAACATCACAGATTTCAACGCACAAAATATCCTTAAACACAACATGAACACAACGGTTCCATGATCAAACGAAAGCATAACAATACACGATTCCATGTTTCCAGGAACAACAACAACACAACAGCAACACCATTTCGGTGAAAAACAACAAAAACAACAATACACGACAACATATCATTTTTAACGGAAAAATACAAGGTCAAGGTAAAAGGAATCGATACTTACATGAGTGAATCACTGAGCTCGGCGCCTTCAGTCTCTTAGCCGGAGTTGACGACGAGTTCTCTTGAATAAAAAATCTACTCGGTTCATTAGGAAGCCAGTGAGATAGGAATATAAATATGAATTTGGTTTTTCGGTTAGAGGTGGTGGTGGTCGGAGATAGGGACGACGGCGCTAGGGTTTTAAGGGAAAAGAAAAAGGAGAAGAGAGAAAATGGGAGACGAGAAAGAGAGAGAGACGGAGAATGAGGGAGAAAGAGAGAAAAGAAAACGTGAGGGAAGAGGGAAGTGGGTTGTTTTACATTTGAAAATAAGATGCCAAGTGGACAAAAGATGAATTGTGATTGGTTGTGAATGATTGAATTTGTAAATTACCGAAATGGGCAAATCATAGTATAAAGTTAATTACCAAGAAAGGGTAATTTAGGGAGATCATAAGCATGTTCCAATCTTAGTTAGGAAGTTGATAGTCTTACTTTTATTTAAAAAAACTCACTTTATGACAAAAAATTACCAGCGTTCGCCCTTAAAATATTTTTATTTTTTTAAATTACATATTCTCTTGATTGATGAGTCAATTATTAAGAAAATTAAATAGACTATTTTTTTATTATTTTTTAAATTACATATTCCCATGGTTGAGTATTCAACCAATTAAAAACTTACTCCCCAAAAATATATATATATTTTTTTTGAAATAAAAGATTATATTTCAAATTAGCATGAAAATACAAAGGCGGTCGCCAACGAACAAGCCCGAAACCCACAGCAACCAACCCCTCTACTTAAGACATTAAAAAATTAGCTATAAGAGCTCTATACTTAACTTTGCTCCAGCCTCTATACACAATACTATCAATTATACCCTTTGTAATTTTGCTATTATCTCTATTATGTTCAAAAATCACTGCATTACGGTAACGCCATATACCATAAATTGATTCAGCTGTCGCCATCTTCAAAAGACCACCAATTTTACTTTTTCCTTTGGTCTGATTCACAATCCACCTCACTTCATCCTTCCAACCAGCAGGCCTATGATTAATATGAAGCCATGACAGGACCTCCTTCCAAATCCAATTCACTTCACTACATTCAAAGAATAAATGATCATGATTTTCTTCAAACATACCACACAAACTACAAGTCATATCCTGTATTAAACTGAATTTATGAAGCCTCGACTTAGTTGCCAACCGACCTTGACAGACCAACCAACATAGCATAACAGCACGCGGCCTCGCATCATTACGTCTAATCAACTGTGCCCAGTCAACTCTAATTTGATCATCAATCAAATGCATATAAACCTTCCTCATAGAAAACCTGTTATTTCTGATCATATCATCCCAAATCTGAGGTAACTGGTGGACGGTTTCTCTTTTGGCTATAATATGCTTTAAGATCCACGAACCGCTATTTGTTTCCATAACCTCCATAACATCCTGCCTCTTCAAATAATATTCATGGACCCATTTAACCCGCAAATTGTCCACCTTTTGACAAATATTCCACAGACAATTCAATAACCACACATTATTCCAAACCTCAAGATTTAACATGTTATTTTTTTAATATATTTTTTTAATTACTTATTCCTTAATGTTGCACAGTGACAAATTATATAGGCTTTTTTTTTGGAATAATTTAGTCCTATCGTTGTTGGTGTTGGTTAACATTTAAAAGACAGCTTTTTGTTAATGATACGAAGCAGTGACCATTACGGCCAACTTATAATGGCCTCACCAATAAGACTTTGTTTTGGGTTAATGGTTCGAAGTAATGGCCATTAAGACTATCCCGTAAAGAGCATTACAATTGTAACGACCTCTGTGACAAAACCCCTCTTATTAGATTTGTGTAGGTTTTTCATTTGTATAGTTTAAATATGAGCTCTGATTTTGTTTGTATTGTTTTTATTATTTATTTCACTATTGTATCACTCAGAGTTTGAACTCTAAAAGATCTTTATCAGAATCTGCAACATAATCTGATTAAGAGGTAAACAATAGATAGCAATGGAATAATGTTCAGAAGCATGTAAAGTAAAAACATAAGACATAAACAGTTATCCTGGTTCCTCTCACAACCTAAGAGTAGTCCAATCTTCTTGATCTTCAAGAGATTTCCATTATAACCAAATCTGATTACAAATGCTTAAGCTCACAAGCAAGAGTCTTCCTTTTCTTATGCACAAAAGTATAAGACTTCCTTGCTCAGACCCACAAGTCTAAGACTTCTTTACTAAAACACACAAGCTCAAGACTTCCTTACTCTAGCACACAAGCTAAAGACTTCCTTACTCAAACACACAAGTCTGAGTCTTCCTTGCTTAAGCGCACAAGCTTAAGACTTCAAATGCTTAAGCACTAAAGCAAGAGACATCTGACTCTAAACAAGTTGTTAAGAGATTTGGGTAACAACTACACTTGATATGGAATCAGAAGTGTAGATAAAATGCAACTTAGAACGACTCTAAGACTTCAGAACTTCTAAAATATACACAAAGTTAATATGTTCTAAGTCTAACAATATTGACAGAGTAACTTCTCTTGATTGTCAAGTTTCAGAGTCTGTAATAGAGTTGTATTTGCGCATGATTATTTTTTTTATTCACCCCTTCTGCTCCTTAAATAGAAAGGGAGAAAAGAGACGTTAAATAATTTCACCAAATAGGTTGTGCTACCTTTGTACTTGATTAGACACATCACTAAAACACCTTTTCGCAAGAGGAATTATTCATTGAAGCTCAGTCAATAAGGAAGAGATTTTCCTTAAGTTTTCATGTGATAAAAAAGTCTCTGAGTCTGTCAGAGTTACCTTGGTAGATGAGCTTCTGCTTTAGAAGCTAACTTTCTTTCAGACTTCACTCTTCAGAGGCTGATCACATCAGAGTCCACTTCTTGGCTTCTGAAGATTCAGAGTCTGGGTTACCAAAGGTTGACTTTCTTCAGAGTTAACTTCTTTAGAGTCTCGATCTCCATCAGAGGCAGAGTCTTCAAAAGTGGTCTTCAGACCCAGAGTCTGATTATCAGATGCAGGTTCCTCAAGCAGTTCTTCATCTGTTCTTAAATATATTCTTGCAAACTCGAACATATGTTAGATAGCCCAATTTTTCTTTAAATACTTTGTTATCATCAAAACCAAATGGATATGGTATTAACCGATTTTGTTCTAACAATCTTTCTCTTTTTAATGATGACAAACCTACGTATTTAAAAAAATACACTACTACAAAAAACACATACAACGACGGTTAAAAAAATATATTATCACACAAGACCGACCATTGTTACGTAGCGTGTGATTGTATATGTGTTACTTACAATCACGGTCGTATGACCGTTGTAGAAAACTAAAAAGTGCGCTACCTATAATCACGGTTGATTTAAATACCCGTGGTGAAAGGTCTGTCAGCTTTTTTATTTTATTTTTGCCACATGTTTTTCCTGACTACATTTATAACTTTCATAACAATATACAATATTAAATATTTTAACAAAACAACATCAAGAACAACAATATTAACAAGAATAATAAGAAGAATAAGAAGAAGAAGAAGAACACCAACAATAACAATAACACCAAGAACAACAAAAACAACAACAAGAATGGCAAGAACAACAAGAACAATAACAAGAACAACAAGAACAATAACAACAAGAAGAACAAAAATAAGAATAACAACAAGAGCAACAACAAGAACAACAAGAACAATAACAACAATAACAACAACAATAATAAGAACTACAAGAACAGCAAGAACAATAATAACAACAACAATAACAACAACAATAACAAAAATAAGAATAACAACAAGAATAACAAGAGCAACAACAAGAACAACAAGAAGAATAACAAGAACAACAAGAACACTAACAACAATAACAACAACAAGAAAAAAATAAGAATAAAAACAAGAACAACAAGAGCAACAACAAGAACAAGAAGAACAACAACACGAACAACAATAAATAAATAGAATCGTTAAATAATAACATTTTACCTGTAGAATCGTTAAACATGAACAAACTGTAACACGTTAATGAAAGCAATGTTTCTGAGTTTCGTTTGTGGAAGAAATGATGTTTTCAAGTTTGGTTTAGTGGGTGAATAATGTTTCGTAAATGGAAGAAATGAATGAACTAAGAGCGTTATATATATATATATTTTTAAAAAAGAAGGCGCCACCTATAACCACGGTTGATTTAAATACCCATGGTGAAAGATCTGTCACCTATAACTACGGTTGATTTAAATACTCGTGGTGAAAGGTCTGTCAGCATTTTTAAAAAATGAGTAAATAACCAAAAATGTTGGTGCTGGGATTTGAACCCATGACCATACGTCACTTTTCACCCTGGGTATATTAAATCAACTGTGATTATAGATGGTTAAATAAAATATAAAAAAAATGCATGCGCCTAAATATTACATATTATAACGGTTGATTAAATATCTCTAGTAACTCGAACGTTATTATATGTGTTTTCCGTAGTAGTGATAGTTGTTGATTTAATTAACATTCTGACTTAAAGGTCTGAGGTTTGTAAGCTCCCCCGAGTCTAATAATTCTAAGGGTATGGTTTGTAAGCTCCCCCTAAGTCAGATAGTTCTGAGGGTGAGGTTTGTAAGCTCCCCTTAAGTCATAGCCAGGTTAATTAAATTTATCCTTGAAACACAGTAATCAATTCTTCAGAATTTAAGCATAAAATAATATTAATTAACTAGATTCAGATGCTTAAATACTCTATATCTCTCTACCTTTTGTCATCAACAAAAAGATAAGGCAGAAAGAGGAAAAGATATTGAAGAATAAAATGTATGAGAAATTAAATTCTGATAAAAATAAATAAAAACAGCTTTTGGAATCCCCGAAAAATTGAAACGCGATTTTTAAAAGATAGAAAAACAGCTAGATTGGTTGAAAATTTTTATTCACTTCTCGAGACGGTCAGCCAAGATCTTTTCAGCTTCTAAGTATTGAAAATATCAGAAGTGATAATTAAAATTAAGAGTTAGTAAACCTAGAGTAGCATGCATTAAAGATCATTAGTGATTAAACTTCCATCAGCAACATATATGACACTCAAGATTTTCTATAAAAGCATGAACCCATAGTTAAGACCACAGATCTTTATCCAACTTTCTCTTCTTCAAGATGAGCATACCAACTGAAAATACTAAAATCAACATCTCTTAATACTACTACGTTTAAGGAAACCAAAACTTCCAAAAAAAAATCTGAACTATTGGTCTTCTACAAAACACAAAACAAAAGGATAAGTTTAAACTTTTAAAAATATAAAAAAATAAAATGACATGTTTCATTTGACCTTAAATTTTTATTGGCTGAAATGAAAACTTTATCATAAAATATATTATTTATAAGAGTGAATTATAAAAAAAAAAAATTAGACACAGTATATGACCCAATAAATACATTTTTTATTATTTTATTGTAAATATATTTTATACGATGTTACTTCTACTATCTAACTAGTGGGAAAACCGTGCGTCCGCACGGGTTCCGGTGTGACCGCGGATACGTCATCAGTTACGTTATTAAATATAAAAAAAATCAAAAATATAAAATTTTTGTTGTAAATGAAAAAGAAAATTAAAATCATAACACCTAATAAAAAAACAAACGTGTTCAAAATTTTGATCAGCAACTTTATGTTCATTTTCAACAACTCAAAATTTTGATCAGAAAATTCATGTTCCCGTTAATTTTCAATATTTTGATCAGTGAGTTCATGTTCCCGTTAATATTTAATATTTTGATCAGTAACTTCATGTTCCCGTTAATATTCAATATTTTGATCAATAACTTCATCTTCCCGTTAATATTCAACATTTTGCTCAGTAATTTCATGCTCTCGTTAATATTCAATATTTTGATCAATAACTTCATGTTTCCGTTACTATTCAATATTTTAATCAATAACTTCTTGTTCGCGTTAATATTCAAATTTTCTATCAATAACTTCAAATTTCCGTTAATATTCAATATTTGATCAATAACTTCATGTTCCCGTTAATATTCAAATTTTCTACCAGTAACTTCAAATTCCCGTTAATATTCAATATTTTGATCAGTAACTTCATGTTCATGTTAATATTCAATATTTTGATCAATAACTTCATGTTTCCGTTAATATTCAATATTTGGATCTGTAACTTCTTGTTCCCGTTAATATTCAAATTTTCTATTAATAACTTCAAATTTCCGTTAATGTTCAATATTTTGATAGTATGGATAAGTTGTGATTTGTTCAAAAATTGTTTTCTATCGTTGATAAACATAAATAAATATGGGCTAAAAAAATAGAGTAATGTAAAAATATTTATGCATTTATTGTTTTAATGAAAAAAATCAATTAAAATCAAAAGATATGTACTAAAAAATAGAGTAACATTTGATCATAAATTAAAAATTTAATACAATTTATTATGTTTAAATAAGTTACATTATTTGTAATTTTAAAAATTTTATAAAATATTTTCAGATCTATTTTATGCATTTATTGTTTTCCCGTGTATAAATATTATTTTAAAAGAAAGTATAAATGTAAAATTTATAATTGTTTTTATACATAAAAAAAAATTTCTCGTATGTAAATATTATTTTTCTCTTATTTTTTCATTATGAGTTTAATATAACTTATTTTTCTGTATACAAATATTTGGATCATCCGCATATTTCCCGAATCTCTTATTTTTTCATTATGAGTTTAATCTATCTTATTCATAAAATATATTAGTTTTATTTTTGTATCATAAAATAACTAAAAATATTTCATATTATCATATAATTTTGATACTATTTAATTCATACATTACTAATGTATTTATTCTAGATCGCGATACTATAATTTATAATATTATCAATTTTTATATTATAATACATTATATTTTGTAATCTTTAAATTTTAATACATTTCACCCGTCTTATTTTATGTCCCGTTCTATTATTATTTATATTAAAGTTCATTTAATTCATTAATATTGCATGATTATTTTGTACTAAAAAAAGATGGCATGATTATTGTTTATTTATACGAAATCACGTATATGAAAATATTTGGATCAACAATATACAAACTAAAAAAATGTCATTTCAAATCATTCATGATTTGAATATCATTCATTCATAAATATGCATATAAAATGATTTATAATTTTATACAACATTAATAGTTTTAATACAATATTAATAGTTTTTACGTAATATATGATATACTGATTATTAGTCCTTCTCTTTCTTAATTGATATTTGATGGTAAGTAATTGAATAACAATAAAATAGATCAAATTAATAGATTGATATTCATTAACTACATTAAAATAATATAAACTACCCAAAATTTAGTTGATTAACACATTAAAAATAAATCATTATCAATACATTTAAAATATTTAAATTCGTAATTATACCATTATACCAATTAAATTCGTAAAAAATTTTCCAAAACTTATAATCTTTCTTATATGATAGATAAATTTTATCTTTATATATATTGTTCTGGACTGGGCCGTGGTTTCCTACAATCAAACAGGCCCAATCCATACAACTTGAAGAAGCCCAATAAAGTCCTAGAAAGGGACACTCGACTGCCATTCGCAAGGCCAAAGGTATGTTGGGCAACTGACTCCTTGACAGTGTCGAGGAGTTGAAGCCAACCAGGAAAGAAAGACACCACACGGACCTCCTCGACCGATCAGCTTCTCCCAGCGAGAGTCTTCCTAATCTCATCGACTCATAGGTCCTCGACAAGCATGGTTCTCCTCCGTGAGGGCATATCCAGATCACGATCACCCTATCTCCTCGACATTGTAGATTCTCCCCCGAGGAGCCCATCAACGGTCTTATCTACTCAGATACGTTTCACGTAACCGTCTAATAATGGCATTAAAATGACAGTTACACTAGGGTGTTGACCACGAGCTGGTCATTATTACTACACGTAAGCCCTAGCAGTTACTTGGAACGGGACACGCGCTGGGCCCACCCTTTGCAAGTAACCGTTGGCCACGCGCTGGGGGTCTCCTATAAATACCCTCTCACTTTAGAGGGTCAGGATAAGAAAACTTCTCATTCTCACTCTCACTCTCTGTACTTGTTGTGCACTCACTAACTTAAGCATCGGAGTGTCCTGCAGGTACACCCCCCCCGGCTGTCTCTCATCATCATTGAAGTAGCAATTATTCCAGACATCGTTGGCCACTTTCCAATAATCTGATCCAGGTGCTAGGTTTTTGTACCAAGCCATGGCCCCTTTTCGAAGAGTCGTAGGGAATAACCGGCATTTGATAGCGCCGGAGACGTTTCTAAAGTCGAGAAGAGCCTCGAAGCTCTCGACATGGTCATCTGGATCAGATGTCCCATCGTACGTCCCCAAGGATGGAGGTCTCTCCAAGCCTTTAGGAATAGGGGCTTCCATTATTTGTCTGGATAAGGGAGTCCGGTAGTCTTCGTCATCGCTATCTCTTGGGGATACAGAAGGAGAACTATGGCCCCGAATATAGTGACGTCTCGGGGAGCTCTCTTGGTGACGGACTCTTGGCTCCTCGACATAAGGCTTGCTCTTCTTAATCTTCAAGGGACGAGTGGCCGCTTTTGGTGGCGGGGAGCGATGGCGCTTCAGTGGATGCTCGGTCTGGTTGCGCTCCAAACGTGGTCTGCGCCCTTTATTTACTGGGGAGGAACTGCGAGATTCCACTGGAGACACTGAACGTCCGGGGTAAGGAGGTGGTCGGTGCTTTCGCGGGGAAGATCGACCACGACCCTTTTCTAGCTTCTCGATCCGTAAGTTTTGGTTGAAGATCATTTGATTGGTCTGATTGACCAACGCAAACAAAGCAGCAATGCTCGGATCTGCATTTGGTGGTGGATCCACGGGATGATATGTGGGCTGGAGGATTGCTTCCTGTGCATCTTGTTGAGCAGTCTCGTATTCTACCTCATCGGAAGACGGGTAAGCGGTGACTCCATCTCTGATGTCATTCTCCACGACGGGCTGAAGAGCATTGTTGTCGCCATGGGCGTTACCACCCAGTTGTGTGATGACATTATCTGTGGCTTGATTTGCGGATGGGTTGGCCATTGCTAGTAGTTGAATGAGGAAGCTTTGGTTTATCGCAAAGGAAAAACTGGGAAGTTTATGAAAATTCCCACAGACGGCGCCACTGATCGTCTGTGGGAATTTATATGTTAAAAATTTATTTATACACATATGGTACGTTTTTAACTTGTAGGATGGATCTTCCCATTTTTAGAACATACTTTTTCTATCCATTAATGTTATTAAATTATAAAATTTAATAAAAAATAATTATTCCATATAATTGATTATAACTATTTTAGTGCATTTCAAGATAATTGTTGGTTATGAAAAAATAAATACATATAAATTTCAAGAAAAAAAATCAAAGTCCTCTTTTTAAATTTTCAACTATACATATATATTTAATATTAGTTTTCATCTTAATTGTTCGAATATAAAAATAAGTGCTAAATAATACCAAGTTGCCAAATTACATGAAACAATCAACATAAGCAACCTTTAAAATCTTTCCTCTTGTACACAATAATTATTATAATTCCAATAATTCGAATAATTCTAATAATATTATGATATTTTCTGTTGGATTAACACTGATTTCAAAAGAAAAAAAAAAGAAATATGTCTTTGACGTAAGCTCAGCACAAACAGTCTAAAGTATTTGCTAATACATAAATAGGAAAGCCAACACCAATCCCTTGAATCTTGTGAGACCTAAACATTCACAGCAGCAAATTGTAAATAATTCACAATTTAAAACAGAGGCAAGTTATTAGGTAAGAGCAACGACATAGATTTTAATCCATCTTTGGAAGCAATACTAAGTAAATGTATCTATATGCAATGCTATTTAGATGCAATGTATCAAAAGTAAATGTTTGTATACAATGTTGTCTACACTTTACCCTTTTGACAACCAAGTGACATTTCAACTAATCAAACACATATAAGAAGAAACTGGAAATTTATAGCAAGAAATTAGAAAACTCACCAAGGAAAACTGAGTACTATGAAACTTATTCTGCTCATTGAAATCGATACGACCGTCGTTCCATGAAACCAAAACGTTGTTGCTGAGCCGACCCAAGATAATACTGATATATAGCAGAGGATTGGTAGCCTTGTAACACTGAGGATTGAAACATTAAGACCAAGAATTAAGTTCTGATTTTGAATAACAATACCAAAGTTCAAATTGCATCCGATATTTGTCCTTACAAATTTCATCCGATATGGTACGCGCTTCAAACACGCCAGCAACATGCCTAAGTTAACATTGTTGTCCTTGTTTTTCTCATTGGCAGTTAGCTTATTTTTCTGTATATATAGAATACCATGGTTATTTTGTAAGTAAGAATTTTCTTATGATTCTTAATACACTACTACGAAAAACCCATTTAACAACGGTTGGGAATGACATATAATGACGCGGGCGAAGGCGCTGTTATGTAGATTGTCGTTGTAAGTTCGCTGTTTCTACAACGGTCTGGAAACCGTTGTTGTATTCTGGAAGCGCGCGTTATATTGCAACGGTTAGGTATTTCAACCGTTGTAATATATATTAACTATCACAACGGTTATGAGTATCAACCGTTGTAATATATATTAACTATCACAACGGTTATGTGTCTCAGCCGTTGTGGAATGTACCCTTGGTTTATTAAATACAAATGTATATTGCTTGCTTTACCATACACCTAATTAAAGAAATACAACCATTAAAATTGGTAAAGAACTATATAATCTGAAAATTAAACTGTTCTTGAAAACCAACTTAAACACACCACTGTTTTCCGAATTGCATCCATTTCATTCCGCACATTTTATGTTCCTTAACATAAAATTTATGGTTTAATGGTCGGTTTCCTTCAATCCATCGATATCTTTTATTATAGTTTACCTCATCATCGCCAAAAATCATCGCAATTTTATCATCATAACAATCATGATCTTAACAACCACGATGATTAGTGACGATGATGAGGTAAACTATAATAAAAAATATCGATGAATTGAAGCAAACGGACCATTGGACCATAAATTTTATGTTAAGGAACATTAAATGTGCTGAATGAAATGGATGCAATTCGGAAAACATTGACATGATAAAGGTTGGTTTTCAAATACATCTTAATTTTCAGATTATAAATTTCTATATCAATTTAACTGATTGCATTTTCAATAAAAGGATAATGAAACAAACAATATACATAGTATATAATAAACTAAATTTCATATACAATATCAGAATAAATTTATATATATGTACCTTATCAGAATGAATTCATATATATGTACCACCATCATCATCACTATGTGAAACATACCCTAAGAAGTGGGAAACAATGAAGAAAATTAGTTAGTATTCAAAACCAAAACAAGCAAAAGTTGAAACAAAACCCTAAGAAGTGGGACTATACCATTACAATGAAGTTCACCTTGCTTGTGAAGCATTGAAGTCGAATCTGCACAAAATGAGAACAATAAACAAAAACAACATGAAGCAAACGAGATAATGGGAACTATCTAACAAAAAGATTGAAGTAGAAGAATACCTTATTTTCCATAAACAATATGTACATTACGCTTGCTACCGCCAGCATCATCACCATGTTCATCTAGTTTTAGACTCTACAAGAAGAAATACAAGGAGGAAGAAGCTTAAATCAAAAGCTTCATACTTCTTGTATTTCTTTTCGCAGATTCTAAAAAAAGATGAAGTTTGCTGCCAAAAATGTAGAGAAAAAATGGGTGCTAGGGTTTCGAGGTGAAGGAAACGACGCTAGTGTCAATAAGGGAAAGTTAATTCCATTATATAGGTAAATATTTCACAACGATTTTCTAAAAGAACCGTGATGATAAGTATATATATTATTTTAATAATATCATAACGGTTAGTTATATTAACCGTAGTGATACCCCTTATAGTTGGTACATGGTTCGACTCCAGGCAATAACATTATTCTATAATTACGTAAAATAGGAAAATGTTATTGCCTGGAGTCGAACCTTGTACCAAGTATAAGGGGTATCGCTATGGTTATTATTACTAACCGTTGTAATATTACAACCCTTGCTCTTCCCGGAATAGAGAAGACTCTGGCCAAGTATAATAATGATTTAAAATTTTCTCTGTTTTTCAAAAAATATCGTTCCAGAATATCAACCATTTACAAGTTATCATCATTGCAAGCATTAAACTATCAGACTTTTCATCTTCAACCTCATCTATAAATAAACAATTTTACATTTCTTCATAATATATTTTTCCTAACAATGAGTTCTACAAATGAGAATACTAGAAACATCACCAATGAGGGCACAAATGAACAACGTCAGCCGCCAAATGAGGAGGTCCAACCAGTGGCCAACGTCAGGGATGCGTTAAGGGTAAGGAAGGAGAAGAAGAAGAAGAAGAAAAAGCTGATCAAGAAAAAAAAAGACGAAAAGAATGACTGTTTATTATGATTCCGATGAGAGAAGTAAGGAGAGAGAGTCCTGGATTATGAAGATGCATTTGCAGCTATGGGCTCTGACATTGATAAATATATGTAATATATGATTATCAATGTACTCTTCTTATCTGGAATATTAATAAAGTTTTCTTTTATATATATCTGTTTCACTTTTATTTTTAAAGAAGTTATGATCAAACTATTTCAACCTATTCTCTTTAAATAGAAAAACAAAGATGAATTTTAAGTTTTGAGGTTAAATCCCCGTAACACTAACAAAAGAAATAAAATATATGTTTAAAATTTAAAAATATGGAAAAAAATATGGTTGCTGGGAATCGAAGCTTGTTACACACCATGTATTGCAACGGTGTTTTAATACAAGCGAGTTTAAAATGTAAAAATATGGAAAAAAATGTAGTTGCTGGGAATCGAAGCTTGTTACACACCATGTATTACAACGGTTGTTTAATACGACCGTCGTTAAATATGACGTTATAAATCAGCTGCAAAATTTTTAACCTATTATAATTGTGGGTTACGAATTCGTTGTAAGCCTGACGTTGTTGTTTTAGCAT
The DNA here is from genome assembly GCA_022829125.1 of Lathyrus tuberosus. Lineage (NCBI taxonomy): Eukaryota > Viridiplantae > Streptophyta > Magnoliopsida > Fabales > Fabaceae > Lathyrus > Lathyrus tuberosus. The sequence continues at coordinate 54,063 of JALAZF010000852.1, read as the reverse complement.
TTTGTAGTAGTGATAATATTTCAGTTTCCTATTTTATTTTTGGGACGTAGAGACTCACACGTTAACACATTGTTACACATATAATTTAAATATTACAACAACAACAACAACAACAGAAAGAATGTTGAGCTTTTAGCATATGCATAACTTTCTGCACTTCAAGGATCCACAAAGACAAGGATATCCTTCTACAGCAACAAACTCATAGTGATAATTATATGTCAATTCTTCACCCAAAACAATCTATCATCAAAAAATTAACAAAGTCAAATCTAATTCATTTTGGTGTCAAGTATTCATAACCAAGCAGTAATTTTTAACAATACTGAAATTTTTCATTCATATAAAGAAGAGAGTACTCACATGATCTCTTTTTGCATAAAGACCAATATCATGTGCATGCTCACAATTCATGCTTTCTATACAAATTTGGTAACTCACAAGATTCGGTGAACAACTGCAATAACAATAAGACCAAACTATCAATTTCTTTTTTCTGGTAACTACCATATATTGGTCATTGAAAAGACAACATTCTAAAGCCTGATAGAAAAGCTTTATGAATAATTCCTAATTAATATAGCTACATGATATATTAAGCCCAATATTTTAAAAACCAAACCTAAACATTTATGATTTATCCCAATTCAAGACACTAAAATAATCAGTTTTCAATGTGATTCAAATTTTACACGATATCTCAATGTCATAAAGCTATGATAACGATTGTAAAAGGAATTTCTCATACCTGGTCTATAACTTTCCACGCATCCCTACTTCTATCTCTCGAGCAGCGCACTTCAGAGCATCTTCCTAATCCTGTTTAAAACTTCTACTATAAAAAGAAATCCAAGTAAAACATGAGACCGAATCATGTGAGACACTTAAATTTCTTCTTGTCATATTAATCAATCATAACAATCACCAAAATGAGTAACTTAGTTAACCATATTCACTATACTCAATTATTCTTTTCGCTCCATGCATCATTTCGTGTCAGAAAGCTTTTTCAACACTCGAAGAAGAAAGGGCTTTGAAACTTCCAAATCTATTGAAAAATGCCTTATTTGCCAACGCATCGAGTTCACGATACTTATATTTTCTGTCAAAAACAACATTAAAAACCAGATTAATTTTTTCTTTTTCATCATTTTAGATGGTTTAAAAAACTAAAAAACATACAGTGGTGAGGCACGCATGGATCACCCTTGAACTTAGATCAAATAACCCAGATCTAGCCACATAGCCCTTATCATTTAAAAAAATAAAAGAAAGGAAACAGTAAGGGAAAAAAACAAAAATAACAGAAGCACTTATCTCTCCTCAAAAGCGCTTATTTCTTCTCCCTTTCACGGTTCTTAACTCGTCTACAACATTGTTCGGTATCTAGAAAATATCTCATAGCAAGAAACGTAAACGTAAACATAGAATAGTAGAGAAATGAGTTTTTTTTTGAAAATCTTGGTATCCGGCCTTGCAACCGACTAATCCAAGAGGGACCAATCTCACCATTCACTATCGGGGACCCCATTTAAAGTCGGAGTAAAACTCCATATGGACTGACCCACACAAGGGTTGATTGCACCCAGTAGGATTCGAACCTGAGACCTTGAGAGGAACACACTCTCAAGACCCAAGCCTCCACCACTAGGCCAACTCTTGGGGGTTGGTAGAGACATGAGTTGATTTAGTTCAGAGCAAAGAGAGAAGAAGATGAAGAATGTTGAGAGAATATATAAAATACGTTCAGAGAGAGAAGGTAGAAGAGAGAGAAGTTGGAAGGTGTTGTAAAACAAAAATGGTATTAAGAATTTGACACGTGTTCATATGGTAAAAGAGTATTTTTGGTGGTATAAAATTTTCTTATATGGTAGATTTCAAATTTTGTGTCAAGGAAAATCATGTAGGATTGTCTTACTCATAAAATATAAGATTGTCTGATTCATAAAAATAATAAAACAAAAAGTTTTGGATAACTTCCGTACGAATATTCTTGTTTCAGTTCATAAAAATATATGATAAAAAATAAAATTATGTGTTTCAGTTCTTTAAATCTCGTATATTCAATAACTGAAATAAAAATTTTGTTATAAAATTAATTATTTGTGATACTGAATTATAAAAAAAAAAAAATTATTTAGCCATTGTATATATGACAATAAATATATTTTTAATTATTTTATTGTAATATCTTTTTCTTCTAGTGAAAGTAAAGGTTAAAGATGAGTATTTTATACCATGTTACTTCTACCGTCTAATTTCAAAATTTGTGTCATGAAATCATATAGGGTTGTCTTATTCTTAAAAATATAGGATTGTCTTATTCATAAAATAATAAAACAAAAAGTCTTGGATAACTTCCGTACGAATATTATTCTTTCTTCGTGGATGTTTCGGACCAACTAGACAACTTCAAATAAAACTGCAGCAGTCAAAACTATCTGCGACGCGATGCCATATTGTTATAGGTTCCTTAACTAAGTGGAAAATGAATCATAAATAATTATACAAGCAACTATTCAACACGCACACGTTTTTACAACCGCGTTAGCGCATTAAATCTCCTTTCTATATATACACACAATTCACTCTTTCAATTTACATTTCACTACAGCTTGTCGTCTTCTTTTTAATCTCTCTAACATCAAAATCTCAATTCCTGTGTTCATTTTCTCATCATATAACATGGCAGATATTAAGCAACCGCAACTGAACGGTGCATACTACGGCCCCGCCATTCCACCACCAGCACAACCCCGTCCCTACCACCAAAGAAGCAGAAGCTGTTGTTGCTGTCTCTTCAGTTTCTTCTGGAAGCTCCTTGTCACGCTGATCGTCCTTGCTGGTCTCGCAGTCCTTATCTTCTATCTCGTTGTTCAGCCCCGCCCCTTCAAATTCTATGTCACAGAAGCCAACCTAACTAAATTTGACTACACAAACAACACAATACACTACAATATGGTTCTCAATTTCACAGCTCGTAACCCAAACAAAAAACTCAACATCTATTACGACAAAGTTGAGGCTATAGCCTTCTACGAAGGGGCGAGGCTTACTAATAATGTTGATGTGATCACATGGTTGAACTCCTTTCGACAATATAAGAAGAGCAGTGACCCCATGAGCGTTGTTTTCTCAGGACAAAAACTGTTGGTTCTCGACGATGATCAAGTGTCAGAGTTCAACGACGATAAGAGTGCCGAGGTTTATGATATCTATGTGAAACTCAACTTCAGGATTAGATTCAGACTTGGAGATTTGATATCTGGTGATTACAAGCCCAAGGTGAAATGTGATCTCAAAGTCCCTTTGAATTCTAACAACGCCACTGCAACATTTGTGCCCACAAAGTGCAGTGTTGATTTCTACTAATGTGCGCTTCTGATTGGTTTCTTGGCAAATGGATCACCTGCTGCCCTCCGGTTTCTTGGCACATAAGTAATACATTTTGAATTTTATTTGTTTATATTTAGTTCTTCTTTTTCTGTATGATATTTGTTATTTATTTTATTTATTCTTTGGATGTACATCACTATCATATGTTTCGATCAAATAAACAATTATTTTCTTTAGTTCTCTAGATTAACCTGTTTTGTTATTTATAATTTAATTAGTGTATTTCAAAATGTCACCATCAATTCTAATAGTTTCCTTAAAAAAGGCACATTTTTTGTAGTTCACTCATCGATGTTCTATTTAAGACAAATAAAGATGATTTTACATTGCAATTTAGTCATGTATTTTGTGTTAACATTTTAGAGTCGTTGGTTGAAAGTGTTCAAAGTAGAGAAAGAGATGATGATTCAATCACAAATATAGATATTTTAATTTTTTAATAAAAAAACTATGTTAAACTATTTTTTATATCTCAATATATATTTGTATATTGAGAAAAATGTTGGAAATTTACTTAAATCTATGGAAAATTCTTTTGCTGCAATCTTGACGAATAAGATTCAATCACACCGATCGAATTTCTCTTGTTCTTCACTCTTCACTCGAGTGAATCAATCAATTTTGGTTGTAAGATTATTCTTACTGCACAATTGTTAATGGAAGAAGAAAGAAAAGCTAATATTTGCAGAAGAAAGAAATTAAGGTTTAGACAAAATAAGAGAAGAAATTAAGTTAATATACGCCATGTAAGCCCTAGCAGTTAACTGCATCGGGCCTAATGATCCAACCCAGCGCAGATGACCATTGGCCCAGCGCTGGGGGCACACTATAAATACCCTCTATCACTAGAGGGTCAGGTATTCTGAATTTCACTCTCACTACACCTTTCTGTACTTGCACTTTCTACTCCGTCTTTTACTTTGGCATTAGAGTACCTTGCAGGTACACCCTCCACCTTTTCACCACCACCGGAGTGTAATGGAGCTCACGACGTGTTGCTGACCACTGATCTATTTTTGATCAGGTACGATCAGTGGCGCCGTCCGTGGGAACCTTTGCTTCCCCGTTCTTCCTCCCGTAGAAACTCAAGAACCAAAGCAACTTTCAATCTCCGACAATCATGGCCAGCCCACGGAATGACGTCAACGCTCCAGATTCCGCCTTCGCCCCATTCACCAACTGAGACGACCATGACCTCAACGTGGCCGTTCACGTCGAAGAAGGCGATCCCAGGGACGTGCACACCGCCTCTCCCTCCGCTGACGATGCGACCTTCAACGCCGCCCGATACTTTGATAGCACGACTGTCTACTAACTGATCCCCGCACTAACTAATGTTGATCTGACCATGGTGGCTCTGTTCGCAGCGGTCAATCAGACCAATCTGATGATCTTCTAACATAATGAGCGGATAGAAGTGCTCGAGAGGGAGCGTCAATCATGCTCTCCCCCGCTGAGACATCGTCGCCCCGTTTATCGCAGTCCCTCTCCTCCCCCATGGAGGACACGACACGATGACTCTCAGAGCCCCTCTCCCCGGATGCCTAGGCATTGTCCGCGTCTAGAACGACTCTAACCCGTGGTCGCCCAAAAGCGCGACCGATCCCCTCCTCGAAAGGAACGACGTTCCCCCGCTCAGAAGAGGAATAAAATCGACATGTACGGCGAGAAGCCAAAGAGCATACTAAGGAGTCCTCCCCGACGGAGCAAGAACAGCCGAGGCGACCTATCCCTATCACCCGTCAGGAGTGACGAGGACGATCAGCGCACCCCGCTACCCAGGGACATCATGGAGACCCCCTTACCTGTCTGGATGGAAAAACCGCCGCCCTTGACGACATATGATGGTACGACCGACCCGGGCGACCACATCGAAAGCTTTGACGCGATGCTCGATTACCGGAACGTCCGGGGAGCCATCAAGTGCAGGCTCTTCCCCACTACCCTCTAGAAGGGTGCCATGGTGTGGTACAAGAGCCTCGCACCTGAATCCATCACCGCCTGGAAGGAACTGAAGAGACAGTTCTCCAGGCATTTCACCGCTTCCCGACGCCACCCAAAGACGGAAGCATCCCTGGAAGCCATCATCTTGGGAAAAGACGAATCTTTCTGGAATTACATTGAGAGATTCAACCGAGAAGCCATCTAGGTATCCACTTCGGATGACATGAAAAAATTCTTGATTGAGCGAGGACTCCGACCTCGCACCAAGTTCGCCAAGGCTGTCGGTATTGAAAGGCCCGACACCTTGGAAACGCTCCTCCACAAGGCCTAAGCATACATCCAGTATGAGGAGATAGAGGCCTCTCACTGTGCTCGCGATTCGTGGAATCAAGAGGGCCCCAAAAGCTCCAGGCACGAGGACTCCACCGAACCCCGATGAGGCGGGGAGAGAAGAAGAGAAGATCGGGCCCGAGACTCTCGAGAACAGAGGGGACCCGCAAGCGGGTTCACTGAGTACACGCTACTCACCGCTCCTCGCGAGCGCATCCTGGCCGAGTGCATCAACTTGGAATTCCATAAAGGAGGTGTCCGATTCCCGAAGTCAACGCCCCTTAAACCAAACATTGACAAGTCCAAGTACTGCAGATTCCACAGGAGCCACGGGCATGTCACGGAGGACTACATCCACCTCAAGGATGCGATAGAAATCTTGATTAAAGAGGGGCACGTCAAGCAGTACACGTAGAGGAACGATGCCCTCTCCCCCCGACAAGAGACCTGGGAGACGAAAAGGGTCGAAGAGGCGACCCAATCCCATGACGACAACAGACTACAACTCGCCCTGTGTGTCACCAGGCCAGAGGACTTCTACTTCTCCAGCGAGCCTGACATCTCTGTGACCGCTCGCAGCCCGTGGAAAAGTTTCTTCGCCGCCATGGTCATATCCGGCGGAGGGTTCAACAAGGTCTCGGTGGGGTCGATCAAGCGGAAGTTCAGCGAGTTGATAGAGACGAGCTAGGTGCAGAACACAACTTTTGAGAAGGTCCAGGGAAGGTCGAACTCCATCACCTTCTACCTCAGAGAATTGTCGGGCGGCTCCCCCAACTCCAACATCCCCCTCCTGATCAGGGCACAGATGGCGAACTTTGATGTCTTCCGCATCTTGGTCGACCAAGGGAGTTCGGTCGACATCATGTATGCCCACCTCTTCACTACCCTCCAGTTCAATGAGACACATTTGACCCCTTACGTGGAAGCAGCTAAAGGCCTGCCTCCGGGAGAATGCCGACCAGTTTGCGTATAGCGCTGCGGAGATGCCCGGCCTCAACCCAGATATGGCCTGCCATAAACTCATAATTGATCCAGCTGCTAGGGCTGTAGTACAATGTAGGCGTAGGCAGTCTCCCGAGAAAGCGGAGGCTGCTGAAAAATCTATAAAGGACCTCATATAGGCGAATTTTATTTCAGAATCCCAGTACACTACCTGGCTTTCTAACGTTGTACTTGTTAAAAAGAATAATGGAAAGTGGAGAATGTGCGTTGATTACTCTGATCTTAATCGGGCATGCCTGCAAGATGCATACCCATTGCCTAACATTGACAAACTGGTCGACAACTCTGCAGGTTTTAAATTGGTGTCGTTCATGGACGCGTACTCGGGATACAATCAAATCCCCATGGCGAAGGCCGACAAGCAGCACACGGCCTTCATGACCGAGTCAGGCAATTACTACTACAACATAATGCCCTTCGGCCTGAAGAATGCCGGCGCGACCTACTAGAGGATAATGAACAAAGTCTTCTGCAGTGAAATCGGCGACATGCTCGAGGTCAACATGGACGACATGATCGTAAAATCATGAGAGAAAGTCGACCACACTGCCAACCTGTTCGCTGGTGAATTTGGCGAACAACCTCTAGTTTCCTAATTTATGAAAATTAGTTTACTAACAGGACCAACCACACAAATCCTAGGACAAAGTGCTTTTGAAAATATCTTTGATTTGAAAAAGAATGTATTCGTTTTGTATTTGCTAAGGTTTCTTTTAATGGTTTTTTCGACTAAAAGAACAAAGGCACGATAATGGCGAAAAAGTAATTGAAAATAGGTTTAAATGGGAAACAAAGTAAATTGCTGAAGTAAAAGAAATGACTTGAATGTAAAGAAATGAAGAAAAGCTTGGAATTTTATTAAAGTGCATAAATGTAAACTGGTGTTTTCCATACATACATTTTCCAGAACACTTGTTTCTCTCACACGGTTAATTTGAGTATTTGCGGTAATTTGTACAAAGTTTGGAACACCTCTGAATCTAACACCAAGACCCCTTATTTATATACAAACAAAATAACTACCCATAACAACTATTTCTCCTAATGGCGACAAATGGCATTCTGCATGCATTCATTTCCTAATGGCGACAAATGGCGACAAAAGGCACTTTGTGAGCGTCGTCTCCAAATTCAGAAGTCGAAATTTGAAATGCTGAAAGAATCTTTCCCCGTTTGAATATTTGTAATATTTTTTGTTTGGCCTTTTAAGGCCTTTTTTGTAATGACATTGGATCTATATTATTTGGCGAAAGATTTTCAATCCGCCATATTGCTTTTTCTCTGCATAATTATTCGACTGTTATTTTAACTTCTTGTAATGTGGGCCTATATTGTTTCAACTACTTCCAGTTTATTTTTAATATACGCTTATCTTTATCCACTTCTCCGACTTCATATGCGCCATTGAAAAATACTCGTATAATTTGAAAAGGTCCTTCCCACTTAGGGGACCATTTTCCCATAAGTCTGTCTTTTCGATCCATGGGGAGAATTACTTTCCAAACTAACTCACCAATTAGGAAAGTCTTACATTTCACTTTCTTATTGTAAAACTTTTTGACTCTTTCTTTTTGTCTTTTCAATAAATCCAACGTATTTAATCTTTCTTCGTCCAAATCTACTAACTCGTCCATCATCATACTCCAATACGTATCTGATGGAATTTCATGATGCCTCTGAATTTGAATCGACTGTAAATAAACCTCAACTGGTAAAACTGCATCATGTCCATATATCAATCTAAATGGAGTAGTATTTGTTGCTTCTTTAGGGGACGTTCGACAAGCCCACAAGATTTGATCCAAAGTCTTATGCCAATTCTTAGGCTTTGTCCCCGCGTGCTTTTTAATCAAACTTATTACAACCTTATTTGCTACTTCGACTTGTCCATTTGCTTGAGCGTAATAAGGTGTCGAAGTGAGAAGCTTAAATCCTATCTCCTTTGCAAATGTTTGCATATTCTTCCTAGTAAACACAGATCCTTGATCTTTCGTTATTGTCTCAGGTATCCCATATCTATAGATGATATGCTTTCGAATGAATTCTATGACTGCTTCTTGATCAACATTTACCAAAGGTATGGCTTCTATCCATTTCGTGAAATAATCTATTCCAACCAAGATGTATCTTTGTCCTTTCAAAGATGCTGGTCGAATTTCTCCAATTAAATCTAAAGCCCAACCCCTAAATGGCCAAGGCTTCACAATAGAATGTAACTCACTTGCAGGAACGTGTGGTATCCCTGCATGTACTTGACATTCCTGGCAACCTTTTGCAAATTCGACACAGTCCTTTAACATCGTTGGCCAATACATTCCTTGTTGAAATAAAAACCATTTCATTTTATGGTCTGCTTGATGCGCACCACATGCTCCACTGTGCACATTCGACACAGCTATAAAAGCTTCATCTTCGCCCAAACATTTTAACAAAACTCCCTCTGATGTCTTTTTAAACAACTCATTTCCAAAAAGCGCATAACTTAACGCTCTGTACTTAACTTTTCTTTCGACTTTCTGATTTGGGTCTTGTAAATAATCCTTAATGGGCTTTCTCCAGTCTTCGACTCTTGAATCGTCTATATTAAATATCTCAAAACTCTCTTCGTCACCATACCCTAAATTTATTGTCTCCAAATCTGATGGGGACAACTTAGTTGATACAACTCTTCCTCTTACTTCAATGGCCTTTTGCAATTTTTATTTCGACATTTTATAACCAGATGCGAGTTGTGCCAAATCATTCGCCACTTGATTTTCCATTCGAGGAATATGTCTGATAGTTACATTGTCGAATTTCTTCAAGAGTCTGTTACCTATTACGAAGTATATAATTAAATTTTCTTTAACACACTTGTACTCCTTGGTTACTTGCTTTATTACCAACTCAGAGTCACCCATTATTTCGACTCTAGTTGCCCCCAATTCTAATAAAATTTCAAGTTCAGTTATCAAAGCTTCGTATTCTGCTTCATTGTTCGAACATAAGCCTTCGACTTTGTACTTGAATTTTTTTGGAATTCTATTAGGAGAAATAGTCAATATCCCAATACCAGTTCCATTCTTATGACTGGAACCGTCGAAGTATAGTTTCCATGGCTCTATTTCGACATACTCAATATAATCTTCATTTATGGCGTGGTCAGCTATAAAGTCAGCCACCACTTGCCCCTTAACGGCCTTCAAAGGCAAGTACATTAAGGAATATTCAGTCAATGCCAAAGCCCATTTCCCAATTCGACTATGTAAAATTGATTTTGATAACATATGCTTTATTACGTCAAAATGAGAGGAAATATATACATCAACTGGCTTTATGTAGTGTTTTAACTTCATACACGAAAAGTAAACACACAGACATAGCTTTTCTATTATACTATACCTAGTTTCGGCATCATTTAAGACTCTACTGAGGTAGTAGATGGCTCTTTCGACGCCATTCTCATCCTCTTGACATAACATACTTCCTAATGTCATACTTTTACTTCTACAAGGAGACATCAAGATTGGGGGATGGGTCAAGTATTCCTTGATTTTGTCGAACGCAGCTTGTTGATTGTAACGCCCCAATTTGTTTAATTGCATTTATTTATTTCATTTATGTGAATTTTGTGACATGTGTGAATTTATTGTATTTTACCTGCTAATTGAGTTAATTGGTTAATTTCCCTGATAGGTAAAATATTTGCAATAAATTATAATTTCTTTTTAACTTTTATTTCCCGAAATATATTTCATCGGTATGTTTATGTTTTATCGCATTTTGAGAACGTTTGGGAGATATTTGAGCTGAGGGGTATTTTGGTCTTTTTGGGGGTAGATATTTTTATAAATAGAAAGTAGAAAGAAAAAGAGAGAAAAGAAGAGAAAGAAAAGGAAAAGAAGAAAAAGAGAGAGGAGAAGAAAGAAAGGGAGAAGAGGAAAAAAGAAGGAAAATCGATAATTCATCCGTTTAAAGCGCGATTAATCGGGTAAGGGTGAGAAGTTTCAATTATATCTTGCTTGTATATGTATATGTGTGTGATTGTGTGAATGTTTTCTTGTTTTTCATAATTTTTCAATTCTAGGTTGAAATGAGAAAAACGATTAGAAATCGATGTTTTTACGGACGAAAGTCGGAGTAAATCGCGTAGTAGAGTCGTGTGATGTTGGGTCGTGATTTAGCGTGATCGTTTGATTGAATCGAGTTGAATTTGTAACTTTTGCGTTTTTGATATATATTGATGTTTTTGTGCAAATTGATGTTGTGATCGAGTAATAGTGTTTGGATACGTCTGGTAACATTGGTATAAGTTGATATTTAATCGGGTAAGGATAGGCATTAATCGGGAATGGTTATTTGTGTGTTTTCGAGTGGTTTTGAGCGAGTTTGGAGTTGGGATAAACTGATAAAATTATGTTTCAAAATATTTCAAAAATTGAAAATGTGTTAGATGGCTTTTTAATAGTGAAAATATTGTAGTATGTTGAATTCTGAGACCGCAACTTTTTACGGAATCGAAATCGGAGGTCCGGAAGTCATTTAACGATCGAAAATTAAGTTTTTATCAAATTCTGCGCAGTATGCGTCGACCTAAAGCATCTTTGCGTCGACCTAAAGAACCCTTGCGTCGAATCATGAGTCGACCTGAGCATACTCGCGAGTGATACAAATTTTCCAAAATGTCTGATTTTGTTTTCTTCATAACTTTTGAACCGTAAGTCCGTTTTGACCCCCGTTTGAAGCTTTGGAAAGCTAATGAAAAGTTATTTCTATTAAAGATGGTTTGGAGGGTAAAAGATGATTTAATTAATTATTATTTTTGAAAAATAGTCGGGTTGTCGGGTTTTTATCGCGTACAATGTGTGTGATTGATGTGTTATCATGCTATATGCTTTTGTTATATAACGTATAGCTTGTGTGCTGTTATATGATGTGAATATATGTAATGAGATGTTGGGATAAGGTGTTGTGATGCGAGGTTGTGATAACATTATTGTTGTGCGGTAAATACATTGTTTGACTGAATATCAATGTATGTGGTTATGATGTTGTGTTGGTTCGTGGTTTGTTGTTGTGGTTTGTGAAATGCATTGCTTATGTGAAATTCAATGTGTGATATTTGGTGGCCTTATGGCAAAAATGTGCATTGTTAGGGTTAAACTTCGATGCATGATTAAGGATGTTGTTATGATGTGTTGTGAATAGCCTTTGTGGTGTGAATCTCTTGTGGAATGAATTGTAATGATTGTATGATTGTTGTGGTATATGGTATGTGATGAAATGCATTGTTTGAATTATTGTCAATGCATGAATATGATGATGTGATAATCATATTGTTGATTTGTGAAGATGCATTTGATTGTCATGAGTTCTTGTGTGTCAAGCATCATGATATGCATTGTTGTGACGTCCTGAGTGACTGTTTGGTTCCACAGGGAATCTGCTATAACATCGCGTGCCCATGTGGGGACCTAAAGCGATGGTTATAGACGATCGTGTGCCCATGTGGGGACCTAAAGCGATCGGATCGTGTGCCCATGTGGGGACCTAAAGCGATCCATAAACGTCGTGTGCCCATGTGGGGACCTAAAGCGATGGGTGAACATCGTATGCCCGACGGGGTGTTACTTGAGCGACCCTCAGTAACGAGCGATGGTTCCAATAGTTCCTGAGTGAACTGGTGATGAGATATGAAACATTGGAAGTCGGTACCGCATGGCATTTGCATAGAGTCGTTGTGTCGGTCTCTGTGCATTTGCATAAATCAGGGATGCATTATGTGTGGAAAATCATGATTTAATTGATTATGTGTGAGACATTATGTTATGCATTTGTGATAAATGTATAGTGCATGATTAATATGCAATTGGGAATGGAGTAATTATGTGATTGAGCTTGTGATAGCATTTGGGAATTGATGTGCAGTCATGTTAAATGCATTGAATTATGAATGATATGTTTTGTGTATAAACATATGCATTATGTGTGAATATGTGATTATGTGAATATAATCTATATATGCTCTATGTGTTGGCATATGATAATTGTGGTGAGAATAACTACGCTTGTGATTGTTATGTGTGTCTGCATATTATTATGCAATCTTGATTTTAGTTGTTATTTCTCACCCTTCTGCTGTTTTATAATGCTCTATGAGGCATTGCAGATTAGAGTTGCTGGAGGTCTTTTTGTGAAGATTAGTCCTCCGTTCTTTTGTCGGTCTTGGTGTCTGCTCTGATACGTAGCACGGGAGTCGGGGAACGATTATGTTATATGTATACTCTTGTTAGATTTATTTTGTATTAACTTTGTAGAAATATTTTGATGTTATAAAACACTTTATGTTGTAAAACAAGTCGGTTATGGATCTTTCCGGTTTATTCCATAATTGACCTTTCCTTTTAGATGGAAAAAGTCTCCCCTTTGAGGGTATTCTATTTTATGCTATGTATCAAATAATTGAGCAGGGGTTGTGTTTTCTTACTTTAAAATGTGGCATCCTTGTTTATGTCGGAAAAATAAATTTTTAGTTACTCTGATTTATTTATGTATTATTTTTTTCGCGATGGGAATTGGGGTGTTACATTAGTGGTATCAGAGCAGGTCGGTCCGTCCGGCCGAGTTGTTGAGTCTGTTGGTGTGACAGTTGAATACTGTCGGTGTTGTTTGTTTCTTAGTACGTGATATGTGTGTGGAACACTGTTAGTGCTTTCTGGTTTTTCTAATCCTTTGTCTTCAGGATTGAGAATGATATAAGTGGGGGAGAAGTTGGAACTTCTCCAAGTTGCTTCGGCTGTGGAGCGCTGGCTCAGTGTGCCGTTGGTTGCCAGAGTGTAAGTGTTGTTTGGACAGTGTTGTTCCCGGTTCCGGAGGGAATGCGGAGGTAAGGTTTATGTTAACTAAGGATTTGTGCCTTAGGTAGTGTTGTGCATGAGATGTAAGTAATGCTATTATAGTTTGGTAAAGACGGTTTATGCCCCATCATGATTGTCGATTGTCTATTGACAAATTGAGGAACTGATCACCCTTAATCTCTTGTTGATAACAGACGGAAATTATGTTGGATGGAATAGACGTGTCTTTCCGGCTTTGATAGTGTGTGCAATGAATTGTTTGGTATTGAGACTATGGAAAGTAAAACTTGGAGTTCTGGTGAGGTTTGGAGTCTTTGGAGTTTTAGAGCATTGATGGAAATTTTGAGGAAACCCTAGGTGTGGGTGTAATATTTAAGAGTTCTCTTGGCTTGGTTGTGGCTACATGTTGGGATTTATGGAATTTGGACGGTTAAGAGAAGGACTTGTGTATGGATTACTAACAATGGAGTAAGGTAACGATTGAGAATAAGTGTCCACTTTCATGGTTAGATAACTGGAATGGTTTGGTTGAGTTGGAGTGAAATTACATTTGTTTGGAACGTTTGATAAGGATAATGAATTTTGTGGGGTAGAGGAATCGTATCTTCCATATTTATTTGGATAAGTTCGTAAGGGCTTTGATTGAGAACGTTCGGATCTGTTATAAAACCCAGAGGAAGAACAGGTAGAGTGTTTGAGATTTGAATTACAAGTGTTGAAAAGAGACGAAGTTTTTTTGCTAAATTATTTAAGTGAGAATTTGGGTTGAAAAAGGTTAGTTTTCCTGGATATGTTATTTCAGACGAGAGTATGGTTATGGATCCATCGGCAGTAAATGCAGTTCTACATTGAGAGGTTCCGAAGTTGGTTAAGGAGATTAGAAACTTTTGAGCTCAGTTGGTTGTTACTGCAGGCTATGGAAAACTTTACTAAGTTCGTACTTTTGTTATCTCAATTGACTCGCAAAGGGTAAGTCGTTTGCTTTGGATGTTCATTGTGGGGGAAGTTTGAAAGAGCTGAAGTAGAAGTTGTCTACGACTTCAGTTTTGATTCTGGGTGATCCTAATAAACCGTTTGTAAGGTATTGGGATGCGTCTTTAATGAGTTTAGTCAGTGTGTTAATGCAAGAGGGTAAAGTCGTGGCTTATGCTTTACGACAATTGAGGATTCATAAAGGGATCTATACTATTCTGGATTTGGAATTAGTCGCGATTGTATTGTGTTGGAAAATTTGGAGATATTATTTTTATGGTTCTCGGCTCGAAGTGTTGGGTAATCGCAAGAGTTTAAAGTACTTGGTTGGCCTGAAGGAATAGAGTATGAGACAACGAGGATGGTTAGAATCCGTGACGAGTTATAAATTTGGCTTGGATTATCCTTTGGGAAAAGCCGAGGTTGTGCCGGATGAGTTAAGTCAAAAGTTTCTATGTATGTCTGTTTTGATGGTCCGAGAATTAGAATTATTTGAGCAGTTCCAAGACTTGTGTCTGGTGTGTGAGGTAACGCAGTAGAGTGTGAGGTTGGATATATTAAAAGTGAACAGTGGTTTTTGGAGAATATGAGAAAGAGTTAGACTTTGGTCGTGAGATTGGTAGTTTTGACGGTTACGAGTAATCAAAGTGGCGCAGCGGAAGCGTGGTGTGCTTTTGTTGGCATGTTAGGTTGTTGGTCGGATGCGAGAGTCGTATCCGGAATTGTTCGTATCGGTTATATTTTCGAGGACGAAAATGTCTAAGTGGGGGAGAGTTGTAACGCCCCAATTTGTTTAATTGCATTTATTTATTTCATTTATGTGAATTTTGTGACATGTGTGAATTTATTATATTTTACCTGCTAATTGAGTTAATTGGTTAATTTCCCTGATAGGTAAAATATTTGCAATAAATTATAATTTCTTTTCAACTTTTATTTCCCGAAATATATTTCAGCGGTATGTTTATGTTTTATCGCATTTTGAGAGCATTTGGGAGATATTTGAGCTGAGGGGTATTTTGGTCTTTTTGGGGGTAGATATTTTTATAAATAGAAAGTAGAAAGAAAAAGAGAGAAAAGAAGAGAAAGAAAAGGAAAAGAAGAAAAAGAGAGAGGAGAAGAAAGAAAGGGAGAAGAGGAAAAAAGAAGGAAAATCGGGAATTCATCCGTTTAAAGCGCGATTAATCGGGTAAGGGTGAGAAGTTTCAATTATATCTTGCTTGTATATGTATATGTGTGTGATTGTGTGAATGTTTTCTTGTTTTTCATAATTTTTCAATTCTAGGTTGAAATGAGAAAAACGATTAGAAATCGATGTTTTTACGGACGAAAGTCGGAGTAAATCGCGTAGTAGAGTCGTGTGATGTTGGGTCGTGATTTAGCGTGATCGTTTGATTGAATCGAGTTGAATTTGTAACTTTTGCGTTTTTGATATATATTGATGTTTTTGTGCAAATTGATGTTGTGATCGAGTAATAGTGTTTGGATACGTCTGGTAACATTGGTATAAGTTGATATTTAATCGGGTAAGGATAGGAATTAATCGGGAATGGTTATTTGTGTGTTTTTGAGTGGTTTTGAGCGAGTTTGGAGTTGGGATAAACTGATAAAATTATGTTTCAAAATATTTCAAAAATGGAAAATGTGTTAGATGGCTTTTTAATAGTGAAAATATTGTAGTATGTTGAATTCTGAGACCGCAACTTTTTACGGAATCGAAATCGGAGGTCCGGAAGTCATTTAACGATCGAAAACTGAGTTTTTATCAAATTCTGCGCAGTATGCGTCGACCTAAAGCATCTTTGCGTCGACCTAAAGAACCCTTGCGTCGACCTGAGCATACTCGCGAGTGATACAAATTTTCCAAAATGTCCAATTTTATTTTCTTCATAACTTTTGAACCGTAAGTCCGTTTTGACCCCCGTTTGAAGCGTTGGAAAGCTAATGAAAAGTTATTTCTATTAAAGATGGTTTGGAGGGTAAAAGATGATTTAATTAATTCTTGTTTTTGAAAAATAGTCGGGTTGTTGGGTTTTTATCGCGCACAATGTGTGTGATTGATGTGTTATCATGCTATATGCTTTTGTTATATAACGTATAGCTTGTGTGCTGTTATATGATGTGAATACATGTAATGAGATGTTGGGATAAGGTGTTGTGATGCGAGGTTTTGATAATGTTGTTGTTGTGCGGTAAATACATTGTTTGATTGAATATCAATGTATGTGGTTATGATGTTGTGTTGGTTCGTGGTTTGTTGTTGTGGTTTGTGAAATGCATTTCTTATGTGAAATTCAATGTGTGATATTTGGTGGTCTTATGGCAAAAATGTGCATTGTTAGGGTTAAACTTCGATGCATGATTAAGGATGTTGTTATGATGTGTTGTGAATAGCCTTTGTGGTGTGAATCTCTTGTGGAATGAATTGTAATGATTGTATGATTGTTGTGGCATGTGGTATGTGATGAAATGCATTGTTTGAATTGTTGTCAATGCATGAATATGATGATGTGATAATCATATTGTTGATTTGTCAAGATGCATTTGATTGTCATGAGTTCTTGTGTGTCAAGCATCATGATATGCATTGTTGTGACGTCCTGAGTGACGGTTTGGTTCCAGAGGGAATCTGCTATTACATCGTGTGCCCATGGGGGACCTAAAGCGATGGTTATAGACGATCGTGTGCCCATGTCGGGACCTAAAGCGACGGATTGTGTGCCCATGTGGGGACCTAAAGTGATTCATAAACGTCGTGTGCCCATGTGGGGACCTAAAGTGACGGGTGAACATCGTATGCCCGACGGGGTGTTACTTGAGCGACCCTCAGTAACGAGCGATGGTTTCATTAGTTCCTGAGTGAACTGGTGATGAGATATGAAACATTGGAAGTCGGTACCGCATGGCATTTGCATAGAGTCGTTGTGTCGGTCTCTGTGCATTTGCATAAATCAGGGATGCATTATGTGTGGAAAATCATGATTTAATTGATTATGTGTGAGACATTATGTTATGCATTTGTGATAAATGTATAGTGCATGATTAATATGCAATTGGGAATGGAGTAATTATGTGATTGAGCTTGTGATAGCATTTGGGAATTGATGTGCAGTCGTGTTAAATGCATTGAATTATGAATGATATGTTTTGTGTATAAACATATGCATTATGTGTGAATATGTGATTATGTGAATATAATCTATATATGCTCTATGTGTTGGCATATGATAATTGTGGTGAGAATAACTACGCTTGTGATTGTTATGTGTGTCTGCATATTATTATGCAATCTTGATTTTAGTTGTTATTTCTCACCCTTCTGCTGTTTTATAATGCTCTATGAGGCATTGCAGATTAGAGTTGCTGGAGGTCTTTTTGTGAAGATTAGTCCTCCGTTCTTTTGTCGGTCTTGGTGTCTGCTCTGACACGTAGCACGGGAGTCGGGGAACGATTATGTTATATGTATACTCTTGTTAGATTTATTTTGTATTAACTTTGTAGAAATATTTTGATGTTATAAAACACTTTATGTTGTAAAACAAGTCGGTTATGGATCTTTTCGGTTTATTCCATAATTGACCTTTCCTTTTAGATGGAAAAAGTCTCCCCTTTGAGGGTATTCTATTTTATGCTATGTATCAAATAATTGAGCAGGGGTTGTGTTTTCTTACTTTAAAATGTGGCATCCTTGTTTCTGTCAGAAAAATAAATTTTTAGTTACTCTGATTTATTTATGTATTATTTTTTTCGCGATGGGAATTGGGGTGTTACATTGATCCTGCCCCCATGTAAAATCTTCCTTTTTCAGTCGAAGTAGAGGAGAGAAGGCTTGCGTTTTTCCACTAAGGCTGGAGATGAACCTTCTGAGAAAGTTGATCTTCCCAAGCAGAGACTGCAACTCCTTCTTTGTCGATGGCGCTTTCGCCTCCATTATTGTTTTGGCTTTGTTTTCATTGATTTCGATCCCCTTCTTGTGGACCACAAAGCCAAGGAAATCTCCCGTCTGCACACCAAAACTACATTTGAGAGGGTTCATTTTTAAACCAAACTTCCTCATCCTTTCAAAGGACTATCGAAGATGGTCAACATGATTTTCGCCTGAAACAGAGTTAATTACAATGTCATCTATATAGATTTGCATGAAAGTTTCAATAAAATCATGAAAAATTGAATTCATGGCTCGCTGATAAGTTGCCCCAGCATTTTTTTAACCAAAAGGCATTACCACCCATTCGTAGGTGCCTATGGCTCCAGGACAGTGAAATGCCGTCTTAGGGACATCTTCTTCAGCAATAAAAATTTGATTATAGCCAGAGTATCCATCTAACATACTCAGATACTCATGGCCTGCAGTAGAATCTATCAGCATTTCCGCTACTGGCATAGGATATTCGTCCTTAGGGGTAGCTGAATTCAAATCTCGAAAGTCAATGCATACCCTTAATTTGCCATTTTTCTTTATTACAGGAACAATATTTGCAATCCATTCGACATACCTCGTTGTGCGGGTGAACTTACATTTCAGAAGTCTTTCGACCTCCTCTTTAATCTTCGACAAAATCTTTGGTGTGAAGCGTCTGGGAGTTTGCTTTACAGGCTTCTTTCCTTCTATTATAGGCAACTTCAATTTGACCAAACTCCTGTCGAGCCCAGGCATTTTGTCATAGTCCCACGCGAAACAGTCTTTAAATTCTTTCAGCAGTTGGACTATTTCGACTTTTAACTGAGGGTCCATCTTGGCACTTATGTAGGTTGGCCTTTTTTCTGCCCCCAGTCCTAAATCGAATTCTTCCAATGGATCCTGCGCCACCATCTTCATATCTGTTGAAGCTGGATCCTTTTCGAACCCCAAGGGTTCGTCATCATAAATGGCGTCCAACTTTTGATGTTGCCATTCGCCAACTTCTGCATTGAACAGGTCCTCTTCAACATCCCTTTGAGGACATTGTTTGTTGAAATCATTTCCATTGGCTTTGGCAGCCATGTATTTTACTTCGGCTTCAAGAGCCGCCTTGAGTTTATTTTCGGCTATATAAGCGGTAATCCTTTCGAGCGCTGATGACTCACTCATCGTCACCAAACTCACTTCCCCAGCCCGTTGGCTCTATATGTGCAGTCCCAAAGACATAGTTTGCCTCATCGACCACTTCCATATCCCACTGGAAACCATATGTGGGGTGGAGATACAGCGAACAGAAAGCATTATCAGTTGCCTTCAGGTCGAAAGTTGCTGGACTGGATGAAGCTATATGGGCCAAGTGTTTGTCGAAGCTGCATCGATCCACATGGTTTACCTCAGCCATGAAATAGCTCTGATCCGCCTCTATGTTTTCGATAATTCCATCAGATCGCCAAATAGCTATACGCTGATGCATCGACGAGGGCACAACACCCACGCCATGGATCCATTCTCTACCCAGAAGTAAGTTATAATTAGCCTTTGAGGCTATGACCATGAACATCGTTCGTCTAGTTATAGTCCCAACAGTTAAATCCACTTGGATAACACCCAAAGTGGTTCCCACTTTGCCTTCATAGTTTGATAATACCGTGTTGTGGGGTTTTGCATCAGACTCATCTTTCCCAATTCTCTTCAACATATAATGGGGCATTAAGTTAACTGCATCCCCTCCATCGATCAGGATTTTGTTCACTCCCACGTTCTCCACTTTCCCCTTTATGAATAGAGGCTTGAGGTGGCCACGCATGGAGTCATCTGGCCTTTCGAAAAAGGAATTTTGTTCCTCGACACAACCGTTATTCATGATATAGTAACATACTGGCCTGTGCCCTATAACTTCACTCTCCATAACATCCTCCTCTTCTTCGACCTCCATGACTTGGTCGTATTCTTTTGGAAGGACAGAGACCACGTTGCATACAATGTCGAGAGACGCGTCTGAATCAGATCTGAAGTCGTCAGTCATTTCATCATCCTCTCCCACTTTTTCTGTAGATGGCACTGGTTCAATTGCATTGCAGGAATTGTTGATGTAAGATGCCTCTTTTCGATTCACTACTTCGGCATTGCTACTTGACTCTGGTTTGCTTCTTTCGACAGCAACCCCTTTCACAGCAGCTTCCTTTTCCGCCCTTTTTTGTCTTTGGAATCGCCTCCATTGGGATCTCGACATGGGATTCTTGCCTTTATAATTCTCTGAGGGATAAGGCCTTGGTTTTGGCCTTTCGCCTTCCCTGTTGCCAGCCATAGAAGAACCCCTCTGAACTTCAAAATTTTTCCATTTTCTCTGTCCCTGGGCCTCCCTTATTGGTTGAACCCATTTGTCACTGGGAGCTTTGTTGGTGGGTTTGAAGGTATTTGAGTACCTTCCTCCAAACTTTTGCTGGTTTTGATCATTTCGCCTTGGGTCGAACCTCTCCGTTCTCACAGGTGGAACTGTCCCCCAGTTTCCTTTCCTTTTTGCTTTTTCCATTCCCTCCAGGTTGTCTGCTGCCTTCTTGTCGAACACAGCATAACCTCAGATTTTTTCTTCTGACACCTTTGAAGGAACTCAATCAGATTCTCTTCCTCTTTAGGATACGCCACTTTTTGATATTCCTCTCTACGGCGCTCTTCGTCAGTCTGCATTGGAGCTTTCTGGGATACCTCCACCATATTAACATTGGTTGTTTGCCCATCTCCAATACTTAACTTGTTCATCTTCAGAGTGAGTCCCTCCTCAATCTCATGCTTCTTCTTTGCCAGGTCGAAATCCCCTTCTGGCGATGGCTTCTTAATGTCATGTTGGGAACAAAAACCAACATATTTCTCTCTGGGATCCTCTATTGTTCTTTGTAGAATCCCATAAACAGTTGGCTTCGCATGACCATCAGTAGTCTTTGCATTTATCTTAGAGATACCTTCTCTAATCTCAGTATTGGCTTGGTTGGCTTGGTCGACAGTAACACCAAACTCCATGTTGTCTCCATTAAGGCCCTCAGTAGCCTTATTCTTGTCTTCGACAAAGCCTTCAGCAGCTTCGTTATTCTTCATAAAGTTGAGACCCTCAGTGGCCTCCTTCTCTTTCTCAACGGAACTTTCAGTAGTTTCGTCATTCTTTGCATTGTTGGAATCCTCAGTGGTTTCATCCTTGTTCACATTGTTGAGGCCTTCAGTGGCCTCCTTGTTGATGCAATTCTTCAAGCTTCCTTCGCCAAGGTATTCAGTAACCTCGATCATCACTAGTTTATTGACGAAATCTTCGGATATTTCCTCCACATCACTTTCGTCTGTAGGGATCTCAGCGATCTCTACCATGTTCACATTTGTGTCGAAACCTTCAGTGGCTTCTATCATCTCAAAGCTGCAGTCTGAAACCTCTTCGACATCCACCATGTTCACTGTGGATGGTTCAGCATAGTGGGCTTCGACCATCTGCATCGGATTTGAGTCAACCTTCATTGGTGGCTTCGACTTGTCGCTGAACTTCAATCTTCCGTCACGAATGGTATTTTGCACCAGATCCCTGAAAAGGAAACATTGAGATGTTTTATGACCTAAAAAATTATGGTACTTACAAAAACCTCTCTTTTTCTGTTGTTCTATAGGAGGCACTTTAGTGCCGGGTGGCACTATCATTTGGCCATCTTTAACCAACAAGTCAAATATTTCATCACACTTAGTAACGTCGAATGTATAAGTCCTTTTAGGAAATTTATCATTCTTCTCAGGTTCGACTGGGTTTTTTCCATTTGACGAAGCCAATACTTTACAGGAGTATCGCGGACCCTGTTTTAATTCTGCTAAGTCAACTTCTTGTTCGTCGAAACTAAATGATTCGCTCTCGTCATCATCATCTTCTTGACATACCCCCACATAAGCCACTCTTTCTTTCTTATTTTTAGTTACTCTAGCTTTTTTGGCTTTTAAACGTTCGACCTGTCTCACCCTATCCGCCAATTGTGCCATATCCCTCAGATATTGAGTGTCTAATTTCTTTCTAATTGAATAGTCAAGACCACCTGCTGCCATTTCGACTAATTCGTGCTCAGGCACTTGCGTGAAACATCTCGCCTTAAGTAATCTAAACCTATTTAAATAATCATCAATTGGCTCATAGAATTTTCTTTTAACACTAGCCAACTCCTTCAAACTTATTTTTGTTTGTCCCATGTAAAATTGTCCATGGAACAACCTTTCTAACTGGACCCAAGTATGGATCGAATTTGCAGGCAAAGACGTGAACCAAGTAAAAGCATTTTTCGTTAAAGAACTTGGAAAATATTTCATTTTTAAATTTTCATTGCGTGCAATTTCTCCTGCTTCGATCAAGTAACGGGCCACATGTTCGACAGTGGATTCGCTAGTATCCCCTGAGAATTTGGTAAACTTGGGGACTTTCCATCTTAGGGGTAATTCTTGTTGCAAAATATACTTAGACAATGGGGATGTATAACTGGGCCTTTGCAGCCCCACATTCACACCATTTCTGGCCATAATCCTTTCGACCATGGCTGCTAAATTGTTTTCTGCTGGCATGTTGTTATGACGCAATTGTTGCACAACATCATCAGCATCTTGGTCTCTATGGACTAACACCCTTCTAGGCTCTTGTTGGACAGGAATTTCGACATGAGGCTGTTCGACCACTACCTCTTGGTTTCTAGGGTTTACTTGAGGAACATTCGCTGGCCTCTGGTTTATTGTGGGTTCCTCTTCGACAACTACTCTGGGATTCTGAACTATTTGTTCCCTTGGTTGGGTTTGAGGAACACCAAAGAAGTCAGCAATGCGCGTCATTTGCGCTGCCAATAACTGGTTCGTTTGGGTGGTGTTTTGTATTAAAGGATTAAACACAGCCCCCATTTGTTGTGTTAGCATCTGCACCATATCATGGTTGCTTTCGTCCATTTGTTGCCTAATTACTTGTGCAGAATTGTTAGTGATTGCAGGCATATAAGTTTGGTATCCCGTTGGCACAGGCTGACCCATTCTGCCTATGTGGTTCGCACCAGACCCTGATCCTTGTAGGGGCGAAGTAACATTAACCAAAGGATCAGAGTATAATGATGACGCATTGTGTAAACTTGCCATCACCGTTGTTGGCATTCCATAAGGCTGTTCTCTATTATGTGGAGGCATGGAAAAATTCGTCACAAATGGCCTATGAGCACCCCCTAAAGGAGGA
This sequence comes from Lathyrus tuberosus, assembly GCA_022829125.1. NCBI lineage: Eukaryota > Viridiplantae > Streptophyta > Magnoliopsida > Fabales > Fabaceae > Lathyrus > Lathyrus tuberosus. The sequence continues at coordinate 30,455 of JALAZF010000852.1, read as the reverse complement.
GGGGTCATATGAGGCATTTGGGGCCCCACTGTAGAGACACTGGGCACGTTTTGGGATGCCGAAAACGCTGGGATTGACCCCGTTGATGATGGTATCGCCTCTGATACAGAAACTGACGCCGTATTGTCTCCTGTCGAAGGAATAGGCGTTGGGTTGTTAACATTTTGATTATTAGGCGTGCTTTGATTCTCCATTTTTCTTGTTCTTGTTCTTTTTGGTCTTTCTTCGTTGTTCACGGCTAACTTGCCACTCCTTAGAATCATACAACGAAATAAAAACTCTTTCTTCTAAGAATTTGCTATAAGAACAAAGGACAAACTAAACAAATGCACTAGGTCCCACTGGGCGTGCCAATTTGTTCGCTGGTGAATTTGGCGAACAACCTCTGGTTTCCTAATTTATGAAAATTAGTTTACTAACAGGACCAACCATAAAAATCCTAAGACAAAGTGCTTTTGAAAATGTCTTTGATTTGAAAAAGAATGTATTCGTTTTGTATTTGCTAAGGTTTCTTTTAATGGTTTTTTCGACTAAAAGAACAAAGGCACGATAATGGCGAAAAAGTAATTGAAAATAGGTTTAAATGGGAAACAAAGTAAATTGCTGAAGTAAAAGAAATGACTTGAATGTAAAGAAATGAAGAAAGGCTTGGAATTTTATTAAAGTGCATAAATGTAAACTGGTGTTTTCCATACATACATTTTCCAGAACACTCGTTTCTCTCACACGGTTACTTTGAGTATTTACGGTAATTTGTACAAAGTTTGGAACACCTCTGAATCTAACACCAAGACCCCCTATTTATATACAAACGAAATAACTACCCATAACATCTATTTCTCCTAATGGCGACAAATGGCATTCTGCATGCATTCATTTCCTAGATGTGTTCCACGCATCTAATTTCAAAAGTGAAACTCCCTCCTGAAATTTGAATTTCAAATTCCCGTCGAATGGGCATATTTCTCTTGTGTCGAAATTATCCTTCTTGCTTAGAAAAATCTGCCAATGTTTTCCCTAAGTACCATTTATCTTCGACTTGCCTTTCATTAAAAACCTTCTACCCGAAATAACTTGTCGAATTGATTTGTCGATTTCTCCACTTTTCTTTTGAACAATTTCCCTGGCGTCGAAATTAGCAACCTACACAACCTCAAAAGGGTCTTCGACATGGCGAGGAGATGCAAGATGAGGTTCAACCCGGAGAAATGTACCTTCAGTGTCCAAGCAGGAAAGTTCCTTGGGTTCTACCTCACAGAGCGAGGAATCGAGGTAAACCCCGACAAGTGCAGGGCATTTTCCGAGTTCCCGACACCGAACTCGAAGAAATCGATACAACCGCTAAACGGAATGCTCACCTCGCTGTCCAGCTTCGTGGCCAAATTGGCGCAACACACACTTCCATTTTTCAAACTCCTACGTAAGGAGGCCACATTTGAGTGGATCGAGGAGTGCGAACAGGCGCTCCTCTGCCTCAAACTAGTCCTCTCACAACCCCTGGTCCTCTCTTGACCATAAGACGGAGATACATTATACATGTACCTCACCGTCACGAGCGAGGCAGTCAACATGGCTCTAATCAGGGAAACCCCTGTCGGGCAGAAGCCGATTTACTTCACCAGTAAAGCCCTCCAAGGCCCCGAGCTTAGATACTAACAGATCGAAAAGATTGCTCTAGCCCTCGTCACTGCGGCCAGAAGACTGCGCCACTACTTATTGGTTCACACGATTTTGGTGAGGACGGACCAACCCGTGAGACAGCTCCTCGGCCGACCCGACATGGCGGGCAGGATGCTCAAATGTTCGTTTGAACTCTTTGAGTTTGACGTCCAATACGAGGGTAGGAAGGCCTTTAAGGCTCAAGTACTAGCCGACTTCATCGCGGAGATGACCATCCCAGAACCTTCGGCCGACGGATCCCAAAAATGGACGATCTACGTTGACGGGGCGTCCAGTTCGACGGGAAGCGGAGCAGGCATTATCCTATAAAATGAGGAAGGCATCTTGATCAAGGTCTCCCTCACGTTGTCCATCCCGACATCAAACAACCAGGCCAAATACGAGGCTTTCCTCGCCGGACTACGTCTAGCCGAGGACCTCAGCTCCGAAGAAGTAAAAATATTCACCGACCCCCAGTTCGTGGCCTCCCAGGTGCGGGGAGAGTACCAAGCTAAGAACGACAACCTCATCGAATACTTGGCCTTGGTAAAAGAAAGGATGAAAAAATCATCTCGGAGGAAGTAAGTCACGTCCTGCACGAACACAATACTCGGGCAGACGTCCTATCGAAGCTGGCGAGCACGAAGAAAAAAGGCTGGAACAAATTCGTCATCTAAGAGGTGCTTCTTCGTCCGAGCATCGAGAAATCCATCTCCACCGCCGACATGCATGTCATTGGAGACGACCACTGTTGGATGACCCTGGTATACGAATACCTTAGCACGGGGAAACTACCCGACGACACCAAGGATGCTGGCGTAGTCAGGCGGCGTGCCTGCTCACATACTCTCTTTGAGGACAAGTTATACCGGCGGGGCTTCTCGATTCCCCTCCTCAGGTGCGTCGAGGAGTCTAAGGTCCCCGGCATACTCCAGGAGATCCACAAAGGGATCAATGCACAACACCTCAGTGGATGGTCCCTAGCCCGTAAAGCATTGCGAGCGTACTACTGGCACACCATGCAACAAGATACCAAAGAGCACGTCAAGAAGTGTGCCAGATGCTAGTGACACGAGGACATGCACCTGGCCCCGCCAGTGAGCTCAAAATGCTTTCATACCCATGGCCATTTGCCTGGTGGAGGAGGGACATCCTCGGGCCCTTCACCATAGGGTCGTACCAAAACAAGTACTTGATTGTCGATGTCGTCTACTTCACTAAGTGGATAGAGGCTGAAGCCTTAGCCAAAATCACGGCCCACAACATACTCCGCATCTACAAGAGGAATATACTTGTCCGGTTTAGCGTACCCTAACCAATCGTCACCGACAACGGGACATAATTCACAGACAAGAACTTCCAGGACTTCGTTACCAAGCTGAGCATGAAGCAACACTTCACGTCAGTCGAGCACCCGTAAACAAACGGGCAAGCCGAAGCCACGAAAAGGGTGGTCCTGCGAGGCCTGAAACAAAGGCTGGGCAACACTTAGAAAAGGTGGGTCGAGGAGTTGCATAGCGTGCTCTGGGCGTACAGAACGACCCCACACTCGACCACCGGGGAAACCTCTTTCCGAATGACCTACGGAACTGAGGTAGTGATTCCGGTAGAAATCAGGGAACCCTCTAGAAGGACCAAGTCTCCCCTCGACGAGGAGATGAACAATGAGGCCCTAAGGGAGGAGCTCAACCTGGTCGAAGAGATACGGTCGGGGCATCCCCCCGTGAAGCCTCGTTCAAACAGAGGATAACTTTTCGCCATAACAGCAAAGTTATCAAATGTGAATTTCGCGTCGGCACCCTAGTCATGCGAAGGAACCAGAAATATTCGCGCGAAGGCAAGCTCGCCGCAAACTAGGAGGGCCCCTATAGCGTCCACGCGAAAACGGGGATGGGAGTCTACTACCTCGAAAATCTACACGGGAAGGAACTTGCTCGACCATGGAACGCTGAAAAGCTTAAACAGTACTACAGTGAAACACTGCCAACGACCTATTCGCGTCGCAACCACAGGAGCACACTAAGGTACAAGCGCGACTCCTTAACTCGAAACAAGAACACAAGGGCCTGCTTTTGTGTGTGCGCGAGGACCCTTGATCCGACGAGGACTAGGGATGGCAATGGGCAGGGTATGGGTAGGGTACTATAGTACTCGTCCCAATACCCGCAGTTGAAAAAAATCCTCGTACCCGAGCCCATACCCGCTTGGGTATCAAAATTGGCACCCGTCCCCGTACCCTATGGGTATATAAGTGCCCGTACCCGTACCCGTTACCCGCATTTCTAATAAAAATAAATATATCAAGTATAAAATATCATAATATTTTCAGTTTTTAAAAAATTTTATTGTTGAATTATGAAATAAATGACCACGTATATTAAATATGTAGTAATTTAAAATTGATGTTTTTTTAAAATTTTATAAATATTTATTTTTATATAATAATATAAGTTAAAATATATAAATATATATTGTGCGGGTATGGGGCGGGTTGGGTACTAAGGTGCCCATCCCCGCACCCATCCCCACTTATTTAAGTGGGTAATTATCTGAGCCCGTACCCGTACCCATTTTTGCGGGTTTTTACTCTACCCGTTGTGGGTAATTTTGTGGGTACCCACTGGGGATGGGCCAAATTGCCATCCCTAACGAGGACACCTCTACCGAGCTCCACCGTCGCCGTACCAACTAGGCAGAACGCCCAACTCGTGATGAGAGGTTCACGCCTTAGAGTTAAGACCTCGATCGAGCTCCTAGTTTTGTCGAAGGTCGGAATACAATTCCGACCGTGCCGACCAGTCCCCTACACTGTCGAGGTTCAGCAACGTCGAGCAAAAGCCCCAAATACTTAACGAAAACATGTAAATACCAAATACATAATCAACATACAATTAGCACACACAAAATATGAAAGACAATGCATTAAAGCGGGCAAAAGCACATTTTTTTAACATTACAAAAAGCACTACAAAATCAGTTTACAAAATCACTGCGCGCAGGTCAAACTAGACAATAACCAAAATACGGCACACAGGCCAGATAAAACGGTAAAAAGTGGCACGCATGCCAAACAAGTTGAACAAAGGGAAATAGAGCTAGACGGCTACGCCCCCTCGGGTTGGTCGTCCACCACGGTTTGACCATATTCTTCCTCCTTGGCTTCAGGCGCGACCACCCGACCTTCGATCACCTGGTGATAAGGGTCTGTCCCCTCGGTGACGAGCTAGACGCCAGGATTCACGAGCTGGAACTGCTCCACAACAGCGTTAAAATCCACTTCGAAAGCCCCCAGGTAATCCTGCTCGAGCAGCCGGATCTTCGATACCAGGTCAATACAAGAGGTCAGGAGCTTCTCGTCGGCGGTTTCATCTTCAACAGGCCTTGCAGCCGCTTCCAACTCAGCGATCCTCGCCAGGAGCTTCTTCATCTCCTCGTCAGCACCCTGCACCTTCCTCTCCATCTCGCCATAAAGCTTGACCTGGGCAGCATTCTATTTCTTGCACTCGTCGAGGTCAGTAGCCAGCTTTTTCATCTCAGCCTCGACAGACGCAAGGTCATTATGCTGTTTGTTCAGGTTGGCCGAGGGGCAAGTCTCGTCGTTAAGGACCAAATTCATTTCAAAGACCCGCATCATCGCGGTCATATCTTCTGATAAGGCTCTCCTTCTTGCACTCCGATCAATGCCTAAGATAGCCTTGGACTCAGCAATGCTCACAGTCGGGGAGTTGGCCCCGCAGAAGAAATCAGGCTGCAGATAGCAAGGTGGGAGCACTTACTTCTCCTTAGACATGTTCTCGGTGAGGTCGACAGTTACGGCCTCGGTAACGCGCTGCCTATTGGGGGGACCCTGCGACGTCAGAGATTGGCTGCATTGGGGGGAAGAGGACGAGCCTCCAGGTATCGGGTTAGGGCCTTGCATCTACTGAACCTGGGCGACTCGCCCCTTGCCAACCTTCTTCGCACCTTTAGTGGCCGCCAGCTTCTTCACGCTTTCTTGCAAGCTCGACATCTTACCTCCAAGAGAAAAAAAAACACGTCAGCGAACCAACGACGGAAACATAGATGGGGCCCGAGTGAAGGGTGTGCCCACTACCTAAAAACCATACAGCTTCCTCGTGGAACGCACACTCAAGGAAGGCCTTCGTATTTATTAATCGAGCCTCCGTTAAAACCTCCCTGCGAGCATCGAGGATAAAGTTCCCATCCGGAGTCACATATTTTGTAGGGGTGAAGCCGGAGACGAACTTGACCAACTTCTGGTAAGCCAACCATTCCTCGTCATCCAACGCACCAGGGATGACTATGTAACTGTCAGTGCCCCGTTTCAAAGTCTCCTTCGTCAATTCCAACGGAAACTTTGATTGTAAGATCTCCTCCCGCTGCCCATTTTTCTCCCTAACCACGCGGTGATATAGCGAGTCGATGGCCGCATGGGTGATATGCTTGACGACAAAATACCAGTATTTGAAATTGCAGACAGAGTCTAGGTCTGCCCAGAACAGTCTGCTCGGTTGTTTCAGGGATATCCAGTTGTGCCGGCCCTCGAACATTTGTCTCTACAAATGAAAGATGCTGAAGAAAAGAGGTATCGTGGCTCCGACATTGAGGTACCGACATACGAGCTCATACGCTCGCACAAACGCGGTCGTGTTGGGATGGAGCTGTGAAGACGCCAAGCGTAGCCGGGCGAACACCCCCCGTTGGAAGTCATTGAAGGGCAGACGCAGGCCCGCTTCCAAGAAAGTGAATTCATACATGGGAAACCTCATCCCTCTGAAACACGGGCATTACTGATGGTGTTCCCGAGGTTTGTACACCTGCCAGTTCTGAAGGGAGCCCTCACAACAACCCTTGACAGTAGCATAAGCATTAGAATCGTCCACGGCAAAGAAATAAGGGACGCTCAGAGGCTCCTCCCTAGCCCAATCCTCAGCAGTCCCCTTCCGAGCCCCGCTGGTCTGCACTACTGGTGAATCAGGCTCGTAATCGGTCTCGATGATCCCCTCAATCCTTGCGGCCATTTTTTCCTGAAAAGTAGAGAAAAACGGTGAATTCGACATTCCAGATCAAGTCCACCCTTCCACCGCAAATCAAGTGAAATGGAAAAGAGAGTGACGAGGAGCCAGACAAATTCTCCCCGACACAAATCAATGAACCCCCTATCGACTGAGCCTCATCCATGGAGAGACTCCCGTCGACACAAGGCGGTAAGTCTCCTCGCGGGAGAAGACTTTAGTAAACGCGGGATAATCCCTCGACAAAGACCTCATCACGAGGGCCACGCGCCTGCGGGGAGCGAGGCTCCCTAGGAGTCCCATCGCTGGTCCCCGAGGCCTTCATCTACTCTCCGGGACCTTCGTCACTTATCCTCGAGACGTTCATAGGAAACTTCATGAAGTTTCCTGTAGTCTCATGAACTTCCCTGCGTCCTGGCCGGAAACTTCGTGACCTATGCCAGAAAACTCATCGTTCCACCAGGAACTTCATAAAGATCGCCGAAAAGTTCATGCGTCACCCCTAAAGTCCTACGTACTACCCAAAAAATCAACGTTAAATGCATAAGTTTGGGGGCCAGAAAAGAAAACTTACTTGGTGAAGGAAAATCTGGACGACGGAGAGCGGCGGATGACAGCGGGATGTCGACGGTGACAACGGAAGCGGTGTGAGGACTTGGATGGACTGAAAGAGAGCTCTGAGAGGAATGAAGGAGAAAACGCAAAAATAAAACGAGCTTCCCCCTATTTATAATCCTAGCATGGGAAGCAAGGCATCCCTAGGCACTCAAGTTCCCTTACGCGTAGCCGCCCTAGGCATTAATGGCGCATGACACATGGCGCTTGAAGACACAACGTTCATCCTCTCAGGTTCCTTTCGTGCCCACGGAACGGGCACGTTCGTTCGTTTTGTTTTCCCCACGTCGTCGACCAAGGTACCAAACAGAGACATGCCCTGACGAGAGGTGGCCTGCAGAACGCTCGACGGGCAGGTGTCCCTGCGAACTCCTGTCTCGTCGAACACCACCTCCTCTTGACCACGCGCATCATCCTCCAGCTCGGTGTTTTGGACACGATTATGCTCTTTTGGACGGGTCCCCAACGATTGAACTGACCCTTAAGTCATTACTCCTCTACTTTGGAGCAACGAGTTGGGGGGCTCTTGTTCTAGACTGGGCCTAAGGCTGGCCCACCGTCGGGCAGGCCTAACCTAGTATCACATTGGGGAGGCCCGACAAGGCCCAACCCTCATTCCTATCGGGCACACTCAACACTCGCTGCAGTCGAACAAGCCACTACCTAGCATGGGGAGAGATCACGCGTCTTCCCCACTGACTCCGCGTGCCTCCCACGTGGGGACTCGTCATCTGGAAACTACCCACTTCTTGAAGAACTGGTCAGCCCACCTTCCGAAGATCACGGGGTAGTTGCTCCAGGGCGATGACCACGTGCTGGTCTTTCCTATGCAACGTAAGCCCTAGCAGTTAAGTGTATTGGTCCTAGTGATCCAACCCAGCGCAGATGACCGTTGGCCCAACGCTGGGGGCACACTATAAATACCCTATATCACTAGAGGGCCAGGTATTTTGAATTTCACTCTCACTACACCTTTATGTACTTGCACTTTCTACTTCGTCTCTTAATTTGGCATCGGAGTACCTTGCAAGTACACCCCCATATTCTCACCACCACCGGAGTGTAACGGAGCTCACGACGTGTTGCTGGCCACCGATCTATTTCTGATCAGGTACGATCAATTTTCTACAGAGCTTCTTTCTACTTCCAAATTGGAAAATTTTATTCAACTGTGCAATTGTACTTCTGTTATATGTTTTTAATTAATAATAGTGTTACCCCCTATTTATAGATTTTTGGCTTGCTTGCTCATTAAGCAAGGCCCAAAATGCACAATTTTGCTAATACTACATGATTATACCTAAGTCGAAATTCCTGTCAAGACATACTTCAACATTTCGAAACTAACACAATTTTGACACTTACTTGCTTCTATCGAGCAACCTGCTTCGATACAAAGAAATACAATTTAACACACTACCTAATTCATTGTGCCTATCTACATTCATCATAGACCTTAATTTCTTGAATACTTCGACCTGCACTCCTTTCATCATAATATTTTCTATCTGATTCTCAGTTCTGCAGTGTTCCAAGTTCAGCTTTGCTTTTGTCACTTGCTCTCGAAGGTAATGGAACCTCATTTCGATGTGCTTGCTTCGTCCATGCCCCATCAAATTTTTTGTCAGATTAATAGCTAACATGAATCGATATTCATGGTGATTACTCCATGACTCTTTCCTGTAATCTTTTCAACCAAATTTACCATCCATGTTTCTTAACATGCACATAGGGAAGCATATATGAATTCTGCTTCACAAGACGACATTTCCACTACTAGTGCACCACCTAGCATTAACACATAGTCAATTGTTGATTTTCTATCCTCTACATCACTACACCAACTTGAGTCGGTGTATCCTACTAACTTGCATTCTTTTCCTTCATCAGCTATAGGAAATAACATGCCATAATTAAGAGTTCCTTTCAGATACCTTAGTATCCTCTTTGTCGCTACTAGTAGTAATACCTTTGGCTTCTGCATGAATTTACTCACCATACCTACAGTGTATACTAGATCATGCCTTGTGTGACAAAGGTATCGAAGTGATCTAATGAGTCTTCTGTACTGCATTGGATCGACATCATCTTCATCTGTGTCTTTCGACAATTACATTCTGGGCTTAGTTGGAGTCGAATTTGGGTTGCAATCTTGCATCTCAAATCTCTTGATTATTTCCCCTGCATATCTTCTTTGGTGCATCATCAAGCCTCTACCACTCTTGTAAAATTCGATGCCAATGAAGTATGAGAGATTTCCCAAGTCTAACATTTCAAACTCCTTACTTAAGTCATGTTTGAAGTTTTCGATCTCTTTCTTGCAACTTCCTGTTATCAACAAGTCATCGACATAGAGACATAGTTTAAGCAATTTAATATTGCTTCTTTTTACTTATACACCATGCTCAGTTGTACACTTTAAAAATTTATTCTCCCTTAGAAAGCTATCCATATTCTTATTTCAAGCTTTTGGAGCTTGCTTAAGTCCATACAGGGTTTTATGCAACTTGTATACCTTGCTTTCTTCGCATTCCTTCACAAACCTAGCTGGTTATGCAACATAAACTTCTACATCTAAGGGGCCATTCTGGAATGCACATTTCACATCCATCTGACACATCTTCCAGATGTTCATGTTTACTATACCAATAACCAACTAAATATTTCGATTCTAGGAACAGGTGCAAAGACTTCGTTGAAGTCGATTCCTTCTTTCTGAAGAAATTCTTTCTCTGCAATGCTTGCCTTATGTCGAGTTACTTCTCCTTTGTGATACAAATTCACCTTGTATACCCACTTTACATCGATTTCCTTCTTGCCTTAAGGCAATTCGACAAGTGACCAAGTTTTGTTGACTTTGATATATTCTAGTTCTTCATTCATTGCTTTCTTCTACTTCAAATCCTTCAATGACTCAGCTGCATTGACTGGTTCGACATTTTCATAGAAAGCATAGTGTACCAACTCACCTTCATCATCGAATACATCATCTGATGTAATCACACATTCTTACAACCTTGCAGGCATGCGTCTTGTTCTTTGAGGTCTGCTTATGCTTGTTTGGCCTCTGGCTTTTTCTTGTCAAACTTCTCTTTCGACTTCACTTGCTGGTTCTTCACATAAGATTCTCATTGAATCGTTCTTGACATTTTTATTCCAATCCCATTCCTTAAGTTCATCTATAATCATGTCCCTGTTGATCACTACTTACTTGTTCACTGGGTCAAATAACTTGTATCTTCCATTAGAATGATATCCTATTAGGATCATTTGACTCGACTTATCATCAAGTTTTCTTCTTGATTGATTTGGAACGTGTCTATGTGCTATAAATCCAAATGCCTTCAGATGACTCAAGCTAGGCTTGACACCAGAAAACCATTCTTCTGGCGTGATTTCTTCTAGCCTTTTTGTTGGACATCTATTCAAAATATATGTTGTAGTTGACATAGCTTCTCCTCATAACTCTTTGGGTAGATGCTTACCTTTCAACATACTTCTAACCATATTCATGATGGTTCTGTTATTCCTTTCTGCAATTCCATTATGCTGTGGAGTGTAAGGCGGTACCACCTCATGCATAATCCATTTTTTCTCACATAATGTGTCAAATTTTTTCGACACATATTCTCAACCACCATCAGTCCTTAGAATCTTGAGCTTTCGACCACTTTGTCTTTCGACCATGGATTTAAACTTGGCAAATACCTTGATCACTTCACTTTTTTTCTTGATTAGGTAAGCCCACAAATTTCTACTGAAATCATCTATGAATATGACAAAGTATCTATTACCTCTAATCAAATCCACCACGATAGAACCACATACATCAGAATATACGACTTCAAGAATTGCCTTAGACTTGCTTCCTACATCCTTGTTGAAGTTGTTCTTATGTTGCTTTGCCTACATACATTCTTCACACACTTCATTTGGAATGTCGATTTCTGGTAACCCTGAAACCACATTTCTTCTCTTCAGATCCGTGATGTCTTTGAAATTGAGATGGCCAAGTCTATAGTGCCATATCCATTCATCCCTGCTAGATACAATTGCAAGGAATATATGTTTCATCACATTAAGTTCAATGCTGAAGGTTCTATTTTGAGACATGAGAGCCTTTAAGATTAACCTTCCTCCTAAGTCGAGAACTCTCATCAACTTGTCTTCGATCGACACTTTGTAGTTCTTTTTGACCAACTTCCCTATACTGAGCAAATTACTCTTCATGCCTGGTATGTACAATACATTAGAAATTACTGACCTCTTGCCATCTTTCCTCATAATCAGAATATCACCAATACCTTCAGTTGCTAGGGTATTGTCATTTGCAAATTTCACCATGTTCTTCATTGATGGTTTTATGTTGACAAACAAATATTTCCTACCAATTATGTGTGATGAGCATCCTGAGTCCAAGTACAATTGGTCTTGGAATCTTTCTTCATCTCTTTTTGTGACCATCAACAAGATCTCTTCTTCTTCATGCTTTTCAAACTTTGCATCATTTTCTTGGCTATTTTGTTTTTCATGACAATCGCTAGAGTAATGACCATAATTCTGGCAATTGAAACATTGAATGTGACTTTTGTCAGGTGTTCGACCACCACCTTTTCCTCTACCTACAACACCACCTCTTTGGTTTCTTTGGTATGAGGACTTTCTTTGATTTGACCAACCTCTTTGTTGCTGACTTCAACTAGTCAAATTGTTGTATCCTTGTCTACGTTTGTTGTTGAACCACTTTCCTTTTCCTTTCTTTTCTCTTGTTGATTGCGCCTGCAAAGCCATATCACATCTCGACTTGCTTGCAGCTCTTTCAGCCATTCTTTTTTCATGAGATTCAATCGTCCCTTGAAGCTCCTCCTTTTTCAATGTTGACAAATATTTTGACTCTTCTATGGCTACTAGCACGTGGTCGAACTTTGGAGCCAATGACCTCAAGATCATTGCAATAACTGATCTTGATGTTAACACTTCTCCATATACTTTGATTTGATTCAGCAGTTTTGTAACCCTAGTGAAAAAATCGGTTATGCTTTCATTGTATTCCATCTGAAGCAATTCATAATGTCTTTTGTGAGTTTGTAACCTCACATCATTCACCTTCTTTGCGTCTCCAAATGATTTCTCCAAGATCTCACATGCTTCTTTTGACGTTTCTACATCATTGACCTTTTCGAAATTATCTGGAACAACACACAGATGGATTATAAAGAGAGCCTTATAATATTTCTTCTTCAATTCTTTGTGTGCATCCTTTTCTCCATCCGACGCATTTTCTGCAAGTGATGTTACTCATTCCTTCACAAGATCCAAAATATCTTAACAACAAAAAACAACCTTCATCTGTTTACACCAATTCTCATAATTTTGACCCATCAGAATTGGAAGACTTACCGAAAAATGCCCATTCAGATGATTTATTTCGGTCGTGTTTTACTTTCCACATATCGCTCAGCCAATGCTCTAGATATCAGATGTTGAAAATTCACCTAAACCTATGGAGAATTCTATTGCAATCTTAAAGAACAAGATTCAATCACACCGATCAAATTCCTCTCGTTCTTCACTTTTCACTCGAGTGAATCAACCAATCTTGGTTGCATAATTGTTAATGGAAGGAGAAATAAAAGATGAAATTTGGAGAAGAAAAAAATTTAGAGTTTGGGAAAAATAGGAGAAGAAGAGAATATTTTATGCAGAACATCTTTCAGCTTCCAAACTGGAAAACTTTATTCAATTATACAACTGCACTTATGTTGTGTGTTTTTAATTCATAATAGGGTTATTCCCTATTTATAGATTTTGGGCTAGCTTGCTCATTAAGCAAGACCCAAAATACATAATTTTGCTAGCATTACAAAATTAGACCTAAGTCGAATTTCCTATCGAGATATATTTCGATATATTTTGACATTTTAACAGTAATACAATTTCGACACTTCCTTACTTCCGCCGAGTAACCTATAAAGAATTACAATTAAAAAATCAACAAACCACACAAAAACATGTAACTCCTAATAAAAAATAAAAAATAAACTGATTTTCAATCTTATATGAGATTAGCCTAACTACTGATTTGAATTTACCATAACTGATCCACTTAATCCACCATCCACGGGATAAGAATAAGATTGATATACTCACAAAACTTCTTATTCAGCAAAACTTACGTTGGTTGGACAATTTAATCAACTTTTATGAATTTACGCATAATAGTCAATTTGCGCATAAAAAATAGTACCATATGACTAAATTTGTGATTTAAGCATAATACTCAAATTATGCATAATACTCCGGTTGGTTGGAAAATGAGCCGATAAAAAACTTACACGTCTTCCCGCAAAAGAAATTTTTCTATAATATAGGAACTTTAATGGTTCTGGAAAATCCAATGGTAACCTTTGCCATTAAACTGCCATGTCACCAAATTGGGGGCATTTAGTGTCTAATTTGAACTATTTTCAACCAAATGATGAGTTAATTGAATCCTAACTACACTAATTGCAATACTTACACCTATTTGTCACCAAATAGTAACCGAAATAATGTATTTGTAACCATACATTCTACAACTTTTCCATACATCACCTTTTTGGCTTTTGGGGTTCATTTTCCAATGCACCTTTTGTTGAGATTAGATCTGAAACCAATTTTTTTCTTTCCAATACCACAACACTTTCATACTATCATTTTTCACCTTTCCTGTGCCTCACTTCAATGTTGGTCTGAGAATTTCTTCTTCTTTCCAACTACACCACAAATCGCGGACATCAACCCCAAAAAATGGCAAGACCATTTGAAACAACACTATAAAACTCTGTCTCCAACATTTTTTGGTCATTAAGGGTTTCAAGACTGGGATGTTCTACCTACGAACCTGAGCTGTAAGTCATGTCATCAAGTTTTCTGTTGAAACCTCTGTTGATCTGCAACATCGGTTTCCAAATTATTTCTATACTTCAAAGGATCTTCCAAAAAGATGTCCAGATCCACTATCAACAAGATTACATGTTGAAAATGGAATCAAGGTGTTACTTTAAATGGTATGTAATCATCCTATGGAGCGTTTAGAGTTCAGTTTATGTGTTTTGATTTTATAGATTTCGATGAATAATCATGTTTTTTGAATCTTACATTTTGAATCTTGCTTTTTAGGTGTTGTCAGAAATGGAACACATCATATAAACCTTGAAAAATAGGTTTGAAATGATTTTCTGAAATGGAATATCCCTCCAAAGTAAGTCCCATTACATTTTTCACAAAAAAATTATTGAATTTTTCAGATTTCGGAGACAGTTCTACATGGACCAATAATAGATGAAGTGCATCAACAAATCAATCCATGGATATATCAGGTGTTTTTCTTATTTTAGCTGCAAGTTTTTCATTTTTACCCGACAGTACAAAGAACAGGAACATGTTGAAGTTGGGTTTATTGTAAGATTTTCAAATTATCCCTTTTATATTTACATTTGTATCATTTCTCTTATTCATGCAATAAATATTTGATATATTTTCGTGTACATACAAAATGTTGAATCATTTCCACTAATGGCATTTTAAACATTAATTGGTTGGTTCTATACCTATTGAAGACAGAATTGGTAAAGACGACACCGGTGAAGAATCACCTAGGTTAGTGCTTTGTTTGTTCTTCAGAAGATATCAATTAGCACTGTTTGATTGATTTCCACATATGTAAAGCATAATAAGTATTGTCTTTACAATTCCTTATGTTGCAGAAATCTCAAATTTCCATCTCGCCGACCTTCTATTGTATGTGAGAATTGCTTCTACTCTCTAGAGGAAAGAAGTGAGGGATCTCATCCTCCACTTGACAGTGCTGGGATGAGTAAGCTAAGATATATTCAGATTTTGTTTGTGTTTGTTTAGATCTTCTGCAGATTTTCCTTTATCATTCATTTAGAATTTATGTCAGGACATAACGGTTGGGATTACACCAGTTCTCGATAAATGGAAAGGTCATTCCATAACCAAATAAAGTGGTGTCTAAAGATCTACAATATCCAAAGTTGATACAGTTGTGTTACATGAAATGGATGACAATGGTCAACTCATTAAGGTTTTTTACATCCTGATACTTTTGTTATAACTGCAGTTTCTTTGAAATAAAGAAACCTTTGTAAAATGAATTTATCTTTTCTCTGAGCCTTGTGTTTTCCATTCGTTAGGATACTAAAGAGATATAATTTGTAAAATTGGAGTACAATCTATAATATAAGAAAATATTTTGTTCTAGAAAAGACCAATTTGGGGAAGTGATGAAAGTGATTGTCATAGGTTCATTTTTCTGCTACTAAAGATGGCTTGTATCAACATTTAAATAAATTTGGGGAATTAATGAAAGTGATTGTAGTTACATATGTTGCAAATGCCAGGTAGTGCTCGAGTAGGTCGCATTGTTATGGCTGCAGCTGCAAAGCATCTTACTTCAGTCATTCTAGAGGTTGGAGGAAAATGTCCAGCAAGATATTGAGGCACAACAATTACAGTTTGGTGGAGTCCATTTCCCCACTAATACATTTCCCATCCAAAATATCATGTTATAAAACTTCAAATATATAGTATTGCTTTTCGTTTTAGTAATTAGGTAGAATATATTGATCTTATGATTTTGTGTTTTAGAAACTTCAAAATATCATGTTATAGGATCTTCAAATATATAGTATTGCATTTCGTTTTAGAAGTGATAAATCATATAATTATAGATGAGTTTTTTATTATTGTCGGTCTATGTTCTAAAAGGTAATGGTGAAACCAACTGTATTTTTGGATTAACTTTAGTAGTATGCTGATTGTAACGCCCTGTTTTGTCCGATTTATTTAATCGAGTCAATTTAATTATTTTCGTTTTTATATTATTTTATTCTTGATTTTTATTTGACAATATATTATTTTTCATCGTTATTATGTTTTATCGCGTTTTGAGAGCGTTTGCGAGATATTTGAGCTGAGGGGTAAAATGGTCATTTTGAGGGGTTAGATATTTTAGAAAAATTAAATATTTTTATAAATAGAGATTTGAGAGAAAAAGAGAGGAAAGAAATAGAAAGGAAGAGGAAGGAAAAGAGAGGAGAAGAGGAAATCTTCAATACTCCGTTTCAAGCGCGATTAATCGGGTAAGGGTGAGAAGTTTCGATTATATCTTGCTTGTATATGTATATGTATATGTATGTATTTGTTTGAATGTTTGGTTGAAAATTATATCTTTTCCACATGATTGGAATTGTGATCATTTCGATAGAATTGATGTTTTCACGGTTGGAAATCGATAAGAATCACGTAGTATGATCGTATTATATGTATGAACATTATTGATACTTGTTTTTATTGATTGAAAATGTTTTGGTTGGAGAAAGTTGGATTTTGGGGTTTGGAACCATGTAACGTGCAGCAGAAAAATTCTGGTTCTGATGCGATTCGCCAGGCGAATTAGGTCTCGCCACTAGTTCGCCAGGCGAAGTGCTGGCGAAGAGGGATTTGCTTGGCGAAATCATAAGTCGCCAGGCGAAAACGGGAAAACAGAAATGTGTTAGCTACTGGAACTCTTGGGTTTTTTCTAAAATTGTGGTTCGCCACTAGTTCGCCAGGCGAAGTGCTGGCAAAGGGGGATTCGCCAGGCGAATCTGGCAGTTTTTCAATAAATTATTTTCTTTGAAAATTCATAACTTTTAATCCGTAACTCGGATCGAGATGTTCATAGTACCGTTGGAAAGCTAATGAAATATTCTTTCTATTAAAAACGGTTTGGAGGGCAGTAGATGATTTATTTAAGTCGTGGTTGTGTAAAAGTGTTGGGTTGTCGGGTTTTTATCGCGTTAAATGCGTGCGGTCGGTGTTTTACAATGTGTTGTGCTATTGTTATATGACATGGAGCGTTTATGTGGTTTATATGATGTTGATGCATGTGATAAGTTGTTGTAATTGTTGTGGCCTTATGGAAAAATACTTTGTTGACTTGAATACAAATGTATGGTATTAATGCATGTTGTTGTGAGTAGCCTTTGTGGCGTGAATCCTAGTGTTGTGAATATCATTGTAGGATTGTAGGGTTGTTGTGGTTGATGGTGAGTAATTCTTGATGTGAATTGATATGAGTGTATATGCTAAAATGATAATTGTTGTGGTTTGTGGATTATGATGAAATGCATTGTTTATGTGAAATTCAATGTGTGTTATTTGGTGGCCTTATGGCAAGTAAAGGCATTGTTTGAATTGATTTCCAATGCATGAATAATGATGATGAGATAATTCATATTGTTGATTTGTGAATGTGCATTTGATTGTCATGAGTCATTGATGTGATATGCATCATGATATGCACCTTGTGATGTCGTGTGCCCTTGTGGGGTGTGAGCGACGAAACGATTCCAGAGGGAATCTACTGTAACAGTCGTGAGCCTTATACAAAGAGGACCTAAAGCGACGTTATAGACGATCGTGAGCCTTATACAAAGAGGACCTAGAGCGATCCATAAACGTCGTGAGCCTTATACCAAGAGGACCTAAAGCGACGGGGAACATCGTTTGCCCGACAGAGAGTTACACTAAGTAACAAGCGATGGTTCCAATAATTCCTGAGTGAATTAATGATGATGAGAATGATGGATGGAATGGGACCACATGCATAGAGTCGTTGTGTCGGTCTCTGTGCATTTGCATAAGTCATGAATGGATTGATTATGTGTGGAAAATTGTGAATGGGATTGATGAGTTGATATATATATATATTGCTGATAAATGTATTGAGCATGATTGATATGCCTTTGTGATGGATGCATGAATTATGAATTATTTTGTTTTGTATTTGAACTATGGTGTACGTTGAGGTGAGAATGTTTTTGCATGCGTATTTCGTGTTATTACATAATTGTATGCAATTATATTATAATTTTTTTCTCACCCTTCTGGTGTGGGTTGATGCCCTATGAGGCAATTGCAGATTAGTATCTTGGGGGCTTTTGTGAAGATTAGTCCTCCATCCTTTTGTCGGTCTGTCTGCTCTGATACGTAACACGGGAGTCGGGGAACGCTTTGGTTATATGTGTATACATTTTTTGGATCTATTTTGTATTACCTGTATGAATATTTTGATGTTATAAAACAATTTATCTTGTAAAACAAGTCAGTTATGGATCTTTCCGCTTTATTCCATAATTAAACTTTCCTTTTGTTGGAAAAATTTCCCTTTTATATTTATTCCATTTTGTGTTATGTATCAAATTTATGAGCAGGGATTGTGTTTTCTTTCTTTAAATGTGGCATCCTTGTTTCTGTCTAAGAATAAATTTTTATTCACTCTGATTTATTTATGTATTATTTATCCGCGATGGGAATTAGGGTGTTACATTAGTGGCATCAGAGCAGGTCGGTCCATCCGGCCAAGTTGTTGAGTCAGTTGGTGTGACAGTTGAATATTGTCGATGTTGTTTGTCCCTTAGTACGTGATAAGTGTGTGAAATACTATCAGTGCTTTCTGGTTTTCTAATCCTTTGTCTTCAGGATTTAGAATGAGATAAGTGGGGGAGAAGCTGGTGCTTCTCCAAGTTGCTTCAGGTGTGGAGCGTTGGCTCAGTGTGTTGTAGATTGCAAGATTGCAAGTGTTGTTTGGACAGTGTTGTTCCCGATTCCAGAGGGAATGCAGAGGTAAGGTTTATGTCAACTAAGGATTTGTGCCTTAGGTAGTTTTGTGCACAAGATGCAAGAAATGCTATTATAGTTTGGTAAAGATGGTTTATGCCCCATCATGATTGTCGGCTGTCTATTGACAAATTGAGGAACTGATCACCCTTAATCTCTTGTGACAGTAGACAGAATTATGTTGGATGGAATAAACGTGTCTTTCCAGCTTAGATAGTATGTTTTGTGAATCGTTTGGAGCTAAGACAAGTGAGTACAGATTGTTTTGTTGAGTCGATGAAGATTCTAATATCGGAAGATGAGACTGATTAGAGGTTTTGGTATGTTGGTCAAGTTGGGATGTCTCTGAGGGAGAACGATCGGGTATTATTGATGGTTGTTCTCAGAGAGTAGAGTGTGAAATCAAATTTTACGAAGGTGAAGATTTGAGGTTTGGATCTGCTAAGTAAGTAGAAGAACTTTTAGGAAGTGAAACTCAGATGTTTGTCATGTTTGTGATGATAGTGTTCTGGAAATTGGCAGGAAGCCACAGTGATGGGCCGTCAGTTGTGCATGGTTTTCAGGTGTGTTTTTGGATGAAACATTAGTGTGTCGACTTGAAGAGGTCCAGCATGGTTGATAAGGAAAAGGATGATAGCATGAGGTTGTGTGTTAATTAGTGAGTAGTATGGAAACTTGCGGTTGTGTTCTGGATAGCTTGAGTTTTGAATTGTGACGAATTGTGAATGATTTGAAGTTCCTTGATGGTATTACTTTTGTTATGGGTTGAGATCTCGTGTCAGCTGAAACCTTGAGTGAGTTGGAACCCCGTAAGAAGAATTGATATGGAATATGGTAACCAGAGATTATTAAGCTATTTTGGATAAATTGTTTCGAGCTCAGAATGAATTTTGAAGGTTGTATATGTTATGGTTGTGGAGTATATGAATCGTATCTTCTATACTTGTTTGGATAAGTTTATAGTGATGTTTATTGGATGATATTCTGATTTATTTTAAATCAAAGGATGAGTATGTAGGGTATTTGAGGATTGAGTTACAAGGATTGAAAGAGAGGGAGCTTTCTGCTAAATTATTGAGTGAGAATTTTGATTGAAAAAGGTTAGTTTCCTTGGATATGTTATTACTGATGATGGTATTGTTATGGATCCATCGGGAGTAGATGCAGTTCTACAATGAGAGGCTCCGAAGTCGGTTAAGGTGATTAGAAGCTTTTTGGACTTTAGTTGATTATTACCGGAGGTTATGGACGGCTTTTCCAAGTTAGCATTTTCGTTATTTCAGTTGACTTGCAAAGGGTAAGTCGTTTGCTTTGGATGTTCATTGTGAGGAAAGTTGGAGAGGGCTAAAGTAGAATTTGTTTACGGCTCCAATTTTGATTCTGCCCAATCCTAATAAACTGTTTATGGAATATTGGGATGCATCCTTGATGAGCGTAGTTAGTGTGTTAATGCGAGATGGTAAAGTCGTGGCTTATGCTTTACGACAATTGAGGATTCATGATTTCAAGATGGCTGCGGTCACTTTTGTGTTGGGAATATGGAGGTATTATTTTTATGGTTTTGAGTTCGAAGTGTTTAGTAATCACAAGGATATTGAGTACTTGTTTGGTCGGAAATAATAGAGTATGAGACAACGAGGATGGTTGGAATTCATGATGAGTTATAACTTTAGCTGGAATTATCCTATTGGTGAAGTTAATGTCGTGCCTGATGAGTTAAGTCGAAAGCTTTCATGTATGTCTATTTTGATGGTCAGAGGATTAGAATTATTTGAGCAGTTCAGAGACTTGTGTCTGGTGTGTGAGATAACTCAATGGAGTGTAAGGTTGGGTCTATTAGAAATGAACTATGCTTTTTCTGGCGAATATTAGAGAGAGTCAGAAGTTGGATATGGAATTGGTAGTTTTGATGGTTACGAGTAATCAGAGTGCGTAGCGGAAGCGTGATGTGGCACATTTCGTATATGAGTGTGTGACTTGTAAGAGTTCATAGGGTGAACATTGGAAACATGTAGGAATGATGAGACCGTTGGACGTTTCAGAATGGAAGTGTTAGGTGAAAGGTTTAAATATTATTCATGGGCTACTATGTAGATGGATGTTTTGGTTATATGTTCGATTGGTGAATCGTAGCATTGTTGTAATAATGTTGTGTGACAAGGATGTTGGTATTGTGGTTATGTAGAGGTTGTTGAAACGATGTTGGGTCGTGGAACTTTATGTTCTTATCTTTGTTGTTGCCTCGTTTCCATGGTGATGGTTCGAGTGCGTGTAGCTAATTCCTGTGATGGGGAATTAGGGGAGTGTTACCTATGGTGAGGGTAACGATCTTGTTGTGTTTCGGTTCAAGAGTGAACCTGTGTGTTCGTAACTTGGGTATTCTTTGAGTCGTGAGTTGGCCGTCAAGTGTATTGTGTAGGTATTGCATCTTGTCGTTGTTATTACCGTTGTCGTGTCGTTGTAGTAGTTGTTGTGAGCGAGGTGTTTTGTTGGTTTGTTTTATTCGTGGTATTGCCTTTAATGGCATGAGAGTGGGTTAGTCGGACACGAGAGTCGTATCCGGGGTTGTTTGCAACGAGTATATTTTCGAGGACGAAAATGTCTAAGTGAGGGAGAATTGTAACGTCCCTTTTTGTCCGATTTATTTAATCGAGTCGATTTAATTATTTTCGTTTTTATATTATTTTATTCTTGACTTTTATTTGACAATATATTATTTTTCATCGTTATTATGTTTTATCGCGTTTTGAGAGCGTCTGCGAGATATTTGAGCTGAGGGGTAAAATGGTCATTTTGAGGGGTTAGATATTTTAGAAAAATTAGATATTTTTATAAATAGAGATTTGAGAGAAAAAGAGAAGAAAGAAAGAGAAAGGAAGAGGAAGGAAAAGAGAGGAGAAGAGGAAATCTTCAATACTCTGTTTCAAGCGCGATTAATCGGGTAAGGGTGAGAAGTTTCGATTATATCTTGCTTGTATATGTATATGTATGTATTTGTTTGAATGTTTGGTTGAAAAATATATGTTTTCCACTTGATTGGAAGTGTGATCATTTCGATAGAATTGATGTTTTCACGGATGGAAATCGATATGAATCACGTAGTATGATCGTATTATATGTATGAACATTATTGATACTTGTTTTGATTGATTGAAAATGTTTTGGTTGGAGAAAGTTGGATTTTGGGGTTTCGAACCGTGTAACCCGTAGCAGAAAAATCCTGATTCTGATGCGATTCGCCAGGCGAATTGGGATTCGCCAGGCGAATTAGGTCTCGCCACTAGTTCGCCAGGCGAAGTGCTGGCGAAGAGGGATTCACCAGGCGAAATCATAAGTCGCCAGGCGAAAACGGGGAGACAGAAATGTGTTAGCTACTGGAACTCTTGGGTTTTTTTTAAAATTGTGGTTCGGCACTAGTTCGTCAGGCGAAGTGCTGGCGAAGGGGGATTCGCCAGGCGAATCTGGCAGTTTTTCAATAAATTCTTTTCTTTGAAAATTCATAACTTTTGATCCGTAACTCGGATCGAGATGTTCATAGTACCGTTGGAAAGCTAATGAAATATTATTTCTATTAAAAATGGTTTGGATGGCTGTAGATGAGTTATTTAAGTCGTGGTTGTGTAAAAGTATTGGGTTGTCGGGTTTTTATCGCGTTAAATGTGCGCGGTCGGTGTTTTACAGTGTGTTGTGCTATTGTTATATGACGTGGAGCATTTATGTGGTTTATATGATGTTGAAGCATGTGATAAGTTATTGTAATTGTTGTGGGCTTATGGCAAAATACTTTGCTGACTTGAATACAAATGTATGGTATTAATGCATGTTGTTGTGAGTAGCCTTTGTGGCGTGAATCCTAGTGTTGTGAATATCATTGTAGGATTTTAGGGTTGTTGTGGTTGATGGTGAGTAATTCTTGATGTGAATTGATATGAGTGTATATGCTAAAATGCTAATTGTTGTGGTTTATGGATTATGATGAAATGCACTGTTTATGTGAAATTCAATGTGTGTTATTTGGTGGCCTTATGGCAAGTAAAGGCATTGTTTGAATTGATTTACAATGCATGAATAATGATGATGAGATAATTCATATTGTTGATTTGTGAATGTGCATTTGATTGTCATGAGTCGTTGATATGACATGCATCATGATATGCACCTTGTTATGTCGTGTGCCCTTGTGGGGTGTGAGCGACGAAATGATTCTAGAGGGAATCTGCTGTAACGGTCGTGAACCTTATACAAAGAGGACCTAAAGCGACGTTATAGACGATCGTGAGCCTTATACAAAGAGGACCTAAAGTGATCGGATCATGAGCCTTATACAAAGAGGACCTAAAGCGATCCATAAACGTCGTGAGCCTTATACCAAGAGGACCTAAAGCGACGGGGAACATCGTTTGCCCAACGGGGAGTTACACTAAGTAACAAGCGATGGTTCCAATAATTCCTGAGTGAATTAATGATGATGAGAATGATGGATGGAATGGTACCACATGCATGAGTCGTTGTGTCGGTCTCTGTGCATTTGCATAAGCCATGAATGGATTGATTATGTGTGGGAAATTGCGAATGGGATTGATAAGTTGATATATATATTGGTGATAAATGTATTGAGCATGATTGATATGCCTTTGTGATAGATGCATGAATTATGAATTGTTTTGTTTTGTATTTGAACTATGGTGTACGTTGAGGTGAGAATGTTTTTGCATGCGTATTTCGTGTTATTACATAATTGTCTGCAATTATATTATAATTGTGTTTCTCACCCTTCTGTTGTGGTTTGATGCCCTATGAGGCAATTGCAGATTAGTATCTTGAGGGCTTTTGTGAAGATTAGTCCTCAATCCTTTTGTCGGTCTGTCTGCTCTGATACGTAACACGGGAGTCGGGGAACGCTTTGGTTATATGTGTATACATTTGTTGGATCTATTTTGTATTACCTTTGTATGAATATTTTGATGTTATAAAAAAATTTATCTCGTAAAACAAGTCAGTTATGGATCTTTCCGCTTTATTCCATAATTGAACTTTCCTTTTGTTGGAAAAAGTTTCTCTTTTATGTTTATTCCATGTCGTGTTATGTATCAAATTTATGAGCAGGGATTGTGTTTTCTTTCTTTAAATGTGGCATCCTTGTTTCTGTCTAAGAATAAATTTTTATTCACTCTGATTTATTTATGTATTATTTATCCGCGATGGGAATTGGGGTGTTACACTGATATATACATTCCTGCATATATTTAGGTATGACTTTCTGCACTATTAGGCTTACACATCTCAAGATCTGTTGAGTGTCACAGTTTTTGTTTTGTGACAATTTAATATCCCTCCTGAAATGTACCAAGTTGGCTTCACCAAAATGTATCTTCAAACAGGATAGGTATGTCCGTGTATATTCGTGTTTTAATGGTATTTAGTGCAAAGAGTGGATGATTTGTGCTTTGGCTAGAAATTAGATTCATGCATGGATTAAATATCAAACTATTAAAGTGGTACCTGTACGGTTTTAGCAATTTCAGTGGAACCTTAATGTATTGATGATTTTTTGTTTTGTTTATTCATTCAACACTTTTGTTTATTCATTTCAACACAAGTATTTTGGTTCTTAAATTTATTTGTCTGACTAAATATTTAATTATATATCAACTTCAATAGCTTTTTTTGGCTAAAGCTAAGATGTTTGATGCTTCAGGATTGTTGCATCCGTAATTGTCAATGAGATTGAACCAGGGGGAATAAAAGATGGTTGAGATACGGAAGGAACTTCGACCTCGGTCTTATAGAATTAAGGAAAATTATTTTTTTGCTACTATAATTCTCCTGCATATATTCTACATTTATGTGTCTTTTTGCATGTCCATCAGTGAATAACTAACATAACGACAATATGAACCATGGATATGTGTACAATAGTTTACAACAGTTTTTAACATTTCAAGCAATTACGATTTTTGGAGATTATGAACCATGGATATATGTACAACAATTTAGTAAGTTGTTTAAGTTATTATCTTTTCTTTTTCTCATTTCGCAGCTCTTAAAACATATTTTCATTGCTTTACAAAGAAACTGGAGCATTGTGTGCAATGAAGGAAGCAGAAATATTTCCTGATGATCCAAAATCTGCAGAGTATAAAACAGTTAGAATAGGCTTTCCTCCACTGAATGGTTGTAAATTTATTTTATTTAATACTTGTATAGGATGTGTTAAGTGTGAAAGTTAAAATGTAGTGTTTTTCTCTTAACCTTCCTGATGATTGGTTAGTTCAGCAAGTACGCTGTATCTCTAACCCCGACCACATTGAAAAGGCAACCTTCATTTCTCTTCCACTTAATTTCACTTTTCATCCATGGATGCATATTTTCACTATATTTTATGCATGGGTATATATTTTGTGTTCTTTGGTATATCATATATGTATAGTGTGACAATTGTGTAGGGACTGCTGATTTGATTTTGTTTTCAATCCCTTTCTATTGCTGAATATATTAGCTGAAGAATATAATTACTATTGCTTCTTCAGACATTACCAGGTTCCAATTTTTCTTGAATTTATTTAAATAAGTTGTTATTATAATGTATAGTGTAGTAACATAACTGATATATACTTCAGTATCTATTGCTTTGCATAAAGTCCATTAGGCAATTTGATAATTGGCAAAAGAAAAAAGGGCCAGAATGATATTGTAGGCATAAAGATTATATGCATAAGCACTTATGAGAAAAGTGCTTATGTTATAGCTATAAGTGCTTAATTAAGTTGTACATTTACTTTTGTTTTCAATATTAACACTAATGTAATTTAGTTATGCAGAAGCGAATAGTGCCTACTATTATTTTTATATGCCCTTCAACATTGAGGTATTCACCAGATTGGATCTTATTTCACACCTGTTGTGTTGACGTGGATGATATGCATCAGTTCTATTGGTATTTATAACATTAACCTCTGGAACCCACATATTTACCAAGCTCTCTCTCCATACTACATGTTCAAATTTTTTAAAAATACTCAATCAGGATGTTGGATGTCCTTGGGAGGGATTCTATTGTGTATAACAGGTACGAAGTATGATACTTATTTGCATTTATTTGTAAAGTTTATTTTATTTTGTTATTAATAACTTATATGTACGCAACTATTTGATAAGAGCTTATTCTATTAGCACTTAATTATGGTGTCTATCCAAATTGGGCCTATGTTAAGGAAAATATGTTCATGTATGTTTGATCCTTGTATGATATTTTTGGGTTTATTTTGTAGGATTGAAAGCTATATTTGCTGATTTAGGATACTTTTCGCAATTGTCTACTCAGGTACACACTTAAGTGAGAAAGACTAGACTCAAAGCATTATTACATATTTACAATAACTGACTAGGTGAGGTTGCACCCAATTTAATTTTGAAAATACTATTGGTTCATAATAGGTTGTACCCTACTTTAGTAATTTGATGTTGTTTCTTCATATCATCCTTTGATTTATCCAGATGCGGGAGAAACTGCAAAATTGGTCTAATGTCTTTGCTGATGCTTTTGAAAGACGAGACTTTGATGAAGCGAAGAGTGTAATTAGGATGATCTCTGTCATCAACTGATTCTTTCTCTAGATTACTACCTTTGAATTTATTTTTGAATAGTTTAACTTAAGCCGCCTTTGCTTATAACTTTGCCTTTAATTACTATATTTTCATATTATTATTCATTATGTGTTAATGTAAGCTTCCAACATGGAGTTATTCCTTTGAGGGCATGGTAGATCATTTGAGTCTGAAACTATGAAGAATTCAAAGTGTTCTATATCAGTAAATAACCATTTGATTTCATCATTTGTATCAATAGACCTTATTGCTTCTCTATGCACGTGGCCGAAGTTTAAATGGTGTCAAGCATCACGAGGCACATCCCTAGCATGAGCGTAATGAGTAAAAAATCAGATCCGATGAGTGCAACTAAAGGATTATATATATGTAGGTAGGTATTTTCTCATCAAGGAAATTTTGATGCATTTGTATTTAATGGAATGAATGGGTTTTGTTGCATGGATATAAATGTATTCATGTGGTTGTCTAATTTGATGTTTTTTAAAAAAAAAAAAAGAATAATAACACAATTTGATTAATAATCAAATAAGCAATACAAGATGATTTATGATTGATAGAGAGTGTAACTACTAAATTTGTAATTAGTGTTACTATTATATATTTTGGAATGTTTTAAACTACTACTGTCAATGCCATACTACTAAGTTTGTAGAATTTTTTTACCCAAATACCCCTAATTTTGGAAAAAATTCTCAAAATAACCCATGTTTTAAATAAATTTCCAAACTGCCCCCCATTAGGG
This sequence comes from Lathyrus tuberosus, assembly GCA_022829125.1. Classification (NCBI taxonomy): domain Eukaryota; kingdom Viridiplantae; phylum Streptophyta; class Magnoliopsida; order Fabales; family Fabaceae; genus Lathyrus; species Lathyrus tuberosus. The sequence continues at coordinate 3,146 of JALAZF010000852.1, read as the reverse complement.
TTTTGGTTTGAACTGTGTCGCCATTGGAATTGGCGACTTCCCTATAAGGCTATAACCTTGTCGCCAATTGAACTGGAGACAACATTCCAAGTCGCCAGTGCAATTGGCGACATAGTGTAAGGCTATAACCCTGTCGCCAAATGATGTGGAGACAGGGTGTGTGTGTTGTGTTTTTTAGTTTACGTTGATTTTGTTTGCACAATGACATAAAATTTTCATTAATTTTATAAAATATTACATTAATTAATGTTCGTGACCAGGTGCATTCAACCGGCCACCAGTTCCACATCCCCTAGGGACCCTCACTCGTTGCACTCGTTGTACTTAGCCTCCATGTTCCCCTTGTTGTTGATTCACGCCGGGTGTTTGAGGAGTCGAAGTCTCAGGAACAGTCCGAGATGGTTCCCCTTAGGATGTCTTGTATTCCCGTGAAGTCTTGGGGACTGAAACTGAGTGTGCGACCCATGCCAGGGTAGTTTGAGGGGGTGATTGGTGTGTGCGGGCAGGCCGATTGAAGGGAGACATTGGTGTAAAGGATTCGTTGATGAAAGGTTGAAATGGTGTTTGAAAGCCATAAGGCTAAACAGAGGTTGGTGTGATTGTGGTAGGTTCCAGGCCCTCCGTGTACCTTGCTCACATGCCATTGCAGCATGCACATATGCTCGTCAAGATGCTTATGGCTATCTATCTGATGTTTACAAGGTGGTTAATGTTATGAAAGTATATAGCGAAGGCTTCGCAGTGCTACCAATGGAGGATTATTGGCCTCCATACCAAGGTGAAATAGTTTGGCACAACGATGAAATGAGAAGAAAGAAAAAAAAGGCGCCCAAACAGCAAGCGTATAAGAACTGAAATGGATATCGCTGATAAAATGATACGACTATGCAGTATCTGTCGTCAGGCCGGCCACAACAAAAAACATTGTCCCAATGTTGGAGGAACATCTGCATCATAATTTAGCTTATCTTTTCGTTTGTTGTAACCAAATATTTTCATTAATGAATTTGTTACAACAATTTTTAACAACAAACAACACTAACACAAACAACTGTAACAACAAACAACAGTGTTAACAATAAACAACACAAGCAACTTAACACATTCCTAACAGATTACAAGAATCAACTTAATTTCATTCGGTCCAAACATGACTTCCCTCGCATCTTTGTCAGTCTTCACACGAACCCATCCACGTAGCCGATCATGTCTCTCGATACTTCGAATTTTCTCCCCTTCCCCAATGTCTCCCTCCAACCACCGATTCAGCTCTCTCTTAAGTTGATTGATACCTTGTATGTTCCAAAACATCATGTCGATCGGTGGCTTGTCTCGCGAAAAAATAACTTTTCCCCAACGACGACGATGCATCTTCTGAATAAAACAAAGTTGTGAGAAGAGATGTGGAACAAACTGAGCTTAACACCCCTATTTATAGTGAAAAAAATCAGTTTCTAGGGAGTCTCCACTTTAATTGGCAACTCCCTTTTACCATTACTCTATGTCACCAATTGCACCGGCGACTTGGAATGCTGTCTCCAGTTCAATTTACGACAAGGTTATAGCCTTATAAGGAAGTCGCCAATTCCAATGGCGACACAGTTCAAACCAAAACCCTAATGGGGGCAGTTTGGGAATTTTTTGAAACATGGGTTATTTTGGAATTTTTTTTCCAAAATTAGGGTATTTGGGTAAAAAAAAATCAAGTTTGTATTATATATTTTGGAATAAGATAAAATTCAAACTGAATGATAGTAAAATTAGACCATTTCTTAATACACCACTCAAGTTTCTTAGGCACCACGTGATTTTTTTTTTTTTTAAGTTTGTATTATATATTTTGGAATAAGATAAAATTCAAACTGAATGATAGTAAAATTAGATCATTTCTGAATACACCACTCAAGTTTCTTAGGCACCACGTGAAATTTCTTTTTTGACCCCTGATTCTGGATGTGCATATTCGGACGCACCATTTTTTTTAAAACACTGATTCGTTCCGGATGTGCAAATCAGGAAAAATTCCTGATCTGCAGATCCGAAAAAAATAAAAAAATTTCCATAAAATCATTTTCTGATCTGCAGATCCGGATAAAATCAAAAGTATTCCATAAAATCATTTACTTCTAAATATAATTAAATCCAATATAATTAAAATCCAATATAATTAAAATTAATATGATTTTTTTTTCTAAATGATTAATATGGTATTTATTTCTAAATGATTTTTTTTCAATATAATTAAATTCAATATAATTAAATCCAATATAATTAATAGGCTTAAATGCACTTTTGGTCCCCCTGTTTTGGTTTTTTCACCGTTTTAGTCCCCTATTACAAAACCTGCGATTTTGGTCCCTAAATTTTGATGGTCTTTGCAATTTTGTGGTCCCCCTCCAATTTTGATCCAAAACCATACATGAACAGTGGATGACCGTACATGAATAGTGCATGTCCGTACATGAACAGTACATGTCCGTACATGAATAGTGCATGAACAGTTAGATCAAAATTGGAGGGGGACCACTAAATTGCAAAGACCATCAAAATTTAGGGACCAAAATCCCAGGTTTTGTAATAGGGGAACTAAAACTGTGAAAAAACCAAAACAGGGGGACCAAAAGTGCATTTAAGCCTAATAAATATTAATATTACTTTTTTTCTAAATGATTAATATGGTATTTACTTCTAAATGATTTTTTTTCAATATAATTAAATCCAATATAATTAAATCCAATATAATTAAAATCCAATATAATTAAAATTAATATGATTTTTTTTCTAAATGATTAATATGGTATTTATTTCTAAATGATTTTTTTTTCAATATAATTAAATCAAATATAATTAAATCCAATATAATTAAAATTAATATGATTTTTTTTCTAAATGATTATTAATATGGTATTTTGTTCTAAATGATTTTTTTTCAATATAATTAAATCCAATATAATTAAATCCAATATAATTAAAATCCAATATAATTAAAATTAATATGATTTTTTTTCTAAATGATTAATATGGTATTTACTTCTAAATGATTTTTTTTCAATATAATGATTTACTTCTATATTGGATTTAATTATAATGGATTTAATTATATTTAGAAATAAATGATTTTATGGAATACTTTTGATTTTATCGGA